>CM038707.1:16595851-18995851 GCA_021613375.1 Megaleporinus macrocephalus | reverse complement strand
GGAATATGGTCCCAACGATGGTGCTGGGTCACGGACCTCATGCTGGCTGCCCGAGAGCTCTCAAAGCCAGCTGCCATGACCCTGTCATTGAAGGTGTTGTATCCTGGTTCCTTATCATGCCTGACTCTGAGCCCCCCAATATAGACTAAATGAATATGACCATGCTGCTAAATGTCTTAGTTCCTGGTTCTCAATCCGCCTGAGAGCTTTCAAATCCGGCCTAAATAAATATTCCATTCAATTCAAGTTTATTTGTATAGCACTTTTTACAACAATGTTGTCACAAAGCAGCTTTACACAAGTTTGTAAACAGACAGTTACAACATATATCTCCGAGTGAGGCAAAGAAAATCTCCCTCAGACTGGAGGAAGAAACCCTGGGAGGAACCAAGACTCACAAGGGGAGACCCATCCTCTTCTGGTTGAACAGTATTTACAATTAATAAGCTAAATGCCAACAAAAAGAGGTCAGAGTCTTTATGAAAAGTGGAAGTGAACTGAAACAGTTCCATCCTATCTCAATACTGGTACATCTGGATGGCACAGTAATGTAATTAAGGGTGTTGCAGTTGGCACAAATGAACAGGAGAGCTGGTTGGTGATAGGTGAGGAGGAGGCCCTGATGGTCAGTGTTCCAACAGCATTCAACAGGACGGGAGGGCAATCATTATCTCAGCAAGAGTAAAAAGAGAAAACTAATTCAGTTCAGGAGTATGACTGTAGATAATATGATAGAAAAAGATAAACAGATAAAAACAATTTTAAAGTGTGGCTAATGACGCCGGCGGATCTAACTATAACAGCATAAACTAAAAGCAGAGAACCAGAAAGTAAGCATGACAGAGTTCCCTGAGACTCTGGGATCCCCCAACTCCACCAGCAATAAACCAGTGTGATCGCATGAAGTGGTGTGACAACAGCACCAACATCTCAGTTTACCAAGTGTCATGTGACCATGTAACCCTGGATCTCCTGCTTTTGTCTAAAGAGGAAATTTAATCATCAAAAGCTAAACTAAACAAGTATGTCTTATGCCAAGACTTAAAGGTTAAGACTGTGTCAGAGTTCCGAACATTAACTGGGAGATTATTCTACAATTTGGGGGCTTTGTAGGAAAAAAGCTCTCCCCCCCACCCCCCCCACCCCCCCTAGTAGAAAACCAGCATCCTGTGATCTGAGTAAACGTGGCGGTTCATAATTGAAAATAAGATCTTGCAGGTACTCCAGTTTGAGACCGCGCAGGGCTTTATATGTCAATAAAAGGATTTTACAGTTGATACATAATTTAGCAGGAATTCAATGTAATGCTGATAAAACTGGGCTGATGTGATCAAATTTTTTGGTTTTAGTTAGTACTTTAGCAGCAGCATTCCAAACTATTTTTTTTTGTGAAGAATGCACTTTTTATATATAATGCCTGCAGAGGGTACCCCTAGAAGAATACAACTCATCAAAGATGAATCTTTCATGAATTCCATAAGTATCTATAAATATATTTCATCATATAAAGCTAATTTGGGATTTTACTCTGCCTATTATCTTCATATATACTTCTTTAGCACTTGGGTGCAAATCCTTTGCTGTGATCGACTGCCTGAACACTGGAACACATGGACATTACCAAATATGTTCCCTCCCTTGAGTTGCTTTGCCAGGCCTTTACTGTAGTTGCCATTAGTTGCTGCTTGTTTGTGGGTCTTTCTGCCCGCAGTCTTGTTTTTAGTAGGTAAAAACCGGCCATCAAAGAATGTTCATTATTTTGCCTTAAGACGCTCTTGGGTTACTTTTGTGGTAGGTTTTGGGTCACAGAAGTATCACCTCAAAACGTATCATATTCTGACTTTAAGTGTACTGTCATTTGTGGCATGTCTAGCCTAGGCTGCTCTGTCTGTGAGTAACTGTGTGAACTGTTCTGAGGCTGATTACTTGTGTTAACTACACCCACTGACATCAGTTTAGCAACTACTGACTCACCAATCTGTGAACCTATCTGTCCTACCATGTCAGTAAGGTGGTGGAGCGCATCAGAATCACTACTAGGTGTAGAAGTATAAGGACCCTCTCTCATGAACCTTCCAACTGGAGTACTACCTGGGATAAGACCCCTCTTCCTGTACCCCTATCGCTGTCAGTAAATGACCAAGAGTGTCCAACCCTCCCTTAACACCCTCACTGGTGACATCACCATCATAGTGATTGTTAAACCACCCACCCCTACCTTTATGTACTACTGGGAAGCCTAAGTTTGACATGTCAGTGTTGGCATTACATTCAGACTGTTTAGCCATGATGAGAAAATGAATAAATACATAAATAAATAAAATGAAAATGACAAATCACAAATTCAGTAGAAACACTGTATAAAAAAAACACTTAAACAACTTTATTACCACACATTACCTTAAACGTGTTCACGTGTATGCCCAGTCCATGTAATATGTTTAAATGTGTACTCAGTCCATGTAACATGTGTTTAAAAGTGTACTCAGTCCATGCAATCTGTGATTAGTTGTTGGTAAACGAGTGTGCGCATGTAGCATAGAAGTAGCATATTTTCTTAATATTCTGTACTGGAGTTGCTACTGCAGGTAACACCAAGCCGCAGCATAGAAATCACAGACTGCTGCTTTATATATATTTAGCACATATATGGCAACAACTTTGAAACCTGCCCACAAGATGTCTTTATATATAAAAGCTTTCAAGAATTTAAAATACTAAAAATACTAAAATACTAAGTATTATAATTTTTCTCCAGTATAATCTTGTACCACAAAAATACACATTAAAATGGATGGACATAAGCACATTTCACAATTTACAATAAAACAAAACTGAACATGCACAGATTAGCATTAAAAAAATCAGTGAAACACATTACAATATGTAGAGACAATATGTACTTTTCTTAGAATTCTGTACTGGAGTGGCTACTGCAGTTAACCAAGCTGGGTAAATAAATAAAAATATGTCTCATTAATGCTAGCACGGCTAAAACAGCCTCTTGTTCGTCTTACTCAACTTCTAACAAAGAAAACTCATGAACTCTTAACTAGAACCTAAAACAGAAAATTCTCTGCAAATTCTCTGCAGCATAGAAATCACAGACTGTTGTTAGGGAAATGGTGGCTCAGAAAGATCAAACGTAGCATAACTGCAGTTCACCACTTACCAGTAGGGGGCATTAAACCTGCATTTGAGTGTATTACAGTGCTTAATTGTAAGAAATTCATATAAAACAAACGTATTTTCTTACTTACTTCCAATGCTACACGTGCATGGGCTCGTTACGTGAATGGCGTGCAATGAACCGGCGGTAACGGTGGCATGGCTTACAGGTGCGAATGAAGCTAGGAGGGGCGAAAGGCCCAGCGCTACACCTGGGACCAGGGGAGGCCCGCCGCGGCAGGAGCACTAAGAGTCTGGAGCGGAACCGGTGAGTGGCTGGATCGGGATGAGCCTTAAACGTCTGAAGCGCAGAGCGAGGTCGTGAAGAAGGCTGAGAACCAGCAAGTGAAAGAGCAGGCGTGAAGGAAGTACAGTCAGGGCGTGGTCCAGCTCCCAAACTTCACTTACCTTACTTAAGTAGCAATTTTGGTTATTTATACTTTACTGGAGTAATTATTTTTCAGCTGACTTTTTACTTTTACTTACCAATCATAATGCTTGTTTTAAACTCTTCAAACAGACTACAAGTGGAGCGCCGGTAAGCCGTCAAAACAAAATGAATGAAATTAGTTTTCATCCCTCTTAGTCTGCCTTCATACTGTGGCTGGTTTGGGAGGAGCGTGTTTAACGTAGTTTCAAAGGTATCTGGCAGGGAATGGGAATTGTCAATGTCAAAACTAGCCGATACAAGATGCAAAACATAAACTTGCAAGTTATAACAATTTGCGTATGTAAATATCCGTCCCGCGAGCGTAAATGTGAGACTCGTGAACACATGAAAGAAGTCCTGCGTGCGTATTTATCATCATATCGCACTCAAACCACCTTATTTATTCTCGATTCGATAGCTGTCCTCGCGCGCCATGTGAATCACCTTCGACTGCGTTCTGTTCTCGAGTATTGGATTGGGGTGTTTTTGTTTTTAATGAGCATGCAATCACTGATTCCCTTTGCCACTTGACTGTTCCCACATCAACTTTAAACTGTGGGTAAGTCAGCTAGCTGCCTATCGCCAAAACGCAGTTAAACTAGCTGTACGTGAAATGTGTGCACGCGGCTAAGAGTCATTGCACATGCAGACCTGAGAAAAAGCCTTTAGTTTACCAGTAATTCACAGCTTTTTAAAACAGCAATTTCTAATAGGTAGTCCACATATATCAGTTTAGAGTCTATAATACTATATACATATTATTCATGAAGTGATTCTACTGTACAGTTTTTAAGTAAATGGCATTCAATACCACCAACATGTACAAGAGCATTTTAGTGATACATTAAATGGTATTAAATGTTCTTAATAATAACATATATCAGTCCAGGGTTTATTCAGGGAATAGTTACATTTAATATCAATCACAAACTGTTCATTTTTTTTCTTGCCAGTGGTTAATGCAAGAAATACTGTTTTTGAAAATCTGTCAGAATGTTACAGAGTGACTGTGCATAACTAGATTAAAATATGGCAATGAAATATTGTCTGTACATTGACTGCAGGATTATTCTAATCAAATAATGTACATTTCCTCTGTGATTACGTATCAGGATTATTTATGCTGCAATGTTTTGTAATTTAGAGTGATATTATTGTATTGTCCTAAAAGAACAGTTAATATCTAGAAAGTAGAGGTTTATTGTTATTTTTAATGTCCAGTGTATTTAGGACACATAATATGCCATATGCCAATTGTGACACCCACAAAGTGTGGTCACATTTGTATTTATATGTTTTATTTATAAGTTTTATTTCATTCAATGTATATGTATTTTGTTTAATGTAGTCAATTCTGCTATTGTGATCTTCTACTCAATGCACTTTATTTGCAAGCTCTCTCACAGTGTTGGAATTCCTGCCATACTGAGGTAGGGGGCCGTCGATCGCTGGCTGTGCTGCGATTGGCTACGGTAGTCCCTACATTGTCTCTCAGACCAGAGACGCGTTGTCTGTCTCATCCTTTAACCCTGTTTTTCAGGTAAATAATCTGTCCACACAGGTCTCACGCCTGGGACCTATAACATAATAGACTGTTCAAGTAGGTTTTAGTTCAAGTTCTGTTTACGGGACATATTTTTTAGGGATTTTCGGTTACCATGTGCCAACTGTCTTGGTAAAAATCATTGGAATATGTTCCAAAATGTGAGGTGTATGAAAGCTTGGAAAACTAAAATATATTGCTTTTTATATTGCTATTGGTCGATTTTTAATCAAAATATGATCGGCCTCGCAAAAACTTTTTGCATTCACGGCATGTGCTGTCCATCCGGCAGTTTGTTGCAAGTATGTGTAACTGCAGGCCAGAGAACCATTGGGCGTAGCAAATGGGCGGAGACAATGTAAATATTACAGTTTTTCTCGATTGTTTACTCATTGAAAGCATGCCTTATACTCTCAGCTCCGGTCGTTCCGGCTCTGCTACTACTGCCTTGGTGTTCAGCAGCTGTGCTCTGGAGCACTGCTAGCTGTACAGCTAGTGAAAAGCTATAAGTTGTTGACGCTCATTCCTAAATCAGCACTGTGTTACTTATAGCAGTGTTTTTAGAACCATTGCAAACGATTTAAGATAATTAGCAAATGGTTTTGAGAGCCATGTGCCAAATGATTGCCTCCAGTTTGGTTTGGAAAGGGTAATGGAGGATTTAGTTCAGTTCAGTGCTAATATGGACCTTCAGCTCATTGTTTTAAACATACTTCAGGATGTAGCCCAAATCTGTGCTAAGTCTAAACTGCGATTGGCCTATGCAAAAGGTGATTGACGGCCATAAGCAGTTATTTAATTGGTTGATGCAAAAAATGATTGACAGAGTTCCCTCCTCCTTTAGATCTTCGGTCTGCAGCATTACCCTTCTCGTTTGTTGCCGTATGTGACAGACTCACCCAGGACATTTTGTAAAATTAGTAAAATCAGCGTGTTTCGTTGGGGAACCAAGACAAAGACATATAACACTCCTAATCTGATACGGCATTTAAAAGTACCCCACACGGCTAAAGTGAGCTACAGTGAGTACCAGCAAACAGCAGAGCTAGCACGCGCAGCTAGCACAAAACAATTAACCCGGAAAACCGTGCAGACCAGATCTGACTGGTACGAACAGTACAGCAGCAACAATTCAAGATCTACAGTTACTGATTGCAGTTTTTTGTTTAAAATAACCCAAAGTCTGTGTTTAATGGCTGCAGTTTTGATTGCATGTATTTAATTAGCTTTTTTCAAATTCAGGGTCTAAATTTAATGATTGCAGTATTGGCAATATTTGTTTGATTTACTTTATTTACTGATAATTTTGTTACAAATATTATGTTGCTTCATGGAGCTCGTTAAAAATGGTAATAAACCAGTTTAGACCATGTTTCATGACTTGCTTGCACTAATAACTACATGTAGCCCTGCTGTGGCATATAGCCCCGCCCTTGATCGGTATCAGCTATCGGGCAATTGCGCTGAAAGGTGTCAGGCGATCGGAATCGGCTAAAAAACCCTGATCGGTCCATCTCTAGATATGTCCAGATATAAAATATTATAATTGCTTAAGTGGTATTAGGTTAAGCACATGGAGCTTGTCTATACCTGGGACTTAGATGTAGATCAAAACACGTTTTATCTATCATCTGCAGTTTTATTTATCATCTATCCATCCCTCTACAATTTTATCTATCATCTATCCATCCCTCTATAATGCTCTAAAAAATCTAGCTACCCCTCTACAGTTCTTTGTATAACTGTATTACTATCTATCCTACAATTCTGTCATCTATCCTTTACATATCTATTTATCTCAGTATAACTACTATTATCTATTGATCCTTTAACAAGTATATGTATTATGAACTATACTGCCACCTGTGCAACAAGTCCAGTCGTGAATTATTCTCGGTATTAAATATTCCAGTCAACTGTCAGTGGTATTATAACAAAGTGGAAGCGATTTGAAATGACATCAACTCAGCCAAGAAAAATGACTGAGTAGAGTCAGCGGATGCTGAGGCACATAGTTCTCAAAGGTTGCTACCTTTCTGCAGTTAACTACTACAGTCCAGCAAACTTCATGTGGCCTTCAGATTAGCTCAACAACAGTGCATAGGAAAAACTTCATGGAATGGAATGGAGACATGTTCTCTGGAGTGATGAATAGCACACCTTTGGCATGAAAGACAGGAGACTGCAAGGCAGGCCTTCTTATCCAACATCAGTATCGGACCTCACAAATGGGCTTCTAGAAGAATCGTCAAAAATTTCCATTAACACATTCCTGAACCTTGTGGAAAACTTTCCCAGAAGAGTTTAAGCTGTTATAGCTGCAAAGGCTGGACCAACATCTTATTAAACCCTATGGACTAAGAACGGGTTGTCAGTCAAGTTCACATATGTGTAAAGGCAGATGAGCAAACACTTTAAGCAATATAGTGTATCTTATAGATATATCCATTTACACTTTCTGTAACGTATCCATCTACAATTCTATTGATATAATACAGTCATACTAAGAGGGATGGGGAGACGTACACAGCCCAGACCTGCTAGAACAAGGATATCAATAGCTCAATTTAGATCATCAGCACAGATCTTAAAAACTAAACAAAACACATGGTTAAGGATTTTTATTCAAGTTGGATTCCAGCTGTCATAATCCTTAGCACTAGTTCACAAACTCTGAAGAACTCTGTTAAACTCTGAAATTCAGACATTTTCTTTCTGAAAGTGTTGTGAAATTAAACTGTAAAACCAACAGGCATGGTTAAAATAATGACAATACACAAATTAATGAGTAATAAAGAAGTGTCTTCAGTTTGAAGTGGTGGTCACTCCATGGTGGACGTTCTTCTGGGATTCAGGACAAGATCTTTGATGCTACCGCTCAGACTGTTTAGCTCTTTCTGTACGGACTCCAGTTCTGACTCCATCCCCAGCTGTGGCCCGTCAGCCTTTTTCTCTTGACTGTGGCTCTGCATCAACCGCTTTACCACCAAACCTTGAAACTGCTGCAGCAGCTTAAACTGATCCTGGACCAGACAAACAGAAACTCCTTCAGAAAGATAATAGTTCATTCAAACTGCATGTAGTTTTTCTGATCATGTGGTTAACTGAGGGCCATTAGATTTAAATACCTATTAGCTACACTCAGTAAACTCAGCCAATGGACTTCATTGGGTTATGAGTAATTTCAGTAGATTTAATGTAAAAGTCAAAGGTCTTATACCTCAGGCAGTTTGGGCTGCAGGGTGCTGATGATATTTGGGACGCAGCGTCCAGGAGCGTGCAGCATACAGTGCATGAGGCTCTGGAACAGCAGGACGCTAGTGAGATGCAAAACCAGAGCCGGATCCTCTGTCTCACTTAGCTGTTCTATTAAAACCTGTTTGTGGAGAAGGAGCACCTGCCTGGAAAACAAACCGTGGAATTTTCTAATGTCAGTTTAATTCATCTGATAAACAGATGTTATGTTAATTATCTGTTATTTGTGGTGAAAACAGACCCAGTTCAGGAGATTATTCATGCAGTTACATGTTTCCACCAGAGAAGTTGCTACTTCACCAAAGTTACACAGTGCAGCTTTAAAAAACCTTGGTTATTATTTCTATTTTATATATTTGTAAGCATTTGTGTATGCCACTGCTTTGTGACAACGTCTGTTGTAAAAGGCACTATATAAATAAACCTGAATTACCTCTCTTTCTTTTTATCTACTTTCTTCAGCATGAGGTCACATTCTTCTGCAGCAGCTTCCAAACTGATCAGGAAGTCCTCAATGCTCTGAGAGGCAGCGGTGGTGGTGGTGAGAGAGAGAGAGAGAGAGAGAGAGAGAGAGAGAGAGAGAGAGAGAGAGAGAGAGAGAGAGAGAGAGAGAGAGAGAGAGAGAGAGAGAGAGAGAGAGAGAGAGAGAGAGAGAGAGAGAGAGAGAGAGAGAGAGAGAGAGAGAGAGAGAGAGAGAGAGAGATTCATTACATACAACCCCAAAAAACGTCCCTTAATCCTGTTCTTCCTACTGCACCAGATCGCCAGTTTTGCTGCCCTTATACAAAACATTTAAAAGAATAATCTTGTCCCACTTTGACATAAATAAAAACACACTCCGATCAAAAAAGTCGAAAACCCCAGGTCTTAACTAGTGCTTAAATCTGAAGGACACATGAACAGTATGTGGAACAGTCTCAGAAGCCCCACAAAAAAGAAAACTGTTCCCAGACTAATGGATCAAGCCGTGCCACGTGCCTGTTTGTAGCTAGAAAGTCATGTAGAATCACATACACACACATACATACATACATACACATATATATATATATATATATACACATACACACACACACACACCTCGAAAAAATAAAGGGAACACTCAAAAAACACATCCTCGATCTAAATGAATGAAATATTCTCATTCAATACTTTGTTCTGTAAAAAATGTAATGTACTGACAACAAAGTCACACAAAAATCATCTATGGAAATCAAATTTATTAACCAATGGAGGCCTGGATTTGACGTCACACACAAAATTAAACACTACAGGCTGATCCAACTTTGATGTAATGTCCTTAAAACTAGTCAAAATGAGGCTCAGTATTGTGTGTGGCATCCACGTGCATGTATGACCTCCCTACAACGCCTGGGCATGCTCCTGAAGAGGTGGCGTATGGTCTCCTGATGGAGATCTCCTCCCAGACCTGGACTAAAGCATCCGCCAACTCCTGGACAGTCTGTGGTGCAACGTGACGTTGATGGATGGAGGGAGACATGATGTCCCAGATATGCTTAATCTGATACAGGTCTGGGGAACGGGCAGGCCAGTCCATAGCTTCAATAGGGCTGTGTGGCCCTCCAAAGAAATGCCACCCCACACCATTCCTGACCCACTGCCAAACCGGTCATGCTTAAGGATGTTGCAGGCAGCAGATCGCCCTTTACGGCGTATCCAGACTCTGTCATGTCTGTCACGTGCTTAGTGTGAACAGCACAGGGGCGCCAGTGGACAATTTGTTAATCCTGGTGTTCTCTGGCAAATGCCAAGCGTCCTGCATGGTGTTGGGCTGTGAGCACAACCCCCATCTGTGGAGGTCGGGCCCTCCTACCCTCCTCATGGAGTCGGTTTCTAACCGTTTGTGCAGACACATGCACATTTGTGACCTGCTGAAGGTTATTTTGCAGGGCTCTGGCAGTGCTCCTCCTGTTCCTTCTTGCACAAAGGCGGAGGTAGCGGTCCTGCTGCTGGGTTGTTGCCCTCCAACGGCCTCCTCCACATCTCCTGGTGTACTGGCCTGTCTCCTGGTAGCGCCTCCAGCCTCTGGACACTACGCTGACAGACACAGCAAACCTTCTTGCCACAGCTCGCATTGATGTGCCATACTGGATGAGCTGCACTACCTGAGCCACTTGTGTGGGTTGTAGAGTCCATCTCATGCTACAACGAGTGTAAAAGCACCACCAACATTCTCACACACACACCCCTTTAAGTTCAAGCTGAGGAAAGGACTCCGTTTATGCGGTGACTCTCTGTCTGCTCAAATGGGAAGTTGGTTTAGCGATTCTGTTTTCGGTAGAAAATAAAGTTTCCCTCCTCTGAATTTTTGTTTATAAAATCAACTTTGCCTCAGCATTCTCACTCGAATTCTTACAATATTACAAAAATTCCTACAATATTGAAGGCTTGGATTTATCCGGAGTGCAAGTTGCAACTACAATAAATCACTCACGTGCATCTAAAGTTGTTGAAGTCTTTCACACGGCGTGCCTGTGTGGTGCTCTGTCAGCTCTGCACAGTGGAGATGATAACAGTACAAGCACTTGAAGTGCTAACATCGCATAATGCCTTGTCAACACAGCACCTGTTTGTTTTTCTTATCTTCCCATATTATTTTAAGATTACTGACATGTAACATGTTTCTTTCAGTAGTAGTTAACGATTTCTGTCGTCATTTTGTCTTATTTTGTTTTTACTGCTCGACTGTGACGCCTGCAGTAACCAGATTACTAGCATGTGGGTTAAGATGCTACACCTACACTCTGTGCTTTGTGCGTCAACCAAATGTGAAATGGGTGAAACTCTAGTTCAGCCACTTGATTGGTTTTGGGCGGCCCTATTCTTATTCTATCTTAAAACATGGACGGAACTTAATTCTATCAACTTTCTAACGACTATGTCTTATAGTTCTATCAAGGAAATGTTATTTCACGATATTATCGTTATTGCTTTAAGAACTGTTAGCAGAAGCCATGAAGCCTCTGTCTTACCCCAGTTTAGTCTTGCAGAGGAGGCTTTTTCACGATATGCTTGGTCTTTGTGTACAATTGTGTCCCGAACCCCTTTCAGTCTGTTGGCAATGCAGTGTGATGCTAGTTCTTGAACAGGGAAGAACTCGCATACACCTTGTACGAGCTCCGCCGGTGAGCTACACAGAAAGAAGCCTCCAGTGTTTTATTGGGGAGGTTCAGGTATGATGCCTAAATGACAGGACGTGTTTCAGTGCTGTGTTCTTACAGCTGAGCGGGATCGGTGTGATTACACTAGCGAATTTCCCTAGAACACTGAGCTCGTGCTCGAGTGCCTCCTTGGGAATGAATGGCAGGACACTGGAGATGGTGACCTTCATAGCCGCTGTCTAAAGAGGAGACACCGGTATGAACGACTCCAGCACCCAGATTCCACTTTTCACCAGCTGGCTTACAAACCACTCGTCCTTCAAAAAAACGACCACAGCTTTGTTTATTCGCAAGGCAGAGTAAATCTGCTTGTGACCGACTGATTGAACCACCGCTAAAAGCATGTCCTTAACTTGGGCTTCAGCAGCCTGGACGCACCCAAACCCATTAGAGAGGGAGAAAGAGGCTGCCATGGGCCCCCTTACCGCACACAGCGGCAACACTAATGTGAACACAAGCAATTAGAAATTCAATAAATAAATACTAAAAGAAAAAAGAAAAAGAGAAAACTATAAAAGAAATATACAAGAGAGAGAGAGAGATAAGACATACAAAGAAAGACAGAAAAAAGAGAAAAGAGAGGAGAGAAGAGAGAAAAAAGAGATAGAGATAAAAGAGAGATAAGAGGGTGAGTCTCATCTCTCTCTCTTTTTGTAAGTGAGAGAAATGAAGAAATAACCTTAAGAAACAACTGCATACATATACATTAAGGACAGGGCTTTAAAAACAAGACACAAAACAACAAGTTCTGTGAGATATTAGAGGATTTCAGCTCTGATATACAGGAGAGGGGCACATCCAGGCAGAACAGTTAACTGTCAGAGATCAGCACAAAACTGAACTGAAAATTCTTCTCCTCCAGCATCATTCACATCAACCATCTGTGAGTAACACTTCTTTATAAAGAAAAGGAAATTTAATAGCAAATCTAAAGATAAGCTAAAGGCTAAAGCTAAAGTGTCAGTTGAAAGAAACCATTCCTAGACAGTGACATGTAAATAAGCCAATCAGAAGAAGCCATGCTCCTCGCCTGCTGTCCTGAAGAGGATGTGGCCTCACTCTACAGATCTGTACAGTCACATACCCTCCAGAGATAAAGAACAACTCTGCCAGAAAACAATTTAAACACAAACTCCTGAAAGAAAAGCCAGAAACTGTTTGCGGATCTGTAAAAAACGGTGAAGTCAGCAATCTCATCTACTCTGACAACCCCGGCTCATGGCACAGAGCTTTGATTTCTCACTACTCTTTTGTAAAGAAAGAGGGCATTTATAACAGAACCGTGAAAATAAAGGACCCAAATGACACAGAGACAGTGATGACCACAGTCAACATGTAGTTTTAGGAGTTATTTAACAATCCTAAAGAAACTGCAGAGAAAGAAAGATTTAGTGGAAACACCCCACAAGAACAAGAATGTGCTCCCACACACAGCACCACAGCAGAACCCTCAGCTCAGGAACAGGACACCTAAGATCTGTATCCCTGAGGGCAGTGATAAAGAAGGCCAGCAACACCTTCCCTCATTTAAAGATAATCATCTCCACACTGCTGCCCCATAAAGAAAAAAAAAAAAAAAAAAAAAAAAAAAAAAAAATCAATGCCATCATCTCCAACACCCACCTTGCACACCACCCAACTCTGGACACTGCCTGCCTTTATGACCACGTCGACCTATTGAAAGACTTAGTTCCTGTGTTTGCTAAGACACTAAAATACACCACACTGGCCTGCAATACCACCACAGTCCAAAACAACTCTTTTTTAAAAATTCGACCCCCATTATCCACCACAAACAGACAAAAAAAGGAGGCACCGCGAAAACCCTGGCTCTTTACCAGCACCAACACCTACCACATGTATACACGCCACACCACCTGCCCCAGAACCCAGCACCTCCTCCTCAGCAACTCCTCACCAGACCAGGAACACTGACCTACACCCAGACCAGAGCAAACGTTTCTGAGCTCAGAGACATACAGAAGATGCTCAGCCATATTTGCACAAGTCTGATGGGACATGGTCCGTGGTAAGAGACACATTACCAGAAAGGTAAATGATGCTAAAAGACATGATTTATTTAAAAAAAAAATAATAATAATAATATAATATAATATATATCTTTGACCGTGCAATCCAAATATCAAATCTGAACACTAAGAACAAGAAATCAAGAAACCCAATTGCACAAATGGTTTGATCAGGACTGCAAAAATAAAGAGAAAAAAAGTTTGAAATATATCTAATCAGAAGCACAGGGAGCCACATAATCAGGAATTGCACACTAAATACTGTGAGGTACGTAAGGAATATAAACAAACATTGATTTGATTTTGTATATATTTAGACTTTAGTTTTCTATGATTTGGAGAAATCAATAAACTCCAATTTATTCTGGGAACACATTTTGGAAATCAAACAGGAAAAATCAAGAGGATATAAGACCAACAAAAAATATCAAGAAATCTGGAAAATTTCAACATAATAATTAAGGATTATCAAAACCTGCTGGACTTCCTCATCACAGAGGAGGAAAAACTTAAAGCCCAGAAAAGCTAGTGGAAATCTTGAATTTATGGTTTGTGTTTTTTAGCATTTAATTCAAGTTGGCTGTTTTAAAACTTTTTAATTTCATTTTAAAACATAGGCCATTTTTTCTGAAATAACCCCTTTTTTTAATCTGGTGATAAATTTGACCCACATAATTACAGAGGAATCTCCGTGTGCAGCAATCCTGGAAAGGTCTTCTGCAGCACTCAACACTCGAATAACAAACTATCTGACAGAATCAAATCGGGTTCATACTACATCATTAAACATCTGACCACATTTTTACTTTCAACACACTCATCAACAAATAAGTAGACCAAAATAAAGACACCAAATAAACCACCAAAAAAACAAAATTGTAACATTTCAAAAGAAATCTCAACATCAAGGGAACCATATGTTCATACTGAACACAAAAATCAAACAGGGAACTCACAGAAAAGTCAAAAAGAGCTCTTTACACCATTGGAAAATATATTAAATTTGAAATAACTGTGACTATTTGACTTATAATATTCAAATCAGTTATTGAGCCCATTGCGCAATATGGCAGTGAGATTTAGGGACTCCTAAAACAAAATGACTTCACAAATTGGGGCAAACACCCAGTTGAACTTCTGCACACAGATTTCTTTATAAACATACTCCACGTACAGATAAAAGCAGCCAGTAATGCCTGAGGGGGGAAACCGGGACAGTATTCACTTCTGATAAACATCTTTACACCCTTTATATATTTTCTTCTCTGTTTCTTTATTGATTGTAATCCTGTTGATGTCTTAATTTATGTTGTTCCATAATCTTATTTTATCTTATTTATGTTTACATTTTCATGGTTAAATGCTTTGGCAATAATGTGTCTTACATTCATGTCAATAAAGCCTTGTTGAACTGAAAAGAGAGAGAATAAAAGAGGAGAGACAAAAGAGAGTGAGATATAGGTAAGAGAGAGAAAGACAAAAGAGAAAGATAAACACACACACACACACACACACCTTACACTACCTTTCACTCTAAAACTCAAAGTAAAAAATAAACTTACTTTTCCATTCAGGCTGTTGTGAACTTTCATCAACGGAGTTTTCGTTACTTCTGGCAGCTTTCCTAAAATCTTCATCCTCACCTGAACGATAAGCAAAACATCAGGATCGTTGATGATCTAATTAACGGATCCGTGCAGGATGAATATAGAGGTGTTAAATCCTGGCCAGGTAAAACATGGCCATGTGATCAGGGAAGATAAGAGCAATGGCAGTGCTGACCTCAGCAGTGATGGAGCAGGGATTCTCTGTGGCCATCATAAGATCAGCTGACAGGAGGTTGATAAGGACGTTTGTTAGGTCAGTGCACACAGACCGCAGAAGATGTTTGATCATCAGCAGCTGCGTGTCACCTATACACACACACACACACACACACACACACACACAGTGCAACCAGTGTTTTCAAATGTTGCCTTGGTGACAATAACAATCACCAACAAACATACTAAACAGCAGCTCAAACATTAGAATATGACCCTCCTTTATCGTGACAAGAAGGTACATCTTCAAATGCTAAAAAAGCAAAAACAACTAACATCCTGGTTACCATAACTGCCACCACAGTAGGTGCCCATTAATTACCAAGAGCTTTGACATTCTTATTTTTTAATATAGTATCATGACTAAACTGCACATTTATCAGACCATGTGTGATAAACGTGATTCTGCGTTACTGTGGCAGTCGTGGCCTGAAGGATAAAAATTCGGTCTTGTGACCAGAAGGTCACCGGTTCGATCCCTGGGATCCCCCAGGCCACGACTGAGGTGCCCTTGAGCAAGGCACCTAACCCCAACTGCTCCCTGGGTGCCATGGATAGGTGCCATGGATGTGTGTTCACTAGTGTGTGTATATGTGGGTGTTCCATTCACCAACCCATTCACTGCATGGATGGGTTAAATGCGGAGGTCAAATTCCACTGTGTACAAAAAACACGTGGCTAATTTGAGTGTCTAAATTCTAAAAATTTTAATTCTAAAATTCTACTGTAATTTGGAAAGTCACCTGAGAAGAGTTTGGTTCCTTTCTCAAACAGGCGGATATTGTTGTACAAGTTGTTTATCTCCTCCTGAACATCCTTTACATTCTGCTTACGATTCCCTCCAGAACTGGACAAGCTGGATGAGAGAAAAGCAGAGCGGACCACCTCCTGGTACTTTCGGGTCAGTGGCCTGCAGGAGAACCATCAGCTTCAGAATTTACTGAAAGTGTTTGAAAGCTTTTATTTGGAGTTCCTGACTGTTAAATCTTAATTACTTGTCTTTAATTGTGGTTGAATATACAGTTCCTTGCGACCGTATTCATCACCGCCAGACCTAAATAAGTGAGAATCTGTAGTATGACTAAGAACCTGTAGCAGCGATACCTTAGAAAATAGGGAGACACCCTGGAGCTCTTTTAAGCTAATACAAACAAAACAGACTGCAGCAAAAGGTGGCTTTACAAAGGACTGACTTTATGTGAGTGTCTGTGTTTGTGTGTGTGTGTACACACACACACACCCACACACACACACACACGTGTGCGAGTGAATGGATGGAATCAAACTGCTCCAAGCTGAATATGTGGAGCCATAACTTCTAGGTAATGGGTAGGGATAATTTTGTGTGTACCTCAGTAGTTCTTCAGCAAGCCGTTCAAGCAGGTCATCGGGACAGTCCGTCACTCTTGCCTCCAAAAAATCCATAATGTCCTCCATAGCCATAAACGGAAACTCGGACTGTTTACTGACCCCTACCAACACACACACACACACACACACACACACACACACACATACACACACTTTAGTGGGAAGAGCTTGAGAGCTTGTTGCATTTGTTGAGTTTATAAAATGTTTGTGTTTTTACTGTGTGTAGTGTCTGTCTCTTCATCGCTCTCTTCATCTCGACGGTTCTTCTTTTTAGTTTTTCGGATTCTAATCTCACGAGCATTTCCTCCTCTACCAGCCTTCACACTGCCACTGCCCTCTGCACAAGCACACACACACACACACACACACACACACACACACACGTGTCCTGGTGGGTCAAGAGCCAACTGTCCAAAGTATCCATATGAGAGCAGATCCAGACTTACCTGAAGCTTTTTTTTTTCGTTCCTCTCGTTTGTCTTTCTTAGAGTAAGTGGTGCTCTCTAGCAGCCCTGAAGCTTTTAGTTCCTCCTCAGTTATCAAGAACACAGAGTTATTCTTTAGCTCCTGCGCCCCCAACCCCCCCCCCCCCCCCCCCCACACACACACACACACACACACACACACACACAGCTTAGTTAGCTTGTATAGTCATTTTTTCCACAAAACTACAACTTAAAAATGCCATCAGAAGCCCCACCTTCTGTGCTTTCAGCTGCATGGTGTCATCAAAAAGCCCTATGCAGTCACTGATGAACCTCTCACTGACAGCAGTGCTGCCAAGGATTCGTACAGTGGACTGAGTACCCAGCATACGCAGAACCTGACCAATAAGCAGCCCCAAGTCCTCCTCTGACAGGCAGCTAGGCAACACCGGCTGAGGGAGGAGCAGAGTCACATAAAAATAACATTTAGAATAAAATATCCTTCATTTTACAAACGTGGTATAACTTCTGGGAAAAAGCAGTGCAAAGGAAGTCATTGTGGTTGTGAAGATATATATCAAGAGCAAATACTTGGAATAGCATGAGTTCCATGAACTGTGTGAATAGTGTTAATGGTGTAAACAGTCTGAATAGTATAAACAGAGTGAATACTGAGCATTGTGAATGGTGTGTCAAATAGTATGAATAGTAATTGGTGTGAATGTTGAATAGTATAACTAGCATAAATAGTGAACACTATAAACAGTGTCAATAGTTTAAATAATGGACAATATAAAGTATTATAGTATAAATATTTGATTGTGTGAACAGTTATACAGTCAACAGTGTGAATAACCAAGTGTTAATAGCCATTAGAGAGAACAGTGTGAATAATGAACAAGAAGCAAATAGCCTGGATAATGAACAATGTGAATAGGGTACCATATAAACACCATGAAGGTACCTGCAAGTCGACCCAGGTATGCGAACCGACTGCCTCCTCCACTGATGCCTCAAGCTGAGCCACGATCTCAGGACCCACACACGCAGCTTTCAGAAACAGCAGCTTACTGGACTTAAAACGCTTCTTAATGTAGCCCAATGGATCAGGAATTCCCAAACGGGAAAGCGCCTCAAACTCTGCATATCATCATCATCACATACACCCGCACATAATTTAATGTCTACATATAAATACATATATTAAAAGTAATGGTGAAAAAGGTAAAGCATATGAGTTACCTAGGTATCCATTCTGTTTAAGGAAGGAGTCGATCCAGGAGTTTTGTGTTATTGAGTAAATTTCTGGAATGTAAATAGCTTTATCCTGACGTCCCCCGACTACAGCCCCCTTCAATCGGCCAGTATTCACCAACTCCTCCAAAACCGCTAAACAAGCAAGCAAACAAACGTGTATGAACCCCTTAAAGCTGCAGGATGTTCTGCTGAAGACCAAAGTGGAATCCTTTCTAAAACGTGTTTTCTTGTGTAATAACAGCGAGTTTGCTTTAAGTAATCTAGTCACAACACAACAGTTTAACTATACATTCAACTACAATCAAGCATTTCGTTTTAAATATGTAAAATGTATTAGAAGTGTTGTGTGTTTATTGATCCTGCCATACAAAATGTGGTATTTATATCTTTATATTAAATAAATTACAGAAATTAAATAAAACAACTTGCCACATTTCTAATGGGTATTTTAGTGGATTTCAATTGTGGTCCGGGAAAACCTGCATACAGGAGCAGGGACTGGAACCTGTAGTTACTGTATGTAAAATTACATCCTCAGTGAAATGGAAGTTTTAAACTGTAAATCACCACCAGGTACTCACAGTACAACAAATTCTCCTGGAATCCATAAAGACTGACTAGAGTATTGACTGATGTAGGCCTAAAACAAACAAACAAACAACTGTGTGTGTACTTCACTAAAGAAAGCAAGTCAGATAGATGTAAAAAAAAAAAAAAATCATGATAAGATAAACATGTAAAATATTGTGAAAAATGGAGATTTCCAGAAGACGGTGTTCAGAATCAAACACCTCTAAAGCTATCAGTTGTTCAGTTTAGAAGCATTACAAATCTTTTCAAAATGTGGATTAAAACAAATACAGTTAAATAAATTACAGAATATATAAACATCTGACCTAGTGAGGGCACTGAAGAGACCCCGGATTCGGGCTGTGTGTCGACTGATGAAAGCCTGAGTGAAGATCACACCTCGATTAAACTCATCAACTTGACCATCAATTACTTGTCCAACTCGCACACAAAGCTCCTTGAAAGAGACAGAAACAAAAAGAGATAGAAAAACAGAGACAGAGAGAGAGAAACAAATTTAAACTCAAATTTGAAAAAACAGTTGGCTATTGCAAAATTATGAATTTTTTACAAAGTATATTAAATATAGGGGTGTGTTTTAAAAAAATGTATTTTTCGATTCAAATCGATCATCATTTGAATAATATGATATCGTTTCGTATAAACCAGAGATCGATCTTTAAAATTAGCATTCTGTAGCTAACATCCACGCAGAGTGGCTCGGGTAGCTGGCTTGACTTGGGTTTACACCGGCTTTCAGAAATATAAACCCCCCAGTCTTACACGGCCGACCTTCTCAATATGCAGGTACTGATACGCTTCACTACTTGTATAGTTTTTCATTGCCGAACCGCCTACACATTCCGAGAGTACAAAATAATTAAAAATGTCACCGTAGATAACCTCAGACCACCTTTTCATATCATTCAACCACTGTGTAATTGACCTTGGATGAGACATTGTTGTCCCATTCGAAATTCGTATTGCTTCTCTGGTCTTCTCCCATGTAACTATTCATTTTTGGTTAGCTGAGCATAAGTTCTAACACAAAGGCGGAAGAAACACGCTTGAAAGTGGGTGTGGCGAAATATGGTGAATATAAACATAAACACAAATGTTTTTAGTAATGGTAGGTTGAGTGTTCCTTGTACATTTACCACATTAGTCCTCTGAAATTCTAATTTCATATTCAAACAAAACATATTATTGTAACAAAAATATCCCTAAATGAATCGATATTGAATGGAATCAAATCGAATATCGAATTGAATTGGGACCTTGTGAATCGGGATCGAATCGATCCGGGAAATCTGTGCCGATACCCAGCCCTAATTAAATGTGGGTCAGGCTTGTGGATCTAGTCTAGTCTCTGTAGATGAGAACAAAATTCGGACGCAGTGGCTCCTTCAGGTCCAAAATAGGTTGTTTGCAAATTATGTTATCCCACTACGTTGCTATGGTGTTAGGGTTAACTCCAGCTGAAGCGCCGGAAATGAAAAGGGCGCACTATAACACTACAACTATAACTTACAAAATGTCTACAGTCCCTCCAGATCAGTATAACAGAGAAGCCATGAAGAACTTTTATTGAGTGCCAAAAGTTGTTATTTATAGGGGTGGAGGGTTGTCAATGGGAGTTTTTTTTTTTTTTTAAGAGTCACTTGTAGGTGAGCAAGGTGAGTTGCATTAGATTTTCTCATAGATGAGCAAGGGGTTTACTTCAGAGCAGCTCATAGACAAGTAAGAGGGGGGAATGAAAGAAACTAACAGAATGTGAATTGGTGAAAGGGTTTGCAAGCCTTCACCTGCAGTCAGGAGGAGACGGAATGAGATTCCTGTATGAATTTTGCGTTTCTAGTTTTAATTTAACAGTGTTCCTTGCAGCTGTATATTAAATCCATCACCAGCCTCCACAGACAAGGATGATCACTTGGCTGTCTTTGCTCACAAGCAACACCTTTTACTACAAACAGTGCATCTTGCAAAGCTGCCAGGATCATTGCCGACCCCTCCCATTCCTGTCATGGATTTTGCGCTCCTGCCATCCGGCAGATAGTACGAGAGCATCCGCTCCACCACCCCCACCATCAGACTCCACATCATCTTCCTCAACGCCGTCTGATTTCTTAACACTCAAATGTCCCCAACATACACACAGAATAATCTAGATCTCTTTTTTACACCAACCACACTGTTGACAAACTGATTTACAATAGCTGCACTTTATTTCCTAACTTCTGTTATGAGTCTCTACTTTACTATATACTTTACAGTTGACAATGTTTGCACTACATATCACTACTTACTGAGGAATGACAATTCCCCATATTTATATTGTCCTGTATAATATTTTTTTATTTTGTTTATTTAAGTCCTGTATATATATATATTTATTGTCTGATGCACTTGTACAGTGTATTTTCTGCACAGTTTTATATTGGCATGCATCTTCACTCTATATAGTCTTTACATTGTGCTGTTTTTGTTCCATTTTGTTCCAACGTATATTCACGTATCCCATACGGCCCTGTCATGTCAAAGGTTTTTATTGTAATTTCTTAATATAACTATAAGGGCCATACAGGGATCTAAAAACTGATGGCTAAGTCTGTGGATCAGACAGTCTATAGGGTGATATTTATATGTATATGTAATGCACAGTAATGGTGAGTAATAAATATTTAAAGATGCTTGTTGGAAATTCTCCTTGATCTTTAATAACATTTGCAGTTTTTCATATGACAAAGTCATTACCAAGTATGCTAGCACAGTCTCATTTCTGCAACCTCCTAAATGTTAATTAAGGGCTACACCCCTGGTTTCTTGTGTAGAAGTACCTTTAGCACTGACTCACCTCTGATAAAAACTCTCCAGGCAGGTCATAGGTTTTGCAGAGTTCTGCAATATTGACCTGTCCCACTTCCTGCAGTTTATCATTCACATCCTCTGCAAGCTGGTCCAGATACCTCCTAGAGAAGGATTTAAAAATAGTTCAAAATAGTTCAAATTCCTGCACGCTGACAGTCAACAGATGTAAAACACCGCTAAACAAATAAACCTAGAATCCTTGTCTAAAAGCAACTCTAACATGTAAACCCCCTCTACACTATGAACATCTCAAACATAAAACCTCACCCATTGACAACCCCCACTCCACCCCAACTAGTCTATGAGCTGCTCTAACATAAACCTCCTTGCTCGCCTACAAGGGAATCTAACACAACCCTTCCTCACTCATCTATGAGCTGTCCCAGAATCAGGCGGGTTCCTCTGTCCTGTTTGGAAACGTCATTTGCTCGGTTTTCGATGTGCACCAGGTCAACATTAATAATCTGTTAGATCACAAAAACATGATCACAAAAACAGATTTAAGAAAGGAATTAACTGCTGCTTAAATCAGTATAACAACAATATAAAAAAAAAAACTGACCTTCTGGAGTTCCACAATGTTAACCCTCCCTGTAAACAAAGAATACCACATGTAATGTTAGACCTTTGATTTTTTTTTTTTACATGCACAGGACCTGAAGATTGAGTGCAAATACAGCAACAGGTTTATGAAAGAGCTTTGTGAAAGATGCTGTATTATAGGTAAAGGATGCTCTAATGACTACTGCTAACACTAACAGCAGGAGTTAAGTGAAAAAATTAATGGATTTGTGTGGCACATTTTTGTAGTTCTTAATTGGCTTAATAGTTTTTACAGTAATGCTAAACAAATCAACTCTCAGTAGAGGTAATGCCAAACATTTAATATTTCTAAGATATCATTCAACCTTTTTCCTAGCCTTTAGCTAGGATGCGACATCATGCAAGAGATGGACTTTCTCTTACTGTTTTATTCACTCTCAGTTACTGTAGGCTATCTAACACCCTATAGTGTTCCACCATCATGTTGTCAATTTAAGGGGAGAAATTTGAGTCTCGTGTCACTGCATTAAAAGTGATTTGTTACAGGTTCTTTGAGTCTTCTTACCGCCATGTGTGTAGAGCTCTTCTCTGATCTCTCGGTTGATCTGAGCGGGGGTGACATACTCTTTCCCATCCAGAGTGTGAACCACGTCCAGCTTTTTCTCCTGAACCAACTTCACCACGATTTCAATACAGTTCCTCTCAGACAGCCTGGAGACACACACACAGCCCTCAGCTGATGGTTAAATCCATACATACTTAGAAAATAACTGTTGTTACTTAGGGCAATTAGAAAAGAAATCTACTAAAAAGCTTCTTTCAGAAGATACAAGTCTAAATAGTAGCAATCCACACAAATAATATTAAAATCTTCGTTAAACGGCTGTACGTTTACCGGAGACTAATACAACAGATGCATACAACCTTAATCAACAAACAATATCATACAAATTACGCAGTTTAATAAACCACTGCAGCAGCACCACTAAAGGAGGAACGGAAAGTTCGAACAAATCAACTCGGGCCTTGTGGCTAAAGCTAACAGTAGCTTCTTAGCTTGCAGTTCGCGTTTCTGTTTATTCTGTTTATTTATTAACTCCTACAGTAAAACAGCTCATAATGCGTCTGTATAACTCTGATTTCTTTTTTTTTTAGTTTTATTCCTCACCGCTGTACTGAATCCGCGAACTGTGCTCTTTGAAAATCCGCAGCGAGCCTTCGGATCTCCTCCCAGTCCGCCATCACTGTACCTAAGGCGGATAAACTCAGTAAATAGCACCTCGCAAGTTTGTCTACACGACAGGTGTGCAATTTGGGCCGTTCTGGAGTTGTTCGGGCTCGCCGGGTCCAGTCTAACGAGCCGAAAGTCTTGTCTTAATGCTAACCCAACGCTAAACTCAGGCGCGACCCAATATGTTTTCTAGTGTTAGAACGCTAACTTCCATGTTCTAGATCTAGCTCCAGTGTCACCGCTCTGCTCTAACTCTAGCGCTCTGGGTCTAACTTTGGGGATCTAAGCAGAACCGTTGCTGAAACGTGAAAACAGTCCTGGATTTCACACTAGTTAGGCAGCAGTGCGTATTAAAACGCACCCCAACACAACTCCCCACGTCAGCCTTTAGAGAGCGCAGTACGGTGAGCCAGTGGGGCCAAAATTCTCCGAATCAAAATTTCTACCTGGACATTTTGCGCAACAATAAATCATTTTTTTAATAAAGCACGATTCAGCATCTATTTTCCTTAAATTGTGCTGTCGTGTTTTGTCGTATTTTCTGCTTTTTATTTTGTAAAAGTTATTCTTGTGCGATTCTAATATGTAAACAAATTCACTGAATCTGAAAAGTGAATACATTTTAAAATATAATGATTAAATAAAAAAATAAATATGATTATAAATATTCAATACACATAACAGAAATAAAAAAGTGCCATTTCCTATAATATATTAATAAATATAATAGATAAATAAATGAACAGTGCCTATTTTTTGACAGTAATAACACTGTAATGATACAGTTACTTAGCCAGACCACAAGAAACATTTTGCTGAGTTTACGCAACTTTTTAATAATGCTGTAGGCTCCTGTCCATTCAACATTATGGATGACTTTGTTCCAGAAAGTAAGATGCTTGCTCCTTCCCTCTGTGTTTTTACTCACTAGTTTGCTTCTGCAAAACATTCATTATAGCTGGCTGTGGGAGATGTGTGGCAGCTCAGACTTAAAATCCAACAGCCTTTAGTGAAGCCAAGCTCAGGCTAGAAACTCAACACCTTCAATATAGTGGTTATGTTAATTGAGGCTGGCTATGGGAGATCTGAGACAGCCACATTATGACCCGAACCCCAACACATTTAACTTGGGCGTAATGCTCATTGAAGCTGGTTATGTGAGCTTTGAGTCACTTACCTCTCAACATCTTCAGAGACTCATCACCATCAGCATAAGCATATTTTTTCCTGAGCCTAGCTCTAAGGCAGTCATACATCAGAATCATACAATCACAATGGACACCCAATAACTTTTTCATGGGGTAATATTTTTGGAAGTGGCTATGGGAGCTTTGAACAATAGACTCAATAGAATTGTAGTTGGAAAGATGCATAGATGACAGATGGAGTTTTAGAGATTGATAGACAGAACTGTAGAGGACAGATAGATAACCACTCTTTTCGTGTTCCAAGCAAGAGGTTTTACACATCGCATTGCTATGTCCACTACAGATAAGAATACCTTGTTGAAAAATATTTTTATATCTTTATCAGTTTTCAGGTGTCACATTCAGGTGTTCTACAAGCATATTACAGTTATCAAAATCCTGTGTTTTGTATTCTAAAATAATTTACATGATCTTATTTACACTGGTTTAAAACATTCTATCAACCACAGAATGAGAGAAAATGTGACCAAAATATGCAGTACATTTTACAATGTCTGATACTAGTCAAGTTTAAAGAGTTCATAGAATTATTGCTCACTGACTAAAATTGACACAAGATGATTGCATACTCCTAACCCTCTGGACATTCCCATCAAAGTTTGTCTAAAATCTCTTGGTTTCTCTAAAGCATTAAGAGTTAATTCACTGGAAGTACAGGGCTAAGGCAAACTCCTGAAAAACAACCCCAGACCATGAACCCCCCTCCACCAACTTTACACTAGGCACAATGCAGTCAGACAAGTATCATTCTCCTGACTTATCTCCTAAGCATGATTAGTCACTCCAGAGGACACGTTATAGTGTCCAGTGGCAGCATGCTTTAGACCACTGCATCAGATGCTTTCCATTGTGCTGGGTGACGTAAGGCCCAGCCATGGAAACCCATTCTATGAAGCTCTCTATGCACTGTTGTTGAGCTAATCCGAAGGCCACATGAACGCTGGAGGTCTGTAGCAATTGACCCTGCAGAAAGTTGCAGAACTCTGTGCATGATGCACCTCAGCATTCTACCACTTCGTGGCAGAGTTGCTGTCATTCCCAATCACTTCCACTTTGTTATAACAGCACTGACAGTTGACTGTGGAATACTTAGTAGCAAGGAAATTTCACGATATATAACCCTACATCCTATGTCCTGTAACACGCTGGAATTCTCTGAGCACCTGAGAGCAACCCATTCTTTCACAAATGTTTGTAGAGGCGGTCATGCCTAGGGGCTTGGTTTTATACACCTGTAGTCATGGAAGTGACAGGACGTTGAGTCCAGCATGGTTAAACAAAGAATTAGTTCTAACGATTAAGGCAGTAAAAGAAACAGCCTCCTCTCTGGATACGAGGGGAAGAACTGACAGACTTAAGGCTCATTTATACTCTCTCTATGTGCAAAACTGTCAGCGTGCGTTTCAAATGATATAACAATTCCAGTAGAGGGCAATTTGGAGTAAATCAAACATGCCGACGGCTGTACTTCAAAAACGACTAAAAACAAAAGTTTGTCTCTGTGGTAAAGCAAAGTTACATCATGGTAAAAATTTCTAACTTGTGCAACCAATCTTCAATCTTCGGAAGTTCTAAATGCTTGGTGGTCATGTAATGGTCATGCTCGCCAGTAGGTACTAGATTAGAGCCAGTACAAACTGCTTGAGCGGCAGACTAGTAGTAAATTTCAGTAGGCGAGTTTTAGTAGCCACACAATCTTGGTTGTACTACGTCCGCCATCTTGCCAGCGTCCTGTGACGCAACACGTCAGACCACCACCGTAAAAGTCCTGCTATTCATTTAAAAGCCCCGTTAACTGACAGATTTAGATACTTTTTATGACACTGATCTGCATTTCTGTCTGAATATGTACTTACACAGTGTTGAGCTGTAGCTCGCAGAAGATGAAACAGGAGGAATTTAATCATTTTTTACCTCAGAAGTAGCACTAATTCTGTTGTGGCAGTTCACTAGCCATAGCTACACACACACAGCTGACGTTCCGCTTTTCACCTCTTCTCCTCTTTGAATTCATCAGCAGATATTGAGTATGTGAACACTATGCAGTGCTAACTTTATTCAGTATGCTAATCCATTATGTGTTAAAATCCCCCAAATTTACCAAATTTAGTGGGGGATAATCCACTAACATACTTAGATAGACAGATGGTAATGCAACTGTACTGAGAGAGAAAGAGATAGATACTTAGACAAATAGACAGATAAATAGATAGATTGATAGTAATAATGAGATAGTAATAGTTATAATAGAGATAGATAGATGTGCAGGATAGATTGATATAATGACAGATAGAATGATAGAGGGATATATAGATAGAATTGTAGAGGGATAGATAGATGTATGGATACATGGGATTTTAGGGTAGATAGATGGAAGCAACTGTATAATAAATAGACAGAAACCTAGATAGAATTGTAGGACATAAAATGATAAATAAAATTATAGAAGGATCGATTGAAGCACAGATAAAATTGTAGGACAGATTGGTAAATAGATTGATAGAATTGTAGAATTGAAAGATATCAGGTAGATACAACTGTACGATAGATAGAATGATCATATAATTATAGAGGGATAGATAGAAGGACAGAAGAACTATAATAATAATTATAAAAGACAAGAATAATATACTGTGGAATAACAATAGAGCTTTGCAATGCGCAACCACAATAATATAAACTAATAACAATTCAGTATAATAATAATAATAATAATAATAATAATAATAATAATAATAATAATAATAATAATAAAAGGCCAGGGTATAACAGTATAGTGCTTTGCTAATATATATATTATAGTCGTTTATTTATGTTTATTTGTCTCTGACAAGCTGGAAATGTTTAAACCATAGAGAGTATGTGTTTAAACCAATTATTTTAACAACAAAAATACAGCAGACCCCCCACCCCTTACCTTGCAAAATGGTATAATCCAGCTTCTCTTTCTCTCTGTGTCAGTGCTTTTATTTGACTGGTATTGTGTGTCTAGTCTGTTTTGCAAAGAAATATTTTTGTACTTTATCACTCAGAACCAACACATTGCAGTCCATATTTCTGATGCACTCCTTATTTTGTTATATTTAGGAGTGATCATCTGACGTTTTTTACCTTAGCTGGCTAATGCTGCAGGTGGTCTGTTTACTGTGAGAGAAGCTATAGCTGCTGTGCCGTTGGTTAGCCTGTGTGTTATTAAAGCAAAAGTGCTAGAGTAGAGCTGTCTGTATGTGCATTAGCTAATTAATGTTACAGAATGATAAGATATGAAGAGATGATACTATAATGTAATTGTGTGTGTGTGTGTGTGTGTGTGTGTGTGTGTGTGTGTGTGATCAGCCAGTGAGCTATAGATATTCAATTCTTTTTTTCAGAAAAAAGAGGCAGATTCAGGTGAAAGAGTAAGGCAGACATGATCTTGACCATATGCTCAGAATCTGTTGATAATTGCTATAATATTGATAACTGATTATTGGAATTGGTGTGTCTAATCTAAATTCGAATTATTCTGTCATGACACACTAACCCCAAGTCTCATACCCTGAATTTCTTTCATTTTCATCTGGTCACACAAGCCCACAGAAGCTCAATATTCAATGAGAAAAATGTGTTAAATTAATATGGATCTATTTATTTTTCTCTTAGACGAAATACATATAGTGTATCCTTTATTATATGTTACTTTTAATGAAATGTCTTAATACATTCATAAACTAAGCTTTGTGAACTAAGATTTGTTCTCTTTCCTGTCGGATTGATAGTCCAAAATGACTTTGAAATGCAGTTTGTTTTTTTATGAGCTGTTCTTATTTGAGTGCTCAGCACCCCTAAACCTACAATCACCCCTGAAAACACAACTGCAGGTATTAGCCTGCATGACAACTTTTCTGCCTAATTAATCTAGAAAAACTATTAATAGATTTCTACTACATAATAATATATATTAGTTAATTTGTGATTTTAAAGGTGATCCGTTATTGTGTTTGGAATAGTACATGTCTCTATGTGCTACTTTGTTAATACAATGTTAATAAGATTTTTTTTGTGAAGTTAGTGAAGTTAGTTTAGTTTTCATTGCTATTGCGGTTCCTTTTCAGTTTATTTGTCCACTCAAGAACTTTGTTTTGTTTTTCCTGGAGCGATGCTATCTAGAACACATCTTAGCATGCAGTTACTGACCGCATCCTGCACTGTTAAGTTGCGTGATCACAAGTATAGGATTTATCAACATCAGAAGAATTCTATTATGACAGTCCTGGTAAAAAAGGAAGGTGTGTGTTAAGCTGGACCTTCCTGAGTAGGACAACAAGATATTTTGAATATCCACTTTCCCCACCTTCTCCATGTCCACCACCTTGTCACCTTCCCGTACAGTATAAATACACATAAAATCATAACCTTAAAGTTTTGATTTAGGGTGTCTTTTATCCTGAAAAGTGAACACTGTGATGATTCATAGGTAGAGGATGATTGTAGCTGGTCAAGTCCTCACGTTCATGTTCTTTATCTTTATGAACTTAGAGCTTCAGCAGAAGAGTTCTTTACTTACACAAAGAGCAATTGTACTTAAAGCCAAAATCACCTTTATAATAAAATTTGACAGCACAAAATACATGTGCGTTTTACTTTTTTATCTAATGTGAAAACTGCAGTTAATCTTTATACTATGTTACAATTTCATGATCAGTGGCTAATCACCCAGTATCTGATTTATCTTTTCAATAATCATAAATTCAGTAACAATTTTTTCCTACAATCTGTCTAAAATAAACCTGAACCCCAAACACAAGACATGCTACAGTGTTAGTGCATGTTCCTAAGTAACCATGATTGTCTCAGAGGTCCTCTCTTCAGTAAAGCTGCACAGCTAAACAATGATAGTCTTAGTATAACACCAGTGAAGACACCGTTATTTGTAAACATGGACTGAGGGACCATTTAGTCTTCACACAGAAACCAGACTATTTACTCCATACATTAAGCTGAAATCAGCTTTCTGTTTGGCAGATGAATATTTAAAGTGGAATGGAAAATTGCAGTAAGAAGCTAATTTCACTGACATGTTTGAAGTGAATGTGCGATTTAAACATGCAGTTAGCACCATGCTAATTGGTGGGTATAAGCTTCCATTACGTTAGCTTGTAGATCCAGAGTTAAAATAAACCTAGGCTGACAATTTGTCTATAATTTGAGGTAAAATAGGGCAAGGTTTATATAAACAGCATGTTAGAGAAGGTGAGAGAATCTGCTGCAGGCCATCACCTCTGAGAGAGTATGCGTTTGACAATTTCCTCCTGTGAGACTCATTAAGCCTTCTCAAAACATCTTAATGAAGCGCACAGTTCCACATCTGGATCATTTTGGTTACACAATTAAAGGGGAAAGCCACTGATTTTTTTCAGAATTTCTTTGCATAATAAAACATATTTTATTATTATTATACATTTTATTTAAATTTTTCCCCCCTCACTCCCTTTCCTCATTCTCTCTCTGTCTTTTTTATCCATGTCTTGTTATTGTATGTACACTTTTCCTTCAAGTAGCTTCTGCTACTTGCCAGGCTGTTCTGAATGACTTGCCTGATTAAATTAAAGGTTAAAAAAAAAAAACAGAGCAGTTCGGTACAAAATGCTTGGTTCTAGAGAATGTCAGATGTCCACCTCTAAAAGCTCTTTGCAGTGGTAGAGGAATACACACAGGGTGCAAAATAGAAAGAAAATGTATTATTCTAATTTTTCACTAGTTTACCATCATCATTACTATTTACATTTTATGTAAACCTCAGAAGACATAGTGTCCCCCAGTTCCTATCACGACCACTGTAATGACATCTAAGTCAGTAAGTTTTACTACAACAATTAAAAGTAATTTGAGTCACCCACTTTCACTCAACAGGCCATATGCAGAAAAACTTTTTGTACTTTTTTTTAGGGAAGTGTCAATAATAAACAAAATAAACCTAAAAATGTAGCCTTTGTTAAACGCAAGAGAGGATTTAACAACATAACAAATATTTTTAATTGGGTTGAAAATAAAAGATGACATGATAAATTGCACATCACCAGTTAAAGCAGCATCAGCACATTAAATAATCCATAACATAAAACTTCAGTACACCACAGGATAAACAGAATCTGTAAACTAATCACAGAAAGCAACAATATTCTGTAATTCCGAAAGAGGTAAACATTACAGCTTATCATGATTTTACAATTTTAAAACAGCAGTATTAACAAAAACAAAACCAAGCAGACTCAGGTTGTTCCTCCTTCGTTCGTAAATGTGGTCAATAAGCCAAGACATCTTTTACAGAGGACAAATGCAAAAACCACATAATCAGATTTATTAAGAGATTACTAAACAATTCCTTATGGATGTAAATGTCAGCACCAGCTAACTAGTGGGGTGTAAACATTCATTACTTGTTAGGTGCAATAGCATCATATCTCTAGTGCTAAAACTAAACTTTTGTTAATTAAAGCCTCAGTTAATTAACCACCCTTTGAAAATAAGGAAGAAAACTGGTGGATTTTGTCAGTGTTTTAACAGATACAGAGAAAGGCCAGAGAATCTAAACCACAGAGCGATGCTCCCCACATGCATAAACGGTACTAGGACGGATCCTCCTACGAGAGTGTCCAGATAGCTTAGGCAGGAGTTTGCAGTACCTGGGCATGAGGTCCACGCAGGCATCACGGAACTTCTTTATCCGCCAGTAGTAGATGAGTGGGTTCAGGGCTGATTTGAGGTAGCAAAGCCATAGCAGCCAGGTACTGATCTCAAAGAAGCTCCTGCTGGAGTAGAAGGAGTTACTGAAGGTGGCTACCAGGCTGTAGGTGGCAAACGGAGCCCAGCACATGATAAAAACAGAGAAGAGGATGAGGATGGTAGTGAAGGCACGCGTTTTGAAGCTCATGTCAATGTTGATGTGAAAGGGTCGGCGCAGGCCAGCAAGGCCAAGCTTCCCAGCTTGGCCGAGGCAGATGGAGTCAGAGCTAGAGGAGTTGCAGTGGATTTGCAGAGAATTACGCCGGATCGTGCTCAGGATGCCCACAAAAGTGTACAGCATTACAGCAAATGGTACAAAGAAGAACACCAACATAATCAGCACAACATAAGCATGATATCCGCTCTCGCCTGTGTACCCAAACACACACTGAGGAGCGTGGGGCGGAACCTGCAAGGCTGGGTATCCAATGGACAATGGGAAGGCCAGGCAGAGGGACAGCGCCCAGGACACAGCAATTAGGGCCTTAGCCCGTCTCGGACTGAGCCGGTCCTGCCTCTGCACAATAATCAGAAAGCGATCCACACTGATTATGAGCAACACGGCCACGCCTTCGAGCAGAAAGAGCCAGAAGAACATAGCTGATAGCCGGCAGAACATGGCTCCAAACACCCAGCGTGTGGTGACCGTTGTGACCAGAGCGAAAGGCATGTTAAGCAGTGCAAGCATCATGTCTGCAAATGCGAGGCTGGCCAGCAGAATGTTGATGGCGGAACGCATAGCAGCACGGCGGTAAACCATCAGACATACCACTATGTTCCCCAGGAAGGCCAGCAAGAGAATGCAGGACATGACTAAGCAGAAGAAGACCTGTAGAGGGAGCCCAAGGCTTTGCACCTCAACCTGCCCAACATCCTGACTCACAGAAGCCAGCGTCACCCACAGCGTCCTGAATCCTGTTGAGCTGTTCTCCCAGGAAAAGGAAGAGTTTTCCATAGCATGGGTTGTGTCTGGCCACCTGAGGGCAACGGGTGGACAGAACTATGCAGTAGACTAGATAGTGGAGTGGGCCGTGCAGTAGGCAGTGCTTGGCCTTGTGACTGCTGCACTAATAACACCTGGAGCACCATGCTAGCTGCTGATCTCTCCGCCAACACGTTGCTGCACACAGACTCATCTCAGAACTGAGGAAGATCCTGTAGTGACACAGGATGAGAAAAACAGAATAAATTAGCACATCAAATCATGCTTTGATCTTAATTGCATCACTGGTCCATTAACACCTTAATTCAGAGAATCATGAGCTCAGGCCCAGATAAAAAAAAAAACAAGGAAAAATGGAAACATTGATGCTTTTCTTTAATTCTGAAACCTGAAATAAATCCACAAAAACTTCATCATATTCTGCTCCACTAGGACATTCTTAAACTAAAGTTTCGTACCTATAATCATTTGCATGAAGTATTCCATGTTTAATGTTTTAATTATTGATCATTGCACAGGAAACTAAAATAAAACGTAGCCGTAGCTTAAACAATTATCTGACTGTAATAACACTGTAATAATTTCTGAGTTAGTTCTGGGGCCCTGAAGCAAATATAAGAAGGAACCACAACAATTTCAAATCAGGCTGATCTCTCAGAGCTCTGTTGTCAAGGTTGCAGCCCTTGTTTGTAGCACCAAAGACACATATAACACGCAACACAATGACTATAAAAACGTGGACGGTAAAGACAATATATTATAACCGAAAGCTATAAACGCAGTTCATTCACTCCTTAAAAACAGAAGGGCGACAAGCCGAAGCAAAACCTCAAGTTTCCGACATCTGGAAATACCTGCAGAACTCCCTATACTCCATTTTAAATGTACGCAGTGTTCAGTTCCAAAGTGTTTAAGTTGAACATTTTGAAAACATGACAGTACAATAACATTAATGTTATACGTACATATTTCTAGACTAATATATTTCCATTCCTAGTATCAGCCAGAGAAGAATGTCAACTTCTATGTTTTTGTTTTTACCGTGCTATTGAACGAGGTACAGAGAATCTAGAACATTCAATGCTTTTGGTATCGAGTTCTAATTTGTCGTAATGCCCTACTTTATGGGTTGTGTAGGTTTAGGGTTCGAATGTATTACAGAATATAGAGAAGAATCACTCTCATTAGTTCAGTTTGTAAACCACATCGAGGGGTATCACAAGAGAGCTACTAGAACTCCGCTCTGTGATCTGCTCTCTGACGAGCGAATAAAACGAGGTTTAAGGAAGAGTAGAGCGTTTGTGTCAGATTTAGTCAACAAGGTGTAAAATTTCAGCTACAATGTAAAACCGAACATCTGCTCCATAATCAGAACATTTCCTTCAATTAACAGCAGCAGAACAGTCTATTAATGTTAGATCATCTATTTGATGAAATAAAAAGCTTTCATTTGTCTTTACTGGATAAAACTAACTGTAAAATATTAATTATTGGTCAGCATTATCTCCAAACTACTCAATAAACAACAACAAGATAATAAAATCAATTAACAGTAAAAAAAAAAAGCCATTTGACGATTTGCCCGTTCCACCTTAAATGGTGCAGCAGTTACATTTTGGCGTCTACACCATTTAATTGAAAAGAGAAAGCCAACTCGTGTGAATTTATGCGCTGTTATCACTCACCTATACGAGGCCTTTAGAAAAGACTCCACTAATCGTTTACGCCGCAAATAAAATCTGCAATAAAGTAAATATATCATTATTTACGATCCGAATCTTCACCGCCATTTAGCACCTAGCGCGCTACGACTGCGCATGCTCACTCAAAAACGAGCGCGTCGATGCCGCCTCAACTAATCAGACCTCGCAAGCGGCTGGCTCTCAGTTTAATGACACGGGTTCGGCCAATCGCTTAGCGGGTAGGTCTTGACCCCGCCCACAAACCCGCGCGCGCCTATCTCCGCCAGGCAGCGTATGATTGCGTTAAACAAACGAGGATATAGAAAACCATACAAAGTAAACTCAATTTTAGTTTCTGAAATAAACTATAATTGAAACACCACGGATGACGTTAACTCACTAAAGTACAAATTATTAAAAGGAATCAGGATCTTCCTTTTAAATATTTTTTATCTTTATTTCATTTACTGGCCTTTTTATACAGATTACAGACAAAATAATAATTTTATTAATGTATTAATATAATATTTTTATTATTATTATTATTAAATAAGATCCATAATGTCTAGAGAGAAAGATAATTCGGTATATAAAAACATCTGTTTACTCAGTAGCTGTATCAATGTTTGCCATGATGCTCTCTTCTGAGTAGAAATTATACTAGAAAGTTCCACTTTGTCCCATCTGTCTATAAAACATTTTTCTATCCGGTCTGAATAGAAGTGGTTGCCTTCTTGGTGTCCTTCTATTTTTGTTCAGTGGTTTTCTAATAGTGGAGACATGTTTCTGCAGGTTACAGAGCATGAAGGTTTTTTGTTTGTTGACCTTGGGTTCTTTGTCACCTCTTTTCAGGAGCCCATTGTGCTTTTAAAGTGATCTGAACAGAATTTTCTCCATTTGTAGACAGTTTGTCTGAGCACAGACTGATGTACACAAAGGTCTTTATCAATGCCTTTGGAGGCTTTTCGAGCTTCATATTCATGTGTCTTCATGGCTCACACTAACTTTTCTTGAGAAGAACATATCTGTCAGTAGGCAGGCTTTATATGCTGCCTTTATTTAATGAGTAAAGCACCTGTGAAACCCAAACTTCCAATCTCATCTCACCTTTTACCAGTTAGCTCTTGAAGCATCACAGAGGTTCCCCTATGCTTTAGGTCTGTGCTACATATTAGTATATATCTAGTGCCTTAGCTCTGTGCTAACACATTAGCACAAGGCTAGTGCTTTATCTCTGTATTAACACATTAGTTCAAGGCTAGTGGTTTAAGCATGCTTCTCAATCTGTGCAGTTAAACTGTCTGAATAGATTTGTGTAAACTCCACTATGCCAATCTAAAGTTTCCAATACACTAAAAACATGGAACATTTAAAAAATGTACACTTTCAGTGTATTCTTTTTGCTGTTATGAAAAGAGTACTGAATTTAGACACCACTTTATTATATCAAACATCATTACACCTTCAAATCTTTTTCACACTTCATATTTAGTTTCTTTTTCAGTCCTTTAAGCTTTCGCAGGTGAGGACTGTAGTGTTGTAATCAGTGCTGTATTTAATTATATCTGAAATACAGCAGACACTAACCAGCTTTACTGCACTGTTGTCATTTAAGAGAAGACAACACATGATGGTTTTCAAATCAACACAAAAACAATAATATTAATAATGTTAATCAGAACCCATGTAGTGTCTCTCAGACTGATTTATTTTGTAAATTAAACAAATACAGATACACAGTACATCACTTTCTAACAAACAAATCTAATCAGGTCAAGTTCCCCGAAGAGAAGGTTTTTATCCATTTCAGGTTATCTGCTTTTGGTGGAATAATTTTCACCTCAAAGGGAATAAAGAAATCCACAAGTGCTTTTGCATCTTTCAGCTGCAGAGAGTACTCTTGAGCAATTTTCTCCAGCGTCCACATTTGAGGAGAGCTTTTGTGATCGTTCAGAGCCTTCAGAGCTTCCACCATGGAGATTTTTCCCACAGGAATGTCAGTTAATTCACTGATTCCCAAATAATCTCCAGGAAAACCACACTTCAGTGGCCGCCGCTTGACTTTCTTCAGCTCCGGAATGACTGCAGTCTGAAATATAAAGTGTCAGAGACCAGCAGGGGGCAGCACACAGCCCACAGAGAGTCAGAAACCAGCAGGGGGCAGCACACAGCACCACAGAGAGTCCCAGACCATTAGGGGATAGATAAAAAAGAAATAAACAAGCAAACAAAAGTAGTGAATATTTAAAACTCTGTTACCTGTTTTACTGGATCTTTGGACTCCACATAAACTTGCTTCAGTCTGAACAGCAGTGGTTCATCCTTGTTGTGGATTTCCTCTTTGACCTCTGGGCCTGCAGTGGACAGAGCAAGATAAGCAAGACATAATTTTTATCACCTTTATCTTCATGATCATGATCCTGAAGGTAAACAAGCTTAAGCACAATTCCACACTCAGAAAAAGTTGGAGATGAGAACATAAATAACAATTACAGCAAATTTAGTGTTAAATGTTTACATTTCTTATACTTGTTATTGCTATTATACAATTATATTTATATCAGTTTTTATAACTTTAGCGTGTTGACTCCAAAATGAACCTTTCTATATTGGCAGTAGTCCACTTGCAGCACTGTACGCTGTTCTGATAGAAACCTTTATTACTGTGCTCTCGTTCATATACAGCTTGTATGTCTTTTAAAGTAAAACCGTCAGCATCTTTAGCAAACCACGCTGGACACCACGCTGGACAGATGCCCACAGGAGAACTTTAGGGAATCAACCAGCAAACAACAGCAGCAGCTTTATGGAACCCTCGAAATTCTTTGCTGTAACAAGAATCCAACAGCTGTATAAACAGGAGCGAAAGGCTACAATCACAGAGGAGCTGAACCACTGACTATGTGTGTGTGTGTATACATATATATATATATATATATATATATATATATATATGCGCATGCTATATACACTCCACCATCCTTCACATCCTCGCTCCAAACAACCTCACCACCAGACTCGTTCACGGGTCTGCTGTCCTCGATTCACACCACCACTCTGCCACCCATGCTCCACACCACCGTGCCACTGTTCTTACCACACCACCGTCCTCAATCCTTACTCCACTCTGTTACACCATGCTAAACTGTAGTTTGTGTTTTTTATGAATGTTTGAAAATGTATTACTCTACATACAAATTATTATTTCATTTTACCACTTGTTTCTTCTAATTACAGCTTTGGGTTAGACATAGTGAGATATAGAGATAAACAAAAATTAACATCTACTGGACAAATGAACATCTACTGGAGTGGAATTGAACACTGGTTCAGGTATCAGAAAAACCTTTGTATTTCTAGTATATATGAACAGCATGTGTTTGCAATAGGAAGACATAGAATAATGTGATTTATTAAAACTTTATTAATTATTATAGTTGAACAACCCAAATTTATTATATATGCACTGTACGTTTTGGTGTCATGTCTCCAATGAATTCATAAATAAATGTACATACCTATTAATAAATCAGTTAACTTTGTTATAGCATGTTACACACAAGATTATTACATTATGTTACAATCATGCTCACTGCAATTAATTTAGAACATAATAATAATAATAATATAATAATAATAATAATAATAATAATAATAATAATAATAATGCACACATAATCAAATAAAAATGATGTTCAAAGTTGCCAATCATTTAGTTGTTGATGAGTTGGCGACATAATTGTGTGCTTGTTAACTTGAAATGCTCTGGCATATAGGCATTACCACACACTGCTGTGAATGAAGCCAATGGAAGTGCCTTTCCAACCAAAAAGCTCCATGGTAGCTGTGTTCACATAAAAGGTGCTTAAAGGTTCAAAACAAGCCCCTCAAACACTGTTGTTCCTCCTTAATAAACAGGATGAGCTGATTTCAAAATCCAAAAGAGTTACGTAAGAGACTGATTAATTAATAATTCATTTACATACAATCACATCAGAGCAACAACAACAAAAACTGGGGACTATAGTTGATATTCGCCAACTTCTTAATTTTATGTTCTGTTTTACCTTATATTATTACAGCTTTTAATACAATGTAACTGACAAAGTGTTCTTGAAACTAAAAAGGTGGCCAAAATGTTCATACATTTAACGCAGCCTGACAAACTGATAATCCTAGTGGTCAATTATATGTCTTAGACCGAATACATACATTTATCAGCAAATCTAAAGCACTAAATCTCAATTGGTCTAACTCTACATCAATTAATTTTAATTCAGAAAATGTTTAATATTTGGACTTACGTTCACTGTCTGAGCAAATGCATAGAATATATTAATATGAGGACATCGTTTTAACGGACTTGCAGTGTTCATATAACATGAGTTTTAGTTTAATTAACCAGATTACGAGTCACTAAAATTAAGAATTCCTCCTCAATACAGGGTCCAGTTACGAGACCAGGGTCAGAGTTAAGGTCACATTTAGGATCAGTTAGCCTGCACACAGCGCGACGGTGAAATGGGCTTTTATGTGAACTGTCCATTCCACCTTAAATCATACATCAGTTACATTTAAGGTGGCACGGACAAATTACGACAAGGAGCCAACTTCACAACAATCAATAAACTGATTAAATAACTATTGTATATGCTCAGACTACCTGGCTTGTAAGTCTCGTGCCTTGGTGCGGGGTCCGGTTTGTTCTTGCCTATTTCCCTGTGCGCACGACTTTCCGCATTAAAGCGCCGAAGCAGGCGCCCCGCTCGCGCACCCATACTGCCCTAGTACTACTTCTTCGTCACCTTGTCGGACAGTAAGGCGGGTCAGAGCTCCCCCTACTGAGGGCGTAGAACGCTATTACACAAAGAGCTGCGTCGCCCACAGATTCAGTTAAAGTTTATACTGTTTTGATGATTCACATAAATAAATAAGACATAAAGAAACAGAAACACCGATAAAAAAAATGAAATACGCGGATTATTTCAGACTATAAATTTTGTCGCCCAGATGACGTCACGACCACACGTTCTCAGGAAGCGGTGCAAAGACTGATCCAAGGGGCTTGTAGTTCCGTTATATTTTACTTTTTAAAACGTTCCGTTGTTGCTGCTGTACTCGTACGATCATATCATCATTTTCGTCATTATATAAGTTTGATTTAAAAGTGTTGTAGGAAATAATGTAGATCTGTTTATGACATTTGCACATGTTTTAAACGCAACTAGCAAATGGCGTAGTCTGCAGTTTCTCTCAACAGGAAGCCATTTACAGACAACTGACGTGTGTTTGGCGCCCCCTGCTGGGCTGCAGTGTGGCTAGGACAGCTTATTTATTAATTTTGCACCTCTTAAAATAATAATTGAAGTTACATTTCCGTGAAAAAAACTCTAATCTGCACTGTAAACATTGTACTGTTCACATATGGAAACTAAACTGGAAATCTGTCTCTGCAACCTATCTCTGCAAACAGTTAACTTTCTGAGGAATTACATGTAAACGTTGAACAACCTTGAAATGTAATTCCTCAGAAAGTTGTGACGTTATCTGACAACATCGTGATAACAACCTCCTAATCAGAGGGGGATGGGTCTCCCCTTGTGAGTCTGGTTCCTCCCAAGGTTTCTTCCTCCAGTTGAGGGAGTTTTTCCTTGCCAATGTTGTAACTGTCTGTTTTCAAAACTCTGTAAAGCTGCTTTGAGACAACATCGTTGTAAAAAGCGCTATATAAATAAACTTGACTTGACTAATCATTGGAATAAATAATTGCCAACCAGTATAAATAATTCTACAAAACCTTTTACAATATTGTAGCAACGTTGTAGAAAAGTAAACAACGTTGTGACATATGTGTTTGCTGGGACGGGTCTGCCTCAAAACCTAGTGAGCTGCATAAGTATGCACTGACCCACGTAGGCAGCTGTTTAGGTAGTCAGCACCTCTCCTCATAAGACTGTCCTCTTAAGCACCTCAGCACCTCTCCTCATAAGAAGTAATCCGACAAGAATAGAAGAACTGTCCGACTCAAAGTTGACGAAGAAGTAGTACAGCATGGGTGCGTTAGAGACGCTCTAGTTAGAGAGCTATTGCGTCATGGCTTGTTCCCGTACACCGCACGCTGCAATTTTAATTTTTTTGCTCTAGAGGAGGAGCAAAATAGACGCGAAGTTTAAGAGGACGGGCACTGCTTGCTGCCCTTGAACAGGTGGGACGTACTCCGATTTTCTGAGGTAATTTTTCCTCTTAAACCATGAGGTAAAAAAAAAACATCCGTGAACACTTTCTCTGTAGCAGCATGATTCAACAAGTATGTACCAAGCTAAACCCTTTAAATGTACTTTAATAATTTAATTTAAGCATTATTTTTTAGAATAGTTTAAATTGACTTATATCTAAATATTTTTACTGGTTTTATAAAATATTAAGTTTTTGTTGGTTAACTGTGTGTTTTAAGGCATTTTAATTAAACTCAGATTACTGAAACTGAAAATATCTAAGAAATAAAATATTTGCAGTTTTGATGCTCATGTTTCTTACTGACCTTGTTATGTTAATGATTTTGTGTGTATCTGTGTGTATTTCCAGGCCTGTTATCTTGTCAGTGTATAAAAACAAATATCAGAAGAGACAAGTAGTAAATAATTACAGGACTTTAACAAGTTAATACCTAATCACTGAGAGCATTCATTGTGACTGTGGGAAAAAAAAAAGAACATTAGTGACCCGGTTTTGAACTCAGACCTTCATGTTTCCGAACGCAGTGTGCTCACATGTTTATACCAATACACTACTGAACCGTTTTGATTAATCTTATTAATAACCACCATTCATTCATTCATCCATTTCATTCTTTTTCTTCATTATTTTCCTCATAAGATATATTGCATATAAGATATATTCCTGTGCATATGAATGCACTGGACTGCTAATAATTCTTGTATTTTTCTTCTGTAAATAACTATTATTTTATTTTATTGATTTATATTTTCATTACTTTTAATTGTTTAATCTATCATTATTGTTGTTGTTTTTGGTGGTTAGTTATATGATTACAGTATGTTCAGATGAGCAGTGTACATTAAGTGTACATTAATTAGGTGATTTCGAAAGCTCATATTTTGGTATCATATTAGAGGGAAACACTGTAGTTCAGACTATGGTGGTTCTAACCTACATAGTTCGAACTACTGTGGTACAAATTCAGTACGATAGTTTTGGGAAACAGTCGTGCTTTGCATGTTAGTTAAACGATGCATCGTACCATGTTAGTGCAATGCTAACCACCGTGTACGGAAACGCTGTCCTGTCAAGTCCAAGTCTGTTTGCATTTCTGTCATATGCTCCTTGTCTCCGCTCCTCACCTGCTCCATGTTGTCTCCCTCCTGTTAGCCCCACGTGTTCATCATTAGTTCCTGTTTATATTCCCTGGTCTGTGGATTTGCTTGGTGTTTTGTACTGCTTTGCGTCTGTGTACCTGACTGTTAGACTCTTGTTTACCTCGTCTTTATCTTCTTTTGTAGTTTAGTCTGTATTTCTAGTTTCCTGGTTCGCTTGGTTTTGTTTTGTTTGTTTCTAATTAAACTGCCACCCGGCTCTTGCAATTGCATCCTACCTCCTTGTCTCTCCAAACGTGACAGTCCATCGGATTAGATCCAAATTTAGCCACTGGCGGTTCTAGAGGTGCGGCCACATGGGCTCTGGCCCCAGCTGAAATCTGATTGGCCCCATGAAGTGCCCCTGTCCTGTCACTCTTCTGTCCTTTACCCGAGAGCGATGATAAGATTATAGATGTATGCAATTCCATGCCCAAACACTAATGAGCCAAATAGTAATATCCATCGTAAGTAAAGCTTACAGAAGAAGAAGACTTGAACGATCGGGTGAGAAAGTTTTCTACCGACAACCGACGGCAGTCTACGTTTTGAGGAGCTGGTTTAGTCTTAAATTCCTATTTACTTACTGCTGTCACGTAGCTTAAGTCTGACAAACATTAAATTAAGAAGTAAAGCTAACATTAGTATAGTATTAGTATATATTGTATTGTATATAGTACTTTCTTGCCATTGTGTTATTTTGAGAGTAATTTACATATATATCCACCCATTTAATCTACAGCAATTTAGACTTGCCCATTCAGCCTACTATAGTTTGCACTCTTGGAATGAGACAGTTCACTGTCTAAATAATACTGCAGAATGAGCGAAAAATGTAAGCACAGGAATGTTTTATTTTTTCTTTTTAATTACAATTACGAGGAGTACAGAATCTTTTCTTTCAAATATTTACATTTTTATAAACTGTCCTGTTGAAGATCATCACCAAATGTGCAGAGTGGCTTAGAGTGACTGCAGCTCCATCCAACCTGCAAACTCCACAGAGCATGTTTTTGTAGTTTGGAGATGAAGCTCTTTAATAACTGAACATGTTTAACAGAAAGCTGTTTATAACGAATGCACAATGACATCATACTGTGTGATGATGTGGCTTATGCATCAGACTGATGTGCAATGATGTGTTTGCTGAACTGCAGAACAGCAGAATGCTGAGATGATGCTGTACTAAAGTATTTATTTTACTGCATTTATATTTACCTACTCCATATAAGTATATTGCTGATGTTGAAAAAAAACCTTTACCTCCATGTTTCTCTTTTGACGAAACTTGACAAAAAAAGTTGTGTGTACATTTTATGGACTAAAATAAATTACCCAGAATGACTTAAAAATGTCTGAATACCTTGACATTAAAAGTAAAGTATGTTTTTAGAACCTTTGTAAAGTTTTCATTTTGGAGATATGAGGATTTGTTGTTATGTTTTGTTTCTCTTTAATGCTATTTCAGGTACATTTAATTACAGTTTAAAGTTTTTATATATCATTATCAGCATATATGTACATGAAAACACCAGATATCAGTATCAGAACACATTTCTCATATTAGTGCATCTCTAATAAAAGCATTTTTCTAATTTTCTTTATGTAACTGAGGGAACAGTTAAAAGCACAAGAATGAGCATGTCCTTTATATCATTACATTAACACACTGTACTAAAGCCTTATTTAGAGTAAATCAATATCACACACACATTAAATATCTATGTCAATATTAGCAACAGTGCTAATAAATCCATTTTTTTGTAATGTCAGCACTCAAAGCTATCAGGTGTTTAAAACACTTTTGGACCAAAATGACTGAATCATTCAAAACATGCTCTACAAACTGAGAAGATACTCTGATAAATATACACAAAGTATAGGCATGTAAATGATAACTTATAAATCCTTTAAGATCACCGTTAAAAATTTTGATACAGTTAATGAATACTGTGATTGTGCCCCACAGTATTTAAAATTTTTTTTTTTACAAAACAAGACATTTTATTTTAGACATTATATTTTAGACATTTTAATACTTAATACATTCATAAAGCTAAAAATACTGGACTTAGTGGTAGGTAGGGCTTAAAAACACAGGGGGCTCTAACAGGTCGCTTTAAGCGTTGGGGTGAATGCAGATCAAAAAATATGGTGCTATTGTAATAGACCCAAAAACAAAATTAACATCAGCATAATATATTCCTTTTCTCTTATACCCAGTAATTTCAGATTAATTATCCCAGACTTGTTTAACTCAACCTCAAATTTCAAACAAAAGGTACAGAGAACCAAAAATAAATTTTAATTTGGGTGGATGAAGGTAATCTGGCTATCCACACTGATGATGTCAACACTGGCCCTGGGCACAGGAAGAGTAGAGGCACAGCAGGATGAAGCTGTCCGCCATCAGGAGGCAGTAGATGCAGCGCTGAGTGTGGAGGCTTTGAGCTTTCTTTAACCGCAGCAGAAGAACAGCCAGCAGCAAGAAGAAGGTGAAGATGTTAAATACAAGGAAAAGGCGGATGTAGATGGAGCTGGATGAGTGCGAGCTGCTCACTGTGGCTATAGCCTGCACCTCATTAAACCTGCGGCCTTTAATGATCCGTCCCTTCCTAACTTTACGTGTGTCGCTATAGTCAATAAAAGCCCTCGAATCCCCATCCATTTCCTCCGAAATGTCCTTGTAACCTTGCTTCATCACAGTCTGCCTCTGCCGCCTCTCATTCGCCTCGATCTGAGTAAACATATCTGGCAGATTGTCTGCCAGGCCTCCATTCTTCCTTACCTTCTCTTGTTTCTTCGACAAATTGAACATCTTCTTTACAGACACTGCAAGCTTCCTTTTGTCTGCCGCTTTATAGAAGTTTCCTGAGTCCAAAACTTTGGCCAGGACATGGCGCTCTTGTTGCTGGAAGATTGGTTTCACATGCTGGAGGTTGTCTTCCACCACATTTACATAATCTTCCACCTCCAAAAGGGGGTGCTCCTGGATTGCAGCTGCTCTTTCAAACATGATCTTCTTGTGGTCCTCCAGCACCATTGCAAACAAAGGCTTGCTAGGCACCTCTCCTGTGAGTAAATGAATGGTGTAGGTGTGATCGTGTGTTGCCAGGTAAACATCAATCCTCTCTGAATCCCCTCGCAAGCTAAAGCTCCGGACTTCAACTTCAGGCCCAAAGAAAATGTAGGCAGCTCGAGTGTGTGGGTATCTCACTGGCATCGTCACATTAACATAGTTAGAACCATTATATGGATTACCATGTGGATAGTCCCAATAGCCAGTTTCTGCTTTTTTGCTGCTCCCTGTATCATCCAGCCAAAACATCTTGTAAGAGTCTTGGCCGTGCTGAATAAAGACTCCCTGGATAGTATCCATAGCTGTAGGTTGGAAGGGTGCATCAGTGTTGTGAAAAAAGGCGCTGAAGCTGCGGATAGGACTGTCTGACAGCAAATGGACATGGTCCACTACAAGCAGTAACTCAGGCTGGAGCAGTAGAATGTTCCTCTGGATGCTTTTGGCCATTACCTCTTGGCTGTAGGCTAACTTTGCTTCGCCACGAATGAACACCAAACCCTGACGCTCCAAGGCAGCCTCTATGTTGCCCTGACAGTCTGCTGCCTCACCTTGTTTATACTTAAGCCACTTAGAGTCACATGCCTCAGTTACCTGGCCTTCCCATGGGGCAAAGCAGCTCTGGTGCCTGGAGGGCCCAAACATAAGAACATTGTTGAGAAAGGTGAATTTGGGGCCATACAATGCCTCTGTGATGAAGGGGACACCACGGGGGGTAAACGTGAAGGAATTTTGGTCAGGATGTTCGTGACCCACATTAAAGTTCCTCCAGCCCTTGACCCAGTCACTGTACTTCTTCAAGTGAACAATGTCAAAGATGGCTCGGCCGCCCAGCTTACCCGACTTAAAGGAGAGGAAGGAATGGTTTCTTTGAGCAGGAAGAGCGCTACCATAGGTCACCACACCCCAGTCCTCAAAAAAATGCAGCCGGGCCATCCCATAATCAGTGGGGGGGGTGGGCTGCAGACTTGGATCCAACCTACAAAACAGAAAGAGACAAGGAAAAAAAACATGTAGCCCATGTTCACCAACAAATCACTGACTACACTTAGGTGAAGAAACAATTTGTTGAGGAACTGGGCATTGCATTACTGGACATAATGACGTTTTGAAAGATAACCTTTGCCAGTGTAAACAAAGTCTAGAACCCCAAAAAATTCCTAACGCAAGGACAAAGGCAGGGAATGTAAGATGTAAGATGTAAGATGGCGCCCACCGTGGCAGACGTCTTTGTGTGTTCCTCCGGAAGCCAACGTTATTTATTATTTATTTTGTCTTTAGTATTTATTTTAAATGTACAGTATACATCCGGAACATTTAGCTACAGTAGAGAGGCACTCCTGGAGATTGGTAAAGTTCGACATGAACTTACCTTTAGCCTTTCTGACTTCAGCTTTCTGTTACGCTCGCACTCGCACTTCACCAGCTCCGCGCAAGGCCCAGCAGCACCGGCCTCGGGTGAGCGGCGCAGCCGACAAACAGAGCGGCCAAGACGGAAGCGGGGTAAGAGAGGTGGGCTACATGCTAGGCTAAAGGCGAGAGCTACGCGGCCACCGCTACCTAGCCTGTTGCTAGCTAATGTTCGCTCCCTCGAAAACAAGCTGGATGAGCTGAGAACCAGAATAACAGCTCAGCATGAGATCAGAGAGTGTTGTGCTCTGGTCTTCACAGAAACCTGGCTTTCTGGCAACACGCCAGAATCAGCGATCCAGCTAGACACTCACTCCGTTCACCGTGGCGACCGCACGGCAGCGTCGGGGAAGAACAAAGGCGGCGGTGTCTGTGTTTACGTAAACAACGCATGGTGTTCAGACGTAAAGACAGTTGAAAAACTTTGTCTAGCGGACTTAGAACTGCTGATGGTGAAGTGCAGACCCCACTATCTGCCGAGAGAGTTTAGCGGTGTGTTTATTCTGGCTGTTTACATTCCGCCTCGCGCAAACTCCGCTGCGGCGCTGGGGCTGCTGCATGACGTCATCAGTAAACAAGAGACCGCGCACCCGGACGCCGTGTTTATTGTTGCCGGCGACTTTAATCATTGCAACCTGAGGACTGTCCTCCCCAAGTACCATCAGCACGTGAGCTTCCCGACGAGGGAGAACAACTTACTTGACCAAGTCTACAGCAACGTGAGGGGGGCCTTCAGAGCTGTGCCTCGGCCACACTTCGGACAGTCCGATCACATCTCCGTTTTCCTCTACCCAGCATACAGACAACTCCTCAAGCGGTCACTTCCAGTGAGTAAAACTGTTAAAGTGTGGAATGAAGAAACTGATTCAGTGCTTCAGGACTGCTTTGACAGTACAAACTGGGATGTGTTTAGAACCGCTGCTGTGAGAGAGGATGGTTCTGTTGATCTAGAGGACTATGCTTCTGGGGTAACTGGCTACATCAGCAGCTGCATTGAAACCATTGTCCCTTCAAAGCGCTGCATAAAGTACCCCAACCAAAAACCATGGATAAATGGTGAAGTTCGGTCCATGCTACGTGCTCACCAGACTGCATTTCTCTCTGGCAACGCTGATGACTACAAAAGGTCTAGATACGACCTGCGTAGATCTATCAGAGAAGCTAAGAGACAGTACAGGCTGAAGCTGGAGGGCTACTACACCACAGCAGACTCCCGGCGCATGTGGCAAGGACTGCACCGTTTCACCAACCATCAACAAACAAGCACGGCACTCACAACCAGCCATTCTGCATTGCCTGATGAGCTGAATGAGTTCTATGCTCGCTTCGATGTCTTCAACCTTGACCAACTGAAGGACATTGCGGCCAAGGAGAGCACACAGAACCCATCACTCATTGTAACAACAGTGGATGTGCGCAGGAACCTGATGAGAATCAACCCACGCAGAGCAGCAGGCCCAGACAACATCCCCGGGCGTGCGCTCAGGGTTTGCTCATCAGAACTGGCTGATGTGTTTGTAGACATATTCAATCTGTCACTCACGCAAGCTTTTGTGCCATCCTGTTTTAAGACCACCACCATCGTGCCCCTCCCAAAGAAAAGTAATGTGAGATGCCTAAATGACTATCGCCCTGTTGCACTCACTTCAATCGTGATGAAGTGCTTCGAGAGGATAGTCATGACTCACATCCAGAAGACCATTCCCAACACAATAGATCCTTTACAGTTCGCATACCGCCGGAACCGGTCTACAGACGACGCAATCAACGCTACTCTTCACAAAGCCCTCACACACCTGGAGGGCAAGGACACATATGTCAGAATGCTCTTTATTGACTACAGTTCAGCATTCAACACGGTCATCCCTCACAGACTCTCAGAAAAGCTCCTCACCCTCGGACTGACACCAGCCCTCTGCAACTGGGTGCTGAACTTTCTAACAGACAGACCCCAGTCAGTCAGAGTCGGCAGCTGCACATCCAGCACAAGAACAGTGAGCACAGGGGTTCCTCAAGGCTGTGTGCTGAGCCCCCTTCTGTACACGCTCTTCACATACGACTGCGTGGCCTCCCAGAACAACACCAGCATCATCAAATTTGCTGATGATACTACAGTCATTGGACTGATCACTGGTGGGGAAGAGACAGCGTACAGGAAGGAGGTGGCTGAGCTGGTGGCCTGGTGTCATGACAACAATCTTTCCTTGAATGCAGACAAGACCAAGGAAATGATTGTTGATCCAAGGAGGAAGCGAGAGCTACACACACCCCTGTACATAGGGGAGACTGAGGTAGAGAGGGTGAAAACCTTTAAGTTTCTTGGCATTCACATCAGTGAGGATCTCAGCTGGTCCCACAACACTCAGATCATCATCAGGAAGTCCCAGCAGAGACTGTACTTTCTGAGAAGGCTGAGAAAATTTGGTATGCCAACCAAAATTCTCAGCACCTTCTACAGGAGTATGATTGAGAGTGTTCTTACCAGCTCCATCATCGTCTGGTATGGAAACTCTACTGCTCAGGACAGAAAGGCTCTCCAGCGTGTGATCAAAACTGCACAGTCCATCTCAGGAGCAGCCTTCCCCTCACTACAGAACATCTACCACACCAGGGTCACCAGGAGGGCCCACAACATGATCAGGGACAGTACACACCCCCAGCACACACTCTTCACACGTTTACCTTCAGGCAGACGTTACAGGAGTGTGAAGTCCAGGACCACAAGACTGACAAACAGTTTCTACTCACAGGCCATCAGGCTTGTGAACACCTCACGCACTACCTCTCCAACCTCTCCTTTCTGAACTGGTTTTAACTGGTCTGATTTAAACTGCACCTTACACTCACTGTACTGTCAGAATACTGTTTACATTCGCTACTCGCACAAAACATTATTGTTTACATTTGTTACTTGCAACTTGCACTTTATGGCTGCTGCTCTTCATACTTGCACATAAAAGCACACATAACTTTTATTTTTTATTCTTTAACTAAAAAAATAATTTTATCTACTTCAACTTATATTGTTATACTTTGTATATTTTGTATATATTTTTTTATTTCTTTTATTTGTTATCTTATCTATTGGTGAATGGAGGAGCAGCAAAGTAAGAATTTCATTGTACAGTGTAACTGTCTGTTCTGCTGTACATATGACAATAAAACTCTTGAATCTTGAATCTTGAACGTTTTGGGATGAATGCTGCCTGTCTCACTAACCCCTGCTCTGTTTGTTTTTCTCTCTCTCTCCCTTTGCCGCTCCGGGAAAGGGACTGAACGCCTCCCCTTGCCCTCTGGCTCTCAGGATGAGTACCAAGGATAGCGGGGCTGAAGAAAAGCTGGCTGCGTCTGTATACTCCTTCACCCGCCCTCTCCGGCAATGGTGGACGGTGATATATGCACAACCCCAGAAATTCTCTCTCTCTCCCTCATTTTTTTCCCCCCTTTTTTTCCTGATTGCCGCCCTTTGGGGTGTTTAATAAATTCCCCTATGGGGTGGTTTACGTTCAAATCTGCCTGGTCTCTGTTCTTGGTCAAGCCGTGGCCTGAAAAGGGCGACATCTGGTGGAGAATGCGGGCAACTGACCTCAACAGACGTAGTTTGGAAAAAAACACATATTTTTTTCCCCTCCAAATTTTCCCCTGCCCCATCATTTTTGTTTCCTCTAACAATTGCCCAATTTTCTCTTTTCGGCTAGAGGAGTAAGCATTGGAACAAGTCCTACAACACCTCCTGGAATGTAACCTAAGGCAGCAGGAGGTCACTTAAAAACCTGCAAGGGGATTAAAGCAAGTCACAGAGGACCTCATTGCCTAGCATCGGCCCCGAGCAGGACATGTGGGACAAGAAGGAATGGTCGACCATCATTGCCCCCTTCCTCAACGGCGAGGCACAACTGGCTCATTATTATCCACCCCAAAAAAAGCTAAAGTTTAATAAACATGGTATGCTGTGGCCTATAACTTGAATGTGGGAAGAAACACAGAACCAGAATCTTTACATTATTTGTCATGACAGCCTCTTAAAAGCTTTGCTATAAGAGATTTGATTGATTACAATGATTAGTCTACATTTTGCAGCAATTCAAAGAAAGTTATGATGATACCTGCGACTGTAGGTGGTCAAATGCATGAGTCTTTCAGAGTGTCAACTAACATCTGGTAACGATTCATGCTTATATCTATTCTTTTTGACATTTTCCTCCTCTGTATTACCCAGTTGCTTCACAAGGAAGTGGAAGGCAAGACTGAGGTAACAGTGGACAGTAGACTAAATGTTAATATCCACAGGTTTGAGACTACAGCTAAACTAATACATAAATCACATAAAACTACAGTTAAAACTTAAATCACATAAAACTTTTCACCATCTTGCAAATCCCTAAGAAGCATAATTCACTGTGTCTGATAATAACATCCATACCTCAGATGTTCAATCAAACGGAAGTTTATGCATCTTTGTATTGTATGTGTTACCATATAAACTCTGTGTGCAATGTGCTCCATCTCTGTCCTTTTCCCGGCTGGCCTGGACCCTCTTGGACACGGTTTTCTCTGATTTTTTCAGCCAGCCAGTTCCCACTGCCATTCCTGAGCACATAGCGATCCAGAAACACCAGCTGGCTCTCCGGGCCGTAGAACCAGTTATAGTTTGAGTCAGCAATGGCCACCGTTCGCTGGAACCCTGCAGATACAAACCTCAAATTCATAACCATGCAGATACAATCCTAAAACTCAGAGGATTGCCTCCTGGTTTTTACACATTTGTCACACATAAATGTTTCAAATTATTAAACAATTTTCAATATCAGACAAAAATAACTACATAACTACAGTAAATACAAAATGCAATTTTTAAATGATAATTTAATTTATTAAGGGAAAAAGCTATCCCAAACAACCTGGCCCTGTGTATGAATTAACTGTGAACAACCACATTTTTGGTCAATTTCACTAGCCATGCCCAGGCCTGCTTACTGCCAGACCTGTAGAATCAATAAATCACTTAAATAGAACCTGTCTGATAACATGAAGTAGGCTAAAACATCTCAAAATGCAACACATTATGCACCAATCCGAAGAAATTCAAGAACAGACAAAAAACAAAGTAATTGACATCTATCAGTCTGGAAAAGGTTACATAGCTATTTCTAAGGCTCTGGGACTCCAGTAAACCACAGTTAGAGCTTTTATTCACAAAAAGAGAAAATGGGACAGTGGTAACCTTCCCAGGAGTGGCCAGCCTACCAAGATTAATACAAAAGCACATTGATGATTTATTCAGGATGTCGCAAAAGAACCCAGAACAACCTCTAAAGCACTGCAGTCCTCACTTGCCTCAGTTAAGGTCAGTGTCCATGATTCAACAATACGAAAGAGACTGGGCAAAAATGGTATCCTCGGGAGAGTTCCAAGGCGAAAACCACTGCTGACCAAAAAGAACACAAAGGGCTCTTTTTTTCAAGACTTTTGGGAATATATTCTGTAGACTGACAAGACAAAAGTGGAACTTTTTGGAAGGGGTTACATCTGGTTTAAAACTAACACAACATTTCAGAAAAAAACATCATACTGACAGTCAAACATGGTGGTGGTTAAGTGAGGGCCTGGGCTGTTTTGCTGCTTTAGGACCTGGATGACTTGCTGTGAATGATGGAACAATTAATTCTGGTTTCTACCAGAAAATCCTGAAAAAGAATGTCCAGCTATCAGTTTGTGATGTTGTGCTCAGGCGTACTTAGGTTCTGTAGCAGGACAATAATATGAAGCACACCAGAAAGTCCACCTCTGAATGGCTGAAAAAAAAGAAAATGAAGATTTTGGAGTGGCTAAGTCAAAGTCCGTACTTAAATCCGAATGAGATGCTGTGGCATGACCTTACACAGGCTGTTCATGCTCAAAACCCCTCTATTGTGGCTGAATAAAAACAATTCTGCAAAAATATGTTTTCACATAGGGCAAAGTAGGTTTTGATAGGTTTTTTTCCCTCAACATTGAAAAACTGCATTTTGTATTCAACTTAGATTATATCTGATACTGAAATTTGTTTTATAATCTGCAAAATAATCTGGAAAAAAATGTGTGCCAAATGTGCAAAAACAAAAGAAATCTCCAAGGGGCCAAATACTTTTTCACAGTGCTGTACAGATATCAAACTCAGAACCCTAACTCAGAGCCCTTCAGATACAAACCTCAAACTTAAAGCTCTTCAAATACAATTCTCAAACTTAGAATCCTGCAGATACAGCTCTCAAACTTAGAACCCTTCAGACACAGACTTCATCAATGGTGAATACTTTCTTATTCACTGTGGTTGGGGAATCCTGCTGTCAATTATAACTATCTTACTTTTACCAGAGGAAGGTGTGTAATGTACCCCGTGAGATGTTATTGTTATAAAGAACTCTGGTAATGCTGATCTATGTACCGGGAAGTACTGTCCTGTAGAGGAAGCTGAAGTGCTGGAGGAGCCAGGGGTGCTGGAAGTGTGAAATGGAAAAATGTCTTTGCACCAGGAAGATGTACTGAAAGAGGGAACGGGTGGTGTAGGAGCCATACGCAACGCCTTCATACAGAGAACCATCCACCACATCTTGCAGCAGAACCAGGGACTTCTCCATGATGGACAACACCTGCTTTGTCCACAGGTATGCCTCCTGCAGGTATCCTACAAATGCACATATGCAGATTTGTATCATTTCTGTGATCCCTTGCTCAAAAACATATCAACTACAAATTTTAACAGTTCAACACCTAGGAAAGAACCTTTTTTTAAGTAAAAAGTACTTTAGATGCTTATAGTTTATGAGTTTACAGTTTATGGGTTTAGGTTCTTATAGTTTAAGGGCATACAGTTTAATTTAGAGGGTTAGAGTTTAGGAGATTAGGGCCTTTCTGTTATATGTTTACAGTTTAGGGGGTTAGGGGCTAGCAGTTTGCGGGCTTACAGTTTAGAGAATAAGGGGCTTACGGTTTAGGGGTTTGCATTTTCTGTGTTTATAGTTTATGGACAGTGTAAAGGTTTAGGGGTTTATGCTTTAGGGGCTTACAGTTTATGGGTTTACAATTTATGATTTTACAGTTTACAGTTTTAGGGCTTGTAGTTTATAGGTTTACAGACAGGAGATTAGTGGCTTACAGTTTATAGGTTTACAGTTTAGGGGGTTAGGAGCTTGCAGATTAAGGCTTTACAGTTAGGGAGTTTAGGGGCTTACAATTTCAAAGTTTCTTGTTAATGTGTTTAGAATTTCAGGTTCAGAGGTTTACAGTTAAGGGGTTTACAGCTTAGGGGGTTGCAGTTTAGGAGTTTCGAAACATATGTTTTAGGGGTTTATGGGTTTATAGTTTAGGAGCTTACTGTGTAGCGGTTTGGGGCTCACTGTTTAGGGGTTAACACTTTAGGGGGTTAGGGGTTTGCAGCGAGTTTGTTAGCTTGCTGAGGTGTTAGGTTTGCAGCAAGTACTTCTGAACAAACATTTAACCAGCTACAAAACTCTCAGTATATTTTCAGCTTGAAAAAGGGGTTTGTAACCCTCTGCCAAAGCACACACATTAATTAGATTTTAACCTGCTGTGCTGACTGTTGGCGAACAATAAAACTGAAATATAAGTTAACTGTACACTCCATTTTACAATGGCACTTGGTATAACACAGTTCAGCCCATTATGGTCCAGTCCAGTCCAGTCCACTAAAGAGTCCTTTTCAATGCAGTACACAGTAAATGGTTCTAGGACCCAATTTAGACTGACCTTGGTTCATCAGCAACAGGCAGCCAGTCAACAGGGCCACACAATTAGTGGGCTGGTGGTTGTGGAGGTACTGGAAGCCCCAGCCTCGGTGGTAGGACTTCTCATACATGTAGCGAGATGCGTTCCCAATCACTTGTAGAAAGCGCTCCTGCTGAGAGTGGCTAAGGTACTCAAACAGAAAGTCATATGCTGTTGCAAATCCCACCAATGAGTGAGCCATCGGTACCTCATCCCAGGGAGCATCCTTCACCAACCTACAACAAAAACATACACAATGATAATCACATACAGTTATCAGTGAACATGAACAAACACATACACCCTACCAATTAGCATCATGGTTTGTGACACTGTATGATATATACAAGTATAACCATATTTTTGTCCATTTTCCAGATACAGAGTCAATTGAGGTTTTATTAAAGGTTTAACCTTTCATTACTTTCATTCAAAACTAGACAATACACTAAAGAATTAATGGTTTAGGATTTAGTTAAAAATTATGTTGCTGACACTGACCATTACTTAGTAAACAAATTTATAAAGCATGACGGAAAAAATGAAATGAAGGGAAAAAATAAATAAATACATTTGACTGTGAGTATAAAATCAAGTGATGAAAATTGGGATTTCTTGTAATACTCTGTGAATTACAAAAGCCTGTCTGCAAAACGCTGAGCAATACACCAGTGGACCGCCAGCTTTGTCGTTAATGGGCCAACAATGGTCTGCTATCCCCTTGCTAGAAGGGAGATGAAGAACAGCACTAATCCCCCATCAAAAAATTCACTGCAGTAACTCTAACCTCTCAGGCATCACCACAGAGCTGGAAATCCCACCAATAAACAGTGATAATCTTTTTAAGCAAGTGTTTTCATTATTGTAAAAACACACATTTATACCAGACTTGGGGTATTATAAATTTACAACATAGCAATAAGGCAATGTAGTGAACACAAAATAAAGTAAATTGTGCCCGTGCACCCGCAAACCCCCCCCAAAATGTCATATTTGCATCTTAATCAACCTACCAGCTAAGTGGCAAAGGATCACTGTAATGCCCTGCTGTCTGATTGTTCCAGAAAAAAGCCTTTAGTTAGACCAGAATGCTGCAGCCTATATGAGAACTAGAAAATTAGCTCAGTTTTCTCTACCCTACATTGGGTGCCTGTTTAATTCTGCATTGAGTACAAAATTTTTCTACTGACATAAAAAGCGCTAAACGGCCTCGCTTTTCAGTACCTGAGGGAAACATCTCTAATTATGAACCATCATGGCTACTTAGAGCATAATTAGTTTTCCCCCATAAGATAAAAGGTGCAGATCTAGGGGGTTACTATCAAAATCAATTATTTTTTCTCCAATCTGATAGAACTGAAGACTGGAATGCTCTTTCTACTGGTGTTCCAAAAAAGCAATTCATCCAAATACAAAAAATAAGAAAATCATAAACACAAACAAAAAAGAAAGCTCATATTACTCCTGGTTTAAAAGAACTACTCTAGCTACCTGTATTTTTAAAATAGACTTTTTGCTGCTGCTAAGTTCTACTACTGGTCTGTACAGCTCTAGAAAATCTAGCACTTACTTACATTACAGAATGTCTCTCTGTTTATGTTCCAACTCGTGATCTTAGATCTGCAGATACTGACCTTCTGCAAATTTCTTCCGTAAAATACAGACAATGCTAAGAGACCTCTTTCAGTTATAATGCTTCTGAACTGTGGAACTCCATTACAACTTTTATGACATTTTACACACTTGTAAAATGTATCACTTTAACTGTCGTTTAATTAAAACTCAAACATTTTCTAAGTACTTATAAATTCGATTTTTGTCTTTGCCTTATACAAGTTTCTGCTACTACAGATGACAAATGTTCGTAAAGCACTTTGAGCTACCACTGATATAAATAAAGGTTGTGTCATAAAGATTCTTTTTCTTCTTAATATTATCATTAGTTTTGGAGATAATAAAAAATAAAAAAAGTCTCAATTGTTTTGAATTCAAGGGTAATAACATCAGATTAGTAAGTGAGGCAGGGGAAGAAGTGTCTGATTAGATTTTGAGGCAGGGGAAGAAATGTGTCTTTAGATTGTGCGTAAGGTGAAGAAATGTGATTAGTTTGGTAGACACAGAAAGAAAGGTCTTATTAGTTTGTGTGGTAGGTGAAGAAATGCCTGATTAGTTTGTGAGATGCAGGAACCAATGTCAAATTAGTTTGTGAAGCAGTGAAGCAAATGTTTGATTAGTTTGTTAGACAGGTGAAGCAATGTCTGATTAATGTACAAGGCAGATAAAAAAAAGGTCTGATTATTGAGTGAAACAGATAAAGAAATGTCTGTTTATTTTGTTAGACAAGTAAAGAAATGTCATATTAGTCTGTGAAAGGGGGAAAGGAAAAGTATAATTAGTTTATAAGCTATGGAAAGAAATGCTTGATTAGTTGAAATGTTGCATTCATTTGTTAAGCGGAGTAAGACATGTCTGATTAGTTTGTAAGGCAGAGAAATAAATAGGGGAAATAAATGTATGATTAGGTTTTGAGGCGGTAGAAGAAATGTCTGATTATTGAGTGAAACAGATGAAAAAATGTCTGATCATTTTGTTAGGCAACTGAAGAAATGACAGATTTGTTTGAGAGATACTGAAAGAAATGTCTGATTAGTTTGTTAGGCAGGTAAAATGTGTTTAGGCAGGTAAAATGTGAAAAATGTCTGTTAGTAAAGCAGGGGAAGAATGTGTGATTAGATTTTGGGACAGAAAAATAAATGTCTGATTAATTGCTGAGGCAGGAGAGGTTAGTGAGGCAAGGGAAAAAACAGCTGATTAGACTTCGAACCAGTAGAAGAAATGTTCAGTAGAAGAAAAGTTAGTTAAGCAGGAGAAATGTCTCTTTAGGGTCTTAGGCAGGTGGAGAAATGTTGAATTAGTCAGATTCGTTAGTGAGGCAGAAGAAAAAATGTCTGACTAGCTTGTGGAGCAGGGAAAGAAATGTCTGATTAGCTTGATAGGCAGACGCAGAAATCTCTAATCAGTTAGCAAAGCCGGGGAAGAAATGTATAATTTATTTGAGAATAAATATCTGATTATTTTGTGAGGCAGCGGAAGAAATGGCCGATTAGTCTTTAAAACAAGAAAAGAGATGGCTAATTTCTTACTGAGGCAGGAGAAAAAATGTCTCATTAGTTAGTGAGTAAGAAATTACTTATTAGTTTGTGAAGCAGGAGAAGAAATGTCTCAATAATTAGTGGTACAGGGGATGACATGTCTGTTTGGTTGGTTGGTATAAAAGGGAAAGAAATTTCTGATTAATTCGAAAGGCATGAAAATAAATTTCTGATTATTTTGTAAGGCAGGAGAAGAAATGTCGGTGATTAAACAGTTTTAGTCTGCACAGGCAGTAGGATCTTAAGGAGGGTCAATGGACCAGTGATCATGGCCCCCACAGGTTCACAACAGAGCAGATATAATTTGGGTCTTGGATCATTCATTAGTTTGTGAGGCAGTTTAGAACTCTTTGATTAGATAGTGAGGAACGGGAAGACAAGTCTCATTAGTTTATTAGGAATGTTTAGTTTATGAGGCAGGTGAAGAAATGTCTGATTAGTTAATGAGGCAGGAGAAATAATACTGGATTAGTTAGTGAGGAAGGGGAAGAAATGTCTAGATTGTCTAGAAATTATTAGATTGTGAATAAAAGAAATGAATAAAACATTTCTGATTAGTTATGTTATTGATTATTTTGAGAGACACAAGAAGAAATGTCTGATTAGCTTGTGTGACAAAAAGAAAGGTCTGAGTTAGGCAGGAAAAGGTATGTCTTATTAGTGTGTGAGGCAGAGAAAGAAAAGTCTGAAGAAATGCATGATTACTTTTACAAGCTGTAGAAGAAATGTCTGATGAAATAGTGAAGTAGGGTAAGAAATGTCTGATTAATTAGTGATGTAGTAGAACAAATGTGTGATTAGTCAGTGAGTCAGGAGAAAGAAGTGTTTGATTAGTTTGATTAGGAAGAAGAAGAAATGCCTAATTAGTTTGTGTGGCAGGTGAAGGAATGTCTGATTACTTTGTGATGCAGGAGAAGGAATGTCTGATGAATTAGTGAAATAGACAAAAAATGTCTTAATTTGCTGGCTGGTGAAGAATTGACCAATTTAAGAATACCAGTCAGGTTGAGCTGCCATCCTCTCCATGTACTCGCGGGCCATGTCCAACGCTCCGGCGCGGTGAGGGTAGAGCAGGCAGAACATAGCGAGAAGGCCCAGGTTGTTTCCATAGATTTCGTTCCAACGGGCACTGAATTGGGCAGGGCTCCAGGGGGGGAGGAAGTCCTCTGGCTGCTCCAGCATTTCCTCTGCAGCCTTGCGGATCCCCTGGGCCAGCAGGCGGTGCGAGCTCAGTGCTGCCCCCTGCAGGCTCTCCACTTCCTCACGGCTAAAATACAGCATGGGGTGGCCATCATAAGTCCCGCCCAAAAACTTGACAAATCCCTCTGGATCAGAATTGGTTCGAACCCCAGCCCATGCCAGCCTTAGCAGTGAACACAGCAAGTTTATGAAGAAAACCGTAGGAGCTCCACGAGTGTAGGAACTCATCGCAGCATCAGAGAGACATCACAATTCCCTCTGAAACAAAGAAGGAGTGAAAGACAGCTAAATTAAAATCAGCTTAATCAATAAAGCCAGAACTGTGAAAAATGTGACAATGGACAAATTACATTAATCATTAGTGATGAAGGCTGTTACAAACTTCAAAATCAATGTAAATTGTAGTTATTTAGTCCTTTTGTATATAGCTCTGTTGTTTAGCTGGGTTTTGTTTCTTACACTGTGTTCTTAAAAGTAAATATGATTATATATTATATTTTTGCCACATCATCCACCCTTACACGAAAAATGGCAAAACTATGGTTCAAACTGGCTGGCAGTTTGAACATAGTATTACATTTAAAGCAAAAGATAAAGCACACTTATTTTTTAGCAGTAACTCATAACTACACATACAGGACAGTGTGTGTATGCGCACCAGATTTATGCCACATTGTGGTGCTCACAATGCAAATCATTGCATTTTAAGGTCAGAGTATGGTTATTGTCAGGGTAAAGTTAGGGCTAGGGTTGGGTTGGGGTTACAGTAAAGTTTAGGTTAAGGTTAGCATTACTTTTACCCTGTTAGTGTACTCCTACTGCGTTACCCTACTCTTATCCAATTACTGTAATTCTACTATATTACCCCACTCTTAACCTGTTACTAAGCTCCTACGCCCTTACCATACTCTTACACCATTACAATATTTATGCGCAGTTACCCCACTCTTACTTGTTATTGTACTGTACTATTTTATTAACCCAATGATACCCTAATGTACTCCTACTCCATTGCCACACACTTACGTCAATCTTTCCCCATTACAGTATTTCTACTCATTTACCCCACTCTTTTACCCCAACCTTACCAATTACTGTACTTTTACCTCATTCATATTCCATTACCCTACTCCTACCCATTATTGTACTAGGTAGTAGGTATTGTACTACCCTACTCTATCACCCCACTTTTAACACATTACTGTACTGCTATTAAATTGCCCCACTTTTACCCAGTTACAATATTCCTTCTCAGTTATCCCACTCTTACCCTGTTTTTGTACTCCTATTCCATTACCCCAGTGATACTCTGTTACAGTACTCCTACTCCATTACCATCCTCTTACCTTGTTATTGTAATCCTATCCCATTATCACACTCTTACCCTGGTACTCTACTTCTAGTCCATTACCCCACTCTTACCCAATTACAGTTTTTATATTTATTTAGCACACTCCTACCCCATTACTGTACCCCTGCTCCCTTGGCCCAATCTTACCCTCTCACTGCACTCTTCCATTACCCTACTAATATTACTATACTCTTATCCTGTTGCTGCACTGCTACACCATTACCCTACTCTTACCTGTGACTGTATGTCTATTCTATGACCCCAATCTTGCCATGTTACTGTACTCATTGCTACCCTGTTACCCCAGTCTTACTTTTTAACACTATTCCTATTCTATTACCTCACTTCTACCTTTGCTACTGTACTCCAACTCCATTACCCTATTCTTACTCTGCTACTGTACTCCTACTCCATTACTCCACTCTTACACCAGTTATACCTCAGTACAGTATTTCTATTCATTTACCCCAATATTACCCCATGACTGTATTGTAATCTTAACTTGTTATTGTACTCCTACTCCATTACTTCACTCTTATCCTGTTACTGACGTCCTACTCTATTATACCACTTTAATCCCTTTACTGTATTCCTACTCTATTACTGCACTTTTACCTTGTGACCATACTCATACTCCATTACCCCACCCTCCATTACTGCACTTCTACTCAATTATACCACTGTTACCCTACAGCAGTCTGTTTCCTCTTGAGGTTTCTTCCCCTTGATCTGAGGTAGTTTTCCTTGCCACTGTCGCCTTTGGCTTGCTCGTTGGAGGTTGGACCCGGATTTTTCTGTAAGGCTGCTTTGTGACAACATCTGTTGTAAAAGGCACTATATAAATAAATAACCTACTCTATTATCTTACTTCTACCCCTGTACTCCTACTCCATTAGCCCACTCTAATCCCATTAACATACTCCTACCTAATTCCTACCCTCTTTCCTAGTTTTTTAAATTAATTGGATAATGAAATTTTGAATTTCATCATGACTTAATTAATACTTTGGCATTCAGGATTATCAAGACACGACAAGCTGTTTGTCAGGTTTCATGATTTCAGCCAAAAGATGATCTCTTTAGTTATTGCTGCGTTTAGAACTCAGCAGTAAACATGCTTCTGCGTGAGTAAACAGTACTGAACTTTCACTCTGCAGGAGTTAACGTGGAAACTGGTTTTTGATGGCGTCTTCCACATGTCCCTCCTCAGCCCGTTTTTACAATCGGCACATTCTTTTGCATTTACAGAAAAGAGAAACCCTGTGACCTTTGAACCCTGCATTCCTGCTAAAGGCACGCATGGGCCAACAGTGGAGGCTTAAGGAGGTAAAGCTCTCATAAACCCAGAGAGACCGAGCTAAAGAAAACCAGATGAGAGGAGAGTAGGAGACTGGCCACCAAGAGAGAGAGCGAGAGAGAGAGAGAGAGAGAGAGAGAGAGAGAGAGAGAGAGAGAGAGATTATAGAATGGGTGAAGTTTGTTACACTAAGATTATTACACTGGGTGTCTGTTTAAAAAGTGCTTTGTTAAGAGTTTTCTAGAGTTAGATAAAAAATACAGCTAGATTACACAGTTGCTCTTAGAATATGGGAACTAGTATGTTTGGTTGTTGGTACAGTTCTGTTCTTGTTAGGAGGGTTGAGGTTGAATGACTTTAAACTATTATTAAGGTTTCCAAAGGAAAATGAGCTCTTGTGACGCAAACTATAAACAACCCCAACTTTCTTTAGCGCACGGGCACACACGCACACACACGCACACAGCAGAGATCTTCTCATTCCTGACAGCTACAGTGTTATAGTTTAAACTCCGAAGCGTTTTGTGCGTTTTTCAGTCTTACCTGTTGTGAAACAGACCAGCTGGAGTGAAGATAAAACCTCAAGTTTCCTCCGAGAGCAGAAATAGACGGAGAGAGGAGAAAGAAACAAAAAGAAGGACGAGGAGAAAAAGGACAAAGAGAGGGAAGAGAAAAGGTTTCCTCAAATCTGATATCAGCAGGAGTCTGGAAATAAAGCTGCTCTTGCTTAGGTCATCTAACAGAGACTGAAGACTTCCTGCTGTTTCAGTTTGAGGGTTTCAGAAGCAGCCTGCACTCGTAGGAACCTTGGGGAAGGGCGGGGTGGGTTGTTGTTTTGGGGGAGGGGGGCGGGGGGCGCATTAAACAGACTTCCCTTCATACCCCTCATCAATGCCCTGTGGAGTCTGTCTTGCGAATGATTTTTCACCTAAAGATTAAGAAAACTAATATCCCTCGAAGCGCATCACAAATCTAGTTGATCAGTTGAGACCAAATCAGCTTGAAGTCTGAACTAAGTTTAACACTTGCGCTACGAGGCTAATTTAGCTAAAACGTAATGGGATCTTATATCCCACAATTAGCACATCCATGTACTGTAAACAGAAAGAAATATTATGTGGACCACCATCAGGACAAGGAGGCATTATTGGACCTACCAATCAGGACAAGGAGGCATGGTGGCTCAATGTTATACAAAATATAAGATATATTAAAAAATATATAAGGAAACTGGTTTAAGCGTATTCCACAAGGCTGTAGATCTGTTAGTTTCACAAAAAAATATTTATATGTTATTAGCAGGTAGCATTAGCTTTATTAAGCATTAAAACCAGTGCCCACTTTATCTTTAAATAATTTACTAATCAGTGCTTGTGTATGTATTTTGGAGGCAAAGCTTAGCAAAGTATAAGAACAGATGACTACTAAATATTTAAAGCATTTGTGTGATACTTCAGACTTGGTGTATGCTTCCATTTCTTGTTAGCTACATTAGCCTCATAGTTCCAGTGTTAGAAACAAACAAACAATATCACATGATCTTTCCGATTCACTATGTGCTAAATAAGGTAAATGTTATGATTTTGCTAAACTTTCACTTTAAATGAAGGAATGTTTTATGAAGGAAACACACAAAGACACTGCAGGAGAACATCTTTATTTCTGGACATTTATTTTGGCACAGACGTCTGGATGAACATACACCTCTACACTCACTAGAACAGCACAATGACCACAACGGAACAGACTTTGAACAGCTGGAACCATGTGGTCTGATTTCGAGGATAGCTTTAGAAAACCTCTGAAAAGACCACCCCCCCCCCCCCCCACCACCACCACCACCACCAAAAAATAAGAAAAAAAATCCCATGAAAACACATTAAGTTACTTTAACACTGGATGATGGAATGTGAGGGGACACACAATTGTTTTTTCTCCATGCCTGCATCTGGGCTTCTAGAACATGACAAACTAAACTAAGAGAGAGGCAAATGGAAAGATGAGCTGACACATTCACCAATAAGAGCAGCTTAACACTTTTAAATAGCCAATCAGGAGCAACCACGAGATAGAAACAGCCAGTGAACACTAACATCACGTTTAAACACTTCATGAAAGAATCTTAAGTGTGTGTGCTGTAAACGATAATACACACATATGAGAGTTTATTCGGTGGTCGTCTACAGTCTGGGTCACTTAGGAACGATTCGGTACAGTAAAGCATGGTTCAGTGCGGCTTAGTACTGATCTTTTATGGTTTGGTATGGTTTACTACAGTTTACTGGTTTGGTATGGGTGGATACAGTTTGGTATGATACAGTATGGGTCAGTGTTGTTTGATACAGGTTCAGTACAATTAGGTATGGGTTGGTAAGGTTCAGTATAGTTCAGAACAGTCAAGTACTTGTTCAGTACTGGTCTGTTACAGGTTGGTATGGTTTATTAAGTGTCCATATAGTTTGGTATCATTCAGTATGGTTTAGTACTGGTCTAGTACAGATATGTATGGTGAGGTGTGGGTCAGTATGGTTTAGTACTGTGCCAGTACAGTTTGGTATGGTTCAGTACTGTCAGTACTTGTTCACTACTGGTCGGTGGTATGGTATGGGTTTGGGTTTGGGTTTTATACACTTTTAGCAAAAAATAGCTCTATATGGTACTGGAAAAGGTTCTTTGTTACAATAGTGGAATCTTTTCTGGTGCTATAAAAGAGCAATTTTCTTTAAAAGAACCATATACAACAGGTCATTCACACTGAAGAACCATTTTTTCATACATAGAACGACTAATGCATTCAAATGGTTCGTTAAAGGCTTAGGGTACTATAGTGTTCTATAGCACTGAAGTGGGTTTGGTCCTGTAGTAACAAGGTGCATGATGGTTCTATAAGAATGGTGTGTGGCTGGGTTCTATAAGGATGGGCTGAACTGGGATTGTGTTCTACAGCACTATGGTGTTTGGGTTTTACAACACTAGGGTAGGTTTGGGTTCTACAGTGTTGGTGTGGATTTTAGATTTTTAATGATGGATGGTTTTGGGCTCTGCAATAATAGGGTTGATTTGGCTTCTAAAGTTATGAGTCGAGTTTAGGTTCTGTAAGGTGGTTTTAGGATCTTTGATGGGTCTGGTTTCTATAGTTATGAGATGTTCTGTTGTAACTGGCTCTGTAGTATAAGTTCAATAATAAAGTAGTTTTGTGCTCTGTAACGCGGTGGGTTTTAAGTATGAACTTCCATTATGTAAAAACATTCAGAGTCAGTCCAGTTATATTCTGTTACACTATCACACGTTCACATTTCAGTAACATATACACTCCCTTAGTGCCGTTCGGTCTGTGTGTAAGTGTGTTCAGGATTGGTTCTCCTCCATCTTCAGCAGTGTGTCCGGGGGTCGAGGGTAATAACCTGTAGTGCTGGGCTTATCCAAGGAAAAACGTGGGAATTTATAATCCAAAGGCAAATCTGAGAAAAGGACAGTTAAAAAAAAAACATAACGTAATGTTTAATTTTTTAATGTTAATTTATTATACACTCATAAAAACTCCTCCTAGTACAATGATTATACAGCAATTCTGTGCTATTACTAATACTAACACTATGATTATCACCCAGTTTCATGTTCAATGTGTATAAGTACCTGCGATAGCCTCTATGCTGGGTATGGCCATAGTGCTGTACATATGAATGCAGTGGGAACACCAGGTCAGTCTGAGCCTCTCCTCCCCACCTTTATCCCTCTGAATGTCCACAAAATATGAACCCCACTGCTGTGAGGCTGCCGATGGTGTCTTCATTCCCTGATCCTGTAGAACACCCAGACACACAGAATATCTAGATGTGTTGCATCTTCAGAATAGTTAATTCTGAAAAATGTTGACTCTTGGAATGCGTGTCGTTGGGGAAAATGTTTCTTGACAATGCTTTTAATTTTTTCACAGAGGTATAAATATAAGGTGACACACAGGTCAAATCCCTTTGTCCTCCATCAACATGGATAAAACCCAATAGCGTTGAGCTCCCATGTGAAAAAGAGCTGTTGAGCTGCATTGGGGAATGGCTAGTGCTCCTGACTTATCTACATAAGGAGCTCACACTGTACTTCAAAAACCTCTGCAAATAAAGAATAAGCATGAAAGATAGCAAAGCTATGCAGAGAAGCATTTGAACAGGGTGTCACTGTTTCAAAATCATCAGTGAGACACTGCCCCTGTAACAAAATCCACAATGATATGCAGCAACACAAAATCAAGGTTCTGCAGTGTAACTCTCAGTGTGCACACCTGAACCCAACAAACGATTTAACAATACAGAAAGATCCTATGTGCATTCTTCTCGCCAGGGGATCGCCACCAAATGCTGTTACTAAATAAAAGCTGTTCCTAAAATCTTTTTCATAATAAAGGCACAAGGCTTACCTGTTGTTTTAGGTCTAAAAATATCACTCATTGCATGTGAGGTTATTTTTATATGCTATTTTTAGCACATTTTCTTAAATGTGCCAATATTTCTGGAGTTGACTCTATGAGCTTGTGGCTAGCAAGTTAGCTCAGGGCTAACATAGAAGTTCACAATATTTTTAGAAGCTATTTTTTTTGTTGTATGAAAAAAGTATCAAATCACAACACTGCTGCACTATACTGATCTAAATGATTCAGTTCACTATGCATGGCTCTTTTTACAGACCTCAGGCCAATGCACAGGAATGTGTAAACCCCCACCAAACAAAATGCTGGAACCTGTCGTATTGGACTTCCGGTCACTGGGGTGAGTTGCAGACCCCATAGGTGAACAATGACCATGAGGGGAAGGAGCTTACTGTGGTTCAGATTAGTTATTCCCAGAATGGCCATAAGTGAACATTATTCAGTGTTTATATCAATGGTAATGGTACAGTTGTCATTGTACAGATTATTGTAGTTCTGGAGTTCTTTAATTTTTTTAGATTGTGTTCATTGCTGACTGTTTCAGATGATTTTGTTCTATTAAATTAGATTTAATTAACTTAGCTAGTTATCATTTTTATTGATTAGTAATGACATTATTAGTAATTAAGCAATTTGAATCCCCTTCACACCGATGAACTGATGCAGGAACAGATAAAACTGTGAAAATCAATTAAGCAGGTAAATGTAAAAAAGAAGAGCAAATTTTTTCCCTGACTCAGAACTCTACTGCTTAACCCTGTTTTAAACCTCAGAACCATTAATAAACATCAGCTCCATTCTCTGATCTCACATCAAATACATTCCTACTCAGTCCTGCTGTTTCTGGACTCTCTGCTAAATCTCTGTACTTCAAGACGCTAATTTTCAAAGAACAAAGTGCACACACACACTCAAGCACCCCGACTCACATGCATACATACATGCATACATACATACATACATACATACATACATACATAGATTATAACTACATAATGTGTGTATCACATGTACAGCTGCAGGGAAAATCAAGTATTGCTACGCCAATTACTATTAAAATGTTGTTTGGTTGTCATCCAAGTCACAATTATAGACAAACACAATCTAACTAAACTAGCAACACAGAGTTTTACTTCTCATGTCTTCTGTTGAGCAGACTGAGTGAAATCTTTTTTTAACAAAGTCACCATCACCAAATGTTTCCTGTAGCTGGTATTTAGATCTGCACAACACTGAGGAACACTAAGGTCATGACTCAGCCAAAATAAACACAGATCTTCTTTTTTAGTCGTCTTTAGTTGACCTACTTGTGTGTTTTGGGTCATTGTCTGATTGCATCACCCCGTATTTCTTCAGCCTGAGGTCATGAACTGCTGCCCTTACTGTAAAAAACTGTTTTGATACACCTTTGAAATAATTGTACCCTCAGTAATCCCAAGGTTTCCAGATCCATAGGCAACAAAGTAGCCCCAACCATGATGCTCCAGTGTTTTTCTAATAGCAGAGACATGTTCAAAACCTTGGCCTGTTTCTCACCTTTTTCAGGATTGCCTATTATGTAATCTTAACAGGATGTCCACTCCTAGGGAGAACAGCAACAGTCCTTAATTTTCTCCTTATGTAGTTTGTCTAAGTGTGAATTGATGTGCATGCTGGTCTTTAGCAATCCTTTGTGGCCTCTTCCAGTGTCAGGTGTCTCTATAACCCATCTTCAGAACGTTGTTCATGGTTTACACTAACCACTTTTGAGCACCTTATTTCAAAAATCAATTAGCACTTGCAGAGTTAACAACACAGAGGTTCACTTACTTAGCCTGGTTTGTGGATCTTACTAAACATAAAAGAAAAAAGTGTTATTAGTTTAGTTAGACTCTGTCACATACTTGTGACTGAAACTGTCACTGCTAACGATAAGACTACATTTATTAATAATTAATGCATAAATCTAGCAAATTCCAAATAATATTTTCTTGCAGCTGTTCTCCAGACTGTATATGTAACTGTTTACAGTCTAAAACAGCATGAACTATAATTATTTTTGTACAGATCGCATCTGAATCAAATGTTTATTTAGTGGATTCACACTGTAGTGAAATACACCACAGAATCTCTTTTCTTCACTATTTGCTTCTTTGCTAAGAGTTGTGATTATCTCCCTTGAGAAGATATTAGGTAGTAAAAGTTTGCAAAATAAAACTTGCTTTAAAAAATAAAACATTCAGAATGTGTGTTGAATAACAGCACAATAAAACTCAACGTTGCTATATTGAAAATGTCTTCTGCATTATGTGTATGAGTTACCTCAAATTTGCTCTTCTTCTCGGTTGGCCACAGTCTGGGGGTAGGGTTTGCTCTGGCTATGCCCTCTCCCTCCATTTCCTCTACAATCATCACAGTCTCCCACTTCCCAAAATTGAATGCTGGATACATGTCAGACCGCATACTATCCCCAAAATACACCACCTACACATACATACATACATACATACATGTTTATATATGCATTTATTCATGCATATATGCATAGATACATAAAAAATGATTGTTATACGTCATTCAATAAATATTATACATCAACTGTTCTCCTTATTAACTATATCTCCTTAGTAACCTTACCATGTTAACAATTTTCCTGAAAATGCAATGGGAACTGATATGAGGCCTCAGTATTTACGTTAACAGTTTTTTTTTTGATACACCATAAATTTTGTAGTGCTGACCAGAACATTTATAGTGGGAAGAATTAAACCGGCTTTTGTACGGACTACATGGTTCAACTGTGAACGTGCCGAATAGAGGGGTTCTGAAATACACATATTTTTTTTAACATTCATATCCGCAGCTACTAAAATTCTCTCAATGCTCAAATCCACATCACTAAATGTACCGTTTGAATAAAAACAAACTACTTTTATATATTAACATATATTACGTTGTATATACAACATATAAAAAATAATTCAAGTTTTTTAGTCCTTAGTAAATGCCTCAGTTTACACATTCACAGTTACATTCTACATCTAAAAAGAGCCTGAAAAGACATAAGACGTGTAAGGAAACACAAGGAGGAGTGAAAGTTTGTGTGTGCCCACCGATGATTTCATTTGTGTCAACCCTTCAGTAAAGAATCCTGATCAATTAATGGAACCTGAAGTTTATGAGCTTCAGATTTATTTGCACAGCGTTAGGGACTTAAGTTAGCCCGAACTCTGTAAATCACACGGCCACACTTCGGACATCCTGTGTCAGTATGTTTTTTACTCATAAAGGTACAAACAGTGTAACCATGCCCCTTTTGGGCCAAGAGTAGTTTTAGGGTCCAGTTGAGTGCCTTTTCCAGAAGAAAGTTTGTATTTTTTGTGTTTGATATTTGTACCTTTTTGTAACATATACTTTTTTTGTAAAACAAGATAATAAAACAAAAAGTCTGCGTGTGTGGAGAATTTTACCAATATGACATACTAATAATACATTTTAATATTACATAAAAACATTATACTACATACTACCATAAGCACTGATCACACAAACAAATAAACACACTTTTTCACTTTCTATTACCCGAGGCTCAGCTTTGCCAGTCATTGACTGCAGCAGGTCGTGTAGATGGGGCCAGTTTCCCTGAGAGTACCAGCCAGGCTTCTCCAAACCAGGAAGACCCTCACAGTCCTCCACATCGTTCACTATACAAACACAAATAAATAACACAAATAACACACATATAACCTACACCACCACACTGGTAATATCAGCATGAACTAGTAACAGTGCTAGTGTCATTTATAGTGTAGGTTATATAGTGGCATGCAAAAGTTTGGGTAGCCCGTTCAATATTCCTGTTACTATTAAGAAATAAATGTGTAGAATATGAACTGATTCTACAAAAAGTAAAGCTGAAACATTCTTTAAACACTTTAAGCAAGATTAGTGTATTATCGTTGTTTTGTGCACTTTTAGAGAAAAGAATGAATTCAATTAAAGACCAATGAATTCTGGAAACACACATCACACTGTAAACAAGCTGAAAATGAAAAAAGCATAATGATCCTAAACACACCTCGATATCCACAACAAACTACCTCAACCATCACAGGCTTAAAGTTTTGCCGTGGCCCTCACACAGGGCACTGACAAACATCATCCAAATCTGAGAATATACCAGCACATGCAAGATGGCTCAAAAACCTCAAAGAAGTAAAAACCTTTTAGAAAAAATTCCCCAAAGAAGAAATGAAAGACTAAAAAAGCAATTAATGCTTGCCAAAGAGAGCACAAGTACTGACCATGCCGGGTGTCTAAATGCTTTTGTGCCCCTTTCTGTTTTTGTTATGCTGAAACTGTAAATGATGGGAATATATATGTAATCTTGTTTAAAATGTTAAAGAAATCTTTCATCTTTAACTTTGTTTTTTGATAAGATAATATTCTTACTTAGCTAGCTAGGGCTGGATAATAATTCGATATCGTTATGTACTGCGATATGTTTAAATAACAGTGATATAATTTTTGCGGTATTTCGATATGTATTATTTACAGCAGAGGTGCAGCCAGATTTTTATTGGCCTGCGGAATCACCCTTAATGGCCCGTCGGTACGTTTCAAGGGTGTTAGCAAGGCGAAGTTAAATAAACTTAAAGCTGATTTAGGGCTCATTTATACTCCCTCTGCATGCGTGTCAAGCGATATAACCGTCACTGCCACACAAATTCTCTGCGTCAGCTCCATTGACAGTTCAGACTAAACCAAACGGTGGTGGATGAGCTCATAGTTCTGTATTTACTTTAAAAACAACAGTTTGTCTCTATTTACATCATGGTTAAAATTTCTAACCAACTCACACAACCAAAAAAGTCCTGCTGTTTCTTCTTCGCTGTGTTTGTATGGAAGTAGTCGCATCTTGCACTGCGCCCATGGTCTGCGGCGGTATTGCGCTGTCCTGTCCGTATCCGCAAGCTTTGCGAAAACATGCAAATTACGCACAAAATAAACATGGAGTGCGGAGAAAAAGCTCCATGCCTATCCGTATTTAACACTAAGCATGAATGAGCCTTTAAGCGCCATTATTTTCTGACTGAACGTCCTGAATTTACAGAACTGCATGTAGTGATGGCTACGTTAAAAAAGCGATAACGCTACATTTACACTGCTCCGTTGCGTGTTTGCGTTTCCAGCGATTATAGGGCATAGTTGATTTATGCTTGTAGTTTTATACAAGCTATATTTCTTGTAAGCATATACACTTTAGCCTACAAATGTTTGACTGAGTTTCATAACATTATCTAGTAAGCAGAATATCAGCACATGTTCAGCCAAAATTTTTAGTGCATTGTAACATTTTTACTGCTGCAATTACAGTAAAATTTAATTCATTAGTAGTTATTCATTATTCTGTTAATTTGTGTTTTTTCATATTTTGAATACAGTGTTATATATATATATATATATATATATATATATATATATATATATATATATATATATAATGTATGAATAATACTTTTAGAAAGAGAGACTGGCCCTTTAGTATTTGGATATTGTCCAATCTGGCCCCCTGACATAGAGGATTGCTTATTTGGCAGGGATGTCATGTTCTTTTTATGTATATGAAGACTTTTTATGTTCTTTATCGGGGGTGATGAACAATTGTTTTAATCTGTTCAATCTGTTTACAAAAGAATAAGAAACTCGGCCTCTGTTGTAATTTAAAGTCAAAGTTATTTATATTGATAAAGTATTTATAGATTTCCATTATAGGGATTATTGGCAGTTTTTCTCAGGCCTTCAAATTACTTATATTGATATCGAAATTATATTGTAACGACCGGAATTAAGGAATATATCGCAATATAAATTTTGCCCATATCGCCCAGCACTACACTCAGCTATTCATTGTAACAGAAATGACCTGAAATAACTGGGTACCCAAACTTTTGCATGTCACTGTAATTAAGTTCGCTCACCCAGAATTCTGAAAGGTCTCTGTTGCGGAATGAGGGAGAAGAACCCCGGTTTCAGAGCATTTGTGATGATGACATCAAAAAGATCCTCAAAGTCTTTCCTAAAGAAAATTCATCGCATCACATGACTGAACACAAATCACATTAACAAGCTTGTTAAATCACACCTTTGCAGCGGTTTCTGCACTCTGGGAGAAGTGTAACATATATTTCAATTGTGAAGCTGAAGAAGTTTAACAAACTCAGTTCAGTGACTGGACTATTAACAGGCTCTTAAATAAGATTCCCCCCACTGTTTGATCAGACTAGCAACTAATATAATCAAATCAGGTTTGTCGAAAATTTATTGACTGTAACAACTGGTGCCAAATGCAGGTGGTCTAGGACCCTCTAATTAACTCCTCAGAACTCTGAATGTTTCAAACTAAATCCTTGGGGGGTCTCTAAAAAAACTTTTCATGACATTGTACTGTCTCTTAAGGAAAAATAGATGCTTAAATACAGAAACAGTAAAAGGTAATTGTTCAGCTGCTTCATCCACAAATCAGAGACCTTCTGTCCTTCTTAACTAACTAGAGCTGCAGCACGGGTTCACCAAGTTGGTCCTTCAAAGGCCTAATATCTGTAACTAAGCTGAAAACTTTAAGCCACGCAAGAAACTGTCCAATATAAAAAGGTAGGAATCTCAAACAAAGGAGACAGAATCCCTATATAATATGCCAAATATATATAAAAACAAAATCCAACTCTGTTCCCTACCCCACCCCACATTCCCTTACAGTGGTCCAGGACAGATTTTCTAACAATATTTTTAAACTTAAATAATAAATTTATAAAGAGATTTAAAAACTGATGTCCAAAGGCCATGCAGGCTTAGACATGTCCAAACAATGTGAATTAAAGTAGCAGGTGTCAATTTACAGGTCACAAATGGGGTCCAAATCTGGGTATGTCTTGGCTAGCCTTAGACATATGGACACAGTGCATCTTAAATTTTATTAAACCATGCCTACTGCATGGACATGTGACATGTACTTGTGCAGGAACCATATTTCACACTTTTGGTGCGAAAGATAATCTCAGATCCTGCTCCCATTGTGCTTTTAATTATGTCTGTGGTTGGAGGATTTACGTCACCAATGGCTCTGTAAATGCGAGAGATTACAGCCTTAGAGTTCATATTAATCGATAGGAAAATATCAACTGGCTTTTATCAACTGTGATTTATCCATCTATAAACAGATCTTTAATAAACTGTATCCCATTTCCATGCAAAGCATGGCTCAATCTATCATCTAAGGAGTGAAAAGATGGTTAGACATTACGGGTGCCAAAATAGAAGGGTTTTGCAAACCAAAATGTTTTCTGAATTGTGACCAGATTTTCAGAGTATGGGTTTTCACAAAATTGCTTCCAAAACTATGCATAGAGACCTGTAAAGGAGGCTGTTACTAGGGAATGAACAGGGGAACCTTGAGACTCCACCACACACTGTGTGTAAGTCTGACTGACCCCTAACCCAAAAAATAACCTTTTGTATTTTACATACCCAATGATAGTGTAGAAGGTTTAGCAAGGCCAAACCTCTTAGCTTCCTGCATCTCTCCAGAAAGTGCTTATTCGTCCAAATATTGAGACTGTCAATTAAGATAAACTTTTTTTTGGTATGAACACAGGTATGTTTTGAAATAAATATAATATATAATATAATTTATTTATAATATTATATAATTTGATTTATGCGCCCTTCCACTGACAAAGGTACCAGTTTACCATATCTGTCTTACTTTTATCCATTAAAGGTGCCATATTTAAGAAGATTCAAAAACATTGGAAACACTATGACAATATATTTAAACTCAGAGTTCACTCTCTTAAAAGGAAAGTCAGATGGGGGAATATTTTGAGCAGCAATGTTAACTGGAAAAAGTTAATATTTTCCAAACAGATCTAGTTTATTCAAAACTTTATCTGGTTACTCATGAATGTAATAAATTTGGGGTCAGAGAAGAACAGAGGATTTAGACGCCAGGGTCTGAAAGTAATGCCTGAAAGGCTGATTTGGAAATGCATGATCCGATAATACATTGCCACGGTAAGTCACACAACTGAGAGAATAAATCTACTGACCATTAAAAAAATTATTTGAGAAAATGTATGTAATGAGTAAGCACTAGCTGTGGGGTGTCTAAATCTCCATAGGTTGTGTACGCCTAGCTGAATACTGAAATTCTTTTAAGCAGATGCCCTTTTTAGATGTCTGAGCTGATCTAGAAGATCAGCAATCTAATTCAGGACTTTAGACACAGTTGAAATCACCCTCAAATATGAGAGAATGGCTATCTACATTTAGTGTGGAAAAGAAAGACTAAATGAATGCTTCATTATCCCAATTTGGAGCTTAGTCCTCCAGTGCAGACATGTCCGATAGCTCAGTGTCCGAGGCCATGATTGTTGAAGTTAGTGTCAGATACTTCCTTCGGGGACTTAAATTCCAGCCTGGAGTTATTAAAGGAGAAAAGGAGCTTCGCCCTACCTGTGCCCACCGTGGCAGACGTCTTTGTGTGTTTCTCTGGTAGCCAACGTTATTTATTTCTTTTTTTTACTTTAGTATTTATTTTAAATGTACAGTATACATGTAGTTACAGTAGAGAGGCACTCCTGGAGACATTAACTTACCTTTAGCCTTTCTCACTTTAGCTTTCTTTTACGCTCGTCGGGGAAGAAAACGGTGTCTGCTAAAGTGTTGAATGAAGAAACTGATTAAGTGCTTCAGGAATGCTTTGACAGTACAAACTGGGATGTGTTTAGAACCGCTGCTGTGAGAGAGGATGGTTCTGTTGATCGAGACGACTATGCTTCTGGGTTAACTGGCTACATCAGCAGCTGCACTGAAACCGTCGTCCCTTCAAAGCTCTGAATAAAGTACCCCAACCAAAAACCATGGATAAATTTCGGGCCATGCTACGTGCACGCCAGACTGCATTTCTTTCTGGCAACGCTGATGACTACAAAAGGTCTAGATACGATCTATCAGAGAAGCTAAGAGACAGTAGATGAAGCTGGAGGGCTACTACACCACAGCAGACTCCCGACGCATGTGGCAGGGACTGCAGCACATCACCAACCATGAACAAACAAGCAGGGCGCTCACAACCAGCCATTCTGCACTGCCTGATGAGCTGAATGAGTTCTATGCTTGCTTCGATGTCCTCAATCTTGTTCTTACCAGCTCCATCACCATCTAGTATGGAAACTCTACTGCTCAGGACAGAAAGGCTCTCCAGCGTGTGATCAAAACTGCACAGTCCATCTCAGGAGCAGCCTTCCCCTCACTACAGAACATTTACCACACCAGAGTCACCAGGAGGGCCCACAACATAATCAGGGACAGTACAAGACTGACAAACAGTTTCTACTCACAGGCCATCAGGCTTGTGAACACCTCACGCACTACCTCTCCAACCTTTCCTATCTGAACTGGTTTTTAACTGGTCTGATTTTAACTGCACCTTACACTCACTGTACTGCTGGTGTCAGAATACTGTTTACATTCACTACTTGCATACTATTGTGCTATCGCAACACTATTGTTTACACTTGTTACTTGCAACTTGCACTTTATGGCTGCTGCTCTTCATACTTGCACATAAAAGCACACATAACATATATATTATATATAAAATTATTTTTATTTACTTCAACTTATATTATCTACCAGCTCTTCCACTAACTGCCTGCTAAGCTGATCACAGATTCACAGATTATGGCTGAATATCACTGTATAAAATACAACCCTAAATAAAATGGCATGTTAAGCTGGTGTTACACTGAGAGTCACTCACTGCAGCAGCAAAACATGATTAAATAATTAAATACCTGACTGTGAATAAAAGAAAGAAAAAAGACTTGAGGAGGGGGTAAACTTACCCTAGTATGTGATCACAGACCAGCCTGCAGTAGTCTGAGTGGGAGCTGGTGATAAGGAGGAGGATTTTGCCATTTTCCTTTAGGCTGCGGAGCCAGCGGCGCACTGAGGCTGAACATGGCTGGAGAAAACGACTTGGATCGCTCTTTACTTGCGGAAAATACCAGCCTGCATCCTCTACAGACAGAAAGAAAGGAATACAAGTTATTAACAACAGCACATATTTTAGATATGTTACATACACTCTATACACGTGGGCAAGCCTAGGAGAGTTACTGACAGGCTGAGTCTGATATCTATGGATAAAAATGCGGATGCACATTTCTCCATTGAGATAAGCACCAGGTGGTGCTGTACAGCAATAAATGCATCCTCATACCAAACACTACTATATAAAGTTGAACTTGAACTTTTTCATCTCTACTTCTATACAGTACATACCCGTTACATACAGAATAGATGTGATTAAATAAACAAACAAACAAATAAATAAAATTACTAACGCATCAACATTCTGTGCAATCATTTTAAATTATTTAATTTTACTGGATTACCACTTGAATCTCAACAAGAATAAATAAGTTTTTTGCAAGTTAATCAGTTCTCTAAACAGGTTCCATGTCAGTATGAACCTCGCACTGAAGAATTTCCTGCTATACTGTATCAGTCCTCCTGCAGATTGTCAGAGGAACAGAAAACTCACTGTAAAATATGCAACCCCCCTCCACATGCATTTTTGCTGTTAACCATAAGACTACATAAAAATCAAAAATGCCAGTTAAGGAGTTGTTTACTATACACATTAAACTAAAATCTATGGCTTACCTAGATTACCTAAAGCACCATACATATGTATGAATTAGATGGGAGAAGAAAATCATCAGGGAACAGTTGCTTATACAGAAATGTAAGAAATTCTAAGCGTTGTCCTGTTTCTTTATTAAACATCTATAAAAAAATAAATATGGTGCTTGCATTTAAATGACTGTGACAAAGTGATCTTGTTAGTTTCGGTCATGCCAGCGTATAATATGAGTTTGCTTGTGCACACAAACTGCTTGAATGTTATTTCAATGTATTTTAAAGTCTTCAGTTTCATAGCTTGATATTAACAGCTTCTCTTAATCATAAGCTGTAAGGCAAACATTTTAATTATACTAATGTAATTTAAACAGTTACACACTGCTCCTCTCACAGGTAGGTGAGAAGACCCCAGTGAAAGAAGCCACGCCCCGACTAAACAAATAACTCACATGAGGGTCGATGTCCCCAAACACATACATCTATACAACTGTTAACTAGTCATGACTGTTCTTTTTTATGTTACCAGTAAGTATTTATTTACTAATTCTTTTTTGCCTTTTCAGGTTTTACCCCCTTAAGACGCTAAGGGGCCCTCTCTCTCTCTGAAGGTGGATCCGCCCAATAGGAACAAGAAGCCCCAGTAAGTACATGCAACATTTCACACAACCATTGTAAGTTATATATTCCGTTTGGTACTGTTTATATCAGTGATGGACTTACCCTGCACCATCACAAATTGGGTTGCATGAGAAACGTCACAGGATCACGGTGGAATGAAACGGGGTAATTGCCTCCACAAAGCTTGGTCTGATGCAGACTTATGAGAGGGTCACATTAAGTGCTTTGGGGTAATTTAAAGAAATGGGACACCCTCACAATTGGGGTGTCCATTCTTATCCACAAAGGACTGATGTGAATATATGCTTTCAGTCCAAACAAGTACTTCAACTAGTCCCTTCAACCTGCTTATCATGTGATCTTGTGGTTTGTTGAAATGAAAACCTACAGCCATAGTGGCCCTTTGTGGATGTAAATAAATATCCCGCCCTATAGTCTTGCACATCTAATCAGGCTTGCACAAAGGAAGGGTTTGAGGACGCAAAGGGGTGTAACGTGCCATGCATAAAGAATTATATATTGATTGTCTGATCTAGCAGAGAGAAAACTTAAGATGTCTTCCTCTGTCATGGATGCCAAAAGGAGGCATTTACGCCCCCCAACACCCACATCCTGTCGGTTGGAGAAAGAAGCCTTCACACACATGCACACATCCACACCTGGCCAAACAGCATTGATCTGATGAAACATTTTGGAGCATAATGAGGACAGATTTTTGTTGCTGTGTACAAATGCAATTAAGAATTCATTGCTCACACAATGCAATCTATGAAAACTATTTCCCCATAAAGGAGTATGACTGATGACCCATGACTGATTTCACCAAAACCTGCTGTTCCCCTAAATAACCCCCGGGACGGGAAGGACCTCAAACTTCTGCTGACATCAGCTTAACAGAGACAAAGGAAGCACACAGAGAGTTAATAACAAAACACAGACCCAAGGAGAAGTCTGACAAGTTTAAGAGAACCTCATAGTCTCTTTTGGTAGAAATAGTTACTAAATTGGTGTGTTAAAATGTGTGAAATTGCTATTCATTCTACAGCTATTGTAACTGTCCAGTCAAAATGTTTGAATTTCTTCCCCCTTCTCTTTTTAATCTTTAAAGACATTCAATGATCGTAAGCAAATTACTTAATTTAAGTTTAATCAACCTTTGAAGAATGTACTTGTGCTTAAACATACTTGTTTCCCTTTTGTAATCATTCTGAGTGATTTAATTGTTAGAACTTATGTAACAGTGTGTTAGAAGTTTTGTAGATTTACTAATCTTAGAAATATAACATGTGTATTATGTACATGAATAGGATATTTCTTTAATGGCATTTAACATGCAAACTTATAATTTACTTTTATGCTTTTAATTTAGATTAACTCAGTGGTTAAAGGTTTGCTGTCTTTGATTTTAACTGCGGATCTGTAACTGTTCTTTTCGGGTTTTCCTTTTAATTCTATTTTAATGTGCCATTTTTGTCTTTTTCTTGTGTGTAAGCCATAAGAACGGCTAATAAAATGCCATTCTGTCGTGTGGGATGTCCCCAAAAGTGGTTGAACCAATCATGATAGTGGTGATGCAAATGTGCTCTGGGCTGTACGAATCACTGTGCAGGAATGAATACGGCAGATGAATATGCATTTGGGGGACAAAGCCCCTTAGGAGCCCTACAACAGAGAAGCACACTCATTCGACTCTCTCTATCGACATCCGCTCCTCAACCAGCAAAGCAGAAGAAGAAGCCTCCTCAGGTCCTTGGCCCTCAGAAACGGACTTTGCTCTCTCTCTCTCGCTTACTTTAAATTCTCCAGTTCAGCCCGAGTTTAAACTGAGCCCCGCTCTCAACCAAACAGCTCATGCGCAGAAGAAGCTTGCATGGCCCTCCTTCAGGTCCTGACATGCAGAACCGCCAGAAGCCAAGACGCGAAAGAAACCAAGCCACCTGCAAGAATGTCGATAGGGGTTGAACTGAGGTCAACCCGCAACAGCTCCACAAGCTAAACAAATGGCGTCTACTCTGTCTACTCTGACCGACAAGAGTTCCTTGTGGAACCAGCGCACACCCCGGTCGTCACCGAGGGAACCAGCACGTCACCACAGCAACAAAGGCACGCAAATCATGTGACCCGCACGAAGCAGTCAAGCCACGTGACCAGCGCAAAGCCCATGCGATTGCTGTAAAGCCCGCCTACCAGATAAACCACGACCAACAAAGCTGCTAATCCCCAGGGCTCCGTAAGACAAACCTACGCATGCACCCACAGCTGTTGTGGTTTGGTCCTTGGCTGTTGTTCAATTGGGCTTTGTAAGCATCAGATTTCCATTACAGTTATAGGCTAGAGCTGCTACAGAATAGCCTTTTCTTAGTTTCGAAACTTATAAAGCTAGTCTTGGTGTGTTTTCAATATTATGACGAGTGTATAGATCCCTGACCTCATAACCAACCCGTAACCTCAGAAAACAAATATTTGATGCGAAAAAGGATCAATTTATTGATTAATTGATTAATTGTTGTGGCTTTTTTTTAAATAAAAACTGTAAATGCTCTCCCTTCTGGGGATTTGCAGAAAAACAATCAGCTTCCTGCAATATTCTTCAAGCCCTAATAAGCAGAAGCATCTATTCAGGCTTTTACAGACTTCACAGTCTAAACAGTATTACATCTTCTAAATAAATAAATAAATATATATATATATATATATATATATATATATATATATATATATATATATATATATATATATATATATATATATATATATGAAATAACGTTTCCTTAATAGAAATATAAGACACAGTTAATAGAATTAAGTTCAGTCCACATTTTTACAAACAACAAAAATAGCCAACTCTGCCATTTCAGGTTTGGTCGAAACCCACAGCACACAATGTAGGCGTGGCAGCGGCTTAGCCCACGTGCTAGTGTTTTTGTTAGTGCACGCATGCACACCAGTACTCAAACTGTAACGGAGTTACATGTGGTATAATTGTCTATACATTTTTGTATATAGTCTGCTTTGCAAAAAGCATGCTTTGCAAAAAGGTATGCTTAGTAAAATAGAGGAAAGATTCACTCTATAGTCTTATGCATATTTCCCCATTGTGATCACGTGAAGCGAAGTCAGGACCGCATTTGGTGTATCATATGAGACTATGAGGATATAAACAGAAAGTAAGAAAGAAAATGAAAAGGAGGGGGACGCAGAGTGTGCAACGTTTTTAAGCTAAAAACTCGCGTTGGAAGTTGTATTTGTTGTATTTGTCCTGTTGTTTTTCACGTTAAAATAATTTTTGTGCTGGGATGCATAAACTTGTGGATACCAAAGTGGATATATGGAGTACCACTAACTGCTTTATAACTTTCGCAGTGTTGAGGTTGGTTGGGTGAGCTGTTGGAGTTTTAAAGTAGAGACCGCCGAGTCTCGCCAACTCACCTTATGTCCAACTCTCTTGTTTTATAGCCCTCGCTGGACTATGTATTCATGCGTATAATGGACTTTATTCGGAGGGGAGTTTGTGAATAAGCAGGGATCATTGAGCATCGGGGTGCGGGCAGCTAACGGCTGGGTTTCATGACGGATTGGTGTTTGTGTACATACATATATATAAATTACTGTGGTGTTGATTATTGAATTAAAACTTGAAAATACACACTCAACTTGGTAAGTGCCGCAAGAGAGAGAAAAAATACGCTGCCCTGTCTCTGAGGAGGCGTTTGTAACTAATTAAACAAAATGTATTTGAATCTTTTACGCCAGAGCTCTTACAAATAACTAGGGGAGAGTTACAAAGTAGTGGGAGTGAAATAAGAGAAAACGTTAACAAAAACATGAGCCACAGCATGGAAGCGGCGCAAGAGGAAGCAGAATAGGGGTAAACGTGGCGGTATCCAAGCTAGGCCAGCAGCGAGCACACATAAGCCAGACACACCCACCATTTTGTAACCCAACATTAGCTAACGTTGGATAATAAGCTGGCCTACATACGCCTACTACAATCTACTCAGAAAACTGTGAGAGTGTATTTGTGTTTACAAATAAATATGGCTCAATAACAACGTCCCAGAACACGTAATTCAGTTGGAGCGGCTAACATGCTATTGAGCCAACAGAACTCATATTGAAGGATGCAAGACCCGCGGTGGGGGGTTCTGTATTTATATCAATGATGCCTGGTGTCAAATGATGCCTAGTGTTGGATACCAAATATACACATTGGACCAAATATACAACACCCTGAGAGGGGCTTACAGGGTCCTTCCCGTCCCCCAGATTGACGGCTCTGACCACATCACTGTTATGCTAATACCACCTTACAGACCACTGGTTAAATTCACCAAACCAGCTCGCAAGCAGGTTTGTGTGTGGCTGGAAGGGTCTTTAGAGGCACTTCAGGACTGTTTTAACACCACAGATTGTGTTTAAAGAATACTTATAACACCACCACAGATCAGATCAACACCACAGACCATTATCCCTGTTCCAAAGAAGGCGTTGCCCTCCTGTTTGTATGACTACCGTCCAGTGGTACTCTCTCCCATCTTTATGAACGGCTAGTCATGCAACACATTAAGTCTATTCTTCCCCTCTCCCTGGACCCCTTCAATTGGTATATCGGTCCAAATGCACGACCAATGATGCCATCTCCCCTGCCCTCCATACAGCCCTCACACATATAGAAGCAAACAGTCTTATTTCAGAATGCTGTTCATTGACTTTAACTCTGCATTCAACACTATCATCTCCCAACATCTCATTCTCAAATTGGACTGGCTGGGGCTGAACACCTCCCTGTGCAACAGGCTGTTAGACTTCCTGACCAGGAAACCACAGGCAGTGCGGGTCGGCAGTAACACACTGAACACAGGCCACCCCAATGATGTGTGCTTAGTCCCCTTTTATTTACTTTGCTTACAAATGACCACACCGTTGCACAATTTCAACCTCATCATCAGGACTGTGTCAATACCATGGATTGGAATGTGTTTAAAAAGGCTGCTACCTACAACACCACCACAGATTAGATTGACACCACATACCATCATTCCTGTCCCATAGGCGGCGTTGCCCTCCTGTTTGAATGACTACAGTCTAGTGCAGGGGTATTTAATTAGAATTCAGTACGGTCCAGATAGAGGAAATTTCCTCAGGCCAAGGAAGAAAATCTGGCTAAAATTTCTCACATTCTCACATACATATGAGATATATGGGCCATTCTGTGGGGAGTTTAAATGTTCTCCTCATGCTTGAGTGGGTTTCCTCCGGGTACTCAGGTTTCCTCCCACAGTCCAAACACATGCATGTTAGGTTGATCGTTCACTCTAAACTGCCCGTAGGTGTGAGTGTGTGCGTCAGTGTATGTTGGCCATGCGATGGCCATAGTGTACCCCGCCTTTGCCCGATGACGCTGGTATTGGCTCCCGCCTCTCCCCGTGAGATATACGTGGCTGCTTTAAATTAAGTCGTTTTTTGCCGCCGACTTTTCTAATTTCAGAGCATGCCATCCGTACGAGCCTTTCTCTCTGACTCTCTTTACTCTCTGACTGCGGATTCTCGCTTTGTATCTTACCTATGTGAATCTGCTCAGATCCGATTGGCTGAGGAGTGCCTTTGGTGATCTTACAGCTCACGCGATTGGTCTGTAAGTTTACTGTACTGCAAAGCCCGTATAGACAAGCAAAGCTGCGCCGCATAAAATACACACTGTCAAAATTAAACCGTTCTCAATAGTTTATCGCTTATAGTCCAGACCCGGACCGTGGTCCCCTATTAGTGACCTCTGGTCTAGTGGTACTCACCCCGATCTGTATAAAGTGCTTTGAATTCGCATATCGGTCCAACTGCTTGACCGATGATGCCAGAGAAATCTATAGGAGGTTATGTCCAAGTGGTGCTCTGGAAACAATGTGGCTAATTTGTGGAAAAGTGGTCTACTTTTGAGGGCAAACCTGATCTTATGAGTCGTAACGATATTCACCCCACGCGGGACGGTGCTGCTCTCATTTCTTGTACCATAGCATACAGCCTTAGCAGCCAGTGTAGGATAGTTACTTAATACTACAACCACACTCCTGACAAATTTTTTATGGTATAAACATAGATCATTTAACTGTTCTTCCTCAGACCACAGCCGTCTCAGATCATTACGTAATGTCATATGAAATTAACTTTAATTGTACTTTAATTTGTTCATTCACACAGTATAATATCAAGTGTTTATAACATCCTGCACACCTATCTCTCACACACACACACACACACACACACACACACACACACAAAAACACACACACAGAGGAGAGACTTTTTCATATTCACCTGCCGGAGGTGGTAAGCGATGGGGAGAGATTCCCACTGCTGCTGAAAAAATCCTATATGCTGCATAACATCATTACACCCTTTTAATAACTTTTCAGCTTTTGAAAGACTAAATGCAAGGTGCATTGTGACCATCATGATTCACATTTTTTTCCCCCATTAGCAGAAGCTGAGCTTTTTGTAGGTTGGCTCCTGGTTCTGTACAATGTCTGGGATTCTGGGGCTTTTACCTTCCTTTGGCAAAGTCCACAGATAGCTAGTCCTCTGGCTCTCCTCTTTCAATAAAAAAAATTAAAAATGGGCCCACTTCCAGCTTTTTTGTCTCCTTATTGTGTTAAATATTATTTAGTATTATTTGATGTGTTTTATTTAATGTGTAAATCAATAAATAACAGGTAACAAGAATATCATGTCCAGGCCTAGACCGAATGCTGAAAGGGTACTTTTTGTTTAACTTTAGATAATGTGGCTCCAATAAAATATAAGTCAGGAAAAGCTTGCTCCATGGTACAATGATCATATCCAAGCTCTAAAATCACTGTCAGACAACTACAGCATAAATGGCGCGTGACTAAACTAAAACTATTCTAGTCTGTCAGGAAAGATTGCCTAATAGATTATAGAAGAGCATTAATTTTAGAATGTCTAGCTTATCTCCCTCTTATCTAAAAATAGCAAGAATAATCAAAGACTATTATTTAACACAATCCCTAAATTAACCAAAAACCAAGCAGCTACTAAACTCTAGATACCATCAGCCTACAGTAGTGATTATTTCATGAATTTCTTCAATAATAAAATTAAAACAGGCAAAATCTCAAAATGCACAGTCGGCAACTGCAAGTGCACCACCCTGTAAACCCAACTTAGATCTTCAGCACAGTACAACTACTGCAGAGAGGTTGGAATCACCTTACTTTAATAGACAGATCTACACTCTAGATCCAATTTTATACTAGGTCTAATTTCTAAAAGTTTTGCCAGAAATAACCAATAACCTCCTCTCCTAATTATTTATAAACTAGCAGTCATTTTTAAATTTAGCAGTAATCAAATCTCAAATTAAAAAATCTAATCTCGATCCCTATTAGTTATCAAAAACTATTTAGGTCTTATCATAGTACTGAAACCTCACTAGAGAAAATTGTAAACGATATTATTCACTGACCAAGAAAACATGCTTGATCTTAGAGCAAAGACTGACACAATAGACCAATCTATCCTACTAGACAGACTAGAAAAGTTTGTAGGAGAAATAGCTCTTTCATGGTTTAGATTTTTTTTAAGGTGATTACTATCAGTTTGTAAATGTAAATGGAAAATCATCTGTTCGTACCAAAGTAAAGTATGGTGTTCTGCAGGACCTATATTGTTTGCCTTATATATGTTAACACTAGGTATCATTATAGGGAAACATGGTACAAATTTCCATTGCTACGCTGACGTTACACAGTTGCATATTTTACTACTACTTTTTTACTACTACTACTATCATTATGAACCAACATGTCAGCTTAGATCACAAGGTACTGGCTCTCTGTTAGTACCATACATAAATATAGTTACATCAGCAGATGGAGCCTTTTCATAAAGGGATCCAAAGCTTTCAGTCAGTATTCAGAATGCAAACACAGCCTCAATTTTTATGTCCAGGTTAAGAACCTACTTGTTTATTCAAGCTTTTGGCAATAAAAATATAGATGTGGGGGTTCACTGACAGAGAGCATTATGGTAAACTGAGAATTTTGGTACTGTTCTCCTGCTACTCTCACACTGTTCTGGCTCTGCTATTTATTTTGTTAGTTAAGCACCCCCTACAGGGTGAACAGGAAAAAGCCCAGAAGTAGGAAGAGGAAGTAGCAGAGCACATTGGACTGCAAATACTAGAATGTGCTGCAATCCCTCTCGGTTAGCCCTCAAAAAGGCATTCCCTGTAAGTAAGGGTGGTTTATTAATGTCAGTTTTTAGTTTCTAAGCTTTATTTTGAGAGTAAATTGTAATTGTTAGCAAGGATATTGTTGGTGTTCATGTATAATTTATACATGCCACACGTTTTTATATAATATTTGATATTTTTAGTTTCACACTGTTCGTAGAATTAAACGCACTGAACATCACTTTGTGATTCCGGGAGTAAATTCATGGAGATGTTTAACTTGCTGTATGGCTGTATAGAAGAACCAGTGAGGCCAGTACACACACGCTCACTCAAGTTTGTTGACAGTGGAGCACAGGGGCACTGATGTCTCAGGGAGCCCTCATCATCTGGCTCTCCCTTTTTAATTATGATTGCCCACCTGTCTGGACTGACACTGATGGAAGACTGACTGCCAGGTACCCCTGCCACCCTAGTCACCCACCAGACAGATCGTCTGACCCTGCTGTTACCCATGTCATACCAGCTACCTAGCCTCAGAGTAGCTGCCTAACCTCCATTATAGACTAAACTGAAATGAACATGGACTCTAACTTGTTAACACTGACCCTCTACCTTCATTAATAAAAATAAATTTGCTCACTGCTGCACCTTATTAGCACCATATACTGTTTTTACTCTTCCTTTACAGCTTCCTGCTGTCCGGTGCTTTGTGTAAAACTTTGCCTGCATGCCACTGGCATCTCCAAAGATCCTGTAAAAAACACCTTACTTAAGATGTTTTTTGCTATTGCTCTCCCAAACTCAGTCATTTCTTTTCCTATCTCACAAAACACTGCTTCTCTGATGGGACTCCAACAGTTTTCTTACCTTTTTTCTTTAAACAGTGATGCATATAGTTGTAAATCTGTAAATTCTTTTTGTATTTGTACTTGTTTTGTTATCTGGTTGTGACCAGAGAAAGATGGGTTTGGCGGCATGGACCTGGATTTTCTGTAAAGCTGCTTTGTGACAACACCTGTTGTAAAAGGCGTTATATAAATAAACCTTGACTTTATTTCACATCACTGCCTATCACTAAAGCTCCTCATCATAGGATATGCCATCAACTTAACAGTAAGTTCAATCTCTTAACTCAGTAACCCTTACCAGGAAGAAGCCTATAAACCAGAGATAAAATTACAAACTCGGCAGTCACTGCGGCTAAACGCCAGGGGGCGATCCTGTAGTACACACAGTCAGAAAAGAGGAACTGCTGTATATTATTATTACAGGTGATATGTTTCTACTCAATCCACTTTATTTATTATATTGTTTAAGTAATTTTAACTTCTGTAAAAAAAGCTGTAAATATTTGTGCATGGGTTGTTTGGCTGAAGTCACTCAAATTTGATAAAGTTTATCATAAAATCATTTATACTATATAAAAAACTGAACATTTCACTTAACAAATGGAGAGAATGGGTTGGTCTAGTAAATCTACCTAAACCAAAATTTTGCAAGAACAGATCTAAAAAACTGAGTGAAATTGAACACATTCTAAATAAAAGTATCAGTTGAAATATTATTGTTTTATTTTAAAAAAGTGAATACATCAGCTTAGCTCAGTCAGAAAACTGAATTAAACACTGTTTCTGAGCCAGGACGAAATCGGAAAGGTTTTGGCGCTGCTGCATTAGATTAAACACAAACTAGATTCTGAGCTAAAAATACAGTGAATTGTGAAACTGAAATTAAGAAAATTTGACTGAACTATAAAAAAAACATTATTACAGAAAAAGAAGCACATGAAGTTCTTCATTTTTTACTGAACATAATACAACCACAACCACACTCTTGTACCAAAACCTTCTCCAGCTGCAGTTTCACAAAACCTTCTCATTTCTCTGAACTAAAGACTGAAGAAGCAGAAGGAAAAACTGAGAAGGAAAATAAGGAGCATTTACACAATGAGAAATATCCAAATGCACTTTCATTTGTTTAGCAGTAGATGTCATTGCTGCGGGTTAGTGTAGCCGAGAGATTAACACTAACTGAAACGTCCCTACAGTCTTTACAGAATTTAATTCTATATTGTCACTATTAGTCAGACTGCTCTGTCTACATCTCCAATAATCAATATACACTGAGTCTAGTCCTTTAAGCAGGGACTTATTGTACAACGCCAGAAAAGGTTGAGAATGTGTAAATAAAAACAGAATGATATAATGTGTAAATCATTTTAACCCTACATTTAATTGAAATATTGCAAAGAAACATTAAAAAAATGAAACTTACTGTTTTTATTATTGTATTATAAAATGTATTAAAAATTGTATGGAAAAATATATGATCATTTTAAATTTGATGCAACATTTTTTGGGGAGGTTAATTGGGAACATGTTGGTAACATGTTTGCACAAGCAAACAAGTAACCTGTGCAACAAGTCAAGAAGAAAATCACTCACACATAAAAACTTGGAACGTTCATCATTTACACTACAAAATATCATTAAAAAATTCAGAGAATCCGGAGGAATCTCTGCATGCAAGGACAAGAACCAAAACCAGCACTGTTCATGATCTCTGGAATCTCAGACGGCACTGTATTAAAAACTACAGCAATCGTCTTCTCAGTTCCCAAACACTTATAGTGCTGTTAAAAATAAGGTGATGAACACGATCAACTTGTGGTGGTAAAAGGGATGCATGGATCTAAAATATTGTAATGATGCAATGGACCTAAAAAACTGTAATGATACTTTTATCTTTTACAGTTGAATCAGGGAAGTAGAGGTCATTGTGGTGTCTAAAGGGTTGAACATTTACTAGGCTCATAGAGTAAAACACAATAAAGGCTAAAAGCAGCCATACACACAGTGGTAAAGCTCTAAATATTCTGCAGCAAGAGGCACCATTACATTTCACAAATACATCACTTTACATTTTACTGTGCTTAAAGTGCTTCTCCAACTTTTTTTTTACTGACTCCCAGTCTTCACCTTCAGTCCGTGGCACTTCTTCTCTAAACCCGGACTTCATCACCGTTCACTTACTGAGCCACAGACTTCACATTTTGTCTTCTTTACCTTCCCTCCTTTTCTTCTCACTGTACCTGCCTGACCTCCTTAAGAAACCTCTTTCTGTAATCTTCTGTGGCTGCTAAATCTCCAGTATAAGCCAATCTGGATCTTCTGGTGGAACTAATTTCAAGATGAACATCACATTATTTTTTTCTAGAGCTCATCAGCATTCTGCGGCACTATTACACACGCATGCGCATGCTATGTGTTTTATAGCTGGTTAAAGTGTGACTCATCACTGCAGTATCACTTAACCTCTCATTTTACTCTTTTCATTCATCTTTGCTCCTTTAATCCAACAGGTTTTATTCTCAGTGGACGTGGCTGATAAACATTCCTCAAGTCAAAAATACTTAGCAGGAACTGAAAGACAAAGTATAAAGAAATACACAGCGTGGAGTCTTGCACATTTATACTTTACTGTCATCTTTGCATACTTTACTGTCATCTTTACTGGCTGTTACTGTTGCTTCAGCTCTCAAATTCAAATGCTTTTCAGTGAAATACACTGCTGGAGAAAAAGGTAAAAGAAAGAGAAAGAGAACAATAAGTGGAGAGGAAACGCTTGGTGGTTTGTGGCGGGTGATTTAGGAGCGCCTTGACGCCAAAGCAACGGTCAGTCAGGTCTGGAGGTGAAAACCAGGGATGCAGCAACCGGTCATTACAGAAACATTATAGAAACCTCAACCAGGCTAAGCGAGAGCGAGAGCGAGAGAGAGAGAGAGAGAGAGAGAGAGAGAGAGAGAGAGAGAGAGAGAGAGAGAGAGAGAGAGACACGTCAGAATCAGATTGCCTTCCCTGCTGGTCACTCACTTCCTTTACAGCCACTCACAGAAAATGAACGATTTGGGTTTCATCACTTTTTAAATTTTTTATTAGAGACAGCTGAATGCCCACACTCTCTGAACACAAACACTGCCCAGGTAGCCCACAAAAGTAGCCCTAAACTAGATTACAGTCAACAAAATTCTGTCTAAATTGACTGTAGCTGCACAAAATTGTGTCTAATCCGACCGTAGCCTACAAAATCCTGTCTGAACTCGACCGCAGCCAAAAAAAATCTGTTTGAACCACTGTAGCCTTGCAAAATTCGCAAAAAACCTGACTGTAGCCCCACAAACTACTGTCTGAATTTAACTGTAGCCACATGAAAATCTGAACTCGACTATAGCAAAAAATTGTCTGAACTCAACTGTAGCCAAAACACTGAGCTCCACAATATTCTGAGCTTGACTGTAGCCCACAAAGTTTTGTCTGAATCCATCGGTAACCCACAACATTCTGTCTCAACCGACTGAAGCCCACTCGATTTTGTCTGAACTTGACCGTAGCCCCCAAATTCTATCCGAACCAACTCTTTAATAGGATTTAATAGAAGCAGACTAAGCAAGGGAATGTGGTAGAGTGTTTTAATCACTAGGGACCTTCACACTCCTTTTAATGAAAGGCTCTGCGTTCAAAAGATCTTTTTAACAACCCTGAAGCCTTTAAGTAGGACATTTTCCCATGAAAACAGTGAGCATATCATCAGGCTACACCCTGATACTACACAATTTTAAATATAACAATTTTAACCTCCCAATGGCTGCTATTAATTTACAGATAAGAAACAATATTTAGTTTAATGACAAACAAAACAAAATCCTTCCAAAATCAGTGAGTTTAACTAGCTTATAGAGCTTCTAAGAAAGCTCTGTATGCTTTCAGAATCTTTTACCACACTCCAAATATAAAATGATGTACAGTATAAATATCAGCAGTTAATCCACTGGCAGTAAACACTTTATAAAAACACAATAAACCGCATAAGATTTAAGATTAATCAAACTAATTATTTTGCAAGACCAAAACCTGGTTAGGTCAGGCCAGGCTTCACTCAGCAGGTATATATTTGCCAAGGTTGGCACACCTGGGGTTTAGCAAACACATCAAACATAAAGTACACTCCATAAATAATACAATGCAATAGTCATAGTTTGGCTGCATCAAACTAACTAAGTTACATTACAACTATGTGCATTTAAACTAAAATGCTAACAAAAAGGTTACAGACGCCATCAATTAGAATAGTACTCCTCGTATCTCAGTGAAATATAAAGCATTGCATGACAAAGAAACATTCTAAGAGTTTCTAAGAATATAAATACACTGAACCTTGTTCTATGAAATAAACTGTGTTTTTTCTCGGAGTGCATAAACAAACATGGCTAAACAAACTTGCCACAATCTCAGAAGTACTTCCACAAGGTCTGAGGCTGCGGGACCCATCTATTTAATTTCATGCAGTAGGCTGTTATTGTTGCATGCATGCACTTATCTCAGCCAACACAGGACAAACAACATCAGGCCTTATTTATGTTAGCTAAAAAGACTGTATACATTCCCACCCACAAACCATTACAGCTATGTTTAGCACTTCTGTCACATCACGCACAAGCTCATCAAAGCTTACCAAAATCAAACAGCTTGGATTAAAGAATAACTGCAGCGAAAAAACTCAGTCTAATGAAGCAGGGTGAAGACCAGGAAACTTTCAAAAAACTTATATCAAGATATGATCCCAAATTCCAAAAGCAAGAGAATATTTAAAATTAAAAAAATGCAATACTGCAATATGTGGACAGCATACTAAATTCTATCATTAGAACAGTATTATAAATTGCAACATAATGAAACTATATTGAAGTCCAACATAAGAGCAGTAAACTAAACTGTAATATAAGGACAAATGTATTTAACTACAATGTAATGACAGTACACTAAACCGCAATATAAGGACAGTACATTAAATTGCAATATGAGAACAATATACTAAATTCCAGTGTGAGGTCATTATACCCAACTCCAATATGAGGACAGTATAAGAAACTGCAAAAGGACAGTATACTAAACTTCAATATGGTACCCTATACTAAGCTGCAATATGAGGAACGTATTGTAAATTTCAATAAGACACAATCCTTTTGTGTTTAGTGTTGTTCCCCTCTTATGACAAATTTTCTTTTCCACGGGACCTGCAGGAAACTGTACCCTTGCCTTTTCTATACACTGCGTTTATATGTGCGTGTATTTGTGTGAGTTTGTATGTATTGGGGTACATCACACAGATTTCTGAAGACACCCCACCTACAGAAACATTACCTATGAGAAGCGCATTAAGGATTATTTTCTGAGCACATGTGGGTCAAATTTAACCAACGTTACTGCATGGCTAATTCACAAATGATGCAATTCATCATCAAACTGCTGATATAGAGCCTTTCTCTGAGTTTTGTAGTCCTCAGTAGTGAAAACTGTGTTTAACTGTGGTTTGTGTTCCTCCTGTGCTCCTTTAGAAACACAGTCGCAGTCCGTAGCAACCTGCTACATTTTCCACTGTAAAAAATGACTCTGGCCATAAATGCTCCCAGTTTGGCACCATGACTTCATCTGAAGAGTTAAATATAATTGTGAATGTTAAAACAGAACAGTTGCCATGTCGACACATCACCTTGGGCAGCCACAGAGTAAAGTGGAAATCATTAGACAATTAAATAGACAACATGCACGTTTTGAATCTCAGGGAACAAAAAGTCAGAAAGCTTTAGCAGATATTCCCTCCCTAGGTTTTACTTGGTATATTAACATCAAACAAAAACTAGCATAGTGCTTCAAGCCAGCACTTTTGATGGAAGTTGATGACAAAGCTCAACGTAAGTTTGTTTTTTAATGCTCAGACATCTTGAACCAGCCAGAACTTCTTGGCACACTTCTTGGCACAGATTCTACGAGTACTGGAGGGATAGAACATTGTTCTTCCACAATAACTAATGCTGGTGAAGAATGCGCATTGACCAAAAAACTGACATAGAATTAACCCTGTGTGCACACTGCAGGCCACAAAAACAACACAGTGACAGCTTTTCAGAAATGTTTTGCCAAGAGTCTGTGTCATCCAGTGACGTGACCATGAGCAGCGCAAAGTGGGTGGCGAGATAAAGTTGAACTTTACAGATGAGCAGTTACACACCTTAATTGTTTTAGAAATTGCTGGGGCACCAGGTGAGCTGCAATAGGTTTTTACATTATTTTAAATGATCTCCTCATTGTTTAAAGAAAAGAATAGAGCTTGGAGTGTTGCAAGATGCACAAGGTTGGAAGAAAACTGACTAACATTCAGACAACTGAGAAACAAATGTACCTCTGCAATTAGAAAAGCCAAATCCAATTATCTCAGTTCGTTTACCAACTCTTCCAGCGCTAAAAATTTCTGGAAAACTATAAACTCACTTAAAAACAGTCCTTCCAATATCCCATCCAATCCAGAAAGAGCTTTGTCATGTTTTAATGTACATGTAAACTTGTCTTCGGTTGAGCTTGTCCCCACCTCTACAACCACCCAGAGCCATGGTATCTTCCTACTCCAAAACCTCTCCCCATGTACAGTGTTTAATGCTCTTGCTACTATTAACCCTCAGAAATGTACAGGTGTGGATAGTCTGGATCCTTACTTCTTGCGCCTTGCAACCCCAGTTATTTTAGAGTATAGTATGTTACATATATTTTTAACCTTTCCATTTTATCTGGCAGAATTCCCAGCATCTGGAAAACAGCTAATGTTATTCCGCTGCATAAAGGTGGAGAGGTGGAAGTATGGCGTCACATTAATGTCAAAACTTGAGCACACAAAAACGCGAGGTGAAAGATTTAAAGCTCCACGTTTTAACATTTCGAGCATGTAAATGTTTTACTCGTGAGCACAAATGTGAAACTTGCGAGCGCAGAAAGAGGAACCGCACGCACAATTTTCATAAACGTGCTTAAACTCTCTATTTTTTTTCCTTTGACATTTTTTTTCTCACACGATTTTATTTTTCACTTGCTCGTGAAGTGCAATACCATCAGCTGCTCTCTGCGCGCAAGATACATTTTTGCGCTCAAGTTTTCAGAGGGGGTGGTTTTGACAGTTTGGGGGTGGGATATAGGTCGAACACTATTGACTGACTGCTCACTACGAACAACCTCTCATACTACAACAGACATGGTGGACACAGAGGAGCAGATATAAGAGAGAGATGGATAAAACTCTATTTTATCTCACAATAACGATTTAATAGTCTCATCACTTCTTATTAGCACATGTTTACTCATTCCCGCTGCAGCCTCCTAAATATCTGAAACGACATTTTGTAACTGGTGGTGAAGCAGATAACAAAGTATGATCACTGCATTTCCCCACAGTTCCCCATCTTTCCATTTCTCCCAGTAGTTTCTATCTAAAGAGGTCGAAGTAACACTGAAGACGGTAAGGGACCGTCTGTAAAATGCTGTACTTTTCATAAACGTACAACATTCATTTTATTTATTTATTTCTTAATTATTATATTGTTTGTCTGTTTTTCTAATATTTTTATCATTTACTTCTTATTGTTTTACTCATAAAGTTCCTTATTTCAGCTTCCTTGATTAAATAATTGATTCTAATTTTAATGTATTTTCAGTCCCTTTAAGTTGTAAATGCTCGGTTGCATTGTAAATGAGTGGTTAGCCATAGGACCTGCATATATTTATTTATACTAGTTGCAGTTTTTTTAAAAATGTGATTTGCTTGACAACAATTCAGTCCAACATGCTGCCTGAAGAAAATACCTGCTCATCACATCAGGTACCCCAAAGAAAAGCCGAACCAAGAACATTAACCTGATACCATCAGACCTTAGAGCTCAATGACAGAACTATTACATGCCACTGAGATAGATAAAAAAAGAAAAAATAGTGTTAAAAAAAAAACCCAAAAAAAAACCACAGTTGAACTGCAGTTGTTTGGCTATGCCTTAATTCAGGCATTGGGCCACCACAGACTTTTCCTCATTTGAGATAAAGCCATCTATGGGGAAACCGCACTGGTGTTACTGTGGTCTTTTATCCCTTCTATTACGGTACGAATCCAGGAAAATGCAATCCATTATTGTTATAAATGACATAAGAGAAAACTATTTAGCTTTATCTGATGTTATTTGATATCTGTAAAAAACGTTATTTCAGTAATTTTGTTAAGCGTTGCTAGCAAATATAGTCAGACTGAATGGAACAGCTGTAGCTAATGGTGCTTTGTAATCATAGGAATTAGTTACGTCGATTGTGTATGTGAAAAATACATAAAAATATGTATGTTTCTGGTAAAATTGTTGGTTTAGCTCAAACTTTGCTATAGCTCATGTAGTGAAGTTTGTTAGTAAAATGGTTAGTAACTCAACCACCATTTTAAAGCACTACTGATCGGATAAAATGTGTGCGGTTGACTAGTAAATGGCGGATAAATGTAGTTTGTACAAAAAATCATCTATTAAGAGTGGTTCCTTTACTGAAAAGCAATTTTTGAATGTTTTATGTGGTCTTTTAATCCCTCTTTTTAGGGTGGCAACATATTTTGGAAGCACCACTGGGGTGGCTGTTCAGCTGCTCCTAACCGGACAGATGACTTCTGAGCCAGCTAACCCCCTACAGAATAACCCAGGTCAAGCTTCAGTAAGGGAAGTGTCATTGTGTGGAGGAGAGTAGGTAGCTGAGACCGCTGCATCCAGTAAAAGACCACTCAGTTAAGCCTAGCTCCCAAACTGTAGACATTTAATTGTGCTACCAAGATGACTGTGGTTATAGAGACCCTGCAAGAAGTGACAGTAGTAGAGTTGAATGCTAAGACAAAAGGTAATTTAAATATAACTCATTACCTAAAGATTTTTGGACACCAGCGGTCTGATGTAATTGGAAAGTCCTGTATCTTGCTGATGACTCACATATTGAAGCATATTAGGGAGAGTGTTAACGAATTAGAAGATGGAGGTATGTCTGAACTACTGGCATTGAAGGACAACATTTCTGAGATAATGAATGATGGAGGAGAGAATACTGCAACTCCAGACGAGCTATTGCTAGAACGATTAAATATTGCTTGTGCAACAGAGGCTGAGAGGAGGAATAAAAAGAAAACTCTTGCATCACAGGCAGCTGCTGTTATACACATGGTTCAGCCAATTATGCCCCAACTATTACTGTGTACAGTGATAACAACCCACAGACTTACATACTGTCAACAGCAAAACGCACCACAACTTCTTGGTGGAGTTAGCATACTTTCATTTCACTACTAAGTATCGACCAAGAAAAGAGAATAATGATTCAGATGCTTTGTCCAGAATGCCACTTGATGTAGAGTCATTGATGAAGGAACGTTCAGAAGAGCTGTCTTCTGATGTTATGGTTGCCATTCAACCTGTTGAAGTCCATAAGCAGGTCAGTGTAAGCTGGTCAGTCGTACTTGTGACCCAGGGTCCATCAGAAAAAAAGTGGGACAATAACTGAACCAGCTGCTCCCATACCAAAGGACGAGTTGAGAAAAGCACAAAAATCTGATTCATCTATTAAGCCAGTGCCTGAGCACAAATGGCAAGGTTGCAAGCCATCAACCCAAATTGTAAAAACTTTCAGCTCAAAAGTAAAATGCCTCCTTTGCGAATCAGACAAATTGACAGTAGAATATGACGACATTATGTATCGTATTACTGCAACTCACAAACAACTCGTGTTGCTGGAACAATATAAGACAGCCTGGAGCGTGTGCACCTAAGGTTTGGACACTTTCCTCCCAGTAGTTGGCAGGCCCCCTTACCTGGCAAGCTTCGCGAATACTGGGAGGGTAGTATCCAAAGCATAGTGCAACAAATGCGGCCAGATCTCCCCATGTATGAAGTAAGGCCAGAGAAAGGAAAAGGGCATTCCAGAATCCTGCACCGGAATCTAGTCATGCCTTGTGAACATCTACCTCTTGATACTTCAGACCCAAATCCTACTCCTACTACTCCACAGGAGAAGAAGTTAAGGCCTGCACCTTAAGTTCTGGGACTGGATACTGGTAGCGAGGATGAGGATGAGTGATTATAGTCATGTTCTTCCGCAAGTGCACATGAGACTATTGGGCAGACATTATCAACCAGAGGCAAGGCCTGAGCTCAGTGCCCAGGTAGAGGGACTAAACAGATGGAGTGTTGAAAGAAGAGATACCGATAGCTCCTGTTGAGACTCATGAAAATGCTGAACAGTGAACTTTTTGAACACTCATCTGTTGAAATGCCTCTAACAAGCATGACTGCCAATTCAGAGGATTGAGTCTACCAGCGAACACAAAAAGACAAACATTCACCAAAGCAAACCAGCTATGATCAGTTGGGAACTCCATGTCACCAAGTTGAACAGACATGTGCAGGCCTTAACTTCTTCTCCTGTGGAGTAGTAGGAGTAGGATTTGGGTCTGAAGTATCAAGAGGTAGATGTTCACAAGGCATGACTAGATTCCGGTGCAGGATTCTGCTATAGACTAAACACTGTTACTGCTGCACAGACTGAACCTGCATATGTTTTTCTGCATAGATGATGGAAGATGCACAATCCCAAGTTGGACAGGTTTCCATACACTGCTTCAAGGTGATGGTACTGCAAAAATTAGCACTGTATTAGCTGCCAGTCATTGCGGCTTCACAAACTGTAAACACCATTCTGAAGTGAAATGCCCATACTGCTGATCAGCTAGAACTACAGACACAGCATGAGGGCAAACAAACTTTTTTATGCAAGTCTGCAACGCATTCTTGAACTCTTTACCTCCAGAGGACAAACATGAGTGTATGGATGTCATCAATCAGATCAAATGTGCATTCCCAAACAGAACAATTGATGTTTTGTGAGAAAATGTGAAACTTGATAAAAAAGTATGAAGATTTTGTAAAGTGCAGTTGGGCACTTATGCCTTCTGAAGTTAATACATTGACATGGTGCAAATACTTGTTAGAGCAACACGAGAATCACATACTGTGCTTGATGATGGCATGGTATTTTTTGCTACAATCGTGTCAATTATGCTAGGTATTTACCTTCATACTGGCTCACACATCCTTTTGCCACAGTGAATTCAGTGTCAAAGGCCAGTGGACTGTCCAACGTCAAAGTTTCCACAGATATGCCTCAGTTGCTTGTGACCAGGCTATTGAGCAAACATGCAATATAGACTCCAAGACAAAAGGTGGTTGAATAGGGATGACACAGAATCAAGCTGCAGTGTATTGCTGGATATTGTTGCAACATGAAAAGACTGCCACAGCAAGACAGTGCGAGTCAATGGCAGGGAAATCTCATGAAATACAGAAACGAAAAGACCTTGACAGCACACAAATTCATGCTGATGAAAAGACTGTGACCAAAATCATATCCACCCTAGATTCCACGCTGAACCCTTTTGATACAGACCAAGATGGCATCGTATGCCTTAGCTTTGGAAATAGGAGAGTTTATGAGTTTATGTGCAAATGGCAGTCAATGCCAACAGTTGACATATAGCAGAAAAAAATGAAGACCTTCAGTGACCAGGCAAAGACAAATAAAAAATGTGCTACAGGCTCGCTCATACAAGGATGATGGAGAGCTCAAGGCAAGGACAAATTAAACTCGTTTTTACCGTACCTGCCTGAACAAGAGACAAGTGCGTGCGGCAGCATAAACAAGACTGAGTGCCGAGTGTCTCAAACGCTTTCCTTAAGTAAGGCAGCGGCCAGCTGAAGAGAATCAAGCCTCATCGGCCTTGGTCGCCCTCCGGCTGCCTGGAGTGACCTAGCAGGGGCTTAGGGCATTATAATACCCCCCCTTAGCAACGGCTCCCAACGTTCCTATGCCTGTTGCACGGCCCCTGTTAAAGGCCCAGATGAGCCATGCAGGAACCCAGCATCGACCCTCCAGGCCAGGAGGGAGACACAGTACAGGCACAGAAGTTAGGGGGCGTTTGATCTCCTCAAAAACCTTTTGGGCTTCTGGGTTCTGGCCATCTTCCATTCGTCACCCTGTGTAGGCACTGCGCAGGTCCAACTTGCGCAGCGGGCAATGGTCCTTAATAGTAATTTTATCAAGACCAAAATAGTCAATGCATGGGCGCAGACCTCCATCCTTTTTGCCCACAAAGAAAAAAAACCCCACTCCAGCAGGAGACATGGAGGGCCGGATGAAGCCTAACGCCAATGCCTCCTTGATGTACTCATTCATAGCCAGCTTCACAGGGACCCAGAGAGAGAATAACCTACCTCTGGGAGGTGAGGTACCTGGGAGGAGCTCAATGGCACAGTCATACGACCGGTGCAGTGGAAGGACCTGGGCTTGTCCTTTACTGAACACCTCAGACAGGTCATGGTACTCTATTAGGACTCAAGAGAGGTCAGGGGCTCAGTTCCCAACCGGATACAGGAATCATCTATAGACCATCTATGGTCTAGACTGTCGGGGTATCCAGGGTGACCAGGGGCAGCTCAAGGGCCCTAGCTAGGGCATAGTCAATAAAGTTCCCTGCCCCAGAGTCAACAAAGACTTGATCTTGTTTCTCCCTTCCCTCTCCCCAAGATAAGGTGCCTGTAAGGTAGAGCCTGGAAGACCCAGGTTTAGGTGGGGGCAGCGGCCTGTGGTTTTTCCTTGGAGTTCCGTGCCCACCTGCCCACAACACAGGCATCGGCCTTCCCGCATGTGCGCATCGTGCTCGTGGCGGAAAAGCCTAGTGCAGCCCACTTGCATAGGCTTTTTCTGTGATTTTGGGGAGATGGGAGGGGGGTCAGATACCCTGGCTTTTGTGTAAAAGACTGTATAAACGCACCGGCAGTGAGCCGTGACTGAACTGTCATGTAGAGCTTGTGGTGGTACACAACAGGTGCAAATTAATGGAAGGGACCAGAGAACACTAATACAATATAAAAAGTTTCTCTCAGATGGAACAAACAAAGAGGCACTGGCAGAATTTCTCTGTGTTGTGTGCCAAGATGATGATCTTACCAAGGTGGCCAAGGACTTAACCTTGTACATAGCTCATGGAGAACTGTGTCACTGCGTGACTGTAACAAACAGAATGCAGACTCTTAATGTTGTTGAAGATCTGACATGATCATGAGGAGTGTGACACCAGGTTGTTTTTACATGCACAGCATGCTGCACAGGAACATCAGACTGTAGTCATCAAGAGCCCTGACACTAATGTGGCAGTGATTGCTGTAAATTTGCAGAGAGCATTACCATGTAGGTTGTATTTTTCTCACTGATTTAACAATAGAACAAGAATCACTGACATACCTTAGGTGTTATCAGCTCATGGCATCAGTGTGTGTTCAGCGCTTATTGGGATCCATACATTCTCAGGTTGCGACTCTACAGGTGCCTTTCAGTGCAAGGGCAAAATAAAGGCATTGTCCATTGCCTCCGAGAAAGAGGAATAACTGACTGCATTTACAAATCTGGGCAGCAGTTTTGACCTAGATTGGTCTACTTTCAAACTGCTTTGCAAATGTGTGTGCCAACTCTATGGCCAGACATCTGCCAAGAATGTGAAACGATTCCAGATACAAAGCATTCTTGCATGTCAACTTCAAGTGACGCCCTGTATCAGCACTGCAAACTATCTGCAAACAAGGGCAAACTATCAAGCAGCAATAATGAGACACTGTCTAAAAAGTAAAATGTGTGCCCCTTCACCTATTGGCAATTAATGGCACCTTGAGGATGGAGAGTTAACAGTGACTGCAGGATATTTTACAGAGAACTTTTAACATGAGGGCATTGTCTATTCAAACACACATTTAAGTCGTGCCCAGAAATAAATATCACTTTTAAGCACTTTTTGCTGGTTCACATTATGTCCTAGTATCACTGCACCCCTTCCAAAGAGTGATTGCATTCCAGCCTTCTTATTACTGGCCTATGTACATGTATCAAACCCAATATAAATAAATATTGCTTACCATTTGGTACAATTTATGAACTGTTTATTCAAATTATTGCGATGAACAATGCAAAGACTCTTGACTACTGTCTATGCCTTTAAGCATTAAGTGGACACTACAATTATGCGAAGAGAAGCAGACCCATATTGGACTTTGTGGAACTGTGAACAGTCAGAACATTAAACAGTCAAGACAACATTTATTTTGCAGAGGAGCATGTGGCAAAGTTAAAAAAATGTGCATAATATGCCCAGTAACTGGAGTTATTTAAGTTATGTAATTTTACATAAAAAAAAGAAAAAAAGAAACTGATTTACTGAAAGACTGTATGTAAGATGTGAATTCAAAATCTTATTTTATTGCAAATATACTATATTGGAGCACAAATAAACAAGCTTTTATATTATATATTATTGTTGATATGATGTAAAGCCATCCGTGGGGAAACTGCACTGGTGTTACCATGGTCTTTTATTCCTATTCAAGCCTTATATCACCCAGCACAATACAAAGTGTCGGATGCAGTGGTGTAAAGCACACCACCACTGGACTCTAGAGCAGTAGAGACGTATTCTCTGGAGTGACGAATTATGCTTCTCCATCTGGCACTCTGATGGATGAGTATGGCTTTGGCAGCTGCCAGAAGAACGTTGCTTGTGTGACTACATTGTGCGTAGGGCTGGGCGATATGGGAAAAAATCTTATCACGATATTTTTTTCATATCAGTCGATATCGATATATATCACGATATAAATCAAATCACTATTTCCTTTTTACTTTAAGTGAGATATGAAGATATCAAAATTAATTTGTTTCTTTAATTGTTTTTTTTTCAGACAAATAGACAAATGTACTATAGAATATTACACAACTGTATTAACCCCACACACACACACACACACACATATATATATATATATTGTGTATATGGGGCAGTATTAGTATGAACATTATTCACACACAGACACTGTGTTAAGCAGGCTGTTGCTGACCCTTTAAGGGCTGAGGAAATGACTCGTAGCGGTGAGTTGACTCTCTGTCGGCTCAAAAGGGGAGTTGGTTTAGCGATTCTGTTTCGGTAGAAAATAAAGTTTCCCTTCTTGGGTTTTTTAATTATATAATTAACTTTGCCTCGGCATTCTCACTCGAACTCATACAGTATACATGTATATGTTTATTGATTACGAAATTACGTCGATTAGCATAACGTGCGTCAATGCGTTGCAAAGGTGGCCGCGCCTGCAGAAAGCATGGATTTATCCGGAGCGCAAGCTGCAGATACAAACAATCGCTCTAGTGTTTTACACAGAAACACAACAGTGTGGTGCTCTGTCAGCTCTGCACAACACAACTGTACAGCTGCTACACACCAGCACTTGAAGCTCAAACACCCCGTAGCGCTTTATCAACACGGCAAGAAGACAGCACCTGTTTAGTTGTTGTTCGTATCTTAGCAGATTATTTTAGGATTATTAACACTTTTTAACAATTAACAATTTCTTTCAGTAGTAATTAACGTTTTCTGTCGTCATTTATTCTTATTTCGTTCTGACTGCTCGACTGTGACGCCTGCAGTAACCAGATTACTAGCAGGTGGGTTAAGCTGCCGCTATGCCTACACTCTGTGCTGTGTGCTTCAGCCAAACACGAAGTGGCCGGAACTCTAGTTCAGCCACCTGATTGGTTTGGAGCGGTGCTATTCTCATTGGCTGTTCGTGTTGTTTCTCTAAACACGGACGAAACTTAATTCTATCAACTTTCTATCGACTACGTCTTATTGTTCTATCGAGGAAATGTTATTTCGCAATAATTATCGTTATCGTTTTATCACCCAGCCCTAATTGTGCGAAGTGTAAAATCTGCATGATCTTGTCTTCATTTGCAGAATAGGATTTATTTTGAGGAAAGGGCACAGGAAAGGGCAGAATAAGCCTTACTGTGTTTTGATGAGAGTATTCTAGGATTTTCTGTGAGTTAATAAAGTGTTTGAAGAAGCCAAAGGGCCACAAACTGAGCTTTATTTGGGTGTTAGGAATTTCTGGTAAAACCATGAAACACCCTCTCCACAACGCTCACCGAAGTACTCATTTTACAAACAGTAACCTCTACATAAAAGTGGGCGTGACTTGAAGCAGGAACAAGTGTAAGGTTCTGAAAGTGGGTGTGGATCAAAGCAGTTACAAGTGTGAGGAACTGGATGAGCGTGGTTATTAAACCAGGAAAAAGCATGAGGTGCTGAAAGTAGGTGTCATTCAAAGTAAAAAAAAATGCCTGGAGTGGGTGTGGCTTAAGCAGAAAGGAGGGTGAGCTGCTGGAAGTGAGTGTGTCTTAAAGCAAAAACAAGGCCTGATCATAACCTTGCATATATAATTAAATTCAGCCAATCAGCATTTCTAAATAGCCATGCTTACTGTTTTACAGAAGCTGATTAGACTGACTGTGTAAGTATTGATACTTGATATTTAACAGCATAAATTTAGTTTGTCGGTCTTATATGTTTTAGATACTTTAGATCTTTCAAAGTTTCAAAATTTCTAGAGCGCTATCTCCTTTAGACTTTGCAAGAGCCTAAAAAAAACCTCTAACTCTAGGACATGTCTGAGATGACACTGAGGACATTGTCATTTTAAATCACCACATATATCCTGAGGTGCACCTCAAGCAGAAACGTATCTATATACTGAGGTACCGAGGCACAAAAAACAGCTCCGAAAAGTTTGGGGGATGGAAGTTTGGAAGATGGTCTGCCACAGTGACCACTGCCTCACCACCTGTCATTACCATACCATTTTAGACCATTCTGCAGCGCCCGCCTGGAGCCAGCTATCGGTTTATTTAGGGAGTAAGAGCTGTTAGCTTACAGCTAGTTCCGCTTTTTTCTCAGTGGATTATAACTTCCTGTGGACATCTACCAAGGTTTAGATCAGAACCTGACCTGAAAGACTATTACGCTATGATTTTAGAACCGTCTAAAATGGTATGGTAATGACAGGTAATGAGGCAGTGGTCACTATGGCAGACCATCTTCTAAACTTAATCATGGCAAATTGAGCAGGGCAGGCAGCACAGCGGTATCATCTCCTAATCAGTGCTTTTCTTTTTTGAGCTGCTTTTTTGTGCCTCAATACCTCAGTGTATAGATGAGTTTCTGGATGAGGTGCATGTCAGGATATATGTTTAAAGGCTGTTTCAATTAGAAACGTTTCACAAATTTTTAATTGGTAAGGATATACAGAAGAGGGTCCTGCTGCCAGTAGATATTCCTGAAGAACCACCCCCTTGCCCCTGTGACACCCAGTAGTTATTAATATTCTTGTATTTAGTCAAGCTATAGAATTTCAGTAAATATTTTATTTTTATTGTCAGATCTGACATGCAGTTATGATGCAGTTCAGTCTTTGAGCACATGGACACGCATGCTGGTCAGTTAGAGTTTTTCGATTTACCTGCATTTAAGGTTAGTATTAATGAGTGGTCTAAAAAGATTGAGCCTTTGACTTAAACAACAGTTTAAGAAATAATTCAAATAAAGAAAAGTCCCAGGACAGCAGTTAAGTTTAACTTTATAGGTTAAAAGAACTAGAGTATTCTACAGTACGTACGTCTCTAAACTCAACAAATACTACTAAGATAAATTATTGTTTAAAGAATGTTTTAAGTCTTTTTTTTTTAATACTTTATTTTAGCTTATTTTGGTTGTATAATCAGTTGAAACAAACAAAAAACAAAAAAATATATATATACACATATCAGACAATCTAACCCAACCCGCTCCTATGAAGCACATTCCAAAAAAAACCCAAAACAAAACAAAAAAACACACAAAGAGAAAAATAACTAAATAAAAATAAAAACAACAAAATAATAATGTAATAGTAATAATAAAAATAACAACAACAGTAACAGTAAGATCAGCAGTAGCAGCATTGAAGAAGGAGAAAAAAAAAAAGAAGAAAAAGGCAAACAAATGATGGTCTTACATTCACTTACATTTATGGTCTTACATTTATGTAAAATAACTGATAACTGGATTCCAAATCTGGTTAACGTACTTCTGTGCACTTGGTCCACGGCTACATAAATGCTCCATAGAGGCAAAATTAAGCATCTCAGCTAGCCAATGCTTGAATGGTGGAGCTGAAGGCGATTTCCAATTTAAAAGGAGCAGCTTCTTAGCCACAATCATAGCAGCCATCACCAAATGTTGTATCTTGTAAGGGAAGGTAAATAATAAGGCAGAACACCCGCATATTATGATTATGGGATCAAAGTCTAATTTTATTTCAAGAGTTTTGGAAAGCCAATCAAAAATTCTTGACCAGAAGGTCTGCAGCACAGGGCAGGTTATAAACAGATGAGTCAAAGAGCCCTCCTCAATTTTGCATCTTTCACAAAGATTCAAAAATCCTATGTAATTTAGTCCTGGAATAATGCAGCCGGTGAAGCACCTTAAACTGGATCAGCCTGTATCGAGAATTTACAGAGCAGCGTAATATCCGAGACAAACTCTCCACCCACACCTCCTCTGTAATTTCGCTACCAATCTCTCTCGCCCAAGCCTCTCTAAATTTAGTTGTGTCTGGAGTAGATCTTAAAACTGTAATAAAATGTGAAATCAGTTGTTTAGATGTGGGGTCAAAAAAAACCTAAATAATGTGTGATCACTCGGCTTTGATTCAAAATAAGAAATATTTTGTCTTACATAATGCCGAAGCTGTAAATATCGGAAAAAGTGTATATGAGAAAGGTTAAATTTGTCTTTGAATTGATTAAATGAAATAAAGGTCCCATCTACATATAAGTCCTCTATAGTTCTTAGTCCTTTGCTTTCGAAAACAGAAAAAGCTTTATCCATCTTAGCAGGTAAAAAAAAATGATTACACATAATTGGAGTATGAACAGAAGTTAGTGGTGCATTAGTAAAGCATTTAATCTGGTTTAAGATCTTAAGTGAGTTTATAATAATGAAATTATTATTTATTAAAGTATTGCTAAGTGACACCTTAGAAAACAGAAAAGTTTTTAGTCTTTTCTATGTTTATTAAAAGACATTAATCAACAAGTAACAGAAAGTAATCTGACTGTTGTTGGTTTGTCAGAGGTTCTGTAAAAGGATGAGAACCACAATTTAAACCCATGTTTACATGTTAGTATAAGAAAGTCTCTGAGGTATGCCTGGTTTTGAGAGCCAGCACAAACTCAACGAGCCGCTCAAACATCAGTAAATAGAGCAGAACAAGTAAGTAGCTGCATGTGTGATGTCTACTCCCACCATCTGTGGGGCCCTCCAACAAACGCACATGCATAAGAGAAGCTCATTCTCTATTTTTCCACGTATGCAGCCAGTGAGCACTTTGCTCTGTGGCAGTTTTGTACAGACCGCAGGCTGAACGTATCAAGCTCTTAAAGAGCATAGAAGGTGCTAAGCCCTGACAGCTTCTGGATGAATAATGCGCCTATTTGGTGAAGAGAGCAAATATTAAATAGTCTTCAACTGTTCTACATACAAAAGCCACAGAGTGATTTTAGTATCGAAGCGGGTGAAGAGCATCTAAGTAAACAGAACACGGTCATTCAGTGTTTCTGTTGTTTGCTGAATAACCAATGTTAGCAGCCAAATCCAAGTCAAAACAGAAGTAAACAAAGAGAAAAAATGTCTGTGCTGTGCTATTTGAGTCTCACTGCTCAGCTTAATTATGGAAAACAGATTCTATTTTTGCCTAAAACTTCAGTGAAAATATGTTCTGTATGCAAGGTTTCATTGTCATGGGGTCAAGTTAAAAATAACAACAACAACAAAATGGTAATTTCCCTATAAGGTCACCTAAAACCTGTGCAGTCATATATTTTACAAATGAAAGAAAAATGTATATAAATATATAACTTATTCTGCCGTATATCATTTAAAACTTCTTTGTGACAGCACAGCGGCACAGTGGGTAGTGCTGTCGCTTCATATCATAAAGGGTCTGGGTTTGATTTCCTGGTTAGGTGACCAGGATGACCAGGTCCTTTCTGGCATAACTTTACAGTAAAGGGCAAAAATGTGAGCTAATGTAAACAAATAATACCAAGTGATTTTGGAGCATTATTGGCTTTAGATGTTGGAGTAGGGATTTGGCCTCCTGGTCACCACTTATTCCAGAACTTCTTAGGGAAGGTGAACACCATGCAATTTACTGGAGACATTGCTAGCAAAGATGGCTCAGCCCTTGAAAAAGAATCTACAACAATCAACGCAGACAGCTGAGCTGAGAACATGCTGTAATTCATTTGATCTAAAATGCAAAAATAAAAAAGAGTGAGCTAAATTGTTGGAGTATTTTTAACACTGAAAGCCCTCAGGCTGGTTCAGTTTGTGGTTGTGAATCAGATGTGTTTGTCTTTAGGTCTCTGTAAATTCACCCACGCCCAGCCTAAAGCAACGCACCAAACTGCCCCTTCATTTACAGAACTACCAACTGCCTCTTAGTGGCACACTGGCTTTATTAAAACGTTAAATCTGCACGCTATTTATTTCCTTTAGGAGGTCAGCTATCTTTAGCTTCTCCTCACTACAGAACTTTCTCAACCCTCAATTATTTTTCCACTCAAAATGTGTGGCACCTCCAGGTCAGGACAAGCCAGAGCACACACAGTCAAAATACACACAAACAACAGCATCCACTTCATGGAGGTTGGTGACTCCTGTGGTTGTAGAGTATTCTGACCAGATTCCTTAAAGTTTAAGATGTTATAATACTGTACAGGTGCCTGATGAAAGGAATTTATAATGTACAGCATTCTTAAAATAAAAAGGTGCAGCATCAAGAAGGTTGTAGGAAGAGCCTGTGCGCTTTGTGGAGTGACTCACATCATGTAATTATGCTTATGGTTCCATTAAGTCAGGATCAATATTGATTAGCAGAAATGGAGAGAAAAAGTAGGAACTTGAGGTGTCAAGCACTCCTGGGGGTTGACTAGGGTAGTACACTTGTCAAGTTTAATGCAGGTGTCCAAGGGCAAGCTCGGGGAGGTAAAAAATAAACTTCCTGTAAAGCAAAAGAACTAATGCTCACTTGACCTTGATGTTTAGTATAATTACAAACAGTGAAAGCAGGGCCTTGCAATCCTTCCAGCTTCTTAGGATTTCAGCAGAAAGCATCAGAAAAGCCACTGACAATAACTCACTTTTAGCTTGAGAAGAACTGTTAAACCAAACAACATACTGTCAGTGAAGCATAAATCAGCAGCCAGCTAGTTCTGAAGAAATCAGCCAACACCCCAAATATGGTATTCCCCCCGAATATCAGAATGCATTTAGCAAGTTAGATGCTGCTACACTGTCCCATAACACCACAGATGACATAGCCGTGCTTGTGTCACACTCCAGCTTCATACACGTTACAGGTGGCATCTTCACTACATTACAACAAACCACACTAATTACAGCCAACAAACACGGGGAAATGAATGGCCCGTGTGCTTATCCAGTGAAACGATTCATCATAATTACTGTAGTAAGGCTAAATCAAATCTACTGCACTTATCCTGAGAGGAGACAGGCCTCAAAATCCCAAAATAAATGTACAGAGGGACCACAGCAGCCAAAGTGGCCAGCAGTTCCCATGTGCAACCAAAAAAGGCTGCAGCTCTGCCACCTGGTGTTACAGCCTGGAATAAAAATGAATGAATAAATACATAAACAAACAAAGGAAATAGTGTCACATTTAGTGACACAGCTCAGTTGCACTTACAATGAAATAAGCCTCAAAAATATCAGAAAGGTTTAATGTTATTGTTAGAGTAAAGACGGGTTGTAGTTTAGAAGCTGTATTCATCTTCCACAAGCAGCAGGTACACACATGGAAAAAAGAGAAAGCTGGAAAAAAGAGGCCATCAGACTTTCTATCAATCTGAGAGAAACTTTCTCCAGCATAGCATATGCACACTCATTTCAACAAGAAAAAAGACAAAATGAACGAATACAATGTGAGTGTCCATTGTGATGCAGTTAGTGATGTATTTTTATCCAAAGAAAGGTTAAGTGCAAGTGCAACCCAGGGCCTTAGCTCCCTGACCAGACCCCTCATTATGTCTGACATCACAGGGGGAGGATTGCTGTGGGTGATGCTGGAGAGAGGGAGATTGGTATAAAAAGGCAAATTTACAGCCGTGAGCAAAGGCAGCCTCACAGACAGACTCCACACATACTCGGATATACAACCAGGCTGGGACCATCCGACCTCAGCACCTTTAGGAGCTCCAGCCTGCGGGTGAGTATGGGCGCATTGGGGGTTGTCTCTGTGGGAGGGACTCTAGAGGAAGGTAGAACGCTGGTTAGAGTGTAAAAAAAAATTGTCAGACATTCTACAGTCCCAACATGTAAGTAGGCTCCTTGGGAACTAGGGATCATTTATCATCAGAATCAGCAGACAAATCTAAAATCAGCAGAGCGCCTTGTAACCCAGTCTCAATTATCTATTTAGTGAATGTCCCTCAACTTAACTTCTGTTGTGTTTCTTTAAGCAATTTAGCCTCAGAAAATGGACCTCCAAGTAACAAGTGTTCTACTTCTCCTTGTGGTATTGGCCGAGGCAACACCTGAGAGATACTACCATGTGAAGAAACAGCCTTATCCAACAAAAAGCCACGGTAAGCCTACAGGGATGCCTCCTTTACAACTACCAGCACTGAGCAACATTTTACTGAGATTAATCCAAAGGACCAACATGTTATATTTACCACCAAACACGAAACAGTGGGACGGAGATAAACCTGCAGCTAAATGCTTGTGGTCACATTTAAACACCTCCAGTGGCAGGGAAGGTCCAATATCAAATGCAGCACAATTAATACACACCTCACAACATTGTTAGCTGTTAGTATCCAGAGGACAGTGTCTTACAGCTTTGTAGGGAAACTAATACTAAAGAATAAAGTTTAGGGTCTACTTTTTTCACTAAATATTGAAGAAACAAAAGTAGAGCCTGAACTTTATTTGATGCAAAATCCACTATAAAGATTATGGACGAAAAACTCAAGTTTGCTGCTATAAGCATCAGTATACTTCAGTATTTAACTGTTGGAAGCCACTGGCACTAGCCTGCACTATACAGTCCATTTTGCACAAATGTCTCTATGTTCAGACAAAAATCTCTGTCAGTGGCTGCAGGTAAAGTCCTCATTTTCAGTATCCACACTAGACAAAATGGTTCATTGAGTTATTGGCTGAAATTATAAGGCCTGTCAAAACAATAAAAATCTGTAAACACTGTGCATGAAACAATCTTCAATCTAAGCAGAAAGGGAAACAATGTCTTGTTTTAAATACTTTTATACTAAAAAGAAAATAAAATCCATGTATTCACAAATTGAAAGATTTGTGAAACTGGATAGTTTCACTGTAGCTTCTAGAATTAAAAAGTCAACAAGTTACGTCCAAGCATGCAAATTGTTGTGATGATCTGTCTCCAACAAAATAGCTGTGAATATTTTTAGCACTGAAAAATAACCCACTCCTAAACATCAAACACACTTGTGGCTTTAGTTGTTATACACAACAGCAAATAAGCAGAGTCAAGCAATAAACTAATCACGTAGAGCCTGGGCCTGGTAGATTTCCAGAACAGATGCAACTACAGTGGGCACACCCAAAATAGGCTATTCTGTAATGCTAAGTTATACCTATTTAGAGTATACACTAAATAGATAGAAAACAAACAATTCTCACAACAGAAGACCGGTACTCGCCATAACTTGTGAGGTGACCAGCAAATAAAATTGAAGTCTTGAATTAAATGTTTGTAGTGGGAAAAAGGTTGAAATTTACACTACAAAGTAGCAGCGTAAATCTGCACACGCAGTCTGCATTTTTATTGTAGATGAAGCTGCTGACCACAGCAATATCAGCTGAAGTTTGGAGGCTATTAGTAAAGGCCTGCCTATGTGGTTAAGAGAAAGCTGTTTATTTCTGATGGCGGAAATGGGTTGGACCAACTGATACAGAATAGTATTTATTTACATAAAAGTCAGCAGCTGTGTATACTGGTGTTGTTTACACTCTTCCTGAATGAAATTACACACACACACACATCTACACACACACACACACACACATATATACATATATATATATATATATATACACACACACATACATACATATACATACATATACATACACACACACACACACACACACACACACACACACACACTGTAAAGCAGTGTGGACAAATAAGCTTGCTGCTATAAGTGACAGTATTGTTGCTGATTACTGTTGTATAGTGTTGATTTACATATTTACATGTTTTGCCATTCATTTGTCTGTTTGCATTATAGATATTAAAGCAGATAAGAACTGCATATAATTTAGTGATGCATATTTTACTACTTTATTAGGCAATGGGCTCAAGTCACCTTTGATTAATCGCTAATGACTACAGAGCATAACAGACCATTCTTTTAATTAACAGAAAAATAGGTCATAAGATCAATCTCCACAGTCACAGAGGGATAATGATATTGGTTATCAATAGCAACATACAAACACAGACAGCAGCAACAAAAGACTTTGATAAAAAACAATTTCAAATCCACCTCCAAAGAGCTGTCATGGAGATAAATAAGTACTAAAGATGCATTAACTGAATTTAAACTATTCGAAACCTTTTTGACAGAATGTTTGAAAGCTTAATTTATTATTTTGACAAAATTCTTTAAAACTTAAACACTGCTTTTACAATTCAGCAATACTAATTATTTGTTATACACTAGTATTTCATCTGATGATAAAATGGCACGTAAACATGATGATTGTTGTAGTTAAAACCATTACAGACAGTCTTTTTTTCCCTAAGAGTGTTTCACTCTGTTGTAGCTGTTGCAGGTGCACCAGGTCCCCCAGGACCACCTGGTGAACCTGGCCCCCAAGGTCCATCTGGCCCTCCAGGTGCCCCAGGAGCAAATGGAATAGGACACCCAGGACCAGTGGGGCCCCCTGGACCAGCTGGACCAGCGGGTTACTCAGCACCTGGAAAGCCTGGAAGTTCAGGTGCACCTGGAAAACCAGGTGCTAATGGAATGCCAGGTGAAAGAGGAATTCCAGGACCTGCCGGACCCCAGGGAGGAAGAGGAGCACCAGGAGCCCCTGGCATTCCAGGTCCTGCTGGCATTTCCGCTGCTGGAAAGCCAGGACCACATGGCCTGCCTGGTGCAATGGGGCCTAGGGGAGAGCCTGGCCAAAAAGGACTTCCAGGTATCCCTGGTGCACCTGGCCTTAAAGGAGAACCTGGTCATGGTGTCCCAGGAAGCCCTGGTGGACCTGGTCCAATGGGTCCTGTGGGACCTCCTGGTCAGCCTGGTCAACCTGGAATTGGAAAGGTTGGTGCAACTGGATACCCCGGGGAACCAGGAAAATCAGGTTTGCCAGGTAGGGATGGATCACCAGGTCCTATGGGTCCACCAGGGCTGAAAGGCCACACAGGAGCTCCAGGTATAGGTGCACCCGGAAAACCTGGTCAAAATGGTGCTCCAGGTTTGCCCGGTCCAGTTGGACAGAAAGGTCCTCAAGGTCCTGCTGGACAGCCTGGATCTCCTGGTCTGCCAGGTGTTGGCAAATCAGGAGCACCAGGACTTCCAGGAGACAGAGGTGCACCTGGTACTCCAGGAACCACTGGACAAAAGGGAGAGCCAGGCCCAACAGGCTTTACAGGTCAGCCAGGTGCTATTGGTCCTATTGGTCCAGCTGGCCCTCAGGGGGCAAGGGGATTCCAGGGTGAGCCAGGTCCAGCTGGTCCTAAAGGTGATCTTGGTATGGTTGGAGCACCTGGTCCAAGAGGGGCAAAGGGTGAGCAAGGGGCACAAGGCTTCGCAGGAAAACCAGGAATTCCAGGGGCAGCAGGTCCCCCAGGTTCTCCTGGTCCAGTGGGACATCAGGGCCATAAAGGTGAGGCAGGTTTTACAGGGGCACCAGGCATCCCAGGGGCTATGGGTCCTCCAGGAGTTAAAGGCCATCCAGGGCCACAAGGTATGCCAGGCAGCAGAGGAGAAAACGGCATTCCTGGTGCAAGAGGACCAGTTGGGCCAGTGGGGCCATCTGGGCAACCGGGGCCTAAAGGTCATCCTGGTCTCCCAGGGGCCCCTGGCCCAGCAGGAGCTGTTGCCAAAGGAATATCTGGTCCACAGGGCCCTCCAGGACTCCCTGGTGCCAGAGGTCATGACGGTCTACCAGGTCCAGCCGGACCTCCCGGTCCACCTGGTCCACCAGGTCAGATAGTTTACCATCATGAAAAGAGTATGCCCATCAAATCTCATGAGTATGAGGTCATGCCCCTTAGTCATGAGCTGGTAAAGGCCCCCGTATCAGCTTTTACCGCTCTTCTGACCAGTGCTTACCCTAATGCAGGCATTCCAATTGTGTTTAGCCAGATTGTGTACAATGGAGAAAATCACTATGACCCGCACACTGGTGTATTTACTTGCCAGATTCCAGGACTTTATTATTTTGCCTTCCACATGCATGTCAATGGTGCAAACGCATTGGTGGCACTTTACAAAAACAGCGAGCCAGTTCTGTTTTCGTATGATGAGTACAACAAAGGCTTCCTGGATCAGATGTCTGGCAGTGCTGTCCTTCTCCTACATAGTGGCGATAGAGTTTATGTCCAGGTTCCAGATGAGCAGTCCAATGGCATCTATGCTGATGACAATGTCCACTGTTCTTTCTCTGGGTTCTTGATTGCCTCAACGTGATCAAGATGCTAAATAAAACCTCAATATTTCAAAGAAAGCTTTTTTTCCCCCTTCAAAAAGGTTCCACACAGCCATGAGGCATTTGAAACAAAAAAAAAATTAACTACTTATTAAATACAACTGTTAAGATTCAAACATCTGTTCATGTGAGAGAGAAAATTACTGACTTTAATTACCACAATGAACAGTCTAAAATGTCCTAAGAAAGAATTGTACCTTGCTGTAAAATGTGCCACATTCGTCTACAAACCAATATTTTGCTGAATTATACCCTACAGTGGTGCTCTCCAACTGCCTGTAAATTATGCTATGATAATTCTGCATTAGGTATATTTGACAGAATTCCATTTCTGAAGCTTTGTATTACTTTACCACTTCAAAATATATATGAGGATAACTTGGCTTTTTGTAAAAAAAATCTATTTCTGGAAAACTAAATTCTATATGTATAAAAAATACAGATGAAAAACTGGACACATTTATCATGCAAGTCTGATACTGCACAAGGTGTCTCATGGAATGCACAGCATTGTTAATAACACAAATAAAAGTTTTAGTGCCAATACTTGTGTCTGAGTGCTCTCCTTGATCTCCAGACCTCCAGAACATTTACATTTGCTGGGTTTTCTATGTAAAATCTTACTCATCACCATATCTTCCATGAAATCACCATGTTTTTCCATTCAAACTGATGGGCTAGTTTTCAGAGGTTTGCTACAGTAACACCATGAAGCAGATCAGTGCTTCAGCTCTAGTTAGTTACAAAAGACAGAAGCTCACTGATTAGTGGGTGAAGCTAAACTGAGTTTCCTCTAAATTTGTAGTTTTTTTTAATTACCAGCTGTCATAACAGGTTTATCGACCCTTCAGAATTTAGGTTTTAAACATTTAGGAGATCCAGTTGGCTAATTAGGGGACTCAGGACCTTCTACTCTAGCATATTAGTGATTAAATGTCTGTACTCAGTCATGTTTAGTAACTATTTGCCTTTACTGTGTTTGTTATTGTGTTTTGTTGAAGATTGTGACTACAGTTAAACTACAGTTCTACTTGATACTTTTATTTTTACCCAAGTAATAATACATTAATTTGAGGGTGGGCATAGGCTACTGTACACACTCTTAACTTTCTGCTTCTAATGCTCTGGATTTCAGCACTGCTCCTACTGTACCGAAAAAGCTTTGTTATCAAAAGGAAAGTGCCCACATACCTCGAAATGCAGATGTATTATAATTGTGATCAATGGCAGCTACCATGTCCTTCCAAAAGTCAGACGTAATCTCGCTGCCTCGCTGTTAGATAAAAAAAAACACAACCGTAAATGTGTATACAAACTTAAACTGATTCAACATGTCTCAGACAAAAGACATGCTGCATGTGATGTGACCAGGCCCAACTGGCACTGTTAAACCTGAAAATTGACCCTGACCAGCACTGCTGCTGAATTTCTGCATCCTCGATGAACGTGCTTCTCAAAAGTTTAAACAATTCTCAAAAGTTTTCAACAATTAACTTTTAAGTCAGTGTTTAGAGATTTAAAAAAATGTAACATGTTTACTCAGACTACATATGTGTACATATTTCTTTAAACAAAAACAAATCTACAATATAAAACTTGACCCGCATCAACACAGCTTGGGCCATTTAGCAGAGCTCTGAACAGATTTGAGCAAATTATATTTTATTTAAAAAAACAATAGAAAATGGCTATTTTACCTTGTTCAGCATGTCCACCACCCGAGCACAGAGAAGAGCTCCAGGAAGGTCAAAATAGTTGTCATAGAAATAATATTTAGCTGCAGAAAGATAATGAAGGAAAGAACTCAAATGAGTTCTTACATCATCACGAAAGTTGGAGAAAAAGAGAAATACAGAGAGGAAGAGATTGTGTCGTACCTGACCGCGTAAATGTGCTGTTGAGGCTGTTGAAATGCTTCCATTCTCGTTTAGGACCATAATGCTTTATTATCTCTTCAGGGCTCAGATCCCGAGTACCATGAGTCGCACTGATTTTTTAAATAAACACAAAGAAAGAAAGGTTCATTTTATAATCCAGAGCTCAACAAATTATTCATGAACATGCCAAAAAAGGAAAACAGCATTTTAAAGGGCACCACAAAATGTATGCATTCAGTTTTAATAAACACATAATTAAAGTCTCCTCATTTTGAAAATTAATTTATTATTTAAGAGTCTGACCGTAAAACGGTTCCATCCTCCGCCAGTTTGACTAGGTTCCCTTCTTCCAGGTCCACCACCAGCCCCTTAAAACTGCACATAAAAAGCCCGATTCAGCAGAGCAGAGCAACTATGCTGTGTATATAAATCACAGTGGTCCTGCACAATGTGTTATTAATCGTTATACCAGTTCCTGCAACACTCATATCAAATAAATCTATAATATGCAAATGAATCAGAACAGAGCTCATTTACATGTATCAACTTGTTTAATTTTAATGAATGAAGAAAAGTTGGAAAATGATTGTGTAAAAATCAACTATGAAACGAATTATATAAGTATATGGCGTTATTTCATTGGCAAAAGTCGAGAGCACACTTTTTAAGTGTGAGGGCATGATTCACGCAGCATTCAGGCATTTTCTTTGTTCTCACGCAAAATATAAATGTGCTCTCTCATATTTACTCTGCTCGCTTTGCACCACTACAGAAATGCTCGCTCGCGCTCATATATATATCCTGCTCTCGCACAAACGTACTCTTCTTACGTTTCCTGAGGTGTGCATGCACATTCAAATGCCTCCCGCGCGCTCACAAATCTTTTGTGCTCGGAATTCGGTTGCATTTACACTTTTTACCCAGAAATGGTGCTAAAGTTGCATATTTACTGTCAGCTATTAAGTGCAGCCTGTGTATTAGCTAAGTTGTTAAGTAGTGTGGCAATGGCTAAAGTGTTTTTGTATTTTATCATGTGCCATCTAACTCACCCTCACAAAAAATACAAATAATTTGGTAATCTCAAATAATGGTGCAAAATTATTTAACAAAAACCTCTTTTACTGTAAATGTTATTTAACTGTAATGCATTTTGCAGCCCTAATCAGTGGTAAAGACGTGACTGAACTGAAATGTTATATGGGTTGTTTCTGGTCGATAGTTTAAAATATACTTTGTACTTTGACAGACTAGCTCCATCTACGGAGCAACGCATCATCTGATTACTTTAATAAGTAGTAAGATACGAGCAGACAGTCAGCAGCAGACAACAGAGCAGCAAGAAATGGCCAGATTATTTATATTTAGTAAAAAAAAAAAATACTGTTGTAACATCTACCTGAAGTTGTCATAGTCAGTAGTGCTGGTCCTATTTTATATTAAATTAAGTGTACAGTTAGAAAGCTAATATTTTCAGCATAATTGTTTGATAGTTGCACAGGACATTCTAAGTACTGATGATACATAACCCTGAATTGCATCTCACAAGTATCAGTTTACACAAAAATGACAGTGTACAGTGTAGTGCAAAATAAAGATTTGTTTTAATTGTTTAATACATAACTGTGTTGGGATTTTGCAGATCATCCGGGCTTTATTAGAAAGTCTTTACCTGCATGGAGAAAGAAAAGATTCTCCCACTACAAGATGGTCAGCATCAGTGGCAAGACTGTATCTATGCAGTTGTACCTTATTTACCTAAACGATGAAAGAACACCTAAACCTAGCGGGTATGGGGCGACGCACAAATCAAACCACCAGAAAGAACCTTGTTACAACCCTGTCATATACACTCACTTTTTGGAGGCAGAGGAAACACGCTGCAGGGCAGGGGGTTCTCCTAAACCAGGTTATTTTGTAGGATATTGTACAGAGTTAATATGTACAGTTATATAGCATCTATTCTAAACGCATATATGCGATGGTTTAAGTACCAAAAAGTGTAGATCATTCAGAGGAAAAAGATTATTATTATTATTATTATTATTATTATTATTATTATTAATAATAATAATAATAATAATAATAATAATAATAATTTTATCCACACCACTTTCCTTCCTTTTTTTATTTATTCTAGAGCACATTATCCATAAGTTAACTTGTCATTCCTTTTTATTACAGCCATGTGTTGAGAGAGGAACGAAATACAGTTCCTTCAAAACACAGGGCTCCATTTAACATTAAACCATAGATGCTCTAGAATAGAAAACACTTTAGCCATTGCCACGCTACTTAAAAACTTAGCTAATACACAGGCTGTAGTTAATAACTGACAGCAAATATGCAACTTTAGCGCCATTTCTAGGTGAAAAGTGTGAATGAAACATAAAAATATAACATATTACAATATATATATATATATATATATATATATATATATATATATATATATATATATATATATATATATATATATATATATATATAAATAATCGCAGTACCTAATATAAAATAGGACCAGCACTACTGACTATGACAACTTCAAGGTAGATGTTACAACAGTGTTTTTTTTTTTTACTAAATATAAATAACCTGGCCATTTCTTGCTGCACTGTTGTCTGCTGCTGACTGGCTGCTCGTATCTTGCTACTTATTAAAGTAATCAGATGATGCGTTGCTCCATAAATGGAGCCAGTCTGTCAAAGTACAAAGTATATTTTAAACTATCGACCAGGAACAACCCATATAACATTTCAGTTCAGTCATGTCTTTACCACTGATTATGGCTGCAAAATGCATTATAGTTAAATAACACAGATGTTTTTGTTACATAATTTTGCACCATTACTTGAGATCACCAAATTATTTATATTTTTTGTGAAGGTTAGTTAGATGGCACATGATAAAATACAAAAACACTTTAGCCATTGCCACACTACCTATCAATTTAGCTAATACACAGGCTGCACTTAATAGCTGACAGCAAATATGCAACTTTAGCACCATTTCTAGGTAAAAAGTGTAAATGCAACATAATAACATTTTACAATATATATATTTTAATAGTAATTAATCGCAGTACGAGTCGTTGACTCAATCCATGGTGAAGCAAGCTACTGAAGTGTTCATCGTGCCTTTCGCAACCAATGAGAATGTAGAAGAGCAGCAGGAACAAAGTGATTGGTCAAAATCCGTTACTGCTTTCTGATTGGCTGACGACTTACGGCAGTGTTGTTTGTGGTGAACTCTGAGCGCAAGAGCGTAAAAAGATTCGCGAGCGCGCGGGAGGCGTTTGATGGCGCACGCACGCCTCAGTAAACGTAAGAAGAGTAAGTTCGTGCGAGACCAGGATATATCTGAGCGCGCGAGCAGTTCTGTCGTGGAACAAAGCGAATCTGAGCGCCAGCAGAGTAAATATGAGAGAGCACATTTATATTTTGCGTGAGAACAAAGAAAATCCGTGAGTGCTGCGTGAATCATGCTCTCACACTTAAAAAGTGTGCTCTCAACTTTTGGCAGTGAAATAACGCCATGAAAGTATGGAGAATGTACTGCGCAAGTTTAGACAATATTACAAGAGAAACATACAAACAGAAAATCACAGCATATGTTGAAGGTGATTCTAATGTCACAGACCTGCCAACCATTTTTCGTGCTTTCATACACTTTAAATTCTGGAACAGTGATTTTCTAGTGATTTGTTCTAGTGATTTTTTACCAAGACATTTGGCATATGGTAACTGAAAATCCCTAAAAATATGTCCCTTAAACAGAACTTAAACTTAAACATAATTGTATTGGCCTATGGCCTATTATGAGTCTTAAAAACATTAGACATTATAAATAACACTAAACCTCTACTATCTAGAAGATACTGTTCTTTCAGGACAATACAATAATATCACTCACAATTACAAAACATTGCAGCATAAATAATCCTGATACGTAATCACAGAGGAAATGTACTTAATTTGATTAGAATAATCCTACATTCAACGTACAGAGAATATTACATTGTCATATTTCAATCTAGTTATGCCCAGTCACTCTGGAACATACTGATAGACTTTCAAAAACAGTACTTGTTGCATTGGCATTTAAACAGTTTGTGATTAATATTAAATTTAACTATTCCCTGAATAAACCCTAGACTGATATCTGTTATTATTATTAACATTCTGAACATTTAATGTGTTAAATTAATTAATACACACAAATTGATTGTGGATACCATTTACTTAAAAACTGTACAGTAGAATCACTTCATAATTCATATGTACATAGTATTCTAGACTCTGAACTGATATCTGTTCACTTTATGGACTACCATGTGCAATGACTCTTACCGACAAGTGTATAGTACCCGCCCACTCACAGTTCATGTGCGGCTGGCTTACCCGCTTACTGACGTTTTGGCAGCTTTCCAGCTCTTTGCTTGTAGCCTGTTTAAAGAGTTTAAAACTATGCTATGATTGGTCGAAGTCTTCGTTTCCCAATGGGTTGCTGCCCAGTGGGTTTACCACCCATAGAAGAGTTGCCTAGTGCGCGAATTCACAGACAGTTGAACGGCATCAATGACTTTGCTTTTAAAGTGACAAATCGTAGCAGCGTACTTTGATGTCTAAATGTGTATCTGCTACGCAAAATGCGTAAAGGTTGGCAGGTCTGATATTATGAAATGCAATTTTTAACTAAACTGAAAACATATCTGCTAATAAAACAGCAGATATAAGAACTACCTTTTCCTCCAGATGCCCTTCTAATTAAGAGGTACCTTCTCCTCCAGATGCCCTTTCAACTCAAGAACTACCTTCTTCCCCAGATGCCCTTCTATTCAAGAACTACCTTCTCCTCCAGATGTCCCTCTATTCAAGAACAACCTTCTCCTCCAGATGTCCTTCTATTCAAGAACTACCTTCTCCTCCAGATGCCCTTCTATTCAAGAACTATCCAGATGTTTAAACTGAGAGAATGTATAATTTTAAGGGAAAAATATGTTGTTTCAAAATGGTCATGGCGTCATGGCGTCAACAAATCCCACAAGTCAGTTGGGACAAGGCCATTTTTACCACTGTGTGGCATCCCCCTTCTTCTTACAACACTCAACAGACATCTGGGGACAGATGAGACCAGTTTCTCAAGTTTAGAAATAGGAATGCTCACCTATTCATGTCTAATACAGGCCTCTAACTGTTCAATCGTCTTGGGCCTTCTTTGTCGCACCTTCCTCTTTATGATGCGCCAAATGTTCTCTATAGGTGAAAGATCTGGACTGCAGGCTGGCCATTTCAGTACCCGGATCCTTCTCCTACGTAGCCATGATGTTGTGATTGCTGCAGAATGTGGTCTGGTATTATCTTGTTGAAAAATGCAGCCTCTTCCCTAAAAGAGATGATGTCTAGATGGGAGCATATGTTGATGGGAGCATATGTTGTTCTAGAACCTGAACATAGTTCTCGGCATTAATGGTGCCTTTCCAGACATGCAAGCTGCCCATGCCACAAGCACTCATGCAACCCCATACCATTAGTGATGCAGGCTTCTGAAAGGAGCGTTGATAACAACTTGGGTTATCCTTGTCCTCTCTGGTCCGGATGACATGGCGTCCCAGTGTTCCATTAAGAATTTCAAATCGTGACTCATCTGACCACAGAACAGTCTTCCATTTTGCCACACCATTTTAAAAGACCCCTGGCCCAGTGCAAACGTCTGAGTTTGTGGAGCTTGCTTAGAAATGGCTTCCTCTTTGCACTGTAGCGTTTCAGCTGGCAACGGCGCATGGCACAGTGGATTGTGTTCACTGACAATGCTTTCTGGAAGTATTCCTGAGCCCATTCTGTTATTTCCTTGACAGTGGCATTCCTGTTTGAGGTGCAGTGACGTTTAAGGGCCCGGAGATCACGAGCATCCAGTAGAGTTTTACGGCCTTGACCCTTACGCACAGCGATTGTTCCAGATTCTCTGAATCTTTTGATGATGCTATGCACGGTTGATGATGATAACTTAAAAGTCTTTGCTATTTTACGCTGGGTTACACCATTCTGGTATTGCTGCACTATCTTTATGCGCAACAATGGTGGAATTGGTGATCCTTTTACCATCTTGGCTTCAGAGAGACACTGACACTCTAAGAAGCTCTTTTTATACCCAATCATGTTGTCAATTGATCTAATTAGTGTTAATTGGTCTTCCAGCTGTTCGTTATATGCTCAATTTCCTTTTTCCAGCCACTTATTGCTACTTGTCCCAACTTTTTTGGGATTTGTTGACGCCATGAAATTTTGAAACAACATATTTTTCCCTTAAAATGATACATTCTCTCAGTTTAAACTTTTGATCTGTGATTTATGTTCTATTCTGAACAAAATATTAGATGTTGGCACCTCCACATCATTGCATTTAGTTTTTATTCACAATTTGTTTAGTGTCGCCAAGTTTTTGGAATCCGGTTTGTACTTAAGAACTACGTTCTCCTCCAGATGCCTTTCTACTCAAGAACTACCTTCTCTTCTACTCCTTCTACTTCTAAAAAGAAAGAACATAAAAGTATAGAAGTACAACTTCTTTGTTAGTGGTTGGGTTGATCTCGTTACAAAGGTGCTTAACAATGACGCTCATCTGATTTTCTTTTACTGTGCTGTGGATTAACCAGCAACAAACATGCAACTCTGCCATGCCTCTCCACATTAACGTTATGTTTCTTTACTTAACCCGGATTTTAAATATCACCCTTGCACATCCACAGTTCACTTGTACAAAACACAATATTCTGCTAATCCTGACTGCACAGAGTAACTTGCAATTTACAGTTACCTATTCTAGCTTAAAATTCTAGCTTCTTGCATTTTTCCTCCTCAATAAACAGTCATTTCTCAGTTAAAATGATTTGAGCAATGGGAAAAGGCAGAAACACTAGGCATTGTGAGAACTTGTGACAGCACTTCATCTGCAGTTCCCACCACTTTATGTGTGCATGATGTAATTTGCAAACAATCTTTTAAGCTAAAATCCAATAGCTCACCAGAAGTCCCACGCAGCTGGAGTCAGATTCAACAGATCTTTATCATAGCCTTTATGTTCCACCAGATATCGTGCAAAACTTTCATATATTAGCTGCAAACAAACACAAACACAAAGTCATGTTACTCATACAGAAACGTTAATATTATTAAAATAATATTATTATGATCAATCTATCACAAGTTTGCACCTAATCTTAATCAGTGTTCCTAAAATTAGCTTCTGACAAACACCTAAATAATTAGAAAAGCTTGCACTGTTTCCTCAGTAGGCTGTCCCTAATTGGTCATCCTAGAATTTTCAGAAAAGGCTGTCCTTCATTAGTCTTGATTGCACAAAGAATGTTGCCCTGATTGGTCAGAAAAGGCCATCCCTGATTGATCAGACAGGGTTGTCCATCCTTGGTCAGAAAAGACTTTCCCTGGTTGGTCAATAAGCACAGACCTAAGCCAACAGTGTGCTGTTTTCACCACTCTGCTCTTAGTAAAATAGCTCTAAAACGCAGATGCTCCTCTCCTGAACCAAAAGTGACACTAGGGATTCGAGTACACCATCGGTCCAACACCAGCAGTAATGGGGAGTTGCAATAACAGCCTCTTCCTGAAAGACTTTACACTAGATCAGAGGTCTCTAATAGACGGACCGCGGTCCGGGTCTGGACCCAGGCATTGTACAAAGCGATAAACTATTGAGAAGGTGTTTATTTTGAGCAGCGGATCTTTTTCTTGTCTTTACGGTACTTGGGCTTTGCGGTGCAGAACAATAAACTTACAGAACAATTGCGTGCGTTGTAAGAGCGTTGTAAGGCGCTCTTCAAGCAGATCTGTGCATATTCGGGAGTGCAGCGAGCACACAGGTGAGGTACGAAGCGAGAAGCCGCAGTCGGAGAATAAAACGAGAAAGAATAACGTGGTCTAAAAAAGAAAAGTTGACAGCAAAAACTGACTGTTTAACCAGGAATGGACCAAAACTTGCTCACTTAGTTTTGGAGAATACCGCTATGCAAAAGATGTCAAGATGTCAATCTGTGAAACGGAGTTAACAAAAAGACGCATGTTTTATTTACTGCTTCTATAAATAAACACTTTAAGATGCACTTTTTTTCACAATTATTCTGTGGTTTTTTTATTTAGCCCTTGTTTTTACTTGCAGTGAGTTAAAAGCATTTATTAGAAGTTTATAAATAATTAATTCAGTTCAGCACTTAAACAGTAAATATACTGAAATATACTGAACAATTTTGTTTGTCTTTCAGTTGCTGATGGTATAAAATGCTGATACTAGGCTACTTCAGTATACAAGATATGGCACTAAATCATAACATAAGTTAAGGAATAATGACGCTCCGGACCTTGGCCTGAGGAAATTTCTTCTAAACGGACCTCATTGATGTCTAATTAAATACCCCTGCACTAGATGTTAGAACAGTGCTGGATTTGTTGGCATTCATCCAACTGCATTCAGTTCAAGTTGCTGATAAATGAGATGCATTTCTTTATGCAGTAAAATGAACAACGCATTTTGTATTACAGTGATCAAGCATCCTCTAAACATTTTACAAATGTCCGATACTGATGATTTGGATATATTTAAAAGTAAACAATGAGGGTTTTGTTAAATAAAAACATACACAGGTGGTACAAGAACAAAATAAAAAAAATAGAAAACTGTAAGATAATGTTGCTGAACTCAGTCAAAAAAATAGGTTGAATTTGTTTCCATTCCACCTTAAATGCTGCAGCATTTAAGTTGGAACTGAAAATTCCTAAAACAGCGTGGCTAATGAGAAGCTGACCTCGTTCTCTTAATGCGACGGGACACATATACGTTTAGAGTTTGTAATTCTGGGCAGTGGGGTCAGTAGCTGTGCTGTAGCGGCTGTAATGGTGCCTGTGATGATGATGATGATGGCGGTGGCGGTGTTGCTGATAATGAAGGTATCTTCCGCGGTTGAGGTGTGTGGCCGCTTACCCTGCTGGTCTCCTTCAGGTCGTATCTACAGAGAGTGTGGTCCAGATCGAAGCCGATCACATCGCAGTCCTGCAGACTGAACGTGCCCACGGAGCCGCTTGCGCTCATGCTGTTCATGTCGCTCCGCTGCAGCACGCGCACGCGCACGCGCACGCGCACACCCTCCCTCTTCTCACACTCTCTCGCGCTGCTGAGTCCACCCCGCCGTTCCGTCTGTGCGCGCGCGTTCACCTGCCCCCACACTCTTCTGTTTGTCAGTCTATGTACTTATATGTCTATATTGTTTATTCGTATCTATTTTAAATACCTTCTTTCGTTTAAAAAAACGCGGACCGTTTTCATTCAAAGCACTTCCGGGTACCGTAATCACGCAAGAACGTCGGTACGCGTGACGTCACCGTAGTTTTGCGTGTGACACATGTACGAGATATAGCTACGCCTGGCCTTGGTGGTCAGCGAGAGCAGCCGGACGCAGTTGGGGGAGGAGGTTTGAAAAGTGCCTCAACTCGGACAGTCGCCATCTGCAGCCTGCGTGAACAACGACGGATGAAGTAGACGCAATCGAAAAGTAGAAGAAAGAAAGAAAAACAGATGCAAACAGTGGTGTAGTGCTTTTACAAATCTCCCCTCTATTATCACACTGTCAAGTATAATTACTCTTCTATAGTCAGCAAAGTGTGTAATGATTTGGAAAGATGGACGAGTCTTCCTCTCTCATTGCAGACCCGGGTATCGATTGTAAAAATTAATGTTGTTCAAAGATTCCCCTTCCTCTTCCCTCTGATTACTGGAAAAAACTTAATTCTGTGACGTGATTTTATTTGGAGAAAGAAGCGGCCTCGTCTTGAATTGTCCACCTTACAAAGGCGGAGGGAGGAGGGTGGGTTAGCGGTTCCTAATTTTAAGTTATACCATTGTTCATTTGTACTGAGGCCAGTGCTCACCTGGCTGGGCTCTAAAATGAGTGTGTCCTGGCGTTCAATTGATCAAAATGCTGTACATCCTTGGAAACTGGTGGATATTCTCTTTATGAACGTTAGTAATAAACAATGCCAACTACAGCTTGGGCCAATTATTTCATATCTCATTCAGATATGGCAGGACATGGAAAAGCTAGCTAAAATATGTTGTAAAAAGAGCAGTTCAGAACACTTTAGAAGAACAGAGTATAAATCTACAGCACTGGAGCCTCTTCATGATCTGAAATAATTATAAAAAAAAGAAATATGTTGAACACTGCATGAAAATGAGCCATCATGCTATTAGACATGATAGTGTTTGTGTAAATATGAGATCTTTATAGAGCTTTAGAGAAGATACATATTTTACAATGAAAAGACTCAAACGTCAGAGGTGTCTGCGGAGCTTCTGACCAATGAGAATTAAGCTCTGTCGCAACTGCAGCGACTGATAAGGCGTATTTAACTTCACCCGGTGCCGCGCAGCCCGATCACTGCCTGGACTGGTGCGGTGCATAGTCAGCGCCACATAGCAAAAATTATCTGGCCCGGATCCGGCACAAATCATGTTGAAGTTCTGGCCCAGGTCCGTAAAATGGATCTGGCCCTGTGTCCTTTTGTCCTTTTATGTTTCAATGAATTACATTAAAACATAAGCATATACAAAATAAATATTCATAAGCGACAGTCTTTAACCATTTTATTTCAACATTTTTATTCCACACAATTCCTACATTGATCAGAGCATTCTTGGACACTGAGACTTGACACAGTGCATCATTTCTCATGTAAGCAGCCTAAGGAGGAGACACAAAAAGATATTTTATTTGTGAACCAACACAAATTAAGTGCCCAGCCATATATACACAGTCCCTGGTACAGATGTGACAGTTGGTGAACTACAGAAGTTATCTAGCTATCTGCCTGAACGGCTCATAAAATATGCTTTTAGGTCAAAACAATAAAAGACAGTCTATTTATATGACCTTCTACATCCAGATCTACGTCCAGATTGTACTTAAAGTTATTGCATGCCACTGTTTTCTGACTTCTCACTGCAGCACCCGATTTCATTTATTGACGGTTTGATTACATAAACTAGGTTTTGGATGGTAACTGTAAATAGTAAAATTCATCAAGGAGAGGTTTAAACCACACCCAATCACAGTTTTTAATTTGTATTATTGATTATGTTAGTCTGGCACATAAACACCACAACAACTTTACAAATAATTTTCTGAGAACTGAAACTCATTCAGCCAGAAAATCTCCTGTTGCCTGAAGCGTATACCTGCATATACCAAGACTATGTGTCTGTTCTCACACTCTTCCTAAATGCTGTGAGAAGTCAGGATTATATTTCTTAATTGCGCTTTATAGTCATAGTAATGGGAGTGAGCATCTTCACCAATGGACATGATATATGAATTTTGCATAGAAAAGTTTAAAAAAAAACCCTTACCTTTTATTAATCCCAACAAACAGACCACATGGATCCACATCCAATGCTCTGTATAGGGAGTATATAGGGAGTCACAGACACTACGTCTCTAGTTCACCATGGGCCAGCAGACGTCCTGCAGTAGCTCTCACAAGCTTTACCTGCAAGGAGAAAAGCAACCACGTTATTACTTAAGTTACTTACTTAAGCCTCAACATCCAGTGCTCTCCCTCTTAACACAGAGCTAAAACAATACAGTCTGTTCATTTAGCCTTTTAGACAGAAAAGAACAGTAATGTTTTTAGTAAAACACAAAAAAGCCACCCTTAAAAAAAGTTGCCAAAATGAAAGCTCAAAACCATTGTTCTTTAAGGGTTCTTTAGTGAAATAATTTAGTTTTACATAGAACCATGAGAAATCACAGAACCATTTGCATCCCTAAATGGTTCTTTGCATGATGAAATGGTTCTTCTCTATTATGCGGAACCCGTATATAGTTCTTTACATTAACTCAAATTGTTTAAACTGTTTTTTACAGATGCTGTGTTTTAATATACAGTATATGAAATTGTTTGGCTACTGTAACTTTTGTGTCTGGCTATTTTGTTTGATCCTTGACCCGACAGTAAATAAAAGCATTTTTGTCTTTATTTAGAAGTGTTTTGCTCGACCCAACTGATGAAACTTTGTTGTCGGCCGTGGCGTAAACAACTGGCAAAGCTGACAATGCAAAATAATTGCTGTCCGCTTAAATAATTGCAATTATCTTAAAAATGCGTTCAGGTGATTACGTAACAATGAAACAAGCTGGTTTCATGGAGACATCATTTTAGGTGAGACTGCCAGGTAACATAGTAGGATTTGGGAATCAGCTTGTTTGCCCATCCCTAAATTGTAAAGTCAGGATTTGAATTTGAAGGAGCAACAGTGTTTGAGGTTCATGGTACAATTCTATACTCATCTTTCAAGTATGACAATTTAAATATAGTTTTACCTTCAGTACACAGTACAGTACTGTACACAATTCACATATTTTCTATGTCGAACATCAGAGAACAACTAAGAATACATTCATTCATTATTTTGTGGCCCCAACATATTAGCTGGATAAATTATGCTGTGCAATCTATGAAATACATCCAACATCATCCAACATTCCAACATGCATTAGATAAATCCAAACCTGTAAAATAATTATTTACTGAACTAAATGCAACTGGGCTGATCAGGGGGTCCAATGAAAGAGTCTGTGCACAGGTCACAGGTCAACTTGAGAGGGAGTGAACACCAAACACATTTTAACATTATACGATAAACCAAAATGCAAACTCACTTCATTCTACAAAAGGCTGCATTAGCGAAGCAAAACTAGTTAAACTAAACAGTACTAAGGTAGACTTACATGCTGTTGCTGTTAGATCTTTTTGTCTACAGAACTAGGCTGTACTTATAACCTGTAAAATACAAACAGATCACCCTGTGTTACCTTACATAAAATGTATTAGATTAATCCAAACACGTAAAAGACAAATTTAATGAACTGACTTGAATATAAACCACCTTGAATGGAAGCAATAGGTCTGGTATTCAGGTGTTCAAACAATCTGCATTAGAGATCCTAGTAAAAATATGCATATCATTAGCCCAGTATAGTAACTTTGTGTTTTTAATATTAATTCATTTCAGATGCTTACTATATTCTCCTAATACGCAGCTTTACACTATCAAAACATCCTAATTATCATTGTAATGCTAAAAAGATTTTCAGACAGGGGCCTGAAAAATCAGCTTCTTTTTTTAATTCTCCCATTCCACCTTATGGTGCCTGAGTGACTCAGAGGGTCTAGACTGTAACTGTAGCTCTATTTAAGGTGGAACTGCAAAATCCAAGTTCGCGATTTTTGAGCATGTGGTCCCATGTTAAATTTCTGCTAAACATTAAACACGACTTTTAATTCGTTATAGGAATTAGTTTACTTTACAATAAAGACGTAGCAGTGCGTTTGAGAAGCAAAACGAGTTGAAGTTATTAGCATTTGTTTGGCTCCGTAGCCGTTAACTAACTAGCATTGCTAGCTGAACTGACTGACTAATAGAAGATGTAAAATCATAAAACACAAATACATCGCCAGCACTATCCAATATAAACAAAATAAATCTGTAAAAGTTTAATAAACTTTCTTAACTGTAACCTACCTCTGCTGTGTCGTAGCTCTGCTGCTGCTGTCTGTTGGTGGCTGTCGGTTGGTCGCTCCTCGTGCTGAGTTTGAATTAGTGTGCTCCTCCGCGGATCTGGACCGGAGCCGTATAACGAGTCTAAACTACATATGGAATCGGACTCCGTTCTGACACCGTCGCTTCACGATGACATACAACGTTAACATCTTGCGAGTGTGAGGTGGCTGCAGGCTTTCACACACAATCGCTGCAGTTGCTCTCCACAAACTGCGCGAGCCGAGAAAGGGCTTGATGACGACAGAGCTTATTTCTCATTGGTTTGAAGCTCCCCTGACACCTTTGACGTTTAACTCTTTTTACTATAAAATGTATATCTCCTCTAAAACTCTTTAAAATACCATACATTTACGCTAATACTATCATGTCTCATAACATGACCGTCCATTTTCATGCAGTATTCAGCATATTTCTTTTTTCAGAATTAGTATTTCAGATCATGAAGAGGCTCAAGTGCCGTAGTTTTACTCTTATAAGTTGTCTTTAAAAGCACTACATCACTATTGCGTTTGGATCTTTTTTTCCTTCTACTCTTTCTAATTCTTTTCTTTCTTTTTACTATGTTTCTATTGCGTCTACTTCATCAGCTGTAAAAAGAGCAAACACCGCGAGACCCACCATTGTGGCCGCAGTTGCTCCCCACTAATTGCGCGAGCCGAAATGGCGACAGAGCTTTATCCTGATTGGCCAGAAGCTCCGCGGACACCTATGACGTTTGACTCATTATAAAATATATATATCCTCTAAAACTCTTTAAAGACCTAATATTTACACTAATACTATTATGTTTAGGTAGCATGACCAACATATTTCTTTTTTCAGAATTAGTATTTCACATCCTGAAGAGGCTCAAATACCGTAGATTCATACTCTGTTCCTCTAAAGCAGGGGCATTTAATTAGAATTCAGTAAGGTCCAGTTAGAGGAGATTTCTTCAGGCAAAGATCCAGACGGTCATCATTTTTAACTTGTGTTATGAATCAGTGCCATATCATGTATAGCGAAGTAGTTTAGTATCAGCATTGTATACCATCAGCATCTTCAAGGCAAACTTATTACAAATACCTTTCAGTATATTGCAGTAAATTTACTGTTTCAGAGTGCCCCTGTTGTTGTGTTACCTTCTGGTTACACTGATAGAAGACTGGCTGCCAGGTTCCCCTGCCACCCAAGTCACCCACCAGACTGATCATCAAGCCCTGATGTTACCCGTGCTATACCAGCTACCTAGCTTCAGACTAGGTGCCTAATCTTCACTACAGTCTCTACTGAAATATACATGGACTCTAACTAGTTTCCACTAACCTTCTACCTCCATTAAATGTCATCATTACTCACTGTTCTTAAATGAACAGAAGTACAAAGTGCTACAGTCATTATATCAGTACTGTTTGAGTAGTATGATCAGAGGAGGATGGGTCCCCCCCTTGTGAGTCTTGGTTCCTCCCAAGGTTTCTTCCTCCAGTTCTGAGGGAGTTTTTCCTTGCCACTTCTGCCCTATGGCTTGATCACTGGCAGGGTTTTTATGTTTGTTCTATGATTTCCTTTTGTGTTATTTTTGTCTTAGACTTATTTAATGCACTATAGAACTTTTCTTATAACTAAATTCCTGTAAAGCTGCTTTGTGACGACATCAGTTGTTAAAAGCGCTATACAAATAAATTTGATTTGATTTGATTTAAATGTGGTAGATTTAGGGAATGTTAACAAAACGGATTAGCATACTGAATAAAGTATAGCGTTCACCATGTCAACTGTAAATTCCCTTTTCCTAATTGAATGTCATCCAATGCTGTGGAGAGGAAAAGATTTCAAAATGTGTTGGTTTTTGTATTAGGTAGATTTCAATGGAGTATGCGCTACTGTTTCAGAATAGTAAAGACAGTAGGATATATATATATATATATATATATATATATATATATATATATATATATATATATATATATATATATATATATATATATGTTTGAGTTTATTAAATATTAATTTAGTTATGGCAGTAAATAAGTGCACTGTAAAAAGACAATATACATAAAAATGTGTGTACAAACATATAAATGTGCCTTTTTTAGTGGCAGATTTCTGCACGTGCAAGGCCAAGACAGGTTTATTAGGCCGTATCTCCTGTCCTATCTGTAGGTCATAAAGTTTACATTAGTCATTAAGTTTACACAGACCCTACACAGTTACCATGGGATTATTGAAACCACCATCAATTAAAAAAAGTTACAATCCAAAGCAATAAGCAAAAGCTCTATAACCAACAAGGTATGGAAGGCTAGTTGTCCATATTTATCCTTAAATAGTAGCGAATTTCACAAAAAAAAACACATGTAAATACTTACATATATTGATGTACAATATGAATACTGTAAGGCAATGCATTATTGACCACTTATCACCAAAAATCGCAGATCTGCCTCTCTCTGTCTATGTATTCGAATTGCCCGCCAATAACTTCCGGGATCTATCTGAAGCGTGCATGAAACACGTGACCACCACGCGTTTTGAACTTCCGTTGACGCTATTCTCTATTGGACATACAAGTACCTGGGTGTACACTTGGACAAAAAACTGGACTGTGTAGAAAAAAAGGCCAGAGTGTGTGCATTAAGCCCTATTATTCTCTCAGTTTGTTACAGAGAGTGCTGTATTCTATACTGTTTCATGCTTAAGCAACAACATATTCAGTGTAGGACTGCTGCAGCTTCGTTGCGTTGCAGAGCACCATGTGAGATCTTTATTACCTACTGCAGTAAACAGTCTACATCCTGCACTGTCAGTACTGACCTCTGACTATTATTTCTATATTTTAAATATAAGTGTATTATCAAGTTAAATATTTATAAGGCTGTTTGAAAATATAGCTTAAGAGTAGATTGTTTTTGTTATTTGACAGAAAATAGGTCCTTTTTGTCTTATTTGCTGTGGACTGTCTGTGACCTCTAGCGGCTCTGTAATGTACTGCAGTGAAGGAAGGAAGTGGGCGAGACTAAGACAGCAAAGGTGTCTCAGCAGGTAAGACGGAGCAATAAATCTGTGCTGTCGGTGGAGGGAAGGGACATTGGATCCTCTGCTGGAGAAAGAAGCTTTAGGTCTTTATCTCTGGCTACTGTTAGTTTGGACTTGCAAAATATCTCGAATCAGTCTTTTTTGTCTGCTCCTCGCGGTTGAAGCTGTCAGCTTGTAAGATTTAAGGTTGTATGAGATCATGGTGTGTGTTGGACGTGGCAGGTATTTGGTCTGGAGGTTGTAGGTTACGCTTTGAGACTCTGGGGCGTTTGTGTTCGTGTCTTTCAGTATGGAGCGTGTGCGCGAGCGCATCGTCTCCTGCTGTTTCTCCACTTTTCCCTGTCTGCGGGATAAAGACTCCGAGCAGCCGCGCGTCGACTTGAAACTAAAACCAAGTACTGATGACAAAGTCATCGTGAACCCACAAATTAATGTTACACCGCAGTTCCCACAGCCGCTAGCCAAACCTGTGTTTGTGGCGCTGTTTGACTACTCCGCGCGTACGGCGGAGGACCTGAGCTTCCACATTGGAGACAGACTGCAGCGGCTACACGACGACGACATAGACTGGTGGTACGTGAGAGCCCTCACTGGAGTTTCAGCTAACAAGACAGGCTATATTCCGGCCAACTACGTAGCGCAGGTGGAGAGCCTGGACGCGGAACCGTAAGTAATAAAGAACACAGGTTAGGGGAGGTGGCAGGTCGGAGGAGAAATGTCCAGTCGGTAAATACAGCTGGTCATGTATAATGTTTTTTGATTATTTAATTGAGCAGTTGTCCAGATGTGATGGTACTGAATGCTATTCTGTAATGGAGGGGTGTTTGTGGGAAATCATTGGCACTGTTAACTGTTATAGTTACTGTAGAAAGTTTTAAAAACACCGGAATCAGCACCAGAGCAGAACATACAGATAAAACTGTATGAAGACATAATATCATGATCATAGTGACCAAAATTATCAGTATTATGTCAGTTTTATTCAAATGTGCTGAAAGTTAAACTGATATAATTTCACATTTTTATATTTAAAATCACAATTAAAAGTTTTGTTTATATAAACATGAAACATTATATAAACATAAACTGTTACTAACAGTAACAATGGCTTTATATGAAAACCATATCAAATGTGCAGTAGAGTTTATTTAGTTCAGTTAAATAATCACTTCTTGCCCCTGATAAGTTGATTTTGTCTATCAAAACATCCCAATTAGTCTGTTAATGTTGGAAACATTCTCATAAGAACATTAACCAGATTCTTCTTCCATTTTTTTCTCTCTACCTTAAACTATCAATACATCCTACCTGGAGTATGTATGAAGCGACTGATAAATATGTAAATAAAATGTTCTGCGGACAGAGTAACCCTCTTTAGTCAGGTCTTCTATCTGCACTCTTATGCGCATCAAAATACCCCCACACTTCAGACTTACTTCTCTTAAATGGCTGGAAAATCACTGGAGTGACATCTCCACCACTAAACAAACCCATCGCGGTGCTGCTGCTGCTCCTGCGTCAGGGAGACTGTGCTGGTTGATGGATTTTTTTGAAGCGTGGTAATTGACCGCAGATTTACTAATCAACATTATAAACTGTATTACTAACCATCATCACCAAAAAACAAGCCATCAATCTCAACATGGTGATTCAACTACACAAAAAATTAATAAGAAATAACATTTTAATGCATTTTTAAATGTAAAACAAAACAATGTAAAAAACTTAGTAGTAAATAATTATTTAGCAAAATACTCTTTGAATTCAATAACTGAGAGGTTTTTATTTTATTTGCGATGACATAATTTACTTTAGCATTCCTGAGGAATTGTAATTGCTGTTTGAGTGTTAATCACAGGAAAATCAGTCTGGTGGCCTTTCAGCACAGAGAACTGTTGGTTTTATTAAATAGCCGCATTTTTTATGTGGTAAAATGAAACGTTACCCTTATTACCTGTAATTTTTTTACAATGTACTGATATTAGCCAAAGACCTTTTTATTTCCCCCACAGTTACTCAGTACATATTACTTTACATATCACAGATCTGACCACTCACTGTGATAGGCTAATAGAAGGTTCATTTTGTGAGAGCACCTCAACTCTCTGCAGGCTGCCTTGTGGACATTCAGTTGCCGGTCCTGATCTCATTGAATACTGTTATTACTCAAAAAATATAATTACATTGTAAATTAAATGTTTATTTTTTCAGTTCTAATTAATTAAAATATATAAATTGCACTTTTAACTACACCAAAGAGAGTTCTAAAACAATTGCATTGTAGGGATATTGTATCCTTGCCATAACCAGCGTTAAAAATCAGGCCCAGACCCAAGCAGCCAAGTGCCTGTTTCAACTACCTGTTTCTGTTTCTATTTATTATTGCACTAATGTTCCACATTAAACACTGCAGTTCATACAAGTGTGATATTAGCAGAGAGAGGCAGGTTACACTGAAGTATTTTTTGTTCAAACGTATTGCTACTATGTTATTAATCAACTAATCGAACTAAATCTGCTTTTTTATCTTTCTTTAATACTGCCATCCTATTCTATCTGATCAGCAATATTCTGTAGTGTATTGCAATCTCACAGAATGACAGAGTGCTGGAGTTTAACTATAGTTTAGCAGTAGCACAGGAGTTTAGCCATAGGTTAGTTGTAGGGCAGAAGTTTAACTGCAGTTTAGTTGCAGTTTATCTGTAGTGCAGTAGCTTAGCTGTAATTTAGTTGTAGTTTAGCTGTAGTGCTGGAGGGTAGCTGGAGGGTGTTTAATTTTAGGTTGGCTGTTGCTCTGGAGTTTTGGTTGTAGTTTAGCTGTAGTGTCACCGTTAAGCTGTAGTGTAGGACTACGCTGTTTTTTAGCTGTTGTAGCTGTAGTGCTGGAGTTTAGCAATAGTTTAGCTGTAGTGCGGGAGTGTAGTAATAGTTTGGCTGTAGTGCAGGAGTCTAGCTGTATTGCCACAGTTTAGCTGTAGTGCAGGCTTTTAGCTCTATTTTAGCTGTAGTTTAGTTTTGCTGTAGTTTAGCTGTAAAGTGGCTCAGCAGTATTTCTGTTTACTATAAAGTTGTTTGTGATGTAAGCAGATGTTTTTCCAGCCACTGGCTTATCAATAAGGCTCTTCACCTGTAAGCTATTTTGTGAAGTATTATGGTATGAAAGAAATTTCCGTCATTTTTGATTCTCATGTTACGTAAGAAATACCTGAAGAGCTTAGAGACAAATTAGTAATAACATTCTTTTTCCAGAGAAGTGTATAATTTAATATTTATTCGCATTACATAGTATTCATCTAGGAACTCCACTTATTCTTAATTATTTACCAGGTTTTCAGCATTTTTCTTTATATATAGGAGTCCAAATGTCTAAGACCACAGTAAAAATATGGGATTGTGAATCACTATTCAAATGTATGCATATTTTCTGAAACTGATCATGTCAAGGTCAGATTAGTTTTTAGTCTGAGCAGATGACAATTAGATGGATTCTATCTGCTGAGTCTGTGCAGCTCAAGTGCACACTATCATTAAAGCAGGAAAGGAGAGACTCTGAAAATGCAGAAATGTATTTTACATTTTTTAGAAATTCTCCTGATACTTACTTGTTATGCTGAAAATAAAAACTAAAATGAAATATTGTAATAAATAAGACAAGAATGGGGGAAAAAAAGTTTTTAGTAGTGCTCTCAGACTTTTTACACACTGCTGTGGTCAAGGCTGGGTTTAAGAAAATACAATGTTGGCAATACGTACTCACGTATTGTACGTACTTGGCAATTAAGTGTTTTGTATTTAGTTACCAAGTAACAAGTTACATTTAGTATAGTACTTGAAGAATAATGCAGAGAATTTTATGTTCATTTGTGTTTTAATTTGATCTACCCTGATACCCCAATTTGATCATTTCTCAATTCTCTGTATATTCTTCTTTATACAGTAAACAGATGTTCTTTGTGCTTTGTACACATGATGAGTGTGTACATGACTTTCTCACACACACACCGGACTGAAGTAAAGAATGTGCTGAGGGGCGGAGTCAGCGCTTTGTTTCACATTCCATTATTTGGTAGCTCTCAGGTACAAAACACCAGCTTTGTGTTTGTGTACACACGTCTAGCTATACTTGTGAAAACTACACTGCAGAGCTCTTAAGGGAACCGAATGTTGTTCTTTTATAGAAAATAACCCTTCTGACATCTTTAAGATTGCTGTAGTGTGTTATCAGAGTGTGTGTATTAGTCAGAGAATCAGGAAGTAATTCAGATTCTGTTAATCATTGCTTTGCTTCGTCAGTAATACATACAGAGCCGGCTCACCATAAACTACCAAAACAGCCGTAATATAATCCTTATCTAGAACACGCCTGAAGGACAGCAGGTCAAAGTTGAGCAATCACATGCAGGCAGTAAGATATCACAGATTCTCTTTACTGTAATAAAACTGCTAATATGATTTATAGATGTCAAACACTGTTCGGACCATTCGTTTTGGGGAATGGGTGTGTGTGTGGTGGACAGAAGATCAGGATGTGTAGCCAGGTGTGAAAGCTGTTTTGAGCGCAGGTCTTCCTAAAAACAGTAGTTTGGAGTTTACTTCCAGAGAACCTGGTTTGGTCTACACAAGAGGAAGAAGTGTAAAAGAAACCAGTGGAGAGACTCTAAGAATTCAGATTTATTTATTTATTTATTTTTAAGATTTTCATTTTCACTTATTTACTCACTTGTTATGCTGAAAATAAAGACTTAAATGAAATATTGCATTAAATAAGAAAATAATGGAAAGTATTCAGAATATAGTTTTATTTTTTATTTTGTTACTTTTAGAATAAGGCTGAGAATTTTATGTTCAATTTGTTTTAGTTTGATACCCTCATACCGCAATCTGATGATTTCTCATTTCTCTGTATATTCTTCTCTGACCGGTGATAATGAGGGCATAGCATGAGCAAACTCTCCTATGTCTCACAGGAAGCACATGTGATGTTTTCAAATTCTAGGAGTCATGGCTGCGAGGATCGTTTAGTGAGTTTGGGAGAAAAATGGGGGTTAAAAAAAATCTTACATAATGCTACTGTCTGTGTGATGTATATAGCTAATATGATTTTTTTCCAGCAACCATTGGCTCAGTGATTACTTAAAAATGTTAATGTCAGCCAACTCGGCAACAAAGCCACGTTTTCTCTAGCAACGTATCTAACTAGCTGATAATTAACTGAAAGCTATTTAAAGGAGGGTTCAACTTTTTCAGTGCTGCCTTTCGGGCATGCTGTTAAAGTTAGTTGCAGCTGTTGTGGGGGACATTGGCTTACATAAGATTTGTTACATTCCTCAGCTTTATGAAAGATATAAAGATGTTTCCTCAGGTTAGATGTATATGACAGGTGTTTTCTCAGGTTAGCTGTGACTAGGTGTTTCCTTGGGTTAGATGTACTAATTGCTATTTGGTTGGGTATATGCTTCCTTTCCTTGCTAGCTGCCTTAGCCTCATAGCACCAGTGCTTTAAGTAAAGAAGTAAATGTCCCACACTAAACATGTCTTGGCTGATTGTGTTTGGGGTAAGGAAGAGATTAGAACTATCGCTTTGCGTGTGCGTTGGAGTAAAAGAGACAGACTGATGTGTTATCTATTCATGGTATGTCTGTAATGTTTAAAATATTACGTCAAGATTAGCAGAGGAGCCGTAGTGGAGTTGTGGATCCTGTTATTCCAGTGATCTGAAGCTGAAAGTGTGATAAGTGTCAGAGTGTGTTAGTCTTGAATGAGTTTCTGAGCGTCTTACATTCTTAAAATCATGGTACTAATATACTGACTTGTAGTTGATACATATGTTTGTATGCCGACCCCTCCTGTCTGTAGATTGTATACACACACACACCAACCCCAGTAGATGGTACTAACAGTTAGGACCAGAGATATTTGGACAGTGTTACAAGTTTTGGCATTTTTGCTGTTTACCAAAACATATTTAAGATATAATTAATGTGAGACAGTGCAGACTCTCAGCTTTAATTTGAAGGTATTCACATCCTAATTGTAGTAAGGACTTAGGAATGACAGCTCTTTAATATGTGGCTGCCTCTTTTTTATGTGACCAAAAGTAATTGGGCAGTTATCTCAAAAGTTATTTCATGGGCTTTTCCCTCATTAATCCATCATCAGGTAAAAGGTCTGGAGTTTATTCCAGGTGTGGCAATTGCATTTGGCAGCCGTTGCTGTGAATCCACATCATGCGGTCATAGGAGCTCTCAATGGAAGTGAAACCATAATTAGAATGAAAAAAAGAAGAAATCCATCAGTGAGAAATCAGCGGAGTGGGCAAATGAACAGTTTGGTACATTCCTGGGGGAAAAGAGGTGGTTAAGAAAACCCCCTTCACAACATTCATCTAAGTGAAGAACACTCCAAGAAATAGGTTTATCAGAATCTAACTCTACCATAAAGAGAGGACTTCATGAGAGCAAATACTGAAGGTTTACCACAAGGTGCAAACCAATAATCAGCCTTAAAAATAGAAACCCCAGATTAGACTTTGCCAAAAACATCTAAAAAAGCCAGCCTAGATCTGGAACAACATTTTTGGACAGATAAAACTAAGATCAACCTGTATCAGAATGATGGGAGGAAGAAAGTATGGAAAAGGCTCGAAACAACAAGCACACCACATCCTGCCATGAGATGAGCATGCATGGCTTCCCATGGCACTTGATCACTAGAGTTTATTGATGATGTGACAGAAGACAGAAGCAGCTGGAGGAATTCTGAAGTGTACAGGGATATACTTTCTGCTCAGATTCAACCAAATGCAGCAAGGTTAATTGGCTGGTCCTTTACAGTACAGAAGGACAGTGACCCAAAACATACTGCAAAACCAACCCAGGAGTTTTTTAAAGCAAAGAAGTAGAACATTCTGCAATGGTCGAGTCAATCACCAGATCTCAACCTGATTAAGCATGCATTTCATTTGCTTAGGACAAAACTTAAGGCAGAAAATCCCTTACACAAGCAACACCCGAAGACAGCTGCTGTAAAGGCCTGGCAAAGCATAAAAAAGGAGGAAACCCAGCATTTGGTGATGTCCATGGGTTCCAGATATCAGAGGATTCTCAACTATTAAAAATGAAAATTAAGTATTAAAAATGAACATTTAATTTACAGTAATGTTAATTTGTCTAATTACTTTAAAGCCCCTGAAAAGAGGAGGCTTTGTAGAAAAATTGTTGCAATTCCTAAACATTTCATAGGATATTTTTGTTCAACCCCTTGAATTAAACCTGAAAATCTACACTTCAATTGCATCTAAATTGTTTCATTTCAAATCCAATATGGTGGCATTGAGAGGCCAAATCATGAAGATTGTGTCACTGTCCAAATATTTCTGGGCCAAACTGTATATACTAACCCCACTTCCTCTCTGTAGATGGTTCTTGTATACTGATATGGATGGCACTTAAATACTGACCCCTCTTACTCTCTGTAGTCAGTTCTTATATATTGACACTTCACCCCACACATGTGTGGATGGTACTTATATACTGATCCAATATCGTCTCTGTAGATGGTACTTTGCGGATACAAAGCGTTTGGATGCAGAGAAGTTGCTGCTGGCTGATGGAAATCAACATGGAGCATTCCTTATCAGACACTGTGAAAGTCAAGCAGGAGAATTATCACTGTCGGGTATACTATACCATATACAATATACTATAGTATATACATAACTATACACACAAACTGTTCACACATCATAAAGTTGTAAGTGAACTGCTTGATATTTATTTGCACTGATTATTAAAAGTGTGTGTGTGTCTTACTGTGTGTATATATATACACACACAGTAAGGAAAATAAGTATTTGAACACCTGCGACTTTGCAAGTTCTCCCACTTAGAAATCATGGAGGGGTCTGAAATTTTCATCTTGGGTGCATGTCCACTGTGAGAGACATAATCTAAAAAACAAATCCGGAAATCACAATGAATGATTTTTTAAATAATTTATTTATGTGTTACTGCTGCAAATAAGTTTTTGGACACCTGTTAATCAGCAAAAATTCTGGCCCTCAAAGACCTGTTAGTCCACCTCTAAAAAGTCCACCTCCACTCCACTTATTATTCTAAATTAGAAGCACCTGTTTGAGGTCATTAGCTGCATAAAGACCTGTCCACCCCACACAATCAGTAAGACTCCAACTACTAACATGGCTAAGACCAAAGAGCTGTCCAAAGACACCAGAGACAAAATTGTAGACCTCCACAAGGCTGGAAAGAGCTACGGGGCAATTGCCAAGCAGCTTGGTGAAAAAAGACCAACTGTTGGAGCAATTATTAGAAAATGGAAGAAGCTAAACATGACTGTCAATCTCCCTCAGACTGGGGCTCCATGCAAGATCTCACCTCATGGCGTATCAATGATCCTAAGTAAGGTGAGGAATCAGCCCAGAACTACACAGGAGGAGCTGGTCAGTGACCTGAGGAAAGCTGGCACTACTGTTTCCTAGGTTACTGTGAATAATACACTAAGACGTCATAGTTTAAAGTCATGCATGGCACGGAAGGTTCCCCTGCTTAAATTAGCACACGTCCAGGCCCGTCTTAAGTTTGCTCATGACCATTTGGATGATCCAGAGGAGTCATGGGAGAAAGTTCTGTGGTCAGATGAGACCAAAATAGAACGAAGAATGAGTACCATCCCAAAAACACCATCCCTATTGTGAAGCATAGAGGTGGAAACATCATGCCTTGGGGGTGTTTCTGCATATGGGACGGACAGGACAACTGCACTGTATTAGGGAGAGGATGACCGGGGCCATGTATTGCGAGATTTTGAGGAAAAACCTCCTTACCTCAGTTAGAGCACTGAAGATGGGTCGTGGCTGGGTCTTTCAACATGACAATGACCCAAAGCACACAGCCAGGATAACCAAGGAGTGGCTCCGTAAAAAGAATATCTTGGTTCTGGAGAATTTCTCCAGACCTAAACCCTATCGAAAATCTTTAGAGGGAGCTCAAACTTTGTGTTTCTCAGCGACAGCCTAGAAACCTGACTGATCTGGAGAAGATCTGTGTGGAGGAATGGGCCAAAATCCCTGCTGCAGTGTGTGCAAACCTGGTAAAAAACTACAGGAAACGTTTGACCTCTGTAATTGCAAACAAAGGCTACTGTACCAAATATTAACAATGTTTTTCACAGGTGTTCAAATACTTATTTGCAGCAGTAACACACAAATAAATGATCAAAAAATCATACATTGTGATTTCCGGATTTTTTAAGATTATGTCTCTCACAGTGGACATGCACCTAAGAAGTGGGAGAACTCACAGAAGTCACAGGGTGTTTAAATACTCATTTTCCTCACTGTAAATATATATACACGCATATATATACTACATGGCTTGCAAAGCCAAAATATAAAAAATGTGAAATAAAAATAAATTTTTAAAGAATATATAGTAATACAATAGAACTGGGAGATAGCTAGATATAATTGTAGAAAGATACATAGATAGAATTGTAGAGAGTGAGTAGTATGTAGTAAGTGTATAGAGTGAATTAAATTTTAGACATTTATATTCAGAGAGACAGATAGAATTGGAGATGGATAGATAGATAGAATTATAGAGTGATAGATGGAATGGTTGGTAGATAGATAGATAAACATTTATATTAAGAGAGAAAGATACATAGCATTGTAGAGTGTAAGAGGTAAAGGTAGAATTGTAGATGGATGATAGAATTGTAGAATGATAGAGGTACAAGTAGAATATACTATTCTACTTGTACCTCTATCATTCTACAATTCTATCATCCATCTACAATTCTACCTAGATAAACATTTATATTCAGAGAGACAGAAAAATAGAGTGCTAGAGGGATAGCTGGATGGATGGATGGGAGGGATTGTAGAGGGATAGAGCTACAGGTAGAATAGTAGATAGATGGATAGATAAACATTTGTATTCAGAGACACAAATAGAATTGTAGAGTGCTAGAGAGATAGATAGATAGATAGATAGATAGATAGATAGATAGATAGATAAACATTTATATTCAGAGAGAAAGATGCATAGAATTGTAGAGTGATAGAGGTACAGGTAGTATTGTAGATGGATAGATAGATAGATGGATAGAGTGATAGAGGTACAGGTAGAATTATAAATGAATAGATAGGATTGTAGAGTGATAGAGGTACAGGTACAATAGTAGCTAGATAAACATTACAATTCTATCCGTCTCTCTGAATATAAGAGTGCTAGAGAGAGATAGATGGATGGAATTGTAAAGGGATAGAGGTACAGATAGATATAAATGGATGGATGGAATTGTAAAGGGATAGAGGTACAGTTAGAATAGTAGATAGATAGATACACATTAATATTCAGAGAGATAGATAGATATCATTGTAGATAGATAGATAGATAGATAGATACAGGTACAGGTAAAATAGTAGCTAGACAAACATTTATATTCAGAGAGACAGATAGATAAAATTGTAGAGTGCTAGAGGTACAGGTAGATAGATGGATGGAATTGTAGATGGATAGAGGTACAGGTAGAATAATAGATGATAGATAAATATATATATTTAGAGAGATTGATAGATATAATTGTACATGGATAGAGGTACAGGAAGAATCGTAAATGGATGGATGGATGGATAAATAGATAGATGGATGGGTGGATGGAATTGTAGAGTGATAGAGATACAGGTGCAATTGTACATAGATAAAATTGTAGAGTGATTAAGGTACAGGTAGAATAGTATATAGGTAGATATATAAACATTTATTTTCAGATGGACAGACAGAGAGACAGTTAATAGATTTGGCATAGATAGAGAGATAGAGTTGTAGAGTGATAGAGGTATATGTAGAATTGTAGATAGATAGATAAAATCGTAGAGTGATAGAGGTACAGGTAGAATTGTAGATAGATTCATAGATAGAATTGAAAACAGACAGAGAGACAGTTAATAGATTTAGTTTGTTAATAGATTTAGATAGATATAAAGAATTGTAAGGTGATAGATAGATAGATAGATAGATAGATAGATAGATAGATAGATAGATAGATAGATAGATAGATAGATAGATAGATAGATAAAATTGAGTGATAAAAGTACAGGTAGAATTGTACATTGATAGATGGATAGAACTGTAGAGTGATAGAGGTACAGGTGCAATTGTAGATAGATAAAATTGTAGAGTGATTAAGGTACAGGTAGAATAGTATATAGGTAGATATATAAACATTTATTTTCAGATGGACAGACAGAGAGACAGTTAATAGATTTGGCATAGATAGAGAGATAGAGTTGTAGAGTGATAGAGGTATATGTAGAATTGTAGATAGATAGATAAAATTGTAGAGTGATAGAGGTACAGGTAGAATTGTAGATAGATTCATAGATAGAATTGAAAACAGACAGAGAGACAGTTAATAGATTTAGTTTGTTAATAGATTTAGATAGATATAAAGAATTGTAAGGTGATAGATAGATAGATAGATAGATAGATAGATAGATAGATAGATAGATAGATAGATAAACATTAACAATCAGAGGGATAAATAGATAGACAGACACAGAGAGACAGACAGTTATTAGATTGACAGAGAGACAGACTGATAGATAGATAGATAGATAGATAGATAGATAGATAGATAAACATTAACAATCAGAGGGATAAATAGATAGACAGACACAGAGAGACAGACAGTTAATAGATTGACAGAGAGACAGACTGATAGGCAGACAGACAGATATCTGAATTGATAGATAGACAAATATATATTTAGATAGATATATAGATAGATAGAAATATTATTTGGTTAATCTAATCATTATGTGTGTGTGTGTGTGTGTGTGTGTGTGTGTGTGTGTGTGTGTGTGTGTATGTATATGTGTATGGTTGTGCTTAGTGCTGGACCAGGGTAACGTGAAACACTACAAGATCAGGCGGACCGACAGTAGTCATTATTTTGTGTCTAGAAACCGCAGTTTTGAAACACTAAAACAGCTGGTACAGCACTACAGCCAAAAGGAGGACGGACTTTGTGTCCGACTTGGACAGCCCTGCAAGAAGGTACTAATCACTACACACATACAAACCTGTAACTACTGACAACTCAACCACTGACCACTGACTATTTAAAGACTGGCCACTACTGACTTTTAAAACAGACAATAATTACTCTGACCCCTACTTACTACTCAACTACTTGCTAGTCTTTCACAAATACTGATTATTACTGTTAAATTACTGACTATTGTTTTAACATACTTTAGTTTAGGCCAGATCAGATCATTAAGTTTGTTAGACACAGATGAACTTTACAACAGTTATCAGGAACTAGCCTCATGCCCAGTGGCCCAGTGGAAATTTGTAAAATGACGTATTTTGGTGTGTCCAACATCACATTCTGGACTGGTCTCCTCTTCTCATTTGATACCAAGAGAAGAATGCAGTACTTAACCGCCGGCTGCTACTGTCATATAACCACTGACCACTATTCAACTACTGACCACTGCTTACTACTCAACACGAACCAGTACTTTCTTCAGAAACTAAGTTCATTTTAGGCCCTGTCATGTTTTTACCATATATGGTCCCTCTTGATCCAATTGTTTGTGCCATAACACCTTATTTTATTGTTATGCAAATGATTTACAACTGTACTTACATTTAAAACAAGTGTATTACAGATATCAAAAACAAGGTGAACCGTAGCTTCTACTACTGAATGACAGCAAACCAGAGGTTATATTTTTGGTTCTTACATTTTCCAAGAACTTGAAAAAAACCTGATCTTTTAAAACCCTATTTAAAAAGACAAGCCATTTTTAATCCAGAAACTTGAAAAGCAAATAACTGCAGTGGTCAAGGACAGTTTCTTCCATCTTTTTCACTGTTCCGTAGTCTCATCTCTAACAAAAAGGGGAATGTGCCTTTGCTGTGACTGCGTAAGACTTTGGAATGGTCTCCCTAGTAAGACATGCTGAGATCCATTCGGCAGCTGTTTAGCACACAGTTCAACAGCTTAATACTGTGTTACTGCATGCCACTTATTTACTGACTACTACTGACCACTCAACTCCTTGCCAGTATTAAACTTAATTAGTGATTTTTTAAATAATACTGATCTGACTAGCACTAAATCAGCAGTTGACTGTTACTAACAACCAAACTACTGACCTACACACTACATAGCTACTGACCACCACTGTGCACTTTTGACAGACATGACACTTTACCACCACTGCAAAATCAGATTTTGTGTGTGTGTGTGTGTGTGTGTGTGTGTTTGTGTTTGTGTTTGTGTTTGTGTGTTAAAGGCAGAAGCTCCACAGACTTTTGGTCTGTCATACAACACAGTGGACCAGTGGGAGATCTCCCGAAGTTCCATCCAGCTGCTGCAGAAGCTTGGCGCTGGACAGTTTGGAGAGGTTTATGAAGGTCTATGGAATAACACAACCTCTGTCGCTGTAAAAACCCTCAAACCAGGTAAACACGCTCACACATACAGCAACACCTCAGGCTCAATGTGTGTTCACAGTGTTCAGTGTGTTATTGTGTGTGTTCTGGTGGGTCTTCAGGCAGTATGGACGCTCAGGACTTCTTACGTGAAGCTCAGATAATGAAGAAGCTCCGGCACCCCAAACTGATCCAACTGTATGCAGTCTGTACTGTGGGGGAGCCCATCTATATCATCACTGAGTTAATGAGCAATGGCAGTCTGCTGGAGTACCTGCAGAGTGAGATATACAAACACATAATTACATATATACACATGCATTAAGCCACACATACATGTATCCATCTAGACTTTCCAGGATTGCAATGAGCAATTTATGTAGGACTGATTAAACTGGTATTTAAATTCACCATCAAAGGTATAATGTGAAGGTCCAGTTTTAAAATGTTTTTCACTATCCTAGGTGGAGGTGCATAGTTGGACCTTTTAACAGCCAGATTCTCTGTTTCATTGTAACTTGCAATTGTCTGGACTGGCTGAAATTGCTGTCCTGCATTTTCTCCACAGCTGAGCAGTCTGGTTGTAAGATACTATTGATTGCAGACTGTTCCTTGGTAATCATTGGATCCAGATCTTGTGTTTGTTAGATGTGGATGGATGACTGGAAAGATTTTCCAGTCAGTGTGATATGTACAGAACTGCCTAAATGGACTGTGTTTAGGCCACTCTAGTTGAACAGTCACTCATAGTCAACAGATGCTCTTGTAAGACCAGTAGGCCTGGGCTAGGAGCATAATGCCAATGCCAATTTTCTGTTCCTTCGTGCCATCTCATCTTCTATACCTGGTGTAACCATGGCTAAACCACTGATCCATTTATGGATTTTTAAGTCTGCACATGTAATTCCAGTTGTAACACCTGGAATATTTAGTATTTTTTCCACAGCTGCTGTTTAAACTTTTATTTTTGTTGACACTTTTTGGGGACGGCACATACTACAGGTTTTTTGGCGGAAATGGCTGTTTTTTTCTTTATTTCTTGCTTTCTGTCTCCTGCAGAAGACAAAGGAACTGGTTTATGTACCGCTGATCAGATAGAGATGGCGGCTCAGGTTGCAGCAGGTATGGCATACCTGGAGCTGCAGAATTATATCCACAGAGATCTGGCAGCTCGGAATGTTCTGGTAGGGGAGAACAACGTTTGTAAAGTGGCAGATTTTGGTCTGGCCAGAGTGTTTATGGTGAGGACCAACACACATTCTGCTTATTTTACTGAACTACATGGGGATCTCCTGTTCTGTTTTACTGGTCTGATTAGTAATGTGTTTCCACTAATGGGGTTACAGAGAATATTTGGGAATATGCAAAAAAAAGTGTTTGTTTAAAATAGCAACTGGAAGAAAGTAAATTATAATAAATAAATAATAAATGCTCTGTCTCTCTGTTAGAAAGGTAATGATGGCATTGAAGATGGAGATGAGGAGAATGTGTACCAAGCAAGCGAAGGCACTAAATTCCCAGTGAAGTGGACGGCTCCTGAGGCACTTCATGACAGTAAATTTAGTATCAAATCTGACGTCTGGTCATTTGGCATCCTGCTGTACGAGATCATGACCTTTGGACAGATGCCTTACCCAAGTATGATCTCTCTCTCTCATAAACACACACACAAACTACATACACTATACACTCACATAGACTCTGCACATACACATTTTACACACTTTACACAAAATATACTCACACCCACACTGTGCCCACATTATACACACTTACATACACACTGCACATTGCACACTTTACATGACAATCACTATATGCTTGTACCTCTCTCTCCCTGTTAGCTCTTACCAATTACCAGGTTGTGCAGAGATTGCGTACTGGTTATCGGATGTCATGTCCAGCGATGTGTCCAAAGGTTCTGTATGAGATAATGATGGAGTGCTGGAAAGACACACCTGCGGACCGGCCCACCTTTGAAACGCTGCAGTGGAAACTCGAGGACTACTTCGACCTGGACGTCAACTCATATGACGACGCAAGCCGCTACTGACTAACTGCTCCCACACCAACAACTACTCCCATTGCAACAGTTCAACAGCAAAAGCCCCCAAGCAACAGAAACCCAGGCAACAACTCCCATGGCAATGGATTAATTGTGACTGTCCAATGGCAACAGCCCCCTTGGCTACCACTTCAACCTCCCCTTAGCAGTGATGACCAACTTGCTTTTAAATCTGAACCTAATAATTAAAAAATACTTAAAGATGTCTTAGGAACGTAGTCACTTGTGTCAGATTTGCTGTCTGTTTCAGTACTGATTTTTATCTTAATAGGATTATCCTACTGAAATACAGTTCCTTTACTTAATTAGCTTGAGTGAAGTGTATTAAAGAGGCAAGAAATCAAGCCATCATATACTTAACGAACATAAACTAGCATAAATCATCACAATCTAACATAATTTCTGTTCAAATGTGTCTGTCATCTCCCAGGTATTTCTTCAGTATTTCCTGAATTAGCAGCACAACAGTAACCATAGACCTGGATTTTAACAGCTATATCAGCTGATCGGTTCTACAGTGGAATAGTGCTGTTAGTATGGAAATCTCATTTTTATTTGCCCTGCTTGTGGTCGCTTGTGTATTGTAGGTCCAGCGATGTTTTAAATACAGTATTTAAACTCTGATATCTGGGGTTATCCTGCAGGACAGAGTGCTGTTTTAGTATAAAGCAGTTTCACAATATGCATTTAAAGCAGTAATTCAGAGAAGAATCTAATTTCCCCTCTACCTAGCCCATCCCAAAACAGTTTAGTTTAAGCATGGGAGCTATGACTCTAATGTAGCTAACAAATAATAGAAGCTTATACCCCACCTTTTAACGTAGTGGTAACTGCATGCCTTAACCATCACACACCTGCATCAAACTGTGTGGCGCTGCTGAGTTATCTCTTTAGTAATTTTTTATCCATATTTATAGATAAGAGTTGATCTGTGTCAGAGATCATACGCTGAAGTCTGTTATTAAACGGTCAGTAAAGTTTTGTATCTACAGAGTATAAACTCTGTTGAATGAAGTCGTTCTTTACATTGTTGTTATTTTGGGAACTCAGTCATCAGGTCGTCATAAGTTTTAGCATGTTTGTGTAGCCTGATGAACAGGTTTCTGTGGAAAACTAAGACACACATGCTTTCAGATGCTGGAATGTAGGTGTGAGCAACATCAGGGGTTTGTGAAGTTTTCCTATATTTTAAAAAGTCTGTCTCCCCCTGGTTGTGGTTTAATTACACTGCGGCTAATTAGTTTCGTGGTCTCTGATTGGTTGAAATTAAATTGTGATTGTGTCTGTTGTTCATTCTAAAAACTGAATTAGATTATTAATATGTATCTGTTTATACCTAATACTTTAGAATTAACAGATCACACAATCCACATTACAAAACTGAAGTACTGTGTGTGAAGCAGAATAAATTAATTATTGAGGTATTAATGGAAAAAGGTATTTTGTTATAATAATTAGCATATGCTGAGTAATGTTTTTTGTGTGCTTGTTTGTGGCAATTATTGAGCCTTAAATAAATTTAATTTCTGCTCTGTGTTCAGTCAAAGTGGAATGTTAAAGTAAGTAGTGCTATATTAACTATAGATGTGTATGCTTAGTGCTTCTGGTTGAATGCTTATTCTTGTAATACAGTCTATTGTGCCAAAATAAATTGTTTTCTGTTTCTATCTCTTTAATCACAATAGTTAAAGAAATAGTTTTGTATATAAGTGACTATGGGACAGTTCTCAAAGTCAGTTCTGTCATCAGGCAACTTATATAAAAAACTTAATTCCTCAAAACTATTAAGCATCATACAGTACAGAACAGCATCTTATGGTGATGTGCAAAAGTATGGTCAGGCCTGTGGATCAGTCTAGTCTCTAGAAGAGGACAGGGCTGTATGGTTAGGTACATAGATCAGACAGTGCATTCTCTGAATAAAACTATAACCATATGACCTTGATAGATTGGTCAGATCGCATAGTCCAGTCAGGGCTGAACGTACAATCCAGTCTGAGTAGTAAAGGACAAAATCTTATGGCAACCTACAAAGTGACTGTCATTGACTGTCCAATAGGACAGAGTCATATGTAGATCTATAAAATAATGGTCTGTGGGTCACACGGTACAGTCTATGTAGAAAAGGATGAGACTATATCTATAAAGTGATGGTCCGGTCTGTAGATCATAGGGTACGGTCTATGGTATGAGTGGATCAGACACAGCACCGTGCTGCTGGAGTTTGTAAACACTTAAATGTCACTGCTGGACTCAGAATTGTCCACCAACCTGAAGTGGTTGCGGGCAGAATCATATAACCACTGATGAAGTATCAAAACAAACTATGCAGTAACAGCCTCTGATTTTACATCTACAGTGAGTGAACACAGTGTTTAAAACTCCAGCAGCACTGCTGTGTCTGGTCCACTCGTACCAGCACAACACACTAACACACCACCACGTCAGCGTCGCTGAAGTGCTGAGAATGACCATTGTCCACAGAACATATATTTCTGTGGTGGTCCTTTGGGAGTCCTGCTCATTGAAGAACATTGAAGAACATGTGAAATGGGGCTAACAAAGTATGCACAGAAACAGATGGACTATAGTCTGTAAGTGTTGAACTACAAAATACTCCTATATGGTTAGTGGAGCTGTTAAAATGGACAATGAATGTAGATAGAAGCAGGTAGTTTTAATGTTGTGGCTGACTGGTGTATAAAATGATTTTTCAGAACTGTGGATCAGACGGTCCAGACTCTGTGATCTATAAAGTGATTATTTGACCTTTTATATCAGAGGATTCAGTTTTTGAATAAGAGCACAGGGCTGTATGTTGATCTAAAAAGTGATGGTCCATCCTGTAGATCAGACAGTTCAGTCTCTGTAGAAGATAGCAGTGTTGTATGCCAACCTAAAACATGATAGACATGTCTCTGGATCAAACAGTCCAGCCACAGTAGAAGAGGACGGGCTATATTCTCAGGTCAGTAAATCAGACAGTGTAGTCTCTGAACAAAATAATCTGTAAAATGATGGCCAGCTCTGTAGATTAGTCTTGTTTTTGTAGAAGGGGAAGAGGTCATATAGTGATCTAAAAAGTAATGGCCTAGTCTATGGATCAGACAGTCCAGTTTGTGGGGTAAAGAACTGGGTCGTTTGCTGATGTTTAAAGTTATGGTCAGTTATGTGCATCAAATGATGGACTGTCCAGTCTCTCTATAGTAGGACAGGCCATATGGTGATATAGAGGCCTCTCAACCAGACAGTCCAATTTTCCAGGCGCTTGGGTCTCAGATATCTCCAAATGGTTTCCCACAGCCTTAATAAAGGCTAAGCACCACTTATGGACATCCCTGGTGATTTCACATTGTTTAAGATACTGATAATATATAAACAGGACTTAAATTCGCATACTTAAGTTGTTTTAAAATAGGTGAAAAACCCAAGCTCCCAAAGACATTTGATACTCACAAGCTGGGTCACATCTTAGATCTAGTAATCACTAGGTTTAAATACTACCGTGTCCTGCATCTCTGATATCTTCCTGTCAGACCATTTCTGTATATTCTTTCATCTTAATATAGAAGTAAGGAAAAAAATACTGATAGTTGCTTTAAGAAATGTAACATTAATTGTTACAGTTTAATCTGGTCTCTGATTTAAATGCCAGATTAAAGGAAACTTCTGTTCTTGAACCTGCCAAATGGATGAAAAACTCTAATACTAAAAAAATCCATGTATAAATGGGGAAATACATCGGCTTAAGACAGAGTGTCGTAAATCAGAGTGGAAACGAAACTGCAGATACATTACGATATTCTCAAGAGCAGATTAACACCTGCAATAGTGCAATTAAAATATCCAGACAGTTATCAGGATCTTGCAACTGTTATAAACAAATTAAGTGCATCCACATGTGATATTGATCCTGTTCTTACTTCATTCCTTAAGATGGTATCAGGCATCTAAATTGGTCTCTGTCCACGGGTGTTTTTCCAGATGCTTTTAAGACTGCCTTGGTGAAGCCTCTACTGAAAAAAGTGACCTGGATTCTTTCTGTGCTAAATAATTTTAGACCAATTTCTAACCTTCCATTCTTAAGTAAGGTCTTAGAAAAAGTTGTTTTCGAACTAAATGCTTATCTAATATCAAACAACTTACATGAGAAGTTTCAATCAGCTTGTTGTTCTACCAACAGTACTGACAGCAGTTTAGCGCTGATGAACTAAATCCTTTTATTCTGGATGTTGTAGCTTTTGATACTGTTGATCACATGATTCCAATCCACCATTTTGAAGTCATATTTAACAGACAGTTCATGGTTTCATAAGGAAGTTATTCATCAAAAAAATGTAATATTTCTTGTGGGGTACCTCAAGGGTCAGTCCTAGGGCCTTTGCTTTTCTTATTGTACATGATACCTCTCGATAATGTCATTAGGAAGCATGATGTAAACACTCATTTACACTCAGTAGACAGACTTACAAGCTGTGTGTCAGATATTTCGCAGTGGATGTCACAAATTTCTATACAATAAAATCAACAGAAAACTATAATACTGATTCTTTGTACAACAACTTATTTCTATATTAATCATGTAATATGATTGTCATTTCCTCTATTTAAAAAAGCATAGGGTCATATTTTGTATCTGTGTCTGACAGTCCAGTCTCTGTAGAAGAGAAAAGGGTTGTATGGTGACCTATAACATGATAGACATGTCTATGGGTCAGACGGTCCAGCCACTGTAGAAGAGGGCTGTCACACTTCCCCACGGTGCACCACATGAACACGAACTTAGCTCAGACTTAACCAAGGCCTCCAACTCACATGACAAGCACGCAACACCGCTCCAGATCACCAAAGTTCTGATTGCACACAGCTGCACCCAATCTTCCTCCCTTCTTAAGCTCTCCCTGTTCGCTCTTACTTTGCAAAGTAATATCACTGTGTCCGTATGTTTACACGTGCCTCCTAAGCCTTCCAGTTCTATTGTTGCTACTTTATGTATGATTTGTTTTTGTCTCTCGTTTTTCTCGTTCTCGTTTGGTCTGACCATCGTACTAACATGTATTAAACGTTTATATCCGATTTGAAAACCGCTTTTGCATCCGTATGCGGATAGGACGTGGTCAGGTGACCTACCTGTCCCCATTAGCAAGTGGTTAACCGTGATGCGCAAAGGATACTAAGAAGCAAAACGCGACAAGTAGTGTCAGAAGTGGTATGGTCTAAATGATATCGCTATGGTGTGGAGTGTATCCACATATTAAATTCAGTAAACGCTAAGCAAACAAAGAAAAAAGTTCCAAGCATCGGAATTCTAACAGGAACGAGGAAATGCAGACGTCGCAAGGTCACGTGACCAAAACATCCTCTTGCTTGGGTTTCTACAACAGTATCCTGGGTGGTTTGAATGTTACTCACTCTGATTGGTGGAAAGGGTGCCTTTTCTAAATTAAATATGATGCAGTGCACTGTATCTACATGGGTGAGAATGAGGAGTTTCTGAATGGTTGCCCTGTCAGTAGATTGAATGTGATGTGGTGATATATATGTGCCCTCAGAATGGGATAAACTTGTGCCTTTATGAAAAAATTGTATCACGAGCCCCACTAGATGCCTTTCCAAGCGAGAAAATATGATGGAGTGCCCTTGCAACGTCAATCTTTGGCAAGTTTTCCCAAAGCGGGTGCCATAACAACAGTCCAGAGGTCCTGCGAAATACTTTTGATAAGACTTTGAATGTACATTTAAAACCCTGCTTTCATTTAAAACATTGCACAGCTGTTAACAAAATATTTCTACAAGGGACCAGTAAGTTATGTTAGTGTGACATTTTCATTGCTAGAAAACTTAACCTACATCTTTCCAAGGAATTTGAAGGTTTTCTGTTTTGGCCCTTTTAGAATGAGAAGAATTCTGCTGTGACTGATGGGGGTACAACTACCCACCACCATGCATACCCCTGACAACAAAGCTCCCAAACAAAACTCTCTATCTGTGTATGTGTGTGTGTGTGTGTGTGAAACAAATGTTAATAGTTTTTTTGGTGTTGGCCAAATCAATATTTTTAAAATGTGTATTTCCAATGTGTAGTCTTCAGTGCCTAACAATGTTACGTTACTCTAATCATACAGTAAATGGGCATCATAGGTTTTTGCATTCTGGTAGGGCCCTGTGTCAAGTACTTAGTGCCCTTTTTATTTTTTTGCCCCTGCCCTTCAAACATCCTCAGTCTGCCCCTGGATCAGGACAACGTGTTAACACTGGTTCTTGGACGCTGTCCTGGAGGAATGGGGAATTAAGCTGTAAATGTTTTAGTCTAATGTAACAAAAGCATTTTAGGTGCGAACGTTATTAGAAAGAAAGGAAATATTCTATACATAATCTGTGTATGGCTTCATACATAGAATACATTTTCAATATTTCTAAGATTAGTACAACTTCTAATACACTGTTAAATAAGCTCTAACAATCTTACTGCTAGGATGATTATGTAAAATGAAACACTAGTCTATAATGTCCATCCTTCAAAGGTTAATCTTGCTTAAAATGTCTTCAACTATTCAAAAAGAAAGTGGAAAGAAATTCAAACATTTAAATGGACAATTGGAGTGGATAACCGATAAAAGAATGGATAATCAACCTGTTGAGTCGATCACATAGAGTACTCCAGATCCAATTCTAAAAGGAGAAATTATAACCATTCATATAACAATATGACTTAAGCAAATACATATGGAAACCTCAGAAAATAAAATCAAAACAATGTCCAAATTCAGGCTGGTCGTCCCATCGGACCCTCCAATGGACCTGTCCCTGCCTAACACCTATATCCCTAAACATCGAAAAAGAAAAAAAAACATCTGAGGCTCTAATGCTCTTGTCCCAATAACAAAACCTTCATCTTCCAAATGATTAAAACCAAAGAAGTATTCTATGTTTAGACAAAACACATGCAGTAAGACTTTAATTTAAACTATTATGTCTCACTATTATGTCAACTATTATGATCTTCTATCAATAATAAAGAGTACAAAATGTTAAACAAAACCCAATACCACACAGTATAACTTTAAAAAATATATAACTCTCTGCAGCTCTTCAGCAGCATCAACTCTGGGCTGTTCTTAAGCTTATTGACCGTGACTTTGTAATTTAAATCATAAAGCAGTTTGAAAAATCGGCATTATCATACAATGGCATATATTCGCTTTTCCCCCACTGTGTATACAGACATATTGCCAAAATCCTAAATAAGTTTAAGCAGGGGCAGCAGAGATGTTTCTGGATCATAAAGGTAAAGGAGAACATCATCAGCATAGAGGGAAATCTGATGTTCCACCTTGCCTATCCTCAGTGGAATTATAAGTGAGTGATTTAATTGCTACTGCCAAAGGCTCCATGGCCATTGCAAAAATTAATGGGCTTAATGGACACCCTTGATGTGTTCCTCGAAAAAGAGGAAACAGTGGTCACTTGTCACTATTAGTAAGGACTGAGGCAGTTGGACAGAGATACAGCATCTTAACCCACAAGGTAAAGTTCTGACCTAAACCAAATTCTTCTATGACAGCAAGAATGTATTTCCACTCAACTTGATCAAACGCTTTATGTGCATCTAAAGCTAAAATAGCAACTCTGTCGTGTTTTCCAGATTTTTTATTAACAATATTCATAAGAGATACAGAAGAGATACAGTCATTTAGTCTATTAGCTAGAATCTAAGTAAATACTTTTAGGTCATTTCCAAGAAAGGCAATGGGTCTAGATGAGTAAGGGTCTGTACTTGTTTCAAAATTAAAGCTATATTTGCAGGGTAAAGTGATTCTGGTAATTTCTTGTTATTAACAGTCCTGAAACATTCTCAGTAAAAGTGGACTTATCTGATCACAAAAGCCTTTATAAAACTCTGCGCAAAAACTGTCCCGACCAGGTGGGGAAGCCTCTTATGGCTGCAGACACCTCGTCCAATGTTATAGCAGCATTTAATTTTTGTTTTGCTGCATTGTTCAGCTTTGGGAGCTTTATTGAACGGAGGAACTTTGTAATAACTGACACATCTACAGTGCTCCTGGAGGTATACAGCTCTCAATAGTATTCCATAAAACGCTTGTTAATTTCCACAGGGTTAGTAATCAGAGATCCAAGTCTAGATTTGACTTTAAGGATAGCTCTTCTTGATTGTGAGCCTCTGAGCTGATAGGCCAGGAGTCAACCCGGCCTATCACCCAGTTCAAATTGCTTCTGTTTAACCTTTAGTAAAATAGTTTTTATCTGACTGGATAGAATATTGTTATATTCATACTTTAATTTCATTATAATGGTGAGGGTAGCATGGAATGATGTTTCTTTGTATTCCTGCTCAAGAACTGAGAGCTGCTCTTCTATCTCAGATAACCTCTTACGTTTCTGTTTTTTTAATTCTGCTTCGTAGGCTATTATATGGCCCCTCATAACAGCTTTAAAAGAATCCCATTACACGGAATCTGAAACGTCCCCAGTATCATTCAAATCAATATAATCTTTAATGCAGGTAGAGCAGTACTCTAAAAATGTCTTCTCAACAAGCAAAGTTGGATTAAAACGCCAGCTATACTTAACCGGACTGTGATCAGAGATTAAAATGTTGTGGTATTTGGAGGACGTAATCATTGTTGTTAATTTAGAGTCTGTTAAAAAATAATCAATCCTGGAGTATGTTTTATGAACTGTTGAAAAAAAATTAATAATTCTTGTCAGTAGGATGTTGAAGTCTCCAGATGTCAACTACACTTAGTGAATGGATAAGATTGTTCAGGACAGTAGCAGAGCTGGAAGGGTTGCTTGTCTATAAAGGGGTCAAGTTAAAGTCCCCGCCTATAACAAGGTGTGTCTTAGACAAGTCAGGTAGCAATTTAAAAACAGAACGAAAAAAATGTGGGTCGTCAAAGTTTGGAGCATATAAGTTTAAAAGTGTGACATGTCTAGATAATATTGTGCCTATAACAATTAAATAGCGACCATTCGGGTCCTTTATGGTGGATAGATGCTTGAACAGAGTATTTTTACGTATTAGTATGGACACTCCACGGGCTTTTGCCAGAAAGGTGGAATGGTACATTTGGCCAAACCATTTACATCTCAACCTGTAGGCGTCACAGTGTTTAAATGTGAGTTTCTTGCAAAAACATTATATCTGCATGCAATGAGTTCAAATGTGAAAAAATTTTAGCCCTTTTAAGAACACCATTTAACCCATGGACATTCCAGGTGAAAATATTCAAGTGTGAACTAGGATTTACCATATTGTGCTAATAGGACACTATACATGTAATAAACTGAACAAGTGCTGCGAGAGAGGGAGGGGGGAAAAAGGAACAGGAGACAATAACTGTCCCACATACTCAATCAGAGCTCTACAATGAGCCATACTAACTGAAAGGGTGCTATTCAGGACAAAAGAAAAAAAAATCACAGTTCCCTATCCACCCTTACATAAACTTTAACATTAACTTCGTTAATTAAGCAAATATCAGTTAAATTACAAACCAGTGGCAGTGATGAAACATATTCCAACACTAGTGTCTGTTTCATGAAATACAGGGAAACAGTCTAAAGCAAACGAGAAACCGCAGTAGCTGGCTTATACCATCCTTCGACTTGGAAACATAGTGAGGAGACACCCCTCTTACCACTATGTACCCCATGTGATATTTTCCTTAGATAGCGAGGCTGTTGATGTAATCTTCGACCTCGCACGCCGATGAAAAAGTCTTGGTAGTCTCGTCATGAGTGAGGATAAGGCACGATGGGTAGAGAAAACGTGCTTTATTCCCTTAGCCCTTAATTTCTCTTGCACGCTATCGAACTGCTTGCACTGATTTGCTATCTCAGCAGGAAAGTCATAAAAAAATACTGATGCGCTCTCCATTATATGACAGTGGACTCTGCATGCGAGAGAGCAGTATTTCTACTTTCACTGGATCATGATGTAATTTCGCAATCATAACTTGCGGCCTCGTGTTAGAGAGAGGTCCAATGCGATGTGCTCGATCCACTTTAACTTCGTGAGGGAAGCTTGCATCTCCGAAAAGTACAGGTAACATCTCAGACACAAACCGCGTTGGGTTGCCTTTCTCAATATTCTCTGGAAGACCTGCTATTCGTATGTTTTGCCTTTGTGATCTTCCCTCCAGATCAAGTACCTTCAATTTGAGAGTCTTATTCTCGGTTGCCAAGTTGACGCATAGCTGGTTAAGTTGGGAGATGTGAATTTCGTAGTCGGAGCTTGCTTCTTCCAGGCTTCTGATACGAGAAGAGTTTGTTGCTAATGTGCTCTGAACTCCAGACAAAGATGCCTTTAAAACATTGAACTAAACATTCATAGAGGAGTCCAGTCTTTTAATCGCCAGAAGAATGTTTTTGTTTGGCTGACACCTCTTCTTGGTCATCGGCGAGTTCAACCTGGGAAGCGGCCTCGTCAGCGGCAGTCAGCATGCATTTGGCGGACATGTCTTCTTCATCAATGGCTACTGCCGTCTGCAGCTTTTTGTTAGTTTTCTTTGCTTTACTCATCACTAGAGATCAAGTAATCTTTCCCCGTATTGTTTGTCCAAAAAACACTAATTTTTTTACCTATTTATTGTAATAAGGGTGGAGGAGCTGAGAAAATCACAGCCTACTCCATGTGGTGCCCAAGCTACCCAAGCCACGGCCTGAGGCGGGTTGCCATCTTGAAGGTCCAGACTTAACTCGAGTTCCTCAGGAGTATTGGGACCTCAGGGAAGCATTTAGCAAACAGAAGGCCTCCTGCCTCCCCACCGGCCATATGACATTGCAATAAACCTCCTCCCAGACACCTGTCCCCCTAGAGGCCGCTTGTTCTCCTATTCGGGGCCGGAACGTCGGGCAATGGAGGAGTATGTACAGGAAGTCCTAGCCCAAGGGTTCATTCAGCCGTCTGCCTCCCCAGCTGGGGCGGGGTTTTTCTTTGTTGGGAAGAAAGACGGTGGGCTACGCCCCTGTATAGACTACCGAGGCCTAAACAAAATAACCATCAAAGACCGCTATCCGTTGCCCCTCATGACCTCAGCATTTGAGGCACTGCAGCAGGCCTCCATTTTTACCAAACTGGACCTGCATAGTGCCTACAACTTGGTGAGAATCCGAGAGGGTGACGAGTGGAAGACAGCGTTCATCACTCCCTCTGGGCACTATGAATACCTGGTTATGCCGTTCGGGCCAATGAACGCACCTTCTGTCTTCCAAAGGTACATAAACGAGGTCCTGAGGGAGGTCCTTGACAGGTACCTGTTTGTCTACTTGAATGACATTTTAATATACAGCAAGACAGTAGACAAACACATTACACATGTTAGATGGGTCCTCCAGCTTCTTCTTGAGAACCACCTCTTTGTTAAGCTGGAGAAGTCTGTATTCCATGCCAAAACCATTTCCTTTTTGGGGTTTGTAGTCTCCCATAACAGGTTGTGCATGGACCCCACCAAGGTACATGCCGTAGAGAACTGGCCAAGACCCACACCTGTGCGTCTGGTCCAACGCTTCCTTGGTTTCACTAATTTCTATCGGAGGTTTGTCAAAAACTTTAGCACGGTGGCAGCCCCATTGACCGCCTTAACCAGGAAAGCGTCTGGTCAGTTTCGCTGGTCCTCTGAAGCCCAGAAGGCTTTTGATGAGCCTAGGCACCACCTCAGTACAGCCCCGATACTTCAGCTCCCCAACAAGGAGCTTCCGTTCATTGTTGAGGTGGACGCCTCCGTGCTGGGCGTCAGTGCGTTTCTAACCCAATGATCTGCTGAGGACCAGAAGCTGCACCCATGTGCCTACTTCTCTCGACGCCTAACCCCGGCAGAGCGGAACTATGATGTGGGTGACCGTGAGTTACTAGTGGTCAAACTTGCGCTCGGGGAGTGGAGGCACTGGCTGGAGGGGGCAAAACACCCCTTCCTGGTCTGGACGGACCACAAAAACTTGGCGTACATACAGCAGGCCAAGTGACTTAATCCACGGCAGGCCAGATGGGGACTGTTTTTTGCCCGGTTTGACTTTAACCTGTCATACTGGCTGGTGGGACTACATCAAGGATTGGCTCTGAGCCCCTTCTTGTTTGTTCTGGTGATGGACCGACTCACAGATGAGGTCAGGCAGGAATCTCCATGTTTTAGATGATATTGTGATCTGTGGTGAGAACAGGGAACAGGTGGAAGATAACTTGGAGAGGTGGAGATATGCACTTGAATGAAGAGGCATGAAAGTCAGACATAGCAAGACAAAGTACATTTATGTAAATGGTAGGGAGACAGGTGGAACAGTGAGGCTACAAGGAGCAGAGGTCACAAAGGTGCAGGACTTCAAGTACTTTGGGTCGACTGTCCAGGAAAATGGGGAGTGTGGTAAAGAGGTTAAGAAGAGAGTCCAGGCAAGATGGAGTGCATGGAGAAAAGTTTCAGGAGTGATTTGTGACAAAAGGGTGGCAGCAAAGGTCAAAGGAAAAGTTTACAAGACAGTAGTGAGACCTGCTATCTTGTATGGTTTGGAGACTGTAGTATTGACAAAAAGACAGAAGAAAGAACTGGAAGTGGCAGAGCTGATGATGCCGAGGTTCTCCTTGGGAGTGACAAGGATAGATAAGGTTAGGAATGAGACCATCAGAGGTACAGCACAGGTTAAACAACTAGGGGGTAAAGATAGAGAGGCCAGACTGGGATGGTTTAGACATGTCCAGAGGAGGGACAGCGGGTATGTTGGTGGAAGGGTGTTAGAAATGCAGCTGCCAGGAAAAAGACAAAGAGGAAGGCCAAGGAGAAGATATATGGATGCAGTTAGAGAGGACATGGAAGTAGTTGGTGTGAGGACAGAGGATGCAGAGGACAGAGTGAGGATGACTCGCTGTGGCGACCCCTGAAAAGGGAAAAGCCGAAAGAAGAAGAAGATGCATTATAACTCATATGTGAAAATGAACACATTTGTCTATATTTTAATTGCATATTTTTGAAAAGACGCAGTCTCAAGTTTTACATTTATTTATGTTATGTGTTGAATCTGCATTCGTGGATCAAATGGGTTTTGAGACTTTCGTTTACCGTTTCTATAGCCGATCCACACACAAATGCAGCACTCCATTTACAAATGTAGCGAAGAGGCTGCCGCTAGGGGGCGCTGATGCTTTTGGCGGAATTCTGAAAGAGAAGAAGAAGTAGCGCAGACGTGGACTGAACGTCACTATAAAGAAGCAGCAAGTCAGATTTGTAATAAACTGAATAGGCTATTTTAAAACTGGCCAAACTGCTGTAGTTGGGCTGGTTGGACAGCTTTATCCGTTAACAGGTGTTGTGCCGAAATCCGACTCCCCTGCATGCATGCGTGTCACACAGAGAAACGATTTTTGTTGTTTCTGGGGGTAAATAATGATTCATCTTTCATTTTCCTTCACAGCAAACAGCTCAGCAGGACCTACAGCCAAACAAAGAGTACTACAAACAAATAAACTATAGTAGAGTGTAATTAATCAAAGACTTTGGTTGTCGATGCACTTGAGCACTTAAGGGACTCTTGTTAATGCCCTTACAGTCATAATGATGTGTTTGTTACTAGAACACTTGAAGCAGTTTTATTTCTAAGATCTGGAGCAATAACAGACTTGCTATATCCACGTTTACATTCGACGATGTGACACTGCAGTATTACTTTATTACAATGTGATTTAGAGATCCCAAAATAGTTGAACATGAACTACAATATCACCTTAATGTTGTAGGAGGTCAATCATCCTATTAGTTTCTCATTTGGTGAGCGATTTGGAGGACTACCAGAAGTGAATTAAGAAAATGATGATTAGTATTTTACACAAGGTCCTTTTATTGTAATGACTCAGTTTATAAAATCACACTCTGAATTAAAGCCAATATATAAAAAACCGACAACGTTACAGCACAACAATCTCATATATCAAATGACTATATGGAAAACCAGCAGCATCACCATAAAACAAGAACAGTGATTTCAGAGTCCTAACTCAAACAAAACACAGACTTGCTATATCCACGTTTACATTCGACGACGTGACACTGCAGTATTACTTTATTACAATGTGATTTAGAGATCCCAAAATAGTTGAACATGAACTACAATATCACCTTAATGTTGTAGGAGGTCAATCATCCTATTAGTTTCTCATTTGGTGAGCGATTTGGAGGACTACCAGAAGTGAATTAAGAAAATGATGATTAGTATTTTACACAAGGTCCTTTTATTGTAATGACTCAGTTTATAAAATCACACTCTGAATTAAAGCCAATATATAAAAAACCGACAACGTTACAGCACAACAATCTCATATATCAAATGACTATATGGAAAACCAGCAGCATCACCATAAAACAAGAACAGTGATTTCAGAGTCCTAACTCAAACAAAACACAGACAAAATAACCAGAATATAATACATAAATTAATTAATAAATAAATAAATAAACACCACAAACTTATTAGACAATCACCAAATAAAGCACTCATAAATATAAGTGAACATCACATTCCAAACAAAATCCTCAAAGCTTGTTCCTCATATTGGTTTAAATTACAGTTTAAAAAACTAAATACCAAAGAAAAGAGTCTCTGTTTGAAATCTGAATAGCAAAGCTTTAGAAACTGCACAGGTAGAGGCAGTCTCTGACTGAGGCTTTATGTAAAGTGGGCGTGAGCTGAAACAGTCCCATCCTATCTCAATGCTGGTGCATCTGGATGGCACAGTGATGTAACTGAGGGTGTAGCAGTTGACACAAATGGACAGGTGAGCTGGCTGGTGATGGGTGGGGAGGAGGCCCTGATGGTCAGTCCTTCAACAGCATTCAACAGACAGGAGGACAGTCATTACCTCAGGAAGAGTAAAGAGAGAAAGTTAGTTCGGCTCGGGAGTATGACTGTAGAGAATATGAATATTCAGGATTTTAGAGTGTGGCTGGTGACTCCGGCAGATCTAGCTATAACAGCCTAAACTAAAAGGAGAGAACCAGAAGGTAACATGGACATGAGAGCACCCTAAGACACTGGGATCCCCCTACTCCACTGTCAACAAACCTGTGTGATCGCATGAAGTGGTGGAACAACAGCACCAACATACCATAAACCTCTGTGTCCAAGAACCCCCAGATCTCCTGCCATTATCTAAAAGGAAAGATTATTTACCAAAAGCTTCACTAAACAAGTATGTTTTCAGTCTTGACTTAAAAGTCCCAAATATTAACTGGGAGATTATTCCACAATTTGGGGGCTTTGTAGGAAAAAGCTCCTCCCCCCATTGAATTCTTCTGCATTTTTGGAACTATTAGAAAACCAGCATCCTGTGATCTGAGTAAGCGTGGCGGTTCATAATAGGAAACAAGATCTTGCAGGTACTCTGGTGTGAGTGTGGTGTATTTTCTGTCGCATATGCTGTGTGAACATGTCTTTGCAGAAAAACAAGGAAGAGGCCGCAGGAAGTAAGGCTAATTGCTCCTTTGTCTTTACTATTTTCCCTGTTAGGTAAAGTACATTTTTCCATACATATGTTTGACAGCAACTGTGATATATAATCTAGGGACCTCAGCTCAAAACGTGGGAATGGCCTTTTCAGTTTCCTGTTTTTCAGTGTCTCATGGAATATAGTGTTCCATATGTTACACCATATATGTCTGGTTCAGAAGGACACATGTCATATACGTTTTGACTGGAAAAAACAACTGGTGTACTTAACCAACATACTTCTACAGAGGAGTCAAAGAAGCTTAGATTGGCAGAGCTCTCTCCAGATATATTAGAAATATGTATCTGTTTGACGCTGTTCTGTTATTTGTAATAAATCTTATTTGTTTACAACTGACGTCAGTGTCGGTCAAAGATCTCTTCAAGACATCAACAGAGCATCGTTACAGAAGAATTTACTTCACGAGACCGTGCAGGGCTTTATACGTCAGTAAATACATTTCATAGATGATACGGAATTTGACAGGAAGCCAGTGTAGCGCTGAAGTTTTTTTTAAACATGCCAAAAATTATAGAGCCCCCATCTCTGAGGTACAAACTCTTAATCTTAAACTTCTTTGATATTAGGACTACAATTTCTGCCTAACATCTCTATTATTTTGGTGCCATGTCTTGGTCTGTAGAATGTGACCTGAAATGCATTTGTACTGTTGGTTTTACTTTACGTCCTGCTGAGCTGTTTGCTGTAAAGGAATATTTAGGAATAAAGGAATATTGCCCGTTATTTACACAACATAAACAGAAATCAAGTGTAAATAAGGTGTCAGATTTCAGCACAGCACCTGTTAACTGATGAAGTTGGTCAGCCAACGAAAGGGAAAATTACATACCTCAATATTTATCTGAATAAAAAAAGGGAAACTGCCATACAGTTCAAAGGTATTATCTCTTACAGTCACACTTTCCATCTGGCATTTTCATTTAGTAATTGTAGTGACTGTAGTGGGATGGTCTAGAAAAAGTCCAGGGCTGAATTTAGTTTAGTTTATCTATCTATGTATAACTGCATTACTGTCTATCTCATTTTAACCTTTTTATTTTTCCCTGGCAAGCATGGGTATTTCCTTCAAGAAATGTATCTTATTTAGCTACTTTGTCTATTGATCTATGTAGCTATTCATCCATGTGTCTATCCCTATACAGTTCTATCTTTTTTAACCGGTTCTTCACTGACACAAGCAAAAATCTACAGTCCATTTTTCTAACTGATAGGTAATAATATCCATCCATCCATCCATCCATCCATCCATGGGTTATGAGGTAAGAGATAGAGAGAAGTGATGATAGAATAAGGACGTTTAAATAATGAAGCGTGAGCTGTACTGGCGAATAGGCTGTGTTAGCATCGAGGCTAAAGTTAACGGCGGCTGCGCTTTGTCTCGTTGTATGAGTCCTAAGAAGCTTAAGTTCGAATGACCTGTTTTCCTTTAAGCAACAGCAGTTTGAATAGGACGCCAGCCTTTTTAGCTCCTGTGCTTACACAGGATTTATTGTCTAATAAATCCCCTTGCTCTAAAAGTTACCTGCTACTTTTGTACTTCTGCTGTTTTTGTTCTTTTGATAGTGTGTACATGTCAGTTTGTGGATTACAGGCAATTCAAGTTATAATTCAGACACAAATCTACCCCAAGTGCAGTCTGTTGTGACACGCTACCTCTTTCAGGCGATATCGGTAATTATTACTATGGCCAGGGTCACCCTATGAACCCCCACCGCATTCGCATTACCCACAACCTTCTTCTGAACTATGGCCTCTACCGCAAAATGGAGATATACGTGAGTTTGTTGCGCACACATTATGTGTATTTTGAGGCAATACACATAAATAAAATCAGTAAAAAAAATCAGTAAATTTTTTTGGTAGTGAAGAATAAATATGATAAATTTCACTTATTTGCTGCATTAATAACGTCTGGGCTGATATAAGTGCACATGTGTGGTGTTCCAGCGCCCTCATAAAGCTACAGCGGAGGAGATGACGAAGTACCACAGCGACGACTACGTCAAGTTCCTGCGCTCCATCCGCCCTGATAACATGTCCGAGTTCAGCAAACAGATGCAGCGCTGTGAGTCCACAAATGACACTATATACAGTGCTGTGGTATTTACACACCTAAATGTGGAGGTTGTACTGTTTAATAAGTCACAATATGCTTATTAGTATTCATGTTTATCAATACGCTTTGTGCATTAAATATTATGAGTTTTTCCAATACTATCCACATTATTCCAGCGTAACGAGAAGAATACATCAATGTGTGTACAGTCTAAAGACTCGTTACATGATCTGTTATTAACAATTTATTACAGAATGATATAAACTTTGGTTTTTGAGTTGCATTACGGGTCGGAGAGGCATTGTGACTGACAGTAAGAAAGGGATAAACTCAACTCTTTACCATTTCCAAAGAGTGTAAGTGTGAATTAAGATACTCAGGTAACACCACAAACTCGTCAGCTTACCTGAAAAAGTGATGTAGTGTAAAAGTAGGTGGAACTAAGAAGATGATGAACCTATTGTGGAACACAATATCACCTAAAAATGTTTTGCAACTTTTAATTAGCCTTTAAATATAAAAACAGACAGGAGCCAAAATATTACTGATGCAACTGGCATTTACATTTTGAGAGGCTTCTGGCTTTGTCATAACAGAAAGATCACCTTGGGCTTCAGTCATGTCTTGTTGGTCCAGGGGACCAAACCAGCGACCTTCTGGTCACAAGACCGGTTTCCTAACCTCCAGCCCATGATTGCCCCTAGGAATGATGGTGAAAAAAGTAGCAGAATATCCAGGGTGCTAAACCCTGGACTAGGTAAAATCATATCGTGATATCTTGTGTCCCGAGCTGTTCTGAAATTCAGTACAGAACTGACAAGCCTGTGTTTCTGATTTCAGCTTTTGTTCTTTCTGTTGTAAATCGACTACACAAACAGCAACTGTGAGCAGTTCATTAAATCTGTTTTTATCACTAATGTAGTGTGTGTGTGTGTGTGTGTGTGTGTGTGTGTGTACATTTAGTTAATGTAGGTGAGGACTGTCCTGTATTTGATGGACTCTTTGAGTTCTGTCAGCTCTCCACAGGAGGATCAGCAGGTCAGTCTCTATTCATCATTTACTTTTATTCACTCATTTTATTACTCACTTACTGACCAGACCAGCACATGGGCCATCACATGGGACAGCACTCAGGTTGGTAACATGTTCAAAAGAAAATAAGAGAAAAAAGGAATGAAAATCAGAACAAAGTAAAAACAGTTAAAAGTGGAATATTGTATTAATATATTTATATACAAACACAATGGGACATGCCATCTGACCACAGAACTTTTTTTTATTTTATTATTTATTTAAGTTCATTTTCAAATGAGCTTTGGCCCAGAGAAAACTGCATAGTTTCTGGATTGTGGCTTCTTCTTTGCATTTGTGGATTGCATGGTCAACAGTGTTCTCAGATGATGATTTCTGGTAGTGCTCCTGAGCCCATGCAGTATTTTCCAGTACAGAATCATGCCTGATTTTAGTGCAGTGCCGCCTGAGGGAATATCACAGGCATCTGATATTGACAGTCTACCTTGTCCTTTTTGCATAGGGATTTCTCCAGATTCTCTGAATCTTTTGATGATATAATGTACTGTACATGGTGTGATATCCAAATTGCTCCTCCAGCTGTTTTTCACTTACTTTTTAGCCTTTTGTTTCCCCGTCCCAACTTTTTTGAGATTTGTTGCTGCCATCAAGTTCTAAATGGGATGATAATTTTCAACGAATGTTAAAATTTACCTTTAACATCTGATATGTGTTCTGTGTTCTATGGTCAATCCAATTTGCAAATCATTGCACAGCATCCCAATTTTTTGGACTTGAGATTGTACATTAAGTGGTATATAATATAATAATTACTGTATATAAGAGTAACATAATGCAATATAACAGTCTCTAATAGAGGAAGATAATACTATAATAAAGAACCTGGGTTCTCAGTTGAGGTTCTCCTAGGACCCTTATGTGTCATCCTTCATAGTTATTTCATAGTTATAGTTATGAGCTGCTAATAAACACCTCACTTTCCATTCAGCATCTTTGGTTTAAATTTAGTCTCTGATTTAGCTTAGCTACAGTAGCCTAAACACATAGTGTTTAATAATACGTTATCAATTAATGATGAACGTCCAGTTTAACCATTGACCCATATGCTAAGAATATACAACAAAACCACAAAGATTATTATTGTGATTATGATTGTGATTTTAAATGTTACTGTAAGAGATTGATTGTTGTTGGAAGTTACAGTGATTATAATTGATTGCTACTGGGATTATGTTTTTGTAGCTGGTGCTGTGAAGCTGAATAGACAGCAGGCTGATGTTGCTGTGAACTGGGCCAGCGGTCTACACCACGGTAAAAAATCTGAGGCGTCAGGTTTCTGCTATGTAAATGACATTGTACTGGCCATCCTGGAGCTGCTAAACTAAGGCGCACTTGGGCGCACTTAGCCTATTAGAACCACATGTGCTTTCAATCAATGTGTTTGGTATTAATATGAAATAATATATAGAAATAAATAATCAGGTTGGTTAGATTAATATAAGAGTAAAACAAATCAAATTAAAATTGAGTTCTAGTTTTGGGCTCTGATCGGAGTGATTTGACTGTTGGTGTGCTGCTGTTCCTCTCAGGTATCACCAGAGGGTGCTGTATATTGACATTGATATTCATCACAGCGATGGAGTGGAGGAAGCGTTCTACACTACTGACCGTGTCATGACTGTCTCCTTCCTACAAATACTTCCCTTGAACCGGAGACCTGCGGGTACTCTTCCTCACTTACTTCCTCACCATCACTGTCTGAGCAGGTCAGATAAACATGATCAGATGATCGTTCTGTCAGAGGGACTCTCTCCCTTTGTGTTCTCACGCTCTGAATTGGTAGAAGGATGTCTTCATGAGATGTCTACATGTGTATGTAACGCTGCTGTAATGTGTGCGTCTGTGCAAGATATTGGAGCACATATTCCACCTATCACATTATTCAGATCTGTTTGTGAGCACTGTCAGGGTTTCCAACCTCAGAGTAAAAAAACCTCAGAGAAAAAGTGAAACTACTTGAGAAAACTTTGTGACAGAATTACAGAACAAGAGGACAGGAACAGGTGTTCCAACTTAAGATTGGTTGGACTACCCGAAAAACTTGAGGGCTCTGATTTGTGTGGATTTCTGTCGAAGTGGCTTATTGAGATACTGGGTGAAGGCTTCAACCTTCAATTGAGTGAAAGCCCAGCTTCATGCTCTGGGTGTGCGGTACGGCATGCTGTATCCAGCCTATCTGATCATCACACACAGTGACAAACACCGGGTTTTCAAGACGGTCGCAAAAACTGAAAAATACATCCAGGAAATGAGCTTGCAGGCTTGTAGCAACATGTTATACTCATCGCCTCCTTTTCTTTTTCCAACATACAGCTACTACAGAGCAATAGTCATGAAAAAGGACTGAATTCACTGTACAATATAATATAGTAAGTTACCTTTTCATTTTCACAGTAAAATTATCTGATGACCTGATTGTTTCAAAAGTAACTGATTGAAAAAAATAGTATACATCTTTTTTGGTCAAACATTCTGTTTTTACCAGCCAACGTGTGGCTATGTGGCTATTGTTATGACTGCAGATTTACATGTTACCCACTTTGTGGGTACATTTTATATAATCCAAGTTTCTTGTTTAGAACGGTTCAATATCACATTTTGTTTGGGAAAATGTGTGGGGTTTTATATTAAGGGGATTTTTTACATGGCCTGAATGTGAGAATAAGAAGAGGTCAGCTATTTCTTCTGTCGTTTCCAGTTACATAATTTATGTGTGATAGCTCAGTTATAAATGTGTCTAGCTGGAATGTAAGAGGCCTGAACAAAATTGTCAAGCTTAAACAAGTGCTGGGCAGAATTAAACAGATGAAAACTACAGTGTGTTTCTGACAAGAGACACATTTGGTAAATAAAGATGTGAATGGAATCAGATCTAGGTGGCCTGGCCAGGTTTTGTATTATTCTTTTACCTCTCATGCTAGGGGGGGTCATAATATTGATTTATAAATTAATTCCCTTGGAATTGAAAGATAAATATTTGTATCCATCTAGGAGATTTATTAAACTTAATGGTACTATAATCTCTACATTGGTCAATTCTGTATGTTTATATGGCCCCAATGGAGATGATCCTGCCTTTTACCAACATCTCTTTTTAACTATGTCAGCTTATAATGACCAGTTCATAATTGGTGGAGATTTTAATTGTGTGATTAATCCTGTAGTAGATGGTTGAAATAGTTTTGACACTTCTCAACAACAAGCCAGGAAAACTATTGAAGAGTTTATGAAAGATCTCAATTTGGTGGAGATTTGCAGACTTAATCCCAGTAAAACTGATTATTCCATGTTTTTCTAGCACCTATAAAACATACTCATGAATAGATTTCTTACTAGTTTCCTTTGGTCTAATATCTATGGTCCAGGAAACTACCCAATTTCTATTCATCTCCACAATTCCAGGCTAAATGGTAGGATCAGTTCCTAGACCAACTTCAATTCCCAACCTTGTCAGAGGAAAATAGAGGTAATCTAGATAAAAATCTGACCATTCAAGAAGTCAGAGAGGCACTCAGCCACATGAATACTGGTAAAGCCCCTGGCCTTGATGGGCTACCATTTGAATTTTCATGCTATGACAATATGTAAATCCTCTAAAATTACTCGTATTAACATTGGGGGATAGAGCACCTCCTGTCTCTTTTTGCAGATGATGTTTTATTTTTAACTAATTTAGAGAAGTCTGTCTATGAAGTTGGTCAAATCCTGAAAACATTTAGTGAATTCTCAGGGTACAAAGTTAACCAAAAGAAAAGTTCCCTGTTACTACTTGTGATAAGGTACGTCATCCCAACCTATCACTATCCTCCTAGAGGCATCTGCCAAAGACACTTTTTACAAAAAAAGATAAAAAAGACCCATAATGGACTGGGAACTGGCACTTACCTGTATCCTTAGGGAGTGGCAGCGCGCGAGCCATCCAGCTTTTATAGTTTGCACAGGGCTTGGGAAAATCGCTGGTGCAGGGGCGGTCCAGTGTACCTGGGGAATAAGAATATAATATTTATTGTAGCATTTTATGAAGTAACGGAAGTACTGTACTACCCTGTAACGTCTGACAATAGCATGCTATAAAATATCAAAACATGTATACATGTGGCTGTTTTTGTAAAGTTTTAGTGTAAGATCTACCCTGTGCTGTGTTTATATCCTTTGTGGTTTAGTCCAGATTGGCTAACAGGGTATATAAGAGGCTGGGAGACGAGAGTGAGAGAGAGTGGTATGAAAGAAGAGTGTTGCGGCTCGAGCGAATAAAAAAGCGGAGATAAGCTTGTCTGGAGTGTAAATTGTGTTTTTGTTTGTTTGTTTTTCATTGTACAAGCAATAAAATTGCATGAGTCGAGAACGCCTTCACAGTCGTTTGTGAATGTTTTATTCACGCTTCCCCGCTATTTAGACAAGGTACTCCAAGACCACCAGACGCACACTACCACACTACTGCATAGAAATAGCCCTCAAATACAGATAAAATTACTAATGCATATGACGATTTACCTGGGTATTAAAATAAATCCAAATATAAAGAAGATGGTTTCTGTTAATTATGATTCTTTAGTACACATGGTGGTGGACTCCTTAGAAAGGGGCGGGATGCCAATTTCGAAGATAGGTTACATTAACATTATTAAAATGTCCATGCTTCCGAAGTTCTTGTATCTTTTCCAGTCTATCCCATTTAGGGCTGAAACGATTCCTTAAGGAATTTGAGTAACTCGATTACCAAAAATTACCGACACAAATTCTTTGCCACTGTTGCACAGTGCACACTTACGGTGTTGCCAGATGACACGAAGAAGACGTGATTTGATGGCGCGGATTGCAAAAAAGAGAAAGGGAGAGAGAATAAGGAGAGGCGAACAGAAGAGACGGGCTGGAGAAAACCATACACAGTGTCCAAAGTCTAAGTTTAAAAATTTAAGGATGGCACCACTTCCGTCTGTTTTGTCTCCTTATTGAGTTGAATATTATTTAGTATTATTTAATGTGTTTTTGAGTAAATCGACATCAGGTAATTGGAAAAATAGATGGCTAAATATAAAAAGAGAAGCACTAAACAAGTAAAATTCATAAAAAAGTTAAGTTTATTAAGGGTTGTGTATTTCGTGTATTTTTCATGTTTCTCAATCTCTCTCAATCTCACTGATTTCCAGTAGAAAATGTAAGGCAGAAAGTGCCTTCCTGTTCAACAGCTTCCCCCTTCTACCTTGAGTGGTGCAGCATTTACCTCTAGGTGCCAGAATGTAGCTGTAGCACCAGTTAAGGGTAGACAGTAAATTAGAAAGGGAGCTTATAAAATATCTTCATATTGCCCACCACTAAAACAACCTGATAAAGTGGTTAATTGTATTATTATTATTTAATGCCTGTCTTTGTGTGTGTGTGTGTGTAGGTAATGGCAAAGGTGATGGAGATGTATCAGCCCAGCGCTGTGGTTCTGCAGTGTGGAGCAGATTCTCTCTCTGGAGACAGACTGGGTTGCTTCAACCTCACCATCCGTGGTACAGACAACAGCCCCACTCTAAGCCTCTCATACCAGGCTCACACAGAACAACCTCACACCAGCCTTATGTTAACCTTACCTGGAAGCTACTACGACAATGTCCAACATCTCTTTCTAATTTACCATTGGACTAGAAGTGAACCAGAACACAAACAAACCAGACAGTTCTGGGAGCTCACGGTGCAACGGAGTCTGAAGTCTGCTTTCAAAAGAGCTTTGGGTTCGACACCTCAAGATGTGAAAAGGAACCTTTGGAAAGCAACATTTTATGATCAAACCACCTGTAGTGCCACTCATCATTATCAGTGAAATGTTTGGCATCAATTTCATTTTCTTCTTATTTTCTCTCTCTCTTTGTAGGTCATGCTAAGTGTGTGGAGTATATGAAGTCATTTAATCTGCCATTGCTGATGTTGGGTGGAGGAGGTTACACTATCCGTAACATGGCACGCTGTTGGACCTACGAGACTGCAGTGGCTCTTGACACAGACATCCCTGACGGTATGGTCAGTTGCACTCACTGGACAGATAGCTGGTAGTCTGTGTATGTTAGATGTTTATGGTGTGAATATCTGTGGTGTGTGTCCACAGAGCTGCCGTATAATGACTACTTTGAGTATTTTGGACCAGACTTTAAACTGCACATTAGCCCATCCAACATGACCAACCAGAACACGCAAGAATACATGGATAAAATCAAGTGAGAACTTTTCCGCAAATATCATAAAGCTAGGAGGAACATCACTATCTACAACAGATTACCGTAGCATAGAGAATTCTGTGTGGTGGGTTCAGGATGCAGACTGTAATTTTTGTTGTTGGGTTTTCAGACAGCGACTCTTTGAGAACCTGCGGATGCTCCCTCACGCTCCTGGGGTTCAGATGCAGGCCATTCCAGAGGACAGCATTCCGGATGATGTGGTTGATGAGGACATAGAGGACCCAGATAAACGAATGTCCAGTAAAACATAGAAACGCAACAGTTTCTACATATAAAATTATCATATGTGAGATAGAACAAATACGTTCTGCACTTTTCATCCATTTTATTACTTTGTAGTTGTAAAATTGCAGACTAAAGCAAATCTCTTTCTTTCTATACTTTGTTACCTTATTCTTCAATGGTCAAGACCTCCAGAGAACCCCCACAGAGTAGGTATTATTTGGGTGGTGGATTATTCTCAGCACTGCAGTGACATTGACATGCTCATAGTGGTATTTTAGTGTTTAAAAACTCTGCTGTCTCTGATCCACCTGTACCGGTACACCACACACTAACACATGCCTTACCATGTCAGTGTCACTGCAGTGCTGAGAAAGACCCCCCACTGGAATAATATCTGCTCTGTGGTGGTCCTTTGGGGGTCCTGGTCATTTAAGAACAGGGAGAAAGCCTGTATTGTAAATGGAGCTGATAAAATGGACAATGTGTGTAGATACAAGGTGGTTTTTTTATATATGTACCCTGTGTGTGTGTGTGTTTAAGTCTGTGCGTCTGATAAGAGGATTGCATGTGATGAAGAGTTCTCTGACTCAGAGGATGAAGGGGAAGGAGGGAGGAGAAATGTCACCAACCACAAAAAAGGAGCCAAACGAGCTCGAGTGGAGGAGGAAAAAAAAGAAGGAGAAGAGAAGAAAACTGGTAAGAGATCCAAACTGCTGGGAGAACCTACTAATTTGAGAACCAAATTGATAAAGCACCCATCTAGAGAAGCAGTCCTTTAGGGTATGTCAGCATTTACAGAAGCAGCTTTTTAGGAGAAGCGCATAGTTAACGATTATAAGAGAATTGCTGAGAAAAAACACTGTGCAGAGATTTTGCTGTTGTAAAAATCCACTGTTTAGGAGTACAAACTGTTAACAGAAACCGTTGTTTAGAAAACTGTGCAAAGGACATGCTATTCAGAAAAAACACTGTCCAGAGGTCCTCACTGTGCAGAAAATGTGCTGTCTAACGAACCCATTGTGCATAGGACCTTGTGTTTAGAAAAGCCACTGTGCAAAAGAGCTGCTGTTTAAAGAAGTTACTGTGCAGGGCACCTGCAGTTTAGAAAACCAACTGTGCGGAGAATCCACTAATTAGATAACCCACTGTTTAGAAACCCCCACAGTATAGGGAAAAAAGAGGGAACCCGGTCATTTTTTGATTAAGTGTCCCTTGTAGCACAGTGAATCTCATACTCTATCCTTATGGAACACAGTGGATATTAAACATTTTCTCCACTTGTCAGCTCTAGATGAGTTGAGGTCATAAAACAGCATGTGACTGAGATGCAGAGCTAGAATCTGGAGGTTTAAAGGTCTGTGCATGGCTGCAGTCGTTCTCTTTGTGTTTTTTTAGAGGTAAAGGAGGATGAGAAGTCGAAGGAGAGCTGCTCAGAGAAGCACGAGGTAAAGAAGCTATAGATTACCCACAATATAGAACATGCATTGCAGTTGATGTAGTGATTTTGAAACACAAAATACTCTTTATTTTCACAGTCTGAAGACTGAACAGATGAGCAGTGCATGAAACAGACACAGCTCTCTCTTTCTCTCGTTCCTTTTTAGTGCCCTCTCCTGGACTGCACCACTAACTAGCATTTTATTTATTACTGTGTATGTGTGAATGTGTAAGTGTGTACGTGTGCACATGTGTATAACTCTGTAGCAGTCCTTTCACACGAACAGGGGATGCTTGTCTATCTTTTAGTCTTTTGTATTATATTAATAGAGAGTTTGTAACATGCTTTTAGAGAAAATGTGGGCCTTCATTTAAATAAACAGCCGGTGAAACTTTAGATTTGTTTAAATTTTATATTTTGCATTTGCATATTAAAGTGTTTTGTACTCAACCTGATGCTGTGAAGTGTTTTATTGATCATTAGAATTTATTATGCTCAGTCTAGACAGTGAGAAAAAAAATATTAACAACAGCAGCTCCTGCTCAGAGCAGCAGGGGCAGAGCCCACCCCCTTTGCCCACCCCCTTTGACAACTGGACAGGGCCAAACTGGTGAAGATGGGGAGGAAGGAGGGGAACAACAAAATGCTGGCACATGAATACAGCTAGAGGGATAGACAAGTAGGGTAATTTAAAGACGGGCATAGACCAGCTATTGTTCTGATGACTGAATGAATGACGTAGCATCTTCCTGGAAGAACTTTCACTAAAGTTTCCATTTCTGCCATAAAGACCCAGGAGACTGAGTATAGAAAGGTAATTTTGATAATGGATATAATTTAAGAATGTAAATGATTATTTGGAACTTATGGAGTGTTTGGCGTAGGCCTCATCCAGGTCTTGGTGCATCAAGACTTCCACTTATTCTGCTGGATCGGAGTCCACTCCCAAAAGAATTTGAAAAGAAAAACAGAAATACCCACCAGAGAGTTCCATACCTGGATCAGACGGTGACGTGCAAGCTGTGATGCATAGGGAGAATCATGTAGTTTAGTGCAGTTCAAGGAGATTGTGTTCTTAACCAGAGTTTAGAATATTTTTGTACAATCACTGGTTTCCCACCTGATGTTCTGCATGATATTTTTAAGGGGCATTGTGCCCATCGAGCTTACCGTGTGTACTGGAGGGATGATCTGTTGCAAATGCTTTACACTTGTGTATCTAAACAAAAGTATTGTCATTTCCATACGAGCCCACAGACAAGGTTGACAAACCAAATCTATCCTAAAGATAGGTGCCGTGAAGAACACAATCTGCAGCAATGGTCATGAAAATGCTACATTGCTTAGACTGGTGATAAAACTCCAAAGTGATGCATGTTCAGAAAGAAATGGAGACGTGCTAATGATTTTTGCATTTGATTGTGAAACAAACTACATAACCCTTTTATTGTGTGTTAAAACAGTGCACTAGCATTAAGATGGCTTCTCCAGAAAATTGTACTTTATGTATAGACTCTTAGAAAAAAGGTGCTAAGTAGAACCATTTTAGGTTCTTCGACTTGTCCTCATAGGAGAACCCATTTGGTGCTAGATAGAACTACTGTATTTATGAAGCTTATGCTCAAAATCCTTCTAAGGGATTATACCTAAAACCTTTTGTGAAAGGTTCCACATAGAACCTCCATAGAGCAGTTCTACAAAAAACCTGAGGTTGCACCCAGCACCTTTCCACCTTCTATGGGTTTTATGTAGAATCCACCCAGGGAGTTCCATCAAGAACCCTTTTGTATTTTAAGGTTGTATGTAGAACCTTTCTGTACCTCAAAGGGTTTAATAAAAAACCATGCAGAATTCTACTGCATACACATTTTCAATCCCCTAGACCAGCGGTCACTAATAGGCGGACCGCGGTGCGGGTCCGTACCCAGACGTTGTCCAATGCGGATCCAAACAGTTTTTCGACAGTGTTTATTTTAAGCGGAGGAATGTTTCTTGCCTTTGCGGCGCAGTAAACACGCAGACCAATTGCGTGCGTTGTAAGATCACCAAACGCGCTCCTCAGCCAATCAGATTAGTGCAGATTCGGGCGCGCGGCGCGCACACAGGCAAGGTATACGGAGCGGGAAGCAGCAGTCAGAGAAAGACTATTTCAAACAGCGTGCTATAAAAAAAAGGAAACTCAGCAGCAAAAAACGACTTTTCAACCATGAATGGACCGAGACATATGTTTATTCTTCCCACATGCAGCTCCAAACCAACATGTCTCATATGTTCTGAGACCGTGGCGAATTAAAAATAGCCACAGATATCTCTTGTGTGTGAGAATGACACCATTTTAGCCCAGGTTTTAAGTCGTGGCTGGACAACCAAGAACTCACTTCACTCACTGAACAAGAGAAAGTCTGAGAGAAGAATACAAGAGGGAAATAATCTGTTAAGATGTTAAATCGAGTTAACAAGAAGACGCATATTTCACTTTTTTTCTTACTTTTTAAAAAAAACATTCTGTTTTTTTAATACAGCCCTTGTTTACTTCAAGCGAGGGAAAAATAACATTTATTTAAAGTTTTATAAATAATTCATTCAGTTCAGCATTTAAACAGTAAATATACTGAAGTATACTGAACTGTATGTGTGATGTCTTGGTGTTTCAGTAGCTGATGGTATAAGATGCTGATACAAGGCTACTTCAGTAAACAGGATACACCACTGAATCATAACACACGTTAAAAATGATGATGGTCCGGATCTTGGCCTGATGACATTTCCACCAACTGGACCTTACTAAATTCTAAATAAATACCCCTATACTATACAGTGGTTGCAAGAAACAGTCAATTTCAATTTCATTGAAATATGTTTTTATTATGGCTGGAAATTACATGAAAGCCTGATGTAGCATCAATCTTACAGCACCAGATGCAGGCCAATCAACATACATCACTACACACAGAGGTGTAGGACAGAGGTCGAAGGACAGCTACAGGAGAAAGGTGGAACAAAAGCTGAGGGAGAACAATATGAGGGAGGTCTGGGAAGGTGTTAAAACCATCACAGGCCACAACACAAAGACCAGAGCCATAGGGGGAACTGTGGAGAAGGCTAACGAGATCAACAACTTCTTCAACCGTTTCAATCAGTCCATACCCCCCCCCCCACCCTCTCCCTTACTGCAACCATATCTCCCTCTTCCCTCAACACACCTCCTCCCAGTCAGTGGACCAGTCTTCTCCACCAACCCAACACAAAGTCCTTTATATTTCACTGCAGATCAGGTCATGGGTCAACTCAGGAAACTTCACCCTAGGAAAGCAGCAGGTCCGGACAAAGTGTGTCCCTGACTACTGAAGACCTGTGCTGCTGAACTGGGTGAACCACTTCAACGCGTCTTCAACCTCAGCTTGCAGCTGGGGAAAGTGCCTACCCTCTGGAAGACGTCATGCATAGTTCCAGTGCCCAAAAAGAACCGGCCCAGCGAGCTGAATGACTTCCGACCAGTAGCACTCACGTCACACCTGATGAAGACTCTGGAGCGGCTCTTTGTCGGTCTCCTCAGACCACAGGTGCAACATGCACAGGACTACCTGCAGTTTGCATACCGGGCAGGCGTTAGTGTAGAAGATGCCATCCTCTACCTGCTATACCGAGTCCACTCACACCTGGATAAGGGGAAAGGCACTGTGAGGATCCTTTTCTTGGACTTCTCAAGTGCTTTCAACATCATCCAGCCCCTCATGCTTCAGAACAAACTGAACAGGATGCAGGTGGACCCCTGCCTGGTCACATGGATTTCCAGCTACCTCACCGACAGGCCGCAGTACGTCAGGCTGAAAGACATCACGTCTGACATTGTGATCAGCAGCATTGGGGCACCTCAGGGCACAGTGTTAGCACCTCTCCTCTTCACTCTGTACACCGCGGACTTCTGCTACAACTCTGAGCTGTGTCACATTCAGAGGTTTGCTGATGACACAGCTATTGTGGGGTGTATCAGGGATGATCGAGAGAAGGAGTACAGGAGCCTGGTGAGGGACTTTGCTGTTTGGTGCCACAGCAACCACCTGCAGCTCAACACCTCAAAGACCAAGAAGCTGGTCATTGACTTTGGGAGGTCCAGACCAAGGTCACAACCAGTTCTGATAGAGGGAGTTGAGGTGGAGACTGTGGATTCCTACAAGTACCTCGGGCTGTGGCTGGACAGCAAGCTAGACTGGACTGCTTAACACTGAGCACCTGTACAGGAAAGGACAGAGTAGGCTGTACTTCCTGAGGAGGCTGCTGTCCTTTGGCATCTGCAGGAAACTCCTGTGGATGTTTTATCAGTCTGTGGTGGCCAGTGTCCTGTTTTACACCGTGGTGTGCTGGGGAGGCAGCACATCCAAGAAGGACACATCCAGGCTGGACAAACTGATCAGGCGGGCTAGCTCAGTGATCAACCTAAAACTGGACTCTCTGGTGACGGTGGCAGAGAAGAAGACAATGGACAAACTTCTGGACATTATGGACAATGCCAGTCATCCTCTGCACACCGTCATCAGCAACCAGAGGAGTCTGTTCAGTGACCGACTGCTCCTACCCAAGCGCAGAACCAACAGACTCAAAAACTCCTTTGTCCTTCATGCCATCAGACTGTACAACTCCTCTCTGCAGGGGAGGAGGGGTCACAGGAGGACAGAGGATGGGATGGAGCAGTAGACTGATAATAACACAACCGGACTAAGTGCAATAACACTAGTTAACATTAAAAAAGTGCAATAACATCGGTAACATTAAACAAGTGCAATTTTAGATTTAGTTAGATTTTTCTTTTTCTTTATTTTGTACATTGGATTTCTTAATTTATATTCCTTTCATATGTTTCTTGTGTGTTTATTGTGATTTATTGTGATGCTACTGGAATCTTAATTTCCCTGAGGGAACCCTCCCAAAGGGATCAATAAAGATCTATGTATGTATGTATCTATCTATCTATCTATCTATCTATCTATCTATGTATCTATCTATCTATCTATCCGCTTAGCTGTAATTGGCACAACACCGTGGTCCTTGATTCCTAAGACAAGCCTTTCAATGAAAATGACTGTTTTTCAGATTCCTTTTAGACATTGAACTCCAAAAACAAAATACAGGGATATTAACATGCTCATATCATATAAAATATCAGTAAGATAAGTCCTGAAGAAATACAATGCTATTCTGTAACATTTTTGCCTGATGTTTTGGAGTTGTACGAATCACAGATAGTGGCTTTGTGATAAACATACCATAGATACACATACAGATACCTTGTATCTCTGAATCATCTAGGCAGTCATTGATTGCCCTGTCACATTTGTCCTTTAGATCACAAGTTGGCATTCTTTCAAACTATTTTGTAGCCATGTTTTTTAGCTCAGTTACCGTTTTTTGATCAGCTTCTATAAAAGATTGTTCTTTCATCTCATACAGTAGTTGAAGGGAGGAACAAAATATTAATTATAAATGCAATACACATGAAAACACATCATTAATTAAGTGATTGAAAATACCTACTTATTTCAGATGCTTCAGGGCTGCAAACCTTTCAATTATTTCTTCTGCCTGTCTATTTGCCATTACGGTTCTCCTGAAATGAAGTGTACGTTTCATGCCCCGCATTTGTTGGACCATAGCATCATGGACAAGGGGTTGTCTCTCCTTTTTGAATTTATTTTTAAGCATCGTACAACCAAGACAGACATTGTTTACTAGGGATGGTGCAGTCCAACAGGTGATTATTTTTGATCATTTTGGTAAATACGTCTGTACAGTAAAGATAGTCACACATATTTTGGGAAGTGTGAATATTAAGTATATATTCTTTTATGAGATATAGTATGTACAGAAGTTTTATCCTATAGAGGTATACAGTACAAGCGTGTGTAAACGTTTTTTGTGTGTCACTCAAATTTTTTCCTGATGTTTTATGAAGGGGAGTAATCTCTCTGCCATACTTTCAGTAAGCATTACAAGTGTTGCTCCATCTATGTCATTTTCTTCAAAACAGCTGGCTGGGGTCTTCAACTACATTTTCAATCTGTCGATGGCCCAGGTGGTCGTCCCAACCATCTTTAAGACCGCCACTATTGTGCCAGTGCCGAAACATGCTTCTGCCCTGAATTATTCCCGCCCCGTCGCCCTTACCCCCATCATCTCCAAGTGAAAGACTAGTTTCTTCTCATGTGAAATCATGTCTGCCTGCTGCACTGGACTGCCAAAACTAATATGTTAGAATGCTGTTCATCGACTTTAGAAAGTCAAGGAACCAGGCACACACTCCAATCAACATCAGTGGAGCTGAGGTAAAATGTGTATCCAACTTCAAGTTCCTTGGCATCCACATTTCGGAGGATCTCACCTGGTCACTGAACTCCTCCACCATGGTCAAAATGGTGCAGCAGTGTATTTACTTTTTACGGAGCCTCAAGAAAGCTCACCTGTGTCCCAGGATACTGGTGGACTTCTACCGCTGTACCATTGACAGCATACTCACAAACTGCATCTCAGTGTGGTACGACAGCTGCTCCTTATCGGACCGTAAAGCGCTTCAGCATGTGGTGAAAACTGCCCAGCGCATCATACGCACGCAATTACCCACCATTGAGTCTGTCTATTAGAAGCGCTGCCTAAGCAGGGCGAGAAACATCATCAAGGACCCTTCTCACCCTAACCACAAACTTTTTACCCTTCTTCCATCCAGCAGGCGTTACAGGAGCCTTCGCTCCTGCACCAACAGACTCAGGAAGAGCTTCTTCTCTGAGGCTGTGACCCTGCTGAACTCTACACCATCATATTAGCCTCATTATTGCACTCACTGCACTGCACTGTACTATTACTTTTGCACTACTCATTTTTGCACATTTTTTTTTGTAATTTCATACCTGTACAGTTCTATTTATATTCACAATTCTGTTCATATTGCACTATTTATATCTGTAGTTATTGCTTACACTGTTACAGCTTGTTCAACATATGCTGCTCTGTGCAACCTTTGCAGTTTACTCCTTACTGTATATATGTATAGTAATTTATATTCTATTTTTTTATACCACCCCCTTATCTAACATTCTGTGTACACCTACATTCTATATATTTATTTATATACCACCACATGTACAATTAACCTCAAATTGTTAGTCATTTCTGTTTTGCACTTTATGTAAATAATAGGGCTGAAACGATTCCCCGAGGAATCTCGATTACAAAAAATCATCGACACAAATTGTTTGCCTCGAAGATTCGTTTAACTCATACAACCATATACAGCGCACTGTTTCGCACAGATGACTTTTACTGTTGCACAGCGCGTGCTTACGGTGTTGCCAGGTGACACGAAAAAGATTTGATGGCGCGGATTGCAAAATAGAGAAAGAGAGAGAGAATAAGGAGAGACAAAAGGCAGAAACAGAAGAGACGGATCAGAGAAAACCATACACAGTGTCAAAAATCTACTGTAAAACCGGACTAGCGGAGGGAGTCGTTACTGAGCGGAAACCTGAAGAAAGACGTGGCTGAAGTTAGCTTCTTATGTGAATTCCGCCTTTCCACCTTAAATGATGCAGGAGTTAGAGGTAGCGGAATGTAACTTCTATACCATTTAAGGTGGAACGGAGAAATCAAATAAGAAGCTAACTTCAGAAAGCAAGCAACTGAGCTTTCCCAGCAAACTGATAGCGAGTCTAAGATTTACGGTAACCGCTAGCCGAGCACGACCGTTTTGATTATAGTAACAAACAAACTCATCCTCACAAGGACATACACTCCTCACACATACTTTTCCCCTCCCAGTGATGCATAAAATACACAGTAAACTAACTATCAGGTGGTGTTTGTAGCAATTTGGAGCCTAAAATGCACCAAATCCCAAACAGCGAGAATATCAGTTTAGTTTGTATGCACTAAGTGGGTCAGCAAGTGTAAGACAAGCTTCTGCATAGTAAATTGAGTGTACGGTAGCTAGTCCTGTGAACTTACTGTATGATACATAGGTCTAGTAATACATTTCAATAATAGTAATTATTAAAATGTTTTATTTTAAACTGTATTATATGCAATTTAAGCAATAAATGTTGAGAAAGTCTTATCTTATATATTTACTATTGCTTTTTAAATAAAATAATGTATTTTACTCGATTACTAAAATAATCGATAGCTGCAGCCCTAGTAAATAATAATGTATTTTGCACTTCTAGTTGGATGCTAACTGCATTTCATTGGCCTTGTACCTCAGCCAATCAGATTCAGAGGTGCAGCACGCACACAGGCGAGGTATGAAGCAAGAAGCACCAGTCAGAGAATGAAGTGAATCAGAGAGAATAACGTGCTCTAAAAAAAGAAATATCAACAGCAAATACTGACTTTTTAAGGAGGAATGGACCAAGACTTGCTTGCCTAGTCTTGGAGAATACTGCTATGTAAAACCAACAGGTCAATCTGTGAAACTGAGTTAACAAGTAAATGCATGTTTTATTTACTTTTTCTATAAATAAACACAAACATTTATTTTTCAAAAACCCTTGTTTTTACTTGAAAGTTTTGTAAATAATTAATTCAGTTCAGCATTTAAAACAAATATTATTCAAATGTATTAAACGGTATTTCTAATTTGTAAGTAATTTGTTTGTCTTTCAGTTGCTGATGACATAAGATGCTGATATAAGGCTACTTCAGTATACAGGATATGGCACTGAAGTGTAACACAAGCTAGAAATGATGAATGGATTTCCTCTAAAATTTCCTCTGACTAGACCGTACTGGATTTTAATTAAATACCCCTGGTGTTCAAGATAGTGGAGTTTTGGTATTAGTTTGCCAGAAAACAGGATTTGGAACTCAGCAAGAAGTTCTTTCACAGACACAGGCTCATGTGTCTTGTTATTCTGTCTGAAGCAAAATTCTTTCAAATGAGCATTAAACTAGTGGATGGTTTCAGTTTTTTCACCGTGAAACTGTTGCAATATCTATTTAATTGTATGTGAAATTGCACCTTCTTGTACTACATCTGGGGGAAATTTCTCAAAAACCAAAAAACACCAAAAGAGCATGGTCCTGTTACACCATACAAGACTTTTCTGTCAGTGTGGTCTAAATGATATTTCTGAACAACAGGTATACGCAGTACAGAGGAATATTCATCTATGCCTAAAAATCCTTACATTGCTGAAACAAGCTGAGAATCCAGCCAAAGAGTGAGCAGAAGGATTGTCTGATTGTCTGATTGTGTGTTCTTCCCTGTCAATATTGATAGTCATCCCATCAGCTTGAAGTTTTAACAAGTTTTCTCCACAATCTTCTGTCTTACAACAACAATGCCATGGATGTTCTGTAGTTGTGATCTATACTTTGGGGGCATATTTGCAATAAGGAAATAAAAAGACAATATTTTGTGTTTTAACTGTTTAGACCCAAGCAGTTCAAAATTACAATTTTTTTAGCTTATACCTGTATCTGCAATCGTTTTTTCTGAGACACTGAAAAGGGGTGATTTCTAAAAAGAGACCCATCATGAAAGTCCTACAGAATTATATTCCTTAAAATATGATTTCTAGTGTCACTTCAAGTGACAATAGTTGGCAGAACAGGATTGGGATATATTAGATATTTTATATATATCTTGATAGTGCTCAGTGAAATTATGAAAAAGCTCCCCAACACCTTCAGCAATATTGGTTTGTACTACTTGGGAATCTCCTGAAGCTGAAAAAAAAGGCAAGATGATGTCCGTTTTTCTCTAAAAAAAAAAAGAGGGAGCATTGTCTATGTAGGCCTCTTCTTCTTTGTGGGCCTCTTCAAAGTTTCTCTAAACTTCCTCTTGGATTCTGGTGCTGTTCTTTCATGCTAGACGTTTTTTGAGTGATGATATTTTTGCATATATAGAGGGGCATTTCTTTTTGCCACATTCAGCTACAAAGTCAGTTTCAAACTGATGATATAATTCTAGGTGTTTCAGATATCTGTTATGTGAGCTGGTTTTAACATGACATAGTGGACATGTAACCCAGCTGTACCTTAAGACAATTAAGACAGTTTTTCTACTCTTTTTGCGCAGTTTCTGGCAAGCGTAGCTGCTTTACTGTAAAATTTCACAATTCCCATAGAAATGCACATGCAGGAGAGCACGAGGCTCAGTTGATTTAACGGGAAAGAGGAGGTCTGACGGATGCAGCCAGCTCCAGCAGCATTCTGTTAATTCTGTGTACTGATTCTCCTGCTAGGTGCGCATTTCTGCATACTGCTACATAACTATGAGAAGTGATGCATGTTTTATCAGTAGTAGCACTCAAAGTGTGTAAAAGTTCGGTGAAGCACGCTCGGTCTGAGCTTGCTAACTCTTGTCTGCTGGCTCTATGCTAAAGGGTTAACTGTATATAAATCCTCTTAGCATATTTCAGGTTTTGTATGTAAGTGTTCAAGTGTTTTAAGTGAACTACTAAAGGCATTTTCAACAGAAATGTTTTGAAGATATGTATGTATGTTTAAGACATTTAATGTTCGTCAGTATTTGGGTATTTTATGTTTTATGAGTGTATGCGTACTGGTTCCGTGCTCTGTATAAAGTGAAATGCACATGCAGGAGAGCACGAGGCTCAGATGATTTAGCGCGAGGGAAAAAAGAGGAGGTCTGACGGATGCAGCCAGCTCCAGCAGCCTTCGTACTGTTAATTCTGTGTACTGATTCTCCTGCTAGGCTGGCGGTGTGTTCTTCGTACTATACACTGACTAATTCCAGGATTTCGCTGGAGACGCATTGGATAGAGAGAGCGAGAGGGAGAGAGCTAGCGACGAGAGAGAGAGAGAGAGGGGCGGTCCTGGCGGTTCAAAATCTGCATGCGAGCGCTTAAGTACACACACGCGCAATTTTTTTTGGTACCCAGATACACATTTTTTTCTTCAAGGAGTTCAAGGACTGTTCGGGTTTGAAATATTTTTTTTCCTCGGACACACAGAGTGAACATTTTCTTAAGGAACTGTTTTGAGAGTAGTGCTAAATGTCAGGGTTGGAGAGCTCTCCCATATATTTCTGCACATCTAGTGTTGGTTTCATTCATAAAAAGCGAATTGGGAAAATTGTGAATATGTGCACATTTTGTTTTTTTTTTATTTGTGTGAATGTTACTGTACAAGAGATAATTGCCATTCAATTTCACAAGTTACTGAGCAAGAGAAACGCTCCAGTCCATTAAAATTCAGCTTTAGTGGACAGGTAGTACACTGCTACCAGACTCACAATAAATTCCTTTAATTACCAGCGCTATATCTGTTGGTTACATAGGGAAAAAAAATTGGCGCCCAACAAGGGGGTGGAGCGTTTCTAACTTTGCTCATTTTAAAGGGTTTTTTTTTCTTGTTGGTAAAATGGAACTTTGTGAACAGTATGGTTTTGACCCAGAACGTACTGTCTTACTCAAAGGTGATATGGCAAGGGTCAGTTTAGAAAAAGTGCAGGACGTGTTTGATCTACTGGACCAAGTAATCAAGATTCAGCACATTGATGCACAGCGCCATACCATTTTATGCCAGTTTCGCGAATGTGTAACTCCAATGCTATTAGAGGCAGAGCATCCAGATGGTAGTGGTTCACACTGGGAGGTAATTCAGCTAGAGGAGTACTGCCCAGACAAAGTGGACACAACTCCAAAGTGCGAAAAACTAGTTCCGTTAGCTTGTGTCAGTGATGATATGACCATTAACTTCAGAGAGAGAATTGAGGAGCCAATACTTACAACGTCAGTCCTACTAACCTGAGCCAGAAAGCCATGGACTATATGAGTGGGAGAAGAAAGCACAAGATTGGTCCTTTAACTTCAACTCCCGCCCCTCACCACAAACAAGATTCCCTTTCTGATATAAACGGGGGTGCCTTCTGTGATGTAAAAGGTCCCTCAGCCACACAAGTGCCAAATGCTGACTCCTCATTCGTCATTCCCATACCAGCTGATGCTCATCGTGTTCTCGTGGAACATATAGTTAAGCATGACGCGCAAACGTATGCTGCTACGCCACAAAAACTACCATCATTTTCGGGTAATTTCCCTAAACCCCATACTGAGGCAGAGTTCAGCACATGGCAGCTTCGTGCCAAACAGCTGCTAAAGGATCCCAGTCTGAATGAAAATCAGAAGCGCAGCGCTCTAGTTAACAGTTTACTTTCTCCGGCGTTGAATGTGGCTTTGTGTATTGGTCTCCAGGCTGCTCCAAGTGTCTATCTTCAGGATCCAGCTGGACAATGCATATGGTAATGTCACAGGGGGTGAAGAGCTGTACATCCAGTTCTTGGAAACGCACCAGAACAGCGGTGAGAGAGTTAGTGAGTACCTGCGTCGTCTTCAAACTTTGCTACAAGACGTTATAGAGAGAAAGGGTGTAATCAAAGGAGATGCTGATTCTCAGTTGTTAAAGCAATTTCTGCGCGGCTGTTGGGATGACAATTTAATATCCACTCTGCACTTGAAAGATCTACTGGCTGATCCCTCGAAAAGCATTCCCACCTTCTCTGAGCTGTTACTCAAAATTAGAAGTTTCGAGAAAGAAACGAGAAATGAGAAGAAAGAGACACTTGGGAGTAACGATGACCAAAGTCCATACCAAAACCCATGTGACTCCTGACGAGCCCAAGTGCTCCAGCGGTGACACCCATGCTTTTGATGCTGGTACAAGAGCACAACTAGAGGAGAGAATTAGACAGCTGGAAGCTGAGGTGAAAAGAAATAACGATGCATTGAAATTTCAGAATGGCAAAAGCGATAAAGGCAGTTACCGTAAATCACAACATACTAAGAGCTCTAAGGCTGCTCCTGTGGTTTCTGCAGAAAAGGACCACAACGTTGGGAGTTTCTGTTACAACTGTGGGGAAAATTCTCATCTGCTACCTCAGTGTACTAATCCAGCTAACGCTGTTCTAGTGCAAAGCAAGCTGTGTGAAAGACATCGACGTAGACAAAACCGACAGCAAGCTGCAGAACATCCTCTGCCTTTAAACATGTAGGAGCTTCTGCTGTGGAATGAGCAGGAGCTCAAAATCAAACTAGTTCCCAGAGCTATTGTATGTATGGGCTGTCACCAAGTATTGCGTGGATAGAGGGAGTACAGTGCCACTGTTTAATAGACTCAGGCTCACAAGTAACGATCGCATGTCAGTCATTTTATACCCGATATTTGGCACACTGTGAACTGCGCTCAATAGACAGCGTACGGAACATTGAAGGTGCAGCAGGACAAAAAGTTCCCTATCTAGGGTATATTGAGGTGGAGGTGCGATTCCCACAGAATGCATGCGGCACAGGTCAATGGTTCAACACCCTAGTGCTAGTGAGCCCAGACCAGTCATACAATAAGAACTTCCCTCTGCTGGTTGGCACTAACGTCTTGCGGCAATTACAGCGCTGTATAAAAGAAAGTGGAACTCAGTTTCTCAAAACTTTACCTATTCAGACCGGTTGGGCCATGGCCTATACAGATTATTGTGAGAGGTCAAAACCCAAGACAGAGAGCGCTAAAGTTTTGCGCATAATGCTCAGTAGTAAAGAGCCCGTTCACGTGAAACAAGGTGAAATGAGTCTGTTGAAGGGAATGTGTCCTTCTCAGCCTAAACATGAGAAGTTCCAAGCTCTTATCAGTAATTCAGATGAAATTAATGCACCGGGAGGTCTAATAGTCTATGACCAAATAGTCGACGTGAAACCTGAATCTCAAGGCAAGATTGAGTTTCTTGTGAAGAATGTCTCTCATCATGACATCACTCTGTCTCCCAAAACAGTTATTGCAGCATGCTCACCCATTGATTGGGCTGTCCCGGTTTAGCTGAGCCTCACAAGGACTCTGTGCTACAGACCCATTCTCTGCTAATCTCTCAAACTGAGAGGGCCGTTCCTGTCCATGAGCCACCTAGAGTTAGATTTCAGTAACAGCCCCTTAAGTCCACAACGTACACAGCAAATACAAAACAGAATCTTAAAAGAAGTCCCACAAGCCTTCTCCAGAAATGATCTTGATGTTGGCACTGCTTCTGGTGTCCAGCATCGTATAGAACTAGAACCACATGTGCCATTCAAAGAGAGAACAAGGCGTGTCTCCCCAGCCGATTTTAATGACCTGAAAAACATTTGCAAGATCTTTTAGCAGCAGGCATTATTGAGGAATCCACCAGTCCTTATGCATCTCCGATTGTGCTTGTTAGAAAGAAAAATGGAGAACTGAGAATGGTGGTAGATTACAGGAAGTTGAATAATCTCACTAAGAAGGATGCATACCCACTACCTCGTATAGAGGAGACATTCACTCTACTGTCTGGTTCAAAATGGTTTACTGTCCTTGACCTTAAGAGTGGATATTATCAGCTCGAAGTTGAGCCCTCTGACCGTCCAAAGACAGCTTTTACAACCCCGTTTGGTACATGGCAATTTCGGCGTTTATCACAAGGGCTTACAAACTCCCCAGCCACGTTTCAGCGCACAATGGAGAGAGTAATGGAAGGAATGAACCTCCAGGAAGTCATCACTTTCCTTGATGATCTCATCATTTTCTCTAGTACATTGGAGGAGCATGAGGAACTAGTGATGAAAGTGTTAAAACGCATTTCTGATTTCGGACTCAAACTATCCCCTTCTAAATGCAAGTTTTTCCAAACATCAGTAAAGAATCTGGGACATGTGATTTCTTCACAAGGGATCCAGCCTGACCCTGATAAGGTTGCTGCTATTAAAACCTGGCCCTGCCCTCTGACAGTTCGTGAGCTCAGGTTGCTTCTTGGATTCACTGGCTGTTATCGCCGATTTGTTCATGATTACACCAAAACTGTCCGACCTCTTAATGATTTATTGCAAGGGGAGTATGCCTCCAGATACAAGCGTCTTTATTACGGGCCGCGAGCAAAGTCAGCTTCACTGAAAGATAGATGGATTGTGGATAAACTGACCTCCGCACCCATTCTCGGCTTTGCAGACTGGCAACTTACTTATGTGCTGCACATGGACGCGAGCACCACTGGACTAGGTGCAGTTTTGTATCAGGTTCAAGACGGTCAAACCTGTGTAGTAGCCTATGCCAGTCGAGGGCTTTCTAAAAGTGAGAGAAACTATCCTGCCCACAAATTAGAATTTTCCGCTCTTAAATGGGCCATCAGCAAAAAGTTTCAGGATTATTTATATGGGGCTGAGTTCAAAGTGCTGACAGACAACAACCCTTTGACTTATGATTTGACTAGCGCAAAGCTTGACGCCACTAGTCATAGATGGCTTGGGGCACTGTCAGTTTACAATTTTGATATACACTACAGATCTGGTCTGCGTAACGCTGATGCTGATGGACTTTCTCGGAGGCCTTGTGGACAACCAATAGAGGATGTGGAGTCAGAAGAGCTGAGGGAGAAGGTGTCCCTGTTGCTAAGTTGTGCGAGCCCAGGCACCAAAAGCTTCAGTGTTCTTGATGAGTAGGCAGTGAGTACGCTGTGCATGTATCACGGTGTTTCTCAAGAAAAATGTGAGTCTGTCAAGAGTCCCTGCGGTGGAAACACTGCTATGCGGTAAAGGAGCTATACCTGATGATTTGGAAGATCCGGCCCTCTGGCCAGGTTAAGAAATCATTCCAGGAATGTATATGGACGAATGGTATCAGTTGCAAAGAAAAGACCGTAGTTTGGCCTGCATCATAGTCATTTTGGAGGGCAACATTAGCACAGCGGCTTCAGATGTAAGAATGCGGGAGCCTGAGACTACGCTACTCTTAATGGAAAAGTCCAAGCTGGTGTTACTGGATGGAGTGTTGCACCATAAAGTTTTTGATCAGAGTGGTGAGGCTTTTCATCAGTTGGTCCTGCCAAGCAGCCACAGAGAGAGAGCATTTCATGGTATTCATAGCGAAACAGGTCACATTGGTATTGAGAAAACAGTGGAAAACAGTTTACTCGCCTAAAATGGCTCAGTACATTGAAGCTAAATGCAAGACTTGTGAGAGGTGTATAAGGAGAAAGGCCAGAGCCCAGAGGGCAGCCAAGCTCGTTAACATCAAAGTTACTGCCCCACTTGAGCTTGTTTGTATGGACTTTTTGAGTCTAGAACCTGATTCATTAGACACTCGTAATATTCTAGTTATAACAGACTGCTTTACCAAATATTTACAAGCGTACCCTACAAAAGACCAAACTGCAAGAACAGTAGCTAAGGTGCTGTGGGAAAATTTCATTAGCCACTATGGCTTTCCATGTAGATTGCATAGTGATCAAGGGGCTAGTTATGAGTCTGAAGTAGTGATGGAGCTATGTATGCTGTCAAATCTCGCACCACTCCTTACCATCCGAGGGGAAATCCGGTCGAGAGATTCAACAGGACTCTTTTTGATTTGTTGGGAACACTGAAAGAAAAGAAAAAGGAGGAATAGAGAAAATATGTCCGGCCGCTTGTACAAGCTTATAACTGTACGAGAAACGACGTGTCTGGGGAAGCACCGTTTCTTCTTATATTTGGTCGCCAGCCACGCCTCCCGATAGATCTTTGCTTCGGTATTAGTCCCAGAGGCCATAATCCCAAGACACACTCACAGTATGTGCGTGAGCTAAAAAGCAGACCCAGACATGCATATAATCTTGCATCTCGAAATGCGGAGAAAAGACGAGCGCTAAACAAGCGATGCTGGGATTCCACTGTGACTGCCATGCCTCTGGAAGTGGGTAACAGAGTTCTCGTTAGAAACCTGAGCCTTAGAAAGAAGCACAACATTTCTGACAGGTGGGAATCTGCTGTTCACATTGTGGTCAAGCAGCCTGATGAAAACATTCCAGTGTATGTGGTGAGGCCAGAGGATGGAGAAGGCAGAGAAAGAGTCCTTCATTGTGACTTGCTGCTCCCATGTGGGTTTTTACCAGTGAATTTGGAAGCTGAAGGAGAAAACCAATTCGAGACCCTACAAGATGTGAAGAAGAGATGCAAGACTCCTCAACTCCTTCTGAAGCACAAGAGGACAGTGAAGCACTTTGCACATATTCAGAGATGTCTGACACTGAAATGGTGGCAAGTTTAACACTAACGCAATGTAGACCACAGAGAAGACGTAAGCCTCCTGCTTTTCTTAGTGATTACCAAGTTGGTTGTAGGCAGCATAATGTTAGCTCATCTCCACTGCTCCATAGCTTTTTGATCTCTTTGCAGCAGCAGATTGCAGCATTGATACAAGTTGTTACTACTGTGCATGACGAGGATGTCATATTCTAAGCAGGGGAGGATGTAACCCAGCTGTACATAAGCCATTGAATGTAATGGTGTCTCTTAATTAAGCGCTACCCCTTTAGGACAATTATGACAGTTTTTCCACTCTTTTAACGCAGTTTCCGGCAAGCGTAGCTGCTTTACTGTAAAATTTCACAATTCCCATTGAAATGCACATGCAGGTGAGCACGAGGCTCAGATGATTTAGTGCAAGGGAAAGAGGAGGTCTGACGGATGCAGCCAACTCCAGCAGCCTTCATACTGTTAATTCTGTGTACTGATTCTCCTACTAGGCTGGCGGTGTGTTCTTCGTACTTTACACTGACTGATTCCAGGATTTCGCTGGTGACGCATTGGATAGAGGGAAAGAGCTAGTGATGAGAGGAGAGAGAGAGAGAGAGAGAGAGGCGGTCCTGGCAGTTCAAAATCTGCATGTGAGCACTTAAGTACACAAACGCACAATTTTTTGGGGGGTACCCAGATACACTTTTTTTTTTTCTTCAAGGAGTTCAAGGACTGTTCGGATTCTAATTTTTTTTTTTTCGGACACACAGAGTGAACATTTTCTTAAGGAACTGTTTTGAGAGTAGCGTTAAATGTCAGGGTTGGAGAGCTCTCCCATATATTTCTGCACATCTAGTGTTGGTTTCTTTCATAAAAAGCGAATTGGGAAAATTGTGAATATGTGCACATTTTGTTTTTTTTTATTTGTGTGAAAGTTACTGTACAAGAGATAATTGCCATTCAATTCCATAAGTTACTGAGCAAGAGAAATGCTCCAGTCCATTAAAATTCAGCTTTAGTGGACAGGTAGTACACTGCTACCAGACTCACAATAAATTCCTTTAATTACCAGCGCTGTTTCCGTGTTGTTGTTGTTTTATACTGATTGAACTGTTTAGGCCTCGGTTACAGACACAGATAAGTAATTTTAACATCTCACCAGCAAACATGTTTGTATAAGCACCAAATCCTACTTCCTCCAGTCAGTCACACACTTCTTGTTTTGTCCAAACTGCATAACTCATATCTACAAGAAAAAAATGTTTGCATTAAAAAAATCCTTAGGAAGTCAAGTCAAGTTTAATTAAATAAAATATTAGATTTAGCTTACCTTGATTCTCAGGACTTCCTGACCTTCAATCCAGCAGCGAATCAAACAACAAAGTTGAAATCACTGTTGATTTAACACCTGTGTTGAAGAGGGCAGCGCATTGTGTAGGCTATAGAGACACCAGCTCTTTGCTCCCTAGCCTGATTTAGTTAGTTAGTCTGTCCATCAGTCAGTTAACTGTGGGAGGCCAGGGTTCAAATCCTAACTTTAATATCCAACTAGCAAACCACACTCAATAACAATAGATAATGAGGATTACAATTTAAAAAAGAATGACTTAGAATTATTATACAGGCAAAGGAAATCCATTGTTGTGGCTCAGTAGGTGAGGTCACAGCAGTGCAATTTCTAGGATTGAGGGTTCAAGACAGAGTCTTCCCATATGATGTTAAATTTGTTTTCTCCTAAACCAATCGGAACGCATTGATTTGGACTGAAAACATCAGTGGTTTCCACACCAAATAACCGCGTGGTCATCCAGTCAAACGCACACTTGCACAAATTTGGTCTGAACCCGGGAAGACCATATGAGAAAGGATCTCAGGAAGGATCTCATGTCCTGAGAAAATGCGCTGGAAAATAAACACTGAGGGAGGATGTGGCGAAGATGAGTGTGAAATAAAGGTAGAGAAAGGTGGTTAGTCAAGTTGTTTAGTTTGCTTTTTTGGTGTTGAATGTCAAATCAGGGTGTATTATTATAGCGCCTTTTACAACAAATGGTGTCATGAAGCAGCAAATCTGGGTCCAAGCCCCCAGTGAGCAAGCCAGACAGCAAGAATCTCCATTGAAGAAGTGTTAAAAGGGACGGGAATTCCAATTATCTGAGAAATCCAAAAGGCTTGGAGAAAATTACTGAGCGTGAAGAAATGGTGTCTGAGTATTGATGGTTGTTGAGGCGAAAGTGAGGTTCAGTCTTTTAAATAGTTTTAAGGAGGCCCAGAAGAGATAGAAGCTTCAGTTTGGTACAGTGGGAATATTGATTAGAGTAAAAGCATGGGTAATTGAGTTTTACCGAGGGAGGGAATGAGACAGATTCCACAATGCGACTAAAAAACTTCAAAGAAATTAAGGTCCCAAAGTCTTTTTTCGTTAGAGGGAGAAAACCTGAGGCAGCAAAAGGTATTAGAGCACTGAGGCTGTGTGCTGGATTTGAAAAAGAGGTAGTCAGTTATGGTTGAGGAAATGGAGAATGAAGAAGTCGGATCTCAGTTCAGCGTGCCTGGAGGGCGAGATGTAGAGGAACAGAAGAGGCGCTAGGAGGCTCGGCAGGCGCAGGGCCATCGAGCAGGCTGGCGGGCGTGTGAAGCCGGTAAAGAAGCCGAGTAGGAGCCAGGGTGTGGCAAACGAGAGCGGCTCGAAATCGTTGTGATCTTCCCAGATTGCCTGATGCATTCATGATGTTGTTTGGCTTGATCATGCATTCAGTTTAAAATATCAAAAGAAACTCATCCACACATTCACCTTTATTCGGAAAACACTGATGTGTCTGGAGGATGGTAAACCACTGAAACCATGCCTGCTGAGTTTGAAAAACTCAGTTGAAACTCCTTTCATACCTACCACAAGTTGTGACCCTGAACAGCCACCTGATATCCCTGTCCAAGTGTTTTACAGTATGTACATCATGTATATACGGCCCCTGACTAAAACTTTCCTCAGCTATACCTTACCCTTTCCTATCAACCCAAACTGCCACACTAATGTTCTAGTGTTACTTATATCACATCTAATCACCTCATTGAGTGTTTCATGGAACTGTTTTTTCATTAGCCATCTCATCTAAGCACTAATATCTAACATCACAAATATGATCAGAGATTAACAGTTAGATATAAGGTTAACAGCTCAACAAACATTTCTTAAAGGAAACATCCACCAGTGTTTAAAATTACTTACATATCAAGCATTTTTTTTTTCATGCAGTAATAACTTTTACAGTACATATTAATTTATGAAATAGAAAAAAAACATTCCAAATGCCAATTAATTGTATGACTGTTCACTGAATGCCCACATCTCTGTACAGCTGTTACAACAGTGAAGAGAAAGCTTTTCAGAAATGCCAAAATGACTCCCAGTGGTTTCTTCCACAATGTGCCTCCATTAGATGATTACTCTTGCACTGGAAACTACTCTGGAAAGGTCATCTACAGAGATATGAGCTGTCTTTGCTTGAAACATCCTTTCTACCACCACGTGTAGCAGACGTGTTGGCATTCAAGCCATTGACTAATCAGTTGTACCCAGGCCACTGTATCACTGTATGTAGATTTAGCTAATAATATCATTAGCCAATAACACAATGGCTGCCAGAGGAGGTTAATGATGCAGTCATTATGTATCAAAAACAGGAAGGGGACAGGAGCCTTTTTGAAGTTTTATTCACATTTATTTTGCTTTTAGTGTGCTCACAGAAATCTGCACACTTTGAGCCAGTTTTGGCACGTTCCTTGTATGTAAAGTTACATTCCATCTCTAAATTAAATCTGTCAAAGCTTCTTTAGTATTTTCAAAGTGAAAGGACAGGATGCTACACATATTTTGCATCTGACAGAAAGACTTCTTAATTATTAAGAGGAAATAAAAAGCACGGTCTACAGTAAACCATAGTAGAAAAGGTCACAGCTTACTTTGAGATCAAAATCACTTCCACCAATCTTACAGGCTCATTTTAATGTATTTATTGTTTTCTCTTACAAAAAACGAGCCTGGTGGTAAAAGTGCTACATGTATTTCAAAAGTTCATTTGAACAATAATCACAGTTTAATCACACTCCTCCTATACATACACCTTTATAAGCTAAAGAGCAGATCCTATTGTTAAAACATCATCCTAATTACTAGCACTAGGGAGTAAATAGGGAGTTGATTTTCTTTTCTTTTTTATCCCCGACCCTCCCAGATGTTTTGTGTGCACGCCCTTGGCAGGCTAGTTGGTCGCTGCTGGATTGGACTCTTGTGAATCAGGAGTTGCTTCCTCTGGCTTTGGGGCTTCCTCTTGGATGGCTGTGGAAGCGTTCTCGGACGACTGTTGCTCAGCATTTGGAGCTTCTTCAGCTCGGCTGACAGTTTTGGGGTCCTCTGAAAGTTTCTCCTGGGCCTCAGGTTTCACTGCGACACCTGTGTGCTCAACTGCCTCGGGCTTGACCTCCTCGCCTTCTTCCCCCTTGGCTACATTAGAAGGGCCTGTTGCCTCCTCTTTGGATTTCCTGAAAGAGAAGCCACTCAGCTTGAAAGGTTTCTTGAAGGAGAAGCGCTGGTTCTTCTTCTTATGTGTCTTGTTGCTGGTAGCTGCCTCCCACCCAGATGGCACGGCAGCAGCAGATTCTCCCTCTTCTTTCTCTTTCTCTCTCCTCTGGTCCTGCTCTCCCATTTTTCCCTTCTTCTCATCCATAGCTGCTGCAGCCTCAGCCTTCTCGCCCATCTCCTCTTTGGGCTGCTCCTCTGTTGCGGCACTCCCATTAGCCTGCACTTTTCCTTTCCCCTCTGCAGGAGGCGCGCCCCCGTTCACCTTTACGTGACCATTCTCCTGTCACAAAAGGAGACAATTACCACATTAGATATATACACACTTTAAGATCTAAGTTGTACTATACAGTTTTTTTATGCACAATTAAACCATCACTCCAGTATTGACTCTATAACACTCTATAAAAGGCTCTACAATTATTACTAGTTGTTTGTTCCATGTATCCTAAATTATGAACATTGTAAAATCTATAGATTATATACTATATTCTACAAATTAACACAATGAAATAAGGCTTCGGAGCACCAAAGCTATTGCACCAGCGGCCAGAGGGAGCAGAAGAGACCACGACTCAAACCTAAACAATGACTCAAATAAACGGCCTTTTTTGGTTTTTATTTTCGTGTTACATCAATTTTAACCAGCAGCAGGAAGCTGTCGCTGTTTTAGTCGGTTTCATACATTGATATTTTTAAAAATCGATCTGAAAAGCATTCTGTGTTTTTAGACGGCTCTGTAAAAAGACACCGTGGGCGCAGAACGCGATGGTGGGCGACGCGTCTACGTTTGAAATTTGAACAAACAGACGCGGCAGCTTCATAAATTCACACACCGTAGAACATTTAAACTTTCAGAAAGCCCCTCAGAGATAACAAACAACACTCATAAACATTGCTTGTGTGATAAAAGCTAATGAGGAAAGCAACGCGGAGCATCTGTCAATGAAAAAGGGCGTAGTGAACTGCGCCCTGCCAGCTATTGTTGCTCCTGCTTCTCATTTTCCAACAAAACACACCCAAACCTTCCAAAATATAATCGACAATACCGCTCAGTCCTAGGAAAAAACTCACATTTAGCGAGAAGCGAAACGAGAAGTGCTGCTTAATTTCACTCCTCTCCAGGCAGTGAAAGCCCACTCAACACGCTCTATTTACACAATAAGACAAAAGATCTCAGATACTCCACTAGCATGGAGGAGAAAAGACACCAACATGCCTGTGGGGAGGCATGAGGGACTGTGGTGTTCACTGAGAAAAGCGGAAAACGACTGAAACGAAAACAAAAATAAAAGGTGTACAGCCCATGACGTAGTCGACTGAACATCTGACTAGAAATGGATGTTTAGCGAAGGCAACAGATGAACAAAGATCTGTGACCAAACTTCTAAAATGACATAACGCCATCAAAAAAGTGTAGACCCCTCCAAACGTGGTTCGTCTGGGGAAGTCCTAATGTTAAACATGGTCTCAGACATGATAACACGATCAGTGCGCACAGAAGTAGGTCTAAAAGGGTTTACTTGATGGTGAAGCCGAGTTCTTACCTGGCCGTTGGGTTTGCAGCAGGCTGCCGCCTCTCCGGGGTTTTCCGCCGCCGCGGTCTCGCCCTTCGCGGCGCCTTTGGAGAATTGCGCCCCCATCGATCCTCTCCAACAAAAGAAGTGAGCAGCAAACAAAGAACTAAAGGCTCGCTCTCCGGGGATCGCAAAAAAACCCGAAACTATAAAAAGCTTCGCAGAAGCTCGCCTCGCGAACACCTGGGCCGCCAAAAGCACATTCCTCGGCAGAGAGTGCTGAAAGTGCTAAAGACCTGACTAGGGGTTTCTGATGGGTGTCAGTTTGGTTTCAACCCTCAACGTGCGCGGACTGCGAGGATGGACCCGCACTGAGCGGCCTGAGGCATCCGCTACAACGCCAGTAAATCAGAACTCTGTGTTCTGCCCATAGAGGCGGGGCCGCGACGCCTCGTGAACAATAGAACTTGGAGAGAAATTGGAAAATGAGTTTTCAAATATGAGAGAGCAAAAAGTAATGGTGTGACTTATTGCAAAATTTGGTATCGATCCGATACCAAGTAAATACAGGGCAAGTATCATAGATAGTGATACCGATGGGGAATCACCTAGGTGAAATAAAAAATAAAGTCTATTTATACCTTATTTACATGTAGCAGATATGAACTATTTGTTATAATAACAACTGTATTTATATAATTAATAATAATTTAGCCATATTTTATAATGAAAAAAGAATAATAATAAAAATTGTATTTGATAATAATAAATATTACCTCCCCTAGACATGAAGTAATGTTACTTTAAACACTGTATGACCTACCTGGATACCTTTTGGCTCTGTGAAAGAACTTTTGTGGAGACCTCTAACTCTGAGCCGGGGGTCTTTGTTTTACTCATGGCTTTACCTCCTCCTCCCTTTGTTTCTTTTGAAACTCTGAGTTCTCTTTTTTGTGTTGTTTTATGTGTTTATACAAATTTGTGTTGTTGTAACTGCTCCAAACAGCCTTCTTGCACACATCACATTTTGCTAAATTTTTCTTTTTCCATTTTAAAATACCCCACATTGCACTCCTTTTCTCTGCCCTGCCTCACTGCAGCCTGCTTCAACTGTTTGCTCAGTCATGTGACCGCAGGACAAGAAGCAGAGTGGAGCCTCATAAAAAGCCTCTATTCCACCAAATGGTTCAGTGAATGCTGTTTGTTGAGTGAGCGAGTAAGTGAGTAAATGGAGTTTGGTGAGTGAGTAATTGAATTGTGTTTGATCAGTGAGTGAGTAAGTGAATGGTATTTGGTAAGTAAGTGAGTGATTAAGTTGGGGGGAGTTGATCAATGAGTATTTAAAAACTGTTTGGGCAGTGAGTGACTGGTGTTTGGTTAGTGATGGAGTGGTGATTAAGTGAGTGAATAGTGTTTGGTCAGTCAGTGAGCAATTGCTGTTTAATTAGTGAGTGAATAGTGTTTAATCTATAAGTGATGTAGTCAATGGTGTTTGGTGAGTAAGTGAGCAAGTGACTTTTTAGATTTTTATTTGATTGAAATTTTGAAAACCATGTATCATTTTTGTTTCACTTCACAATTATGTGCTATTTTGTGTTGGTCTATTACTTAAAATCTCAATTAAATACATTTAAGTTTGCAGTTGTAAGGTTACAAAATGTGAAAAAGTTCAAGGGGTATGAATACGTTTGCAAGCCACTGTACAAAGTGAAGCAGACACCAAAGAAGAGGTTAATAATTCTACAAGCTTCCTTATACACATTACTTGAAATGGCATCTGATGTCTGTGACTCCTACAGTAAGGACTGGTGGGCTAAAGGACTGATAGAATCAGCACTTTCTGCTGATATTGATATCAGCTGAATTTTAATTAATGTGCATTTTGACAAGATTTATAGTAACACGGTGGTGTGTCATAAGTACAGATTAGAGATGAAGTAGAGATCGATCGGCTATGTATCGGTATCAGCTGATTTTTAATCAAAATATGTGAGCGGTGATCTGCCAATATTTCTCCAATTTAGCTGATCCCGATAGCCGATCGATGGCATTAAACAAATAAGCCTAATTTCAAGCTGACGTTTCATTGAAACCCCCTCCGGTCAGGTTGCAATCCCTACCTGAACCGCTAGGTGGAAATTCGTCAGACTGACTAAAGCGGTGCGCCTCGCCAGAAAAGTTTGCGTTCACGGCATGTGCTGTCCGTCTGGCAGTTTGTTGCTGTATGTGACACAGACTCATCCAGGATGTAAAATTTGTAAAATCAACGTGTCTCGTGGGCGAACCAAAGACATTTAACACTACTAATCTGATACGGCATTTAAGAGTACCCCACGTGGCTAAATACAGTGAGTATCAGCAAACAGCAGAGCTAGCACGCACAGCTAGAACAAAACAAATAACCCAGAACATCGTGCAGACCAGATCTGACCAGTACAAACAGTACAGCAGCAGCAATTCAAAATCTACATTTAATGATATCAGTTTTTTTGTTTAAAATAACCCAGAGTCTGAGTTTAATGACTGCAGTTTTGATTGCAATTATTTAATTAGCTTTTTCCGTTTTAAATTAAGGGTTTAATGTTTGCAGTGTTGGCAATATTTGTTTGATTTACTTTGCTTATTTACTGTTTATTTACTGCTAATTTTGTTACAAATATTATGTTGTTTCACATGAGCTCGTTAAAAATGGTAATAAACCAGTTTCGACCATGTTTGACTTGCTTGTGCTAGTAACTACATGTAGCCCTGCCATGGTATATAGCCCCGCCCTTGATCAGTATGGGCTATCGGCTGATCGCACCGAAAGGTGATCGGCGATCGGAATCGGCCTTAAAAACGCTGATCGGTCCATCTCTAATTAAAAGTATCTAATGTAGTAACAAATCAGTAAACTATTTTTGTTCACCTGAATAAGTACTTTGAATGAACAGTTTTATTTCAATCAATATCATTTATTGAGTAAAACTAGTTCAACTGCGTGTTACCTCAAGAAGCAATTTTTTAGGTTTACCCACAAAACACTTTCACAGTGTAAGTTGGGTAAACTAAGGAACATCTGACTAAACTTATTATAAACTTACTATTTGCAGTCACTTTAAAAAAGTTGTTGTAACTTGCAAGTTGAATGAATGAAGATATGACATGTACTAGCACTTATTATATTGTAATTTTTATGTGTGGAGTTTGCATGTTCTCCCCATGCTTGAGTGGGTTTCCACTGGGTACTCCAGTTTCTCCCACAGTTCAAAGACATGCATGTTAGGTTGATCGGTCACCCTAAATTGCTTGTAGGTGTGCGTAAGTGTGTGTTGGCCATGCAATGGACTGGCAACCTGTCCATGGTGTACGCTGACTTCACCCGATGACGCTGGGATTAGCTCCAGCCTCCCTGTGACCCTGACTAGCGGGATAAAGTGGAAGATAATTATGCTATAGAATAAAAAGTGTGTAGCAAGTGAATTATGTTTGGATGGATGGACATATACTACTGTAAGCATGCATTAAGGTTGTTGTCAATTTTAATGAAACACCATGCCCTTTTGTTAAAGTTCAGACACAGATAGCCATCACACAAAATACTACAGAGATTACAAGAAGTTGGCTCAGCAAATCCTATAATTTCATGGCAGAAACCCAACAAGAAAATCTGCTCCAAACTCATGAGATAATGATTTGGCCAGATGGGTCACATGGGCCAGATGGAACATGGATGCAGTTTCCAGTCGAATTCAGATGATTCTCAGAGCATATCTGTACGGCGGTATCTTCAATACTAAAGCTCTGAACTGGTCTCCTTCATTTTAATGGCAAGAAAAAAAATTACAAGATATATAGTTTAGTAACTAAAACTTTTTTTGTAAGAGCACGTTTGGTCAGTAAGTAGATGAATTGTGTTAAGTGAATAAGTGAGTGGATGGTGTTAAGTGAATAAGTTTATAATTGTGTTAAGTGAATAAGTGAGTGGATGGTGTTCAGCCAATCGAGTGAGTGAATGAATGGTCTTTTATCAGTGAGTAACTAAATAAACATTGTTTGGTTGATGAGTGACAAGAGTTTTGTCAGTGAATGAATAGTGTGTTACAAGTGAATAGTGTTTGGTTATTAAGTGAATAACCAATAACCGTTTTTTTTTTGAGTGAATGAACGCTTGAATGTTGAATGAAGTAAATGTTGTTTGGTTAGTTAGTTAGTAAGTGAATGCTGTTTGTTGAGTGAGTAAATGATGTTTAAGTGTATAATTGAGTGATTGGGTGATGTTTGGCACTAAGTCACTAAGTAGCAAGTTAACAAGTAAGTCTCAAGTCTTGGCAATCAAGTCCTGAGTCAAGTCCCAAGTCAGTACAAGCGAGTCTCGAGTCAAGTTCCAAATCAATACAAGGAAGTCTCAAATCAAGTCTCAAGTCTTAAACTTCGAGTCCTAGTCAGGTCACCACATGTAACATAATTTCAATATTTAACATATTTAGTACTGTCCAGCAACAAACTAAAGAATTTACTGTAATCTCTAATAGATACATACTAAATGCACACCTATATACACAGACAGCTCAAAAACAGACAGACAGACAGACATCAGCAGCAATAGCATCTTGAGCTAGCATCTTGACATGGCACAGCACGGCGCGAGGTCAGGTACATGTGCTGATCAGTATTGATTGAGTTCACATGCTCGCTAATCACAACTTATTATTCAGCACATGTAGTACCCACTTACTTCACCACCATATCTAGTTATTCAACATACAAGGAGACTATAAAGAAAAGAAGAACTCTTTTAATGAAAACATATATATTTCAGTTTTCCGTGTTTTCATACACTTCAACTTTTGCAACATGTTTTGGCATATAGTAACTGAAAATTCCCAAAAACATGTCCCTTAAATAGAATTTAAACTTAAACATACTTAAATTGTTTTGGCCTATGGCATATTATGTGTCTTAAATACACTGGACATTATAAATAACAATAAAGCTCTACTTTCTATATGAACTGTTCTTTCAGTAGAATACAATAATACCACTCTAAATTATAAAACATTGTAGCATAAATAACCCTGATACATAATCACAGAGGAAATGCACATTATTTGATTAAAATAATCCTGCAGTCGATGTACAGAGAATATATTTTATTGCCATATTTGAATGTATTTATGCCCAGTCACCCTGGAACATTCTGATAACAAAAAAATTAAACAAGGTGTGATTAATATTAAAATTAACTATTGCCTAAATAAACCCTGGACTGACATCTGTTATTATTATGAACATTTAATGCCATTTAATATGTTAAATTACAATTATCACTAAAATACACTTGTTTGTGCATGTTGGTGATATTGGATGCCATTTACTTAAAAACTGTACTGTAGAATCACTCTGAACTGATATCTGTTGACTTTATGGATTACTATTAGGAATTGTTTTATAAAGCTGTGAATTTTACTTGTAAATTTTTTTCTGAGCTCTGCATGTGCAATGACTTTAACCAACACATGTATAGCAGCCGCGCACTCACAGTTCACGTGCGGCTAGTTTAACTGTGTTTTTGGCAGTTTGGCAGTTGATGGGGAACAGGCACGTGGGCAACGGGAATCAGTGAATACATGCTCATAAAAAACAAAACCACCCCAATCCAATACTCGATCACAAAAACATTCACTCGAGCACAGAAAGCAGTTGAATGTGATTGACATGGCGTGCAAAGATAGCTTTTGAATCGAGAATGAAAAAGGCGGTTTGAGCACGATATGATAATAAACACGCAGACAGGACTGTCTGTGCTCACGAGTTTCACATTTACACTCTCGGGAGGGATGTTTACACATGCACGTTGTTAAAATTCACAATTCCCATACTTGCCATTTACCTCTGAAACTGCGTTTATCACCGTCCTCCCTTTAAAACCAATCACAGTATGAAGACGCACTAAGAGGGATAATAACCAATTTTGTTACTTTCATTTAGACGGCTCCCTGGCTCTCCGCTCGTAGCCTGTTTAAAGAGTTTAAAACTAGCGCAAAACAGGTTGCTGCCCAGTGCGGTTACATAGATGAGTTACCTAGAGCGCAAATGCACAGACAGGTGAACTCAAAGCCATCAAAGGCTTTTTGCGTATTTTTGATGTCTAAATGCGTATCTGCTACGCAAAATGTGTAAAGGTTGGCAGGTCTGCATTATGCAGAATCAATGAATCAACAAAGGACACAAATATGTACAGACTCAAAATTCTGTCTACAGGCACTCCAAGCTCTGGTAACTAACCACCCAACAATAACAGCAATTCTGCAGAAAGTATACTAACTAGAAAAACAAAGGACCAGGACACAGCAGGCCACACATACTTGATCCAATGTACCAGACCCCACCAGCGGAGATCAAACCTCTTATATCATAGACAAATGGTAAATAAACTATTATATCAAGGACAAATGCAAAACAACTGGAAAACAGAACAGAATACTAAATTGTATGAAGCCAATCCCCTTACTGGGGGAACAATGAAGACCTACCTCGGAAACCAGACAGTCTACACAAGATGCCGTATAGGTTATACTAGACGAACACACATGTACTTGATAAAAGGCAAAACTGTCCCACATTGTGCAACATGCCCTAGCACAGATTACAATAAAACATTTACTGCTGGAATTAATCATCTATAATGAAGAAAGACAACAGAACTTATCAGCAGAAACCGTAAACAAACTCTTCACCAAGACAAAAGCAACAGCACTCCTAAAACTCCTGTCATTAACAAAACTGAAACAACACTCATAAGTGAACATACATAGACAACAGACAACTTTTCCACGTAAATAAAACGAAATAAGAAAATAAAGAACAGATTGCAACCTTTCCTGCCATGAACATGGCCCAAAGGGCAGACCCAGCTAACAAAAAAAGGTCCCCAGGACGTCCCCCGAACCAACGCGGCGGATGTCCCCTGAACGTTCTTATAGGACGTTCGTAGGACTACCAGGAAACCTCCAGGGGACTATGAGGGGACGTTCATGGAAAGTCCTTTAAACGGTCTCTTTCAACGTTCTTAGGACATTTGTAGGACTATTACGAAACCTTCAGGAGACTATGAGGGAACTTATATGGAAAGTCCTTTAAACGTCCTTTAAACCAATACAGCCTTGTTTGTAGTTTATTTGTATGATATGCGCTGATTTGAAATGCATGCATAACGTCTAATACAATGCACTACCGCCGCTGGACTCGGCGCACATTATTTTTTTTTTCCTGCACTGTTAACTTCTTACCTAATTATTAAGGCTTGTGCACCCGTTTATATGTTCTGAACTGGACGCCAGCTGTTTCGCCTCTTCCGTGTAATTTTCTTCCAGTAACTAAAACACAGACCACCTTTCACAACCGCTCGTAGCGCTAAGTACTTTTTTTTATTTATTGAGAGAATACAATACAATAATTCAAGTCACAAAAATACAATTTACATATTCCCTTTTTTAACATATGCACTAAACAACCAGCAACCCCCAACCCCCCACAACCCCACTCAGCTCAACATGACCAACACAAAAATTACTGGTTATTATGCAATATAAGATACATTGAAGGAACAAGCACACATTTAATTGGGTAGAACCTTTAAATTTGTGAAATAGGAAATAAAGGGTTGCCATTTATGATACAATTTTACCATACATCCCCTCATAGTGTATTTAATTTTCTCAAGTTTTAAAAAAACATGACATCTTTGAGCCATTGAGAAATAGAAGGATATTTAACAGATGCAATAACAAATGCAATGCAATGCAATAACAAAGAACGTCTTGCTACTAAGGATGTGAAAGCAATAATGTCCTTTTGTGTCGAGTTAAGTGCTAGTGAGGGGTCAGAAATCCCAAATATAGCAATCAGAGGGCAAGGTTGAAGATTTACCCCAAGAACAGTGGACATAGTAATGAAATATCCCTCCCAGAACCCTTTCAAATCAGGACAAATAAAAAACATGTGGCTTAGATGAGCCATGGCATTTATCACATTTGTCTTCCACTGATACTTAAAACTGCAGGGATTGAAAGTGTAGGATCTGTTATACATAATAACAAATCATCTGCATATAGCGAAACTTTATATTCAATTCCATTCCTGGTGATTCCTTTGAATGAGAGGGCGGATCTTAATGTGATAGACAGAGGCTCAATAGCGATAGCAAAAAGCAAAGGTGACAACGGACAACCTTGGCGACATCTACGTCCAAGAGCAAAAAATTCGGAGTACTCATTGTTAGTATGGACACTGGCCTTGGGGGATGAATAAAGGAGACGAATCCAAGAAATAAATTTATCACCAAAACCGAATTTCTTCAGAACAGCAAACAAGTACTCCCACTCAACCCTATCAAATGCCTTTTCAGCATCTAAAGACTAATTCTGGAAGTTCAGCTAAATGTTTTGAGTAAATTATATTAAAAAGTGTACGGGTATTAAAAAACAATTGTCGTCCTTTTATAAAACCATTTTGCTCCTTAAATATAATCTGAGGGAGCACATTCTCTAAACGGGATGCAATTACTTCAGCCAACACCTTTACATCAGCATTAAGCAGAGATAAAGGTCTGTAGGAACCACAAGAGTTTGGATCTTTATCCCTTTTAAGAAGGAGAGCAATAGTGGCTTGCGTCAAGGTTGGTGGCAGTGAACCACTTTCTAAGGATTCATTGAATACTGATAAAAGTATTGGAGCCAATTTACCAATAAATGTTTTGAAAATTTTTTTATCAGAAACCCATCAGGGCCAGGAGCTTTATTGGACTGCATAGCATTAATTGCAGCAGACACTTCATCAAGGGAGAATGGGGAGTCCAGTTGCTTGGCAGTAATAGTATCAATAACAGGATTGGAAAGGTTCTGAAGGAATGTGCACATTTTAGTGATATCTGTAGGAAATTCGGATTTATATAATGAGTAAAATGATTTAAAAGTAGCGTTAATTTTCAAGGGATCTATGGTAATATCATCATGAGTGTTTTTAATGCAAGGTATCAAACGGGAAGTGGCCTGCTGTCGTAGTTGATGTGCCAGTAAACGACTTGCCTTATCACCATGTTCGTAATATAAGCCACGACTGCGTAGTAATAAGCCCTCTTTAGTCGAAATGAGATCAAATTCTACTTGCAAATCGAAACGCTGCTTGAATAATTCTGGAGAAGGGTTGAGTGCATATCTTTGATTAAGATTACTAATTGCAGATGAAAGTTCATTAAGTCTAATATTAATACTTCTATTAGACAGAGCAGAGTAGGAAATTATTTGACCTCTCAGATAGCATTTGAGTGTCTCCCAAATCAATGAATATGAAGAGGAGTCATTTTGATTGAAAAGCAAGAAGTCATCTATAGCGTTTGAAATGAAATCACAAATTTCCATGTCTGCTAACAGAAGAGAGTTAAATCTCCAGCGTGTTGGGCTATGTTTATGGGTAGAAAATTGAAGATCTAATAATAAAGGTGAGTGATCTGAAATTACAATACCCAAATAGTCAGAAGAAGTTACACAAGAATTAAGCGTACTGTCAATTTAAAAAATAATCAATTCTGGAATATGAGTGGTACACCTTGGAAAAGAAAGAAAATTTTTTAGTAGAGAGGTTACGAGATCTCCACGGATCAACAAGACCATTACGTTTCATGAAATCGGAAAAAATGTTGGACATAACAGATTGAGTCAGATTACGGGGGTTAGACCGATCCAAAATTGGGTCAAAAACACAGTTTAGATCCCCTCCAAGGATCAGCAGGTGAGTATTCAAAAAGGGGATGTTGCTCAGCAATCGGCTAGCAAACTCAGCATTGTCGAATTTCGGGGCATATACATTTACCAACAAAACCTTTTTTTGCATAAGGGTACCAGCAACTATGAGGTATCTGCCATTCCTATCAGCGATAACATTAGTAGAAAAAAACTGAACTTTTTATTAACTAAAATAGCGACCCACCTGGCTTTTGAATTAAGATTTGAGTGGAAGACTTGACCCACCCACGGACATTGTAACCTACGGTGATCTTTAATGCGAAGATGAGTCTCCTGTAAAAATACTAAATCAGAGTTTAAACGTTTCAAATGTGTGAAGACCTTAGATCTCTTAACCGGGTTACCCATACCTCTGATATTCCAACTAATAAATCTAAGAGGTGTGCCTGGCCCAGCATTGCTGGGATCTATGTTGCCGTTAACCATCTAAAAAAATAAATAAAAAAAATCACAGCAAAAATGCAAGTGACCATAGAGAGCCGAGATGGGATACCCTCCTCCCAACATACCCCTAAACACAAATACACCCAAAGTCCCTATATAATCCCAAAACAAAAGGGACAGCAGTGTTTCCCACAATAGCCAAAAGTTGTCCATAATAACGTTGAACTACTCGGAGACTACGCAAAGCAGTGTAAGCAGAAAAAGAGAGAGAGGAAAAAAAAGAAAAAACAAACAACCAACCTCCCACCGATTTCACCACCAATTAACAGTATGCGCAGTAATAAACGTGTTATATTTAAAAAAAAAAATAATAAAAAAAAAAACACTCACAAAAAAAACACACACAGTGCAAAATATTGTTTCGTCTGAAAGTGAACATACCAGTACAACAGTGGATGACTGCCTTAACACCACATATTAAATGTGAAAGTGTTCAAGAGGATTAGATGGATACCTTAGAGCATGTGAAAATAGGGACAGTAGACCCTGAGTCCTGAACAAAAAAGATGCTGAAAGCATAAAATAAAATGAGGCAGTGTTAAACTGCAGTACAAAAATACAAAACATAGTATAGCCTTATTATATAACAGTACCGGTCAGATTGAGGTAAAAATAAATAATATCGTGCAAGTGAGGATTTAAGGCTAGTGAAATCCTACACTCTAAGCAATAACATATCACAAAGATGAAAAGGTATAAGAGTTCACCTAGACATCAAGGTTTTGACATAGTCGCTGGCTTCCTCCGCTGAAACGAAGTCTTTCTTGACGCCGTTGTATGTTATGCGAAGTCGCGCTGGATGAATCAGGCCATACCGAGCACCGTTGATACCACGAAGTTGGCGCCTGACCTCGTTAAATGCAGCTCGAGCCCGAGCTATCTTGGCCGTGTGGTCGGGGAAGATTGAGATGGTCAGCTCCCTAACTTTAATCTGTAATGCACGGCGCAGAACGTCAACACAGTCACTGTGATAATGAAATCTGCACACAATAACTCGAGGACGATCACCGGGCTTGGGTTTAGGTTGGATGGAGCGGTGAGACCGATCCAAAAGCGGCTCCTTCACCAGACCGAGCGCCTCCTTCAATAGGGCAGCTACCGCAGTAGTGGTGCAGGTGTCGGGACCCTCCGGAACTCCCAGTATCCTAATGTTGTTGCGCCGGGATCTGGACTCCAAGTCTTCACATATATTTTCCAGCTTGGCTACATTAGCATTGAGGGACTTGATAGTAGTTTTCAACACAGCGATATCGTCGGAGCACTCGGCGCGTGCTCCATATCTCCGACGGCACTTTTTAGCTTGGACATGGTAGCATCGGTAGCAGCTTTATCATTAGCCAGCTGTGTCTTTACCGCTTGCAGATCGAGCTTGATGGTAGACGAAGCATCCCCGAGAGTGTCCTGAAGTTCCTTTCTGAAAATATCAGCAATGTATTTCCTCAGTGAAGCCAGCAACTCGATCTTGAGGGCAGCGATGTCAGGTTCAGCGTGTGTCGAGGCAGCCTCTGGAGGAGCTGACGGCTCACTCGAAACTGTGGTCGCAGTTTGTGGACCAGGCCGCAATTGTGTCTGAATAGTATTACGAGTTTTAGAGTTTTTTCCAGACATTTCACGCTGTCCAGAATTAGATTTCTCAACAAAGAGAGCTGCGGAATAGAGCAAAACTAAATGTGTAACCAAAAAGCGCAGCTGAATTACAATTTACATCGAAATCGACAGGAGCTTCCAAACGTACGTCCTACTCCATTGAAGCTCAGCAGCGCCCCCCAGCGCTAAGTACTTTATCTTGTCCTTAAGAATGTTCGTTAATTTACAAAAGCTTTCTAAAACAATTCTTAACCAAAGTATTAAGTAAACTTACTTGAGTTACCTGACCCATTTGTAAGCACTACGTGCTTCTTTATTTGCCATCAGAAACAACAATTTTTAACCAGCTTAAATACCTTAGAACTAAGTGTATTTATTTAAAAGCCTGAGTACACAGACATCATAATCTTCATCCTCTGGTACCAGGTAAAGAACTTCAGAAGAGCAAAAAAAGCACTCACTGGCTGCTGCAATATAATGTACATTTACCTTTATTTCAAATCTCATTATAACGTCTTGTATCCTACATAGCAAAAGTGATTTAGCCCAGATCTGGTACATATCATCCAGAAGTTCTGGCCCGGGTCTGTACAGATCCCCATTACACTTTATATATAAACACATATATACTTTTCATATAGATTAAAACAAGGCTGTATATTTCAATTAATTACATTTAAACACAAGCATATACAAAATAAATAATTAATAAGCAACAGCCTTAAACGTTTTTATTCCACACAATATTAACAAACAGCCATTTGCTACATTGATCAGAGCATTCTTGGACACTGAGACTTGACATGAAGCATTATTATGTAAGCAGCCTAAAAAGGAAACACAAAAGATAGTTTATTTGTAAACCAGCATAAATGAGGTGCCATAAATACACAGTCCCTGCTAACAACAGTTAGTGAACGATTAGATGCTATCTAGATATCCGCCTGAATGGCTTATAAATTTGCTCTTAGGTCAAAACAAAGATTTTTTCAGTTTTATGACCTATGCCCAGATTGTACTTAATTATGTTGTATCATTATGAAACAACTTCATTTAAAATAATTTTATTTCTATTGGGACAGCTGACAAGCAGGTATTATAAAATAAATAATAAATAAGACAAAAGTATATGACAGGGTATGTATATTAGCGAATATACAGTTTCACATACACCCATCAATAAACAACTTTACAAATAATGTTCTGAGATGCCTATAATTAATTAAAGTCAGACTTCTGACCAGAAAATATCCTGTTACCTGGAGCGGCCCAATAAAAGAATTAATTTGTTGGGGCAGGCTTCCCCTCTAGTTACGCCACTGGTGCGTGTGTGTGTGTGTATATACATATATAACTTTTGAGGGAATGTGATCAGGTGATTATGTAATGATAATCTTGACAGGCCAACTGTTGGACACTGTCAACTGTATTTAAACTGTTCCACATTACGAACTAAGCCAAAAGAAACAAGGCAAATGGGACAGAATAATGTAGAATTTCCTAAAAAAAAAAAGATAAAAAAAACTATTTTTAAAAAGTAGAATTATATAGAATAACACCCCCTTTTTTATGTGCGCTCCCCATTCTAATAGTTGCAAGGTGCCATAGAATGCATTTATTCAGTATTTAAAACTGTTTTCTGATGTTGTGTGACCACTGGGTTAAAAAAAAAACCCAGATGTGGTTCTACACATTATTTACATGGTATGGTACAGCCTGGCCCTAGAATAAAACAAGCTGGTTTCCCTTGTTTGGGGACATAATTTTGTGTGAAGTAGAGACTGTCAGGTAACATAGTAGAATTTGGGAATCAACTTGTTTTACCATCCCGGATTTGTAAAGGCAGGATTTGTATTTGAAGGTGAAACAGCAGTGTTTAAGGTTCATGGTATGTACAGTTCTACACATTGTACACTCATTATTCAAGTATGACAATTTAAATATAGTTTTCCATTCAGTACACATACACTGTACATAATACACGTACAAGTCATGTATTCATTCAGTATTTTGTGGCCCCAACATATTGGCTGGATAAATTATGCTGTGTAACCTATAAAATACACATCATCCAACATGCATTAGATAAATCCAAACCTGTAAAACATAATTTACAGGGCTGATCAGATGGTCCAATAAAAGAGTCTATGCACATGTCGCAGGTCAACTGGAGAGGGACTGAACACCATACACACTTTAACATTATACCATAAAATAAATATACCTCGGTTCTGAAATTGTACTGAAGATGTGAAATGAGTTCTAGTGATAAGCGGGTTTATCGTCAGTAAACCGAATCTATTTCAGAGTTTAGAGTCATGACACGCGGCGGATCTGGAACTATGTGGGTAACCACCAGGGGACTATATGGGGACGTTACTGAACGTCCCGTAAAGGTAACAAAAATAACGTAATTTGAGGGACTATATGGGGATGTTACTGAACGTCCCATGAATGTTTTTTTCGAACGTCCCTGTATGACTTGAATAGGCCACATAGCAGACGACTCCGTTCCGGATCCGGGTTTCCTCCGGCCGATCCGCCCAGCAGTCACAACCGTTATGCGGATTCGGCCCGGGTCCGCTGCGTGTTCGGTTCATGACTCTCAGATCCGTTTTACTGATGATAAATCCGCTAAACGCTCGCACTCATTTCACATCTTCAGTATGATTCCAGAATGGAGTCAGATTCCATATGTAGTTTAGAGTCGTTATACAGATCCGGTTCAGATCCGCGGAGGAGCACAGAACCGGCACAAATTCTGGAGCGCGAGGAGTGACCAACGGACATCACCAACAACTGACAGGGGCAGCAAAGCTCCCACACAGCAGAGTTAGGTCACAGTTAAGAAAGTTTATTCAACTTAAATATGTTTTTGTACAGGTTTGTTTTGTTTATGTTGGATAGTGCTGGCGATTTATTTGTGTTTTATGATTCTACATTTTATATTACTCAGTGTCAGTTCAGCTAGCAATGCTAGTTAGCTAACGTTAGCTAGCTACAGAGCTGAACAAATGCTGATAACTTCAACTCGTTTTTCTTCTCAAACGCACTGCTACGTCTTTTTTGTAAAAAGTAAATTAATTTCTATAACGAATTAACAGTTCATTACATTTGTCTTTTACGTGTTTAGATTAATCTAATACATTATATGTTAGGTAACACAGGGTGATCTGTTTGTAGTTTATCGGTTATAACTACAGCCTAGTTCTGTGGACAAAAAGATCTAACAGCAACAGCATGTAAGTCTACCTTAATACTGTTTAGTTAAACTCATTTTGCTTCGATAATGCAGCCTTTTGTAAAATTAAGTGAGTTAAGAAGAGTTAAGAAAATTCGTTTATAGTATAACGTTGAGGTGTGTTCGGTGTTCAGGCCTTTTCCAGTTGACCTGTGACCTGTGCACAGACTCTTTCATTGGACCCCCTGATCAGCCCAGTTGCATTAATTAGACAAGGTAAGTTGCATTTAGTTCAGTAAATAATAATTTTACAGGTTTGGATTTATCTAATGCATGTTGGAATGTTGGATGATGTTGTGTATTTCATAGTTACACAGCATAATTTATCCAGCTAATATGTTGGGGCCACAAAATACTAAATGAATGTGTAGAACTGTACCATGAACCTCCTCCTTCAAATTCAAATTCTGACTTTACAAATTAGGGCTGGTAAAACAAGCTGATTCCCAAATCCTACTGTGTTACCTGGTAGTCTCTACTTCACCCAAAATGATGTCTCCAAACAAGAGAAACCAGCTCGTTTCATTGTTACATGATCACCTGATTGCATTTTTAAGATAATTGCAATTATTTAAAATGACAGCAATTAGTTTGCATTGTGGTCAGCTTTGCCAGTTGTTTATTCCACGGCCGACAACAAAGTTTCATCAGTTGGGTTGAGCCAAACACTTCTAAATAAAATAAGACGAAAATGCTTTTATTTACTGTCAGGTCAAGGATCCAACAAAATAGCCTGATACAAAAGTTACAGTGGACAAACAATTTCATATAATGTATATTAATAACAGCATCTGTAAAGAACAGTTTAAACAATTTAAGTCAATTTAAAGAACTATATATGGGTTCCACATTATAGAGAAGAACCATTTCATCATGCAAAGAACCATTTAAGGATGCAAATGTTTCTGTGATTTGGCATGGTTCTATGTAAAACTAAATGATTTTACTAAAGAGCCCTTAAATAACAGTGGTTTTGAGCTTTCATTTTGGCAACTTTAAGGGTGGCTTTTTTGGGTTTTATTAAAAACATTAGTGTTATTTTCTGTCTAAAAGGCAAAATGAACAGAGTATTGTTTTAGCTCTGTGTTAAGAGGGAGGGCACTGGATGTTGAGGCATCAGTTTCTGTCAACTTAAGTATTAACATGGTTCCTTTTCTCCTTGCAGGTAAAGCTTGTGAGAGCTACTGCAGAACGTTTGCTGTAAACTAGAGACTCTGTGACTCCCTATATAGTCCTTATACAGAGCATTGGATGTGGATCCATGTGGTCTGTTTGTTGGGATTATTAAAAGGTAAGGTTTTTTTTTCTTTTATCTTTCTATACATAATTCATGTAAAATGGTAATCTATCATGTCCATTGGTGAAGATGCACACTCACATTACTATGACATATAAAGCACAACTAATTAATATTTTCCTGACTTCTTACAGCGTTTAGGAAGAGTGTGAGAACAAACACATAGTCTTGGTATCTGCAGGGGTAATTGGCGCAGCTACTCATGCTGTTCTGGACCTGAAATGTGATCTAATCAGTAAAAATGAATAGACATATGCACTCGCTCAGACTGAATTTCAGATGAGTGACTATTGGCACCTCAGAACATTATTTGTAAAGTTGCTGGGTGGTCAAGTCAAGTCAATTTTATTTATATAGCGCTTTTTACAACAATGTTGTCTCAAAGCAGCTTTACAGAGTTTTGAAAACAGTTATAACATATATCCCCCAGTGAGCAAGCCAGAGGCAACAGTGGCAAGGAAAAACTCCCTCAACTGGAGGAAGAAACCTTGGGAGGAACCAGACTCACAAGGGGAGACCCATCCTCCTCTGGTCAAACAGTATTTACAGTTTAAACTAAATACCAAAGAAAGGAGCCTCTGTTTGAAATCTGGATAGCAAAGCTTTAGAAGCTGCACAGATAGAGGCAGTGTATGACTGAGGCAGTCTCTGGCTGAGGCAGTCTATGACTGAGTCTTTATGTTAAGTGGGCGTGAGCTGAAACAGTCCCATCCTATCTCAGTGCTGGTGCATCTGGATGGCACAGTGATGTAACTGAGGGTGTAGTAGTAATGGACAGGTGAGCTGGCTGGTGATGGTGGGGTGATGGCCCGATGATCAGTCCTTCAACAGCGTTCAACAGACGGGAGGACAGTCATTTCCTCAGGAAGAGTAAAGAGAGAGAGTTAGTTGGGCTCGGGAGTAAGACTGTAGAGAATATGAATTTTCAGAATTTTAGAGTGCGGCTGGCGACTAAGGCAGATCTAAGTATAACAGCCTAAACTAAAAGGAGAGAATCTGTGTGATCGCGTGAAGTGGTGGAACAACAGCACCAACATCTCAGTTTACCATAAACCTCTGTGTCCAAGAACCCCCAGATCTCCTGCCTTTATCTAAAAGAGAAGATTAATTACCAAAAGCTACACTAAACAAGTATGTTTTCAGTCTAGACTTAAATATTGAGACTGTGTCAGAGTCCCGAACATTAACTGGGAGATTATTCCACAATTTTGGGGCTTTGTAGGAAAAAGCTCTTCCCCCCATTGTAGTCTTCTGAATTTTAGGAACTATTAGAAAACCAGCATCCTGTGATCTGAGTGAACGTGGCGGTTCATAATAGGAAATAAGATCTTGCAGGTACTCCGGTGCGAGACCGTGCAGGGCTTTATACGTCAGTAAAAGAATTTTATAGTCGATACGGAATTTAACAGGAAGCCAGTGTAGCGCTGATAAAACTGGACTGATGTGATCGAATTTCCTGGTTTTAGTTAGTACTCTAGCTGCAGCGTTCTGAACCAACTGAAGTTTATTTAGGTTCCTGCTGGAGCATCCTGACAATAATGCATTACAGTAATCTAGCCTTGAGGTTATAAAGGCATGCACTAACTTTTCAGCATCAGACATAGATAACGCATTTCTTAACTTTGAAATGTTTCGTAGGTGAAGAAATGCTGTTCTTGTAATATTACCTATGTGTTGATTAAATGTCAGATCTGAGTCAATTGTTACACCAAGATTTTTGGCTACTGAACCAGGAACTACAGAGAAGTCAGCAAGATTTAACATTAAATCTGAACATTTAGTCCGAGCAGCCTTTGGGCCGAGAAGGAGAACTTCCGTTTTGTCAGGGTTCAAAAGAAGGAAGTTCTGTAGCATCCAAAGTCTAATATCTCTTACACAATCTTCTATCTTATCTAATCTGGATTTATCATCTGGTTTGGCTGATATGTACAGTTGTGTATCATCGGTATAACAGTGGAAACTAATTCCATGTCTATTTATAACTGAGCCTAATGGTAGCATATATAGTGTAAATAACAGAGGACCTAAAAAAGAACCTTGTGGAACTCCATATTTCACTTTTGTAGTGTTAGACGATACATTATTTATCTTTACAAACTGAAAGCGATCACTAAGGTAAGATGTGAACCAGGATAACGCTGTTCCTGTGATTCCAACTATATTTTCTAGCCTGTCCAAGAGAATAGTGTGATCTATAGTGTCAAAAGCTGCACTTAGATCGAGTAACACCAGTAGAGATACGTGGCCCTGATCAGAAGCAAGAAGAAGATCATTTGTTATCTTAACTAAAGCTGTCTCTGTGCTGTGATGTGGCCTAAAACCAGATTGGAATTTTTCATATATGTTGTTCTTATGTAGATGAAAACAGAGTTGTCGAGCTACAGCCTTTTCTAAAATCTTAGAGATAAAAGGTAAATTGGAAATAGGTCTATAACTGGACAGTTCTCTGGGGTCAAGATTTGGCTTCTTTATCAAGAGTTTTATCACAGCTAGTTTAAAAGACTTAGGTACATGACCCAGACTAAGAGAAGAGTTGATGATAGTTAAGATAGGTTTAATAATAGCTGGTAATACTTCTTTCAATAGGCTTGTTGGAATCATATCGAGTGTGCATGTAGCAGAATTTGAAGAAGAGATAAGTTTTTCTAGTTCTGTCTGCTGTAGTGGAGAAAATGTTTCTAGTCTTTCTTCTAAAATCACATTTTGTGCTGTTTGAGCCAAACCGGATGAAGGATAGGTTACTCGTATTGGTTGAACTTTTTGTCTAATATTCTCGATTTTGCTATTGAAAAAGTTCATGAAATCATTGCTGCTGTGGTTGGCGGGTATTTGAGGTTCAGATCCTGCCTGATTTTTGGTAAGTTTTGCGATGGTGCTAAATAAAACTCTAGGATTGTTTTTGTTGTGTTCGATGAGTGTGGACAGGTATGCTGAGCGTGTTTTAATAAGTGCCTTTCTGTAACTGCTAAGGCTGTCCTTCCAAGCAGAGTGAAATACCTCTAGCTTGGTCACTCTCCATTTGCGCTCTAATTTCCGTACTGTCTGTCTTAAGGTGCGTATTTCATTGTTGTACCACAGAGCAAGCTTTTTCTGTTGCATCTTTTTAATCTAAAGTTAATCGGAGCGTATTTTCTACGCAGTCAGTTAGTCTGTCTAGCTCTGTTGGGTCTGAGGATGGAAAAGTTATGGTTGATAAATCTGGAAGGATTTCAATAAAGTGCTGAGATGTATTTGGCATTATTGAACGTTTCATGCAATAACGGGGTGATGTACATACATTTTTACTAAGACTCAATTCATATGAAATTAGGTAGTGATCTGAAACTACTGAAGTCTGTGGAAGAACAGTAATATTATGTATATCAACACCTAAAGTCAAAACTAGATCTAGTGTGTGATTACAGGAATGTGTAGGCCCTATTACATTCTGAGTGAGACGAACAGAGTCTAAGATATATGAGAAAGCCTTTTTTAATGGATCTGCTGAGTTTTCAAAGTGAATATTAAAATCTCCTGCGATTATTACTTTCTCAGTGCTCACTGCTAGATCTGCAACAAAGTCACTGAATTATTTTAAGAATTCAGAATAAAGTCCTGGTGGTCTATAAATGCTGACTAGGGTGAGTACACTTCTATTAGTGGTCGGATTGGTGATGTTTATGAGAAGAATTTCAAAAGAATTGAAAGTGAGATTGTGTTTCTGACTTATGTCTAATGATTTTTTATGAATGACACATATACCCCCTCCTTTACCGGACAGTCTGGGGCTGTGTACATACTTATAGCCTATGGGGGTGGCTTCATTTAATGCCAAATATTCCTCAGGTTTAATCCATGTTTCTACGAGACATAACACATCAATTTTATGATACGTTATTGTATCATTTACAATGACAGCCTAGATAACTTCTGTAGTTCACCAAATGTCACAGCTGTAGTTACCAGGGACTGTATATACATGGCTGGGCACTTAATTTGTGCTGTTTCACAAATAAAATATCTTTTTGTGTCTCCTATTTAGGCTGCTTACATAAGAAATGATGCACTGTGTCAAGTTTCTGTGTCCAAGAATGCTCTGATCAATGTAGAAAATGGCTTGTTGGTTTGTTAATATTGTGTTGAATAAAAATGTTAAAATGAAATTGGTAAAGGCTGTTGAATGAATTATTTTTTTTATATATGCTTATGTTTTAATTTAATTCATGGAAACATAACTTCCTTGTGTTAATCTATTTGAAAAGTACTGTGTTTATATGTGAAGTCTAGTAGGTAAAATATTGTTAGCATGTTGTGCATCTAGACACCAGCCCAGATCTGTTTTATGGACCCAGCCCAGAAATTATGGTAGGTCTGGGCCGAATACTTTTTGCTATCTGGGCCAGAGATGTGCGCCTCCGATCCGGAACTGATCCAAATGTGAAATAAGGATACAGACGTGGGCCGGATTTGGGCCAGATGTGTGAAGAAATCGCTGAGACCCGGCCCGGTGTTGTGCCAGTATAGGTCCAAATCTGGAAAGCGGATCTGTACCAGTATTGGCCCACCGTGCAAAAGGACACAGGGCCAGATCCGTTTTACAGACCCGGGCCAGAACTTCAGCATGATTTGCGCCGGATCCGGTCCGGAACTGATCCAAATGTAAAATAAGGGTACGGATGTGGGCTGGATTTGGGCCGGATGTGTGAAGAAATCGCTGAGACCTGGCCCTGTGTTGGGCCAGTGGTGGTCCAAAACCGTTCAAAAGGACACAGGGCCAGATCCTTTTTACGGACCCGGGCCAGAACTTCAGCATGATTTGCGCCGGATACGGGCCAGATAATTTTGCTATGTGGTACCTGTTGCGAACGTCAAAAAAGGCCTGGTAATGTCCTACAGCGAACGTTACATATGTACCCAAAATGGGATGTCGACGAACGTCCCGAGGATGTCCGTTGTTTGCTGGGGACATAGCATTAAAAATCAAACAGCAACAAAAAAAATGGTTTATGGATAAAAAAAATTAGGAAAGGTCTAGTATATCATATGAATTGTTCTATAGTGATGGAGCTGTTTTAGTGTGCTATGAGACAGATTAATTTGTATAAACAGGCCAACAAAGTACATCATATCATTGTTTCTCCACCCTGGCCCACTGAATCGGCAGCCATTTTTATGTATGCGAACACAGCACACTGCGCTATCCCATGATTCACCTGGAGCCGCAGATGAACTCAAAGCGGAGGAAAAAAACAGAAGTTAGCGCTACTGCTGAGGTAAGCAATGATTCAATTCCTCCTTCTCCGAGCTACAGCACGACACCGTGTGAGTACATATTCAGACAAAAACGCAGATCAGTGTCACAAACACTATCTAAATCTGTTAGTAAACAGAGCTTTTAAATGACTAACAAGACTTTTACGGTGGTGGTCTGACGTCTTGCCTCACAGCCCAGATAGCATGCGAATGTGGGCCCCTTCTGGCAACAGTGTGGCATGAACGGCTCACTGTTGGCACTGGCAAACTGAATGTGAGCCAAAAGTGGCCCACATGTCTCAGTGCTGATCTGGGCCATTTTTGGCAAAGTTGTGGCATTGCCAGTGCTGGTAAACCACATGTGAGCCAAAAGTGGCCCACATATACGTATTTTAATATGGCCCACATGTCTCAGTGCTGATCGGGGCCATTTCTGGCAAAGATGTGTTATTGCCAGTGCTGGTAAACCGCATGTGAGCCAAAAATGGCCCACATATTAAAATATGTGTATGGTCCACATGTCTCAGTGCTGAGCTGGGCCGTTTCCGGCAAAGATGTGGCATTGCCAGTGCTGGCAAACCGCATGTGAGCCAAAAGATTTGCCCACATATTAAAAACTGTTATTTGTCCCACATGTCTCAGTGCTGATCTGGGCCATTGTGGGTTGTAATGATTGTTGTCATACATTGGATGTAGTCTCAGTAACAAATATGGCTACATTATATTATAATATTTATAATTCAATTTGACCATTTAGAGGAGTTCATGAGTTAAGATAATTAAAAGTTGTTTTTTTTTCCTGCATGAGTAAAAAAATATATGCTATGCTATGATATATGTGTGTTTTAAAATGACTGGGAAAACAATTTGTCACATTATCAGTTACTGGAAAGTTTTTGTCTCCTTTATTGTTCATTTTATTTGCTGTACTGTGAAAAATAAATGTAAAAGGTAGCACATCTGCTGAATGTGAGAGCGCCTACACTGTGGTACAGATCTGACGACACAAAAAGGCGCCATACAACTTTTGAGCACACACACGGTAAGGAAAGACAGTAGTTTACCCCAAAAACCACTGACAAGGAGTGTGACCATTAACAGTAGAGGTTGGGTAACTGTACACAGACTCCAGAAATTAACTAATCAATCTGTATTTTGTCTGTATGTATCTATATATCGTTGTCATGCAATTCTCTGTGCATTAGCGCAGACTAGCTTGCTCACGGCTAACATTAGCTCCCGTGCTCGCAGCACGAATAGTAATGGTTGAAACTGGACTGATTCGTGTCGGATAACGTGTTTAGTCACGGTTGAAACTGGACTGATTCGTGTCGGATAATGTGTTTAGTCACGGTTGAAACTGGACGGATTCGTGTCGGATAACGTGTTTAGTCACGGTTAAAACTGGACTGATTCGTGTCGGATAATGTGTTTAGTCACAGTTGAAACTGGACTGATTCGTGTCTCATATGGAGCTGGCTGGCTGGAGTGCAAGTTAGCTAGCCAGCTAACTCCAGTAAGCTGGCAGTTAGCCAGTTAATGGCAAATTTAGGAGAAAAAAAAGTTCACCTTTGACGTTGTTAGTTACTGTATTACTTTTTTAAATTGTCGTTATTAGACAACATGGATTTCATTTGTGTAATACTGAAGTTTCAGAAGTGTAATATTGAAATTTTTGGTAGTGTAACATTACCGTGTCTAGGTTATTTTCCTCTGTGATTTCAGGACTGTAATGTGTGAATAACATCTCATTTAAATTGGTGCCTTATGTTGGTCTGTGGATTGTGTCCTGAAATGAATTTTATATGTGGGGAGGGGTATATTTTTATAAGGCAATATTCTCCCAATAAAATCACCAATGTGGAATCTTGAATCAAATGCATTTCATGACACAGTCCACACACCAGAACATGGCACCAGAATAAATGTTAAACATTGCAGTCCTGAAATTTACTCAAATAACTGAAATAAGTCACCAGAAGAAGGTTTTATTTCAACTTCATTACTGCCATTTCAGTTAATTTTTGCATCTTTTTATGCAGTGTATGTGTGTGTTTATTAAGCACTGTAGACTTTTCTTAGGTATCATTAGTTACAGACATGTCCTAGTTGTATATATCTATAACAACCGAAATTGCCAGGGAAATCTTTAGTGTCTATATCCCTGTAGTATTCCTCCTGTCTCTCAGCAATCTCTCTGAACAATGTGTTGCCCTGTTTTTATAAGAATATTAATATTAAATAAGATGGCTTTTCACAGAGCATCCTAAAGACATTAATAGTAGTGTGGTTGCTAATGAAAGAAAAGTAAAGAATTGATTGATAATAAAATCACTTATACATTCCATGTTTTTTAGATAAATAAAGCAGTAAAAATTCATACTCAAACCAGTTGACTTTGCTCAACAGTATGAATTGACAGTTGATGTATTTTGCATGAATGTTTAAAGATTGTAAGACGTTAAGCCTTTTTTTTCTTTTCAGGCTTACTTAGCAGTGTTCTCTCAAAGCAGGAGATGATCATGGATCAACTTAAAGTCAAGTCCTTGACGCAGGGCTACTTCCATTGATGGACCTTAACTCTTTGCAGCTTCTTGAATGTGAGCTAAGGGATTGGCATGATTTAAGAAATAACATGGTAAGCAAACCCAAATGATTTTATGTGTGGTATTTCTCATAAATAGCAAGGATAGTTAGTATGTGGGAACTGCCATGTCTGAAATCAGTGATTGTAATCACACTTTTATGAGAGATCCAGCTAGTGTGGGTTCATTACTAGGGTCACCAGAAATGTAAAGAGAGTGAGAGAGTGCTTGGTCAGTGTGATTATTCCTTTATGCAGTTTAAACAGCTGCTTATCTAGGCCAGCACACCCAGTAATATTTTATAACACTTAGAATTGTATTTAAAATTCTTATTGACTTGCATTCTATAATTTCATTTTAAATAGTGGTCTGTAATGCAACAGTAATGATCCAGTAGTGCTTGTGGTTAAAATGTGGGTCAGGTGTGTCAATAAAGGTGAAAAGGTGGCTGTTCTCAGTGCTGTCATACATATTTAGACCCCATTTTATCCCAGCAGGCATTCATTGAGGTCTTTCTAATTAAGGCAGTTTCCACATGAAGGTTTTAAAAAGATGCAGAAAGTAGTATATTTTTGGTTGTATCACCGTTTTGAATTTGTATTTTCAGGTGCTGTTCGACACAACAGAAATGCAATAAAGGCTACTACCCAAGAAATTGAGATGGCTACACTTGTTCACGGATCGTAAAAGGGGAAGGCAGGCAAGGTGGGAGCGATGAGCTAGGCAGGCAAACCAGCAACCACCTCATGCAAATAATTAAAAGGGACAACACATTAATTTTACCATTAAATGTGGACTTGTTCAGTGTTTCACACAAAATGACTTTAGTTGTATTTGTTTAGATGGCAGTTTTATAAAGTGTATGTCAAGCTTGTGTCAGTGAGTGTTCATACTGTGACTCATTGATTGGTGCTATAGTTTGTTGGATAATTTACTCTGTATTGTTTTACATACTTGACATGTTTAGATTATAATTCTATAGACTGTTCATGTTCATGAGGGATAGTAATATTTTTGTTGCTGTGCCATAATAAATGCCTCTGTCCAAATTGTTAACTTTCAGAAAAAAGCAAAACGTGCTTAGCTTTAAATGAAAGTCAGTGTAAGAAGAGCAAAGTAATTTTGTAGCATTTATATTTCCCTTTATTCTGTAATATTTGCACCCACAGGGTCCAAATGATGTAGAAAACTAAAACTGCTGTTTTTATTGGACATCAGTGAATTTCCATGTATTGTATATGATCAAGAATTTGAGTATCAGGATTTTTTCTTTTCTTTTCTTTTTCTTTGTTTAATTGTTATTGTTAATGTTTGTATGCTTTCTGCCAGACCTTTTATGTTACATTCTGTGACTGGACTACTAATCAAGTTCACCTCACTAAACTTGTGCATTTCTCTGTCTAAATATCTTATTTATTTGTCATCAATTTTCAGAAAAATCAAATACACAAATGGTTGTTCCGATGACAACACACAAACAACCTATTCAGAATGTATTTTCATAGCTAAAGAGGTAAGTAAAAAATTTGCAGGGATTTGTGCTTGTGATTATAAAAATGCTTTTAATTGTTTTATTGCCTTTTTAAAAATGTTTTAAGAAAAATTATATTCAAATTATTTATACTCTGTTGATTTATGTGCTTGTGTTGACATTTGTTGTATTCATGTTTATTCATATTCATGCTGTTAATGTCACATTAGGAATTTATTAATTTTCAAAATATTGAGAATTGTTACTAAATAAAAGTAACATGCTTGTTAAATGAAAAGTTGTATTTATTGAATTTGATTGATTCAACAATGATTCATTAGATGTAAACATTATTGGGAGAGACATATTTTCAATTTTGATCTGGGCCACTTGTTGTACTTGTGGGTGAGTTATGGGTCAGTTCTGGTATTAGCGGTATAAGTGCGGCCGAGATGTGGCCCTGTTATGGCTGTTGGCCGGTTGAGTTCCGGCAACCGCATCTGGCCCCTTTCTGTACCATCATTCCATGTGGTATGTGGGCCGCAAGTAATTGACCAATGATGCCCAGATCCGGGCCACGTTGAATTTGCTATCTGTGAGGACGCTGGCAATATGGCGGACTTAGTACGTACGAGCTTGTGTGGCTACTAAAACTTACCTACTGAAATTACCTACTAGTCTGGCGCTCTAGCAGTACGTACAGGCTCTAATGTAGTACCTACTGACTAGTGGGTGATTTTGGACGCACCTCGTGTGTCTGAGATGCTGTGGTTCCTAAATGCTTCATTTTTTCAGTAAAATTCACAGTGGACAATAGAATATCTAGGAGGGATGAACAGAGGGAGAGAGCTTTGTTCACATTAGCTGTTGTTTATCATTATGTTGCTAAGTTTGTTAGCTAGCTAACTTAGTAGTTACTAAGTTACTTAGTAGTCCCTAGTGTTACAGCAAACGATACAGTCGTGTGATTAAGTTTTCCTTATTTATTATGTTAAATGGAGTGGTGAGTCTTTTCAAGTCTTAAAGCTTATGTGACTCGAGTCCACACGTCTGGTGTTTGGTCAGTTAGTGTGAATGATGCTTAGTCCATGAGTGAGTGAAAGAATTGTTTGGTCAGTGAGAGGATAAGTGAATGGTTAGTGAGTGAGCGAATGCTTGTTGCTGTGTGAGAGAGTGAGTGAGTAAATGGTGTTTGAGTTAGTGAGTGATTGTGTGGTGTTTGGTGAGTGAATAAGTGAGTTTGTGCTGAGTGAGTGAGTAAGTGAAGGATGTTTGTTGAGGGAGTGAGTGAATTAATGGTGTTTGGTTAGTGAGAGTGAATGCAGTTAGTTGTGTGAGAGAATGGTGTTTGACTAAGTAAGTGATTTCCAGTCAGTTAGTAAGTCAGTGCATAATTTGTGTTTGGTCAGTGAGAGAAAGTGTAAAGACAGAAGTGGAATATAGGAAGATGTCCAGTGTTAGAAGCATGGGTTATGTGTGCGCAGAGATTACAGGTTTATTTTACTCCACTTTAGAATCAAATCATATTTTTTATAAACTACTGCAGACAGCAGTGTCATTCCCCACAGGAATCTTTGTTTTTAGGATAAAAGCTGTGAAGTAGCTGGATCCTGATGGGAGTGTTCTGTGACATTAGTGGATGAGCTTGTTTTTAGTTACACAGTCTGCGGTCACCTGTCATGTGTGTAGTGGGCTATTGTTCTGTTTTGTTCACTACAGAAAAGCAAAGAAAGACAACTACAGTAACCTGCCCAGTCTCTCATTTCAGAATATGTTAAGTGAGTAAGTGTTGGGTTAGTGTGTGTGATGTGGTATCTTGTGTTGGAGTGGTGAGCATTGGTTTAGTGTCTATTAAGTAAGTGTGTGATTGTTATTAAGTGTCTTTTAGTGAGTGTTGGCTTGGTGAGTTTCAGTAGTTAGAGTGTGTGACGTCACCTTATGTTGGGTTAGTGACTGTTTGTTAATGAGTGTTTGTTAGTGAATATGGGTTAGTCTGTGTTAGTGAATGTTGCGTTAACGTGTGTAATTTGTGATCTTGTGCTGAGTTGTTTGTTTGAGTGTTGGTTTGTGTGTGTTTGTTAGGTGAGTTTAAAAAAAAAAGAAACAGTCCAGGCACAATTCAGTTAAACAATAGGAGTCTACTTGAAAAGGACAAAATGGATCATTATAATGTCTTGATTGTCCCGTCTAACCCAGATTTAAATTGTATTCTTTATAGATTATATATATTCTTTCCTAATTGTTCTGTTTGTAACACACATTTTCTGTGGGCACATTTTCGCATACATCATGTGGATTGTGATTTCTATGGCATTATTCATGGAATCATGTATTATCTACGTTGCTTGAAAGGCTTGGACTTTCGATTAACAAAAATCTTTCTCTTTATTTATTAAATTATGACAGTTTACAGTTGTTCAAAAACAATTAACATTCACTGGTTTAACCTCTGTTATAAAACTATTATATATAATTGGTTCAGTCCAAATTATCACAACAAATGATGGATACAATGATATTGTGATATTGTCTCTAAGCAGAAGACATATATGAAATGGCTTTCATTTCTAATTTAGCAATGATCGAAATCCACTTAACACTAAACATTTCAGAAGTTGACACAAAATAATTTTATTAAATCATTCCTAACTGTGGTAAATAAAAGTACAGAATAAATGTTTTACTAGTGACATTTCCTAATTGTTTAAAACTAGGAATCTAGGCATAAAGCTTTCATTGACGGTTGCACAGGGAAGAAACACCACGTTCCTTCATCTTTGTAAAATCCCTAACCTAAGAAATGCACTGTCCCAACAGAACACAGAAAAGCCAGTTCATGCCTTTATTGCATCAAGGTTCATTTACTGTAATGCCCTGCTTTCTGGTTGCGCTAGCAAAAGTCTTCACAAGCTTTAGTTAGTTCAGAATGCTACCATCAGTATCCTCATCAGTAAGAGCTAATAAATTTGACCATATAGGCTCAGTTTTATCTATCCCACATTGGTTGCCAGTTAAATTCTGTTTCAAGTACAAAATTCTTCTATTGACAAACTGTAAATCGCCTCTTTCCTCAGTACCTGAATGAATTTATCTCTCATTATTAACCAACAAGTCCACTTCTGCATCACTATTAGTACCTAGAATAAATAAAGTTACAACTTTATCAGCATGGGTAAGACTTGTTAGTAGTATGTATCATACACTACCTCGCAAATTTTGATTTATGACCCTTGATTTATGGTATGTTTTCTGAGTTTGGCTGACTGGTTGGAACGGTTGACAGGCTAGTATGATTGACAGGTCAGTTTACCTGGTTTACCTGGTTTGTTTTGATTGACAGACAGAACATACTGTCCCAACCCACCACACCCCCCTCCCACCCACACACACACACACACACACACACACACACACACACACAATTCCTACAAACATCCCCCCACACCAAATCCTTGACACCTATGTGTGACAATCGGGGCTGGGCTTTGGTGGTTGCAATTGTATGGCTTACACTGTCTGTATTTAAGCATTTTCTCCACACTGCTGTTTGTATTTCTATTGCTGTAAAATGTCCACAGCAAGTGTAAACCGGGGTCTACCAAAGTTTTCTGCCATTACTCCAGTTGTTGGTTCTACTGGTTCTGATACCAATTTGTGTTCAGCGCCGAGGAAGAGACAATATGGTTGCAGGTCTCGCAAGCAGTTGGCGGCTGTTAAGGTTAACCTCTTTGATTCTCTAGCTTATGACGATTGTGGGGTGGGACAAACAGAACCACCGCCTCCCTGCAACGTCTGTTAAAAGGGTGCCCCTCCGTGCATGCGACAACAAGACTGCTTTCGCCACTCGGATCAACATGTTTAAGGATTTTCTTCCTGCAGGCCACCCTGGCACTAAAGGCCTTGTGTGGTATAGAAAGACCGACGACGGATTTGTTGAAGATTATCGGGTGCCAGACTTCGATTGCTCTGACTTCGTCGACCCATGTACCCGTGTTGTAAACTACAGCCATGATGAGCCAGCGAATGTCAACACACCCCCCTCTGAAGATGTGGATGGGCCGGTGTGTGACTTGGGTTTGAAACTAATCAAGTCTGCTGTTGTTGTAATCCTACAACACATCGTAAACAACAAACTGAAGGAGACGTGTCTAGGGTGTGAAGTAGACCACCCCAGCCAGCTACGGCATTCGTGTCTGTTTGAGCCGGATATGTTTTTCTTTGAAAAATACTATGACGACATAACAAAGACATTGTTTACGCCGGGGTTAGAAACCGCCTTAACAGGCCTGCTGAAGTGTTTTGGAATACAACTGCCTCTTCGAAAAATTAAAGAGTGTGCTGAAACAGTTGCCTTGGATTTTCATCACGAGCCATTCATCGTGGAAAAGCTGCAGGTGATAAGGGAGTATCTGATCAACCAAACATCCGAGCCATTTGTTGCTGACGCCTTTGATTGTTGGAAAACAGGATCAAAGACTATCAGTGCTGTTTAAAACAAATGGGGAATCTTTGTGGACTAATGGATCTGCCAGAGCACGTGTTGAAACATCGCGTGAACTACGAATTAACAAATTTGTTGTATAAATATATCAGTGATTGTGTAGATGATTTTAGACCCTTTTATAATGTTCATGATGTTGATACTAAACGTTTGCAAAATTTCAAGAAACAAATGGAAAATGTCAAATCGGTTTTGAGTGAATGGAACCACTTGACGTTGTTGTGTGTAGATTCTAATGAATCCACCTATTTGACTGTCAGTAAGATTTTGTCTCTTATGCCTAAGAGTAAAAATGCTGTAAAAGTCAGTCATGTGCTTTGTGTGCGTACATATTAGACGTATGTGTGGTTAAACTTTCGACAAAGAAGGCGATTAATGTTTGTAAAGTGATTGAAACATTTGTTGAATATTTGGTTGAGAGAAATGTAGATGTGTGTGTGAATTTTCTAGATTTCATTGATGCATTGTGAGTGTGAATAAAACAGTTAATCAACCAGAATGTTTTGTCATAATTTTCAGTGTCGGCATCTATCAACATGGCAAATCTTATGAAGTCTGTTTATTACAAACCTTCTAGTTCTGGTTCATTAGGTGGTAAAAACCGTTTGAGACAGGCTGTTTTAGAGAACACTGGAGTACGTTTGTCCGATCAGCAAGTTTCAGATTGGTTAGCTGGTGAGGATGCATATACGCTTCACAAACCCATAAGGCATAATTATAAAAGAAACAGAGTTATAGTATACGGTATTGATTCTCAATTCCAAGCCGATCTCGTTGATATGAGTGTGTATTCTAGGGAAAATGATGGTTATTAATACATGTTGACATGCATTGATGTGTTAAGCAAATATGCTTGGGTTCGTTTCTTAAAAAATAAATCAGGTTTGGAAGTCGCTAATGCATTTGCATCCATACTAACCGAAGGTAGAGTCCCACAAAAGCTGCAGACTGACAGGGGTAAAGAGTTTTTCAACAAACATTTTCAAAACCTAATGTCAAAAAACAAAATAATACATTTTGCTACAGGTAGCGAGTTAAAGGCTAGCATTATAGAACGATTTTATAGAACTCTAAAAACACGTATGTGGAGATATCTAACAGCTATAAATTCCAAAAGGTACATGGATGTTTTACAAGACATTATGTGTGGGTATAACAACAGTTATCATAGGAGTATAAATATGAAACCTGTTGATGTTACTAAAGAAAATGAACCTGTTGTGTTTAAAACACTGTATGGTGGAAAAAAAAAAGCTAGACAAGAAAATCGTGTTTAAGTGTAAGATTGGAGATGTTGTGTGGATTTCTAAAGTCAGGGGCCCGTTTACAAAGGGTTATGAGGAGAACTATACGCATTAATTTTTCATCATATCAGAATGTATCCATCGACAACCGCCTGTTTATAGATTAAAAGATTATGATGGTGATATCATCCAAGGTAGTTTTTATGAACAAGAGTTGCAAAAAATTAATGTATCTAAAGATAAAACGTTCAAAGTTGAAAAAATTTTAGACAAAAAAAAAACAGGGTAAAAAATCATTGGTTTTAGTAAAATGGTTGGGATGGCCGACCAAATTTAACAGTTGGGTTCCTGAAAATGATGTGATGGACCTGCAAAAAGCTTAAAAGATGTATCACATTGTGAACATAATCATTACAACAAATGACAATCATGGATGACAACGGATTTTGTATAACACTGCCATGCAATTCGTCTAGTTCTGTGTACCCCGATAATCAAATTTCTAATTATAGAACAAGATTGGCAAAAGCGATTGATTTGAAAGGTGACTGGGAAGTTAGTTTGGTAGAGATTCAGTACCCACGAACTTGGAAAACTTTTGATGAGGTTGATGCTACATTTACAGTGATTGATAAAAAATTGGGAAAAACTACAAAAATTACAATTCCCACAGGTTATTATAATAATATACCCATGTTGATTAATGAGATTAATTTCCATCTAACATCGTATTCAGTAATCCTTGGTTATGACCAAATAAGGCATATGGTTTATATTAAGTCCAGGCCTGGTATAGGTCTAATATGTGATGGAAAACTAGCCATTATTTTAGGTCTAAAACCAGGAGAGATGCTAGAGTCGGGTGTTAAAACTGATGATCAGGAAGCTTTTCAGAAACAGTATGCACCACATCCCGCAGACATCTATGGGGGTTTCTACACGTTGTACATTTACACAGACATCATCAATTACCAAATAGTCGGGGACACCTTTGTGCCCCTGTTACGATGTGTACATATATCAGGGAACAACAGTGATGTTACCACTACTAGATACATCAAGCCACACTACGTATCAGTAACCAGGGCACACATCACGGATATTGCCATAGAAGTGAAAACTGATCAGAACCAGCACGTCAATTTTACCTACGGAAAAGTGCTAGTGAAACTGCATTTTAGACCTGTAAAACATTCTATCAGATTTTAAATGGAGTCTTTCAATATGCGCGCAATGGACCCTGAACGATATGTCTCTTACTACCGAAATCAAGCAGGTGGTGTAATGCTTGGCTACAATGGCTCCCCTGCAATGTATGGAGCTGGTATCGGTGGGATTTTCAGAAATTTGTTTAGAATGCCAATACCGTTGTTCAGACAGGGTTTTAGTTTAGCCAAACCACATTTAAAAACAGCTGCTAAAAACATTGTAAGCGATATAGTCAGCACGGGTATGACGCATGTTATGCGAAAAAAACAGGAAGGGTCAGAAATGTTGGTGATGGCTCGAAAATCTGTGAAACGACCCCCTGGTGAAAGGCGGGGCCGACCTGCTAAGAAAACCAAACGCGTGTCGAAAAAGCACATAGTCTCAAAACGGAAGAGAAAGGCAAAACAGACCACACGTCCATCCCGGAGAAAGACTGTAAATACTATTTTTTGATCATGGCCCTGCTTCATCGTATGTCTGAAGAGTGTATTAAATCAGAACTGGACTTGTTTACAGTGCCTTTAACACAAACAGCTATCGAGAAAAACACCTACGTCAAAATACCGCCACTCTCAGCGATATCCGACACGGCTCCTTTGGAGTTTTTCATAGCCGGACATGGCGAAGATTATACAGATCTGAATAACACGCTATTGTACCTGTGTGTTAAAATCACAAAACCTGATGGGAGCGATATAGATGATGGAGCCGGCGTCAGGTTCATAAACTACCCTGGAGCTACATTATTTTCACAGGTCGACGTGTCCCTGGGTGACCGGCTGATATCGAGCACATACCCATATCGCAGTATCATAGAATGACTCACTAACTATGGTCGGGACACCCTGGAAACGGTTTTCTCTGCTGGGCTCTTTTATCAGGACACAGCGGGGCATATGGATGAAAAAGATCCTGCACGGAACAATCAAGGCTTGACAAAGAGAGCGCTATTTACAAATGCCAGTAATGTGGTGGAGCTGTTGAGTCCAATTCATAGTGACATGTTTTTCCAGGAGAAACTGATGCTTAATGGTGTCGATATAAAAATTCGCATGACACGTAGTAAGGATGAATTCTGCCTAATGCGAAATGATGCATTAGCTTACAAAGTAAACATTCTCTCAGCATCTTTATTTGTCAAAAAAGTGTCAGTATCACCTGCTGTAAGACTCGGACATGTTCAGGCGTTGCTGTCAACGACTGCCAAGTACCGGATTGATAGAGTGTGTGTGAAAAATTTTTCGATACCTGTTGGAACAAGGGTTTCCAACCAAGAAAATTTGTTCTTGGGTACTCTACCAAAGTCTATGATAATAGCGATGGTTGACAACGATGCACTCACAGGAGCATACAACAAAAATCCATTTGCATTCAAACATTATGATTTGGAGTTTCTTGCTGTGTATGTAGACGGGCAACAATATCCTGCTAAACCACATCAACCCGAATTTCATTCCTGATCTGCTGTACGTGAATTTTATCAATTAGCTCTTGCATCTGGAAGACATCTAAAAAACCAGGCATTGTCTATTGATAGACAGGATTTCATGCAGGGGTATACTCTCTATGCCTTTAACCTCACACCAGATGAAGAGTGTGGTCAACATGTATCATTGGTGAAATCGGGTAATATAAGACTGGAGGCCCGTTTCAGACAACCCCTTCCACAAACCATAAATTTGATTGTGTACGCAGTTTTTGACAGTATCATTGAAGTGTCTAACCGAAGACAAGTTTTAGTGGATTTCTACTAATGAATACTTCAGAGCTGACTGCAGTCATGGACAAAGTATCTGGTAACACACATTTTCTAGGTGTGTTGGCTTGTGATCTATTACCAACAAATGTCATAAGTAAAATACCGACAATGGTTATTATTAATACACACACATCTGACCTCCCTGGAGAACATTGGCTTGCTGTCTACATAAATGAAGATCGTGTTGGGTGTTTTTTTGACAGTTTTGGAAATGGACCAGATTATGACTTGTTTCCAAAAACGATTAGCAACTTTCTAAAAACATCTTGCTCATCGCATCGATACTCATCCTTACAAGTACAAGATTTTACATCAACCACTTGTGGTCAACACTGTGTATTTTTTCTACACCATATGTCTAAAGGTTCAAGTTATGAAAATGTAATGTCTAAATATAGTTTTGATTTAATAAAAAATGACAATATGGTTTCAACCTTTGTGAAAAAATTGTATCCGTGTATTTGCAAGAACAAATTGTTTAAATGTGTGCAACATGTTCAAACTGGACAGATGTTTATTGTGTAATTGTGTCTCTGTGTAATGTGTTGGTTAATAAATAAAAACAATCAAAACAAACAATTTCATCTCAGAGCCATTTATTTACATCCATGTAACACATCAGCAAAACATCAAATTGACAGTTTTTTCAAACATTGTTAGACACGTATTTACATAGTCATGATAAAAGAACTATATACATGTAAACACAACACAACAAACCAAAACCAACATTAGAAGTCTAACCATTTGCTTCTGTCTATAACAGGTGAGATAAACCCAGGGGTTCCAACACTCTTAATTGGTGTTTGTAAAATGTCTTTTGTCGGTGTAACATAATCAACCGATTTTCTGGTTTTTAACGAATTAATTTTCTCTCTAACATGCTTGTTTGGTATTGTTGACAGAGGTATATTTAGAACAGCAAAAGCATCTAGAAACTCATTCCAACCCTGAGGTCTGCGATCATCGCTAACCCTCTGTGGAGCAGTGACACTCTTTACCAAGTCCAGGATATGTGATCCATGGATACATCTGCCATTTAAGACAAATTCTCCAGACTCATTCCAAGAAGACACATCATTTGATTTAGACATTTTATCTAAAATGTAGGAAACATTCCTCTTACACCATGAGGGGACATTTCTGAGAACGTCACTGATTAAATCATTGTTTTCATCAGTCCGAACATTTGTATCCTTATTAACATTATCTGTAACTGGTAAGGAAAATGTCAAAGTGTTGGTCTCCACATCACCCTGTTTAGCAATGTTTAAATATCTTTGCAAAACCGAGGTGTAAAGTTTGGCTTTCTCATGGTTGTCAAGATCATTCCGACTCAAAATTTTTGGATGCATCCAGGTCGTTTTCTACAACTTGTCTGATAGATGTTCGTGAATTATCACTCTTTAACTTATCCAACTGGTGTTGTGGGACCAAAAACATTTTTTCAGCATACTCCATGCCTTTCTATTTATTTAGCTGTTAACAAACTCGTTATAAACGGTAATGCGATGCTCAACAATGGTAGAAGAAAACCACCCTTCTGGTTAATAACTTTCTTCTTTCGTGAAACTCCAACTTTTTTATCTGCAAAATATTTTATTTCAGACTTCTTCTTTTTTAACATTCGATATTGCCTTGGTGTGAGTGGTATGGTACCATTAAGCACATTAAAAGTTATTTCACACAGAGTTAAGATAAGTTCATTAGACGCTGTTTGTAAAATAACACGTCTCTGCGCTGGCTTGGCTTTAAATAAAAGTTTAAGAAGTGAGAGGTTTCTATATAGTCTGTCAGACATACTGTCCTATCTTTGTTTTTTCTGAATGTAAACAACTGGTCTGTCTGAAAGCAAATCTGTTCTGAGACGAAGATCTTCAGGAGTCTTTGCTTTATAGTCGATCATGAGGTAACCAAATGGTTTTCTTACAGCATTTTGAAAACACTCCATGAAAAACTTTGTTTTACCCGGGTACATCTGTCTACCTAATACGCTGACCTGATTGTTGTCTCTAGGATTTTTAAACGATATCAGATAGTTTGTATTCAGACTAATAGTCCTACTAGACTTTCCTTGAAAAAATAAATTTTGCATTAAGTAAATGACACTTAAATTTCGATGATGTACATACTGTGTAAACACCTTTTCTACCTCAGCATTGTTGCTAGCGTCTTTCATAACATCATCAATAATTAACAAATTATTCCTGTTAAGCGGTAGTAGTGTGTCATCATTTAGTGTTGCCGGTATCCCTTGGACAAAATGAATATGTCTTATTTTTAACATTTCATCATAAAGGGGTTGCCAACAGTCATAAATGTGTACTATGTTTTCAATTTGCATAGAAACCAACTCATCAGCACGTTCAATTAACTGTTTTAAAAAATGTTTTTCCAGAATTTGATGGCCCACTTATTACACAAGAAAAAGGATGTTGTAATCTAAAATCAAAACCCTCAACCTCACGCACCCCACGATAGACATGAATGTCTTTAGTAGCCATAAGGAAGTGTCGAAAAATCAGACAACAGGACCCGTTTGTTGTATACAACCTTAAAACGTTTCACCACTGACTTGTTTTTCAGTGTGAGGTTCTTTTTACTTCTCACGATACCGCCAGCACGAGCCAGTATGTGTCGACTGCAGAAGCCCACACTGCAGAAGCCCACACTGGACAGCTTCTGAAGAAGCCCACACTGGACAGCTCAGATGTCGGCAACTACCGGCCGGTATCACTCCTTTCTTTTCTATCAAAAATTCTTGAGCGTGCTGTTTATAACCAACTTTCTCTCTTTCTCACCCAGAACCTGCTCCAGGACCCCAACCAGTCCGGCTTCAAACCAGCGCACTCAACAGAAACAGCCCTCATAGCGGTGACTGAGAAGCTCCAGACTGCAAGATCATCCAAACTGTCATCGGTCCTGATCCTTCTGGACCTCTCTGCAGCTTTCGACACGGTGAACCACAAGATCCTTCTATCCGTCCTCGCTGACCTGGGAATCGTGGGCTCTGCATGGAAGTGGTTTGAGTCCTATCTAGAGGGGCGGTCTTACCAGGTAACATGGAGAGGGTCTACATCTGCTCCTTGCAGGCTCCTTACTGGTGTCCCTCAAGGCTCAGTGCTAGGTCCTCTCCTCTTTTCACTCTACACCCGTTCTCTTGGTGATGTAATTACCTCTCATGGTTTCTCTTACCACTGCTATGCTGATGACACTCAACTAATGCTTTCCTTCCCACAGTCTGATACTCAGGTTTGCAGTCGTATCTCTGCATGTCTGACCGACATTGCTTCATGGATGACAGCTCATCATCTGAAGCTCAATCCCAGCAAGACTGAGCTGCTGTTCATCCCTGGAACTACAGGTCCTCAGCAGGATCTTGCCATCTCATTCGAGAACTCTTTGATTGTTCGGTCTAAAGATGCAAGAAACCTTGGGGTGACTCTGGATGACCAGTTATCTTTCTCCGCGCATATTACGAACCTGACTCGGTCATGCAGGTACATTCTCTACAATATCAGACGCATCCGACCCTTCCTCTCTCAAGAGGCCTCCCAGGTGCTCGTCCAGTCTCTTGTCATTTCAAGGCTGGACTACTGCAACTCTCTCCTGGCTGGTCTTCCTCTGCAGGCCATCAGGCCCCTACAACTGATCCAGAATGCAGCAGTACGGCTCGTCTTCAATCTCCCCAAGTACACTCATGTCACTCCACTGCTGCGCTCCCTTCACTGGCTTCCTGTAGCTGCTCGCATTCAGTTTAAAGTTCTGATGCTTGCCTACAAAGCCAAGAATGGACCAGCTCCTCCTTACCTTATGGCAATGGTCAAAAGTCGAACCGCACCTCGAGCCCTTCGCGCTTCAAGTACGGCTCGGCTTGACCCGCCATCTCTCAAGATTCATGGAAGACATGCAACAAAACGCTTCTCTGTCCTGGCACCCAGATGGTGGAACGAACTTCCACTGGCTGTCCGAACAGCGAACTCTCTCGCGGTCTTCAAACGCAGACTGAAGACCTATCTCTTTGTAAAGTACTTATAAACACTATATACTAAAGTACTGGTACAAACTGTAATTGCACTTTATCTTCTAGGAGCACTGGCTAAGTACTGCACTTGTACTGTATGTAGTCTTGTATTTATTCTCTTATAGATGTTCCTGTCTTGCTAGGTATTGCGTTGTCTTGTTTCTAGGTATCAGCACTGGCCCTGTGTTTATGGCAGTGTTTGAGTATAAGAGTGGTTTGGACTTAAACCTGTTTGTACTAGATAGAGGGTCATACTCTGACTGAACACTAAGCACTTTTGTAAGTCGCTCTGGATAAGAGCGTCTGCTAAATGCCATAAATGTAAATGTAAATGTAAATGACTGCTGTCGCGACACAACACATAATGATCAACAAGATCAATCAGTGTGTCGAGTCTAATAACTTTTGAATTGTCTGCATTTAATGTGATGCCTTTTGCTTTCATACATGTTTTACCGGTTGCTGTCCGATAACCGTATGTCTTAGGCCCTCCTGAGCAGAACTCCGCAATGTAATCACCACCACCAATCTCATCTGTCAAATCACCTAAGTAGGGTCCCAGAGGGGGTTCCCAGTCACCTTCACGCGAAACAAAAATAACACTGTCGGTGTCACTGTACAATAGTCTATCACCTAATCTGTCCATCAGATTGTACAGTTCTAAACGCGCAAGAGCTGTTGTAAATGCTCCAAGAAATACATTAATGTCACGTGTCGGACAATGGTCACCTTCCGAATAACACCACTGAACCAATGCTGTAGTATCAGACACAAATGAAAAGTGTTTAATGTCATAGCCCTCGCCAAAGATGTGTTGTGAAAACTGTTCAGAATCAGTCAATAACTCAGACACGGGCAAGTTTTCCCTCATTGAAAAACGACCCCACAAACTGTTTAACAACAATTTGTTGATAGACCTGCGTGCTTGGTTAAGACATATCTTGTCAGGATTCAGTTGGATATTTTCCTTTTCAAAGTAATCCCTGATGTATTCCTGATGTATTCATCCTTCTGGCCGCGCGCGGTGGTGCAGCAGCTTCTCACGCTCCCAGCGAAAACCCAGCTTTTAGTTATTTTTACGTCGGTTCTGATAGCGACTTCACGCGCCTTAAGCCTGTGAGTTACAGCCGAACCGAACTTTTTAAGATTAAGGACAGCTCTGCCACAAAAGTAGCAACTATGGACAGTAGTTTCAGAGCCAAGCTGGGTAGACTACAACTTCTCCGGACACCGGCGTGGCGGGTCAGAGCGGTACGAACAAAGGGCAAAAGGAAGCGATGCAGGCGAAGACTGAAGAGAGGGAAGCGGGCCGGCGTGCTAGCCAGGCTCAAGGCTAACGCCGACAGACCCCCGATTCCATCTCTCTTCCTGTCCAATGTTCGCTCTTTGGACAACAAGCTGGACCTTCTGCGGCTGAGGATGAGTGTTTCTGATGAGATGAGGAACTGCGCTGTGATCTGTCTCACGGAAACATGGCTAAACGACAGCATGCCGGACTCAGCCTTCCAGCTCGCCGGCCGGCAGCTCTTCCGCGCGGACCGCAACCAGCTGTCCGGAAAAGCACGAGGGGGCGGCTTATGCGTCTACATAAACAAAGGTTGGTGCACAAACTGTGTGATGGTAAACGCCCTATGCGTTTAACAGAACAGCTGACAACAGAACAGCTGGCAACAGAACAGCTGACCGTGAAGTGTCGTGAAGTGTCGGCCACACTATCTGCCTCGGGAGTTTACAGCTGTGTTCGTCATTGCCGTTTACATAGCACCGGATGCTAATGCTAACAACGCACTGAAGGAGCTACATGACAACATCAGCTCGCTTCAGAACAAGCATCCGGAGGCGTTTTACGTGGTGGCGGGGGATTTTAACCACGTGAACCTGACGAACATTTTGCCGAGGTTTTACCAACACATAGACATTCCAACACGGGGAGACAACACACTCGACCGTGTTTACACCAACATCAGAGACGCGTACAGAGCCGTCCCCCACCCCCACCTCGGGCTCTCCGACCACATCTCCATTATGCTGGTCCCTGCATACCACCCCCCGCTGCGACGCTCCAGACCCACACAGAAGACCATCACTGTGTGGCCCGGTGACGCAGACGCTGTGCTGCAGGACTGTTTCGGCTGCACAGACTGGCATGTCTTTAGGGAGGCTGCTGAGAGTGAGGGGGAGCTGGATCTGGAGGATTACACATCTGCTGTCCTCGGGTACATCAGCAAGTGTGTGGAGGATGTCACCACCACAAAGACAGTGACCTGCTACCCGAACCAGAAACCCTGGCTGAATGGAGAGGTGCGTTCTCTACTGAAAGCCAGGGATGCTGCCCTCAGGTCTGGCGACGCACAGGAACTCAGGAGGGCTAGAAGAGAGCTGACCGCAGGTGTTAAGAGGGCCAAAGCTGCATATGCTCTGAAAATCCAGGGACACTTCTCCTCCCAGGATCCTAGGAGCATGTGGAGGGGAATTAAGTGCATCACAGACTATAAAACCAGAGATGCACAATGTTCCAAAGACCCCTCCCTGCCCGAGGCTCTCAACAAATTCTATGCCCGCTTTGAGGACCCTGACACCCCGCCCAGCATAAGACTCACCCCTCCACCTGGAGAAGTACCCCTCAGTGTGACACCAGCAGAGGTAAGGAGGACCCTCAGGAGGATCAACCCCCGGAAAAGTGCTGGTCTGGATAACATACCCGGACGAGTACTACGGGAGTGCGCTGATCAGATCTCCGAGGTCCTGGCAGACATTTTCAATGTCTCCCTCACCCAGGCAGCTGTTCCCACCTGCCTGAAGACCGCCACCATCATCCCGGTCCCCAAGAGCTCCACAGTGACAGGTCTGAATGACTACCGGCCGATAGCTCTCACGCCGATAGTCACTAAATGCTTTGAAAGACTGGTTATGACCCACATCAAAGCCACCATCGACGTCACTGTGGACCCACACCAGTACGCCTACAGGAGGAACCGATCCACAGACGATGCCATTTCCTCTGTGGTCCACACTGCCCTCACCCACCTGGAGCAGAAGGACTCTTATGTCCGTATGCTCTTTGTGGACTTCACTTCCGCCTTCAACACCATGATACCCCAGACACTGACAGATAAGCTCTCCTCACTTGGTCTGCGCTCTTCTCTTTGCAACTGGGTCCTGGACTTCCTGACCAACAGGCCGCAGTCTGTGAGGATCCACAACCTCTCCTCCACCACAATCCTCAGCACTGGCTCCCCTCAGGGCTGTGTGTTGAGCCCCCTCTTGTTCACGCTGCTCACATATGACTGCTCACCCATCCACCCAGGCTGTCATATTGTGAAGTTTGCGGACGACACGGCAGTGGTCGGATGCATCACAAACAGTGATGAGTCTGGCTACAGACGGGAGGTAGAACACCTGGAGGGTTGGTGCAGAAAGAACAACCTCTGCATCAACATAAAGAAGACGAAGGAGATGATTGTGGACTTCAGAAGGGGCAGACATGCCCACCTCCCCCTGCATGTCGGAGGGTCTGCGGTGGAAGTGGTCTCCAGCTACAGGTACTTGGGTGTTCACCTGAGCAACAATCTCACCTGGAGCAACAACACTTCCAGCCTGGTCAGGAAGGCACATCAGCGGCTCTACTTCCTCAGGCGGTTGAGGCGAGCTGGGCTCGGGAGCTCGGTCCTCACCTCCTTCTACAGATGTGTGGTGGAGAGCGTTCTATGCTCCAGCATCAACGTGTGGCACGGAAGCTGCTCTGCTGCAGACAGGAAAGCTCTGCAGAGGGTGGTGAAGGCTGCACAGAGGTCTGTCGGAGTCAGCCTCCCCACCACCACGGACATATACACCTCCAGATGCAGGAAGAGGGCCACCTGCATCATGAAGGACCCCACTCATCCAGCACACTCACTGTTTGTCCCGCTCCCCTCAGGCAGGAGGCTGCGGAGCGTTAAGTGTAGAACGAACAGACTGAGGAACAGCTTCATTCCGGAAGCTGTAAGACTTTTAAACGCCACTTAGTGGAACCACTGCACTGACACTTTTACGACACCAGTCACTTTAATACACTCTGCTGCTACCTTCTCCATTCCTGTTTATTTTATTCTCATATATTTTATATATTTATGTTTATTTTATTTATTTAAGTACTGCTGTCTGGGTAAAACTGGGTCCTTGGGTACCACAATTTCGTTCCACCCCATGTACCACATGTGATGCGAATGACAATAAAGTCTCCTTGAATCCTTGAATCCTTCTCTTTTTCTGATACAGCGTGTGCCGGATAACCACTTGCTTCCTGCTTGTACTGTAAAAATGTCTTTACATAGCCACAGAACACTGTTTCTGAACTGTCTGGGAAATGCCAAACCTCATGGATTTTAGCTACCACATACCCTTTCTCAACAGCCTTCAATAATTCAATACTGACCCAAGTCCCTGTGATGGATCTGTCATCATCATTATGATCACACTGTTGTTGGTTTTCCAACTCTGCACATGTACGACAGAGGGGAAACATTAATTTACCATTACAGCGATAAGGTAAAACAGGGTATAGGAGCTTTCTAGGCGGATGTACGGAGGCTTTGACAAGTCCATAGTATTCCTCGAGGGGTCTGAAATTTTTTAAAACTATTTAAGGGTGTCCTACTGGGTATTTCTTCTTTGCCTGACAGAACGGGTACAAACTAGTAAAGTCCAAATATCTGATTTTCTCATCATCCTTTGCTTTATAGTACAGTTTATACGCATTAGTTCTACCACCAAAGAGAGCATCTCTTGGTTTTAACCTAATCGGAGCTCTGTATGATGACATAAAAGCAGCAACATCTGAATCATTCTTCTTAGCATCAGCCCACTGACATTCCCACATTACTTCAACATCCAGACCATATTCGCGAACAAGTATCTCCAACTTGATGTCAAACTGTTTCCGCAATTCACCATACAACACCTTAGACATGGGGTGGACCTGGTTTGGATTGTAACGACATTCATGACCGTGATGCATGCAACCATTAAATTCTAAGGCTTTTCGTACACCATCCTTAGCATAAAACCCGTCTACGTAATAGACTCAAAACTTCATCTCGCCATGAGTTAGTGTGTGGTGAACATCAACATCTCTAGCGCTCTTAACATACTCAAGCCATTCAATGGAAACATTTGAAAATGTCTTGTGCTGACTAACGTATGCATTGTTATGTGTCAGTGCTAGTGTATCTTTAGGGAGAAAATGTGTCTTGTACACAGCCATGCAGCATGATGCCAGTGTTGTATAGTTGAATGGGTCTAGCTTTGTACACTGAATGAACTCATCACGATACTTAATGCAAGCCTCACGTAGTAAAACAACATCGTTCCTGCCATAAACATACAATTCCTTTCTGAAGTCAAACACACCACCCGAGACTGTGTTGTACCATTCATTGAACTGGATTTTGTCTTTGTCATTCATTGTATCATAGCCGTAATAATATTTATCTGGGTAGGGACCTACATAGTTTTCATTTTGTTTTAGATGAAATTTGTGTGGAAAATGACCTTTCTCTGAACACGACAGATTTAATGCAGATGATGTTTTGGCTAAACGCATTGGTATAAACGAGTACGAGTCTATGTAGCGTTGTCAGAAGGTTTCGTCAAACATTGCGATCAGTCTATACCCCATCATTGTAATTTTGACCGTGATACCCGCATTGGAGAAATATTCCAACAACAAGAAATTGTCAAAACCATCCGCATTGTGTGCTTACCATGTGTACCCCTGATATTTTGGTCGTCTAAACTCTTTGACGAGTTGTTCTACACAGCGAGAACCCTCTGCTGTGAACTCACTACCATCAAATGTGATTGCACAGACAAAGTTGGCCTCATGCTTACCATTTACAATTCTTGTCTCAAAATCGAAAAAAATATAAGCCTCGCTTGGTTCTTTTAACCTTATAGGCTGTATGTAGCATTCATGTATGGTATCTGATATTAGTTCTTCACCACACTGCATACAGCGCCCTGATAGACACTTGTGGGGTTTGGGTTTGGTTAAACTAACGTGATAACAACGCCCACATTTTTTACAATACTTGGTTAGGTCACATGAGGACCCCATCACCCCTGTGGTAGGCTGTCGTTTCTGTTTCTTATGCTGGTCATAACAGTAGTCAGATTTGCAGTAGCGTGAACAGTCGTCACAATATTTACCACGTCGGGGTTTCGTGTGACACAACACGTCCTGACACACATCACAAGAGTGTTTACAGCTATGATCTCTGGCGCTAGTGTAACCCTTGTAACAAAACTCACAAACATACGGCACACCCATGAATGCTTTTAAAATTTTCACCAAGTAATAATGACCATCATGGAGGTACAGAAACATGGTCTTGGTATGTGGCTTGTCTTTTGTTTGATACTTTTCTAATTTACCCGAAACACTCTTGTGGAACACAACTATTTTAACACCAAACTTGTTTTCAAAACATCCAATGTCATTATAACCCACTTTATAATCACGTGTGTAGCCAGCATTTATCTGTATCTGTTCAGCTATAGGTTCTAACCTATTGTGTGCAACATGCGGGTTCAGAAAATGCGCAAGACAGATTGCAAAACACAGGTTATTTGAAATATTTGTTGGGCAAAAAAGATTCAATCTGTTCTTATCAATAACCTGATTGTGTGCTAGGTCATGCACCTTACGCCGAGCACCGCCATTTTTACTTATAGCTATTGATACAGTCAATGTCAAACTATCATCAGTTTTAATGTTCTTGTTACTCTGCATAACTCTTTCAATAGCATCCAAAAATCTGTCAACACTGTAACCATCTCTTGCGGACAACACAACATTCACATCAGATGTTAAACTACCGCCTCTTAGAGTAATGTTGATTACACCACCATCACCAGCCAACATTCTAGAGAATGATACAATGTCTGACAACGTATTGTGTACATAGGCCATGTATGACGCCATGTCTGTGGATGGTGCGGCGCGTAAATCCAAACCTTTGTGTAACACAGCGCTATTAAACCTACTTCTCGGCACCACTGTATAACCATCTACAACACCACCATTTCTCACCAACTCTGGTATGTCACTGTCAGACAAACCAAAGTTATTCGCTGTTGAATCAAGAGTCGGGTGTCTGTGTGATTGTATACCGGAACCGGACTGTGTAGTGTTTGTGTTAAGCGCTATACTTTGTGCTCTGCTTTCTAAGAAAGTTAGAGTCGACTCACATTCATAATTTATGCATTGCAGTTTTTCATTTATAGTTGACACACTCCAAGCATCGGATATGGCATCATTGTACATTACATCTACCATATGGTTGTAATCATCACATCTATGTCGACTTGCTGGAGGGCTCTGTACTGTGTCTTGTAGTTCAGTAATTGACAAATCATACTCGTTATTTAAATATTGCAATTGATCGCTAACAGACATCTGTACATACGCATCATTTGTGTCAACAACATCCGGATTGTTGTCTGTCTCTCGACACCTTTTAGACCCCATTTTGTATGTTTGTTATTTTGCTTTTTAACAATATTTATTTACTATAAACTAAATATACCGCGGAGTTGGTTTCTTTAACATGATGAAATAAGGATATGTGTGTATAAACTACCTTTTAGACGGCCCCGCAACAGGTGATTTTGGCAAAAGTTTTTTTAACTGTAAAACACGGTTGAATTTAAACATCGCATCTGTTAAAGATCTAAAATGTTTCTCATGTTCTTCACGCATCGCCAGTATCATACGCTCATACCTAGATATTTTTGCAGTTGTTTGCAGTCGATTTTGTTTACATACTTTCTGAAAATGTTCACTTATTTTCTGAATATGTTCAGTTAGTTTCTGAATGGTTTTTTCACGTCTTCGATCAATGGCAGCTCGTCTACGCAGCTCAATTCTATTTTGCGTTATCTCTTCAGACTGCTGTTTCAACACTGTTCTTAGTTCGGCTATGTCGTTAGAAAGACAACTACGGCTTACCAGACGTTCATGTTCCTGGTTTGGTCTTAAATTCTCCCCATCAATGTCTCTTAGTTTGCTTCACGCCATCAAACACAGCATATTCACTGGTATGCGTATCTATAAAACAGTTTAAGAAAAAAAAATTCTGGCTATCGTCATACTTAAGACGTTTTCCACGGGAAACAGACTTGTCATTAGCACTGGGGTGTTTTCTGGAACGCTTTCCATGCGAAACTGGTTTCTCACCGGCGCTCGGTCTACTTTTACCCGACTGCGAACCACCGGGGCTGCTCGTCAGATGAGGCCTGAATTGCGTTGGTCCGAATACGCTATCGTCTACAACGCCAGGCATTTCAGACACCACATTGGCGTCTGTTGTACCACCAAAACTTGGCGGTGTTAAGAGCCCGGTGGTTTCGACCAGACGTGTTAAACCTGCTACAGAAACCACACAATTAGAATTATAAAACAGCGACTAGAAAGAAACTATAAACTATAAACTACAGAACTCGCCAAGAGGATTCTCACTCACTGTTGTGTCGGCAGTTTCTGTAACTACAGAAATGTAGGATTTATTTTGATAAACATAAACTATTACATTTAACATAGCAATATTAAATAATAAAAAATCTGACAAACTTACAAAGTTGGGACAAACCCTGGATACTTCTGATAGCCTGGAGGGTTTCAATTTCCGATGCATCTAAAATCAAAATCCTGTTAATTTAACATGTTAAACACTGTTGGTTTTCTCACTACAGAAAATATTTAAAGATGCTTGTAAGACACTTAGCAAGAACTCCAGCCATAGCGATACTTGTTGCTTCCACAGGTCAAAAAGCGTGAATGTGTCCACCCCGACGATCATGTTTTAACCCTAACCACACAGGACACACCTCCATACTATTACACTGTTGAAATCCATTGCACCCGATTGGCCCTCAAACCTCCAATTGTCACCCACAGGTGTCAAAGAGTCGGTAAAGGTGGGGGTAGATGGGGGATATTTGTGGGTCGTAAATCCAACTGACCCACCATGTTGGAGTGGTGTGTGTGTGTGTGGGTGGGAGGGGGGTGTGGTGGGTTGGGACAGCATGTTCTGTCTGTCAATCAAAACAAAACCTAACCAGGTAAACTGACCTGTCAATCATCTTAGCCTGTCAACCGTTCCAACCAGTCAGCCAAACTCAGAAAACATACCATAAATCAAGGGTCATAAATCAAAATTTGCGAGGTAGTGTATGATACATACTGACAGAGCCCCCCCCACCCCGATTGGTGGCTCCCGAAGCACTGATTATCTGGCAACGCGGCCTGCCTCTAGCCCTGCTAAGTAGTGCATGCACCCACCGCGCCGCCTAGAGTCCAGGAGAGTACGCCGGAGCTCCATCAATGTCCAAAGGAGGGGGAGGCTCCGCCAAACCCTGGGAGGAGGCAAAAGCTGGTTTAAGCAATGATACATGAAACATGGGAGATATGCGATAATGTGGGGGTAATTCGAGTCTGTACGAGACCGGTGAAATTCGCTGTACTACCTTGAATGCACCAATATATCTGGATGGAGCTTCTTACAAGGTAGTTTAAGTTCACTTTTTTGCAGGTTCAGTTTGTATACTGATAGCTGGCCAAATTTTGTCAGGGTCTCCTAAACATGAGGCACAGAATTAGTGGGATTTAAAATGTATAAAAGAAGGTCATCTGCATACAAAGACAGTTTGTGTTCCCTACCATAACATACAATGCCTTTGAATTGTGAAAGGCTGCGAAGCCAAATCCAGTGGCTCTATGGCCAGACTGAACAGTAAGGGAGAAAGAGGACATCCCTGGTGTGTCCCTCTATGAAGGGTAAATTGAGAAGAATGGATACCATTGGTTTGAACAGAAGCCGTAGGCTCAGTATATAAAAGTCGGACCCAACTAATGATGTCTGAATCTAATCCAAACTTAGCCAAAATGGTGAACAGGTAACCCCATTCTACCCTATGGAAGGCTTTATCAGCACCAAGAGAGACAACAATTTTAGGTGAATCAGAGGGACGTGAATAACGTACATTAAATAACTTTCTGGTATTGAAAAATTAAAGTCTATCAGGGATGAAGACAGTTTGGTCAGCAGCGGCATAACTTGTTGAAGCATATGGGCTAATATTTTAGAGAGGATTTTGAAGTCAACATTTAGAAGAGAAATTGTTCTGTAACTGCTGCAGAGAGTGGGGTCTTTGTCTTTCTTCAAAAGCAGAGTGATAGAGGAGCTGGACAGGGATTGGGGCAGTTTACCTTCTTAAAAGCATCATTGTAGACTCTAGTCAAGATTGGAACTAACAAAGCTGCAAATGTTTTGTAGAATTTGGCTGTGAAGCCGTCTGGTGCCAGAGATTTTCCATTTTGTAATGAATTAATGGCATTATGAACTTTAGAAGGTGAGATAAGGCGGCTTAAGTCTTTGGCGATATCGGTGCTAATTTTAGGATAAGTTAAAGATTCGGGCATATGTTGAGGAAATATATGTCGGAAGGATATTCTGCAGCATAAAGCTCTGAGAAATAATCTTGAAAAATGTCATTCATTTTGACAGGGTCTACAGTAATATCAACAGGCGATTTAATCTTGGCTATAAATCTGGATGCACAGGCAGCATGGGCTTGTTGGACCAACAGTCTTCCAGCTTTGTCGCCTTGCTCAAAAAAGCATTTTAGTCTGTCTTTTTTAGCTTAGTCTGTCTTAATTTTAGCTTAGTCTGTCTCACTGTGAGTTTAGTCATCTGGAGTTCATACTCAAGCTGTAGTTGCCATCATTTTGTTTATATTACAGGGGAGGGTGAGCATGCATAGACTTAATTTCTTAATTTCTTGTAAAAATCTGATCCCCTCGGCTCTTTCCCTTTTTTTCTAGTTAAGGAAGCATGTTAGATGATTTGTCCACGCATAATGGCTTCAGAGAAATAGCATGATAATCACAGGAACTAACCAGGTGCATAAGCCTATTATCTATAAGAAAAAAGTATTTAGTAAGAAAAAGTGGTGTGGATGTGAGAAAAAGGAAAAGGTTTTGCAGTCTGAATTTTTGAATCTCCAAGTGTCAGAATGGCCCAGTTTTTGGTAGTATGCTCTAGTAGAACTCTAGCTGATTTGGAAAGGGGAATTGGTGTAGGTTGCAGAAGCAAGGACCTCTCAATATTTGACACGCTGTTCTAGCACCTCCGGAGCGTAGTCCTAGTAGAAGGCTATGGGGTTTCCGCGGTATAGTAGACTGCCTCTTTTGGCACACACTTCCTGGATAATCCTCTACTTTTGCTGGTAGTAATGGAGCCTAATGATGATGGGAATGATGACGGGCCTCTGTCTTTCGACTGGTCTTGGTTTGTTGGTAAGTGATCTGTGCGCTCAGCCGATCTCCGGGGGGGGGGGGGAGGGGTGGGGGGGCGGCAAAACTGCTGCCCCAGAACCTCCATCAGGAACTCGGAGAAGAACGCTGTAGAGTGTTGACCCTCGAGGGACTCCGGTAAGCCGATTAATCGGATACCGTTGCAGCAACTGGGTGATTCAAGGTCTATAACTTTGGTTTGTAGCTTGGTATTCGAGTCCTTTTGTGCAATGCACAAAGCCTCGAGTGATAGCAGCTGTTCATTCACCACGTTAGCATTGCCTTCAAGAGAAGCAATTTGCCGTCCACCATTCCCCCCCCCTTACGATATAATTCTGAGCGTTAATATGTTTATTATTTTTTGTTATTTCTGGTTTTAGACTCTGGCTTGCATTTTGGTTTATGATTCTAGCTCTGTCTCTGATATCCTGTCTGCTGATGTGTTTGATTAATTTTGGATTGATCTGACTATTGATTTCGACCCAAGCCCCGTTTGTTCACCTCTTCAATAAAGACCTGCATTTGGATCCAGTCCTCTATGAATTTTTACAGACCTCACCTTCAACCATGGATCCAGCAAACAATGAAGAGCGTTTTCAACAAGAGGGTAAAATGGAGGAGATCTGGTTAAAGCTTTAAAATTTGATTGGAGCTAATCCTCTGATTCAAGTTGTTAACACCACCCCTTCCGAAACCCCTGCTAGCCTTGTACCTGCTCTAGAACCGTATAAAGCACCACCTAAATGTTATGATGGTGCTCCAGATCGATGTAAAAGCTTTTTAATGCAGTGTACCCTTTTTATTCCCCATAACACCAATCGTTTCCACTCGGAACAAGTAAAGGTGGATTGTGTGATTTTTTTACTTACTGGCAAAGCCAGAAAGTGGGCTACTGCTCTTTGGTGTCAAGAGAGTGAGCCATTATTGTCAGAAGCTGCATTCTTGGCTAGTTTAGCGGTGTTTGACCATCCAGGACTGCTCTGATCAACCTACGGCAAGCTAAATAGTTGGCTGCTGAGCATGCGCTTGAGTTCTGCACATTAGCTGCTGGTAGTGGTTGGAGTGTGCCAGCTTTGCTTACAGTGTTTAAGAAGGGCCTACGTCTTGAACTCCGAGCGGAGTTAGTGTGCAGGGGGGACCCCACGGATTGAAACACATTCAAACAGCCATTGCCTTGGACGCGTTGGTAAATGAAAGGCAGTTGGAGGCGGCTTATCAAGGGGAACCTGCATAGGGAACCTGAACCCATACAGATTGGACGTACCCATATATTAGCGCAGGAGAGACAGCGGAGATTCCGCGAAGGGCTATGCTTTTACTGTGGGAAGCCTGGACACCTTCGAGCTGTATGTCCTATGCGGGTGAGTAGCGCTCAATGTCCTACTATTTTGAAAAATAATGCAATGATAGAGTGCAATTGGCCTAGGATTCAGAGAGTGTGTCTCTTTCAGCGCTAATTGACTCCGGAGCAGCTAGGAACTTCATATCACAGTGTTATAGAAGCGGATTTCATGGAAGAAGGTGGAAGATCCTGTAACTGTCCCTGGATGGATCACTGTTGGGTTCCGGTATTTTGGATAAAAGAACGATTTAACTTAAATTGACTGTGGGTTTTCTTCATGAGGAGATTATTTCTCTGTGGGTTATTGACTCTGCCTCTGACTCTGACTGTAACATAACTTTAGGTTTGCCCTGGCTCAAACTGCATGATCCAGTGATCTCATGGAGAGAATCAGACATTTTACTATGGAGTGAACATTGTATAACACATTGTTTATCCTTGCCTTGTTGTACTACCACCATGGAGAGTCCAGAGTGCATGAATTAATGTAACATAAAAGAGGCCTATAGTGACCTAGCTGAGGTGTTCAGTGAGGTAAAAGCAACTGGGCTTCCTCCTCATAGGAGTGGGGACTGTGCCATAGATGTTGCCAGATGTTATGCCCCCAAAAGCAGGGTACATCCATTGTCTTTAGCAGAAACTGAGGCTCTAGAGTCTTACATTGATGAGGCATTTGCTAATGGTTTTATTAGACCATTCACATCTCCAGCAGTAGCCGGATTTTTTTTTTTGGAGAAAAAGGCTAGGGGTCTCAGACCATATATATATTATTGGTGGCTTAATTCTATAACTGTCAAATACCCTTACCCATTGCCACTAGTTCCATCCACAATAGAAAGTTTAAGAGGGGCCACAGTATTTACCAAACTAGACCTACGCAGTGCATACAACCTAATAAGTGTCCGGGAGGGTGATGAATGGAAGACAGCTTTGTGGGGCACTATGAGTACCTTGTAATGCCATATAGATTGGCATTAGCGCCCTGTGTGTTCCCGTCTTTTATCAATGAGGTACTACGGGACATGATTAATCCCTGTGTTGTAGTCTACATTGATGACATTTTGATATACTCTAAATCTATGGAGGAGCATGTTAAGCATGTAAGAAAGGTGCTCCGTAGACTATTGGATACTTAATTATATGTCAAAGCAGAAAAGGGTGAATTTCATTGCAACACTGTGAAGTTTCTGGGGTATGTGATTGGCCCACAGGGTGTACAGATGGATGATGCTAAGATTAGTGCTGTTATTGGATGGGCTTTGCCAATTTTTATTGGAGGTTCATTCGAAATTTAGTACTATTGCTGCTTCCTTATGTGCTCTGACAAAGGGTAAAAAGGGGGAAATAAACTGGACTCAGGAAGCTGAATGGGCTTTTAAAACACCCTAATCCCCTAGAATGTATCCTTGTGCGTTTTTCTCATGAAAACTTAGCCTAGCTGTTGCTATTGACACTTGTTTTGAGCTTCTGGTACCCCCCAGCACCCGCGAGCATGGGCCCTGCTACAGTAGTGAGTAGATGACTCCAAGAACTGACATGTTTGACTGATCTGTATAGGGCCCATGATATGTAGTGAGTTCTAGTTCTGCTTTTTATCGCTTGCGGTGTGCATGCAGGGTAAAGAAAGAGGGTCAATAGAAAAGGGTCAGTAGAAAGAATAGTTAAGTAAGGCGTAGGCCAACCATGGGTAACAAATATTGAATTAATAAATTACGTAGCATTTGAGTCTTGCTAGCGGGCACACTATCAAAATGAATCACTAACAAAATGAGGCTTGTCATCATTGGAGACAATCTCAGTGCAGAGAGATATCAAGATGAAATTTTGCAACCAGTGGCAATCCCATTTCTCCACAGTCTGGGACCAAAGTCTGACAACGCTTGTGCCCACAAAGCAGGGTTTATCAGACTACCTCCAGAATTTGGGAGTGGAGAGGATGGAATGGCCTGCCAGCAGTCCTGACCTCAGCTCCATTAAACACTTGTGGGATAAGCTTGGGCGTGCTGTTCGTGCCAGAGTGAGCAGTACAACTATGTTGGCTGACTTGCGACAAATGCTAGTTGAAGAATGGAATGCTGTAAGCACTCCCACTCAGTGCCTGCAGAGGTCTTATTCTCCGGAGTACTAGGGACCACAGGGTACACTCACACACACACACACTCACACACCTGACAGTCATCACTCATAATCACCTGTAGCTCATTAGCAAGTCCTTATAATGGCTCCCAGCGCTGCAAACAGTGTGCAAAATTAAGTGTGACTTACCTTCCAAGTCAATGTTTGGTTTGAAGCCAGCTCCCAGCCAAGCTTCACCTCCGGTCCTATCTACATGCAGCCAAAAACGTGAAGGAGGCCGTAGGAGGGAACAACCTAGCAACAGGACTGCTACATCCGCCTTTGTGCAAGGGGGAACAGGAGGACCACTGATCCAAGCAGGTTCACACTGAGCACGTGACAGAGTCTGGAGATGCTGTGGAGTGCGATCTGCTGCCTGCAACATCCTTCAGCATGACCGGTTTGGCAGAGGGTCAGGAATGGTGTGGGGTGGCATTTCTTTGGAGGGCCGCACAGCCCTCCATGTGCTCACCAGAGTTAGCCTGACTGCCATTAGGTACCGAGATGAGGTCCTCAGACCCCATGGGAGACCATATGCTGGTGCGGTTGGCCCGGAGTTCCTTCTAATGCAGGACAATGCTAGACCTCATGTGGCTGGAGTGTGTCAGCAGTTCCTGCAAGATGAAGGCATTGAAGCCATGGACTTCCCGCCCGTTCCCCAGACCTGAATCCCATTGAGCATATCTGGGACATCATGTCTCGCTCCATCCACCAACAGCACACCAATATGCACCACAGACTGTCCAGGAGTTGGCGGATGCTTTACTCCAGGTCTAGGAGGAGATCCCTCAGGAGACCATCCGCCACCTCATCAGGATGCCCAGGTGTTGTAGGGAGGTCATACAGGCACGTGGAGGCCACACACACAATACTGAGCCTCATTTTGACCTGTTTTACGGACATTACATCAAATGGCGCCGGCGGGCCAGGAATCAAAAATAAATATATTTAAGGATATATCTGAAGATCTACAGTACCACCAAAGACAATCAAGGTACAGCTTAGAATCTCTACCTTTCGGTCGTTTTGCCATTTTTTCTTTATTGTCATTCAGAAAATAAATATTTTGGTCAAAAACTAGTGTTAGTATGACAAAATATTAGGTACGCTATAAACATTTTTATTTTTCGTAAAGCCATCTTTTGGCCAATCTGGGCATATTACACATCAAACGAACGGGGAAACCCTCAGGATTACGATGGTGTACGCTATTATACTCTGAAATGTAGCAGTATTTAAATAAAAAATAAAGAATAGCTTTTCCGAACAGTAACACGCCCCCTAGCGCCGCCACTACTTCTGCGTTTCTCTGACACGTAAAGGCTCTCAGCCGCCACAGGGACACAACACCAAACCAGAAATAAAACCGCGACATACCTCAGAGTGTCAGCTTCAAAACGAGACCAAACTTGTGTTTTTCCATCAATCCGATCGTTAATAATCCATCATTTTGTGGAAGGAGTACTCCGGAGATCAGACAGGTCAGAATAAAAGCCTTCGAATTAAAAAATGTATTAAAATATCTTACAGTTCGAAATCCGCATTTTTGCCACTTCCCCTTATAGTCCCGCCCTTCCTCTTTCCAAAAACATGTCAACCAAGTCTGTGGACCAATCAGGTGCGGAGATATCTGGACGCGTAACCGAGAAGGTGGGTGGGTTAGAAAAACGGGTGGGTTTTTGAGACTCAGCGCGCATTCAGTGCGCAGAGCGCAGAGAGGAAACGCGCCACGCAGGACGCACACAGGCACAAAACAACGATCAAAACATTAACTATGAACCCTAAACAAAGTCCCAAACCAAAGAAAACAATATTTTATGATGTTTAAGAGTGATTAGTAAAACTCAAAAGGAAGGGTAACGGCGGCGATCTACTGAAATCGGGCAGCAGAGGGAGTTTTACACCAGGTAAACAGCTCCAAACGATACCAAAATAAAAGTACAGTCTGAGGTTATAAACTGACTGAGTTTTTTCCAAGAAGATAATTTAGTTATGGACTTATAATACGCATGTAAAATATGGTAAAAAATGGCCTAAAAATCATACATGACATTATTTTGTCGAGGAAAGTGAATAAACACATTTTTAGATGTGGGTTTATGAGAATATAACATATACACATATATACATAATTTTTTGCAGTAAAATCAGCTGTTTTCATTTTGGGGAGGTTGGGGGACCTTGGAAACCCCAAAAGACCAGTGGGGGGGACCCCCTGTTCACTCTCTACTCCAGCTTGAATAACTTCAAATCAGTAAAAGAAATCAGCTCCATTTTTTTCTGGTGACTGTAGACACATGCAGAAACACTTTTCTAAAGGAAAAAGTCTGGGGACACATAAACTCTATTTTTGGTAGGCACTAAAATTTAAATTTTAAAATAAAAATTAGAAGCGCCTGTCTTTTTTGTTGTTTTCAGCATATTTGGAGCATTGCAGATTAATTTCAATGCCTTTTAGTGCTTCTAGTACAAATTTGAAGGCTTTTCAGGAACATTACATCTTGAAAATTACACTAATTTATGCAGTGTTTCAGTGAAAAGCTTCAAGATTTGGGTATGTATTTTCAGGCGGAAATTGGTAAAAAAGGGGGGTACGGTTAAGAGGTTAATAAATTTAGTTTCCATTGATGATTTTTGTGTGATTTTGTTGTCAGCACATTCAACTTTGTACAGAACAAAGTACTCAATGAAAATATTTCATTAATTCAGATCTAGGATGTGTTATTTTATTTTTTTGAGCAATATATATATAGATAGAGGGGGGGGATGTAAATTAACTTAATTAATTAACAGATAGATCGATAGATAGATAGATAGATAGATAGATAGATAGATAGATAGATAGATAGATAGATAGATAGATAGATAGATAGATGCAGAACTGAACTAGATAGATAGATAGATAGATAGATAGATAGATAGATAGATAGATAGATAGATAGATAGATAGATGCAGAACTGAACTAGACAGATAGATAGATTCAAAGATAGACATTTAGCTAAAATGATTGTACCAAGATTGCAAACAGGTGCATAGACAGATGCATAGACAGCCAGAAAAATAGTGTCCCAGCCAAACTTCAGTTCACACGCAGATGCTATCTTAAGGTTTGGTTGATGTTTATTCAAACAAAGCATAGTATATGAAATTAACAAAGAACTCAAAATAAATAAACAAATCAGTTACAGCTTGCGATGGAAAAACTGGTTGCTCTTCTGACTGGGCACTAGCTAGGTCTACCTATTTTCCTTAAGTCAAGGACCCGATTACCCTAAAAACATGGCTGCAATGACCGGTATCTCACAATTATAGCATGTAAATAAGAGGAGCCAGAAAGCATATTCATATATACCATTCACTCTTTTTGCTAGTACTACATCTGATTTTATTAATTTCGGAGCAAACATCTATATTCATATCTACATACAAATCAATGATGTCTAAATCAACAAAATGTAAATCAATAATGTCAAAAAACACAAATTATACATCAGTCCTTAGTTGGCCTCTTAAAGTTGGGGGTTAGAGGTTACTAGCACTTAACACACCATTGGGTGTGGCCTTTACCACTGATCTATAACTGTTGTGATGTTTTCATCAGCAAGTAGAGCTTACTGACTGGTCTTTGCAGGACAGTGTTCTTGGTGGTGATCAAAGCTGCTCGGACAAGACCTTGTTTATCTGGAAAGGTCTTCAGAATTCTCCAAATATCGTCACCAACGATGACCACTAAGTCATTTGGCAGGAAGTTCCTTTTGATCAAGTTCCATTTGTATCTCTTTTGCATAATGGGAAGATACTCCTATATACACCGTTTCCAGAATAGGTCTGTGATGTACTGTACCTGTTTCCATCTTCTTCGTACATACAAGTCAGTGCTCTGAAAGATCCCAGGTGGTATGACTGGTTAAACTTTCATTCTTAGTAGATGATTAGGTGTCAGGGGTTCCAGGTTAAGTGGATCATCTGATACAGTTGTTAGTGGACAATCATTCATTATTGGTTCAACTTCACAGAGTGCTGTTAACAATCCACCATTGTCAAGGATTTGCTCTCTGAAGAGTGAATGAAGAATTCCTTGATAGTTCTGCGTGCTAAGGAATTTGCACTTGGTATCCAATAATGCTGTCTCAATTTTGATTCCTTCCAGAGTGACCTAATGTCTGATTAATGTGCCTCATGATTAGTCTAGAAATATGGGAATTCTTGGGTAAAATGGCTGGATGCTGTTGGCTTATGGGCATGGCCATTTTATTAAATCTGCCTCCTACCCTTAGAATCCCATTCTCAAGAATCGGATCTAATGATGAGATGCTATAAGTGAGTTTGGTCTGTTTACCTTTCTGTAAGGTTTCCACTTCCTTGTGGAAACTCGAATTCTGTACATAAGAAATCACAGTATTTTCTGCTCTTTCCAGTTAATCTACAGACAAGCACTGGGATCCCACATTCTGGGCACTGTTGATCTTTACAGCATCCTTTTCCTTGAATCTTTGTTATGAGGATGTCTTTCAGTCGTAGAAACCATGCCACTGCCTTTTGTAAGTGATTCCACTGGGAATAGTATTCCAGGAGCTTAGTGGTTCAGGTAGGTGGTAATGATATTCGTATGCGGCAGTCTGAGGTCACTAAGAGTAATATAATATTAAAGAGGTGGTCAAAATAGCCCATACGATGTCTGATCCCGTAATATGCTCTGGCTCTATTCCAAGACGGCAGGGTGCTGAAGTTTACAGCAGGCTTTGGGAGTTACACTGCTAGATGTCTAAGTGGTGCGCAGAAAATCATGTGAGCTTTGTAAACAATTGGTCCAAGTTTGTGGGGAAGTCTGGTCTCTGACTGTTGCCTAGGTACAACTATATTGAGACTGTTTCACTCCCTCGAATTAAAAACAAACTTAGAAAATCTGAAACAGTTTGTTTAAATAATTTAATATAAGAATATCAGATCTAGTGTCTTACTGCAGCGTCTGTGAACTAAGGTTTGGTTTATTTAATATGAGATCACTGAACTCTAAGGCTGTCATTGTAAATGATACACAAACTTATCATAAAATTGATGTATTATGTCTCACAGAAACATAAATTAAACCTGAGGAAATTGCATTAAATGAAACCACTCCTGTAGGTTATAAGTATATACACAGCCCTAGATTGTCTGGTAAAGGAGGGGGTATATGTGTCATTTAATTTGACATGAATCAGAAACAATCTCACTTTCAATTCTTTTAAAATTCTTTTCATAAACATCACCAATCCGACCACAAACAGAAGTGTACTCAACCTAATTAGCATTTATTCAAGACCTTATTCTGACTTCTTAAAAGAATTCAGAGACTTTGTTGCAGACTTAGCAGTGAGCACTGAGAAAATAGGTGTTGACATACATAATCTTACTGTTCTTCCACAGAGTTTCAGATCATTACCTAATTTTATATTAATTGAGTCTTAGTGATAATGTATATATATCACCCCGTTATTGCATGAAATGTTTAATAATGCCAAATACACCTCAGCACAAAATTGTCAATGTAAAACAAATTATTTGCCTGGCATGCTTTCTGCAGCCAGTTGTGGAACCTCAGAAAAAGACTAAAATGCCCCATACCTCTTTCCAGTGAGAGGATTGGACCAGAGATAAAAGTCTTTTTACCACAATTTTTCAATGTGTCAAACAAGCATGTAAAGTCACTGTTCAGAAGCTCAGATTTTTCAACTCTAATATTGTTACAGCCCACATGAACCACCACGTTTTGAACACTGGAGAATTTATTAAGTATGCTGGGATTCACAATAGAATCCCCAACAATCAGCGTGGTTGGTGGTAACTTGGTTTCCAGCGGCGGGGACTGGCGTGATGGTGGCGCGTTGGTTTCAAGCGGCGGGGACCGGCTTGTTTGCCGCGCGTTGGTTTCCAGCTGTGGGGACCGGTGTGATGCCCGTAGGTTTGTATCGAGTGGCGGGGACCGGCGTGATGTGCCTGGGTTGGTTTCTAGCGTGACCAATGACAGGGTCCGAGGCGAGTGCAGCCTTGAAGGGGCTTGCGGTGGAGGGGATCCATGATTTTTCATAAAACACTCTTAAAGCTCTTTAGGCAATTGGTTCAGCTAGCAGTGCTAGTTAGCCAATGTTAGCTAGCTAAGGCGCCGAACAAACGCTGATTACTTTAACTCGTTTTGGTTCTCAGGCACACTGCTACGTCTTTTTTGTAAAATAAATTAATTCTCATAACAAACCAAGAGTCATGTTTAATGTTCAGCAGAAATTTTAAAAAATCACCAACTTCTTGTTTGAATTTTGTAATTCCACCTTAAATACCGCTGCAGTTATAGTCTAATCTCTCAGGTTACTGAGTCACTTAGGCACCGTTTAAGGTGGAACTGGAGAATTCAAACAAGAAGCTGGTAAATACCCTCCATTAAAAGGCTAATTAATATATTTGTACCCAGACAGCACAGGTACGTCTGCAAGACAGCTGTGGCAGGTCGTTTGCTCACTGCTGCAGTGTCGCAGAGACGTCATTACTTGATGTTCAAACGACGTCCATCTGCTTTCCCTGACGACGTCCCTCACCGGATGCTTTTGAGTGATCTTTACAACGTTTATGCGATGCTTACAGCTTCATCGTTAAAACGTCTATGGCAGATCGTTTGCTCATTGGCATGGCGTCGCTGAGAGCTCGTTACCTGATGGCCAAGCAATGTTCCCTAAACGACATACCTGAATAGGACATTTATGCGCAGTTTGCCGCCTTTCAACACACCCCATGTGGAAGAACTCTCCCTTCTCTGATGCTGTAAGTAGACATATTTTAAGAGAACTATTAAACAAGTTGTATTTTACTTTGATTATAATGTGTGCTTTGTTGCTAGTGTGTCGAGATTGGTGCTATGAGCTACGTTTTGAAATTAATCTACAGGCTAAAGCAGCCGAGAATTTGAGCAGAAAGAAAAAAAAATCACGTAAGCATGTGTTTTGGGAAAAAAGGGGCAAAACAGAATTCCCAGGTTGAGGAACAATGCTCTAGAGAGTGTCAGCCAATTCTGGACTTTTAGCTGTTGTTTGTGGAGTTTAATTCTAGTTCCTGTTATTCAGATTTAGCCTTTGAAAGATTTAAATAGAGAAATAAAGATGCAAAGAGACGGCCAATTGTGTGTGTGTCCAAGACTTAAGAAGAACAGTATTATGATTGCAGTTCCATCTACTTCCCCAGACAACAATTTTCCCCAGACAACAAGCGTAAAGTATGTTTTATGGGCCCAACCAGCCACCATAGTCGGAGCACTGCGTTGTTTCCCCCTCCTCTTACGGAAGCGCCAGGTGAATACAATCGGGGTTATCAGCTTTAGCATATTTAGCTGTAATGGCTTCGTTCTGCTGTGGTCTGTTGTGACTGGGGTGACGGTCATCAGACGGTAGGTTGTTTCTATAAGTGGTGCTATTTTTAATTATGGTTTAATAGTAAGGTGTAATGTACCTGTGCAGGTGGGTTGGCGTGCTGGTCTGTGCAAGCTTCTTTCCCCCCCCTGCTCCTTTTCCGGGTCTGTGGTGCATTAGCACAGAGCTCTTGGAAACGGCTGAAACACTGTAGCCGTTTGTTGTGGCTTTACTGCGTTTTACCACTCCTGTAATCAGGTTGTGCTGGGACAGCGTCTACCAGTAGGTAGGTACGCCGTATAAAGCGTAGTTTTGTGTTTTCCGGTAGCTTATGCGGCTAATGTCTGTTTTATGTGGGTGCAGTGTGGATTTGTGCAGCAGCTAACGGGGTGTGAGCTTGTGCATAGCAACAGCTAAAAGGCTCTGGGTGAGCGTCGCCATTGACCAGTCCAGGTGGCGCCGGACTTGGAACGTGCAGGCCTGGAAGCAGTTATTCGTCACCTCTTGTTTTTAATATCTACATAGTGACGTTGGAGCCGCTGCTGTTTTGCTTTGTTTTGTTTTGCTTTTTTTGCTTTTGCTGGATTTGTTTGATTAATTTCTTGCTTGGTTGTGTTTTATTATTTTTGTTACATTCCCTTATGATTTGGTTACAGTTGATGTTTATTTTGGTTTAATTGATTTTTTGTTTCATTTAAATTACTTTTGCAGAAACTTTTTCTAGTTTTATTGTGTCGAATATTTTAAAGAAATATTGTTTATTATCTTTATTACTATTTTTTTTGTTCCTTTTTGGGGAACCATTTTAGCTGTGGCATGTTTGCTGGTTTTAGTGGTCATAGCCATTGTAAAGTTCTAATTGTGTCTCCTTCTTATAGGACATTTGGATGCTCCTTTCCTGTCCGTTCACTCGCGGTTTGGCACCTTACTTGCAGTGGTGTGAGTTCACGTGCACTGCACTTCTGTGTGTATGTGTGTGGTGTGATTGTGTGTAGTGGAGACGATAGAATGACAGGGCTAGGCCATCTATAAGTGAATGCCCACAGCTGATATCCCAGTTTTCTGGAGCTCCAGTATTTTTGATATTTTATTATTTTCTTTATCGTGGTTATTACATTTTAAATGATATTAATAAATGAGTGATTTTAAAGATTGGTTTTTGAATAAATCCTTCTCATTACCTCAACTCACGTCTCTGCATATCATTCAGGCTTACCTGTGTGTCTAAGTGCCTTTGATTGCTTAGATTTATAGGATATATCCTGGGGTGAAATTCCCCAGGTGGCGTAGTTGGGTTTTGTTATAATACCACAGGTCACATTTGTGGCGTTAGTCGGCAGGATTGAATTACAGAGACGTGTTGAGGTTTTTGGTTGGATTTATTCTTTGGTTTTTCTTTCCTAGTTTTTTACTAGAAGTTTTAAGCAAAATTTAAGCAAAACAGCAGTTGGCTCATCAGGGTCTTAGTGTGCATTTGGGTGCCGGTGTGGAGTACTGTTTAGCTTAGTAGTGGATATTTATTTTTTTAAATTCCCTTCTCTATTCTAATTATGACAAGTGAGCTCCAAGAGCTGAGAGATCTTGTGCGCCAACTTCAGGCAGACAATGAACGTCTTTTACAAGAACGAGCTGCAGTACAGTCAAGGGAAGGCCCCAGTAATGTTAGTACAGACCCTCTAGAACCAGTAGGTATTCGTGCACCTCCTGAAAGGTTGCTATATATCCCTCGTGAACGGAAGTGTCCAGTGTTTAGAGGCAGGACCGGTATTAGTATTGAGGAGTGGGTTGATGAGCATGCTAACATGCTAGCATCCGTGCTCATCATTTAGGGCCTCTTGACCAGGCTTATTTTATGTTAGACCATTTGGAAGGTGAAGCCAAAGATGAAATAAAGCATAGACCAAGAGTAGAAAGGAAAGATCCACATACGATTTTATCTATCCTTAGAGAGTTGTATGGGTGTTCTAAATCACATGTTGCTTTGCAGGAGAGTTTCTTCAGTCGTAAGCAGTTGGATGGGGAGTCCTTGCAAGAATATTCACATACCCTTTTAGCTTTAATGGACAGAATTCAGCACTGTGCCCCTAACATGGTGCCCGATTCCGATGTGCTTGTGCGTGACCAGTTTGTGGAACATGTAAATGATCCTGCTCTTTGTAGGGAGCTGAAGCGGCTAGTCTGGCAGACGCCAACACTTTCCATGTTGCAGGTGCGCACCGAGGCTATCCGGTGGGAGCAGGAGGTTAGGCCGAGTGATAATAGATGTAGGAGTTATTCTGTCCCTTCTATGTGTGCATTACAACTGTCCAGGCAGTCACCTGGCCCTCAACCTTCTTTAGCTAACCCTAGCTCATCAGAAATGGCAGAATTAAAGCCCATGCTTGTTAAACAGCAAAAACAGATAGATCAGTTGACACAGAGTATGGCCAGTTTACAAGTTCCCTTCCACTCTAAGTCTATACGGTCCGATGTAATTTGTAGGCGTTGCCAGCAATCTGGGCATTATGCTCGGGAGTGTGATAATGAGAGAGTCTCCGGCCACCCTGGTGGTGTAATACGTCAGCCCTGTAGTACTTCTGATTCTCAGCTAGCGGAAAACTAGCTCCCTAAACTAACACCGACCCATGTAGCAAGAGTGAGGGGCCGCAGGCTTATATTTATTCTAACAGGCACTCTGAAAATGGTTGCTGCTACATGCTGTAGCCAGCTAGGTGAGGCCCCTGAGGGTGTTTTGTTTGAACCTTTTAATAATTCTTCCTCTTTACCAGACGGCCTGTTGATTTCTACCTCCTTGGTTAAGGTAGCTTGGGGGACAGTGTATGTTCCAGTGGTGAATGTGGGGCAGGCGAGGGTAGCCTTGCATCCCCGTTGTCCTCTGGGCTTGTTGTCCCAAGCCCAAGTTGTGAGTTTGCCTGCTGGAGTCACTGAAGTGGTGAGTGAAGTCCCTGCTGTGGTGGCCCTAGCCCAGGCTCAGACCGCCCAAGTTAGCCCTATTCTAGAGCAGATTGAGGGTCTAGACCTGTCCAGTCTTTTTTCTGAAGAGCAGATCCGGGTGAAGTCTCTGTTGCAGAAGTATGCTTCTGTATTCTCTGCATTTGAAAGCGATCTTGGTTGCACTGGGCTGATTTCTCATGACATTCCTTTGCTTGATGATGCACCCATGAGGCAACTTTATCGACGCATTCCCCCATCTGACTACGATGCAGTGAAGGCGCACGTTAGACAGTTGCTTGATAGCCGGGTTATTCGGGAAAGTTGTAGTCCCTATGCCTCACCCATTGTGTTGCTGAGGAAGAAAAATAGTAATCTCCGTATGTGTGTTGACTATCGTCAGCTTAATAATAGAACCAGGAAGGATGCATTTCCCCTTCCTCGCATTGAGGAAACCTTGGATGCTTTGTCAGGGGCTCAGTGGTTTACCACTATGGACTTGGCCAGTGGGTATTATCACAGCTTTTTGCACCCCCTTTGGACTTTTTGAGTTCAATCGTATGCCGTTTGGGTTGTGTAATGCCCCAAGTACATTTCAGAGGCTCATGGAAAGAATGTTTGGTGACCAGAATTGTCAGTCCCTGCTGTTGTACCTTGATGATATTATCGCCTTTTCTTCTGACATTGACCAGCATGTGGGACGCCTGGAGCTTGTGCTGAGTCGACTGCAGCAAGAAGGCTTGAAGGCAAATTTGGAGAAATGTTGTTTCTTTCAACAACAAGTCCGGTACTTGGGCCACCTTGTGTCAAATCACGGTGTGTCTACCGACCCTGAAAAAGTATCTGCTGTGGCTAATTGGCCACGTCCAACTTCGGTCCCCGAGTTGCGTTCCTTTCTTGGCTTTGCTAGTTATTATAGACGGTTTATTCAAGGGTTCTCGAAATTGGCTGGCCCATTGTACCATTTAGTAGCTGAGGTGGGTGGGACAAAGATTCGAAAAGGACAAGGTCGCGTCTGGTAGATGTTTGGTCCCAAGCATGTGAATCTAGCTTTCAGGAGCTTAACTTAAAACTTGTTAATGCTCCCACTCTGGCTTTTGCTAACTTCTCCCTCCCTTTTATTTTGGAAGTTGATGCTAGTCATCAGGCTGGGAGCAGTGTTGTCCCAGGAGCAGGATGGCAGAGTTTGTCCAATTGCCTATGCTAGCCGTAGCCTTAACCCCAATGAGAAAATGTACAGTTCGATGAAGCTTGAGTTCTTGGGTCTGAAATGGGCCATGACCGAAAAGTTTAGGGAATACCTTTGGGGCCAGCAGTGTGTGGTGTGGACGGACAACAATCCATTGAGCCATTTGAATACTGCCAAGTTGGGTGCCACCGATCAACGGTGGGTGGCTCAGTTGTCTGCATTCCACTATACTGTTCGGTATCGGCCAGGGCGAACAAATAAAAATGCAGACTCATTATCTCGGCAGTCTTCTTCTGCTCTAGCGGTGCCTTTGGAACCAGCGGTGGGAGGGTCATCCTTACCACTGACCCTTCAACAGCAGGTCATGGGGAGAATGGAGGCACAACCGATGGCTCAATATTCAACCTTTGCTTTTCTTTCCCGTACCCCAGCTGATTTGAAGCAACTACAAGAGGCTGATTTGGGTATTGGTACATTTCTCCCTTTCTGGCAGGAGCAGAGGTTGCCCAGTCGATTAGTTCGGGAAGGGTTACCTGCTCGAACGCAAGGCCTTTTGCGTCAGTGGGAGAGAATAGTTGCTATTGATGGTCTGTTGCATCGTAGGATCCTCAAACCAGAAGGGGGAGAAGAGGTCCTTCAGCTGTTACTTCCGGAGAGTTTACAGGAGGAGGTTTTACATCAACTCCATGATAATCTTGGCCACCAAGGTGTAGAGCGTACCACCAGACTGGTAAGAGAAAGATGTTACTGGCCAGGGATGGCTAGCGATATTAAACTGTGGTGTCAAATGTGAGAGATGTACTCTTGCCAAACCCCCACAAGTGAGGCCTCGGGCTCCTTTAGGACACTTGTTGGCTTCAAGGCCAAATGAGGTTGTGACCATTGACTTTTCCTTTTTAGAGCCTGCTAGGGATGGCACTGAACAGGTTTTGTGTTAACTGATGTTTTCACTAAGTTCACTCTAGTTGTACCTACACGTGATCAGAGGGCATCTACTGTGGCAAGTGTATTGATTAAGGACTGGTTTTATCGGTATGGGGTTCCAGCTCGGTTGCATTCCGACTGTGGTCGAAGTTTTGAGAGTGCTCTCGTGCACCAACTTTGTGACCTTTACGGAGTCCAGAAGACTCACACTACCCCTTACCACCCCCAAGGTAATGGCCAATGCGAGAGGTTTAACCGCACTATGCATAACCTGTTGCGTACTTTGTCCCACGAGCAGAAAACTCGTTGGCCTGATTATTTGCCTCAACTCGTGTTCAGTTATAACTCTGCTGTTAATCAGTCTACAGGGGAATCTCCTCATTTTCTGATGTTTGGACAGGAAGATTTTCCCAGTAGATTTTCTGCTAGGTAGAGTGGAGGCAGTAGAGGGTGGAGTAATCTGTGACTGGGTTCAGGGTTAGGGTTACCTAACCCTTACCATTAAGGTCACACTTATCTTAATGGTTTCCATAGTCAGTCCTGAGGACACACTGCTGTACAAGTTATGTTTTTCTTCATCAAGGATTTTTTTTTATAACTATAGTTAAGTGAATGGTTCTTTTTAAAACCAGGTTTTACATGAACTACTTTAGGCTTAAATTGTTCTTTGTTTGGTGTAACTGTTCTTCAAATTGATCAACAATGTAATTATAAAGGATCATATAAGATTATGTACAGTACCAAATAGAGTTCAGTTATTGTTTACAGTGTGTGATAGTGTGATCCTAGTGGCACAAATAAGAAGGCCCCTACCTCGGACACTATGTAAAGCTCCTGGGAACCTAAATACTAGTTTTCTTTCTAATGCTAATATTCTGGTTCCTCAGGGCCCACAGTATAAATGTACAAAGTATGTCTTATGAATATCTTTCCAAGGTCTAATAAACATGTGCTGTATTTCACCAGTACTGTTCCCCTCTTCATGTAGAATGGGTGCTTCTTAATAGTGGTAACGCTTACATCAGCATTACCCTGAGCAATCACAAGGCTAACATGGCTCTGTCCTGTCTTCGAATCTAAGTAACCTGGGGAGTTTTTTTTTTTTGGAGTTTATATCTGGGTTGATATCTCCATTGTGGATATCAGTATCTAAGTAAACCATAAATATCATGAATCACAACACGATTCAGCGTACACAGATAAAACACAGAAACACTCTGTCTTAAGGCTGTGTGTGTTGCTATGATATTGTAACAAAATTCTGTCAGTTACGCACACTTATTAGAATATTAGCCCACACAGTTCTCAGTTCTCTGAAGAGTGTGTGTTTTGGTGATTTTTCAGTGTGTTTTATCATGTTTGTGCTTAGTGTTTTCAACGCTTCACAAAACACGTTTAGTATCATACAAAAAATCTAGATTTCAAAATATGTTCCCAGGGCCTTAAATAAATGAATATGGCTCGAAGTATCTTCACGACATGCCTTTTATTTTCAGCCAAACCTGACACCCAAAACAAGTATGGGTACTCGCTACAGCCCTCGTTAAACTTATTCTGAGTAGCCTCCCTCAATACCTGTACTCCACCTGTATAAACCTGCAGCTCTACCTTTTGGACCCAACCATTCTAAGCTTCAGGTAACATCACTAGTACAGTCACCAGCACCTAATTGATTACATTACGATTAGGTAAGTTTCAGGTTGTTAGTATTCAGAGACAATAGGAGTCAGATGATCCATTTGCAAAGCTTTTAATGCTTTAGAGCAATGAAAAACAACAAAAAAAGTTTGTGAGGCTGAGAGAGTCAACTGGGGCCAGGATCCGAGGAGCTGGATGGAAGGTGGAGCTGATCGCTGGTGGAGAGGAGCTTCTCCCAAGCACCTTCGTAGGCTGCCAGGTGGAGTTGGGGAACCAGAACCAGTATCGAGGTCCTCACAATGCGTGGGCTTCAGTTTGGGACCTGTGTGGACAGGTTAGAGCAGCGTGCCATATGCGACTTTTAAAGGACTGCGCTGTGTTAACAAAAGAGTCTCTGGAGAGGACCGGCGGGGCTGGGTAATATACTGCGCAATCAAAACGTAAGTGTCTTTTATAAGGATACCGGCTGGGAGTCACGAGTCCGGGAGTCCGCAGTGACCCTGACCTTACTCCTCGGAGTCTGCAGCCGGAAGGCTCAGCCGACTGGAGGTGAGCGTGGAGGCCGGAGCAGGAGTCTACAAGCAAGTGGCCCTCTTAGCCGAAGAATCAAGAGACGTCGCATCACACCAAGGCAGACTAGATGCATGTAGTCAAGAGGAAAACCTGACACCATTCTTAGTGAGGTACTTTGTAGTGGGGAAGAACCAAGATGATGTTTTTCATCGCTCATTTCTTTAAAGCTCTGTCCTCGTATTAGCATCAGTTTCTGGGAATACAACCCTGTTGTCTTTATAGGCGCCCCCCAGTGTACATTTTCCACATCCATAATAGCCAGAATGCCCTTTGATATTTTTAAGAAATGCACAAGCTGGTGCATCGAATACTATAGAGGACAGTTTCAGCTACAGTGCGATGCCCTCATAATGAAAACCACTTTCAAGATCCACAATTTCTGCAACAAATTCTTCAAGAAATTCATATAATGCGTTTGGTTTCTTCGTTCCACAGAACAGTCCAATAACCAATAGGCTAAATATGGGGAAAATTCTAGACCATGGCAAGAATTGGCCACAGCTGAGAATTGATTGAGCCGTGCCCAACAATGTCCTAGCATCCTTTGGAAGAGATGTGTGATGCTTTGACAGAGGTTTTCGCAGAGCATTTAAAGCAGCATGAGCAATGTTGTGTTCTGCTGCCCAGGTGGCTAGATTGTCTTGTAGTCAAGTCAAGTGGGTTTTATTGTCATTTCAACTACATACAGAGTACACAGTGAAACGAAACAACGTTCCTCCAGGACCATGGTGCAACACAAACAAACAAGTGCGGACAGACAACACAACACAGTACAGACAGAGAATAACAAATAATTGCCGGTAGTGTGCAAATTGTGCAATGTGTAATGTGCAATGTGCAAAAATGCTTCCCCTTTTTTATCTGGGGTAAATGGTTGGAGAGAGAGAGAGAGAGAGAGAGAGAGAGAGAGTGTGTGTACATGTACCAGAAAAGATGTCAGTTCAGAAGTTGAGTTGTGTTGAGAAGTCTGATGGCTTGGGGGAAGAAGCTGTTGCAGAGTCTGGTCGTGTTGGACCGGATGCTGCGGTACTTTCTTCCTGATGGCAGGAGGGAGAACAGTCTGTGTGAAGGGTGGGTGGGGTCATCCACAATGCTGGTTGCTTTGCGGATGCAGCGGGTGGTGTGAATGTCCAAGACGGAGGGGAGAGAGACTCTGATGATCCTCTCAGCTGTCCTCACAATGCGTTGGAGGGACTTGCGGTCAGAGGCTGTGCAGGTCCCAAACCAGGCAGTGATGCAGCTGCTTAGGATGCTCTCTATGGTTCCCCTATAGAAGAGGGTGAGGATGGGTGGAGGGAGACGGGCCTTTCTCAGCTTCCAGAGGAAGTAGAGACGCTGCTGGGCTTTCTTGGCTGTAGAGCTCGTGTTCAGGGACCAGGTAAGGTTCTCCGCTAGGTGGACACCAAGGAACTTGGTGCTCTTAACGATCTCCACAGAGGAGCCGTTGATGTTAAGCAGAGAGTGGTCCGGTCTTGATTTCCTGAAGTCAACAACCATTTCCTTGGTCTTCTCTACATTCCAGTGAAGGTTGTTGACTGTACACCAGTCTGTCAGCTGCTGTACCTCCTCCCTGTATGCTGACTCGTTGCCTTTGCTGATGAGACCCAGCACAGTTGTATCATCTGCGAACTTTATGATGCTGTTAGAACTGTGTTTCGCAACACAGTCATGAGTCAGCAGGGTGAACAACAGAGGACTCAGTACACTGCCCTGGGGTGCCCCAGTGTTCATGGTGATGGTGCTGGAGCTGCTGTCCCCAAACCGGACTAACTGGGGCCTCCCTGTCAGGAAGTCCAGGATCCAGTTGCATAGGGGGGTGTTGAGGCCCAGCAGTCTTAACTTCCTGGTGAGATTCTGTGGGATGATGGTGTTGAATGCTGAACTGAAGTCTATGAACAGCATTCTGACGTAGGTGTCCTTCTCCAGGTGGGTAAGGGAGAGATGAAGGGTGGTGGTGATGGCATCGTCTGTGGAGCGGTTGGGACGATATGCGAATTGCAGGGGGTCCAATGAAGAGGGCAGTTGGGTTTTGATGTTCCTCATGACTAGCCTCTCGAAGCACTTCATGATGATGTGTGTGTACGGGATAGTAGTCATTGAGGCAGGACACCGTGGACGACTTCGGCACGGGGACGATGGTGGTGGTCTTGAGGCACGTTGGGACAGTGGAGCATCTGTCAACTGGTCTGCACACTCTCTGAGCACTCTGCCAGGAATGTTGTCTGGTCCTGCAGCTTTCCGTGGGTTGACTCTGCGCAGAGTTTTCCTCACGTCCACTGCAGTCAGGCACAACACCTGCTCATCTGGCTTGGGTGTGATCTTGCTCACCAACGTGTTGTTCTGTGCCTCAAACCAGGCATAAAAGTCGTTCAGGGCATCGGGGAGGAAGGCATCACTGTCACAGGACAGTGGCGTTGTCCTGTAGTTTGTGATTTCCTGGATGCCCTGCCACATGCGCCGCGTGTCACCCGTGTCCTTGAAGTGGTTGTGGATTCTCTGGGCGTGTGCGCGCTTTGCCTCTCGGATGGCTCGTGACAACTTGGCTCTTGCTTTCCTTAGGGCCGCCTTGTCACCCACTCTGAAGGCCGAGTCGCGGGTCCTCAGTAGCTCAGGAGTCATCCACAGCTTCTGGTTTGGGCGCGTGGTGATGGTCTTGGAGACCATTACCACTTGTAGTGTTGTACACTCATTCTCTTAAGTCTCAGAACTAGATTCTGAATCAGATACCACATGTGCATCAGCAAATATGTAATCTGTGTGAGATTCATGGATTGTTGACTGAAAGTCCATAAAATCGTCATCCTCAACTATGTCCTGCAGAGCACCACAGTCATTTGAATAGACAAAGTCTCTTGTGTCCTCCAATTGGATTAACTCTAATTGTCTGTCAACATTGGCTTTACATTTTCGTCTTAATTTCCAATATGATTGCATATTTCCATACTGTCCAAACAGAGACAGACACACACAAACAATAACATAATAAATAATTATTTTACAGTTAAGTCCACAAAAAAGGACAAATGGTTCACCATACATACCTTTAGTTACAACCTGAGAGTGTGTGTGGAAATGAAACCGTTATCAACAGACATTTTTGCAAAGGTAAGGTAGAGCAACAGGCTATATTGGTATATACTGACACTTATTATAAATATACAGTTGAAATAAAAAAAGTAACATGCCAAAATACGTTGCAAATAATAGAAATTATAGTGGACTTATCATGTTTAAATGTTGATTTTTCAATTACTATACAATCCATTAGTTCTTTAAGACTACAATTAGGTACATAATATTTATACAATATTTATGGCCTTTAGCTTAGTACTTTACTGTTGAGTATTAATTAGCTAGCTTTTCTTTAATTAACATTTTTTTCCTTAGGTTTAGTTCTTAGTTCCCCCCCTCCCAGGGTCACTATGGATCCTACTGACTTCTAGAAGAGGACTCACTTAGCAGCACCCTCATTTCTATGGGATTTCAGGTAATACATTTTACTTTACATCGTCAATTTTACACCTTGCATTGTGTTGCTTGTCATGTATTGCATATCATTTTCCTGAGCACAGGACTGCCGCTGTCCAGGTATTATTTTGGTGGTGGATCATTCTCAGCTCAGAGATGACACTGACATGGCAGTGTGGGTGGTCCTAAAGAGTGTTTCAGCCACATTGCTGTTGCTTGGGTTTTTACACACATCAGTGTCCATACAAGTGCAAAATAATATGATGCATTATATAGGTGCATAGCCTATTTGAATAGATTAAGTACTAAAACCATGTATTCATAGAGAACACTCTAATAAATAAAGATGCCACAAGGTGTTTTTGGAGTAATACTACTTGTATCTTCCGTAAAAAAAGATTTAGCCTATACATTTTCCCTAAAGCTAAAAACTGAGCCTCCTATCAGTGTTTCTCACTGAAATGTGCAGGGCAGGGTACCTCCAGGACCAGGGGTGAGAAAAATGTATCTTATGCATTTATTAATAATTGCCATGTAGCACCGATTATACATTTCATCTACATTTGTGGTGTATGAACAAACTTGAACTGATTTCCTTTTCATAGTATTGTGGTGTTTGGCGTCAGTGAATATGTGCCCGAGTACTGTATTTCTGCCAAAATGGGTGCCTTTTCCATATATATAAATATATATGACATGGACTGTATTATTAAGGTTAACACAATTTAAAACATTAATATAAACTACCTAAAACACCAAAAAAACATTTATTACCTTGCTTGAATTGATAATATGTTGAAAGTACACATTTTAGTCAGGTTCTCAGGTTTTTTAATATTCCTATATATTTGATTGTATTGTAACTCTGACCAAGAAAATCAATCTCAACATATTTTCGTAAATTATTTTTTATATGCTATTAGTTTATTTTTAATAAATCGCTAAAATACGTCCAGTGTCTTCATGCAATTAACATAGACATCATTAGGGCTGGCCCGAATAGCTCCAGATATTCGCCACTGATTGATAGCGAATATCCAAAGCCTCGTTTTTTTGTTTTTTTTTAAACAAATCCATTAAAAAGATTAAAAACGGATTAAAGTACGAGAAAAATGCTGGGCAAACGAAGAAAAATACCAACTGTAAGAAATTTAACAATGGAACAGGAGTAGCACCTATCATAGCTGAGCCTGCGCAGTGTTTTTTTATTTTCCCTCCCCTTTTTTCTCTCTCCCTCCGTCGGTGTGTGCGCGAGTCGTCTGGCAAAGAAACGTGTGCTGTTAATATTAGTTAAAATAGGCTAATATTAGTTAATCTAAGCATAAAATCACCTATGTTGCTCTATTCTTGAGCTTTACCTCAAGCTTCCCAGGTCAACAATGGCAAGCCAGGAGAAAACTACAGTTCCCAGCGGGCTGTGCGAGTGACTTAGACTGCACATGCGTCCAACTCCACCGAACGACACGCAGATAAGAGGAGAGATGCACTGACCACCACACACACACACACATAAAAAAAGTCTACCTGGGTAGTAAAGAACACTTTCAGACATTAAAAAGCCAGAACGAAAAGGAGAAACACTGAGGAAGAAACATTACATACATACGAAACATGAAGAATAAAAAAAAAAAGAATTACAGCGAATAGAAGACTCAAGTGTTGAAATGGACTGGTATTACTTATTCTGATTGTTAAACAAGTGCTGTTGTGTAAAAACTAGTTTTCATCCTTTATATGTTGTTGCAAAGCACTGACTTGCTTCGTTGACTAGTAAAGCTCTATTTGCTATTTCTATTTTATTTATTTTTTATTTTCCTCAAGCCAAGAGAGAGAGGGCTATTTAATTTGTATTTTTTTCCCCATTTTTATATCGACTGAGACTGCTCTTTTCACTTTTCTTGCATTTATACTCAACATTGCACATACATATCTATCTCACAAATTATTTAAAGGATTCTTTTCAATCTTTTTTTATTCATCAATAAATACATAGTTGTAACTCCAGAGCCTTGTATTCTGTCTTTTGCATTCCAGTCAAAGCCCTCCTTATCAAACCTAGTGAGATTTTGAAGCTGATCCATATGAACTCACAGAAGAAACGTTGTGGTAGCTAAGGTCTAGGTATAAGCATTACGTGTCATTCTTATTTTGATCTGCAGTAGTAACACTTACTGTGATCCACACTGTGCTGTCTTACATCAATCACATAACTGGATAATTTTGTATTGAATGGTGCTATAATGCTGGGGTACTGACAATTAAAGCATTTAGGAACCACATCATCTCAGACAGGAAGTGTTCAAGTAGTGCAGAAAAGTGCCAAATACTGATCAGTACATGCAGAGCTACCGCAGAGTTCACACATGCTGTTAGAATTAAAAGACCCGGTCCATATATTCATGCGTATGGGTTTAGAATGTGATGTCCTTAAAGTTCCTGTAGGTGTAATGTGTACTAATACTTCCATATAGTGCAGTATTTCTCAGCCTTGGCCTTCGTGGCCCACTGCCTGCACATTTTAGTGTTTTTTCTGCTTCAACACATTTTAACTCGGTAATGGACTGGTAATGAGATGCTTAGTGATTAGAACTGCTTGAAATGTTCTAATTTCATATGAAAGTTATTTTTATTCTAATACAAACTTTAAAAATGTTAATGTTATATTAATGTCAGTTTAATATACTACTAATCAACTGCATTACTGTTTTTTTTTCAGTTATGCTTGGTCAATCATTTATCTAGTTAAAAAAATTATAGACTTGAGTTTTGGGTCTCCTTTTAAAAGGAAAAAAAATGGCACTGTACATTTTAGAAAAAATACTTGCATGAAAGTATTTTTTTTTTTTGTTTCAGATTTGAACATGTAACCAAATTTCTTCAAAATAATAACTTTGTATTTCGTTTCCCAGGCTCGCAGTTTTTTATCCTAAAGCTCAGATTTGTGGTTGATTACTTTGCATGTTCTTCTAACATTAATTTCTTATTAAAGTAGGTGGTTCCTCATAACATAGAGCCACGTGTCTAGCTTGTGAGAGTGAAGAGCTGCAGCAGGCAGCACTCACACTAGTGGTGCTTGTGGTTTTTATCGTTGGTACTGTGTTATTTCACTGTTGGTTGACGTTTTTTCTCTTAATTTTGACAAATGACAAGATGATTTCATGGATTTTTGTTTAGGCACGATGAAAACAAGGCAAGTTACATTGCCAACGCTAGCAGGCACAGTATATTGACTTGAATTGTGAAACGTCACGTTAGCATGTTGCGCTATGTGCTAATTTGCCAGTGGACTGTAATAGTAAATGAAAGCGTTTATTTCGAACGTCACATTCACTTCAATTTCTTAAAAATGTTAGGTTAGTACTGCTTTTGCTAATGTTAATTACCTAGCTAATATTGCTAAAGCTGTTGGGGAGTCGTATAGTTCACTCAATGTAGTTTCGCTCTTTCACAGATATTGGGAACACTAGTCATTTTCAAAGTTAACGTAAGCCCATCAAATATGAGTGGTTGCAAGGCTTGAATTTTTTTTGGCTCATATGGCATTAAAGTGGTTGTACTGTGCGGCAACGACTTAGAAAATGAATTCTGGAAAACTTAAGGGGAATTTGGCGTCTCCAAAATGTTCGTTCCACCTTATCTAAATGGCTATCCAAGTAGTGCTAAGAAAGTAAGTAGTATGTAAGGTACGGAAAATTAATAAGAACCAATCTTCAGTATGGTACCTAATTTTGCTCTCTCACATCGCTTTTAATGTTAAGTATATTTTTTATCTAAACGGCTTTTTTTGAAAAGATGCTTTTACTGTGGTCTAATAAGAAGCAAATCTAACGCAAGCTGGCTAGCTAACCTTACAGCTAATGGACAAGCCGTTTTGAATTCACGGTATTGTCTCCAGCCATTGTCCTGTCAGGGCCGTTGCAGTAAAATTACGGCTAGCAAGTTCAGTACTGTGAATTATGTATATACTGTCAACGAAAGCGAGGAATTTGTTTCTGAATACATATTAATAGTTAATTTGTAGTAATAAGATGTTAAGTTTCACGGTAGAGGGGAAAGAGGGATTGGGAGTTGCGAGCACTGCTTAGCGTTAGTGTTTTCCCGTTGGCTCAGCAGCCTAGCGCTAGCCACAACTATAGTTTAACGCTTATTTCTCCTTAGGCACATTAAATGTCCCGCTCATATATTTTGAAACTTATTATTTATCTGGCTATGAGTTGAAATGTTACAGATTTCTATCTGGGTCACATCCTTTTATTTATGAAATAGGAGACGGCAATGACTGTAGGCTACTAGAGATTTTACTCTGTTATTAAGCTTGTATTTTCTTGTTTTACAAAAATAACAACAATACAAACAAATCATACCATAATAATAATAATAACAATAATAATAATAATAATAATAATAATAATAGCGGCACGGTGGTGTAGTGGTTAACATGGTGGTGTAGGGGTCAGCCCTGTCGCCTCACAGTAAGATGATCTGGGTTGGATTCCGGTCTGGGTCGTTCCGTGTGGAGTGTGCATGTTCTCCCTGTGCTTGAGTGGGTTTCCTCTGGGTACTCCGGTTTTCTCCCACTGTCCAAACACATGCATGTTAGGTAGATCACTCCCTTTAAACTGCCCGTAGGTGTGAGTGTGTCTGTGAGTGAATGTTGGCCATGTGATGGACTGGCGACCTGTCCATGGCGTATCCCACCTTCACCCGATGAAGCATTTGACTCTGACTAGCAGGATCAAGCAGCAGATAATGGATGGATGGATAATAATAATTATTATTATTATTAATATATACGATTTTTATTATTCTTTTTCATTATAAATATGGCTATTATTAATAATAATATAAAAACAGTTGTTATTATAACAAATAGCTCCTGGCTACTACATGTAGGTAGGGTATAAATAGACTTTATTTTATGTAGGTGATTCCCCATTGGTATCGGTATTGGTATCGGCGATACTTGCCCTGTAATTACTTGGTATCGGATCGATAACAAAATTTGCAGTATCGCACACCACTACCTTCTGTTGCTGGATGCTTGATCCTTTCTTCAAGACTACACACAGTCAATTGGCTGTCAACATTTTAGTCATGGTGAGTGTGTTGATCCCCAGTAATTTGCCAGGACAGATGTATTAGGGAAGAATAGCCATACATTGCTTAACAGTATCAGCACAATGTATAGATAGGGGTGTTCAGTCTTACTCACAAAGGGTTGCTGTGGAATCTGTTGTGCTTCTGTTTGTACAGCCACAGCGGCCCTTTGTGGATTAAATTCTTCAGGCTCTTTGCCGTCAATATTGTATATAGCCCAATAACTAGCTTCTGTGTATAATGTTCGCTGCATGGCGTGTGTGACAATCAGTTTTCTGAATAAGCGAATCAAATCGCGCTACTAATTTGACTCAGTTGTGTTACAATATTGAAAGCATCGAACACTAAAGAATCGAATCGTTTGTGATGTTAGTGTATTGAAAGTCAAGTCAAGTCAATTTTATTTATATAGCGCTTTTTACAACGATGTTGTCTCAAAGCAGCTTTACAGAGTTTTGAAAACAGTTATAACATATATCCCCCAGTGAGCAAGCCAGAGGCAACAGTGGCAAGGAAAAAACTCCCTCAACTGGAGGAAGAAACCTTGGGAGGAACCAGACTCACAAGGGGAGACCCATCCTCCTCTGGTCAAACAGTATTTACAGTTTGAACTAAATACCAAAGAAAGGAGTCTCTGTTTGAAATCTGGATAGCAAAGCTTTAGAAGCTGCACAGATAGAGGCAGTGTATGACTGAGGCAGTCTCTGGCTGAGGCAGTCTATGACAGTCTTTATGTAAAGTGGGCGTGAGCTGAAACAGTCCCATCCTATCTCAGTGCTGGTGCATCTGGATGGCACAGTGATGTAACTGAGGGTGTAGCAGTAAATGGACAGGTGAGCTGGCTGGTGATGGTGGGGTGATGGCCCGATGATCAGTCCTTCAACAGCCTTCAACAGACAGGAGGACAGTCATTTCCTCAGGAAGAGTAAAGAGAAAGAGTTAGTTGGGCTCAGGAGTAAGACTGTAGAGAATATGAATTTTCAGAATTTTAGAGTGTGGTTGGTGACTCCGGCAGATCTAACTATAACAGCCTAAACTAAAAGGAGAGAACCAGAAGGTAACATGGACATGAGAGTACCCTGAGACACTGGGGTCCCCCCACTCCACCATCAACAAACCTGTGTGATCGCGTGAAGTGGTGGAACAACAGCACCAACATCTCAGTTTACCATAAACCTCTGTGTCCAAGAACCCCCAGATCTCCTGCCTTTATCTAAAAGAGAAGCTTAATTACAAAAAGCTACACTAAACAAGTATGTTTTTAGTCTAGACTTAAATATTGAGACTGTGTCAGAGTCCCGAACATTAACTGGGAGATTATTCCACAATTTTGGGGCTTTGTAGGAAAAAGCTCTTCCCCCCATTGTAGTCTTCTGAATTTTAGGAACTATTAGAAAACCAGCATCCTGTGATCTGAGTGAACGTGGCGGTTCATAATAGGAAATTAGATCTTGCAGGTACTCCGGTGTGAGACCGTGCAGGGCTTTTATACGTCAGTAATAGAATTTTATAGTCGATACGGAATTTAACAGGAAGCCAGTGTAGCGCTGATAAAACTGGACTGATGTGATCGAATTTCCTGGTTTTAGTTAGTACTCTAGCTGCAGCGTTCTGAACTAACTGAGTTTATTCAGGTTCCTGCTGGAGCATCCTGACAATAATGCATTACAGTAATCTAGCCTTGAGGTTATAAAGGCATGTATCAACTTTTCAGCATCAGACACAGATAACGCATTTCTTAACTTTGAAATGTTTCGTAGGTGAAGAAACGCTGTTCTTGTAATATTACCGATGTGTTGATTAAATGTCAGATCTGAGTCAATTGTTACACCAAGATTTTTGGCTACTGAACCAGGAACTACAGAGAAGTCAGCAAGATTTAACATTAAATCTGAACATTTAGTCCGAGCAGCCTTTGGGCCGAGGAGGAGAACTTCCGTTTTATCTGGGTTTAAAAGAAGGAAGTTCTGTAGCATCCAAAGTCTAATATCTCTTACGCAATCTTCTATCTTATTTAATCTGGATTTGTCATCTGGTTTGGCTGATATGTACAGTTGTGTATCATCGGCATAACAGTGGAAACTAATTCCATGTCTATTTATAACTAAGCCTAATGGTAGCATATATAGTGTAAATAACAGAGGACCTAAAACAGAACCTTGTGGAACTCCATATTTCACTTTTGTAGTGTTAGACGATACATTATTTATCTTTACAAACTGAAAGCGATCACTAAGGTAAGATGTGAACCAGGATAACGCTGTTCCTGTGATTCCAACTATATTTTCTAGCCTGTCCAAAGAATAGTGTGATCTATAGTGTCAAAAGCTGCACTTAGATCTAGTAACACCAGTAGAGATACGTGGCCCTGATCAGAGGCAAGAAGAAGATCATTTGTTATCTTAACTAAAGCTGTCTCTGTGCTGTGATGTGGCCTAAAACCAGATTGGAATTTTTCATATATGTTGTTCTTATGTAGATGAGAACAGAGTTGTCGAGCTACAGCCTTTTCTAAAATCTTAGAGATAAAAGGTAAATTGGAAATGGGTCTATAACTGGACAGTTCTCTGGGGTCAAGATTTGGCTTCTTTATCAAGGGTTTTATCACAGCTAGTTTAAAAGACTTAGGTACATGACCCAGACTAAGAGAAGAGTTGATGATAGTTAAGATAGGTTTAATAATAGCTGGTAATACTTGTTTCAATAGGCTTGTTGGAATCATATCAAGTGTGCATGTAGCAGAAGTTGAGGAAGAGATAAGTTTTTCTAGTTCTGTCTGCTGTAGTGGAGAAAATGTTTCTAGTCTTTCTTCTAAAATCACATTTTGTGCTGTTTGAGCCAAACCGGATGAAGGATAGGTTACTCGTATTGGTAGAACTTTTTGTCTAATATTCTCGATTTTGCTATTGAAAAAGTCCATGAAATCATTGCTGCTGTGGTTGGCGGGTATTTGAGGTTCAGATCCTGCCTGATTTTTGGTAAGTTTTGCGATGGTGCTAAATAAAACTCTAGGATTGTTTTTGTTGTGTTCGATGAGTGTGGACAGGTATGCTGAGCGTGTTTTAATAAGTGCCTTTCTGTAACTGCTAAGGCTGTCCTTCCAAGCAGAGTGAAATACCTCTAGCTTGGTCACTCTCCATTTGCGTTCTAATTTCCGTACTGTCTGTCTTAAGGTGCGTACTTCATTGTTGTACCACGGAGCGAGCTTTTTTTGTTGCATCTTTTTAATTTTTATAGGTACAACGTTGTATAAAGTTAGTCGGAGCGTATTTTCTACGCAGTCAGTTATTCTGTCTAGCTCGGTTGGGTCTGATGATGGAAAAATTATGGTTGATAAATCTGGAAGAGTTTCAATAAAGTTCTGAGATGTATTTGGCATTATTGAACGTTTCATGCAATAACGGGGTGATGTACATACATTTTTACTAAGACTCAATTCATATGAAATTAGGTAGTGATCTGAAACTACTGAAGTCTGTGGAAGAACAGTAAGATTATGTATATCAACACCTAAAGTCAAAACTAGATCTAGTGTGTGATTACAGGAATGTGTAGGCCCTATTACATTCTGAGTGAGACCTATAGAGTCTAAGATAGATGAAAAAGCCTTTTTTAATGGATCTGCTGAGTTTTCAAAGTGAATATTAAAATCTCCTGCGATTATTAGTTTTTCAGCGCTCACTGCTAGATCTGCAACAAAGTCACTAAATTCTTTTAAGAACTCAGAATAAGGTCCTGGTGGTCTATAAATGCTGACTAGGGTGAGTACACTTCTATTAGTGGTCGGATTGGTGATGTTTATGAGAAGAATTTCAAAAGAATTGAAAGTGAGATTGTGTTTCTGACTTATGTCTAATGAATTTTTATGAATGACACATATACCCCCTCCTTTACCGGACAGTCTGGGGCTGTGTACATACTTATAGCCTATGGGGGTGGCTTCATTTAATGCCAAATATTCCTCAGGTTTAATCCATGTTTCTACGAGACATAACACATCAATTTTATGGTAGGTTATTGTATCATTTACAATGACAGCCTTAGAGTTCAGTGATCTTATATTAAATAAACCAAACCTTAATTCAGAAACACTGCAGCTAGACACTGGATCTAATATTCTTATATTAACTAAGTTATTTAAACAAACTGATTGAGATTTTCTAAGTTTGTGTTTAATTCGGGGCAGTGAAACAGTCTCAATATAGTTGTACCTAGGTGACGTCTCAAGGCAGCGAGCAGACGGTCGGTTTAGCCTGTTTGTCTGCTGCCTGATCTCGGCTCTGGACAGTCAGCAACTACCTCCGCTGCTCTGCCGACTAACTAAGAGGCTATGGGCTATGCTGCACGATAGCAGAGCGGCACCCTCCCGCGTGGGGTGGACACCGTCCCGCCCTACGAGACCAGACTTCCCCTCAAAGTTGGACCAATTGTCTATGAAGCCCACATGTTTTTCTGCACACCACTTGGACATCCAGCAGTGTAGCGCCCAAAGCCTGCTGTAAGCTTCAGCACCCTGCCGTCTTGGAATAGGGCCAGAGCATATTACGGCATCGGACATCGTATGGGCTATTTTGATCACCTCTTCAATATTACTCTTAGTGACCTCAGACTGCCGCATACGGATATCGTTACCACCTACGTGAATCACTATCCTCGAATATCTATTCTTTGCTAACACCCTAAGGTTGCTGCTAATGTCCGGCGCCCTGGCTCCTGGTAAGCAGATAACTCTAGCTGCTGGTGTCGCTAAAGGAGTATCTAATTTCACGTGTCGTACAATAGAGCTTCCTATAACCAGAGTAAAAAGCAGTGAATGTTCTGTGCATTGTGCAACTCTATTATGGTCTGTTAATATCGTTACCATTTAATTATACAGACATTTTAACTGGACTCCGCTGACCCCACGGGTAGCTTCTGGCATTCATAACTTAAAGCAGGACTACAGCAATCCTGCTAAAATGAGCCCAGGGCCGCAAAGCCCCACTGGAAACCCTTTCCTCACATCAGCCAAAAAAAAAAAAAGGCTCTGATGTAAACAAACAAGCACAGTGCAACTATGTCTATATACACATCATGTACACATACAGTACTGTTAGCAACTAATCTTTTCTCTTTCTTTACAGGCATTGCTGTGGAACCTTTCTCTTCCGGACCACCCCCCCATCCTACCCTGACTGTACATGTAAGTACTTATTACCACTGCAGTTGTTACAGGGTTTTATTAGAAGGAATACATTTTGATGTAGGATAGGAGATGTGTTACTAGCTGAACCTCATTACGCTCTTGTCCTGGTAAAGCTGTGGTTCCACTGTACTTCCTGTGTTTTTCTATTTTTCATCCGCGACATGCCAAAATAGCAAGCTTATTTTTATATCTTTATACCTTATCTTTTAATATCCTCCACATCAATTTATTAGAAAAATGGAACAGCAGGTATCATTATACTTTGAAGGTGTGTCAGTAGTTACTAGATTGTACCCTGTAAATACTGCTCCAGCGGTAGAGTAGTAGTAGTTTCAATGCACAAGTGTTTAGTATCCACGCAATCTCAGGTGTACTATGATCACCATCTTACCAGCTGTGACACAAGACAACAGACCACAACCGTAAAGTCCTGCTATTCATTTAAAAACCCCGTTTACTGACAGATTTAGATATTGTTTGTGACACTGGCCCGTGTTCTTGTCCGAATCTGTACTCAGACGGTGTTAAGCTGTAACATGAAGATTAAAGAGGAACTTAATATTTTTTTACCTCAGAAGTAGCTCTAACGTCTGTAGCAGCAGTTCACTAGCAGTAGCTACATACAGACAGCCAACATTCCGCTTTCCACAGTTTCTATTCCTCCACTTAGAATTCATCCGTGGTTCCAGTTGAATTATGAGATTGCACAGTGTGCTGCAGTCGCATACATAAAAATCGCTCCCAATTCAGGAGGTCATCTGGGTAACATTCACATAGTACTCATTGACTACTGGGTATTTGGACATACTAGCCACGTTCTCCTACTGATTTCGCCTACTGAGTAATAGGCGATTTCGGACGCACCCTGAGGCCTTTAGAATTAAAGAGAGGTTCACCACTCTGTAAAAGATTGTGCAGGCAAAGCACTGTAAAGGCTCATGAACACTTCTGAAAACCATTATCTGTGAATGCAGTTTGTCATCACTGAGTTTTCCATAAAGTACTACACAAGCTTAATTGAAGTATAGGTCATACAATAAGAATATCATATCATGTGCTTGTATTACTAGTTTTTTTCCCTAATATTTCTGCTGTGCTTTATTTTTCTGTAATGATTAATAATAAATTCATCCCCTAATGTAATGGAGTCCATCGGCATGGAAGTAATTGCACCCTCTAGGTAGTAAGATTGGCTGAGAGTATTTTTTTCACGAGAAAAGTAAAATAACCTCGGCTGTGATTGCTGCTATCACTGGGCAAGAGACTAATGTTTAAGTACACAGGTGAGGAGCATCAAAACATGATTTGTGGTGGGTATCAGTGCATCCTTAGTCAGTTCCACTTTCTACACTTTCAGTAGAATTATAAACTGACAAGTTGGTTTGTGACTGACACTTCAGTATGTACACAGGTGCAAAAAAATTGCACTAAGCCCGTCCCAGTTTTTACATTCACCTGCAGTAATTTTTGAATTTATGATTCAATTATTTGTGGTGAATGCAGTTATTTAAGCTGTGTTTTCACGGTCATTATGCAACAAATACAGTGTGTGTTGGGTGTGTGGGGTTGAAACAAATAAATGCAAATAAAAGAAAGCAGTAAATCCATTCACTGGATTTATAGGATGTGTAAAAACGGTTTCAAACTTTTACATGCCCTCTAAACTCTTACATGTTTAGAGGCATTGGTGATTAATATTTATTTGTTAACTATGTAGCTAATACCAGGAGAATGAGTGCTCATATGATCACTGTGGTTTTGGGAACTGAAATGATGAAAAGCTGGTTCAATAAGGAGACTGATGTTTCACCACCTTTTCCTTTATTGCAATAATGTCACCAGCAAATACTGGTACTTGGTGAATGACAAAAGTAATGATCTTCCAGCGTGTTAATATGGAAAATCATCACCTACTAACAATACTTTCTGGCTCTTTTTCTTCTTTACTTCCTGCAGCTGAAGTTTAAAGACCTCATTGTGTTTCAAAAGGGGCAGTTTCATATGAAGTGAACCTCCAGACATGCAGGGATCTGAGGGACCTACAGTGTACTAATATGGCTTCATGTTTTAACAATTCGCGCACGCAAATGCTTTACTCGTGAGTGTAAATGTAAAACTCGCGAGCACAGAAACAGGAACCGCTCAAACTGTCTGTTTTTCCTCCTGTAATGCTTTTTTTCTTGCGCGACTTGATTTTTTCCTCGCGCGCAAAGTACAACACTGTCGGCTACTCTCTGTGCCCGAGAGAGATTTTTGCAGTCGATTTTTCAGGGGGGGGGGTGGTTTTGACAGTTTGGGGACGGGACATGGGCAAAACGCTGTTGGCTGATGACACCTGGTTTCATGACTGACTGCTCACTTCGAAACACCTCTCAAACTATAGCAAACATGGTGGACGCAGAGGAGCCGACAGAAGAGACAGCTTAGACCAAACTCTGGTTTATCTCACTTACAATAATGATTTAATAGTCTTATCCATTCTTATCAGCACGTATTCACTCGTTCCTGCTGTAGCTCACAAACAAATTAACTAACAAACAGCCTCCTACATATCTGAAACAACATTATGTAAGTGGTGGTGAAGCAGAGAACAAAGTACGATCACTACATTTTTCCACAGTTCCCCATCTTTCCATTTCTCCCAGTAGTTTCTATCTAAATAGGTCGAAGCAACGCTGAAGACGATAAGGGACAATCTATAAAGTGCGGTACTGTTCAATAATGTACAATATTCAGAGAAATGAGGAATCTGTATGTGTTATTTGATAATTGAAACTGAAATACACAGATTATGTAAAAATGTACTACTTTTACAGAGCTGTGGTAAACAATGCAGACATACATACAGACTAAACCAAAACCTCCTAAAACTTTACTGAGACACATAAGCCTGCTGTAAAATAAAATCAGTTGTAGGTTATTAAAACACATCTTACAAACATACTACAATCTTTACTTTGGTATGATATGCTTTGGTTGATATTTAGTTATTTATTAAAAGTAATGAATTATTATTATAATTGCATACATCCGTATGATGTACAGACTTCAAATTGCTTGTGTTGCTGAACACAGGCTCCTCTGCTGGATATACTGCAACCTTTAATTTTGTAAGATAAGACTTGGTTGAATTTTAGTTATATTAGTATTAAATTACAACTGTTAAGATAACCATATGATGTAGAGATATGAAGTTACTCTCTACACTACAAGCGATTTTAGATGTGTATGTTATACGTACAAATCATTATGTTACGTTTGTGAAGTGTACTGCACTTTATAGACGGTCCTTTATCGTCTTCAGTGTTGCTTCGACCTATTTTGATAGAAACTACTGGGAGAAATGGAGAGATGGGGAACTGTTGGGAAATGTAGTAATTGTACTTTGTTCTCTGTTTCACCACCACTTACAAAATGTTGTTTCAGATATTTAGGAGGCTGTCAGCGGCGAAACGTGAATATCTGCCGAATGTATGAGCCTAACTGAGCGAGCCGCAGCGGGAACAAGTGAATACGTGCTGATAAGAAGTGATAAGACTTGTGCCTCCCTCTGATATAATGATGACAGCACAACTGTTCTTAACTGCACTGATTAGGGTTTATTCCTAAACGTGAGAACTGTAATATAAAATCACAAAATAAATAAACAACAATGTACAATTTTACAACATGTCTTAATTAAACTCCAATATATAATACCGTTTAACCATAGACTATAATATAATTTGAACCTTCTTGTCTTGTAAAACTATAAGTGTTATTTATTCACTATGAATTAGCTCTTAGTGTCTTTGTTCAATGTTGACCTTTTAACTTTATTTAAACCCCATGAATTTAACTATTAGTTCACACACATCAGTAACTTGCATATACATTTCCATTTATACTAGAAACTGTTTTAAATTAAGCTTTCCATGTACTTAAAGCCACTTGCGTATTAGCAGTAGCAGCGGCAATACAATCATTTCAATGTCACTTAAAACAGTAACATGCAAAAGCAGAAAACAAACCTCATTGGCTGCATTAAATAACACAGGGAGGGTATGGCTTCCTTTGAAGCGTTCCTTGACAGGTGAAAACACTTTTAAACACTTATTTTTAACTGTAGAAAAAGTGTCAAACTCTCTACTACTTGTATTGATCGTGCATATAATGGGTCCCCCTGGAAACCCTTAAAGACATATAGATCCGCCTCAGTTTTTAATGTCTTTGCAGGGTAGGAACCAAAACGAAAGGTGAGTTATGCTAAAATATAAACTGCCCATGTAGGCAGTTACAAGACTATTAAATCATTATTGTAAGTGAGATAAACCAGAGTTTTATCTAGCTGTCTTTTCTGTCAGCTCCTCTGTGTCCACCATGTCTGTTGTGGTTGGAGGTGTTTCGAAGTGAGCAGTCAGTCACGAAACCAGGTGCCATCAGCCAATAGTGTTCGGCCCATGTCCCACCCCCAAACTGTCAAAACCACCCCCTCTGAAAACTCGAGAGCAAAAATCTCTCTCGCGCGCAGAGAGCAGCCGACCGTATTGTACTTAGTGCGCAAGGAAAAAATCAAGTTGTGCGAGGAAAAAAAGCATTACAGGAGTAAAAAAACAGTTGTGCGTGTTTATGAAAATTGCGCGTGTGGTTCCTCTTTCTGTGCCCGCGAGTTTCACATTTACTTGCGCAAAATGTAAAAACGTGAAGCTTTAAATCTTTCACCTCACGGTTTTGCGTGTTCGAGTTTTGACATTGATGTGATGCCATATGCTAAGGATGCAACTTGACATGGAAAAATATTACTTAGCAAAACTTATTTATTTTTATAAGTCAGTGGACTAGTGCCTAGGATCAGCATTTATTTTCTGTCTGCAAGAAGCTAAAAGGATAAAATTAAACTATATATTAATAATAGGGAAATCCATTTTTTTCATTACTAGTTTTTTCTGTAATTTAAAGATTCATCTCTTGCAGCATTCATAGGTCTGGTATTTGACTAGATGTAACATTACTTCAGATAACAAGAAACAACATTTCAGAAACAAACATATGAATACATTTATATTCAAGGTAAAATTTTTGCTTTGTTTTTTGTTTTGACAATTATACCTCCTTGCCTTGCTGCCTTGATTTGTCGCAGTCATTGTATATGTATTGGGTGTGTGTGTTTCTATTTATATATATATATAGTACATGGACTTAATGAAGTCTCTAGTTTATGTATCTGAAAATTTCTGTTTGTTTTTAGAAGCATGTTTTTTTTTTTACAGACATTAAAAGCCTTTTACAGAATATACATTAAACACCTGTGTGTATATACATTACAGACGGATTGATCATGAGACTATACTTTGTGATTTGGGTGTAACTTTTTTCATATTGTCAACATGTCTTTATAAAATTGCTGCACCAGCACTTGGCTATTATTATTATTATTTCTACTTTGTGTAATGACATTTTTCAGTACACTTTTTTTTTAGGACAATTGTAGATTGAATACTTAATGACATTAACATACATTTATTTAAAGTTAAAATGCATGACCCAAAGACAGTTACGTGATCTTGAATACCAACAAATCTTCTGCCCAGTATGTACAGTTATATCACTTAAGTACTGTGATACAAGTTCTCTACATATTAAAAGTGGTGTTCTTAAAACTCTGGAATATATTCATTACTCCACCTAATGGACATGCAAAAATGAATTGTGACAGATAGAATATTCAGAGAAAATATCCATATGCCAAACGTGAAGCTTTATGTGATTGTTTTATATTTGGTCAATAATTCCGCTGTGGATATGCAATGTAACTACATGGGATAACACTAAGCACATTTTTGGCTTACCAAGGACAAGTGAAAGAATCGCAAACATGCGTAAGGCATAGGATCGCCATGCAGGTTTTGGGAACTGAAATGATAAAGTTGTTTTGCGGCGATGCATATGACGTTCCCGTTTGGAATCGCGCAGCTGATGTGCAGATGACACACATACATGTTCAAAAATGGAACGCGTTGTTTTTACAATATACAGGTTTAAATACGACATCTCTGGGACGTACCTGTGCTGTCTGGGTATAGTATATTGAATGAATTAACAGTAAAAACACAAAGCATTGGAAACACAGTTACTAAACTGGGCTAATGATATGCACATTTTCACGAGGATCTCTACATGGTAAGATCACCTGAAAGCCCTCCCTGTTGCTTTCATTCAAGGTGGGTTACATTTTAAGTCAGTTAATTAAATTTGTGCGTTATGTTGGATAACACAGGTTAATATGTATTTTATAGGTGATAACTACAGTCTAGCTCGGTAGACAAAAAGATCTGACAGCAACAGTATGTAAGTGGTTTTGCTCCGCTAATGCATCTATTTTGTGTAACGTAACTAGGGGTATTTATTGAATCCACTAATTAATTAATCGAATTAATTAATTTAGATGAATCAAATTTACCCTTATAAAATATTATGTTTCTGAGGTTGAGGTTGGTTTGAGTTCAGGGATCCACACACTGGTAATACTATTGAAAACACACCAAGACTAGCTTATATAAAAGAGGCTTTATTAGATAAACACATCAAAAGGACGTATATATATTTAATAAAAAGAAAAAGAGATAAAAAGGGTGAAAGAAAGGAACCTAGACTAAAAGAAAGCAGAACTTGCTATATAGAATGGAAATATGCACTCTGTGGAAACGGCTTCTCTAACAAATAGCACTTGGACCGGACCACGACAGATGTTTGCGCATGCGTGTGCCTTACTGCATTTCTGTCTGAGGGAAGCGGCGGCGGTCTCGTTGGTGTAGACATCAAAGGCAACTCCGCTAAACTGGGCGACTGGTTGCCTCGGTGACGGCGGGCCGGGTGGACCTCTACTGCGCATGGGTGGTTTGGTTTCTTTGCGCGGGTCACGTGTTTCACGCACCTGGGGCTGCAGGGCGACGCGCTGGTTGCCTTGGTGACGGCAAGCCGTGCAGGGGTCGTGCGCCTCGGTTAGATGAATGAAGCACGACTCACGTGCGCACGGTGAACCATTCACCAAACTTAACTGAACTTGAGTGACGTGTAGACCGTCTCGGCTGATCTTCATTCTCCGTGAAACTACCGTCTTGTGGAGCTGTTGCGGGTTGACCTCAGTTCAACCCCTGTCGGCTCTCTCGCGAGCGGCTTGGTTTAGGCCATGTCGTTGCTTCCGCAGTTCCGCGGCTGAAAAGCCCCGGATGAAGAAAGAAAGTCTGCCTCTAAGGGCCGACGCCCTGGAACTCCTTGGAGTTCCAACAGCTTGTCGTCTTTGTCCAGAGTGAAGAAGAAGAGAGAGTGAAGAGAAGTTTCTCTCGTTTATAGAGTTCCTGAAGGGGGAGGGGTGACGTGGAGGCATATGCATCACTCATGTTTAACACATACAGTCATTCGCGCCAAGCCGGACGCATCACATCACACTATCCTGAATGGCTGAGGGCAAAGCAGGCATCTTTTGAACTTTGAATCTTACATACCAGAGGAGAATGCCAATTCAAACAGAATTAAGAAAACAAAAGAGTAGATTAAAATGAAAATAAGCATAAAAGTGTCCTGCGTTCATCTGAGCTGCTGTAAAGGCTTTGGTAAACATAAGGATTTAAGTAGATCTTTAAGTTTACTAAATAAACTTACAAAACTTTTAACACCCCGCTAAATTCTACCACTTATAACCACAATCAAACTTGAATATGAGGTTATGAAAACATTCTTCAAAGGTTCATTTAGCATAAATCGAAGAATTTAGCTTGGATCAAACTCAGAGAATTTTGCTTGGAAAATCAAAGGTCTTGGAGAGAGAGAAGGAAATTAAAAGACACAGTATAGTGTGGGAACGTTTAGCTTATTAGGCCATAGTGTAAGCAGCACTCAGGGGATAGCAGCAGTGTGCCATCAGATATAACCATGTAAGGAATAGCTTTGCTTTAAGGAAGATATAACCATGTAAGGGACAGCTTTGCGTTAAGGAAGACATAACCATGTAAGGAAAAGCTTTGCTTAAAGGAACTCTCAGGGAAACAGAGTGTACTGAGAACATAATGCACTGACCTAAATGTGAACTGTATGTGACCGACTCACGAACTCCACCCCCCTCTGCAGAAACAGGAAACACTCAAAACAGACAAAAGAGTTATATTGGGCCCATCCAGAAGCAGCTGGTTACATCAGGACCCGCCAGCGTGCATTCACAAAGCATGCCCTAGACACGAGCTGATCATGCACGGCATGAACCAATCAGTGAACAGGGAGCCCCGATCACGAGCCAATAGAATTGGACTATACACAAAGAGGGAAGGGAGTGAACTTACTAGATAAGACACCCATCCCATGACGTGAGTAGGACTACATGCGGTACATCCTTTGTGTGTACATGTGGTCTCCACAACTCTGCAGATCTGTGAAATAAATACTTGTATTCCAGTTATGTGTATCCCGACTGTTTTCTCTCCACATCAACGGACACGGTGAGGCAGCGGAGGAAGCCTGACCTCAACAATAGACATAAGGTGGACACATAACAACTTTACACATTTCACGGCCACAAATAGAGGAACATTTCTATGAAAAGTTCATTTGGCTTATAAAGTCTGGTCTCTGCTAAACTAGTGTCAGCAGGATGTGTGGGGGTAGAGGGGTCATAAATAGTTTTAGCTCTGTCTTATCTGATTTTTAGGCAGGATGAGAGGGGGTGGTGTGTGTCTGTGTGAGAAGACTTCTTGTCTCTGGTCTGTCCTAGAAGGGGATGGTGGAAATCACTGGTTGACACAAAGTCTTAGAATAGACAAAATATGCTGTTCGCCAAATCAGAAAAAGTCAATGTATGGGTTTTATGCATGGATCGTTACATTTGTAAAATGAAGTATGAAGCAAGATATTTTATTGTATAATGTTAAAGTGTATTTAGTGTTCAAGTCAAGTCAAGTCAAGTTTATTTGTATAGCGCTTTTTACAACAGTGTTGTCACAAAGCAGCTTTACAGGAATTTTAAAGCATGAAAAACATAAAATCACACACTTTATCCCTTGTGAGCAAGCCAGAGGCAACAGTGGCAAGGAAAAACTCCCTCAACTGGAGGAAGAAACCTTGGGAGGAACCAGACTCACAAGGGGAGACCCATCCTCCTCTGGTCGAACAGTACTTGAAGTATAACTAAAGCTGAGTTTGAAGGTAAAAGCTTTAAAAGCTGTACAGGTGCTACATCAGGTGGGTGATACTGTGATGCAGTCAAGGTGGAGCAAATGGAGAGGGGCGTTGGTTGGAGCCAGGTGACGGGGGGCCCTGGTGGTCTGTCTTTTACAGTTTTCGGCGGGACAGGTGGGTGGTTATTACCTCAGAGAGAGAGAGAGAGAGAGAGAGAGAAACGAAAAACAAAGTTAGTTCTGGTTTGGGTTAGTACAGAGGAGTCGAGGTGTAGCAGAGAGAGGAGAGCTGTTTGGTGCCAGGTGATGAGGAGGCCCTGGCAGTCGGACCTCCAACAGCATTCGACGGGACCGGTGGGCGGTTATTACCTCAGAGAGAGAAAAACAGAGTTAGTTCTGGTTTGTGTTAGTACAGAGTCTGAGTTAGTTCTGGTTTGTGTTAGTACAGAGTCTGAGTTAGTTCTGGTCTGGGTTAGTATAGAGGATATGGAGTGTTTAGAGTGCAGCTGGTGACTCTGACAGATCTGATTATAAACAGAATGAACTAAAAGGAGAGAAGCTGCACACGTGCTACATTTGGATGATACAGTAATGCAATCAAGGTGCAGCAGATGACAGATGAAGAGGTTACAAGGTAACAAGGGGGTACTGGTGGTCAGTCCTCCAACAGTATTCGGCAGGACAGGTGGGCAGTTATTACCTCAGAAAGAAGGAGAAAGAAAAACAAGGTTAGTTCAGGTTTGGAGTAATACAGTGGATGAGAAGCATAGCTCAGTCTCCAAAAGCTAAACTGAACAAGTACGTTTTAAGTCTGGACTTAAATATAGAGACTGTGTCAGAGTCCCGAACATTAACTGGGAGATTATTCCACAATTTGGGGGCTTTGTAGGAAAAAGCTCTTCCTCCCATTGTAGTCTTCTGAATTTTTGGAACTATTAGAAAACCAGCATCCTGTGATCTGAGTGAACGTGGCGGTTCATAATAGGAGATTAGATCTTGTAGGTACTCCGGTGTGAGACCGTGCAGGGTTTTATACGTCAGTAAAATAATTTTATAGTCGATACGGAATTTAACAGGAAGCCAGTGTAGCGCTGATAAAACTGGACTGATGTGATCGAATTTCCTGGTTTTAGTTAGTACTCTAGCTGCAGCGTTCTGAACTAACTGGAGTTTATTCAGGTTCCTGCTGGAGCATCCTGACAATAATGCATTACAGTAATCTAGCCTTGAGGTTATAAAGGCATGTATCAACTTTTCAGCATCAGACACAGATAACACATTTCTTAACTTTGAAATGTTTCGTAGGTGAAGAAACGCTGTTCTTGTAATATTACCTACGTGTTGATTAAATGTCAGATCTGAGTCAATTGTTACACCAAGATTTTTGGCTACTGAACCAGAAACTACAGAGAAGTCAGCGAGATTTAACATTAAATCTGAACATTTAGTCCGAGCAGCCTTTGGGCCGAGGAGGAGAACTTCCGTTTTATCTGGGTTTAAAAGAAGGAAGTTTTGTAGCATCCAAAGTCTAATATCTCTTACACAATCTTCTATCTTCTTTAATCTGGATTTATCATCTGGTTTGGCTGATATGTACAGCTGTGTGTCATCGGCATAACAGTGGAAACTAATTCCATGTCTATTTATAACTGAGCCTAATGGTAGCATATATAGTGTAAATAACAGAGGACCTAAAACAGAACCTTGTGGAACTCCATATTTCACTCTTGTATAATTAGATGATACATTATTTATCTTTACAAACTGAAAGCGATCACTAAGGTAAGATGTGAACCAGGATAACGCTGTTCCTGTGATTCCAACCACATTTTCTAGCCTGTCCAAGAGAATAGTGTGATCTATAGTGTCAAAAGCTGCACTTAGATCTAGTAGCACCAGGAGAGATACGTGGCCCTGATCAGAGGCAAGAAGAAGATCATTTGTTATCTTAACTAAAGCTGTCTCTGTACTGTGATGTGGCCTAAAACCAGATTGGAATTTTTCATATATGTTGTTCTTATGTAGATGAGAACAGAGTTGTTGAGCTACAGCCTTTTCTAAAATCTTAGAGATAAAAGGTAAATTGGAAATAGGTCTATAACTGGACAGTTCTCTGGGGTCAAGATTTGGTTTCTTTATCAAGGGTTTTATCACAGCTAGTTTAAAAGACTTAGGTACATGACCCAGACTAAGAGAAGAGTTGATGATAGTTAAGATGGGTTTAATAATAGCTGGTAATACTTGTTTCAATAGGCTTGTTGGAATCATATCAAGTGTGCATGTAGCAGAATTTGAAGAAGAGATAAGTTTTTCTAATTCTGACTGCTGAAGTGGACAGAATGTTTCTAGTCTTTCTTCTAAAATCACATTTTGTGCTGTGTCAGCCAAACCAGATGAAGGATAGGTTACTGGTGTCAGTTGAACATGTTGTCTAATATTCTCGATTTTGCTATTGAAAAAGTCCATGAAATCATTGCTGCTGTAGTTTGCGGGTATCTGAGGTTCCGTTCCTGCCTGATTTTTGGTAAGTTTTGCGATTGTGCTAAATAAAACTCTAGGATTGTTTTTGTTGTGTTCGATGAGTGTGGACAGGTATGCTGAGCGTGTTTTAATAAGTGTCTTTCTATACCTGCTAAGGCTGTCCTTCCAAGCAGAGGGAAATACCTCCAGCTTGGTCACTCTCCATTTGCGTTCTAATTTCCGTACTGTCTGTCTTAAGGTGCGTATTTCATTGTTGTACCACGGAGCGAGCTTTTTCTGTTGCGTCCTTTTAGCTTTTATAGGTGCAACATTGTCTAAAGTTAATCGGAGCTTATTTTCTACACAGTCAGTTAGTCTGTCTAGCTCTGTTGGGTCTGAAGGAGAAGCTATAGTTGATAAATCTGGTTTCAATAAAGTGTTGGGCTGTATTGGGCATTATCGAACGTTTCATGCAATAACGGGGTGTACATACGTTTTTACTAAGACTTAATTCATATGAAATTAGGTAGTGATCTGAAACTACTGAAGTCTGTGAACGAACAGTAAGATTATGTATATCAACACCTAAAGTCAAAACTAGATCTAGTGTGTGATTACAGGAATGTGTAGGTCCTATTACATTCTGAGTGAGACCAACAGAGTCTAAGATAGATGAGAAAGCCTTTTTTAATGGATCTGCTGAGTTTTCAAAGTGAATATTAAAATCTCCTACGATTATTAGTTTCTCAGCGCTCACTGCTAGATCTGCAACAAAGTCACTGAATTCTTTTAAGAACTCAGAATAAGGTCCTGGTGGTCTATAAATGCTGACTAGAGTGAGTACACTTCTGTTAGTGGTCGGGTTTGTGATGTTTATGTAAAGACATTCAAAAGAATTTAAAATGAGACTGTGTTTCTTAATGATGTCTAATAAATTTTTATGAATGACACATATACCCCCTCCTTTACCGGACAGTCTGGGGTTGTGTACATAATTATAACCTACAGGAGTGGCTTCATTTAATGCCAAATATTCCTCAGGTTTAACCCATGTTTCTACGAGACATAATACATCAAATTTTTGATACGTTATTGTATCATTTACAATAAGAGCCTTGGAGTTGAGGGATCTTATATTAAACAAACCAAACTTTAGTTCAGAGATGCTGCAGCTGGATACTGGGTCTGATATTTTTATATTAATTAGATTATCTGGACAAGCTGTTCGAGAATTTCTGAGTCTGCGTTTAATTCGGGGCAATGACACAGTCTCAATATATCTGTTTCTAGGTAACGACGACTTTGTGTTGGCAATGGTTACAGTGTTGGTATATCTGTATCTAAGTAACGACTCTCTGTCGGTAACGGTTACAGTCTCACTATTACTATATCTCGGTAATGACTGTTTATCGTCGCTACTTACGTGGCCTCCGTTGTGCAGTCAGCGGACAGCCCTCTCGATGTTCCGTGAGAGGACGAACGCTCCGCGGTGGCTGGGGTGCAGGCCGTCCCTCCGGTAGAGCGCTGGCTGCTCCCAGAACGAAGCCCAGTTGTCCACGTAGCCGAGACCGTTGATGGCACACCAACCGTGGAGCCAGGACTGCAGCGCGAAGAGCCTGCTGAACCGCTCCGATCCTCTCCTGTAGGTGGGCAGGGGGCCGGAGATGACGATCCTGGCATCGGTCGCCTTCCTCGCGGTGTCCAGCAGCGAACGGTAGTGCTCCTTCAGGACCTCGCTACGCCGGGCAGAGATGTCGTTGGTCCCGACGTGGATGACCACGGTCTCGAAGGCGTTTCGTCTGAGGGCCGAGGGTAGACGCCTGGCGATGTCCAGGACACGAGCTCCTGGAAAACACGACACACTGGCGCGAGGTAGTTTAACGTGGCGGACTATAGAGCTACCGATAACAAATACCTGTCCGGAGGGCTGAGACGCTGCTGCGGGAGCCGAGGCCTGCGGCGCTGCGGCGGGAGCCGAGGTCCGACGCGCTGGGGCGGGAGCCGAGGCCTGCGGCGCTGGGGCGGGCGACGGGGTCCGAGACGCCGGTGTGCGCGGTGAGCTGAGGACCGAGAACCGGTTGAAGGAGGTGAAGATGGGCTGGGGTGGCGGTGAGGGCCTGCTGGGCCTTCGGCGTTGCCGCTCCCAGACTCCGTGCGGCGGGGTGGCTGGCGTGGAGCTGGCGACCGCTGGGATGCGGCGGGACGAGGCCGGAGCGATCGCCGCCAGTGAGGCCTCCAGGGAGGACTCGAGCTGCGACTTCTGCCGGAGGAGATGTTCCTGTCTCCTCACGAGGGCGAGGATCTGGCGGTCCAACCGAAACAGCTCCGTGCTCAGCGACTGGAGAGCACGTTGTTCCGGGGATGCCATGATGCTGGTTCTGAGACAGAGGGAGCGGAGAAAACAGAAAAATAGAAGAGAAGTGAAGAGAGAAGAAAAGCGTGAGATGTGTCAAGTTAGTAATACGCTAATTTGCTAGTTCAGGTGGAGTTTCAGGTGCTGCTCGCTCTGTCGCTTGTTCTGGGAGAGAGGGAGAAAAGAAAAACAGAGAGAAAATAGAGGTTAGCAGTCCGCTAATTTGCTAGTTCAGTTGGCGTTTCTGACGCTGCTGCTCGCTCGCTCTGACGCTGCTGCTCGCTCGCTCAGTCCCTTGGTGGCATCAGGAAGTGATCGCTTACTGTTTCTGCGTACCAGGTGCCACTGGCAAACAGCACGAAGTGTTGTGAGAGGCAAGTGGCCGTGAGAGACAATTGCAGGCGCCTTTCACTGAGACATGCATGCCAGTATGTGCCATTTCCTGACAGCCAAGTGGCTACTTCCTTTTTGACAGATGATAGAGTGACTTAAGACCCTCTTTTGAGTTTCATTTGGCTCAGTTCATAATGTGCCAATGTTTTTTGTCATTTCAGAGGTGTAATTTAATAGTTGCATGCATTAAATGAAAAATACAAGTAAGTACCATTGTGTTTATAGTCAGTGATCATCAGCTTAAAAATCTATGACAGATTATCCAGCAGTGCTTATGACCTTAAGGGCTGTACACCACCATTACAGAATCATGCCACATAGCTGAACTATGAGATGTCAACTCCCCATTTGACCTCTGTGGCCTGTGCACGGACTGTTTCATTGGACTAACCGCCTGATCAGCCCTGTAACATCAACCTAAATAGGTGAGTTACATTTAGTTCAGTAAATGAATGTATTTAATGTGATAATCTAATGCATGTTGGAATGTTAAATGGCCTACATCCAGCCAACATATTGGGGCCACAAAATACCTAATGGATGCATTCCAAGTTGTTCTCTGATATTCTACATAAATGATTTGTGACTTATACATGTATTATGCACAGTACTGTACTGCTTACTGAATGTAAAACTATTAAAACTGTCATACTTGAATAATAAGTGTTCAGCATGTAGAACTGACATACCATAAACCTCAAACACTGTTGTTCCTCCTTAAAATACAAATCTTGCCATTACAAAACAGGAATGGTAAAACAAGCCAATTCCCAAATCCACATATATTACCCAACAGTCTCTATTTCACCCAAAATGATGGCCCCAAAGAGACCAGCTGTTTCCCTTTAGGGCTGTGAATGTGTAGAATCATATCTGGTCATTTTTAAACCAGACAAGTGTCACACAACGTCTCTGTGTAACATCAGAGAACAGTTTTAATTACTGAATAAATGCATTCTGTGGCACATTGCAACTATGAAAATTTTAATTAAGTAAAAAAAGTTTAATTAAGTTAAAAACAATTTTCTCTTTGCTTTGCTTTTCTCATTTGTTTTTTACATACATAAGTTCTGTGACTGCAAATTCATTTGTATAACCAAATGATTTTAGTAGGACCCCTTGAAGAACCATGGTTTTGAGCTGGCATTTTGGAAGAAAAGATGTCCAGAGCCTCACTTTAAACTGTTTTAAGGTAATTCTTTTTTCATTGCGTCTGTAAAAACATAACTGCTCTTTTCTGGTTAAGAGACAAAATGAACAGACAGTATAGCATTGTTTTAGCTCTGCTTTAAGAAACTGATGTTTCTGCTGGTCTAATGTACATAGATGTTTTATAGATACTAATGATGTTGAGGCATCAGTTTCTGTCAACTTAAATATTAAGCAAGTAATTAGTTCTCTTTTTTTGTCCTGTTTAAATGATTGTCTCTAAACTGCTGTTTATGTTTTCTGTAGACAAATACAGTAGTATCCAACCACAGACACATTCTGCTATGGTGGCATGTCAAAAAAAGAGCATGTGGATCCATGTGTTCTGTTTCTCTGGGATTCTTAAAATGTAAGGTGTTTTTTTTCTTTTACATTTTTTTTATACAAAATTCATGTAAAATGAATTTTTGATGGTGAAGATCTTCACCATCAAAAATTCATTTTACATGGGGTAATTTGCGCAGCTACTCATGCTGTATGTTGGAAGCCATACAGCTTTGAAATTTAATCTAATTATAAATCTAATTGAACAGATATATGCATTTGCCTAATATTATTTTTAGAACACCTCTGTTACTTTAAAACAACCTCGAGTTTGCACCAGTGGACTGCCCACACAAATTTAGTTTTTTACTGGGCTGGTCCACGGGAGATTTTCTGGACAGTAGTCTGACTTTGGAGTTTCAGTTAAGTGATTATAGACACCTTTAAAAAATATATATTTATGAAGTTGCTTATCTGGGTGGTGTTTGTTACAGACACACTAACATGATTAATAAAGGGAGGGGCGGCATTAATTGCTGTTGCACTGTGGCCTTAAGAGCCTAGGTGGTTCACATAGACAAACCAAGTTCACAAGTTTTATTCACATTCATGAGGTGTCAGAGAGATATAATGTGGTGTTCTCAATACAGTGGAACATAAACACTATAAATATGTTAAACTAGTATAAACACATAAACAGTTATTATTGAAGAACAGGATGACAAAGTATACAGAGAAGCTGACAATGTGTAATTGTGGAGCTACAAAGTGCTACCATATGGTCAGTGGAGCTGAAATTGGAAATGGACAATGTGTCTAAATGCAAGTTGGTGACACTAATGAAGTGGATGAAGTTGTTACATTATGATATATTATAATTAAGTACAATCTGCACATAGGTTATATGAAAGTAGACTGCTTTTATTGTTTTGACCTATAAGCATATTTTATGAGCCAGGCAGATATCTAGATAACTTCTAATAGTTCATTAAAGGACTGTGAATTTATTGCTGGGCACTTAATTAGTGCTGGTTCACAAATAAAAATTATTTTTGTGTCTCCTCTTTAGGCTGCTTATGTAAGAAATTATTCACAATGTCAAGCCTCTGTGTCCAAGAATGCTCAGATCAATGTAGGAAATGGCTGTTTGTTTATACTGTGTGGAATAAATATGTTATAATAAAAATGTTAAAGGTTATCTCTTCTGAATTATTTATTTTGTATGTGATTATGTTTTAATTTAATTTTAATCTATTTGGAAAGTCCTGTATTCATATATAAAGTGTAGTAGGGAAAACAATTGTTGGCAGGTTGTGCATCTAGACACCTGCCCAGATCCATTTTACAGAACCGGTCCAGATGTTATGGTAGAGCCTGTCCAGAGCTAGGCCAAATATTTTTTTGCTATGTGGGTACCTACAGCAACAGAGAATGGGAAACTAATTCCAAAAGAGGTGCGTTGAAAGGCGGGAAAGAGAGCTCAGAAGCATCAGATTCCTGTTCAGGTACATCGTTTAGGAAGCGGAGGAACGTCGCTTAGCCATCAGGTATTAAGCTCTCAGTGACGTTGTGGCAATGAGCAAACAAGCTACCAAAGACGCTTAAACAATGAAGCTGTAAGCGTTGCATAAACATTGTAAAGAACGCTCAAAAGCATCAGGTGAGAAACGTCGTCAGGAAAGCAGATGGACGTCATTTGAACATCAGCCAATGATGTCTCAGCGACGCTGCGGCAGTGAGCAAACGAGCTGCCACAGATCCTTTAACAATGTAACTGTGAGTGTCGCATAGACGTCTCGGAGATGTACCTGTGCTGTCTGGGGTGTTATATTGCGGTACATTGCAGTAATAGAGTCTTTGCCTACACTGCTTTTATACAGATAATGTGATTGTAAATTGTAAGTTGTTTACATCAGTTTTCAAAGCTCAATAATACTTTATAATATACCTTTAGTTGGAGGTTCTTTTATTTAACTGGAACAATAACTTGTTCCCCAAAAAAGGCCCTTTTACTATTTATATTATTTGTCAGTTTTTTCTTCATTTTTTTTTACCCTCAAAGGAAAAAGGAACTGGCAGTTTGCTGCTTATCTTTGTAGAAGTGGATTTCATAGCATTTATGATTATTTACTAAAGTTGAGCTGCTTAAATGGCAATAAAAATGGAAAAACTTGGTATTGTATAGTCTAAAAGGAGGAGTGGGGTGGGAGAACATTCCAGACACTGCGCTACATGTCGTGAGCAGAAGAGCGTCTTTAGGTAATTTTTTTTTTTTTTTTTAACTTAAAACCTTATTCACATTTGTTAGTCATGGTTTCATTATTCGGAACTGCATTTTTGCTGGTCATATTATCGGTTTATGACGGTAACTGTTGGTAATTAACTTAAAAGTTTATCATTCGCTAATGCTAACACCAACTTATGTTAGCTAGCTGATACGCTACAGAAAACAGCGTATACATCTATTATTTTACTTCCTCCCAAATGTGTTAACCGATTTTATATTAAACTAACCTGCAGTCGTAATTTTATGTGCTTTAAAACTGTTAGTGTTAGTGCCCAAGTAAAACGCTGTTTGTGAGCACGTACTGTCAGAAACCGGTTATTGAGGTAAATCTGAAGAAAGACGTTGGCGCCAGAACATAACTGTTGCACCATTTAAGGTGGAACAGAAAATCTGAATAAGAAGCTAACTTCAGAAAGCAAGCGATTGACCTTTCCTGCAAACTAATAGCGAGTCTGAGTTTTAAGGTAACTCACTGTCGTGTATTGTTGGATAGTCATGCTATAGTGCTTGGTGGTGCACATGCAAGAAGCTTGTGCATGCATGTCATAGCTGCAAAAAATCACCAGCTTCTCAAACCACTTTTAAAATGTTACTCCATGAACATACAGCAGTCTGTCTACCCTACACTGAGAAAAAATTGGAGTAGGATTTACTTAAAAAAACTTAGGAAAGTTTTTCCACGTAAAAACAGCAAGTAAATTTAACAGAGCATATATTCAAGTAATATTTACTGATAATTTTCAGTGTATTTAACTACAAAATCTTAGTAAATGTTACTTTGCAACACATTTATTCAATTAGATTTTACTCAAACAATGTAGTGCTAGAATCTGCCATGGCTTTTAATATTTACTTAGTAGTAGCTGTAATTTTTAAATTCTTTTGTAATGCTTACCTGCCAAATAATTTATTTATTAATTACTGTAGGTGTTAAATTGTATAAAATTTACAAATGGCATAAAATTACACTGATATGAAGCAACACACTAACAACTTTTTATAACAACTTGAAAATGTTTTATTGTTTTGCCTCAATATAGAAATGCATCTTCATTCACCAGTCAAAATGATATCATGGTACAATTAACAGAGCAATTAAGACAACAGAGCAAGGACAAAAACAAAAGAGATCCATCTTTTGTGAGATCTATCTTTTAACCAAATAGTCTTACTTGCTGCACGAAAAACAAAAACAAACAAAAAAACACCCAAATATATTCTAAATATCAACGTATTACACTGCGCGAACGAGAGACAGAGAGGCAAAGAAGGTACTTTCAGAGAAGAAATTAGAACATTCAGCAGTTTTCTTTGCAAAGGGTTTGCAAATTTAAAGAAATGTTTAGAAAATTCACAGACTATAAGTGAGACTACTACATATGACTAAAAAAGTAATGCCCATCTTTAAACCAACATTGTTTAAAGTCTCACTTGCTGCACAAAATACAAATTACAAGTGAATTGGAAATAGTTCAAGTGCCACAGTGCCAAGAACAAAACACATTTTTGTACATTTTCAAAGGAATTGCCAAACTTTTTCTAAAGTTTTTCTTGCTGCACTAAAATACAAAAATATATAAATTAAAATTGCTGAAAGCAACAAGTTCAGGTATAGATTAATCCCATGAGCAGAAGGCATGCATGAGATTTTTACATCCATCAAGTACCTCAGTTCCATCAATAATAATGATCACATTCTCTAGTGTGGAACCTTCCTCTGCTGCAGCTCTGCCCAGCACAATGATCATCATCGCAAGTTCTGGAAAGCTGTCTTTGATCATGTCCTTGTTGACATCCTATCAAATATACAAAAAGATGCAAATTGATGAAACAACAGGTCCTTACAGACATGCCAACACAGTTCACAAATACCATTTCAAGTCACAGAGGAGAACGATTTACCCGGTAGTCTGTAATGAGATCCTCACAGGACTCGCCGAGAAAATTGATGAGGCAACGGATCACACCATCTCGTCTACCTTCTGGTTGCTATGAAAAACATAAATAGAAAGAGATACACAGTGCTTAAAACTATATGGAAAAAAAAATAATAATAAATTTGAGTAAGACATGGTTGCCTGGTTGCTAAGCTTTTGCCAAATGAGTGAGCAAATGAAGAAGGGGAATTTTCTTTGTGGCAAAGCTTTTAGGTGTATTTTGTGTGTGAATGTGTATGGAAACTTTTGGGAGAAATAATTATGAGGAGTGTGTGAGACGGGCTGTCTGTGTTTTGTTTTTAGAAAAGACTGTTAAATATATTTATTTAGTTTTCAATCTGAGTGTTGAATGTTGTGACATTTGTAATAATGACTCTAAACTATGAACTTTTTAAAAAAAGAACATGGACAATCTGCATAAAGGCAAGGGATTAACTGACTCCGGCCATCATTTCCATGCTTTAGTCTCAAGTGTTTCAATAGTTCAATTCTTCTGTTTGAGCCAAAGCTGCATATTTTACACAACCATCTCATGCTGAGACATCTAGGGTAGAAAAAAATAAATAAATGTGTCAGTCTGTAGTGTATTGTACAGTAACTGAAAGTATATCATGTTTTATAGTGACTGTGTTTAACATGCCTTATAACACACCGGTAAAAACACACCGGTTAAGATGTCTTCATCAATGGAGCATTGATTGTGGATTGTAAAGTGCTGTCCAGCTATTCCAGCAACAACAAAGCAAAGAATCTAAATCAAAATTAAACAAATATGCCCACAACTTTATATTATATGTATGTGTATGTACAATTGAAAACACATATACATATATACACATACAAAACATGCAAAACATATGTTAAATGCATTAAAATCAATGTAATAAAATACATATTCTTTAAATATTCTTACACAATGTACAGAAAAAAACGAGTTCAATTGGACATTTGCAGCTAACTAAGAAGTTAACACGACAAAGCTTTTCCAAAAACATACTATAATCTAATGTAAATTTAAATTATTAAATCTACACTGTTACTGCTTTAATGGTTTTCAAACCTAAATAAATCTAAAATAAATCGCTAATCCCAGTTAGCGTACTTCGCTAATACTCCTGCCTAGCATGTCAATAACCTGACTTGGAAATAAATTAACATTGTCCCAGTTAAGCAAACCGGTTAACTCGTTAACATGGTAGCCTCATCTCACATTTAGTTGCAGTTTTAAGTTTTGCTTCTCATCAAAAGAAAAAAATACAAAAATGTCGTAAATTTTACTTTGCCATTTAGACTCTAATTTACAAATGTATTTCACGATAGACAATTACAAAGAAACAACAAGTAGTGCACAGAATTTTATGTGAAATTCTTAAGTAACTAGACTGTACTAGATTACGCTTGTAGAAAGTACTTTAATAATCTTCATTCTATTTACAAAGTCAAAAAATCATTTTTTACAGTGTACATATGTCAGAGACTTGATATGAAGGCTTAATGGAAAAAGCTCCAAGCTTTGTAATCATGCTTAGTATGTTTTGTACACTTATACCCAGCAAACATAATGTTTTCACAACGTTGTCTACTTTCTTACAGCACTGTCGTAACGTAACTGTGTTAGCAGGGGAGGGTGGTTGATTTTTTCTGCACTAAAATGTAATATTTAGATCATTGTATTATGACCAGGTTGTACTGTATTTGAAGTATATTAAGCCAGTATGTTATGCAATTTGCAAACAAGTACTTTTTAAATTGCATTAAAAAGTGCAGGCTATATGTATTTTATTTTTTTATTTTTCTCAAGAAGAAAACAAGTCTACAGGATGCACTGAAGAATTTCCATCTGTGGGGCATTTCCAGATTAGAGAAGTTAGTGTTAGTTGAACAAGATTAAATTGAAAGAGACTTAGGTCTATTATTTTTCTATAGCTTTGTCATTATTCATATGTTACAGAGATGGAAAACAACCCCGAATTGACAGAGTTTAATTTGTAAAAACTACTAAAAACTAATTAAACAATCTATTGTTGTTCTGTATAATATGTTTCTTTTATTTTAAGGAGCTTTAGGGAAACAGAGCCCAAAGGCAAAGCTAAGTAAACTGGCTGATGACAGGGATGGATGATGGCAGTGACTTCTTCAGAGCCTGTTTTGTAAGTATTAAGTAAGTCAGATCATTAGATTTTACACAGTAAAGCCATGAATGACTTTGTAAGCATCTATATAACCTTATATTTAAAACTTTTCTTTTTGGCTGCAGGATTTAGATGCCATCACAGATTTTAGGTATTTTCTGCTTTATCAGAAGACAACCAGCAACAAGGTTCAAATGCCATGCACCTTCAGCCATCCAGCATTGCTACCAAACTGGAAAGTAGCATTATTATGGATGACTTTGAAAGCTAAGCTAAAGCAATTTGCCTGACTTTTAGACTAGAGGGCCATACTGATTCTGGAGTAGGTAACAAGTCAGGGTAATGTTGCTTTTATTTGTGGGACACTTCCCATACAGTTTTCAGTTATTTGCTTCCTTAATGAAAACAGACAGGTAGGTAGATTTTATTTTATTTCCTGTGACGTTTCACTGTCACAGATTAGCCAAGATCAATAGTTACATTATGGTGTAAATGCACCACCTTAATGTTTTAATGGTTTAACGTCTTAATGTTTTAAAAGATTAAGAGTAAATATATTTTTTATATACTTTTATTTTAATTTGTTGAAGTGTGATGTTTTGTTTATAAAATGTGTGGGCTTCCAAAAGCTGTTTAGTTATGCTGTAAGATGCTCAAAACCGCTGACTAAGAATTCTTTTTTGTGCTTACTTTATTTTTCTAAGGCAATCAGTTTCTTTTGTGAAGTCACATCACTTGTTATATAAGTTGCCAAAACATAATAATGACAACTTCCACTGACATAGTATTTCAAGTAGAAAAATTAAACTTAATTTAAAGACAACTGTGTTTTAAGGACACTACAATAGTGTACATGGAGTAAACATTCACATTTTGATCTGATAATATAATTACAAACATTTTAATTTGTATGTAATAAGCCTGTGAATGAGTGGTTTGTGGTGACTTTGAGCATGTATATATGAATGTACACAAAAACAGACAACTAGCAAGATCTACCATACAATTACAAAGAAAAAGCGTATATTTTTAATATGGACATAAACCTTCACTGTAAAAAAAGTGTAAAAAAACAGTAATTTTCTGGCAGCAGGGGTGCCAGAAAATGATTGTTAAAAAACAGAGAAGTTCTGTAAACTTAAAAACATACATAAACTGTAAACAACAGTTGTATTTACAACAGTTATCATCCATTACTGTAATTTTACAGGAAAAAAATTCTACAGTTTCATGAAATGTCTTACTTTCAACCTATATTTATTGTTAGAATAGTCATAGCTCTGAAAAAATATCTTTATAAATGATAAAGAAAAGTTTAAGTACAGATTATTAGAACTGTTATCACAAAAACAATAGCATACAACACAAAAAAAATGTTATTTTAATTATTATTATCATTTAAATACATTAGTATACTGTACAAATAAAAGTATTTTCTTTCTGTAAATAGGATAACTGTACTTTTAAATCATTCTTCATTAAAACAGCAATTATATTTACGACAATTAAAATCCTTCACTGTAATTTTACAGGAAATAGCCCTATAATTTCAGTAAATCTCTTACTTCCAACTGATATTTCTTGTTAGAATAGTGTCATATACCTCTAAAAACCAGAATAATTATCTTTATAAATGATAAAGAAAATTTTAATTGCAGATTATTAGTACGTATAATTTAAGAACATATGTAAATAAACTGTCAAAAGTATTGCAAAAAAAATATATCTCATTCTAAATCTGGCAACCTTGCCTGGAGAGGAAGAGGCAGCGTCTCATAGGCAGCTATTAGAACAATTAGCTCTGGCTCCACCTTGTATAGTGTGGTTGTGTTTTTTTTTTTATTTACTTCTCTACTTGTATACTGACTTGTAGAATAACATTATGCTTGCTGGAAATCTTTAAGGCTGTCTTAGCCTGGGAGAATTGGAAGACTATTTTTTTTGTAGTGATTTGAGTGGTGTGCAGTGTTCACTCAGGGGTGGATTTGTAGTGAAATTACTATGTTTTTTTATTTATTTACTTTTCTCTACTATTTTGAGCACTCAATTTTCCTTTTGTGTGAAGTCCCAGCCAGTTAAATAGTCACTCCACTCCCAGGGTGCAGACTAGATTTCTGGAGACTGCAGATCTAATGGTTTTATGTCTTTTATAATGATGGTTTATGTTTTTTTTTCTTTAGTATTATATTTATTAAAATTATATTAGTTTTTATGAGTCAGCCAATTTTAAAAGTGACCAATTGTTAATAAAGAACTTGCAATTTTCTTCTAACAAAGTAATCGGTGTAATTGTATTTCTTCAGAGCTCCTCTTTGCTCTTGGAATAAACCAAGGGGTGGCGTAGTCGGTGTTGGCACTAGCCAGTTGGGGTGCATGTGCCACAATTTGGCGTAGTTGGCAGGATCCATTTGCTCACAGTTAGCTTGGCTGACAATTGTTTTATTTTTTTTATTTTATATGTAATTTTGTTGGGGTGAACAGAGCAGTTTATTTCAGCATTTTTTTGTACAAAGCAGCAGCTAGCTACCAGTGAGAAGGACCGGGATGGCGTCGAACATGGAGGAAGAACTACAACGACTGCGAGAGCAAGTAGAGAGACTACAGACAGAGAATGAGAGACTTTCTGTAGCTCAAAATGCAGGTACAAGGGATGGTGCTGCTCAACCAGTGCGAAGGGAACAGGCACTCTATATTCCAAGGGAACGGAAGTGTCCTAAGTTCTCTGGGTCGATGGGTGCAGGTGCTCTTTCCATTGAGGAATGGATAGAAGAAGTTCAGAGCTGTATTAGATCTAAACATGTCTGATTTTGATAAAGCCATGTTTCTGTATGACCATTTAGAGGGAGAAGCTCATAATGAAATTAAGTATAGACCCACAGCCATTAGGGAGAGTCACCTTCAAATTATTGCTGTGTTACAAGGGATCTATGGGTGTAGTAAATCATATTTGTATTGGCAACAGCGTTTTTTTGATAGAAAACAATGCGAGGGCGAATCGCTATTCGTGTTTTCACATGCTTTGATGCGATTGATGGAAAGGGTTAAACAATGTAATAGTGGTTCTATTGCTAATGCTGACATGGTGTTGAGAGACCAGTTTTGTGAAAATGTAATGGATCATGCTTTGCGCAGGGAGCTTAAGAGGCTGGTGCGGGCAAATGGACAGCTCTCACTCTTGGATGTGCGACATGGATGGAGATGGATGGAGGAGGATCGGCCTGGTCGTGATAGGAGTCAGCATATAGCGGTACGTAATAGTGAAGTTGAGTTTACTTCCCAGTGTGAGTCTGTAGTTTCACACTCTGCAGGATTGGCTGAATTAAAAGGGGGGGGGGGGGCAGCCCATTGTTTAATTGATACTGGTTCTATGGTAACCACTATTATGGAGAGTTTCTTTTTAAAACATTTTTTTCATTTGCAATGGAAGGATTGTAAGTGGTTGGGGCTTAAAGCAGCAAATGGGTTGGATATACCGTACACAGGTTACATTGAGCTGAGCATCGTGGTTTTGGGGCAGCACATTCCTGAACAAGGAATATTGATTGTGAAAGACCCAGAGCACCCTGTTTTGTTTGACCATAAGACTGCAACACCTGGTATTTTAGAAATGAACGTACTTGTAGCATGCTATCAGGTTCTCTTTGAGCAGCACGGTTCTGAACTGTTCCATTCCCCTTCTGTGCAGTCGGCAGTCCCGGCAGTTAGGCATGCCTTGAAACAAATTGAGAAGATTGAAGCTCTGTCTAATGCCACCTCTCCGTTTAAGGTTAAAGTCCACGGAAGAAAGCCCATTTGTGTCTGTGCTGGTACTCTTGCCATGGTTCCTGTTACATGTCCCCAACTAGATTGTGTGGAGTTTCTTTTGGAGCCTCTGGATTTTAAAGATGGACCTCTTCCTGAGGGTCTGCTTTTGTCCATTGTCTCAGCGAAGAAAGGCTTGTTGTCAATCAATCAATCAATCAATCAACCTTTATTTAATCTCGGAAATACATTGAGGGATGACCCTCATTTTCAATGCAGCCGAGCATATACAGTTAAAGGGATTGAAAACAAAATGAGCAAAAATAATAAATTAAATACCAATTTTAAATAAACATTTAATATAGATGCATTAAAAATACAATGTAAAAAATGTTAGAAAATTATTATAAAAGAATATAAAAGAATATAAAATAAACATATTACATACACCAAGATAATAAAAAGTTGAAATGCTAATAAAAAATACTCAATAAAACAATCACGATAAAAAAATGGATAATTATAATAATACAAATAATACAAATAATAAATAAATAAATAAAAAGATAGTAATAATAAAAAAAATAACTAAAATAAAAGTAAAATAAAACAAACGTAAAAAACAAAATTAAATAAAAATAAAAATTAAATAAATAAATAATAATAATAATAATAATAATAATAATAATAATAATAAGATAATAAAATCCTAGTAGATTTATTCATTTAAAACAGTCACAGGCTTTCTGATGGTGATTAGAAACTAAAAGTTTAAAATGGTTTAGTGATCCCAGCGAGCTGAGCTTCAGAGTTTCCTGGAGAGAGTTCCAGCTCGCTGGTGCACTGTAGCTAAAAGCAGATTTTCCCAGTTCACTAAAAACTCTCGGTACCTGACAGGTGATCCAGCCACTAGAGCGAGTCTGATAATTATTGTTATTTATTGAAATCAGAGAAGAGATGTAAGCTGGCAAATGGCCGGAGAGTGATTTATAGATAAAAATAAGCCAATGAGCTTCTCTTCGTGCAGCTAGTGAGGACCAACCAACTCTATCATAGAGTTGTATGCTCCAATTGTCAATGTTAGCGTTACCACAGTACAGCTGGGAGCGGTAACTTCTATGGCAAAGTCTTCAGTTTCTATCAGTTCCTCTTGGGATGATTGTGTTGCTCTTGTGTCTGTCCAAGAGATGGCTTCTGGACCCACGTCCCCTCATGGCCCGTTCTTTTCAGACATTGAAGGGTTGAATGAAGAGCAAGTGGCAGCTGCGAGTTCACTCTTTGATAAGTACCAGGATATCTTTTCTCAAGCAGAAGGAGATTTAGGGTGTACAAGTTTGATGGTGCATGAGATCCCACTGCTAGACAAAGTGCCCATTCGACAACCCTATCGACGTATCCCTCCGTCACAGTATGAAGCAGTCAAACTTCATATCCAGCAGCTGTTGGAGAGCCAAGTGATCCGAAATAGCTCTAGTTCGTATTCTTCCCCAATTGTCTTGGTAACTAAAAAGGATGGCGGTCTTTGATTATGTGTCAATTATCAGCAGTTAAATGCTAAAACCCGTCGTGAAGCTTACCCACTTCCTAGAATTGAGGAGTCGTTGGATGCGTTAGCTGGAGCACAGTGGTTTTCAACCCTGGATTTAGCCAGCGGCTATAATCAAGTTCCAGTAGCAGAAAAAGACAAGTGTAAAACTGCTTTCTGTACACCGTTCAGATTATTTGAATTCAATCGTATGCCGTTTGGCATTGCAACGCTCCAGCTACATTCCAGAGACTCATGGAGCGCATGTTTGGTGATTCCCGCCATCAGTCCGTCCTGTTGTACCTTGATGATGTGATCGTGTTCTCCTCTAGTGTAGAGCAACACCTTGAATGACTGGAGGAAGTGTTTTCTAGACTTCAGAAACAGGGACTTAAAGTTAAACTGTCAAAGTGTCAATTCCTTTAGCAGCAAGTGAATTATCTGGGACATGTGGTGTCAAGAGAAGGGGTGGGCACTGATCCAGCCAAGATCGAAGTAGTAAAAGAGTGGAAACGGCCTTCTCATCTTTTAGAACTGCGTTCCTTCCTTGGTTTCGCCAGTTACTATCGGCGTTTCGTGGAAGGGTTCTTTAAACTGGCTGCTCCCTTACATCAACTGGTTGGGAAACTGAGTGGTGCCCGCCGAAAAGGGAAGACTCTTCCAGTTCCACTTGCAGCGTCTTGGGGTGAGATGTGTGAGCAGGCATTCCAGTCACTGAAGAAGCGGCTCACATCGGCTCCAGTTTTAGCTTATGCCGATTTTAGTAAGCCTTTTATCGTAGAGGTCGATGCTAGTCATGGAGGGCTAGGGGCAGTCCTTTCACAGGAGCACAAAGGCAAGGTGCGCCCAATTGCTTTTGCCAGCAGAGAATTGAGGCCAGCAGAGCGAAATATGGATAATTATAGCTCCATGAAGTTGGAACTGCTTGCTGTCAAATGGGCAGTAACTGAGAAGTTCCGGGAGTATTTGCTTGGACACCAATTCATTATTTTAACTGATAATAACCCTTTGAGCCACCTCCAAACCGCGAAGCTGGGAGCTACGGAGCAGCGTTGGGCAGCACAGTTGGCAGCTTTTAATTTTACAATCAAGTATCGTCCATGGAAAAGTAATCAGAATGCTGATGCACTTTCAAGACAGTATGTGGAGCGCTTTGCACTTGGGACAAGAGTTACCTCACTTAGGATCGAGCTTCTTGAGAGTGACCCAGCAGCTGTAACCACGGGTCAGTGCGAGGAAGTGATGGCACTCGCTGGACGCTCCCAACTGGGCATGCACCTACTACAGGAGGCAGACCCAGTAATTGGTCCCGTGTGCAAGTTCCGTAAGGAGGGGAGATATCCAAGGGCGGAGAAGTGTGAAACCTTGTCCAGCCCTACCAAAGCTCTGTTTCGCCAGTGGGATCGCTTGTTAGAGAGAGAAGGGGTTTTGTATAGAGCTGTCCATCCGTCAGGGGTGGGCCAGAGAAATGTCAGTTGCTTCTTCCACAGCAGTTACAAGAAGAAGTCCTATCTAGTGTTCATGATGACCATGGTCACCAAGGAGTGGAACGAACACTTCAGCTGCTTCAGGGTTGCTGTTTTTGGCCTGGCATGGCTAGAGATGTGGAGAAATGGTGCCATCAGTGTCAGCGGTGTGTCCTTGGGAAAGCTGTTCAACCCAAAGTTCGAGCGTTTCAGGGTACGTTACAAGCCACCCGACCTCATGAAATTCTGGCAATCGACTTCACCGTTTTAGAGCCTGCAAGTGATGGGAGGGAAAATGTGTTGGTCCTCTTTGATGTTTTTACAAAGCACACTCAAGCCATTCCTACAAGAGATCAAAGAGCATGTACTGTGGCCCAGGTTTTAGTTCAACCCTGGTTTCATCGGTTTGGTGTGCCCTGTCAAGTCTACTCTGATCAGGGCAGAAATTTCGAAAGCTTACTGATCCAACAGCTGTGCAAGACATATGGAGTCCAGAAAAGTAGGACCACGCCATATCGACCGCAAGGTAATGGCCAATGTGAACGATTTAACCAGACGCTGCATGATCTTCTACGAACTCTGCCACAAGCTGAAAAGAGAAATTGGCCTCACTATTTGTCACAGTTGGTGTTTGCGTATAACACCACCCCCCATCAAACCACCGGCAAGACACCATACTACCTGATGTTTGGTTATGAACCAAAGCTCCCAATAGATTTCCTGCTGGGGATTGAAGAGGAACAGCAAAACCATGACACATTAGATGAATGGATTCAAAAACATCAGCACAGTTTAAGGATGGCTCGGGAACATGTAAGACTAAGAGTGGAGAAACGGGCACGGCAGCGAAATAGGAAACATAATGATCAAGTAAATGATTCGGGTTTTGAAGAGGGACAACTGGTGTATAGGAGAAACCATGTCGTTGGACAAAACAAAATACAGGATTATTGGAATCCCCGTGTGTACAGAGTGGTCCGGAGACCGCCAAAGGAAGGAGTTGTCTACTCTGTGGTTCCTGCGTTTGAAGAGGGATTGGTTCAACAAGTGCATCGGACAGAATTAAGGGCAGTCCCAGAAGGGCAGCGACAAGTACCAGTGGAGGCTCCCTCTACCCCCCGTTCACTTACCTCAGAGAGTGACATAGAAGAAGCTTCTGAAGAGTCCCTAATTTTATATGTGGGAGGAAACCATCCTGAAGACACCACACTAGTAATGGGCCCCTCAGATGAGGTAAATGTTCCAGCTGAGAATATGCCCTCGCACAGTGTTTTCAGGGACCGTTCGAGAGGAGGGCTAGTAAGGGTAGGGCTAATTAAGGGCTGCCATCGTCAGGCCGCCGATTCCTTTGGAGGGGGTGGAATGTAGCCGGTAGAGATCTAGGGCCATGTCTAATTCATGTCAAATAGGCATTGGTTAAATTTTCCCGGGTTAGTTTTGGTCCGGCAGATATAAGGGCGGCTAAGGGGGGTCTTAGTTAGCAATAGCGAGCTAGCTTTCGCATTTGGCAGTCGCGACTTCAGCAGGAAGTAGGAGAGAAACAAAGCAGGCTATAAGGTCTGTTTTAACTTGCTGATGTTTATTTTAAGCACTCGTTTCATAGACTGGTGAAATGCAGCTTAGCTCAGCGTTGTGATTTTATAACTAGACTGGAACCGAGGCGCTGTGTGGATCAGTGTGGGCCGGCGTGAGTGTGCTCCCAGACCGGGGAATGATGCCGCAGGGGTATTGAGAACGCGAAAGCCTCGAAAAAAAAGGTATGGTTGTGTTATCTGGCCTCCACTGGTTATAGTTGCTGCTTGCCCAGTAATGCAGCATTTTATTTATGTTCAGTCAAGGACTGCGGCACGTTGGTACAACAAAGTGGATTGGAAGAACGTTAGAGACGTACTGCCTGTGATCGGGGTATGTATTATTTGTGTTCACCTGGTTAATGTAAATCGGAAGCGTTTTGGTTTCACTGTAACGGTGCTGTTCTTAAATTAAGCTCGTAACCTGCTCAGGCCTTAAATTATTGGAATTATGATCTGTGTTGCTTCTGAATTGTTTGTCGTTAACTTTAGCACTGGACACATGCTATGCTAACGTGCTGCTGCTCTTTTGCCCCTTTTGTTTACCAGGATCACGAAGGTGTTAACTGGGGCTAGCTGCTGTTTTAATACGCGCTGAAAGATTTTAGCTAAAGTCCATTCTGCTCTGGCTCCACCTTTGTATAGTGTGGTTGTGTTTTTTGTTTTTTTTTCTTCTCTACTTGTATACTGATTTGTAGAATAACACTACGCTTGCTGGAAATCTTTAAGGCTGTCTTAGCCTGGGAGAATTGGAAGACTATTTTTTTTTTAGTGATTTGAGTGGTGTGCAGTGTTCACTCAGGGGTGGATTTGTAGTGAAATTGCTATATATTTTATTTATTTACTTTTCTCTTTATTTTGCGCACTCAATTTTCCTTTTGTGTGAAGTCCCAGCCTATTAAATAGTCACTCCACTCCCAGGGTGCAGACTAGATTTCTGGTGACTGCAGATCTAATGGTTTTATGTCTTTTTATAATTTTTTTTTTTCTTTAGTGTTATTTATTAAAATTATATTAGTTTTTAATCAGCCAATTTCAAAAGTGACCAATTGTTAATAAAGAACTTGCAATTTTCTTCTAACAAAGTAACCGGTGTAATTGTATTTATTCAGAGCTCCTCTTTGCTCTTGGAATAAACCAAGGGGTGGCGTAGTCGGTGTTGACACTAGCCAGTTGGGGTGCACGTGCCACACAACTGTAATAGTAATCCAATAGTATTTCGTTTTTACTGTAGTACTCCAACTGCAAATTAAAACAATCAAAAGAGAGTTTAATTTATGCAAAAATGTTTAATTAAACCACTGTGACTTGAAAACATAGATTTCAAACAACCTCTTTTAGCAACCTCTTGTTCCATGCCTTGCACAGTGTGTAAAGTGTAATCACCCTTACATTATCTGATGTTTGTACAGTCACACCATAAATCAGTCATTGTAATTTTTTCACCTTTTTAATATACACTATTTTACGTTTGAGAAAAATTACTTTAGTTCGACAAAACGCATTACCAAGCAAGGGATGGTAATCCAACAATAGTTTTCAACAGTCATGCTTTATAGTTATACAACAGTAATCAAAAATGGCTGAATTTATGCATTATCCAAAAGTATTTCTTAGGAGTAATTTAACAATATCTACCAATAATAATCCAGCAATAGATCTACATTTTGTTATATACAACAGTAATCCTTATGTATTACAAAGGCAGAAATCCAACAGTGCCTATCTGTTAATGTATTTACAACAATAATTCAACAGTAATCAACAAACTAGTAATTCAGTATCCAAAACCCATCACAGACTTCAGATTGTGCATAGAGTGCCTTTCCACTGTACCTTATTACAAACTACAAGCTGACATTCCCCAGGCAAGCTTGCTTCTACTGCACTGCGTACTGCATCACTGTTCATATCTGCATGGAAATGAATGGATTCCTTCACTTTCAAAGCAAAGAAGCAACTTGAATTCAGATATGTTTGCAGAAGTTGGTGGTTATATGCAAGTGTCTGGCACACATTTATAAAATTCTGCGTTCTTCGCACACATCTTTTAAAATCTGAATGCTTGCTTTCAAATCTTATTGTCCACAATCTTGAGTGGACCAAACTTGAGTATCAAAGCTGGGTAATAGAATAATATAATAGTGCTTTGGTTTGAGGTTTTTATCAGGAAACAGCTCTTTTCTTGTCTCCAGGTACTCAAAAATGAGAACAAAGCAATTTGAGAGAGAGATATTCGAGGGGCACAGATTAACTCTACAAATTCTTTCAGTTGGACTGTTAGCTGCCATACTGGATCATCTGTGTCTGTGATCTTTTCACCTATTATAACAGGGAGGAGTCTCAGGAGAGACCAGTTCTCTGTTTCCTGGCCACCTATTTGAACTCCTTTTTCAACAACCTCTGACGGAGTAGAAGTGGCATCAGATCCCTGATAGTTAAACCAGCCGATTCTCAGATTTAGCTGACTATAGGTGAAGAATTTCTTCACTTTACAAAGTACTTGATGTAAATGGCCAAGTCATAAGCCACGACACCTTCAAACACATCATGACCAATACAAGGTGGGAGGCCAGGTTGACAGACATGAAAATAGTTAAGAGAATTGAAAAGTGAATCAAATTTCAAACCATTGCTTTGTATCTGGGCACCACTTTGTAGCTCGTCTACTGCCTCATTGTAGTTTTGCACTGTTCTGGGTGGAGCACCTTTCTGAAAATCACAAGGCAATATCTACAGAAATAGCACAAAAGCAAGAGTTTTTTCAACACTGGACTGATAAAATGGGTCAAAGTTAGCCAGTGTAAAGTAAACCCCAAGCATCTTGTGGCTTCTTTTTTGTTGACCCAAGAGGATTAACAATCTCAAAGGCATCTTGATACAGCATAAGCTTTAGGCTTATACCTGGCTCAATAAAGAGTGCATTGCACTTGTATACAGAGCCATCTCTCATCATTTAAAACATGTGTAGAAGCGCCATCCACAGACTTGGTGCATTCTTGCCACAAAATAGGGTTTTTAAGTGGAGCTTTTAAAGTCTCTTTAATGAGGATATACTGAGCAAATAGTTTCTTCAAGTTTTCATCAGTTCTTAAACTAATAGCTTGAGGATGCACATAAGTAAAGTTTGCCTGAAAGTATTGCCTTCTCAAATACTCAGTAGAGATAGCAGGTCTACAGGATGCATGCAAACTAGTGTCTTTTACACTCGAGAAGACGTCTTTGATTTCTGAATCTGTCAAGTTCGTATTAGCTTGCAGGGCACCTTTAATTTGATTTATTGTGTACTGGTGACACACATCATTGAGACTGTTTACTTCTTCCACAATCATCTGTATAGTGGAGGAAGGTACAAGGTACTTGCAACTTCATGTAAAACATACACAAATCTGTCATATATAACACTTTCATATCAGCTGGGTCTGGGGTATCCTCAGGCTCATGTACAATACCTTCATCTGACTGACATTGAGAACCATGAGATGACTGCCTATCCACAGATTGAACAAAATGCACAGCTAACACTTGCACAGGAGTAGCATTTTTATGTTTTCTAGAAATGTGTGCACTAAAAGAGGACCTTGATGAAAATGCTTTGCCACAACCTTTAAATGGGCACTGCACCACTTCCTTACTTTGAAACATGAGACTTCAAATGTTCTAATAGATCTTTTAGATCAACACATTGTTTCTGGCAATAACTTTTTTCACATTTTAGTAGGCCCTGTAATGGTTCATACTGTGACTGTTTATGGTGACAATAAATGTGAAATTTAAAGGAGTTATATTTGGTAAACCTTAATTTGCAACCAACTATACAGCAGGCATATGTACCATGTACTTAATTTTGGTGTAATTCTTGATGATTTACATACTCTTTCACTGTTTTCATAGCAATGCCACATGTAGGACATGTGAAAACTTCAACAACACTTGTAATATTGCAGTCTATGCTTACTTGGGTGTAATGCTGGATCTTGAAGACTTCTGGTAGTTGTTAATTCCAGTAGTTGCAGGTTGCTAGCAAACGTCCCAATTTCGGGTACTGCAGACACACGAGTTAACCCGAGTTTATAACCCAAACCATTATAACGGTTAACAGCGACTAACACGGCATCATCTATGACTGGTCTAACTTTACCTGGCCAAGGACAACAGGTGCAGCCACAAACAAATACAAGATAACACACTAGCACTAAGTTAACATTAGCAATACGGCTTACCAAAAGTTAAATGTTACGTTTCAAACAAACCATTTTAGCCTCTGAAAGCATTGTATCAAGGAGATGACAATACTGCAATGCAGTACACAAGTTCACAAACAAAAGGGCAATAAGCTGGAAGATCTGGTTAAATAAATGGAATCATGGCCATGGCCCAGTTCCAGGCCTGTTGCTCTGCAGGTCTTCACAGTGAACATTTTTTTGTTTTAGTTATATTTTATATGATTGTCTAAAGTAACATCAGTTAGCTTTCATAAAATTCAGCTTCAAAATGCATCACAGTTCAGTTATTTTTGACCCAGTTTATTTTTACATTGGGCTGAAAAAGTGATGGATCTGGAATTTCTTATTTTGGCATACAATTCATTATATTTTATAGGTTGATGACTGATTAGCATTTACTTTGAAGAATTGTGCACCCAACTGTTGCACAGTAAAACTTTTTCTGACTATGGGGGTTAGGTTATTTATGCTTAATTAAAATGGTATAAATGTAACAACAAATCACAGTCATTAACATTAAAATTTTGCTCAATGTTTTTACAGTTTTCATAACATGAAATTCACATATTTAAAATTCCAGTATTTAAATTAACATTAATATTGTCTTGTAGGGTAGACAATAGGTTTGGTTTTTGTTGAATTCATATTTTCTTGCAATTATACATTTTTCAATGCATTATTAACAGTACTTGAACTTTTATGTATTTGACAGTGATATATCACTGTAACAAAAGTTTTTTTTTTGTAAAATTGTGGAAGATTCTACTATATTTTCCAATAAATATTACTTTATTTTTACAGTTCGTTTATTTAAAATTGTCTTCAAAAAGCTGGTAAAAACTGATTTTTAATGTATTTCATTTATACAGATTTTTTTTGTTAAATCATATGACACTTTTCAATAAACAGTTTATATTGGTAATTGTAATACACTTTCCCTGTCATTTTAAAATACAGGAAAAAATGTAAAATTTATTGGGGAAAAAACTGTAACGAGTGTTTTTTACAGTGTTTATATAATTAGTTGTAAGCTTAATTACAGATAATTTTAATTTTACATGAATTTGCATGTAATTTAAAAAAACAGAAAAACTGTATAAATAATACATAATATATCTGTAAAGAATATATTGTAGAGATATATGTAGAGAAATACATGTATTTTGTCATTATTGTCATAAAACCTAAAATTATGGTCGAGCTGTTGATTTACAGATAACATCTGTAATTTTTGAGTTTTGCATTCTTTTAGAAATAAAGAAAAAGACTTAAGAAATTTGAAAGTAATTTTCAGTAAAAATAGGATTTTTTTTTACAGTGCACTATATCTTGTTTTCAGGGTATATGTCTTTGGAGGAGTTGCTCAGGAGAGTTACAAAGAATCCACTCTCTTCCATGTTGAATAATTTATGATTTTCATTTGATTCTGTCATTCCTTTTTAAACTTTGACACTGTCAAAGACATCCTTGGCAGGAATCCAAATGTTAAACTTATCAGGCCATCTGACCCATTTCACTAAACACAATTTTTTTGTCGGTTTTGTAATTTTTCATCCAAGATTTTTACTCTCTATTTTAAAGGTTTTATCTTGTCTTACTAAAATTTTTTGTAACTCCTGTTCATAAAACGTTTTATCAATTTATCAATCCGTGCTGCCCCGCCAAGAAGAACAGCGCCAGCTGAGGAATCAGAACCAGAACCAGGTTAAAGCAGCGCTCGAGCCTGAGCCACAGCACTCTCCACCATACGATCCACAACAGCCCCCGGCTCCACCACTCCCCACACCTAGCCTCTATGCTAAAGCGCAGTGGGCGCTTGAGGAGCTGGGTAGCAGACGAGAGGAGGCCAGCCCACTCACATCGCCAATATCCTCTCACACCCGGAGTCATGCCATGGAGAAAGGATTAAACTTCAGCTCGCCCTTCAAAGGTCCACCTAACCAAGGAGAAACGTAAATTGCAGTCCAAGCCTCGAGTGGCTCTTTTCCTATGGTGGAAGTGTCTGGATCAGATGGTGCCCTTCTGGTACATCGATACTGGACTGAAAAAGACATGACCTCTACCCTGCCCGACCCCCGACAAGTAGAAGGATGAAAGTTCGGAGAGGAATTTGGGGACTTATGTCTTGTTGCCCAACTCTCAGTGAAATAAAACGCCCAAGTAAAAAGGAAAGAGAAAAAGCGGCCAGACGCGATGAAACAAGCCATGTTGGCGATGGTACAGCACAGCGGTGGCTGCGTTATCACACAGCCCTGTTAGACATGCCTAATGTTATAGTGCAGTGCACTCTGAACCCAGCCTCACTTCTGCCTACCCCAGAAGACGGGGAACCACACGCCCACAACTTCGGATATATGTGGAAGCAACGTAACTTCCTCACAAGCTCAGGCACAAAAATAAAGCATCACAAACTGATCAATGACTTGCTTTCTGCTCTATTGCTTCTTTCACAGATTGCAGTTGTTAAATGGGCAGCGCACACTTCAGCAGATGATCCTGTCAGCAAAGAAAACGTGTTTGCAGACTATGTGGCGAAACACACAGTTCACACAGCTCCTGTCGCCGCCACACAACTACCTGTAACAGATCAAGAGAAACCCACTTTACAAGATATTCAATAGAATTCAGCAGAAAAAGCTCAGTGGTCCAAATCAGGGTGTTGCAAACCAAACAATGTATGGGTGCACACTGCAACAAACAGACCATGTCTCCCAAAGGCATACATGAAGGGGTTAATTACTATTGCTCTACTCTAATTACTATTGGAGGAGTCACATGAGCAAAGGGGGGATAATGGATATGATACCAAGACACTGGTATAAACCTGGACTCTCCACACTCACCCAAAATTTTTGTTCTGCCTGTCTTACATGTGCACAAAACACACACAAACACACTTTCTCCTGGTTTGTGTATGCATGTTCAGTAAATGGGTTGAAGCTTTTCCCACAGGTACCCAGGATGGTGAAGGAGTAGCGAAAACATTTCTCAGGGAAATAATCCCCAGGTGAGGCCTGCCACAGCGCATCTCAAGTGACAATGGCACTTCCTTTGTACACACATGCCTGACCAGTCTGACCAAGTACTTAGGAATAGACAAGAGAAAACATTGTCGCTAGCACCCAGCCAGTGCCGGGGCAGTAGAAAGGGTTAATGGAACCATTAAGAATGGTCTTGCGAAAATTACACAACAAACAGGCCTCAGTTGGGTTGAGTGCCTTTCTCTGGTTCTCTGGCAAAGCAGAACCAGACCAAAAAAAAAGAATAGGCCATTTGAGACAGTGTTTGGCAAACCCCCCCAACACGGGCTTAGGCCCACCTCTACTTGACAACCAGTTGCTTGATCATACTCATGGTGTATTGCGTCTCATTGTATGAGACTCATCTGTCTGTGTCTAAACTGGTGAAAGCAGTGCTGCTGCAACCAGCTGACCAGCCCTTCCACGACCACAAGCCAGGTGACTGGGTGCTGATACGGGACCTCTGCAGACAAAGGTGGAACCAACCCAAGTATACTGGACCCCACCAAGTGCTCCTAGTGACCCACACAGCCGTGAAGGTAGAAGGACAAGGGACGTGGGTACACCACAGCCACTGCAAGAAGGCTTCAACTACACCTGAGAGAACAGCAGCTTGAAGATAGTAAAGATGGTGATGATGGCAGTAGGGCTGGACTGCCTAATGACCATCATAGGGATACTAAATATTCTGACTGCAAAAAGCAGCTCTGATGGTTCTGATGAGGTTTATTTCAGGCTTCCAGGGAAAAATGTTTTTTGTTTTTGGCGAGATACCAGCTCCTGCAAATTACAGAAGACCCAGAACTTAAAGAATTAGACAAACCACTGGGGCTGGAACAATTGTTTGGCGATGTCAATGAAAATGATTTGTAAATATGATTGACTATGATCAAAAGGAGGGAGTTGTGATGGAAATTGGGTATTGAAATGATTCATAATCAAACATATGTGATAAAACATGATACATAAATTCATGTAATGATTGTAAACTATTTACAGCGATAGACAGAAAATTGTTCCAATTCAAGGCAGAACATCTTACAACATCAATTTTCTTTTCTAGTTTTGAAACTAAAGGCTTAAACCTTAAATCACACAAATCATTGTTAACTCTCAGTTTAATCATTTTACTGAGCAGATACGAAATCCAAACTTTCATTCTTTTATCGGAAAAAGCTTTGATGGTAGAGATGAAGTTACCCATGCGAAGACCGGTTTAGTCGGTTCCAGAGAGAAATAGAAATTCCAGTAATCCACAATATTTTCATTCACTTGTTCATTAATCTGATAATGTTTTATGTTTGATGTCTCTCAGGGTCATCTTGAAGTCATGGATGAAACGCTGGACAACGGACTGCCTAATATCGACCTAGACGTGATACTGGGGGAACTAAGAGACATTGATGAGGAGAATTTAAGACCAAACCAGGAATATGAACGTCTGGTAAGCCGCAGTTGTCTTTCTAATGACATAGATGAACTAAGAACAGTGTTGAAACAGCAGTCTGAAGAGATAACACAAAATAGAATTAAACTGCGTAGACGAGCTGCCATTGATCGAAGACGTGAAAAAAACATTCAGAAACTAACTGATCATATTCAGAAAGTAAGTGAACATTTCCAGAAAGTATGTAAACAAAATCGACTGCAAACAACTGCAAAAATATCTAGGTATGAGTGTATGATACAGGTGATGCGTGAAGAACATGAGAAACATTTTAGATCATCTAACAGATGCGATGTTTAAATTCAACCGTGTTTTACAGTTAAAAAAACGTTTGCCAAAATCGCCTGTTGCGGGGCCGTCTAAAAGGTAGTTTATACACACATATCCTTATTTCATCATGTTAAAGAAACCAACTCCGCAGTACACTTAGTTTATAGTAAATAAATGTTAAAAAGCAAAATAACAAACATACAAAATGGGGTCTAAAAGGTGTCAAGAGACAGACAACATCTCGATGTTACTGACACAAATGATGCGTATGTACAGATGTCTGTTAGCGATCAATTGCAATATTTAAATAACGAGTATGATTTGTCAATTAACGAACTACAAGACACAGTACAGAGCCCTCCAGCAACTCGACATAGATGTGGTAATTACAACCATATGGTAGATGTAATGTACAATAAATGAAAAACTGCAATGCATAAATTATGAATGTGAGTCGGCTCTAACTTTCTTAGAAAGCAATGCACAAAGTATAGCGTTTAACACAAACAATGCACAGACCGGTTCCGGTATACAATCACACAGACACCCGACTCTTGATTCAACAGCGAATAACTTTGGATTGTCTGACAGTGACATAGCAGAGTTGGTGAGAAATGGTGGTGTTGTAGATGGTTATACAGTGGTGCCAAAAAGTAGGTTTAATAGCGTTGTGTTACACAAAGGTTTGGATTTACGCGCCGCACTGTCCACAGACATGGCGTCATACATGGCCTATGTACACAATACGTTGTCAGACATTGCATCATTCTCCAGAATGTTGGCTGGTGATGGTGGTGTAATCAACATTACTCTAAGAGGCGGTAGTTTAACATCTGATGTGAATGTTGTGTTGTCCGCAAGAGATGGTTACAGTGTTGACAGATTTTTGGATGCTATTGAAAGAGTTATGCAGAGTAACAAGAACATTAAAACTGACGATAGTTTGACATTGACTGTATCAATAGCTATAAGTAAAAATGGCGTTGCTCAGCGTAAGGTGCGTGACCTAGCACACAATCAGGTTATTGATAAGAACAGATTGAATCTTTTTTGCCCAACAAATATTTCAAATAACCTGTGTTTTGCAATCTGTCTTGGTTAGGTTAGAACCTATAGCTGAACAGATACAGATAAATGCTGGCTACACACGTGATTATAAAGTGGGTTATAATGACATTGGATGTTTTGAAAACAAGTTTGGTGTTAAAATAGTTGTGTTCCACAAGAGTGTTTCGGGTAAATTAGAAAAGTATCAAACAAAAGACAAGCCACATACCAAGACCATGTTTCTGTACCTCCATGATGGTCATTATTACTTGGTGAAAAATTTGAAAGCGTTCATGGGTGTGTCATATGTTTGTGAGTTTTGTTACAAGGGTTACACTAGCGCCAGAGATCATAGCTGTAAACACTGTTGTGATGTGTGTCAGGACGTGTTGTGTCACACGAAACCCCGATGTGGTAAATATTGGGCCGACTGTTCACGCTACTGCAAATCTGACTACTGTTATGACCAGCATAAGAAACAGAAACGACAGCCTACCACAGGGGTGATGGGATCCTCATGTGACCTAACCAAGTATTGTAAAAAATGTGGGCGTCGTTATCAAGTTAGTTTAACCAAACCCAAACCCCACAAGTGTCTATCAGGGCGCTGCATGCAGTGTGGTGAAGAACTAATATCAGATACCATACATGAATGCTACATACAGCCTATAAGGTTAAAAGAACCAAGCGAGGCTTATATTTTTTTCGATTTTGAGACAAGAATTGTAAATGGTAAGCATAAGGCCAACTTTGTCTGCGGAATCACATTTGATGGTAGTGAGTTCTCAGCAGAAGGTTCTCGCTGTGTAGAACAACTCGTCAAAGAGTTTAGACGACCAAAATATCAGGGGTACACATGGTTAGCACATAATGCGGCTGGTTTTGACAATTTCTTGTTGTTGGAATATTTCTCCAAAGTGGGTATCGCAGTCAAAATTACAATGATGGGGTGTAGACTGATCGCAATGTTTGCCGAAACCTTTAGACAACGCTACATAGACTCGTACTCATTTATCCCAATGCGTTTAGCCAAAACAGCATCTGCATTAAATCTGTCATGTTCAGAGAAAGGTCATTTCCCACACAAATTTAATCTGAAACAAAATGAAAACTATATAGGTCCATACCCAGATAAATATTATTACGGCTATGATACAATGAACGAGAAAGACAAAAACCAGTTCAATGAATGGTACAACACAGTCTCGGGTGGTGTGTTTGACTTCAGAAAGGAATTGTATGTTTACGGCAGGAATGATGTTGTTTTACTACAAGAGGCTTGCATTAAGTATCGTGATGAGTTCATTCAGTGTACAAAGCCAGACCCATTCAATTATACAACACTGGCATCATGCTGCATGGCTGTGTACAAGACACATTTTCTCCCTAAAGACACACTAGCACTGACACATAACAACGCATACGTTAGTCAGCACAAGACATTTTCAAATGTTTCCATTGAATAGCTTGAGTATGTTAAGAGCACTAGAGACGTTGATGTTCACCACGCACTAACTCATGGCGAGATGAAGTAGACAGGTTTTATGCTAAGGATGGTGTACGAAAAGCCTTAGAATTTAATGGTTGCATGCATCACGGTCATGAATGGCGTTACAATCCAAACCAGGTCCACCCCATGTCTAAGGTGTTGTATGGTGAATTGCGGAAACAGTTTGACATCAAGTTGGAGATACTTGTTCGCGAATATGGTCTGGATGTTGAAGTAATGTGGGAATGTCAGTGGGCTGATGCTAAGAAGAATGATTCAGATGTTGCTGCATTTATGTCATCATACAGAGCTCCGAATAGGTTAAAACCAAGAGATGCCCTCTTTGGTGGTAGAACTAATGCATATAAACTGTACTATAATGCAAAGGATGATGAGAAAATCTGATATTTGGACTTTACTAGTTTGTACCCGTTCTGTCAGGCAAAGAAGAAATACCCAGTAGGACACTCTCAAATAGTTTTCAAACATTTCAGACCCCTCGAGGAATACTATGGACTTACATCCGCCTAGAAAGCTCCTAACACCCTGTTTTACCTTATCGCTGTTATGGTAAATTAATGTTTCCCCTCTGTCTTACATGTGCAGAGCTGGAAAACCAACAACAGTGTGATCATAATGATGATGACAGATCCATCACAGGGACTCAGTATTGAATATTGAGTATTGAGTCAGTATTGAATTATTGAAGGCTGTTGAGAAAGGGTATGTGGTGGCTAAAATCCACGAGGTTTGGCATTTCCCAGACAGTTCAGAAACATTGTTCTGTGGCTATGTAAAGACATTTTTACAGTACAAGCTGGAAGCAAGTGGTTATCCGACACATGCTGTATCAGAAAAAGAGAAGGAGGAATACATCAGGGATTATTTTGAAAAGGAAAATATCCAACTGAATCCTGACAAGATATGTCTTAACCAAGCACACAGGTCTATCAGGAAAATATTGTTGTTAAACAGTTTGTGGGGTCGTTTTTCAATGAGGGAAAACTTGCCAGTGTCTGAGTTATTGACTGATTCTGAACAGTTTTCATAACACATCTTTGGCGAGGGCTATGCCATTAAACACTTTTCATTTGTGTCTGATACTACAGCATTGGTTCAATGGTGTTATTCGGGAGGTGACCATTGTCCGACACGTGACATTAATGTATTTCTTGAAGCATTCACAACAGCTGATGCTCGTTTAGAACTGTACAATCTGATGGACAGATTAGGTGATAGACTATTGTACAGTGACACTGACAGTGTTATTTTTGTTTCTCGCGAAGGTGACTGGGAACCCCCTCTGGGGCCCTACTTAGGTGATTTGCCAGATGAGATTGGTGGTGGTGATTACATTGTGGAGTTCTGCTCAGGAGGGCCTAAGACATACGGTTATCGGACAGCAACCGGTAAAACATGTATGAAAGCAAAAGGCATCACATTAAATGCAGACAATTCAAAAGTTATTAGACTTGATACATTGATTGATCTAGTTGATCATTATTTGTTGTGTCGCGAAAGCAGTCGACACATACTGGCTCGTGCTGACGGTATCGTGAGAAATAAAAAGAATCTCACACTGAAAAACAAGTCAGTGGTGAAGCGTTTTAAGGTTGTATACAACAAACGGGTCCTGTTGTCTGATTTTTCGACACTTCCTTATGGCTACTACAGACATCCATGTCTATCGTGGGGTGCGTGAGGTTGAGGGATTTGATTTTAGATTACAACATCCTTTTTCTTGTGTAATAAGTGGGCCATCAAATTCTGGAAAAACATTTTTTGTAAAGCAGTTAATTGAACGTGCTGATGAGTTGGTTTCCATGCAAATTGAAAACAAAGTATACATTTATGACTGTTGGCAACCCCTTTATGATGAAATGTTAAAAATAAGACATATTCATTTTGTCCAAGCGATACCGGCAACACTAAATGATGACACACTACTACCGCTTAACAGGAATAATTTGTTAATTATTGATGATGTTATGAAAGACGCTAGCAACAATGCTGAGGTATGTACATCACTGAAATTTAAGTGTCATTTACTTAATGCAAAATTTGTTTTTTCAAGGAAAGTCTAGTAGGACTACTAGTCTGAATACAATCTATCTGATATTGTTTAAAAAATCCTAGAGACAACAATCAGGTCAGCGTATTAGGTAGACAGATGTACCCGGGTAAAACAAAGTTTTTCATGGAGTATTTTCAAAATGCTGTAAGAAAACCATTTGGTTACCTCATGATCGACTATAAAGCAAAGAATCCTGAAGACTTTCGTCTCAGAACAGACAGACCAGTTGTTTACATTCAGAAAAAACAAAGATAGGTCAGTATGTCTGACAGACTATATAGAAACCTCTCACTTCTTAAACTTTTATTTAAAGCTAAGCCATCGCAGAGACGTGTTATTTTACAAACAGCGTCTAATGAACTCTGTGTGAAATAGCTTTTAATGTGCTTAATGGTACCATACCACTCACACCAAAGCAATATTGAATGTTAAAAAAGAAGAAGTCTGAAATAAAATATTTTGCAGATAAAAAAGTTGGAGTTTCACGAAAGAAGAAAGTTATTAACCAAAAGGGCGGTTTTCTTCTACCATTGTTGAGCATCGCATTACCGTTTATAACGAGTTTGATAACACTTAAATAAATAGAAAGGCATGGAGTATGCTGAAAAAATGTTTTTGGTCCCACAACACCAGTTGGATAAGTTAAAGAGTGATAATTCACGAACATCTATCAGACAAGTTGTAGAAAACAACCTGGATGCGTCCATTCAAAAAATTTTGAGTCGGAATGATCTTGACAACCATGAGAAAGCCAAACTTTACACCTCGGTTTTGCAAAGATATTTAAACATTGCTAAACAGGATGATATGGAGACCAACACTTTCCTTACCAGTCACAGATAATGTTAATAAGGATACAAATGTTCGGACTGATGAAAATAATGATTTAATCAGTGACGTTCTCAGAAATGTTCCCTCACGGTTTAAGAGGAATGTTTCCTACATTTTAGATAAAATGTCTAAATTAAATGATGTGTCTTCTTGGAATGAATCTGGAGAATTTGTCTTAAATGGCAGATGTATCCATGGATCACATATCCTGGACTTGGTAAAGAGTGTCACTGCTCCACAGAGGGTTAGCGATGATCGCAGACCTCAGGGGTGGAATGAGTTTCTAGATGCTTTTGCTGTACTAAATATACCTCTGTCAACAATACCAAACAAGCATGTTAGAGAGAAAATTAATTTGTTAAAAACCAGAAAATCGGTTGATTATGTTACACCGACAAAAGACATTTTACAAACACCAATTAAGAGTGTTGGAACCCCTGGGTTTATCTCACCTGTTATAGACAGAAGCAAATGGTTAGACTTCTAATGTTGGTTTTGGTTTGTTGTGTTGTGTTTACATGTATATAGTTCTTTTATCATGACTATGTAAATATGTGTCTAACAATGTTTGAAAAACTGTCAATTTGATGTTTTGCTGATGTGTTACATGGATGTAAATAAATGGCTCTGAGATGAAATTGTTTGTTTTGATTGTTTTTATTTATTAACCAACACATTAATCAGAGACACAATTACACAATAAACATCTGTCCAGTTTGAACATGTTGCACACATTTAAACAACCTGTTCTTGCAAATACACAGATACAATTTTTTCACAAAGGTTGAAACCATATTGTCATTCTTTAAGTCAAAACTATATTTAGACATTACATTTTCATAACTTGAACCTTGAGACATATGGTGTAGAAAAAATACACAGTGTTGACCACAAGTGGTTGATGTAAAATCTTGTACTTGTAAGGTCGAGTATCGATGCGATGAGCAAGATGTTTTTAGAAAGTTGCTAATCGTTTTTCATAATCTGGTCCATTTCCAAAACTTGTCAAATAAACACCCAACACGATCTTCATTTATGTAGACAGCAAGCCAATGTTCTCCAGGGAGGTCAGATGTGTGTGTATTAATAATAACCATTGTCGGTATTTTCCTTATCACATTTGTTGGTAATAGATCACAAGCCAACACACCTAGAAAATGTTACCAGATATTTTGTCCATGCAGTCAGCTCTGAAGTATTCATTAGTAGAAATCCACTAAAACTTGTCTTCGGTTAGACACTTCAATGATACTGTCAAAAACTGCGTACACAATCAAATTTATGGTTTGTGGAAGGGGTTGTCTGAAACGGGCCTCCAGTCTTATATTACCCGATTTCACCAATGATACATGTTGACCACACTCTTCATCTGGCGTGAGGTTAAAGGCATAGAGAGTATACCCCTGCATGAAATCCTGTCTATCAATAGACAATGCCTGGTTTTTTAGATATCTTCCAGATGCAAGAGCTAATTGATAAAATTCACGTACAGCAGATCCGGAATGAAATTCGGGTTGATGTGGTTTAGCAGGATATTGTTGCCCGTCTACATACAAAGCAAGAAACTCCAAATCATAATGTTTGAATGCAAATGGATTTTTGTTGTATGCTCCCATGAATGCATCGTTGTCAACCATCACTATTATCATAGACTTTGGTAGAGTACCCAAGAACAAATTTTCCTGATTGGAAACCCTTGTTACAACAGGTATCGAAAAATTTTTCACACACACTCTATCAATCGGGTACTTGGCAGTCGTTGACAGCAACGCCTGAGCATGTCCGAGCCTTACAGCGGGTGATACTGACACTTTTTTGACAAATAAAGATGCTGAGAGAATTTCGCATTAGGCAGAATTCATCCTTACTACGTGTTATGCGAATTTTTATATTGACACCATTAAGCATCAGTTTCTACTGGAAAAACATGTCACTATGAATTGGACCTTGATTGTTCCGTGCAGGATCTGTTTCATCCATATGCCCCACTGTGTCCTGATAAAAGAGCCCAGCAGAGAAAACCGTTTCCAGGGTGTCCCGACCATAGTTGGTGAGACATTCTATGATACTGCGATATGGGTATGTGCTCAAACTCTGTGATATCAGCCGGTCACCCAGGGACACGTCGACCTGTGTAAATTATGTAGCTCCAGGGTAGTTTATGAACCCGACGCCGGCTCCATCATCTATATCGCTCCCATCAGGTTTTGTGATTTTAACACGTAGGTACAATAGCGTGTTATTCAGATCTGTATAATCTTCACCATGTTCGGCTATGAAAAACTCCAAAGGAGCTGTGTCGGATATCGCTGAGAGGGGCGGTATTTCGACGTAGGTGTTTTTCTCGATAGCTGTTTGTGTTAAAGGCACTGTAAACAAGTCCAGTTCTGATTTAATACACTCCTCAGACATACGATGAAGCAGGGCCATGATCAGAAAATAGTATTTACAGTCTTTCTCCGGGATGGACGTGTGGTCTGTTTTGCCTTTCTCTTCCGTTTTGAGACTATGTGCTTTTTCGACACGCATTTGGTTTTCTTAGCAGGTCAGCCCCACCTTTCACCAGGGGGTCGTTTCACAGATTTTCGAGCCATCACCAACATTCCTGACCCATCTTGGTTTTTTCACATAACATGCGTCATACCCGTGCTGACTATATCGCTTACAATGTTTTTAGCAGCTGTTTTTAAATGTGGTTTGGCTAAACTAAAACCCTGTCCGAACAACGGTATTGCGGCGGGACAAGTGGGCGGTTATTACCTCAGAGAGAGAGAGAGAGAGAAGAGAAAAACAAAGTTAGTTCTGGTTTGGGTTAGTACAGAGGAGTCGAGGTGTAGCAGAGAGAGGAGAGCTGTTTGGTGCCAGGTGACGAGGAGGCCCTGGCAGTCGGACCTCCAACAGCATTCGACGGGACAGGTGGGCGGTTATTCCCTCAGAGAGAGAAAGAAAAAACAGAGTTAGTTCTGGTTTGGGTTAGTATAGAGGATATGGAGTGTTTAGAGTGCAGCTGGTGACTCTGACAGATCTGATTATAAACAGAATGAACTAAAAGGAGAGAAGCTGCACATGTGCTACATCTGGATGATACGGTAATGCAATCGAGGTGCAGCAGATGACATAGATAAAGAGGTTACAAGGTAACAAGGGGGTACTGGTGGTCAGTCCTCCAACAGTATTCGGCAGGACAGGTGGGCGGTTATTACCTCAGAAAGAAGGGAAAGAAAAAACAAGGTTAGTTCAGGTTTGGAGTAATACAGTGGATGAGAAGCATAGCTCAGTCACCAAAAGCTAAGCTGAACAAGTACGTTTTAAGTCTGGACTTTAATATTTAAATATTGAGACTGTGTCAGAGTCCCGAACATTAACTGGGAGATTATTCCACAGTTTGGGGGCTTTGTAGGAAAAAGCTCTTCCCCCCATTGTAGTCTTCTGAATTTTTGGAACTATTAGAAAACCAGCATCCTGTGATCTGAGTGAACGTGGCAGTTCATAATAGGGAATAAGATCTTGCAGGTACTCTGGTGCGAGACCGTGCAGGGTTTTATACATCAATAAAATAATTTTATAGTCGATACGGAATTTAACAGGAAGCCAGTGTAGTGCTGATAAAACTGGACTGATGTGATCGAATTTCCTGGTTTTAGTTAGTACTCTAGCTGCAGCGTTCTGAACTAACTGAAGTTTATTCAGGTTCCTGCTGGAGCATCCTGACAATAATGCATTGCAATAATCTAGCCTTGAGGTTATAAAGGCATGTATCAACTTTTCAGCATCAGACATAGATAACACATTTCTTAACTTTGAAATGTTTTGCAGGTGAAGAAACGCTGTTCTTGTAACATTACCTATGTGTTGATTAAATGTCAGATCTGAGTCAATTGTTACACCAAGATTTTTGGCTACTGAACCAGGAACTACAGAGAAGTCAGCAAGATTTAACATTAAATCTGAACATTTAGTCCGAGCAGCCTTTGGGCTGAGGAGGAGAACTAGCGTTTTATCTGGGTTCAAAAGAAGGAAGTTCTGCAGCATCCAAAGTCTAATATCTCTTACACAATCTTCTATCTTATTTAATCTGGATTTAAAGTAGGTAAAATTGACGTGCTGGTTCTGATCAGTTTTCACTTCTATGGCAATATTCGTGATGTGTGCTTTGGTTACTGATACGTAGTGTGGCTTGATGTATCTAGTAGTGGTAACATCATTGTTGTTCCCTGATACATGTACACATCGTAACAGGGGCACAAAGGTGTCCCTGACTATTTGGTAATCGATGATGTCTGTGTAAATGTACAACGTATAGAAACCCCCATAGATGTCTGCGGGATGTGGCGCATACTGTTTCTGAAAAGCTTCCTGATCATCAGTTTTAACAACCGACTCTAGCATCTCTCCTGGTTTTAGACCTAAAATGATGGCTAGTTTTCCATCACATATTAGACCTATACCAGGCCTGGTCTTAATATAAACCATATGCCTTATTTGGTCATAACCAAGGATTCCTGAATACGATGTTAGATGGAAATTAATCTCATTAATCAACATGGGTATATTGTTATAATAACCTGTGGGAATTGTAATTTTTGTCGTTTTTCCCAATTTTTTATCAATTACTGTAAATGTAGCATCAACCTCAACAAAAGTTTTCCAAGTTCGTTGGTACTAAATCTCTACCAAACTAACTTCCCAGTCACCTTTCAAATCAATCGCTTTTGCCAATCTTGTTCTATAATTAGAAATTTGATTATCGGGGTACACAGAACTAGACGAATTGCATGGCAGTGTTATACAAAATCCGTTGTCATCCATGTTTGTCATTTGTTGTAATGAGTATGTTCACAATGTGATACATCTTTTAAGCTTTTTGCAGATCCATCACATCATTTTCAGCAACCCAACTGTTAAATTTGGTCGGCCATCCCAACCATTTTACTAAAACCAATGATTTTTTACCCTGTTTTTTTTGTCTAAAATTTTTTGAACTTTGAACGTTTTATCTCTAGATACATTTATTTTTTGCAACTCTTGTTCATAAAAACTACCTTGGATGATATCGCCATCATAATCTTTTAATCTGTAAACAGGTGGTTGTCGATGGATACGTTCTGATATGGTGAAAAATTCATGCGTATAGTTCTCCTCATAACCCTTTGTAAACAGGCCCCTGACTTTAGAAATCCGCACAACATCTCCAATCTTATACTTAAACACGATTTTCTTGTCTAGTTTGTTTTTCGAACCCTACAGTGTTTTAAACACAACAGGTTCATTTTCTTTAGTAACGTCAACAGGTTTCATATTTATACTCCTATGATAACTGTTGTTATACCCACACCTAATGTCTTGCAAAACATCCATGTACCTTTTGGAATTTATAGCTGTTAGATATCTCCACATACGTGTTTTTAGAGTTCCATTAAACCGTTCTATAACGCTAGCCTTTAACTCGCTACCTGTAGCAAAATGTATTATTTTGTTTTTTGACATTAGGTTTTGAAAATGTTTGTTGAAAAACTCTTTACCCCTGTCAGTCTGCAGCTTTTGTGGGACTCTACCTTCGGATAATATGGATGCAAATGCGTTAGCGACTTCCAAACCTGATTTATTTTTTAACAAACGAACCCAAGCATATTTGCTTAACACATCAATACATGTCAACATGTATTTATAACCATCATTTTCCTTAGAATACACACTCATATCAACGAGATCGGCTTGGAATTGAGAATCAATACCGTATACTATAACTCTGTTTCTTTTGTAATTTTGCCGTATGGGTTTGTGAAGCGTGTATGCATCCTCACCAGCTAACCAATCTGAAACTTGCTGATCGGACAAACGTACTCCAGTGTTCTATAAAATAGTCTGTTTCAAATGGTTTTTACCACCTAATGAACCAGAACTAGAAGGTTTGTAATAAACAGACTTCATAAGATTTGCCATGTTGTTAGATGCTGACACTGAAAATAATGACAAAACATTCTGGTTGATTAACTGTTTTATTCTCACTCACAATGCATCAATAAAATCTAGAAAATTCACACACACATCTACATTTCTCTCAAACAAATGTTCTACAAATGTTTCAATCACTTTACAAACATTAATCGCCTTCTTTGTCAAAAGTTTAACCACACATACGTCTAATATGTACGCACACAAACAAAGCATATGACTGACTTTTTCAACATTTTTACTTTTAGGCATAAGAGACAAAATCTTACTGACGGTCAAATAGGTGGATTCATTAGAATCTACACACAACAGCGTCAAGTGGTTCCATTCAATCGATACCAATTTGACATTTTCCATTTGTTTCTTGAAATTTTGCAAACGTTTAGTATCAACATCATGCACATTTTAAAGGGTCTAAAATCATCTACACAATCACTGATATATTTCTACAACAAATTTGTTAATTAATAGTTGTTAGATAGTTGTAAACGCGATGTTACAACACTTGCTCTGGCAGATCCATTACTCCACAAAGATTCCCCATTTGTTCTAAACAACACTGATAGTCTTTTATACTGTTTTCCAACAATCAAAGGCGTCAGCAACAAATGGCTCAGATGTTTGGTCGATCAGATACTCCCTTATCCTTTGCAGCTTTTCCACGATGAATGGCTCGTGATGAAAATCCAAGGCAACTGTTTCAGCACACTCTTTAATTTTTCGAAGACACAGTTGTATTCCAAAACACTTTAGAAGGCCTGTTAAGGCGGTTTCTAACCCCGGCGTAAACAATGTCTTGGTTATGTCGTCATAGTATTTTTCAAAGAAAAACATATCCAGCTCAAACAGACACGAATGCCGTAGCTGGCTGGGGTGGTCTACTTCACACCCTAGACACGTCTCCTTCAGTTTGTTGTTTACGATGTGTTGTAGGATTACAACAACTGCAGACTTAATTAGTTTCAAACCCAAGTCACACACCGGCCCATCCACATCTTCAGAGGGGGTTGTGTTGACATTCGCTGGTTCATCATGGCTGTAGTTTACAACACGGTTGCATGGGTCGACTAAGCCAGAGCAATCAAAGTCTGGCACCCGATAATCTTCAACAAATCCGTTGTCGGTCTTTCTATACAATGTCTGTCAATCAAAACAAAACCTAACCAGGTAAACTGACCTGTCAATCATACAAGCCTATCAACCGTACCAACCAGTCAGTCAAACTCAGAAAACATACCATAAATCAAGGGTCATAAATCAAAATTTGCGAGGTAGTGTATGATATTTACTACTTATATATATAGATTAAGAACCTAGTAGCACTAGCCAGTGTCCATAGCTTTTAAACATGAGAGCTGGCTAAGCCTCACATTGCATACTTATAGAAATCTGTGGCAAGCCCAAGTGGTCAGTGTGAAGCTAAATATTAAGTTGAAAAGTTTTAGTGTTACAGCTTGGTCTCCCACCCACTTTCAAAATTATACCAAACCTGCTTAGCTTCCCAAGGAGGCCAAGTCTAAACTTCCACTACAGCAGTAAGCCAATTAGAGGCTCAGAGTAGCAATATAGGTTATTTGAATTATTAAATCCCTCCATAATTACTCAGTGGATACTGGTTTCCTTTCTAGATTTTTAAATCTTCTTCTTAATATGTGTAGATTAAGAACCTAGTGGCACTAGACAGTGTCCATGGCTTTTAAACATGAGAGCTGGCTAAGCCTTACATTGCATACTTATAGAAATCTGTGGCAAGCCCAAGGGTTCCCATAGATTTCTATACATTAACTGAAGCCAACTTGATAGCCAGTATGAGTGTTTGAAAGCAATTCAGTAGAATATATAAATCAGTACACATAGACCCCCTCAATAAAGGATTAATGAGCCTGCTCAGAGCTTAAGTTAAAGATAGTGGTCAGTGTGAAGCTAAATGTTAAGTTGAAAAGCTATAGCGTTACAGCTTGGTCTCCCACCCACTTTCAAAATTATACCAAACCTGCTTAGCTTCTCAAGGAGGCCAAGTCTAAACTTCCACTACAGCAGTAAGCCAATTACAGGCTCAGAGTAGCATCATAGGCTTTTTGAACTGTCAAATCCCTCCATTATTACTCAATGGATACTGGTTTCCTTTCTAGATTTTTAAATCTTCTTCTTAATATGTATAGATTAAGAACCTAGTAGCACTAGCCAGTGTCCATGGCTTTTAAACATGACAGTTGGCTAAGCCTCACATTGCATACTTATAGAAATATGTGGCAAGCCCAAGGGTTCCCATAGATTTCTGCACATTAACTGAAGTCAAGTTGATAGCCACTATGGGTCTTTGAAAGCAATTCAGTAGAATATATAAATCAGTACACATAGACCCCCTCAATAAAGGATTAATGAGCCTGCTCAGAGCTTAAGTGAAAGATAGTGGTCAGTATTAAGCTAAATGTTAAGTTGAAAAGCTTTAGCGTTACAACTTGGTCTCCCATCCACTTTCAAAAATATACCAACCCTGCTTAGCTTCCCAAGGAGGCCAAGCCTAAACTTCCACTACAGCAGTAAGCCAATGATAGGGGCAGAATAGCGATATAGGCTGTTTGATTTATTAAATCCCTCCATTATTACGCAATGAACACTAGCTTCCTTTCTAGTTTTTTAAATCTTCTTCTTAATATATATATATATAGATTTAGAACCCAGTAGCACTAGACAGTGTCCATGGTTTTTAAACATGACAGCTGGCTAAGCCTTACATTGCATACTTATAGAAATCTGTGGCAAGCCCTAGGGTTCCCATAGATTTCTATACATTAACTTAAGCCAAGTTGATAGCCAGTATGAGTCTTTAAAAGCAATTCAGTAGAATATATAAATCAGTACACGTAGACCCCCTCAATAAAGAATTAATGAGCCTGCTCAGAGCTTAAGTGAACGATAGTGGTCAGTATGAAGCTAAATGTTAAGTTGAAAAGCTTTAGCGTTACAGCTTGGTCTCCCATCCACTTTCAAAATTATACCAAACCTGCTTAGCTTTCCAAGGAGGGCAAGCCTAAACTTCCACTACAGCAGTAAGCCAATGACAGATTCAGAGTAGCAATATAGGTTATTTGAATGATCAAATCCCTCCATCATTACTCAATGGATACTGGTTTCCTTTGTATATTTTTAAATCTTCTTCTTATTATGTATAGATTAAGAACCTAGTAGCACTAGCCAGTGTCTATGGCTTTTAAACATGACAGCTGGCTAAGTCTCACATTGCATACTTATAGAAATCTGTGGCAAGCCCAAGGGTTCCCATAGATTTCTATACATTAACTGAAGCCAAGTTGATAGCCAGTATGAGTGTTTGAAAGCAATTCAGTAGAATATATAAATCAGTACACATAGACCCCCTCAATAAAGGATTAATGAGCCTGCTCAGAGCTTAAGTGAAAGGTAGTGGTCAGTATGAAGCTAAATGTTAAGTTTAAAAGCTTTAGCGTTGCAGCTTGGTCTTCCATACACTTTCAAAACCATACCAACCCTGCTTACCTTCCCAAGGAAGCCAAGCCTAAACTTCCACTACACCATTCAGCCACTGACAGGCTCAAAGTAGCAATATAGGCTATTTGAATTGTCAAATCCCTCCATTATTACTGAGCCTGCTCAGAGCTTAAGTGAAAGATAGTGGTCAGTGTGAAGCTAAATGTTAAGTTGAAAAGCTGTAGTGTAACAGCTTGGTCTCCCACCCACTTTCAAAATTATACCAAACCTGCTTAGCTTCCCAAGGAGGCCAATTCTAAACTTCCACTACAGCAGTAAGCCAATGACAGATTCAGAGTAGCAATATAGGCTATTTGAATTATTAAATCCCTCCATAATTACTCAATGGATACTGGTTTCCTTTCTAGATTTTTAAATCTTCTTCTTAATATGTGTAGATTAAGAACCTAGTAGCACTAGACAGTGTCCATGGCTTTTAAACATGAGAGCTAGCTAAGCCTCTCATTGCATACTTATAGAAATCTGTGGCAAGCCCAAGGGTTCCCATAGATTTCTGTACATTAACTGAAGCCAAGTTGATAGCCAGTATGGGTCTTTGAAAGCAATTCAGTAGAATATATAAATCAGTACACGTAAACCCCCTCAATAAAGGATTAATGAGCCTGCTCAGAGCTTAAGTGAAAGATAGTGGTCAATGTGGAGCTAAATATTAAGTTAAAAAGCTTTAGCGTTACAGCTTGGTCTCCCACCCACTTTTAAAATTATACCAAACCTGCTTAGCTTCTCAAGGAGGCCAAGTTTAAACTTCCACTACAGCAGTAAGCAAATTACAGGCTCAGATTAGCAATATAGGCTGTTTGAATTATTAAATCCCTCCATAATTACTCAATGGATACAGGTTTCCATACTAGATTTTAAAATCTTCTTCTTAATATAAATAAATTAAGAACCTAGTAGCACTAGCCAGTGTCCATGGCTTTTAAACATGAGAGCTGGCTAAGTCTCGCATTGCATACTTATAGAAATCTGTGGCAAGCCCAAGGGTTCCCATAGATTTCTATACATTAACTGAAGCCAAGTTGATAGCCAGTATGAGTCTTTGAAAGCAATTCAGTAGAATATATAAATCAGTATACGTAGACCCCCTCAATAAAGGATTAATGAGCCTGCTCAGAGCTTAAGTGAAAGATAGTGGTCAGTGTAAAGCTAAATGTTAAGTTGAAAAGTTTTAGCATTACAGCTTGGTCTCCCATCCACTTTCAAAACCATATCAACCCTGCTTAGCTTCGCAAGGAGGCCAAGTCTAAACTTCCACTACAGCAGTAAGCCAACTACAAGCTCATAGTGGCAATATAGGCTATTTGAATTATCAAATCCCTCCATTATTACTCAATGGATACTGGTTTCCTTTCTAGATTTTTAAATCTTCTTCTTAATATGTGTAGATTAAGAACCTAGTAGCACTAGCCAGTGTCCATGGCTTTTAAACATGAGAGCTGGCTAAGCCTCACATTGCATACTTATAGAAATCTGTGGCAAGCCCAAGGGTTCCCATAGATTTCTGTACATTAACTGAAGCCAAGTTGATAGCCAGTATGGGTCTTTGAAAGCAATTCAGTAGAATATATAAATCAGTACACGTAAACCCCCTCAATAAAGGATTAATGAGCCTGCTCAGAGCTTAAGTGAAAGATAGTGGTCAATGTGGAGCTAAATATTAAGTTAAAAAGCTTTAGCGTTACAGCTTGGTCTCCCACCCACTTTTAAAATTATACCAAACCTGCTTAGCTTCTCAAGGAGGCCAAGTCTAAACTTCCACTACAGCAGTAAGCAAATTACAGGCTCAGATTAGCAATATAGGCTGTTTGAATTATTAAATCCCTCCATAATTACTCAATGGATACAGGTTTCCATACTAGATTTTAAAATCTTCTTCTTAATATAAATAAATTAAGAACCTAGTAGCACTAGCCAGTGTCCATGGCTTTTAAACATGAGAGCTGGCTAAGTCTCGCATTGCATACTTATAGAAATCTGTGGCAAGCCCAAGGGTTCCCATAGATTTCTATACATTAACTGAAGCCAAGTTGATAGCCAGTATGAGTCTTTGAAAGCAATTCAGTAGAATATATAAATCAGTACACGTAGACCCCCTCAATAAAGGATTAATGAGCCTGCTCAGAGCTTAAGTGAAAGATAGTGGTCAGTGTAAAGCTAAATGTTAAGTTGAAAAGTTTTAGCATTACAGCTTGGTCTCCCACCCACTTTCAAAATTATACCAAACCTGCTTAGCTTCCCAAGGAGGCCAATTCTAAACTTCCACTACAGCAGTAAGCCAATGACAGATTCAGAGTAGCAATATAGGCTATTTGAATTATTAAATCCCTCCATAATTACTCAATGGATACTGGTTTCCTTTCTAGATTTTTAAATCTTCTTCTTAATATGTGTAGATTAAGAACCTAGTAGCACTAGCCAGTGTCCATGGCTTTTAAACATGAGAGCTGGCTAAGCCTCACATTGCATACTTATAGAAATCTGTGGCAAGCCCAAGGGTTCCCATAGATTTCTGTACATTAACTGAAGCCAAGTTGATAGCCAGTATGGGTCTTTGAAAGCAATTCAGTAGAATATATAAATCAGTACACGTAAACCCCCTCAATAAAGGATTAATGAGCCTGCTCAGAGCTTAAGTGAAAGATAGTGGTCAATGTGGAGCTAAATATTAAGTTAAAAAGCTTTAGCGTTACAGCTTGGTCTCCCACCCACTTTTAAAATTATACCAAACCTGCTTAGCTTCTCAAGGAGGCCAAGTCTAAACTTCCACTACAGCAGTAAGCAAATTACAGGCTCAGATTAGCAATATAGGCTGTTTGAATTATTAAATCCCTCCATAATTACTCAATGGATACAGGTTTCCATACTAGATTTTAAAATCTTCTTCTTAATATAAACAAATTAAGAACCTAGTAGCACTAGCCAGTGTCCATGGCTTTTAAACATGAGAGCTGGCTAAGTCTCGCATTGCATACTTATAGAAATCTGTGGCAAGCCCAAGGGTTCCCATAGATTTCTATACATTAACTGAAGCCAAGTTGATAGCCAGTATGAGTCTTTGAAAGCAATTCAGTAGAATATATAAATCAGTATACGTAGACCCCCTCAATAAAGGATTAATGAGCCTGCTCAGAGCTTAAGTGAAAGATAGTGGTCAGTGTAAAGCTAAATGTTAAGTTGAAAAGTTTTAGCATTACAGCTTGGTCTCCCATCCACTTTCAAAACCATATCAACCCTGCTTAGCTTCGCAAGGAGGCCAAGTCTAAACTTCCACTACAGCAGTAAGCCAACTACAAGCTCATAGTGGCAATATAGGCTATTTGAATTATCAAATCCCTCCATTATTACTCAATGGATACTGGTTTCCTTTCTAGATTTTTAAATCTTCTTCTTAATATGTGTAGATTAAGAACCTAGTAGCACTAGCCAGTGTCCATGGCTTTTAAACATGAGAGCTGGCTAAGCCTCACATTGCATACTTATAGAAATCTGTGGCAAGCCCAAGGGTTCTCATAGATTTCCATACATTAACTGAAGCCAAGTTGATAGCCAGTAAGAGTCTTTGAAAGCAATTCAGTAGAATATATAAATCAGTACATGTAGACCGCCTCAATAAAGGATTAATGAGCCTGCTCAGAGCTTAAGTGAAATATAGTGGTCAGTGTGAAGCTAAATGTTAAGTTGAATAACTTTAGCGTTACAGCTTGGTCTCCCATCCACTTTCAAAAATATACCAACGCTGCTTAGCTTCCCAAGGAGGCCAAGCCTAAACTTCCACTACAGCAGTAAGGCAATGATAGGCTCAAAATAGCAATAAAGGCTATTTGATTCATTAAATCCCTCCATAATTACTCAATGGATACAGGTTTCCATACTAGATTTTAAAATCTTCTTCTTAATATAAATAAATTAAGAACCTAGTAGCACTAGCCAGTGTCCATGGCTTTTAAACATGAGAGCTGGCTAAGTCTCGCATTGCATACTTGTATGAAAGCAATTCAGTAGAATATATAAATCAGTACATGTAGACCCCCTCAATAAAGGATTAATGAGCCTGCTCAGAGCTTAAGTGAAAGATAGTGGTCAGTGTGAAGGTAAATGTTAAGTTGAAAAGCTTTAGCGTTACAGCTTAGTCTCCCATCCACTGTCAAAATTATACCAGCCCAGCTTAGCTTCCCAAGCAGGCCAAGTCCAACCTTCCACTACACCATTCAGCCACTAACAGCCTCAAAGTAGCAATTTAGTCTATTTGATTTATTAAATCCCTCCACTTTTACTCAATGGATACTGGTTTCCTTTCTAGATTTTTAAATATTCTTCTTAATATGTATGGATTAAGAACCTAGTAGCACTAGCCTGTGTCCATGGCTTTTAAACATGAGAACTGGCTAAGCCTCACATTTCATACTTGTATGAAAGCAATTCAGTAGAATATATAAATCAGTACATGTAGACCCCCTCAATAAAGGATTATTTAGCCTGCTCAGAGCTTAAGTGAAAGATAGTGGTCAGTGTGAAGCTAAATGTTAAGTTGAAAAGCTTTAACGTTACAGCTTGGTCTCCCATCCGCTTTCAAAATTATACCAAACCTGCTTAGCTTCTCAAGGAGACCAAGCCTAAACTTCTTACAGGGTAGATGTAAATTTAGATTCTTGGTGGAGAGCCAGACTCTGTCACCTGGGTTAAACAAAGGAGTTTCCCCTCTACGACAGTCAGCCTGTTCTTTTTGTCTTTTAATAGCCAAGCCGCGCTTGTGTCTGTTCCCAAGTCCTTTCACTGTGCTTAAGCCATTCGTCAACAGCAGGAACGTCTTTCCTCCCCGCATTCCAGAGAAACAGCGGAGGCTGGTATCATAGGACACACTGGAAAGGGGTTAGACCAGTAGACTAGCTACGCAATGAGTTCTGGGATTATTCGGCCCAGGGCAGAAATTGCGACCATTCGCCTTGCTGGTTGTGGCAGTAGTGCAGCAGCAGACAGCCTATTTCTTGGTTGAGTCTTTCCACTTGACCATTAGCCTGGGGATGATGGCCCGACGTGAGACTGACCGTAACCCCTAATTTATCCATGAAGGCCCTCCACACTGAGGATGTGAACTGGGGTCCTCGATCAGACACAATGTCTTCCGGAATTCCAAAATTACTAAAAAAGAATGAATAGGGCTTCTGCAGTTTGAAAAGCAGTGTGTATTGTAGGGAATGGCACCAATTTACAGGCTTTGGAGAACAGATCTATAATAACTAGAATGGTCGTGTGATGGAGGTAGGTCTGTGAGAAAGTGTAGGGAGAGGTGGGACATATAAACATGTCATGACCCTATTTTTTACTGTGACTGAGAAAATGTACAGATCTCCTCATGCATTAAGTTTGTATTAAAACAGAAAAGGATTATAACATACAAATTATATTTTATTCCTTTGAGTTACTACAAGTCTTAGTCTGCCCTGCAAGTTACCCCAATAATGATAAAGGATATAAGAAGTACTAATAATGGCTGTATGGTACAAATCAACAAGCAATCATAATAATACAATAAGAAGTGTTGAAAATATTTGCAGAACAGATAATTACTTCTTTCTTTTTGTTATTATTGACTATAAATAAACAAAAGAACAATCTGTTTTGGCTTAAATTAGAGCTGAAGTGAAATAAACAGCTATAAAATTAATAATTGATAGCTCTTTTCCTGTTCTGCCATGTAGGTATATATTTTTTTCAACCCTCAACCCCCAAAATTATCTTGTGCCATTTAAAAAAAGTGGAAGGTTGCATGCGCCTCCTCTTCAATTTGCACCAGTGCTTAGAGTAAGGCATTACTCTTTTCATATTCAGTAAAACTTACTTTCAGCACAAAAGCAGGAAGTGCAGTCCTTTTGGTACGGGTGTGTCACATTCCCATCTAGACACATTCAGTCCTCTTTGTCTCATGAATGACCTGAAATACACATACATTTCTAAGCAAAAAAGTAGAAAAACAGTTATTCACATTCTCACAGAAAGCTACTTTTACCTTGTCACCTCCTGACACCTTTTCAGGTTGTTTGTACTCTCTCCTAGAGGATCTAAGTAGAGAACCTTTTTCTCTGATGGGATCACAACCTCTAACATGTTATAAATAAAAAATATAAATTGCAAAGAAACACACTTACCTATCTACATATATACACACAATTTAAATTAGAAATAAAAGTAATGGTCAGCAGAAGAAAATATATGAATTAATAAGTAAAGAAATATCAAATGTATGCATACATAAATGACCATTAGAAAATAATGTTGTAAAAAGTGCTTCAGCCACTGTTACCATCAGTGTCCAGTGGTGGCTCGCATTGATGATCCCAAAAATATATCTGTACATTAGGGGATCCAGCTAAAAATGAAAAATAGTCTTTTTTTTTTTAAACATATCCATTAAATATTAAAAAAAACTTTATTATTGCATAACAAAAAAAGAAAACTATTGCAAAAAAAACAACAACTAACTTTTACTTTTGCCCTATTGCATCTCCAGATATTTGTCATCTCAAAGGTATCATTGGCCATGGCCTTCTCCTGGGACTGCCTATTGTAGTCTTTAATTATAAGGTGCATGTAGGCATTCATGACCTGACAGAAACAACCAAGAAAAAATCAAGACATAAAAGGTTCAGTTGCACCCACAGCTTGCCGAGTCACACGGTCACCCGTCTTTTAAGGTAGCCTAGGACACCCACACACACTTCCTTCCCATCACAATGACAACCTACACTACAGGCTCTGCACCCGGCACATCACCATGGCTACCCATCACGCACACCTGCATCCTATTAGCACTAGCGGCAGCAACTCATTAGCACACGGCATAAAAGCCAGCCAAACACTAACCTCGGCATGTGGCGTTACTTTTAGTATCCTGAAAACTAAGGTTCAGTTCTTACCTGTTCTGTGGTCTCTGGGTCGGTGTGCTCTTCCAAGGTCTATTCCCAGGTTCACCAAGCTTGGCCTTCCTACAGCGGGGTCCTACCAACCTTCCTGGAACCCGAGAGAACCAGCAGACCTCTGCTCCGACTTCCATGCTTACCTCCTGTCGGCTGAGCCTCCCAGCTGCAGACACCGAAGAAGGAGGTCAGCGTCCTCCCGGACTCGTGACTCACATCCGGTACCTTTTAGACATTTCAAATTTTAGACACTCAAATTACCCACATGTGATTTTGCACACAGCGGAATTTGACCGCCGCATTTAACCCATCCGTGCAGTGAAATACCCACATATACACACACACTAGGGGGCAGTAAGCACACGTGCCCGGAGTTTGCAAATTGAGATGTCCATTATGACCTTATTTATAAGACTATTACGTTTCACTGCGCAGTATATTTTCCCGGCCCTGCCGACCGTCTACGAAGGACTTGAAGTTGCCATTAGGCACACTGCTCTAATCTGTCCATGCAGCCCTCACCTGGAGCCCACACACACCGGGAGATCCTCGGTATTGGTTCTGGTTCCCCAGCTCCACCTGGAAGCCCATGTAGGTGCTTGGGAGAAGCTGCTCTCCACCAGTGATCTACTCCACCTTACATCAAGCTCCACGGGTCTGCTCTCAGCTTCAAGTCCTCCTCTTCCGATTCCAGTGGACTTTCCTGGCCTCACGGACATAATTTATTGTTTTTCACTGCTCTGAAAGCATTAAAAGCCTTGCAAAAGGATCATCTGACTCCTACTGACTCTGATTCCTTACAACTGGTAAGTGTTATAACATGTTCTCTACACCTCAGAACATAAATAATTAACAAATTGGATCAAGTATTTTGGCAAAACACAAAACTGTGTAAAACATGAAACCTCTATATTAATGACAATGAATACTTTTACAGGTTTATTGGTATAGAGAAATGTTCTTCAATCCTGGCCCTGGAGCAGGGAAACTAAAGTACAGGGCAAAGGACCTCCAGAACAAGGTTAGAGCATACACCTGGCTGGTCCTTGAGGGGTGTGGAAAAGTTTGAGAATGCTAAATTAAGAATCCTAAATTGAAATAATTCTAAATTAAAATTGCCTTTTTTTTTTTTTTTTACCTTTATCAACTACATACAATTTATTGGTTCCCTATTACAGATAGTGATACCAGACATCATAATTTATGACTTTTATACTGCAGTTCTCTCATAACTACATAATTCAAACAAAATATAAAATGAACATACTAGCCTCCTAATACAAAATGAATGCACAACTGCGTTATTAGTTTGCAAATTGAGATGTCCATTATGACCTTAGCTCACTTTCATCCTCCATATTAGGAGCACTCCGGCATATGTCACTAAAGTAGAGTTTGTATGGCCCTATTTTTGCTAGGAGCACATACACATCTTTGCCTTGCCAGGCTTCTCTCACACCTGTGAGAGTAAACAGTGGATAGCAAATAAATTTCCATTTATAAGATTTAACATAAAACAGGGGGACAAAAATAATAAAGAAATTATGTAAAAATATTGCCATGATCATACAATCCTAAATGAATGCTTTCCATTTGAATATACACTCCTCTCCAAAAGTATTGGAACAATGAGGCCATTGTCTTTATTTTTGCTGTAGACTCAAAACATTTGGGTTTGACATTTAAAGATGATTATGAGACAAAATATCAACAGCTTTTATTCCTAGGTGTTTACATCTGGATTTGATACACAGTTCAGAAGATTGCACCTTTTTTATATTGGAATAGTGAGCCCAATCCCAGATATTTTCAGTCTACAGCAAAAATCAAGGGATTGGCCTTACTATTCCAATACTTTTGGAGGGGGGTGTGGATGCTACATATGAATGTTTACTGATTTTTTTAACATTTTATTCCAGTAGAACTACAGACATGATGACCACAGTCATCTTCCAGGTCAGCGCTTTTACCCTCAAGGGATGTGATGGTGTATGGACCCAAGTAGTTTGGCTCCAGCTTGCCCCATTTTCTTTGTTGGCTTCTTACATTGAGCCTCCACACTTTGTCCCCAATACTAAATTTAGGGAGTGAAGACTTTTGTTGCCTTTTATTCATTTTTCTCAATATTTTCCTTTGAATGAGACAATATCTCATTCAACCTTGGGGCACATTTGGTGATGTCTTCAGAGGCCACTGTGTTTATTTTTATCCCCCCAAATTTAAATTTGCTTCCAAAAGTGTGAAACTTGTACTCTAACCCTGTAGTGTTTGGGGACCTCTGAGGGGTAGCGAGCCTCTCTCCTAAACATAAGAAAATATGGAGATTACTTTGTAGTCATCTGTTTTGTTTGTTCTAAGTCCAAACAGATAAAACAAGCAAAGATCTATGATATTTATGTTGTACAAGAGCTTGTAAATACACTATTGCCAAAAGTACCTGCTCATCTGCTTTTGCGTGCATATGAACAGGAAGCGACAGTCCCCAAAGTGTTCCCACAAATCTGGGGACATAAAATTGTCCGAAATCTCTGCGGAAGCATTAAGAGTTCCTTTCACTGGACCTAAGGGGCAGAGCCCAACTCCTGGAAAACAACCCCATGCCATAATCCCCCTCTACAAAACTTTACACTCAGCACAATGCCTTCAGACAAGTGCTGTTCTCCTGGCAACTGCCAAACCCATTCTCGTCCATCAGAGTGACAGATGGAGAAGCATGATTCGTCACTCGAGAGAACATGTCTCCACTACTTAGTCCATCCTATGCTTTGCATTGTGATTGGTGATGTAAGGCTTGGATGCAGCTGCTTAGCCGTAGAAACACATTCCATGAAGCTCTGTTTTTGAGCTAAACCGAAGACCACATGAAGTTTAGAGGTCTGTTGCAATAGACTGCAGAAAGTTGTCGACCTCGGTACACTATGACCTCAGCAACCACTGACCCCACTCTGTCAATTTACATGGCCTGTTATACCAATAGCAGTTGACTATGGGGTATTTATTAGTGAGGAAATTTCACTACTGTACTTGTTGCACAGGTTGCATCCTATCACTGTACCACGCTGGAATTCACTTCTGAGTGTGACTTATTCTTACACAAATGTTTGTAAAAGCAATCTGTATGACCAGGTGCTTGGTTTTATACACATGCAAGTGACGAACACCTGAATTCAATAATTTGCATGGGTGAGTAAATACTTTTTGATATAATGTATGTTTGTTCATATTATCTTTGCTATGATAGGGTGCACATAGGCTCATTTTGATTTGCAAAACATCACAGACATGCTGGTTGAGCTAGAAATGAGAAAATATTAGTCATTATGGTGTAAATATTTCTGCTTAAAATAATTTATCTGTACATTGTTTCAACCCCTTTTTTATGTGCATATCCACATCAAACACTATTTACAAACTCCTTCCCCTGGCCAGTGAGCACTCTTTTGGGTGTCTCAAATTGGTAAACAAATTTAAGCAAGCAATCAGTGACTTCTTTGGCAGATTTGGACAAAATAAAGGTGAACATTACACACAGAATAACTTTGCTCTTATGTATCAGCGTCTGATTTATATTTTTACCTATGCTTCATCACACTACTTTAAATATTTCATATTCTAATCACTGTCATTAACACTGTTACAATGAAAAAAACAAAACATATGACATTCTAACAGGACATACCACAATAGGCGTGTACTTCACTTCATGTTTTATGGAGGTTTGGCTGGCTTGGCATGCAACGCGCTATGCCACCTTTTTATATGGACATTTAAAAGGTTAAAATTGGTAAGCAATTATACTTTCTTTTCACAAAGCAACATGGATCAGTGGTATAATATGAAACATTAATGGTAAATTTTAAAAGAATGTGTGTTAGACCTGATGTATGTAACTTTTCTACTATACTATATGGTCAAACTACATTTACAGTTATAGTGTTGACATATTTCATAAAAGGATTACTCCTAACTTTGTGACAGCAGTTCAGAGAAGACCCTTGATAATAGTAACAATTGAAACATTTATTGCCCTGAGGGGAATTTGTCTTAAACATAAAGAACCACATTAAAGACAATAAATAGACAATTCCAGACAACTCCTCTAGAAACATAACACAACTATTCAAAAGACACTATAATTCAAAAATCCTGTGAATGCCTGTGCCTTTCCTGTTCCAATATGAGTGTGCCACTGTGTAACCAGTGAAGCCCTTGCCTGGCTACGAGCGTCTTGTGAGCCCTGTCTGCCACCGTAGCCAAGGTGACGCGCCGTTTCCTCCCCCTCCCTTTTTCTCAAGCGTAAGGTATATTGTAGGAGCCAACCAGCCACCATAGTTGGAGCACTGCGTTGTTTCCGCCCTCCCCTTACGGAAGCGCCAGGTGAATACAATCTGGGTTATCAGCTTTAGCATATTTAGCTGTAGCAGCATTGTTTCTAAGTGGTGCTATTTTCAATTGCGGTTTAATAGTAAGGTGTAATGTCTCTGTGCAGGTGTGTTGGCGTCCCGGTCTATGCAAGCTCCCTACGTAGTGAAATTGGAGCAGCTGCTGTTTTGTTGGGTTTGTGTTTTGTTTGTTTGGTTTCGCTTTCTATTTAGTTTTCCTAACTTTGTTTTGTTTTGCTTCTGCTGATTGTTTTGTTTGATTAAGATGCTGTTTGATTGTGTTCGATTTGAACTGATTTTGTTGTTTTCTGTATTTTCCTTATGATTTGGTTACCAATTGGCTGCTCTATGTCGTGTAGTTTTGTTTATTTGATTTACTGCTTCATTTAATTTTGCAGCAGTTCCGGCTTTGTGTGCAATATCTTGAAGAAATACTGTTTTTATTATTATTATATTTTTTCTATTTTTTATTGTTGGGAAACCATTTTAGCTGTGACGGCGTGTTCTCTGGTTTCAGTGGTCAGAGCCATTGTAAAATTCTAATTGTGTCTCTTCTTAGGACATTTGGATGCTCCTTTCCTGTCCGTTCACTCGCGGTTTGGCACCTTACTTGCTGTGGTGTGAGTTCACGTGCACTGCACTGCCTGTGTGTGATTGTGTGTAATGGAGACTTTAGAATGCAAACAGGGCTAGGCCACCTGTAATTGAATGCCCACAGCTGGTATCCCAGTTCTTTGGAGCTCCAGTATTTTTGATATTCTTTGTGTTTTTTCTTTATTGTGGTTAAATTTTTAAAAATATTAATAAATTAGTGATTTTTATAGAGTGGTTGTGAATAAATCTTTCTAATTACCCAACCCACGTCTCTAAATATTATTCAGGCTTACCTCAGATCTGACATTTAATCAACACAGGTAATATTACAAGGACAGCGTTTCTTCACCTACGAAACATTTTAAGTTAAGAAATGTGTTATCTGTGTCTGATGCTGAAAAGTTAGTGCATGCCTTTATAACCTCAAGGCTAGATTACTGTAATGCATTACTGTCAGGATGCTCCAGCAGGAACCTGAATAAACTTCAGTTAGTTCAGAACGCTGCAGCTAGAGTACTAACTAAAACCAGGAAATCCGATCACATCAGTCCAGTTTTATCAGCACTACACTGGCTTCCTGTTAAATTCCGTATCGACTATAAAATTCTATTACTGACGTATAAAACCCTGCACGGTCTCGCACCGGAGTACCTGCAAGATCTAATTTCCTATTATGAACCGCCACGTTCACTCAGATCACAGGATGCTGGTTTTCTAATAGTTCCAGAAATTCAGAAGACTTCAATAGGGGGAAGAGCTTTTTCTTACAAAGCCCCCAAATTGTGGAATGATCTCCCGGTTAATGTTCGGGACTCTGACACAGTCTCAATAGAAGTCTAGACTGAAAACATACTTGTTTAGTGTAGCTTTTGGTAATTAATCTTCTCTTTTAGATAAAGGCAGGAGATCTGGGGGTTCATGGACACAGAGGTTTATGGTAAACTGAGATGTCGGTGCTGTTGTTCCCCTACACGCGATGACACAGTTTTGTTGACGGTGGAGTGGGGGGATCCCAGTCTCTCAGGGTGCTCTCATGTCCATGTTACCTTCTGGTTCTCTCCTTTTAGTTTAGGCTGTTATAGTTAGATCTGCCGTAGTCACCAGCCACACTCTAAAATTCTGAAAATTCATATTCTCTACAGTCATACTCCCGAGCCCAACTAACTCTCCCCCATTACTCTTCCTGAGGTAATGACTGTCCTCCTGTCTGTTGAACACTGTTGAAGGACTGATCATTGGCCCATCACCCCACCATCACCAGCCAGCTCACCTGTCCATTTACTGCTACACCCTCAGTTACATCACTGTGCCATCCAGATGTACCAGCATTGAGATAGGATGGGACTGTTTCAGCTCACGCCCACTTTACATAAAGACTCAGTCATAGACTGCCTCAGTCATACACTGCCTCTATCTGTGCAGCTTCTAAAGCTTTGCTATCTAGATTTTAAACAGAGGCTCCTTTCTTTGGTATTTAGTTTAAACTGTAAATACTGTTTGACCAGAGGAGGATGGGTCTCCCCTTGTGAGTCTGGTTCCTCCCTAGGTTTCTTCCTCCAGTTGAGGGAGTTTTTCCTTGCCACTGTTGACTCTGTTGTGAAACCTCCTTCATTCAGAGGATAAGCTCTCATGGCCTTTAATTCCTACATTAAACATTGGGATCCCGCAAGGATCATCATCCCCAGGACAGTTAGTCGAACTTAACCATGTGTCAAACATCCCTCTCGGATGTTGCATTCCAAAATTACCATATTTTCTGTAGAATTAACCCAGCCCTTGATGGAGCGACAGCGCATCCTGATGCCAACACTCGGATATGCAAGGTCGAGCAGCGGTCACTTCACGGACTCTGATGAAGTCCCGGCACCCAGTTGTGTTATTCTGTTGAGTATATGGGACTGTAAACATCTAAAATCATTTTAAAATTCTGTGGGTAAAGACACTTCAACCACAGCCTTTTGAAATGCAGTTAAAACTAATGTGTGTAGGTTTTCTGCTTTACTGTATCCTACCCTATCCTCTGTATACTAAGACTCTTGAAATCAGTGGTTTAAGGTTTAAATTTGTACCTCATCCGTGTTGATCTGTATGCCTTTCTTGAATATCCTAACACTAGCAGAGAATCTCGGACTCATCCAATCTCATGAAAATATACTAAAGTTTATGAGTTTTGTAACTTGTTTCTCCCAAGGTTTTCCCTTCTCATTGTAAAAGTTCCTTTTCTTTTTATACCTATTTTTGTACTTATAAGATTTGTCTTCACTGGTTGTAACAATGTTCTATTTAGAAAACCAGTTTAATCATTTTATTCCCTTTTCGTGATAGGAGAAAAGCTTGTTTATTGTGGGGAAAGTCTTAGGAAAACTCACAGCCAATCAGAGTTGTAGCCTAGAACCCACCCGTATAGCGATAGCCAATCCCGGCTGGACCCCGCCCTGGAGGGAGGAGTCGAAGTTCCAGATAAACGAACGGCGCGCAGCCGAGAGAGAGAGAGAGAGAGAGAGAGAGAGAGAGAGAGAAAAGAAATTGAACCAACGACCAGAACTTCTAAGAGTGAGACCTCCAACTCAGCGTGCTTCCACCGTTCAAATCTGCAGAATTCTTTGTTTGTTCGTGCGTTTTATTTTTCCTTTTGTTTTAACCAAAGTCTAAGTTGCCTGAGTTAACCTAGATTGACTATCGCATGGCCAGCGAGAGTTGTCTTTGACCTATAACTCAGGGTTGTAGTGAAACTTCCTAGTTACTATTATTTAGCCAGAGAGAACTTGGTCTCAAAACCTCGAGCTCCACAGCACCCTGCTACAGCAGCTGTTCCGACCTACGAGCCAATTCCCGAGTGAAGATTCGAACAAAGACTCGAGTGAAACCAAGCGAGAACCGATTCCTGCGAGGCTAGTGAAACCAGCCGCTGCAGAGAACCAGGTCACGCCAGGAAGAAGGCCCGGCAACCCCTGCAACTAGTTCGCGAGACCGCACGGAGAATCGTTCCCGGGTCCAGGGAGAAGTCCCGTCCCGCAGACGACACCTCAAGGCCGCCGGCGCCAGCTCCGGGTCCCGAACGCATCCACGCTCCGACTCCAGCGACTCACCCGCGGCCGAGGCCACTCAGCAGCTGAGTAAGAGTGACTATCTTTTCTGAGCTCAGGTGTTGACGCCAAGTTTAGTAAACTTTATCTTTTACTAGTCTAGTCCCTCAGTGACATCTAACAGTTTCGCTAGACGATTTCCCCCGAAGCTCCTTAGGTGGGACTACGTTATTCCTGTGTAATCTTATTCATCATTTAATAACTATATCCGGTCTTGTGTGCTTAGACAATCACTTGTGTTGTGGATTTTTTCAGTTATCCTGTAATTTTCTTATAATAAAGTGGTAGTTGTTGCACCCAACCTTGCAGTAATTGAGTATTGTTGTAATTCAGACAATTCACTTGAAATCGAGTAACCCTTCGATCTTAACTTTAATTAATCCAAATTGATTAGTTAATAAATTAATTAATGAAATTAAAGGTATAAATCAACCCTCTAGCGAATAACCCGCTACATCTGTTATAAGTTTTCAAAACTCTGTAAAGCTGCTTTGAGACAACATCGTTGTAAAAAGCGCTATATTAATAAACATGACTTGACTTGACTAGACCTGTGTGTCTAGGTGCCTTTTATTGTTCAGATTTATAGGATATGTCCTGGGCTGAAATTCCCCAGGTGGCGTAGTTGGGTTTTGTTATATTGCCACAGGTCACAACTGCACACAAAGAAGGCTTCATAAAGACACATTCCTTTTGTGGAAAGCTTTTCCAGAAGAGCAGAAGCTATACAGATATAAAATGCTATGAATTTTAAACACCTAAAAAGAGGTTTACGGTTAATGGAGATGTGTTTCTTGATTCTTGTCAGTTTTTCTGTGGCTCATCTCGATATTGTTCATATGGATATTGGAGTTGTACCTTTATCAATCAAAATTAAGAAACATGATATCAATTTTGCCCATATCTTCTAGCTCTAAAAACAGTAAACATAGGGTTTATTTTTTAATAAAATCATTGCTTGGAAATAAAAGCTGACAACCTGCAATGCTTATGTTTTGATCAGGAATTATTATAAATATATTAGTCAGCTTTTTACCCTATTATCCTTAAGTGGGTGACACCCAAAATTGGACTGATAGCTGTGGTATCAGTACAACCCTAGTTGTAATAATTACGTTCTACGCTGACCAACTATTTCATCAAGGACATATGTTGTATTTACAAAAGTCGTCCATTCTATCAGCTCCACTTACCGTATAGGAGCACTTCTGTGATTACAGCAGTTAGGGAAGTGCCCCTATATGGTAAGTGGAGCTGACAAAATAGATGAGTGTAGACACAGTCATGTGAAAAAGTTAGGACACCCCAGGAAAACCTGGGGATTTTTTTTTAAATATCAAGATATACAGACATTTGATCTCCATTTCCTACATATCGATGGAGGTAATATAATTAAATAAAACTACAGAAATGTCTTTTACAAATAATTAGTAAAATGTAATTAAAACAAATGCAACTTGTGAGGAAAAAGGACACCACGTGCCTTGATCGCTAGTATTTACACCTTTTACTGAAATTATCTCAGTTAGTGGTTTCCTGTAACTCTACTGTCACGTTGTAGCTGGGGCAGACAGAGGGCATAAATACATTGACTAACAAGGTAAAACAGCTGACAGAACTTGACAAAATGACAAACAGGTGAGACAGGCGGAGCAAGGATGTACATGGACAGGACGTAAACAGAGGCACGTGGACGGGCAGGGCGTGACATCTACCAGCCTCTGACATTGACTGTTGAAGGTTCTACCCATATCTTTATGCAGAATTCTTTTAGCTGTCTGATGTTTCAGCTGTAGTTTTGTTTTTGACAGATAGTCAATAAAGAATTCATAGTGGATTCTATGCTCATTCTATGCTCATCAGCAACCCCAAACCATGACATGTCCACCTCTACGCTTCACAGTGTGGGTTCTTGTGCTTAAAATGTCTTCTGTTGCTGTGCCCAAATGATTCAACTTCAGATAAATCTGTCTAAAGCACATTGTTCCAGAAGTGTTCTCAGGTAAACTTTAGTCTTGTTCTGTGATGTTTTTACAGTAAGGGTTTCCTCCTTGCACATCTCCCTTGAAAATCTAACTTGTGCAGTCTCCTTCTGATGGTAGATGCAGTACTTTGATTTCAACTGTGAAACAAGAGCTACCAGTAGATCCCGTGATGATATTTCAGGTTTGTTGGACACTTCTTTATGCATCTTGTGGTCTGCCTTTGGGCTGAATCATCACAAGCTTAAAAGACTAACGCATGAGTAAGTGAGTGACTGCAGCTGTTCAAACGCATTAATAAACAGGAAAGTGAAAAAATTACATCCTGGCGCTTCAGCCCTAATACGTCGCACAAATTATTTACCGCCAAAATAAAGGAAAAATATAATGCCTCCAGATTTTTTGGAGGGTTGGTGGAAAGGGAGGAGGGTGGTTGTTGTTGTATATAAACATTTATCTCTGTCCTGACACAGTCAATAAATATTTGTATAAATTACAAAGAAGATGAAATTAGAAAAAATATTAAAAGCAAATCCGATATTTCAATGTTTTTGTTATTTAAAACACTTACACGTTTCTTTACCAAGTAATTAAAATGTATTAAAATATTAAAATATAAAAATTCTATATTATTATAATGAATTAGAACATTAAACTGTTTTACAAAAAAAAGACTTTCTTAAATGAAAATACCACTGCCAAAATAGTAGTACCCAAATTAATTCTCTGTGTTCAACCTAGAATAAATACACTTCAAAGCACAGTCTGAAATCCAAATACCAGTGTTGATCTACATTGATGAAAAAGCAGCGATGATAATGATTATGTCTGTATTCAAACATTTAGATTGGCTGTGATCTTGCAAAATCAAAAAAAAAAAAAACTATGATAAGTAGAAAAAAAGTGTTGTGACAACATAATGTAAATAGTTTTGATGCAGTGTTAATAGTTATTGTGAATTTAGTGTAGCTCATATCAAAATAAAGAATTTAATGGCAATGTTTATTTGTTTTACATTCTATGTGTAGATTTTTTCTGTGGTATTATGTTTTATTTGTATTTTTATTGTATTTTATATTTTGTCTATACACATAAAGATAACAGGAAAGGTTTTCTCTTGTGGTAGTTTTTGTCTCTCATATGTAAAAATACAGCATGTAGAAATGTTTAGAGAGATACACATTACAAGACAGACACCACTGTGATCCATGTTTATTGCGTCAAGTCAATGTCATAATACATACATGAGGAAGACATTTCTTTGGTTATGGTACACATAAATACAATATAAAACATTGAAATAGTATGCAAATTAATAGGACAAATATTTATTGCAATAAAACGTTACTCAGTTACATTTTTTTTAGCATCAACAGAGTTTATTTAGCCGACATATTAAAGCTAAATTCTATCTTTGTTTAGAATGTGCTAGCTCAACTTAATATTGAAACAGGACAAGGTATCAGAAATGTGAAAGTTATCATGTATTTATAGGTCTTGAAGGTGTCATGCTCAGTCTAGTGGCGCAGTCCTCGTTTCACCCGTTAGTTCTTCTTCTCCTGTTTATGACCTACTTAGTTCCTGCGAGTATCTCTAAATTGATTCATTTATTCCACACCTCTTCGTTCTCCTAACCGTGTTAGCGTGAGGAAGATCGGATGGGTGAATAACAAAGGCCAAGTTAGGTCTTGAGGGTGTCCTGCTCAGTCTAGTGGTGCACTCCTCGTTTCACCAGTTAGTTCTTCTTCTTCTGTTTATTGACTTAGGACGTGGAACTCTCTAAAGGTAGAAGGGCCTAAAGTACGGTAGTAATGCTTAACAAGCGCCGGCCAGTGCTTTTCCTTGACTTCCTATTCAAACCACGCGGCCGGAAGATCGTTGATGGGGGAAGCCATTGTATATTCCAAAACCTAACCCCAGCCAGAGCCTTCAGAACAAGCATGCTGCTGAAACACATTGGCCCTCTGCCAGAACTAACTCTGTCTCTGTCCTAACCCAAACCAGAACTAACTCTTTCTGTTTTTTTCCAAAGAAATAACCGCCCACCTGTCCCGCCAAACACTGTAAAGGACTGACCACCAGGGCCCCCCTCCCCCATCACCCCGCACCAACCAGCTCTCCTCTCCATTGATGCCATTTGCTCCATCCTTGACTGCATCACTGTATCATCCACCTGATGTAGCACCTGTACAGCTTCTAAAGCTTTTACCTTCAGACTCAGCTTTAGTTTATTAAACTGGTCTGGTTCCTCCCAAGGTTTCTTCCTCCAGTTGAAGGAGTTTTTCCTTGCCACCGTTGCCTCTGGCTTGCTCACAAGGGATTTCATGTTTTTCATGCTTTTGAAATTCCTGTAAAGCTGATTTTTGACAACATCGTTGTAAAAAGCGCTATACAAATAAACTTGACTTGCCTAAGTTGACTAAGGAAAATGCATTTCAGGTAACAATCTACAGATGAAGACATGGCACCAAAATAAATTAGAGGTTAGTCAGACATTGTAGGCCTGAGACCATGGGGGGTATGATTTCGGCAGGTGTAATAATGAAGCTGCCAAAACCCTACTACCCCCCAATAAAATCCCTCCTGTTGGACATACAGTAAAATACATTTCAGGTCACAATCTACAAATAAAAAACATGGCACCAACATAAATTAGAGGTTAGTCAGACATTGTAGTCCTGAGATGATTGGGGGGTATGATTTCAGCAGGTGTGATAAAGAGGTGATTTAGCAGGTGTGTGCCAAAATCCTACTCCCCCCAATAAAATCCCTCCTGTTGGACATAAGGTAAAATGCATTTCAGGCCACAATCTATAGATGAAGACATGGCACCAAATTAAATTAGAGGTTAGTCAGACATTGTAGGTCTGAGATTTTGGGGAGGGGGGTATGATTTTGGCAGGTGTGAATATAACGCTGCCAAAATCCTACTACCCCCAATAAAATCCCTACTGTTGGACATACAGTAAAATGCATTTCAGGTCACAGTCTACAGATGAAGACATGGCACCAAATTAAACTAGAGGTTAGTCAGACATTGTAGGCCTGAGACCATGGGGGGGGGGTATAATTTTGGCAGGTGTAATAATGAAGCTGCCAAAATCCTACTCCCCCTAATGAAATCCCTCCTGTTGGACATATTGTAAAATGCATTTCAGGTCACAATCTACAGATGAAGACATGGCACCAAATTAAATTAGAGGTTAGTCAGACATTGTGGTCCTGAGATCATGGGGGAGTATGATTTTGGCAGGTGTGAATAAATTTAAGGTACTTCTTGTGACTATGTGAAATCTGGTAACAAACCCAAATTAACCATAAAAATATTTGTATTCAAAATAACCAACAACCGTTTAGGCATATGTTTATGACTGTGAAGGCATTCAGTCCCCTGTGTGTTCATGCGCAGCGACAAACAAAGTCTATAATTCGTTAGATTATACTCCTGTTTATTTGTTTGTAGTACTCTTTGTTTGGCTTTAGGTCCCGTTGAGCTGTTTGCTGTGAAAGAAAATGAACGACTGCCTGTTATTTACCCACAGAAACAACTGAAATTAAATTAACGAAATGAAGCATGCGGCTCTCTCTGTGACGCGCGTGCATGCGAAGGGGAGACGGATTCTAGTGGGGAGTCGGATTTCGGCACAACACCAGCAGTAGCAACTGAACCAGTGTGCGACCTGTAAACAGGCAATCCACTAACCAGGTAACGTAAAAACAGTCCTTGGTAGCAGTAGACATCAAGTGCAAAAAGAAAACTAGCGCACAGAAAGTCACAGAAAGGGCAGAAAAAAAAGTTCCAAAAAAATTGATGAAACATTTTTTATATTATTTATATAGAATCATTTTGAAAATGGTTTTAAACAGCACCAAAAAGTTTCTACTTTGTGTACAGTGTTACACTTGTAATTATAGAAGAATGATTTTGGTTCTATCTATGTTTCTGCTCATACTTTTACATACCCTGAACGAATTTGTCAAATATTGACCATTTCTTGGAAGATCATAGAAAAACATGGACAGACTTTGCTAGGTAGTGATCCATTTAAAAAAGCAAAAGAACTTTCAACGTTGAACTTCAATAGTTCAGTAATGTTCAATGTTCAAAAAGTGGACAATTAGGGGTTCTGCTGATGTCAGTGCAAAGATTTCAGCTGCAGCTGCCAGGAACATTGGCCAGGATGCAAAGAAGAACCCACATGCAACATACAAATACAAACTTCTCTGTGAAAAAAGGAGTGAGGCACAATGCACAGTTGAGTTGCCAGACAAAACAGCCCTCTAACAACAACCTCTGAAACAAAGTCACTTGGAGAGACTAGACTAAAAATGAACCATGATTCAACCATAAACACTATGTTTAGAGTCAATAAGGCTGAAAAGTGCACCATCCCCACTACGAAGCCTGGAGGTGGATCTCTGATGTTTTTGGTATGTGCGACAGTGGCATGGACAATTTTGTCAGAACTTATAAGAAGATGAACGCAGCATGTTAGCATTAATGGAGTTAATTTATTTTCACCCTCAGCCCAGCAGCTCAGACATCCAGATCCAGTACAGAGTAGTCAGTGACTAGTGGGAGTGTTCTAATTCTTGGTTGGTCACTATCTTATTTGTTTGGAGACCTCCTTCTGACCATGAATGGTCCTTGTATGTTTTAAGACTTCCTCCTGACTGTGACTGGTCCTAAACACTATGTCATTGGTTCTGAGACCTCCCTCTGACTGTGACTGGTTTTCGTCTTTACGTCATCTCTCTCTCTGTCCACATCTGGTTTGTATCAGTTGTGGCTGGAAGTAGAGTGTCTGATTTCCTTTAATTCCAGCAGGACTTTCAGAATGAAATGTGTGTGTGTGTGTGTGTGTTGCGATTGTAATTATGTTGATGTAAATAAACATCAGCATACATAAAGCAGGACTCCACAATGTAAACACTTTCTATGCAACCCTCATCACATCTTAGCAATGTTTACTTTCTCTCTCTCCCTCTCAGTGGAGGTATTTCAGCCCTCATTAGGAAACAATGTGGTCAGAGTGAGTTTCAGAGTAGCTGGTGTGTCTAGCAGTCTGAGTTACTTCTATACAGTCGAACAGCAAAGAGTATTACAAGGGACATTTTTGGTAAAAAACTCTCATTGAGGACAGGAACTATAACAGTGTGTATGTCCTCTTTAATTAAAGTTTAATATAATTCACAAATGCACCCAAACCAATAGATGTTCAATTAAAGAACTATTCTAAAGGCTAAAAGTAAACCAGTGTGTTTTTTTTTGGAGTAAAACTCTGCATGTGTGTGTGTTTGTGTTAAGCTGTATCCTCTTTCCTGCTGCTGTTAAAAGAGCCATTGTAAGATGATAAAGCATGTCAAATGAATTATTAAGGTATGAGGTATGATCCCAACACCATCCTCCAAACCCCATCATGATTTTCCAACCCCACCACCACCCACTAAACCCCATCATGACCCTCCAAACCTCACCATCTCCCTTTGACCCCAATACCATCCTCCAAACCTCACCATCACCCTTTGACCCCAATACCATCCTCCAAACCCCACCATGATTGTCCAACCCCACCACCACCCTTGAAAGCCCATCATTCCCTTCCAACCCCACCATGACCCTCTTTACCGTCTCTGCTTTAGTTTTTAGTTCATCACCGTGTTTCAGTTCTGCGAGATTTTTCTTAATCCCTCAGAATCACATTTCTCTCTAATATTTCTAAACAGACAGTCACATTTCCCTGCCTAGTAACTGACAGTTAAGTACTTCATTCCTATTAGCTAGTATGAAGCATGATCGGGATTCATCCTGTAGTTTTAGCAGACTTCTGTTTCTCTGTCAGTTCTCTTTCTGAACATGCCGATTATAACCTTTGAAGCGTCATGATTAGTAACAGCAAATTGTATATATTATATATTTCTTTCAGATTTGGCTTTTGGGTATTGCCTGAGTACATCCTGAATTTTGGTGCATCATGGAAACATACCTGAGATTCTGGGAGAGAGATGGCAAGCCAGCAGGAGAACTAGGTGTTTGGATTTGGAGACCCCTTCTCAGTGGGTTCTCATTCACAAATTGAGTGCAGCAGATAAGAAACACTGAACTTTTGCTGCTCCACACAAACTGAGAAACATAGTCAGACTGAAACTTAACATTTAGCATTTCTGCAGTTTTTGCATTCTTGAAGCACTGACATCTACAAATTTCTGCAAAGTGACTGCTTAGCAAAAGGGGGGTGGGGTTGGGGTGAACACAAAAGGGAGGGGCTGTATTGTTTTAGGGTGGAGTTGGGGTGAACACAAAATGGAGGGGCTGTATTGGTTTGGGTTGGGGTTTGGAGTAACTGAAGAGAGATGGTACTTTGGTTTGGGGCAGGGTTGGGGTAAACAATGAGGGGTAGGGCTGTATTGGTTTGGAGTGAACACTGAAAGGAAGGTGCTATTTTGGTTTGAGGTGAACAAGTCTGTATTGATTTGAGGATGGGGTTTGGAGGGAACATTGCTGGAAGGGGCTGTATTGTTTTTGGCAGGGGTTGGGGGCTGTACTGGTTTGGCTGTTAAACTCTGCTGAACTCTGTTTAATTGTTAGCATGGTGTGTGTTATGTTGTTAAGGCTGATGTATTGTGTGTGTCTAGCTGTACGTTGGAGTCTCCTGATTTGCCGGTTAAAAATAACTGCACTGAAACTGCTGAACTTAGTCTCCATGGCAGCACAAGTCCAATTCCTGACACAGCCTGTATACATTTGAAACCCTGACAGGATGTCCCTGCATTAGTTGAGGGGTGTTTTTGGTTTAACAGTGGGAGGTCTCTTGTCAAGGTTAAAGGCTGCCATCATGACCCCTGAGCTGTCAGTCACTTTCTCTCAGCCAATCAGTTATGGCCCTTGAAGTATATTTCTATTAATATAAATACTGGGATTTTACCCAGCATACAGTTTCATTCTCTCTCTCTCTCTCTCTTTCTTTCTCTCTCTCTCTCTCTCTCTTTCTTTCTCTCTCTCCCTCTCTTTCTCTTTCTCTCCCTCTCTTTCCTATTTGTGTGTGATTTAATTCCAGGCTGTGTCTGTGAGTGAGAGAGTGAGTGAGAGAGGGAGGAAGCTGGTGGAGTTAGAATTTGTTTTACAGGCTGGGCAGGGCCTCAGAGAGTGAGAGAGAGAGAGAGCAAGAGAGTGACTGAGCAGACGAGTGAACAGAGAGAGACTACAAAACAGGATCAGACGGGTAACGGAGCGAAAGAAAGAAAAACAGACTCAGAACAACAGCAGTGAAGAGGGAAATGGCTTACCCGGCCGTTCTCTTGTTGTGTTTTCTGACCATTCTCCCTGGACCCACGACAACGGACGCTGAGCAGGAACGAGTCTTCACTGTGAGTCCACACCTCAGCTGAACCACACAGAAAACCACCATTACGTTAACACACTGGAATTATTGGAATATGGCTATGAAAAATATCTAAACATAACATCTTAAACTTATTAATAACAATTCATCTAAATGACCTATTATTCATTAAGTACACTAAATAATCTATTAACAAATGAATCATTAACTACTATAAATGAAGGTATTTTTTTTTAATAGTTTGAACATATAACTCGCTCTAAATGTAGCTATTGTGATGTAAACTAAGTCATGTTCTATAGTTTTTTATTAGTTTAACTCACTCTAGATGTAGAGGTTGTGATGTAAACTGAGTTGTGTTCTACAGTTTCTCATTAGGTTAAACTTGTATGTTTAGTGTCCCTTTATATTGAAAGGAATTTTTGCCAGTCTTCTGCAATGCTTGTCCACCCTGACAACAGCGTCCATGAAATGTAACATTAGTGGGTAGAGCCTGTAGAGGGTAATAATGATGTACATAGAGGGTCTTTCAGGTTATTTATTTGTGTTTTTTGTTTGTTTGCTGAATAATTTAATTAAATAAAACATTCATCTGGCACTTTATTTACTGTGTAAAGTGAGCATCCTGGACAATTAATGTTGGCCAAAAAGTTCATTTGCATATTGCAGTTATTTCTGATATCACTATTGCAGAGATTAATAAATGATAACATATTCTGTATAAACTCATATTACAATAAGGGTGGCCTGTTATAAAACCATTACACAGTCAGATAACAACTTTATTGGGATCCTAGAACCTCATTCCAACTACTTAACCATAAGCATTCATATCAGACGGTCTTCAAGATCTTTAAAAACACAGATTCAGTCTTTTGACCTACTCTGTCAGTGGTTCCAGCCACTCCAATCTGTAAATGTTCTGTCAACCCTGTGAGAACAGCATGTAATGGAGCTCCTTTTCTAAGCATGTAGAGGTCAGTGACCCTGCAGCTGAGCAACTTCTTCACCCAGATAACATAATCTGCACATCTCTGAGAAAGAGAAAGTGAGAAAGTAGCTCAAGAAATGAAGCTTATTTCCTTCAGGGTCCCTGCTTTTCCAGAAATCTCTGCAGCTGAATCTTCTGTAAACTAAAATGCTAAAACTATCTAAAAATCTAAAACTAATCTAAAACTAGCCAAGGTCTTCTCCAGCTCTTCTGCAGGCACTAAATCAGGCTAAACTAGTCAATGCCTTCTTCTGTTTTTCTGCAGCTAGCCAAAGTAGCAAAGGCCTCATCATACTAGTCAAATGGTGAAGATGCTGGGGACATTAGAAACCCAATTCGATATGTAGGCTGTAGTGTGAGTGAATGTGTAAGTGTCTCTGTGTTATAACAGACAGCAGAATAATGACGGGCCTTGTTCTGGTCGACTGTGGAGAAACTGCTCTGAATGTCCGCAACTGTTTCAGTGAAATGTATGACTTCACTGAGGAATTCCTTCATTTTACTCTTTACAAACACAGTCTCAACTTCATCATGAGTAACTATAAGCAATTACATGGTGAAAAAATGAACAGTACTTACCCCTAAGATTAATAAACAGTACTTACAATTTACAATTTTGTAGTAAACAAACCGGAACAGTTGGTATGGTTATTTACTCCTGTAATGCAGCCTAACAAAAACCAAAATAGAGGCAACAAGGTTAAGGTTTATTTATTTATATAGCAAATTTTACAACAGATGTTGTCATAAAGGAGCTTTACCTAAAAATCTGGGTTCAACCTCCAATGAGCAAGCCAGGGGCGACATTGGTAAAGAAAAAATTAGAGGGAAAGAATCCTAGAGAGGAACGAGACTCAAAAAGGGGAATCTATCCTCCTCTGGTCGACAACAAATACCAAAACAAGTACAAATATAATAAGTATAATATAATAAGTATAATAAGTTCTACCTTTTTAAAGGTGTAAGGTTATATGAAGAACAGTTAAACTGAGTAATTCAGAGTGATTTGGTGTGAAATACTCCATTATAGAGAAAGTCAGAATTGTTCACAGCGGTGGTGATAGGAACCAAACATCTATCTCCAAAGGCTACCCCACATAACAATATTACATGACCTTAAAACCTTAAAAATGGTGGAATTTCTCTTTTACATAAGTAAGTGGATTGTTGTTGTTTGGCAATTTGTTATTGCATTGATGAGCATCCATGCTAATGGCCTTCTTAATGATTTGCTTAAAGTTGTTACTGTTTAAAATAATAATTTACTTACAGTCTGAGTAAACTTCCAAAGTAGCCTTGTCAGTCAGTGTAACTGAAAATAAAGAGCCTGTTTAGCATGTGATGTGTGGACAACAGCAAATGTTTTGGAGGGTTAATATGTTCAGGTATCAGTGCTGAGGGGCTATAATGTATGTTTTTATTATCTTAAATGACGTGTGAAAAAGCACCCAGTGTTAAATGGAATATAATGCAAATTTACTAATCATTTATGATAAGTGTTTTTATTATTAATTTAAAGTGTAGTTATAGTTAATAATAAATATTTATAAATGAACAAATATTAGCTAAATGTAACATTAACAGTACACAATTTGGAGAAAAATAAAACATAAATAAAATATGGACTGTGAAAAAGCTATGGTCTGTCTTAAGACGATAAATTGAAAATAAAGACAATTTGTGCAGTAAAATGTCATATCTAAGTAAGACCCATAGTAAAATCTACCATAAACACTAATTCAGACGCTTTTTGAACTAACGCTGGTCTGAGACATTTCCTGCTGGACTGGAAATGAGGATCTTTCTCGTTTCCCACGATCCTTTACTCCGGAATTCCCTGCTGCACTGAGTCCAGCTGTTCAGCCTGTCACACATGCGCACACACACAAGCACACACACATACACACAGGCAGTATGCAGCCGGAGATATTTAAATGCAGTTAAGTAGTTTCTCTGTAGTAAATATGCTGAGCCTCTTGTGGTGAATTTGGTGGTGAGTCTGGTAAACAGAACTATATAAACCTGTTTTTCTGAGCAGTAGGTCTGAGATTACAAACCTATTATCATTAAAAAACACAGATAAACTAAATTGAAATGAGTTTTTAAACTTGTAAAACAGCAATAATAATGATAGTAATATATTTAGTTTACTAGCACACATGTAGATCAGTGTTATTTTGATAGAAATGAAAAAATAAGTAAAAGAAATTAAACAGGGCAGGATTAGTGTGTGTGTTCACTGTGCGAAACAGGAAATTCTGAAGGTCAGACAGGAGTCTTCCTTACATCTGCTGTGCTGTTCACTCATACAGTCAGAGAAATATGCAGCACAGCTGTGGGTCTGTTGGTTTGGATGTGTGTATGTGCATGTTTGTATGTTCTTGTAGAGGTATAGTTGTGAGGACCTCATGTCCTCACTAGTATAGTACTCAGATTTTTTGGTAAAGTGAGGACATTTTGCTGGTCCTCACTTTAGGACATGTCATTTTCTCCAAAAATCAAGTTTTAAAAAAAATCTAATAAAGCAGAAAATTAGTCTTTGGGGTACTAAGGTTAAGGTTACTTGAGATCTTGATTTACCCTCATAGTCTGCCTGTTAGACTGCAGGTGAAAGCCAGAGGACAAACTCACTGAAGCCTCTATTAACCGGCAGAATGCCTTTTGGGTGAAAACTGAAGCTTGCTGCAATGCCTCAAAGATCATAAAAGGCAATAGATAATGGTTCTTGATAGTGTTTTAATTTTGAAAAGGGTAATCAATGAAGCGGTATAGGCACTACCCTTCTTCCATACAAAAAAGAGGCTAGCACCTGCTGGAGAGGTAGATGATCGGTTGAAGCTCAATGTCAATGCTGAATTGTTCATCCATTGCCAGTTTTTTTCAGTTTTGGCCACCAGGAGAGGATGCATGTTATAAACAGACTAGATGTCAGGTAGTGGGGCCCAATCCTCCGCACACATGAATCGCATTCTTGGCAGGAGAGCCTGGTGCGCCCCAACTGCCTTCAGGATCGCTCCCATTCTGTTATCAAGTGTGAGAGACTGTTCTGTTAGTGTGTGTGTTCCAAGCTGTCATTTAACTCTTTTAGGCAATGAAGTGTAAAATAGGTAATTTCTGGGAATTTGTTCTTTGCATTGAAGGAATATTCCAGACTTCTACCACCGAATCTCTCTGTATTCTACAGTCAAATAACATACATTTCAACAGAAGAGACTCAATATCAAGTTTAAAAGACATTACATGACAATTATCTTATATCACATGTTTCTTATTGACAGAAATTAACTCTATTTTACAGGTCGTGGTAAAACGAGTAAGTATTTACCCATTTTCTGTCTGCTGTCTTAAATTCTTTAAGGTTGTAAAACTACAGATTACCTCATGCAGTGTATATTAAATAAATAAGTATTTCAACAACCAACAAACATGGTCATCTTGCTTTTAACTTACACCAGCATTAAAGCTTGCTTAAGAACAAAGAGGAATATACCTCTGGGGGAGGGAGGGAGGGAGGGAGGGAGGGAGAGGGAGGGAGGGAGAGGGAGGGAGGGAGAGGGAGGGAGGGAGGGAGGGAGGGAGGGAGGGAGGGAGGGAGGGAGGGAGGGAGGGAGGGAGGGAGGGAGGGAGAGAGAGAGAGAGAGAGAGAGAGAGAGAGAGAGAGAGAGAGAGAGAGAGAGAGAGAGAGAGAGAGAGAGAGAGAGAGAGAGAGAGAGAGAGAGAGAGAGAGAGAGAGAGACGTAATCAGGCACGTCAGCGGTAGCTGAGGCAGGACAAGCCAAACTCTCGGTTACGACTGGTTGTAGTCCAGCACTCAAGCTCAACAGACGTTTAACCCCATCCCAGCTGAGAAGGTTTAAACATAAAATATTTGTTGCCTACCAATGTGGAGAAATGTGGGTTATAGGAAGAATGCATATGTAAAACAATGTTTGGGTTTCGATAATGTGTCGTTATCTCAGCAGGTGTGCGCGCAGGGGTTCTTTATGAGTGAACAGCACACCTGTCTGCCCTGTAACTGCAAAGGCCATGCCCACAGCTGTGAGGACATCACCGGCATCTGCATTGTATGCTTCCTACATTACACTACCTTCTGTTTACCCTTATGCTGATCAATTTAAGGATGTGCTGGCTGTGACTGTAGCTGCAGCAGATTCCATGTAAATATACTTTAGAAACATTCTCTGTATAATTCCATGTGTATGTTTCAGGGGTGTCAGGATCACAGCAAGGGGGATTTCTGTGAGCACTGTGAGGATGGATATGTTTTAGAAGTTTTCCCAGATGGTCGTCATGAGTGCCGGCCGTGTGCATGTCCTATTTCTCTGGAGTCCAACAAGTACGAGTCCTGCATGCATTAGAATACCCATGCATTAGAATTATGGCATCTGTTATAATATTACATAATTACATAGTAAATGATATAATTAGCTACATGATGAGTTATGTTTAAATAAGATTTGCGGGATTGATTCTGCTGACTGTTTTCTGTTCGATTTGCAGTTTTGCTGCTTACTGTGATAAGAAGGGTGTTGTTCTGCGGTGTGTATGTCAGGAAGGCTACGCTGGACATTACTGTGAGAGGTCAGTGAAGCCACTGCTCCAGCATTTCATGCTCCCCAAAAGTGTGATTTTTCTGAAGACTACTGAATATTACTGAAATATACAAAAATGGTATGTGTTAGCTTAATAACTGTAAACAGAAAACACTTTCATAAAAACGCCAACATGGGCACTACATTTAACAAACGTGCTACAAATTCACAAAATCGCCTACTTCCCTACTACTCAGTAGGCAAAATGAGTAGGCCAGCGCGGCTAGTATTTCCGAATACCTAGTAGGCATCGACTAGTAGGCAAACGGTATCCAGATGACCTACTGATTTGACAGCCATTTTTATGTAGGCGAACAAAGCACCCTGTGCTATCCCATGATTCACCTGGAGCAGCAGAGGGAAAAAACTGTGAAAAGCGTAACGTTGGCTGTGTGTACGCAGCTACGGCTAGTGAGCGGCCGCTACAGAAGTAAGCGCTACTGCTGAGGTAAACAATGATTAAATTCGTCTTGTTGCGTTTTCTCCAAGCTACAGCTCGACACTGTGTGAGTACATATTCATTCAGAAACACAGATCAGTGTCACAATAAAGTATCTAAATCTGTCAGTAAATGGAGCTTTTAAATGAATAGCAGAACTTTTACGGTGGTGGTCTGACGTCTTGCATCACAGGACACTGGCAATATGGCAGACGCAGTACATCCTAGCTTGTGTACTGAAATTACCTACTAGTCTGCCGCTCGAACAGTACATACTTTAATCTAGTACCTACTGACTAGTAGGCGATTTCGGACGCACCCATTGCGTCGCCGTATATGGTCCCACGTCCTTTAAGTGTGTGGATGGTTTTGCAGCACATTATTGTTTTTGCAGAGTGTTCGTGAATTTGCAGCATGTTTGTATTTTTGCAGCGTCTTTGTTAAATATAGTGCACATGTTGTCATTTTGATGAACTGTTTTCTGTGTTTGAAGAGCATGTGTGAATGTGTAGGGCGTTTTTTAAATGAAGTGTTTTCTGTTTGGAGCGCGTTTGTGAATCTGCAGCACATTGAGTCTTTTCGGCCACCGTAATTAGACCAAACTAGAGTAAAACAGGCTTACAAAATGCAATGAAATCCAAAAAACAAGATACAGAAAAACAGTCCAAGTGTGCTAAACATGAACACACTAAATAATAACAATCGGGCCCAGAACTACAGCAAGATACTAACAAAATAGGAGGCTATTTAAAGCTCAATAATGAGCACCAAATGAAAAACAGGTGTGTAAAGAGTCTGAATATTGGGGAGATAGGGACTTCTGGAAGCACTGAGGCCCCTAGGCCTATATATAGCAGTACTAAATGTATGCCACATGGCTAAAAAATCAGTTTCTCTTTTGAACATTTTCTCAAACAGTATTTCAAATCAGTAAAAAATACATTTTATTCAAACTTGCTGAAAGTAAATAAATGGATGCTGTTATTAAATGGATCATGGTGCATAAAGCTTGGCCCACAGATTTAATAATCATAACTGAGTTTAAACATGAAGGAAATTACTCATAATAACATTTTACCCCAGATTTATTAATATTATAAATGTTCAAACTGAACAGGGAGCAGATCAGATTGCATTATAGAGAGATCACTGTTTCAGATCACGCTAATATCAGAAGACTTCAAAATGATTATTGCTGACCAAGTATATGACAGAATTAGCTGGCTTTCTAATTACTATCTAGTACTAAAATTGTTCATTTCAAATGTTTATTTCAAGTCTTTGTATCAGTAAAAGTTCAAACTTTAAGCTCCTGAATGAGACACCCACATTAACATCTGTCATGTTGTCAGAAGAAGTGAGTTGGATATAACTTTCCACTCTTTCTCTTTTCTGGGTGGGTACAAGTAATTTGGGAATTTGCAACAAATTGATCTTTCCAGAAAATCAGGGTAATGTTCTTTATTAAAACTGTGACACTGGGATCTACAGTGAAAGTGAGAGGAGAAATGAGAGGTCCTCCACTCCATGCAGGAGCGGAAATTTGCACACAGCTGGGATCTCCATAACTTTTCAGGAGCAAATAAAAATTGACTCACTGAGACATTGTGCAGAATTTCCACTGTGGGGAAAAGTCCTTTCACCTCATGCAGGAGGTGAAAGATTACAAGTTAATTTACTCACAGCTGGGATCTCAGCTGAGTTTGAGATATTGGAGATGCACCTTTACTAAAGCACTAAACAAAGATACTGAATATACTTAAGTGTAAGATCTGATTCTTTTTCGTTACAGCAGAACAGGCAAACAGTGGACTACTATCCTTTCTGGAAAAGTGAATGTAGTAGTTTCAGAACTGAAACTGTTTCTACATTTAACTCCATATTTGTACTTCAGTTTGAGCTGCTTTTGTAGATTCTGATCTTTTTTTGCAGACAAATTATATTTGCTGAAGAACAGCTGCTCTGCCAGCTTGTTGTTGCCATGTCAACAACCGTGGTTGGGAGGGGTTGTTGCAAAAATTGAATGCAATCAAAAAATTTACTTTCCAGAAAATTGTGTTTGTAGTGTAACTGCCATCACTGTGTGAAATGTTTCATACATGTTAGAAGGTATAGCTGGTACTCCATCACACATATTAGGTTTTGTGTTATGATTTAAAGTTCTCTCCTGACCCAGGTGTGCTCCTGGTTACTATGGTAACCCAATGCACATTGGCAACTCCTGTAAGAAGTGCGACTGTAATGGGAACTCGGACCCCAACCTGATCTTTAATGAGTGCCACAACGTGACGGGGCAGTGCCTTCACTGCTGGGCCAACACCGCTGGACACAATTGCGAAAGGTGTGCTCCTGGTTACTACGGTGATGCCATCAGCACCAAAAATTGCCAGGGTGAGTGCCGAGGTTTATATTAGCTCTATCTCAGGTATCTCTAAGATGTATGCAGAGAAAGGTGTTCATTCAAGTTGTTCAATGTAACATCCCAGGTCCCTACTAGGCCACTCTTGGGCACCAGAGAAAGACAGAGAAAGGAGACTGGCTAATTAGGTATGATTCTTGTCGGCTGGCTGCTGCTCTATTTAAGGAGATTGATCCTGTGCTCAGTTTTGAGTTCATGCTGTCACATGCCTCTTGATCTAGCTGGTAATAAGTATTCCTTGTCTCAAAGCTCTAGCACTGTCTTTTCCAAGTGTTACCCATCTTCTTACTTTTCCCTTTCTATACTCCCTCCCCCTTGTTCGATCCAATAGCATTCTGGTCTTCCGTCTTGGAGGTCGCCATTTCAAGCCACCGTATTAAAATAATTCTGTTAGCCTAGCCGCAGTTTAACTTATTTATCTTCATACTGTTTAATTGGAGCACCAAACATGATAAACGTTCATGGAAATGAAGCTGAGCTTGATGTTTATCAGTGCCTTTTCTGTAACAATTGGTTTTAGACAGCTGCGGCACACTTTCTTCACTTTTATATTTCAGCGAAACAAATAAAAGCCAAACAAATCGAAATGTAAGATTGCACATGCTTTGGTGGAGGATAGAGTTAACCCATTTCATGGTTCTTAGGTGGAATAAAAGGAAGCAAATTTGCTTTAAAAATCCTAATTACGTTTTGATTTTTAAAACGTTTAGAACTCTGACTTATGTTTAGAACTCTGACTTGTTACTTTAGTACAGTAATACTATAGTTAATTAGAGTAGCATACAATTAATAATAGGATATAGATGCATTTGCTACTCTAGAATAGTAGAGGGATAGATAGATGAATAGATAGACAGACAGATGGATGTAAGGTAGATAAATAGATAGTGTTTGGCCAGCCAAGGGTATCCCAGCACAATATTTAACATTAGGGGACTTGTGGATTTAGCAACTTTACCAGAACCAATAGGCTGGCCATCCATACAATGGGAAGTGCGGTTTCGCATGGGAAAAGGGGTATTTAAATTTCGGAACCAATAAATTGCTGGCACTTCAATTAGGGTTGAAACAGGAAGATAGTTACTACACTATATCAGGCAAGTAGGGACTAAGTTTTATGCTCTGTGAGCAATATTGAGCCACTCGCCCGCAAGGTAGAGAAGGGCTTGGATGAGGCAGGACATTGAACTTATTATTACAACAGAGATATAACCCCTTACTCTTTGTTGTCTCTCCTCGGGCATGAGTTTAGTTTGACCAGGCTCCAAGGCTTTCCCACCCATGAGAGGGAGATGAACGCTTCCGTGAGCAAATTAAATTGTCTAGTTTTATGGATACTTGCGTAAGCTGGTAAAGCGTCAGCTAATTGTTCTTGCATGCAAGCTCTGATTTTAATGCTTAGTTGAAGCTTTGGCAATTTATACTATCTTTAGAGAGTTTTCATCCCAACAGCTCTCTGCAATCAGTGGGCGAAACATAAGAGAATGTTCTATGGCAGATGTTCTATTAATGTTCCACATAGCTGTAGCCCACCTGAGAGCTTTGCCAATAAGACAGTGAAACCACGGATGGGATTTTAACGTCATTAGAAGGAAAAGCAGCAGGCTGACAGCTGAAAGGAAACATTGTAGCAGGAAACCTTTGCTTTGTCAGGACCTCTGTGCTATATGTCACGTGTGGCAAGATGGACAGAACAGATCAAAGCAGCTGCTGCTAGAGCAGCGGTAGGCGAAGAAGGCTGGGCCATAGCTGAAACAGGGTTAGTTTGTAGACCACAGGAGAGTGTGGACAAGGTCATCCAGGGTTTGACTGAGCTTTTAAGTAGTGTAAGTGGTGGTCATGGGAGCCGAACATCTTCCCTTGAGCTCTGCAATATAAAATGCTTGTAACCCTGTTGGATCCAAAACAGGTAAAGTATTCTGTGACTGAGGGTCAGACAGTTTAAGACAAGAGGCAAAACCCATAAGACAGGCAGGGGTCAAAAATCATAAGAGCGTAGAAAAAAAATCAGGTTCTGTAAGCAGTGACAAAAAAACTGGCAATACTTCACAAACTAAAGGTGCAAGTGGGGGGAGTAATATAAGCAACTTCAGAACTCCTTTGCATAAGAACAGAAAGATATATAAATTAGATAAAAAGATACAAAGACTCATATATGCATAGACAGAATGATAGGTAGAGTGATAGAGTTGCATGAAAAAAAACAGATAGATGAGGACAAAGATAAAAAAGTAGATAGTGAAATTAAATTGATTGACAGATAACAAACATAGATAGATATAATTGTAATTGTGAAATGAGTTGCATGTGAATACATATATTGATAGATTGTATAATATGTGCAGATTTTAAATTTATGTGTAACATCTAATACAATGTATTACCGGTGCTGGGCTCGGTGCACATTGCACTTGCACAGCATGAATACCTAAATCATCAAAGCATGTTCATTTTCTTTAATATTTATTTCTTCCTGCACTGTTTACGTGTTTGGCTCGTGCACATGTTTCTATGGTCTGAATTGGACAACTGTTTTGCCTCTTCCATGTCATTTTCTTTCAGTAACTAAAACACAGACTAAGCTAAGTACTTTATCTGTTTTTTAAGGATGTTTGTTAATTTTCCAAAAAACATTCTTAACCAAAGTACTAGGTAAAGTTACATGAGTAACCTGACCCATTCGTAATTCATTATGTGCTTCTTTATTTGCCGTCTTAAACACATTTTAACTCTATACCATAAAATAAATTACTTGATAAGCAGAACCAATTAAAGTTAGCAGCACTAAAATAGACTTACATGCCATAGATCATTTTGTCTACAGAACTAGGCTAAAGTTATAACCTATAAAATACAAACATATTAACCTATATTAACATATTAATCTGTTTTAACCTGTGAAATACAAACAAGAAGTTGGGGATATTTTAGCATGTGGTCCGATGATAAAATTCATTAAACATGTCTCTTGACATGTTATAAGTGGAACATGTAATAAGTTCCACTTATAAAAAACGTAGCAGTGTGTTTGAGAAGCAAACCGAGTTGACGTTATCAGCATTTATTTGGCTTGGTAGCTAGCTACCATTATCTAACTAGCATTGCGAGCTGAACTGCATGCCTAAAGAACTAATCTAAAGCATAAAACGCAAATACATCGCCAACACTATCCAACATAAACAAAATAAACCTGTACAAAAACACATAAAAACACAGTGTAAGTGTAACCTACCTTTGCTGAGTCGGACTTCTGCCACTGGAGTCCGTTGGTGGGTCCTCGCGCTGATTTTGAATTAGTGGCGGTGCGGTGTTCTTCTGCAGCTCTGGACCAGATCCTGAACTAGTGCCGGTGCGGTGTTCCTCTGTGGCTCTGGACCGGATCCTGAATTAGTGCCAGTGCTGTGTTTCTCCATGACTCTGGACCGGACCTTTACTGACTTCTCCAAGTTATAAAAACAGAATTTCTCTTTGGCTCGAAATAGCCTTTTCTCACCAAGTAGGTTTCTGTATGCCATTCAGGTCACGGCACCAAGCTGTTAAAATTCGGCCTTTAGGAATCAGAAGTCAGGAGACCTTCAGCATAGACTTGAGTTTATTGACGGTGAGAAATGAGCCGTTTCGACAATTGTTTTATACATTTTGCTGCCAGGCTTGGTCGGCTGCACTAAAGAGCGCAACAAATCTTTAGACCCAAATAATCCAATTTAAAAGATTTAATCCAGCGTTTGGTTCACACACAACTGTTGTTTCACAGCCATGCCACCACCAGTTTTCAGCCAGCATCTGTGGATGGAGACTCCAAGCAAGTAGCTTTGCGCTACCATGGCAGAGAACAGTTCCATTACCCTCATCGCCAAGTTGTTGTGTCTTAGGTATTTAATCAACTTATTCTGTGACAACAAATAATACTCAGAGACAGAGAAGTAGGAGAGAACTAGGAGCTTGGCTCACGTGTTTTTAATACTTGTGTTTCTTCAGATAGATGCATACACACAGAGCGCAGTATATAGCAAGACCTACTGGACGTCCAGGAGATACTCAATACATGACATAGACAGATTGATAGATATAATTCTAAAGTGAAATAAGTTGTAAGCGAATACTGATACAGAGAGATAGCTAGACAAAAATAGAAAAAGACAGACAAATAGATAGATAGATAGATAGATAGATAGATAGATAGATAACATATATCTCGTCACTGTTCAATGAAAAACATGTATCACCATTGTGATCAATTTCTATACAGCAGCTGCTGTGAAAATGTCATGACGAACAGACCAATAATAGCTTGGAAGAACTTCTGGTTCCATTGACTTACATTGAAAATGAAGACAGCTTTTGTCCTCTCCTGTAAAGTTGCCATTTTGGAGATACTTGTTTTTCATTGGACAGGGACGATATATATATATATATATATATATATATATATATATATATACACACACACACACACACACACTACATTGCCAAAAGTATTCGCTCATCTGCATTCACACGCATATGAACCTGAGAGAAATGCCGTTCTTAATCCATCGAGTTTAATATGATGTCTGCCCACCATTTGGTTTAGGAGTGTGTTATAAGAATTCACACGGTTTAGGAGTGTGTTATAAGAATTCTTGGCCATTCCTTCAGAAGTGCAGGCATTAATGTTGAACAAGAAGGCCTGGCTCACAGTTTCTGCTCTAATTCATCCCAAAGGTGTTCTATCGGGTCAGGACTCTGTGCAGGCCAGTCAAGTTCTTCCACACTTATCTCGCTCAACCATGTCTTTATGGATCTTGGAACAGGAAGTGGCCATCCCCAAATTGTACCCACAAAGTTGGAAGCATGAAATTGTCCAAAATCTTCTGGTATGCTGAAGCATTGAGAGTTTGACTGGAACTAAGGGGCCGAGCCCAACTCCTGAAAAACAACCTCACACCATAATGCCCCCTTCTCCAAACTTTATACTTACACAATGCAGTTAGACAAATATAGTTCACCTGCCAACCGCCAAACCCAGACTCCTCCATTGGATTGCCAGGTGGAGAAGTGTGATTCGTCACTCCAGAGAACACGTCTCCACTGCTCCAGAGTCCTAAAGTTTCTGCCACTGCATCCGACACTTTGCATTGTGCTTGAAGATGTAAGGCTTGGATGCAGCTGCTCGGCTATGGTAACCCAGTGGATGAAGCTCTCTGTTCCACTTTGTTATAATACCACCGACAGTTGACAGCAAAATATTTAGTAGTGAGAAAATTTCACAACTTGTTGCATAGATGGCATCCTGTCACAGTACCATGCTGGAATTCACAGAGCTCCTGAAAGCGACCCATTCTTCCACAAATGTTTGCACAAGCAGTCTGCATGTCTAGGTGCTTAGTTCAATGATTTGTATGGGTTAGTAAATCCTTAAATACTTTTGGCAATATAGTGTGATAGATTTGTTGAGAGATAAATAGATAGATAAATGGATAGTGTTGTATAGGTATAGCTAGATCAATTAAATAAAAGGATTATAAAAAGTAATAGAATTAAAATATATTATTATTATTATTATTATTATTATTAATAATAATAATAATAATAATAATAATAATAATAAATTAAATCAACTGAAAATTAAATAGAATGAAGATACTATGAATAATAATAAATACATAAGTGAATGAATAATGTAATATAATTTAAGTAATAAAACAGATAAATAAAATAATAAAAAGTGGAGGTGATTAGAGATTAAAAGTTTAAAGAATGACGCCAGTAAAGCTAAACCTTAGTGTTTCCTATAACTTGCTGGTACACTGTAACTAAAAGCAGATTTTCCCAGTTCAGTAAAAACTCTCTGTGTCTGACAAGTGATCTAGTTACAAGTGCTAGTCTGATAATTACCATAATTTATACACATCATTAAGGAAGTAGATGCTGGCACGTGTTATAAATAAAAATAAACCAGTGTATTTCCCGTGAGGCTGCTAGTGAGGGCCAACCAGCTTTTTCATACAGTCTGCAGTGATGAGTGTTATAAGGGTCGCTAGTAATGAACCTTATTGTAGAGGAGTAAACTGAATCCAGTGGTTTGAGGGAACTGGCAGATGCATGTTAGTAATTTACATTACCATAGTCCATGTCAGATAGTAAGGTTGCCTCTTTCAATTCTTTTTTTGGATACATCAGGAAACAGATTTTATTTTGGTATAGATTACCAAGCTTCTGTCTACATTTATTAAATAATTTATTGCTATTGATTTTAAAAGTGAGTTTATCATCCAGTCACATGTGAAGGTATTTATACTCAGTGACTCTTTCAGTGCTGGATGATGTCAGTGTTGTGATTTCTGGTATTAAAATCAGTATTAGTAGATCTGGAAAACAGCGTGAACTTAGTTTCATTTAAGACTAGTTTTCTGGAGTGTAAAGGGACCCTGGCTCTGGGTAACAATACAGTTGATATTAGTTTGGTCTAATAGCAGATTTGAGTCATTCTTTTCAAAGATGTGACCAGCTGCGGCAAAATTTGTGTTAAAGGCTTGACAAAGTTCTTTTTTTTCCAAAAAGTTTTCCAAAAGTTTTGAATGTTTGTAGAGCTGATGATTAGACTGAGAAAATATTCTGATGTGGCCTTTCTAACAGCAAAGCTACATCTTTTTGTGCGGGCATGTTTAAGGAATTATCTGATTCTCTAATATAAGGTGAATTTCACTCACTGCTAAGTCAGAAATAATAGTTTGTTCATTCAAATATTTCAAAATATTTCTTCTTACCACCATCATACAACCTGTTCTGTCTTGCAGCTGTTCCCAATGCATCCAATAGGGAAGTTGTTACCAATGCCAAGATCAAAGAGTCCTGAGTCATTTTGTCTGTTTTATTGGACAGCATAAGGTTTATCAGGGTTGATTTGGTGAGGTTATTAGATTTGGGAGTGTTGATTAATTGACTAAATATACAAGGGTAATATTTCCATATATTTCTATATAGAAGTAATCAAATGCATTAGAATGTCAGTTTAAATTTCCCCTGGACCAGCTATTAAGAAGTGGTATATTGAGATAAAAGATCAAAAGTGTTAATTTTCCTGTGGGACCCCTTCAGAGCTAGGAATTCATAGTTACTGCAAGTAGTTTGTTTGTTTATTCTTGCATAAAAGCCAGTCTGCCTCCTCTTGGTTCTCTGTCCATTCTGTAGACAATAAAATTATTACAGGCCAAGTGACTTGTAAAAGTCTCTGTTAAAATGGAAAAGACTAATGGTTAGATTTTGCCCAGACCTTTTTTTGACACTTCAGATTAGTCCCAGAGTTTACAGTAGGCTTTTCTTGGGTGTGTACAGTAACTGGATATGGTAAAGTGCAAATCTTAATATCTGGATAAATAAAACAATTAAATATATTTGTTGCATTGGCCTTTTTAAAAGACTTATAAAAAATGGTTCTAGGTCTTCTATCAATAACTACTGAAATGCTTGAGAATGAGTTAGAGGTACTGGATAGTAGAGCCATCCAGCCCGTTTGGATGAATCCCATCAAGCCTGTAAAAAGAAGCGCAGTTCAAGTCTTTGTAGAAGCAAGTGTGTTGGAGCCAGGTGTGAAAGTTTAAAATGCGGTCCAGAGATAAAAACAGATTTGCCACAGTCTTGTATAGAAGACAGCAGGCTTGTAAAATCCTTTTTCAACAGTTATGTGCTCTGATTTCTGACATCATTTCATCCCACATGGATCTTCTTCATGTAATGATATTTCATCAAGAGACTGGAGAGCTGCTGTGTAATGTCAGAGACGTTCGCACCAGAGATAGAATGAACAATCGTTTAACGGTGTTGTTCAACGGGCTTTGCAAACACTGTAATAATAATATGAATCCTGGGGATAACAGTAAAACGCTTTGCAGGCATTGTAATAAGAAGCCAGGAGATAACAGTAACTGCTTAGCTTTGCAAGCACTAATAATAATGTCTTTCTGTCTGCCTGTCTACTAGAGTGTCAGTGTAATACGTGTGGAACAGTTTCGTGTGATGATAGAACTGGAGTATGTCACTGTAAACCGGGGATTACTGGACAGCTGTGTGACCAGTGTGAGGTAAGATCCTCTCTCTGAGCTCTGTGCACTGATAGTAAATTCAGGCTGATAGTGTGTTTGTGTGTAGGAGGGGTACTCTGGTTTTGGCAGCTGTCATGGCTGTCGCCGGTGTGAGTGCGCTCCTGCAGGACTGAGACCCACCTGCCACCCTCTCACCCACACATGCCAGTGCCAACCGGGCGCCGGAGGCCGGTACTGCGAACGCTGTCTGCCTGGTCATTGGGACTACAGCCCCAATGGCTGCAAGAGTGAGTCACTCATTACACAACAGTGCACTTACAGAGTTACATGAATCTGGTACTTCATCTCATGTAATTATGGTAATTTATAGTAACACCAGTTTTAAAACATCAGGTTTTGTACTATTTATTTTTATATATACGCATTTAACTTGTTTTTGGTATAAACTATCATGTCTTGAATAGGTATCATTAGCCATTTGCTAATGCTGGTTTGGTTAATGCTTTGTTCCTCTAGCTAATGACTGTAGCTAGCTAGCTTTAGTTAGCTAAATATGTACGCCACCATTTTGCCTTGTGATCAGTGTCCCCATTGTACCAGTGTAACTTTCAGATTATGCAGGACACAGGTGTTTCCCCAAATGTTTGACCAACTGATTGGCAACACTGTGGTTAAGTTGTGAAAAATTAAACCAAACAACACAATGTAAAGCTTGGCCATTTTTTTACAGTCTTGCTTCCTAAAATGATTAAGATTGTGAACCATGTTAGCGGGTTCAGCAAATGCCGTGTTCAGATGCTCAGGCACTGATCAATCACTTTGACACTGAGGCTGTGTATAGTTACTCAAATACTGAGGCCATATTTAGCCATTCAGACACTAAGGCCATATACAGTCACTCCAACAATAAGGCCAAGTTCAGACACTCAGGCACTAAGGACGTGTTCAGTCACTCAGACACTAATGCTGTGTTCAATCACTCAGACAATAAGGCTGTGTACAGTCACTCAAACAATGAGGCTGTGTTCAGACTCTTAGACACAGAGTCCATGTTCAGTCACTCACACAATAAGGCAGTGTTCAGACAATGAGGCCATGTATAGTCACTCAGACACTAAATTCATGTTTAGTTTTACTGTGCAATTGCATGGGCTCAAATGCCTCCCCTGAGAGCACTATATGAGCAAGAGAGGAGCACCAGGAAAGTTGGAAGTAAGGAGCATGGCTGTGTCCTGCAACCTAAGCATCCCTACAAAGTGGAACACGATCAACAGGGGGAGGAGAAACTTGTGGGGCAGGGGAGCCTGAGGAGCAGTGGCAGCTGCTGGCCAAGTTTCCTGTGTCTGGCTAAGAGTGTAATTTCCTGTGGTAGTTGCTCATGGTAACCAATGTTGCTGTAGAGCTTATTTTAGTGGGTCTAAATTTGCTGGGTCCATAACTGCACCCAAGTGCAGAGAAAGTTTTACTTTATTTGTTTATTTATGTTTTAATTGTTTATTGTTTAAATGAGAGGTGCTTGTGTGAATTAACTAATTACAGTAAAAGGTTCAGCCCCAGGTGGGTTCAAACTCTCTCATGGAAGGTAAAACGGGTAGAAAATTAAAAGTGGTGGGAAAAAGGCCAAACAAAAGAAATGCCAACGCAGCGTTCTCAAACAAAGGAAACAATTTCTAATACACAGCTTAAAGCTGTGCTTTCTTTACTTCTTTCTCTTGATTTGATTTGCAGCAACCCTTTTCAGCTGTCTACCAAGGTCCAACATTTGGCTTCTGCAGGTGCTAATATACAGATCTCAGCAGGTGTGTCCAGTCAGTGTTGATCAGCTCTGGGAATTTGAGGAATTTGAGCGATGCTTGCTCTTATAGCTTGCTGTTTAACTTAAAATCTGAACAGTTGGTCTAAAAAGTCAGATATAGGAAACAAATTATCTTTGCCTGCAGTATGAACAGACATAGCTTCGATAAGAGGAACAGGAATCTAGCCAGCAGATTCACAGAAACAACAAACACAAATCATCAAAATGATGATTGTGTAAAGTGTTTTAATGTGGAGTAGTTTTATAAGCTAAACTTCTTTAATACAATATGGTACTTAAGTGTAAAGATCAGAAGTTCAAAGTGACTGTTATTCCTTCAAGCAAATTTAGGTTAAAGACAGTTTTGTGTGGTCTTCAGCTTCATATGAGAGGGGGGAGAAATGTGTGTTGAAATTTTGTGTGTGTGTTTGTGTGTGTTTGTATCGCTGTGTGCAGAGTGTGACTGCCCTGAAGGAAACTGTGACATGCACACTGGAGAGTGTTTACCAGAAACTTCCCAAATAAGCGAATGCAACGTCGGTGAGTCACAAATCAACTCTCACAATAAAACAAAGCATAACCATAGGAATGGACAATGTACAGTGCAGAATAGCCATAGAAGTGGATGTAGTGCATTCATGAAGCCATGAAGTGCATTCATGAGAGGACAAGTAGCTGATCCATCCTATTAACCGTAAAAGTTAAGTTTGTGTTATTTTGTTTTTTCTTTTTTTTATTTTATTAATCTAATTGTGATTTCCATCCAGACTGTGATGAGTGTATCTGGCATCTGATTGGTGATGTTCGGCAGTCCAATAAAACCGTGGAGCAGCTGAGGAACACTGTGCTAAATATTTCTACTGGAGCTGCAGCACATGATCGCATCAAATACTACAACTACACCGCTCTCAGACTGCAGGTATGTACACACAGAGTTAGATATGCAATATGTATGTATAATTACTCAGTGTTATAACTGTGTTTGACAGTGTTGAGTGTGTTATGACTGTCTTGAATGTGTTTTATGACTGTTGAGTCTGTACTATTACTGTGGTGAGTGTGTTATGACTGTGTTGTTTCTCGATTATGACTGTTGAGTCTGTATTATAACTATTGACTGTGTCATGAGTGCGTTAAGACTGTAGTAGGACGTGTCGTGTCTGTGTTATGTGTTGATTGTGTTATGACTGTGTTGAGTGTGTAATGACTATCGAATCTCTATTATGACTGTTGAGTGTGTAATGACTGTGTAGTCTCTGTATTATGATTGTGTTGAGTGTGTTATGACTGTGTTGAGTCAGTATAAGGGCAGTGATGAGTGTGCTATGAATGTACTGAGTCGGTATTAAGACTGTTCTGAATATTTTATTACTTTGTTAAGTGTTGTGTGTATTAGGAGTGGGTTAAGTCTGTATTAAGACTGTGTTAATTGTGTTTTGAATGTGTTGAGTCTATTTTGACTGTGTTGAGTCTGTATCATTACTTTGTTGTGTGTGTCATAAGTGTGTTGAGTCTTTATTAAAACTGTGTTGAGTATTTTATAATATTTGTTGAGTGTATTAGAACTGGGTTAAGTCTGAATTATGACTGTGTTAAGTGTGTTAATGATGTGTTACATGTTTTTATGACTTGAGTTGAGTTCTGACTATGTTAACTGTTGTCTTAATGTTCTAAATGTATTACGACTGTGTTAAGTCTGTGTTATGTTGAATCTATGTTATTACTGTGTTAAGTGTGTTATGACTGTGTTTTGTCATGTTCAGTCTCAGTTTGTAGGATGGAGGAATATATCCTTGGTCCTGAGGAGGCACATGGGTGAGCTGGAGAGTACAGCAGCCACACTGCAAACAGCAGGAGAGCTACTCACTCTACAGGTTATACTCCTGCAGTACTACTGTATCATTCTTCTACATGAGTCTATCACTCTATTATTCCTTCTACATTATTATGACACTGCCATTCCATATATATTACCTTATCGTTCCATCTACACACTCTATTATTCTATATGCATCACTCTATTGCTCTACTTTTCCTTCTGCTTCACTCTGTTGCTTGATCATTCCTTTTGTGGTACTTTATCATTCTGTAATTCCTTCTTCATAACTCTATCACTCCTTCTACATCACTCTATTGCTATCATTCCTTCTACATCAGTTTATTACTTCTACATCACTCTGACTGATGTTGAATATAGAGCGACAATCATTCATTCTACTTCACTCTGTTGATCAATCTTGCTTCAATCTTTTTTCTATATTATTGTATCATTCTATCATTCTTTCTGCATCAAACTATCATACCATTATTCCTGCTACAACACCTTAATGCTCTATCATTCATTCTCCATTACCCTGTTGCTCTGTTTTTGTTTATATCACTTTATCACTCCTTCAACATCACTTTTTCATTCCTGCTACATCATTCTATTGCTGTATGGTTCCTTGTACATCATTCCATCACTGTATCATTCCTTCTAAATCACTATGACACTGCTATTCCATATACATACAATATAGCTTTATTCCTTCTACATCACTCTGTCACTCATTGCTTCTATTTTACTGTATCACTATCATTCCTTCTATATCACTATTATTCTATCAGTCCATCTACATCACTCTATCGATATCATTCCAGCTATAACAATCTATCACTTTCATCTGTACTACATCACATTTTCATAACTGTCATTTCATTCAACATTACTATATTGCTCCAGTATTCTTTCCACATTACTATATCACAGTATCACAATTATATTGCTTCTACATTACTCCATAACTATAGCATAGTTTCTATATTACTCTGACACTCTGTCATCTCTGGTACATTATCAGTTTGGATTTCTTTGTTCATCACCTTAATACTCTTACAGTTTCTTCTATATTACTCAATCACTATATTACTTTTTACATCACTCTATCACTCTATGTTTGTTTCTACAAAGTAAGAATTTCATTGTACAGTGCAACTGTTTGTTCTGCTGTACATATGACAATAAAACTCTTGAATCTTGAATCAATATCATTTATTCTACATCAGTCTATCACAATCATTCTTTTCACATCACTCTATTGTTCATCATTCCTTCTACATTGCTTTATTACTACACTGCTCAAAAAATAAAGGGAACACTTACTTAAGCAATACTGATTGACAATCAATTTTACATGCTGTTGTGCAAATGGAATAGATAACAGGTGGAAATTATTAGCAATTAGCAAGACACACTCAATAAAGGAGTGGCTTTCTGGCTGATGTTTTGGTCACTTTTGAATGTTGGTGGTGCTTTCACACTCATGAAAGCATGAGACAGCATCAATCTATATCACTCATCATTTTATCACCTTATGCTTCATTCTGTTTGTTCTGGTCTCACTAAATGTTGCTTATCCAGCTATCCTGTCAGCTAAGCATTTGTCCAAATAACTCCACTGGAAGCACCAGTGCTTGAGTTATGAAGTTTATCTGAATCAGAGTGTGAAACTGTACAAAAACAAAAACATAGGCATAGTGTGTAATTTGCCTTATGCTAACAGAATAGCACACAAACATGCTAACAGTCATCTTATTCGGAATTGCTAGCCTGTAATAAATGTCTTACATACGTAATTTCTGAAATAATGTGTTCAAAATATTTATAATAAACTTATGAAGATGTTTACTCACAGACTTTGCTTATAACAGCCATACAAATTATCTCAGCTTTACTACATTTTTTCAGTTTCCTGGTATCTCTTCTACAGCTAATCTGTAACTTACTGGTTTTTTGTTCAACAAAAGGGAAACATTCTAAATTTGTAATGCCATAAGGCAGCACCACCACAGAGACTAACAGTGTCCAAAATGCTGTTATCACTCTATTATTTCCACTGGTTTCTGTACTGATGCTGAACTGCATGTGCAGGCGGACAGTGTGGCGTCTATAAGGAGAATGGTGGATGAGGAAACTCTACACAGCTCAATGCTGGCCAAGATGCTAACAGCTAATGTGACTGCTCTTAATATCTTCATAGAAGGTATTGCATAGACAGTACACTGAGTTATTATGTATTAGATTGAACATGGACAGTAATATGTAGTGAGATTGTATACTCATGCTGTATGCTCAGATATTATAGGTGACTGGGAACTGTATAGCGTCCAGCAGGAGATTGACCCAGAGTTACAGACACAGAAGCAGCTGGAGGCTGAACGGATGCTGAACTGGGTCAGACAACTCGACCTCTCATCTAAAGAACCACTCACTACTAAGGAGTTTGCTCAGGCTCACGAACGTGAGTTTCTATCAGTATGTGTGGATGTTTTTTTGGGGTTTTTTTATGTATGCACATTTTGAATTTGATGCCAACAACACCTTTCAGCAAAGTTGGACAGGAGCAACAAAACCTAAAAAGCATCTGGTGGAACATCTCACAGCTAATTACGTTAATTGGCAACATAAGGGACACTACGCTGTGAAAGACAAGTAGTACAACAATTCAATAAGAATGTTTCTCAATGTAATATAGCAAAGAACTTGGAGATTTCATCTTATATACTACATAATATCATATCACCGAGGAGAAGAGGTCATGTGAGGCTTCCGAACACAATATCATCTGCATTCAGTGGAACATACTCAACATAAATGCTTGTTATGTGACACAATATAACACAAAATGAACACAGAATTTATATCAAATTTTATCAAACAGCAGTTCTCTAGAATGTCCTTCTATAGATGTAGCAGTGAACATGAATAAGCATTGTACAATTATATGTTGGAACATATTAGGCAGTTCATTTGGCAGGATGCTGGTAAACACAGGTGTCTGTTAGCTGACATAACAGAATAAGCAGTTAGCATTCTCCTCCAAGTGTGTTGAGTTGCAGAAATGTTGTGTTAGTAGCAGTTTGTAAAGATGTGTTGAGGTTTGATGTATCAGATCATTCTAGTCTATTAGCATATAAGGTTAGAATAATCTGATAGGTCAAGCTCCCACATAGTTACATAGCTAACAGGGTGGAATAACCCATGAATATTGGGGAAACTTTTGTCACCTAAACCCGAAATCTATGTAGAACTGAATCAGAACATCATTTGAACTCAGAAAATAAAATAACTGAATCTAAAAATTGTATTGTATCAAACCTGTTAATATGTTTGGTTTCTCGCTTATGTATGTGTTGCCAGTTCTGCAGCGTGTGCGTCAGATGGAGAGGCATGTGGTCGGAACTGAAGGTCGTATTCCTGTAGTGAGGGAGCAGCTGACCAGGTTAAACTCCAAACTGTCTCAAACTCAGATCCTCATCAACAAGGCTGAAGACACACTGCAGCAGAGCTACAACACATACTCCGCTAACCAGCTTAGACTGCAGCGTCTGCAGGTAATATAAAAAAATTCCACTGTTTATCACTCCTGTTAACACAGCTTTAAAAATACAGAATTGAAGCGCACATGTTTACAGAACAAGCAAAGAGCAAAACGCACTGAAATAAACTATATAAATAAATAAAAATGAAAAAAAAACAAACTCAACATGACCTCTAAAAACAGAGATTCTCTCATTAATTATGTTATCAGCCCAAATGCTAGTTAAATGAGTGAGTGACATGCGGAAAACCAGAGTTTATCTGCTCCATAGGTAATGTTTTATTGACTGTCTCACATCTGTTTAACATTTCAAGCTATTCCTCACCAAGTTGCATACCGCTCCAACAGATAACACCATTGCACTAACAATACACACTGCTCTCACACAGAAAGAATACATGTGAGAATGATGTTTATTTACCACAACTCAGAATTCAACCAAGCATCCCTGCCAAACTCATAACTCATCCCTAAGCTCAAATACATGTATCTCAGCAGTTGGACACTGGACTTCCTGACAAGCAGATCCCAGGTGGTGAAAATAGCAGCTTCTATTCCACTCTGACTCACAGGGCACAGGGGCCCACAGGGATGTGTCCTCATCCACCTCTTGTATCCCCTTTATACACATGACTGTGCAGCCAAATGCACATGTAACCTTCAAGTTTGCTGAAGACACTACCATCCAAGGCCTCATCACACATGGTGATGAAACAGCCTACAGAGAGGAGGTCATAATTGTCTTAACATCAGCGAAACAAAGAAGATAAATTAAAAAAGAATTTGACCTCTGCATTTATCCCATCCATGCAATGAAACATCCACATATATACACACTAGGGGCAGTGAGCACACTTACCCCGACCGGTGGGCAGCCCTACCCACAGTGCCCAGGGAGCAGTTGAGAGTAAGGTGCCTTGCTCAAGGGTGCCTTGCTCAAAACTGCAGAGGGGCGGTGACTCTTCCCTTTACATCAATGGTGCCAAAGTGGAGTGATTCAGCAGTTTTAAGTTCTTGGTGTACACCTCAATGATGACTTCACATCAACACAATTGTAAGATCCGATCAATATCACTTCTTGCTGCGTAGGCTTAGGAAGATGAACTCCAGACATCCCCACCAGCTTCCACAGATGCATCATAAAGAGCATCCTCACGGGCTGTATGACTGTCTGATATGGCAGTTGCACTGGCCCTTAGGGGAGTGGTGAGAATGGCAGAATACATCATAGGCAACAAACTACCAGCTTTACATGACATCTATCAGCCCAAAAGCCCCATTTAGACAGCAGTCACCCAGCACACAGCCTATTTACCATGGGAGGGCTAGACCAACCCAGATTAGAACAACCTAACTAATGAACAGTTTCTACCCACAGACTATCAGGCTTCTGAACAAGCTGTGAAGCTGCAAGTCCTTATATTTATACTTTATATATGAATAGAATGCTGCCCCGCTGTAGAGAGATTAACCCTGCCTCACCACAAGCAATTCAAAGCATGTACGTGATGACATGATTTGTGTGTGTGTGTGTGTGTGTATATATATATATATATATATATATATATATATATATATATATATATATATATATATATATATATATAACGTTTATTGACTGTCAGTTTCAGCAGCAGCGTCTGATGGAGAATTATGATGCTATCAATCAAACCATGAGGATAGGTAATCAGATCTATGCAGAGGCAGATATGAGTGTGGAGAAGCTGGGCGTCATGATTACAGTGAGTAAAATTGTCTACTCTGGATTATCCTTACTTTTGTTGGTTTGTCTTGCCCACTGCACCATGTTCGATGTCACGTGTATATATAGTATATAATGTATAGTATGTAATGGTGGAATATATATATAATGTTTTATGTGTGTTTGAAGTATAAAATGTATATAGTGTATGTAGGCCAAAAAATAGGCAACATGTATAAATGTAATACCATCTACACCTAAAACATGAAAAATATGCATTTCGAGCTGCTTACATGCAATTATTTATCTAAATATTTACCTCAGTAAACCAAACTTTTCAGCCACTGCTGTTAATAGCCTATACCATTACTCGGCCATGCTTTTGCTGCCTATTTACTTTCTGGGCGACTAGGGTTTTGCACAGGTTTTTTTTGTGGGGGTCTTAAAGCAACAGTTCCTTTTTAAGAAATAAAGACAATAGTGCTTATGCTTGGCTACATGTATATGATGTGTAGAATGTATCTGAGTATCATGCGGAGGTGGACGGAGCGCGAGCATCCTTGCAGAACAAGATTGACCAGCTATCTGAGGTGGACCATGATAGAGTACAGAGAGCTGCTGACCATGCAGAGGAACTGCAGAATCATGCAGACGAGTTGAAGCAGTGAGTCTAAACTTTACACAAAAAATGAATGCACACACAAATGAACACACATATACTATACTCAAAACTTTGCACAAACTTTACACATTAAACTCTACATAAATTATATATATACTAACTCCACATATAAACACTAGACAAAATATGTACATAAAACTCTACACACATTGTATACACATGTTCTACACAAAAAAAAAATCACACATAAACTCTGCACAAAATCTATACACATAAACTCCACACAAATAAAACATACATTGTATACACAAAACTATACACACAAAACTCTATCAAACATTTAAAGTTTAAACACTTGACTCCTCATCTCAACTCTTTAAATTTAACTTTTACTACTGAACACTCAACATTTGAACTCTTGAACACTTTCCTACTAAACATCTCAAGTATAAACATTTACACTTTAAACATGTTACTTCTTGACACATCAGGTCTAAACATTTAAACTTTTAATATTTTACTAATGAACACCTTAACTCTAAACATTTAAACTCTAAACAGGTATACAGAACACTCAAGTGTAAACATTGGAAATCTACACAATTTACTACTAAACCACTGAATTCTAAACATTGAAACTCTAAACACTTTACTACTGAACATTTAAGCCTAAACATCTGAGTATAACAAAAAAAACTCCCGATTTGTGTTAGAATTTTTTCTGTTGCCCACCATGTAGTCTTTATGTTCATGTTTGCTCTCCATGTCTGCAGTAATCTGAAGGGCAGTGATGCAAATGGATTTGTCCAGAAAGCTCTGGATGCTTCCAATGTGTATGACAACATCGTCAAATACATTGATGATGCCAACATCACCAGCCTGACCACCTTTAATCTGTCCAGAGAGGCGGAAGATGTGAGTTACCTTTCAGTCTCAGACATAATAGTATGGAGTCAGTAGTGACTTTTACTTTTCACAAGTACAGAAGACTAAGATAAAAAAATGTCTCATTTTTACTATTGTAGTCAGTTCTGGGATGAGTCCTAAATGCTGTTTTAAAGTTATTTTGAATATAAAACTGATTCTGAGCAGTCTGCCAACCAAAAATGGGATTACCATAATTATTTTCTTATTTTTTACTTGGAATGGAATGGACTACATGTCATGTTGTGTTTATAGTCTGTATTGTCGATTTTCCATTAGAAATGTTAGTTACTAATGACATTTAAAATATTATATTGATTAAAATTAATTAAAAAATTTTGAGAATCATGATGTGATTATTATACATTGTTCTCACTCTGAAAGTAAATATGTAACTGTTTTGAGAAATTTATGTTTTAAACATCATTTGTTGCTGATCCCTCTGTCAGGCCATGGACAGAATGAAGTCTCAGCTCAATTTCCTCAAAACTCGGGGTGATCACATGTTTAAGGAGTCTGTCACGCTGCACTCTGAACAGCAGGGTAAGATTTACAGACACTATTTCACAATTACATACATTCTGTCTGTCTGTCTGTCAATCTGTGAATCTGCTTGTGGGTCTATCTATCTGTAAATCAGTCTATTCGACTGTCTGTGTGGGTTACTGAATGAAGAGCATGTGTGCTGTATTAGTTATGAATGGTATGAAGGTATTTATTAAGGTAGTTTTAACTGTGTCATTCTTTGAATTACAGAATTGGTGTTGAATGTCGCTGACACTGGAAAATACATAGAAGAAACTAAAGAAATAATGGAGGCTAAGAGGAGACAACTGGTAGAGATTGTTGAAGGCATCAACACATTAATGGAAGGTGAGAGATAAAAGCTTTTCTCTAGCCTCCGCTTAACTGGACTAAGATTCATCTCAAAATAGCTCAGGGAAAAGTTCCAACATGGCCAGGAAAAAACAGGACAATATGAACATTGTTTAGACTCACTTTGCAGTCATGAATAAACTTTTAAAAAATAACTAACAAACTGTCCTGGAATTATTAGAGAAGTCTGTTCATATGTATTGCAGATGCAGTACTGGAGCTACAGGGCTAATGTAGCTAGCATGTAATAGAAGCTTATATCGCATCAATTGGCATCTTGCCTAAATCCTCACATACTCGTCTCAGGGTTTGTGGAGATGTTCAGTAATTTCTCATATACTGGATTATGTCTGACTCTGCATAATTACTGGATTTACACATGCACTTAGGTTTGGCAATTCATGGGTTTTGTTTAACTTCTAAGGCTTGCCTGACTTCACATAGAACTTTTGCTTTAGCATGATTGTGTGTGGTCAGAACGCAGGCCTTTCCAGCTACAAATCACTCAGGATGCAGTGGAGGACTGTCTGAACCAGTCAGTGGAGGTGCTGGACACAGTAACCCCCATCAAGGAGAGAGTGGAGGAGTGGAATAGAAACATGAGGAACAATTTGTACTCCACACATGCTTATGAACAGGCTGTCGACTCTGCATACCACACAGGTACACGCACCATAATAAAACATTTCAGATTATTACATTTACTCATAAAAACAAACACAAAGTTTGAACTTCTGTGGAATTTTTGTGGAATGTCTTAATACAATAAATCAATTCAACTAAAGTTTTACATAAAGTTCAACTGCTTTGGTTGCTGGTTAAAGACTAATTGCACCCCATGGTTCATCTAACTCCACCCCTAGTAGATTTACAGGTGGGGCTGGGAGGAAAACAGGGAGTACTGGGCTGAGTCTTTTGTACCTGAACGATTTTATGAGGTTAAAGTTTTTTCTCCACCCCCATCCCCATCTTCAGAGAAGATGTTTCTAATTAGGAAGGATAGGAGTCTTACCAATTTAAACTATTGGCTCAAGCTGCAGAAGAGTTATTTCCTGAAAACAATCAGCAGCCAGTGGGGAAAAGGGGCAAAATTATAGGAAATTCTCAAAAACTGTTTCTAATGATCTCTTCCGCTTCAGATTCATATTTCATAGTCCTAATTTTACAAATGTCTCAGTCCTAATTTTCCAGTTTGTCACAAGACTGTAATCGTACCATACAGATGCAGTCAGGTTTGACTGCATTACTCGTCATCCAGGATTTGCTGCAGTGGCCCTAAATCATTATTTTTTGTAAGTGGTTTATGGAACTTACCAGTAGAGGGAAATGAAATTCTCATGGAATTGGTCCATCATGTTACTTAATAATAAGCTGAATATTACTGTGTGCTTTAAGTTTATAACCATTTATAATATGCTTTCAAATTATAACATTTAATCTCAAACTAAGTTCAGATTGAGGTGTTCTAATCAATATTTTTTTGTCACTTACATAGTCATACATGGTACAAGATAATATAGAGTATCTGAAAAATTAAGGCACGTATATACGAGCAACATGAAAGCATGAAAAAGATCAATTATGGTCTGAGATAATGATGTAAAATTCTTATACTTACAATAAAAAAATAATAAAATAGAAAATAAATAAAAATAAAAATAAATAATACACTTGCTGTGCAACTGAGCAAAAGTCCAATGCATGATGTGTGTGTGTGAGGTAGTCTTAGTTGCTGCTCTGGTTCAGTGTTTGGTTCAGCACCTTGAAGGGCAATCTGAATTCCCTTAGGCACCTGAGGTGGTAGATAAACTAACGGGCGGCCTTTGCCAGGTAGTTGATGTGGTAATGACAGGTCCCGCAAGATTTGAACTCCTTTCCTGCTTATTCCTACAGTTCACTCTCAGCTCGTTTGTCTTGCTGACATTAAGGAAGAGATTATTGTCCTGGCACCAGTTCTCCAGGTGTTTAATCTCCTCCAGGTAGGCCCTCTCATCATCAAAGATCGAACCCACCACAACAATGTACAGTGAATGAAGCAGGAGGCTGATGGCTTTATCTGTAGAATGGTTGTGACGGTATGCAAACTGTAGTGGGTCCATAGAGCCCGGCAGTGAAGAGGTAATAAAGTCTCTGAGCAGCTTTTCAAAACAACTGATGTGAGGGCTACTGGTTATTGAGGCAGGCTGGCTGGGGTTTCTTTGGAACAGGAACAATGACTGATTAAAACACATTGGAGCAGAAACATTATCTAAATATGACTCTGTCCTGGTCACACAATTCCAGTCATCAGCTGTGTTTTCTGGTATGTCTTATTCTATTCAAAATAACTTGATCTCTGCTCTTGCAGCCATTGTTTCTGATGAAAGATCAGATCAGAGATGAAATTCAGTCTGCTACTTTTTTTGAATGGCAATTGGATGAAACAACTGATATTGCTTGCCATGCCCAACTTTCTGTCATTATTTGCTATGTTAATAGTCCAGGTAAAATTCAGGAGCGCTCTTTTGGTTTTTTTTATGTTTTAGAGGTTCAAGATTCTGTTTTTGAAGTATTAAATGAAAACATGCAGGGCTACAATTTTTGCAATAAACTTGTGGCACAGACACACAATGGGGCTGCTGTCATAACTTTAGCCCTCATTGGTCTGCAGCCCAGTGCAATGTTTGTGCATTGCTGTGCACATAGACTTAATCTGGTGCTGTCAAAGGAGGCTAAATGCTTGCCTGAGTGCAGAATATTTTTGGCATTACTCTCTGGGTTTGCTACATTTTGTCCAAATCCGCAAAGAGGAAATCTTTATTTTGAGTCTGCAGGCAGTTCAAGGTTGCCCAGAAAAGCTCCTACTCAATGGAATTTCACATCATGAATAGCGGGCGCTGTGGCAAACAACTTTGATGGCCTCCTGCAGACTTTTTAGAACATTGTTGCAGATAAGACACTGGATGATGACACACTGGATTGTGCCAAGGGTTTTGTAATAAAACTGGAAGATTTTTTTTATTTTGTTGTACACATATAAACAAATCTTCTCAGAGATTGATGTGGTCTTTGACATTGTCCAGCAGAGGGCCATGGATGTTCTCTACTGCAAGAAAAGTATTGAGTCTCTTCTTGCTTTTGTTGAAGAGAAGAGTTCAGAGGGGGCTTTCTAAGCTGTTTAAGCCAAAGCAGCAGATCTCACATCAAACCCAAGAGATGAGCCAAGGGGGCTGGAGTTCTGGGTGGCTTTGGTGCTTGTACATGAATGGTGCCCACAAAAGTAGTAGGATGCCAAACGTTCATGGGCTGCATGAACATTGCGGGCATAGGTATGGATGTACCCATGGTGAGCTTGGGAGGACCACCAGCAGAAAACCTTGAACAGCATGGCCGGTCGGGAATTCCTTGGTGGGAAGCCGATGATGCTGCACTGATCCTGAAACAGTAGGCAGAGAACTGAGTTGGCTTATAATCGCTGTGTAAATAGATGGTGCAGAAATAGAGGTGAAACCAGTTATGAGTGGTGAAAGATTCGGCTTCTGTTAAGAAGAGTGTTGAGAGCTATAGCTTGGAGAATTCTTTTGAGAAGACTGTGAGTTTGGGATGAAGAGGGAAGATGGTTTCTGAATAAGGAGGCGTGGCTTGGGGTTCGGGTCTAATGGAGGCGCTAATGTTCTGAATTTTCTTGTTTGTTATGTAAGTGATCGCAGCATTGTCAGAATGAATAATGACTGCACAACACTTTCATTCGTGCCCCCTAAAGAACATCGGTGATTGCGCCGGGGTACAGTTCGTGCAAAGCGATGGAGTCGCCAGCTTTGAGAGAGGAAGAGGCGAGCTCCAGGAGCCAGGGAGACAAAACAACAGTCCGGTGTAGTAGCTGCCGAAACCGATGGAAGGAGCCGCGTCGTAAAAATAGAGGGGTCCTCGGGATCAGAAGTGTGCTGTCAAAACAAGGAGGAATGATGTTTCGGTGGCAGAGCAAGAGGATTCAGAAGCACAACTCGTGGATGCAAGCGGGTCCCTACAAAACGCGCTGGAAAAGAAAGGACACAGAGGGGACGAGGTTGAGGAGGTGGGAGACAAATGCTCGGCTTGGCGAGTAATTTGCATGGTGACTCCCAGGAAGGACAGGAGTTGTGTTTAATACAGGTCAGCTGATCGAGGACATCGGAGAGGAAATGGATGATGTGATCTTGCTTGTCAAGGGGAAGTGATGCTTGGAAAGAAGCCGTCGAGTCGAGAACAATGCAGAGAAACTCGAGCTTAGTAGCGGGACCAAGGATTTTCTCAGCTGAGGGAGGAATGCACTAGCAGCAGCAGCTGAATTAGGCAGCGAGATGCTACAAGCTGGTGGGATGTAGGGGTATCGAGTAGGAAAAGTCATTGAGAAGGTGAATGATGTCGGGCAGGTGGTAAAACAATGAGCGGGATTCAGGAAAGAGCTTGGATGAAAGAATTGAACTTGGGGTAGCTTGCAACTATGGAAAATGGCAAATCATAAAGCTGTCTGCATGAGAAAACAAAGCATCCAGCAGAGTTTAAGCATTGCAATAATTAGGTCGTTGTAAAAGGCGTGTCGCGTGGGCTGAAGCACTCTATCAAGATGGGGAAGGAGAGGCCGTGTAAGAGCAAAATAAATACAAGAGAAGATATAAAAAGTACATAGATTTTGATAATCAAAGCCAAAGACAGAATCTGAGGATCGTCTGCGTTGCGATTCAGGCAAATGGTTCATTTTGCTGTAGAATTTTTCTCGGATAAAGAGAGGATTCTCTGATTATCAAGAAGCGAAGGGCTTCTTCTGTCTTGGTTTTTAAGCAGTTGTCATACAACATCATCTTTGTGATTGATTTACCCACTTCAGTACTTCTTTTTTTAATGCTATACCTGATTTGGATACTCACCAGTTAGTACTGGCTGGAGACTTTAACTTGGTACTCAGTCCTGTCTTAGATAGGTCATCCAATAAGCCTGCAATCTTTTCTAAATCAGCAAGAATGATTCATTCATTAATAATTCAAAGTGGTTGTCCCAAATCAATGTGAATATTCATATTTCTCTCCAGTTCACCATTCTTATGCTAGGATTGATTTTTTTCTGATCAATAGTAGGCTGTTATCAACAGTTACACACTGTGATTATGAAGCATTTGTACTGCCCAGTGATCTTACAGCTGACATGGAGATTTGACAACAATAATAAAAAGATATTATGAACAAGGGAAGAGGTTGGCAAAATTCTGGCACGTCAAATCAAGGAGATGGCTATTAATTACTAAGATATGTACAGACTCCGGTCAGATGACAGTAGATCCACAGAAGATAAACAATACTTTTAAAAATTATTATATTAAGAATCTGCTAAGGACCCCACTCATCCAATATTAATGCTGAGCAGAGGGACTTCCTGGAAAAGCCCCTTGTCGGGTAAGCTTGTGCGAACCTGGTAAAGTGATCCATGACCACTAGTATGTATTCATAGCCCTGCTTACACTTTTCCAGGTGGAGGAAGTCTATGGAGACTAGTTGGAATGGGTAAGTGGACTGAATCGAGATGAGAGGTACACAGGTTGGCTTACTTGGCTTCTTCTTCTTAAGGCACTTGCATACCTCAGTAACAAAGATGGCGAACTTCTTTTGCCATCTGAGGCCAGTAAAACCTGTCACGAATCAGGTCAAGCGTCCTTTCCACCCCAAGTGGCCCAAGTCTTGGTGTTCTTTGAACACCAGGGGACGATAAGCTTTAGGGACTAATAGCTGCTCCTGGCAGGTTGTTTTGCAACGCAGAACCCCACTTTCGTCGACATGAAGCTTCAACCACTGTCTGAGCAGTGCAGCTACTGCAGGAGGCTCAGACTTCACCTCAGCCCTACTTGGTCTTTTACTCTGTGACTTGTACCAGAGCACCCTTGACAGGACTTCGAACGCTTCCTGGGCTGTGCGAATCTGGTCTGATGTAAAAGGCTGGGAACTGACAGAATCTCCCATCAACTTCAGAGCACCAACTTGGAAAACACCAACACCTTGGGAAGGGCATCTCTGCTCCACCACCACAGACTCCATAGATGCGCTTATGGCTTCCTACCCCACTTCAGCCATACAGCTCTTCATGTAGCTGTCAATGTCCAATGGCATCCGCGACAGCCCATCAGCGTTCATCTTACCTGGACGGTAGCGGATGGTGAAGTTATAGCTGGCCAGCTCTGCGACCCATCTATGACCTGTGGCGTTGAGTTTTGCGGTCGTGAGCACATATGCTAGCGTGTTATTATCTGTGTTTACCACAAATGATGGGGCATGGTACAGATGATCTCGGAAACGCTCACAAATGGCCCACTTCATTGCCAAAAACTCTAATTTGCCCGAGTGCATGTGGTACTTTTTCTCGGCTGGACCCAGAGTTCGGGAACCATATGCTATAACTTTTATCTTGCTATGCTGACGCTGGTATAAGACAGTACCTAGCCCAACTTGTAAGGCATCACAATGTAACACAAAGGGTTCAGTGACGTCGGGGTACCCAAGCACAGGAGGTCTGACAAGTGCATCCATGAGCTGGTTCAATGTCTCTTGGTGGGAGCCAGTCCACTGAATGGGCTTGCGTGATGGTAAGTGGCCTTTACTTTTCTTCACCCCTGTTTTAGACTTGTTAGCTGAGACTGGAGCAGGACTCTCAGAGGAGGGAGGACTAAGCAGGCTATAGAGTGGATGGGCTACCCGAGAGAAGTTGGGGATGAAGGGCCTATACTAAGAGAGAAAACCAAGCATTTGATATACCTCTCTGACAGTTGTAGGGGTTCTATCCTTTAAGGCCATCACTGGGGCCAGCTCTGCTGCGTCCATCGTGTAACCTTCGCCTGTCACTAGCCTACCCAGAAACACTTTTCACACTTCCTAAACAGTTCACATTTCTTTGGGGTCAGCTTAACACCATGCACCATGTAATGCTGGAGGACCAGGCAAAGGTGCTTGAGGTGTTCTTCAAAGTCGCTGCTGTGCACCAGGTTGTCGTCCAGGTATGGAAGGCAAATTGTGTCTCTGAGGCCTGCCGTACAATGTTCCATACTCCTCTGGAACTCAGCGGGTGCCGAAGTGAGTACAAAGGGGATGCGTACCCATTGGTAGAGACCCCGCGGTTTGATAACGGGCGACTTTCTTCATCCAAAAAACCCTGGTGGTACGCTTTGCCTTGGTCCAACACGGAAAACCAAACGCTCCCACCCAGTGCATCCAGCATGTCTTGAATTCTTGGTATCAGGTGCCAATCCGGAACCGACTTGTGGTTGAGCTCCCTAAAGTCACAACAAAGGTGAAGGGTGCCATCTTTCTTGCGAACGCACACCACAGGTAATGAATAGGGAGACTGTGATGGTGTGATCCAACTTTTGTTAAGCAGGTCCTGCAAATACTCTTTCACTTCCTTGTGAAGGGGTTTTGGGACTGACATGTAGTTTTTTTTTTTAACAGGACTTGTGTCATGCAAGGTGATATGCATTTTAAGGGATGGGATGCAGCCCACGTCATCACTGTCATATGCAAATGCCTCACATTCCCCCCGCAACAACTTCCCTACAGCTGCTTGTTGACTTTTTTGTCAGGTGTTGAAGATCCACTTGGGGATCCCATGACTTTGGTCTCTGTTGGATCTCGTGTGACTGTGTGTTACTCAGGTTATGTGAACTTAATTCCACACTCTTTTTGCCCTCTTGTGTCAGCTCATTTACTTTTGTCTGGATATCTGCTGCATATATTGTCTTTATTGGTTCAAGATGTCCAATCACTTCACAACTCCTTAGATAAATGGTGTGGGTCAGCCACATCCGCTAAAAAAAAAAACATGTCTTGACCCAGGGTACATGGAGTAACATGTGCCCATGCATATACTGTGGTGACTTCATTAGCGGGTAAAGGCACCCTTTTTGCTGCCGTTCTGCACAAGCTTGATGTGCAGTTTGTACAGTTATTTCGAAGGCTTTACTTACATAGTGTGTAAGTTGTTTTCTTACATCTTTGGTCTTCACCCCTTTCCTGTTGACAACAGCTTCAATAACATTGTAGCCGATCATAGGTTCACTGGCCACGGATGGGTCACTGGATACCAATATTGGCACTCGCAGTTCACTGGTTGGGGACAAATCACTGTCTGGTCTGAAGCTGACTTCTATCCAGCCAATGTAGGGGATGGGAGTGTTATTTGCAGCAAACACTGTGAGTGTCTCATTCTCTAACAGTTCTAAAACAGGTCTGACCACCGTGTGGGGAAGGTGGTTTTGGGGAGGTAGATAGCGAACTTCCATTACAGCTGATAGGGTGGTCATTTCATTTCATTGGCATTTCATTGGAGGATGGTGGTAAGCTTGGTTGTTTATTATTGGACCTTTGGCTCTGGACTACTGCTGGTCCCATCTTAGTAGTCCCTCCCCATTTCCTATTGACAGTCTTGGTGCTCTGCATCCACGAGGGTAGTGGCCCTCTCAACCACATTTAAAGCAGCGCATACAGTTATCCCCTTTCCCATCTTCTCTGCCCTTTTACACCCCTTTTGTCTTTGTTTTAGCGCCCTGGTGGGGGAACTAGTTTCCATAGCAGCCCGAAACATTTCTTTCATTTCCTTGCGGCGTTCTTCTATGATCTGCTGCATGTCTAGTTTGGTCTCTTTAGTTTTAACTGTTTTCAAGGCCACTGTAGTAGGGCATTCTCTGTGTTTCAAGTGGCTCTGAACAGGTATCAGGGCTGTCTGCCATTCTGCTTGGAGCTCTTGTACCCTGGGAATCTTAGTTGCAGTGGACCTTTTCTATTTCTCAGGCCTTTTAATTTTCTAGCTTTAAAGCTTCGTTAACTTTCTCGAACAGTTCTTCATCTGTTAATGGAGTCACTAAGCAGCCCAGTTTCAATGGAAACTTGCGCTGGATTGTGGCTCAGCTGTACAGTTCATCTGTCTCCTCATTGGCTGCTTTCCCATTGAGTTGGATGCCCCAAAATACAAAATTTAGGGCCGTTTCTTTGGGTTCTTGAGAGATATTGAGAAGCTGGTGGTAAAGCTCAGTGGGGTGTCCCTTTAATATGGTAAGCAATGCGGTGAGTGTGAGCCCACGTTTTATCTCCAACATGTCTCTTAGAGGCATTCCTGGACTAATGGATTTATGTAAACTTACTGCGATAGTAAACTACTTGTTAGCTTACATTTAGTCAGCTAGCAGACTGTTTTAGATGACAGTTAAAAAAAATCGTGCCATTAAAACAAAAAATTCTGTTAATCAGCATAATGTATATATGATGTTAAATTGTCATTAGATTGTTCATCTGTTTAAACACAGACCTTTTACATTTTACATTTTAACATACTGTAATAAAACATAAAGCAAACTTTGTTGCGTGGTACGGCATCAAGATTTGGGCAAAGGTGTAGTTCAAATATATTCCCATTTTCACCTCCATCAAGTTACCAAAGTCACCAAAGTGTGCTTTGCAAACATGCATGCTGACGGTCTTGGTATTGGGGTGCAGCTCTATCACGCACAACCATTGGCTGGTGGGCCAGATATGGATTAGTGGAAAATGCCTGCAATCCAGCAGTGCTTTTACAACCGTGGTGAGCACAATTTCCACCCATTGCTCCCGAACTGAAAAAGCTAACTTAAAAAATACTAAGCAACTTAAAAAAAACTACATTTAAAAGACTGAATAATATAGCTTTCTGACTAGCAAACATCTAGCTATCAAGCTAAAAGTCTACCAAAGACCAAAAGGCTAAAAATTACATAAGGTACAGTAACATTGGTTGACTGATTTGCATAATTTGTATGAGGACACATCATCTGCACCTAGATTTGAACCAAATGTGGGCTGCAGAGGCGGAACAAACCACAATAAAATGTTTGACAATTTTTGGAAAAGTATGTTTTTAAATTTTAAGCACGGCTGGTATATTTTAATATTTAAAAGCAATATGTCCGATGTTAATGAGGTATTAGGGTGTAATTACATTTTAAAACATGACATTGTCTGTGTTAAAGCCTGCATTTGTTGTGACAAGAGTTCAGGAAAAAATATTAAGCTGTCATTTTAGTGTACGAGTCACAATTTTAAAAATTCTAGTTTAACTTTGTCTTTATCTAGATAAGTTAACCTTAAAGTGAAGATTGTCCAGTAAAATTGACTCTGTATGGACAGGCTATCTTTTGTGAAATAACTGTAATCTGTAAATATTGAAGGTGTAGATGTACTGTGGTTTTATTAGTGGAGAACCTGTCCGAGATCGTTCCTGAGCTGCTGATGAAGCTGCGTGTTGTAGAGGAGAAGAAACCGGTGAACAACGCCTCCACCAACATCATGAGGATCCGAGAGCTGATTGCTCAGGCTCGCAGTGTCGCCCGAAAGGTACAGAGCTTACGCTCAATTCCAAAAAAGTTGGGCTGTTGTGCAAAATATAAACACAAACATAATGTAATCATGTAAACTCTAAGCATCCGCTCCACTTACCATGTAGGAGCACTTGTTCAGCAATTGCAATGTAGAGAATATAGAGTGTAGTCCAGTCAAGTCAATTATATATGTATATCGCTTTTTGTGACGATTGTCACCAAGTAGCTTTACAGATAATTAAAAACAATAAACATGAAGTCACAAGCCAAGTGAGCAAGCCAGAGGTGACGGTGGCTCCCTCAAGACTGGAGGAAGAAATCTTGGGAGGAACCAAGACTCACAAGGGGAGACCCATCCTCCTCTGGTAAAAGCTTTAGAAACTGCACAGATAGAGACAGTCTCTGACTCAGTCTTTGTGGAAAGTGGGAGTGAGCTAAAACAGTCCCATCATATCTTAATGTTGGTACATCTGGATGACAGTTGAGGGTGTAGCAGTAATGCAGTCGAGGATGTGAAACGAATGATGAGGAGAACTGGTCGATGTTAGGTGAAGAGGAGGCCTTGAGGGTCAGTCTTCCAACTGAATTTGGCAGTACAGGAGGGCGTTTATTATCTCAGGAAGTGTAAAGAGACAAAGTTTGTTCTACTTTGGATTATTAAGGAGTGTTCAGAGTGTTTCAGGGTGTTGTCATGTATATGTTGCCTTCTGGTTCTCTCCTTTTAGCTTTCTCTGCTGTAGTTAGATCTGCTGGAGTCTCCTGCCACACTCTAACATGTTTCACATTCTCTATAACAATCCATGCAGGGCTTTATATGTCAGTAAAAAAATCTACAGTCAATACAGTATTTAACAGGAAGTCAGTGTAGCACTGATAAAACTGGGCTGATGTGATCAACTTTTCTGGTTAGTACTCTAGTTGCCATATTCTAAACTATTTGAAGTTTATTTAGGCCCCTGCTGAAGCATCCTGACAATAATGCATTGCAGTAGTCTAGCCCTGAAGTTATAAAGGCATGTACCAACTTTTTAGTATGGTGTTGGAATAACACATTTCTTAGCTTTATATTGTTTCGAAGGTGAAGAAATGCTGTCCTTGTAATATTACCTGTGTTGATTCAACATCAGATCTGGATCAGCACCAATATTTTTAGCTACTGAACCAGGTACACAATCTTCAATTTTCTTCATGTGTCATCAGCATAGCAATGGAAATTAATTTTGTGTGTACTTATAACTAAGCCTTATGGCACCATGTATAATATGAATAGCAGAGGACCTAAAATAGAATCTTGGGGGACCTAATATTTCACTTTTGTGTAATTAGACAATACATTATTTATCTTTACAAACTGGAACCGGCCGGTGAGGTATGACGTAAACCAGGATAACTAAATTCCTGTGATTCCAGCTATGTTTTCTAATCTATTTAAGAGAATAGAATGATCTATAGTGTCAAAAGTAGTATTTGAGGTTCAGTTCCTGCCTGATTTAAGTTTGGAGATTGCGCTAAATAAAGCTCTAGGATTGTTTTTGTTGTTGGGAACCAAACCCCGTAACATTTTTGGGTATAAAACAGCATCGTAGACTGGCAGAGTCTTTCAGAGGTAAATATTGTGAGAGGTCACCATTCTGTGACAGACTACACTACACAAGAGAGTTTCATAATGTGAAGTATCAAAGAACTTGGAGATTATCATCTGAACTGTGCTGTTTAAAGCATGTATTATGAATACAGGGGTCACCTGTCACTACTTTTCTGAAACATGTTGCATCAAATATATATTTATGATTTACACATCATTGCAGTCTGTATGCATCATGGAGCTTCTTTAATACAAGGTAACATAGCAGCAATTCCACATACTGATTCATTTTACAGACCCATGTAGACAAAGCTTTACCTGATATGTTAGGTTTCATAGGGTTAGGTATGTTAGCAGATCTAGGCAAAGTTAAACGGTTAGTAGGAGTAATCACTAATGTTGACTGTACTTTAGTTTTTAGTGAAGGTATGGTATTTATGAATGTTGTTTTACATTTATAATATTGATTGAATTGTTTATACTGGCAGATCCAGGTGTCAATGAAGTTTAATGGTCAGTCTGCTGTGGAAGTACAGCCCCACTCCAATGTAGACGAGCTGAAATCCATGACCTCCATCAGCCTATATGTTCGAGTTGATCCAGACAAAGACCCCATTGAGGATCGATTCCTGCTTTACCTTGGAGACAAGAATGTAAGTACCACTTGGAGACTGGAGGGGAACAACACACATTTATACTCAATATACATTCAATTATGATGCACCCACTGTTAATAAATAATTCATAGTTTGTGTTTTAGTTTATGATAATATGTGTGTTCATGCTTGTCTTTATGCCTGTGTCAGTGTGTTTATGTTTATTTTTGTGCCTGTGCTTGTTCATTTATGCCTGTATTCGTGCATAATTGATGTCTATGTTTATGTCTGCATTTACGCCTGTGGTTGTTCGTGTCTGTTTATTTTTGTCTGCATATCTTTGTTTTTAATTTATATTTATGTTTGTTTTGTGGTTACTTTAATGTTTTTGTGCATATGTTTGTTTACATTTGTGTTCCTGTTTATTGTGGCCCTCAAGTGGTTACACAATAGAAATCTCTAAACTCAAACGTGCTACTGTGATACCTCTTAAAAATCCCCAAATTAAGGACACCGGTTGATGAGACCGCAGTTAAAAATACAATTTGTTCTTTAATTCTAAAATCACAAATACTATTAAAAAAACTATAACACAAACTTCAGTATTTGGCTAACATCAAACAGCATCCAATCATGCCATTACCACAACCAGGTAGCCGTTCCCCAACCAGAAGACTGTGGCACTCACAGGTAACTCTAGGGTCTCACAAAAGAGACAGAAAACACAACCATTGGCCTCACACTTTGCCACCCCACACCAAATCCTATACACACACACACACACACACACACACACACAAATGAGATTACTATAATAAAGAAATAAAATCTTTACATGCACAAGAAAATTATAAATCAAATATATAAAAAAGAAAACAATCAACTTTAAATCAACCAATAAAGTTATTCTCAACCAAAATATATCCAAAAAAAACCCCAATGGCATATACTGTCTGCCAAGGTGAACTGAGACCACCTAAAATGTAATCGGAGGCCACACTAGTCAGTCATGAGGGAATTCGTTTTAAAATGGCTACACATGATTTAGGCACCCAATGTGATGAAAAATCCTCTGAGCATCTACTACAAGGGATGCTCAACCTTCCAGTAATCCAGAATAAAAATAATAAAATCAATGTACATAAAACAAAGTTCACATAAAAAAAAGAGTGGCTATTATCCCCCAGGCACCTGCGCCCTGTAAGACAATGTAGGCACAAGGTTACTAAAATGAGCCTAGTTTCAACACAGCATCCCTTTAAAATAGGCCAGCTCACACCTATACAGCGATGTATTAACACATGTACCCCTGAGAACCTCAGCTCCCACCAGGCATCCGAATCGATCTCAGACTATAATAAAAACGTACCATAACAAAAGAGCCTTAGATCACAACAACCGCATTGTGTCTTCATGCTACTAATCACTCAGACACTCCAACACACATTGTTGCCACTTCCTACTCTCGTTAATGATCTACAAAAACACGCAGTATAAAGCACAGGAACAATTGTTACATATTAACTTGATAAGAAAGAAATTACCTGCTGCACGCGAAGACCAACAGAACCCACACGAGACCAAACGATACTTTGGTGAGCTATCGCGGGACTAAAATACCCCCCCAAAATGGCCGCCTCCAGGCGCTGCCTTCAAAATAAAAGTCCCTCTCTCACTATTAAGCCTGCTGGCTACATTATGTTTACATTTGTGTTTGTGTTCTTGTTTTTGTTCATGCGTATGTTTTTGTTTACATTAGTATTTTTTTCATGTTCATGTTTGTTTATGTTAATTCTTATAATTATGTTTGTGTTTATGTTTGTCTTTGTTACAGGGTCATAAGGACTACATGGGTCTGGCGATAAAGAATGATAACCTGGTGTTTGTGTATAATCTGGGAGGAGAAGATGTGGAGATTTCTCTGAGCTCCAAACCTGTGAGCTCATGGCCACCAGTCTTTAACCTTGTCAGAGTAGAGAGGTATACCATCACAGAGGTCTTCCTGGAGTCAGCAGTGCTTAGCCTGAAACCTTAACTATAACAACCTTCTCCTCTGTCCTCTCCAGGCTGGGTCGTCATGGTAAAGTGTTTTTGACTGTGCCCAGTCAGGAGACCATTGCTGAGCAGAAGTTCATCCAGAAAGGTGATGCAGGAGGGACAGACTCTTTGTTTCACCTGGACCCCAAAGAGTCCGTTTTCCTCATAGGGGGGGTTACACCCGATGTCAAGGTCAGTTTTACTGATAAACATACATACAGGATAACTGGGTGATGTTGACGCTCAGAGAGTGTGTTGTGTGTTGGGTGTAGCTGCCTCCTGCTCTGAGTCTGGCTCCGTTTGTGGGTTGCATTGAACTGGCTACTCTCAATAATGATGTCATCAGCCTCTACAACTTCAAGAAGCTGCATGAGATGAATGTGGTTTCGTCTCCACCTTGTCCGAGGTACAGAATTCCAGCCTGTGTTGTCTTCTTCTCTGTTTTGTATGTTCTTGTTCTGTATTTCTAACAACAACCGAATAACACTAGTGTATTATAATATTCAGTGTATTATTTAGTTATTCTATTATTCTGAATGTAACACAATCTGCCTGGTTTACTTTTATGTCCTTTAACCTGACCAGAGTCAGAGCTTCCAGTTGAGCCTGTGCAGAGAGAACCATGTGACATCATCTGTCCTTTAACAGCTCTTAGTAATCATTTGGAGATCAAAAAATACTGGTCTAGATTAGAAAGAGGAATATTTGCATACAGTTGTCAGCTGCATAACTGTAAGGGAACATCCCTTTATGCTGAGCTTAGTAAGACAAATGTTTTCACTGTTAGACAGTTCTATACTTTGGGAAGGTAAGTCCAGAACCTGCACTCCATAATTACACAGCCACTCTGCTGTAACACATACAGATTGTTTTTTTATTGATTATGTTGAAATAACCATGGAAGCAGGTCATGTTCTTTAATGGAGCAGGTGTGCAGGTTACCCACACAGGAATCCCTTAATCTGTTAACATGTAAAGGTGTTGAGAAAGGCCAAGCATACCAAGTAATCTTTTACTGTAAAGAGTGAAATATCTAAATCCCCTGCAATCTCTGGCTGAGGAACACACAAGCATGACTGTACTGCCTGTTTAGTCCATTTCAGAATGAGAAAATATTTATAAAAAACAATATAGTAAAGATAAAATTAATAATCTTTTTATTTTACTGTTTTTGTTAAAATACAGGTTAAACAATATTAGAAATCTGCTTTCTGATGTTATTTATTATGTATTTATTTATTAGCGTTTATTATAATATTATTGTTTATTATTATTTATTAGCATTTTATTTAAGGTCCCAACTTTATTAGCAGTTTAAAGAAACTAGTGTTATTGGTACACTGTATTATATAAGTATATATGTATTATAATACCATATTGTATTTTTATCTCTCCGTCTCTCTCTCTCTCTCTCTCTCTCTTTCTCTCTCTTTCTCTCTCTCTCTCTCTCTCTCTCTCTCTCTCTCTCTCTCTGTCTCTCTGTCTCTCTCTCTCTCTTTGTAGGTATAAGCTGGCATTCTCTCAGGGCCGTGTGACAAGTTTTCTGTTTGATGGTATGGGTTATGCTCTGGTCAGTAACATTGAAAGGCGGGGCAGAATTGGAGTGGTCACCCGCTTTGATATCGAAGTACGAACAGTCGCCAACAATGGCATCTTGTTCCTCATGGTCAACCAGGTAAATATAGATTAATTACAGAGTCAGGTAACAATCTATGATGTTGAAAGCATGCTGTTGTGTGTGGCTTCCTCAGCAAAATTTCTTTGTGTTGATTTATTCAGGCAAATTTTTTTGTGCTTGAGCTGAAAAATGGATTTTTGCATCTGGTGTATGATTTCGGCTTTGCTGATGGTCCCATCGTCATGGAGAGTGACCTGGCAAAACTGAAGATAAACGATGCAAGATATCACGAGGTTCAACCTGTTTAAACATTCTTTCACCAGTAATTACAACAATTGCTCCACTGCCTGTAATCACTGTTTGTATTCTCTTGTGATCAGTGATTACCACACTATCAGTAATCACTGTATGTATGAAGTTATGCTTCTGGACTATGGAACTCAATTCCAACTTTTGTTGTACAGTCAGGCTTAGTGTTCACTTTGAAGAAACATTTAAAGCTGTATCTTTTTAACTCTGCATGTAATTTAAAATTTATTATTATTATTATTATTATTATTATTATTATCAGTAATTATTACTGCCTGTATTACTTTATAATTAGTAATTGCCCCTTGTGTGTAATTGCTCCAGGTATCAGTGATTTACCACTTCTCTAAGAAAATTATTCTGCTGGTGGACAGAAGCTATGTGAAGTCAATGGAAAATGAGAAAAAAACACTTCCTTTCTCTGATATTTACATCGGAGGAGCTCCATCCAGCCTACTACTGTCCAGGTACTCATACAGTCTCACCACCTTTACTGTACCTGCTACACTAATGTCACCTTTACTGCACTTGCTTAACTAATATTACCTTCCTTACTGCACTTTCTACTCTTACATCACCACCTTTACTGTTTTCACCACACTAATATCACCACCATTACTACATCGACTACGCTAATATCACCATCTTCATTGCATCAGTCACCCTAATATCACCACCTTCACTGCACCTGTTACACATGTCTGTAAGAAGACTGATGTGTTTTTCTTTATAGGCCTGAGCTGTCCTCTCTGGTGGGTCTGAGAGGTTGTGTGAAGGGGTTTCAGTTCCAGAAGAAAGACTTTAACCTGCTGGAGGAGCCTGGAACCATTGGCATCAGCAGTGGCTGCCCAGAGGAATCCTTTGTGTGTAGCTCAAAAGCCTGTTTTAAATACTTAAAAAAATATTACTGTCACTTTTGCTCCATCCAAAAATTAGTCACTAAATAACAGTATTCAGTGCACAATTTTTAGTCCATCATTGAATTAATTCCAAACATTTACTTAACAACAATTGTTAAATCGCACTGGTAAGTAGGACAGAGGAGCTTGTTGGTTGTAATGCGATTGAAGTTGGTCAAATGATTGCAGATATTAAGAAAAAGATTAACTTTATTTACTAAGAGCAAACCCAAAAAAAGTAGTCAATAATAAAAACCAGGTCAAAACCGATGTGATCAAAAACAGGTACATGGGCATAGTGAAAGTCAAGTCAAAACAAAAAAAAAACTCAAAACCAAAAGACAATAAAATCAAATGACCAACAGTATTAAGATTATGACAGATTTTAGCGAGGGGGGAGCTGAGAACATTTTAACACAGAAAAATATGTAAATACTTTTTATTTACAATTTTATAATTTGGAAGAAAATGGCAATTTGTTTATTTGTTTGCATCTGTGTGTACAGATGTCCCGTCAGGTGTATTTCACAGGTGGGGGTTACCTGGGCTCCACAGCAAAGATTTCTCCGTTCAGCTCCTTTGAGGGAGGACTGAACTTCAGAACACTGCAGCCCTCTGGCCTGCTCTTCTACCACAGCGAAGGGGTGTGTCTCATTAATAATACTAATAATAATCATGGGGATGATAATTACACAAAAAAAAGTGTTTCACAAGGTATGTAAATAAGCCAAACGAGCACATTAAAAGTGTATATGTGCCTCTGTTCCAGTCTGACGAGTTCTCTCTCTCGCTGGAAAATGGTGCCATTGTGCTCTACTCCAGAGGGACCAAAGTCAAATCACACAAGAAGAACTACAGCGATGGACGACCTCATTTCCTGGTGGCCTCTGTTACCAAGCAGAAGTAAGAACTTCACATTTTTAATCTAAGGATCTCTTCTTTTCCTTATATGTACAGCACAAATCTGCCTGATGCCCATGTAAAATGATTGTCTAATCACAGAAACAATAAAACTATCAAGAGTAGACAAATGCAGTGTCTTCTCTAACATGTTAATATTTGAGTAACTGATTTGACTTATTTAACCATTTGGAAACAAAAGAAAAAAAACATCTATATAACCAGGAAGCCTTTTATGGGATATTATGGCTACAATGAGCTTTTGTGGGCTCTCAGTTTGACACTCATGTGGCATTTTTACTGAAAATATTAAGTAGATCTGTGATTGCCAGAATTTATCTGTTTATTTGTTTTTTAAAATCTGTTTGTTTCATATTTGTGTATACTGGCAGTGGTTTAAATTGATCTCTCAGTTTATATTGGGTACATTTAATCATCTCTCTCTGTAGATATCAGATTATCATTGATGACAGAGATAAGCAGGAGAAGAAGAATCCTGATTCCTCTCAGTCCGACAGCACTCTGAAAGTGTTCTACTATGGAGGATCACCACATAGTAAAATACAGAACTATACTGGCTGTATCAGCTACACCTACATCAACAGGTACCAGCATATGTGTTCTAATACAACCATGATTAGTTAGCATGTATGTTAGAAACAATTATAATTAAACAAATTAAATGATTCACTGACATAACTTGGACTGCAAAAACCTGTACATGAAGATCACATGATCTTCACAGTGTGTGTGTATATATTTTAGTTATATTAGTATATATATATATATTAGTTAATGAGGTTGCAAACAATTAGTATCTAAAATCTCTTTGCAGGCAGGATCGTGATATAGAAGCTGAGGACTTCCAGCATTACAATGAGAAGGTGAATGTTTCTCTACAGGACTGTCCTATAAAGAGACCACCAGCTACTCTACTGTCTGCAGATGGAAAACAGTCTGCATCATCCCGCAAGGTGATTCACTAAAAATATTCACTAACTAACGAAAACTAAGGGTGGGAGATTTAGCCTGCAGCAGATTAGTTCCATCCATTCAGCCTACAGCAGTTTAGTTCCACCTACAAACTTTTTTGCACATGACTGTATGGCAGTTGTTTGTGTCCTATGTGTTAATGTGTTAATTAAGACATTTGCTTCTGAGTGTGAGACCCTGTGCTCTTTTTATCTCATTTGAACTCTCCTCTTCCTCTTCCTTAGGTGGGCAGGGATAAGCCTGGCCTGCCGCAGGGCATTCTGGAACAGCAGGATGACCCTCTGGAGGCTCAGGAAGCAGAGAACACGCCCTGTTACCTGTCATTACACCCACGAGCTAACACACATGCCCACCAGTACAGTGGCTTTGCTCACAGCAGGCAGGAGTATGGAGGTGTCTCAGAGACCATTACAAAGAGGTGACCTAGCTTCACCTGACTTTACCTGACCGTACCTGACATTATGTGACCTTACCATACTTCACATAACCTTACCTGACTTTACTGGACTTTACCTGACCTTTCCTGATCATAGAAAAGTTCGATGTCAGTGAGGTAGGACCAAATCACTATTGTAAAGCTGGACACAGACATTTTAAGCGATTATTTAAATACTTATTTTAATAAGTTTATTTAACTTAAGTATAGATCTCCTCACATTTCCAGAAATAAACACTTACATTATTTCTTTTAAAAAAGTCATCAGGGCACAAACTGAACTGTAAGCACCGTTAGTGATTTTAAAGTAGTTTATTGCTGTAGCATATAAACAACTGTGTCCAAAGTTATTTTGAGGTTTGAAAAAAAGGATAATACCGATTAAAATGTGCTGCTGAAGTCGCCAGTAGTATAGGCTCAGTCCTTTGCTAATCTTCACCCTTCACTTCAGCAAATACAGTAACATGACAGCCCTTTACATGGCACTGGTGATCACCTCAAGGGGAAATTATGAGGTCAAGTGGGTGGAGAGGTTCTTATTCAGGAGGATTGTGATATGTGGTATATAAAGAAAATTGATGTGAAACTCCTTTGTCTCTGCTGTAGATTTCATGTCTCCATGTCCATGAGAACCCGCTCGGCATCTGGAGTCCTGATGTACATGTCAGATGGATCAGACAATGACTTCCTTTCCCTCTTCCTTTCACACGGTCAACTCACTTTCTCTTTTGGCTCGGGTCAGCAGCAGCTTTGCCTCCGCACCGTAAACACATACAACGATGGACAGTGGCACAACGTAAGACCCCAAACACCAGCTCAGTCTTACACATCTGTTAAATTATCTTATTATTATTATTATTATTATTATTATTATTATTAATAATAATAATAATAATAATAATTGTCATTACTGTTTAATATAATTATTGGGACTGTTGTGTTTAATGTTTGTTTAAAAGTTTTGTAAAAACACATATATATTATTATGAATTTCCCAACAGAAAACCGTTTAAACAGGAATGTTCTTTCTGTGATATGTAGGTAGATACAACTATGTGAGCTCTTCCAGGACTGTAGGAGCTGGACTGAAGGTCTTACATATTTGATTAACCACCAATGTAATTACGAAGTAACTGAGAAATTAACCAATCAACCAACATAACTCTAGTCCCACTGGAGGTTCCAGATAATAGACTGTGAATATGATGGCTAATGTTAATGTTATTTAAAGCTAACACATTAAAATATTACCTAGCACCCAAGTTTTCCAGTTCTCAAATACTAAAATTCTCAGATAAGAAATCAGAACCTGTCACTGAATTTACGACGCTGAGCGCACATTAACAAGCAGCAAGTGAATAAGGCTGATTATGTGCTGTCTCTGTGTTCTGTGTTCTAGATAATCCTGGTCAGAGATGGTAATCTGGGCAGGATAGTGGTAGACGGAGTGTTGGTGGTGGAGGAGAAACTTGCAAACAGAAACTTCCTACTCTTCCTCAAGGATCCGCTCTACGTGGGAGGAGTTCCACCTGGATACGCTCAGAAACACATGCAGGTACACACACACACACACACACATTTCGTTTACTTGGGGTAGTGTTATGATTGTTTTTGATAAAGTGAAATGTTCAATCATTTGTTTTAATAAAATACACATAATCAATGTATAGGGTCACTTAAAGCTAAAGGATTTTAGTCTAAATTCTGAAACATGTTACAGCTCTGACTCTGAACCAGTTCATCATTTGTATACATATAGACACAACAAACTGGCTTTTAAAGTGCAAATGAGTTCTGAAAGTTATTAAGTAACAAAAATTGTATTTATCATAATTACTGTTTCCGGTCAGGAGATTTCAGTGTCCAGTTTTTCGGGTTGTGTCAGAGATCTTCAGCTGAATGGACGCTGGATCTCCTCCATTTCCCACGTTTTTGGAGTCACACCCTGCTACGAGGGTCCTATGGAGCCAGGGACGTATTTCTCGGATGAAGGGGGCTATGTGGTGCTGGGTAATAATGATGTTTATTTATTAAATAAACCCAGATAAGTGAACAGATTTTACAATTACAGTAATAAAAATATATGACCTAATGTTTCTCACAATGAGTAAAATTACAGATTCTAAGTACCACTGACTGCTGACAGGTTAGCCACATTAGAATGTGTGCCAATAGTGTTCCTTGAACTTCTGCTGTACTCTCTCTTTTACCAGATGACTCTTTCAGCCTGGGGTTACAGTTTAAGGTGGTGATGGAGGTGCGCCCCCGTTTGGCCTCAGGAGTGCTACTGCATGTCTTTACCACACCAGAAGACTTTCTGACCGTCTACCTCCATCAGGGCAAGGTGAACTTACACATCTTATTAGAAACACCTGCCTTGTACTACCACTAATTGGCTGCTTTATTAGAAACATCTACCATGTCTTTGGTGTTCTTAGGTGATCGTACAGGTGAATAGTGGAGCTGGGGGGTTCTCCACAGATGTCTCACCCAGAAGGGACATTTGTGATGGAAACTGGCACAAGATCACAGGTCAGGGTTTGAGAGGCACTAATTACAGCAATGTTTTGTCTTTCATATTAAAAATATATGTGCTTTATTTTTTGTTAAGTGTGTAAATGATGCACTTCTGGACCAGGTAATCAATACTCTGATATTCTGACTGAAACTTCTTGCTGTGTGTGTTCCTGCTTAGTGATTAGAGACACTAACAGGGTGCAGCTGGATGTGGACTATGAGGTGGCCCATGTCATTGGACCTGTGACCCCCAAGACGGAAATTCCCAAAGCACCTATTTTCGTCGGAGGAGCTCCAGGTCAGAAACATCAGTGCTTACAGTTTTAGTCCAACAAAAATATGTTGTCTGAAATGTGCTGCTGTTCCAACTTAAATCATATAGGATAAAATTATTAATGTAGATCACTGTAGTGTGAAGTGGAATCAGTCCAACATGAGAGGATGAAGAAGTGCTGCCCAGATGGCATATTCTAAATTCTTATCAATCACGTTGAAGGTGCTGCTCCTGGTTAGATTATTTATGGAAAGGTAGCCAATAAAAGGAACAATAAACATAACAATGGCTAAAGCTGTTGGTAAGTGACCTGCACCGCCCGCTCTCTACAACAAAGCACATTCAGCAGCAAACAAAAGAAGTGATATAAATATAAGCAAAACAAGACTTACCTTGGTGCTGCTTTCCACTGCTGGAGACACTCTTGGACAGTGAAGGGATGAAGTTTCATGCTAAGAGGAGCTTCTGTTGACATGTCATCCTCTATTGTTTGGAGAATGAACTTGACGAGTTGTATCATCTAAAAGATTGCTCCTTTAAAGCCAGTAACATATTCAGCATGTCTAGGACAGTTTGCATTTCTACCAGAAGGGGAGTATTTTTCAGAGACGTTTATTAATGCACATTCTCCATAAGTCCTTTTTATCATTGTCTGCGCCTCCTTACTCCTGATCAGTGCTGTTTCTGACGGAGTTTTCTTTGTGTAGCTGCACACCAGCATGCGAAAACAAGTAAAAACCAGAACTGGTGTTTTGGATAGTAGAGGTGTTCAGAGCGGTCAGCTTGAGCATTGGAAATATAATGATACATTTTCCAAACTGATTTCATTGCTGTTATCAATTATTAACAAAACAAGTGGTCCTAGTTTCAGCTTCAGTTATATAGAAATATCAATTCTCTATTTCAGCCCAAATGTAGTAAGTCAGTAGAGACATGTTTGGTGTTAGCATCTTTAATTTTGGCTATGAGGCTAATGTAATGCTTTACATGCCTAACCAATTAGCACTGAGCTAACTGCATGTCTCTAATATATGTAATTATGTGTTTTTTGGACTAAACTGGGCTGTTTTCCTGTCACATGTCTGATTCCTCTACAGATTCTCTGCTTCCTGTGGGCATAAACAGTAGACAGGCTTTGACGGGCTGCATAAGGAACCTGTTTGTGGGTGAATCTGCTGTTAAGTTCATCAAAGCTGCACTGGTCAGTGGAGCTGTGAGCCTCAGTGGCTGCCCAGCTGCCTAAACACCCGGATATCATTCTATCATCCCGTCTTGTGACCTGTCTTCTTGTCCTGCATCTGACATCCTGGCACTTAATATGTAAATTAGTGGCGTCACAAATCATAGTCTTTTACTATAAACAGTATGCCAATGCCATGACTAGTGTAGTAAGAAAAACTGTAGACACTGGGAAAATATACTATGTCAGGTATTTAATCTCATCATTCTACTTTTACAGGGGAAATGGCTTCTGAAGTCTGTTTAGCTGTACAGTATAGACCACCAAATCATAGGTCATTCTGTAGTGTTATGTCCACATTTGAAGCTCAGGCCCTAAGTTTTGAGAAATTGCCTTTATGGCACCATCTGGTGATTAAATATGTTCAAAGCCTGATTTGTATTGTCATGTGTACATTTCTCACTATTTCCTCTGAATTATAAGCTCATAAAAGAGATAATACTAATATTGCAACATGCAAACTCATGTTACAATTCCTTGATAAACTTCATAGAGTGATAGGATTTTAATTCCGTAAAGCAGCAGATACAGCAAAGAAAAAGCATAACCTCACTTAGCTTCAAGCTAAAAACATAGCCTGTTTTCCTCCACCAGCTCACCCAACTCTTCAAAATCAAAAGTCCTTGATTTAACAAAACAGAATAAATATTTCTCCTTTTTATCTCTAACTGAACTACATAATAGTATTGTTGCCACAGATGCTAAAACTGTCAATTTCCAGTTTGACAGTTTCTTAGTTGAACGATGTGTTAAACAGTCCTGCATTTCAGATGCAACCATTTAGTTTACACAGCTAAGCCTAATTTCTATGTTATGTTCATTATTAACTCTAACAAATACTTTATCAATCTGTACTGGATTTATAGAATGACCAATGTTTGAGAGCTCTGTAACTGAAGAACATTTTGTAAGTGTCAACAGAGGAGCCCAAAACATCCTGGTGAAAAAACCTTGATTCTGTAACAATTGTTTTATTATGTTAACACATTGCTTGAACTCCTGACCTCATATAATTTGCATACTAAAAATTTGTAAAAAAAATTTCACTTCTGCCAGTAAATACACCTTTATAAACATCTTCCTGGAGCCTGTGTTGAAATTAGTGCAAAAATGTCTTTTTTAATGTATAATATATTTTTTATTTTTACACCATTACTTAAAGCTGAAAACAAGTTCATTTGGGATAAAATGTCTTGCCCATCACACCTAAAAGACATGGTTCTGAAAACACCTCATTAAAAAACTTAAACTGCTTTAATAAAGGTTTAATAATAAAATTAATTATGCTGGTGTTCAGTATTGATAATTGTATGTTTGGAAATAGTGCAGTGTGCACTCTATTCTGCCTGGTCAACCCACCAGAGAAATCCTGCCCCTATAGTGAATACAGCATTTAGACACAACAAGCGCCACTAGTGAATCAGTGTTTTGTGGAGCAGATGTATAAAGACATCATCATCAACGATATGTAAACTGTAGTGGGTCCATTGAGTCCGGCAGTGAAGAAGCGCTAAAGTCTCTGATGAGCCTTTCAAAGCACTTCATCAGAACTGATGTGAGGGTTACTAGTCAGGCTAGAAGGGGTTTCTTTGGAAGAGGAACAATAACTGCATATTTAAAACATGTGCCATGGAGAGGTTAAAAATGTATTTAATGACTTGAATGCTTGCCTCACTGAAAAAGCAGCTTTGTCTTCTGACAGACTAGGCACATGCGCTGTAGGCAGCATTAACACTTTTTAGCACTGTTAGTGCTAGTGGCTACAGCTTCAACATGAGCGCAAAATGTGTTTAGCTTGTTCACCAGACACTTGTCTGCACACCAATCTGGAGGTGGGTTTTTGTAATCCATCATCATCTGTAGCCCCTGTCACAGGGTTTTAAAGCCTCTTTGCTGGAATTGTCATTCTCTTATCCTCATGTAGCACAACTTTACCTCCCTTACCACCCTGTGTACTCTGTGGCCTTGTACTTCGGAACATTTGTGCTGACGAGTCCCACTTGTGAAGTGGTGCCGTGGTGCCATGGTCCAACTTTCCAAACACAAAATAAAACGAGTGGATGGGTCCTTCATTGCTGTCTCTAAACAGAGTATAGCAGTGGTGCAGTGTCCTATCGCCCCTGGTGGGACAGTTAATGTGTTGAAAGTTAGGCACTGCACAAGGCTGTCACTGTTAAAATCCTCAAATATAATTTGTGTCTAAAAATTTAGTTCACACAGTGCCGAGTCCAGGTTCGGGGGACAGTGAAGGTGCTAACTATGATCAAAATAAACTTCTGAAGAAGGTTTAAAGGATGGCAAGTTGCTTCAGGTTAGGTGTGCAGGAGTGTATGAGAGTAACAATGCTGCATTGTTGCACCAACAGCTATCGATCATCGCACACACTCAACCTTCCCTTAGCTTTCCCGACGTCATTGACCTGTCCCTGTGGTATACCAAGAAGAACTCGGCCGGCTGGATGACATGATGTCCCTTTGATTCTAAAACTTGATTCTAAAGTGACAGAGTCTAAAATAAATAGAAAAGGAGAAAGAAGAGAAAATGGTGCCAGTGTGCTCCTCGGCAGCTCGTTGTCTCTCATCTATGACTACATTTATTCACTGGTTTGTTTTACTGTATCATTGCTCTATCTGCATTATCTTACGATCAGGAGACTCTCCTGGCAATCTGGTTTACTTTGGTAAGGTTTGCAGCAAGAGCTTCAGGTGAACTGCCCTTTGAACCTATGGTTTTACTTACCCTTGCCTGCCCGTATTTGTAGCCTACATTGCCGCACTGCTTACAGGATAAGACACTGCAGAAAACATGGCAAACGTGGAGGTGTACGGGGGGAATTGGAATACTTCTCAGGCAATCCTCTGAGATTTAAAGCGTGTGCCTGAATCTTGAACTTGGAGGTTGTGTTTTTATTTCCCAACACTCGAAAACACATACCTTCAACCTTTCTGCCTTCTCATCAGCTTCTGCTTCTGGGGAGAGTGCATGTCTGAGGTGGTGGAATTAATCATCAGAATCTTTGCTCTTTGGAGTTTTAGCACCTGGCACACAGTGAGTTTATTCCAGAAGAATTGGCTCTTATCAATGCACGATCAGTCTCAACGAGACTTTCATTCTGAATGACTTTATAAACAGACTCCTTTGAACTTTTCATCATTTTATACACCCAGGGAGGTTGGCAGGGCTGGTGGACTGGCATCCATTTGAAATTCACATTTTAAATGCTGGTTAATCTTAGAAGAAAAGTTCCCAAACTTTAAGGCTCAGCTGTTGTCAGATGTGGACTTACCTTCTCCACTGCTCTGCACCCTCTGCACTCCTATATGCAAGATTGACTTTATACAGGAATTTTCTGACTTTTTATCTTTAATTGTATCCACTACAGACTCTACAGGAGAAATTGAGCAGCCTTGCCTAACTCCACTTTTGAGATGCATTACGATTAACAATCACAGAGCTATTAATTCCTGTATATAACATATTAATAACATTCATAAATTAGTCAGCAAAGCCAAACAATTGCAAACAACACACTTACCCCAAGTCTCATGCCCTGAACTTCTTTCATTGTCATCTGGTCACCCTAGCCCGTGTTATATTGATACAGATCAATTCCTTTTTTTCTCAAAATACACACACACACACACACACACACACACACACACACACACACACACACACACATCCTTTATTATATTTTAGTTTTAATAAAATGTTTTGAGACATTTGTGAACTAAGCTTTGTGAAGATATTTTGGTGTCTTTCCAGTTACAGTGTTTCCCCAACACTGATTTTAGATTGATGGTCCAAAATGACTTAAACATTTTTTTTTAATTTGTTGTTCTTATTTGAGTGCTCAGCACCCCTAAACCTCTAAGCCTACAATCGCCCCTGCTCAACAGTATCAAAGGCTTAAAAAAAAATCTAAAAATCTAAAAAGAAATAATAGCTTTGGAGTTAACAAATCAAAAATCAAGCTTATATTGTTGCTGATATTCCAACCCTTTACAAAACCCGATTGTGTTTCAGAAACAATATTAAAGACTTAAAATATAAAGTATTTTGTCTGTTAGCATGAACCAAAGCTAAAATTTTATAATTTACAGTCAAGAGTAATGGGCCGCCAGTTGTCTTAAAATAACATGTACTCACCAGGTTTGGGAATAAGAGATATAAGTCCTTGTTTCATAGTCGTTGTCATTTCTCCCTTTAATTATTCTACTGATAAACCATCAAACTACTCACCCGGTGATAAACCATCACCTAGTGATTTCCCTTTTTTGATTGAAAATAGTGCCATGCTCATTTCCTCAATAGTTAACTTGGTGTCACATTTAGCTCTGAAGTTTGTCTCTGTAATAGGAATATGATGACAGATATTAGTTAGAAATGTATCACAACATATAAAACACTGCTGCTTTGAAATTAGTAGTGTACAGATTACCATAGAGGACAAAATTAGATATTATTTGGGGATTTGTATTATTACCACCATTAATATTGAGTGCAGTTAAGGAATTCCTTTTACTGTTCCTTCTTTCCAAGGCAAAGAAATACCTTGTGTTCCTTTCCCCCTCCTCTTTTGAATTGACATGATTTATCTCAATAAACTCAAATATAAATGATTTGTCTGCAAATTAATTTCTTTAACTTCCAATTTCTCTTCTTCTGTGTGTTCTTCTGTGATCTGTGTTTTATTCAGTAAAACATTAATTCTACTAAATAACTCCCCTTCCAATTTATTGCTGGAATTTTTCAACTCTGTACTTCTTTGAATAGCAATACATCTAGCTCTGTATTTGAAAAAATCCCATAAACCTTCGTAGCTACCTTAATTTACTTAAGCAAGTTTGTAATACATTCATTAAACTAATTATCTGTCAAGAGTGTATTATTTAATGTCCAAGAACCCCAAGTTAGCCTTCTCCCTACTGTCACCCATCTTCAATGTGACCCTTTTATGGTCTGAAAAAGGAGCAAATGAGTGAAAGACATCATTATGTAAGTGTATAGCAGAGGTAGAAATTAAGAGAAAATAAATTTAGATGGCAGATTCCCGTTGGACCATGTGTATTTGGATTAAGAAAAGGCCATGCATCTATCAGGAAGAGATCAACACATAAGGGTATAGTAAGATTTCTCAGAAGACTTAAAATTGAAAAGGATGTATGTTTCATCCATGCACTTGCAAAATCCCCACCCAAAATAATAATAGCAACAGAATGTTTGCTAAATTGCCCTAGTCTCACAGATGTTATCTTGCAAAACAGTAATCTGTTTGGAGGGTGGGAGTTATGAGAATATATATTACATATAATGAAAGTTGTGTTATCCTGCTTAACTACAATTAAGATCCATTTTCATTCAATGTAAAGAAAAAAAACAGAAAAGAAATGAACCCTTAAGGTCATAAGAGAAAGGAAACACACTACCTAACCTACCTAAGATCTGAGGATTACGCGACGCTGCGCCGCGACGTCATCAGGACGCGACGGGCTGGTTTGAAGTATGAGGGCGCGAAGCGGCAGCGGTTAAATAAAACTAAAAATATTAATGTATAATTAGAATAAACCGGCGATTATAGGATTAAAAAGAGCTGCTGGTTCCTCTGTGTGTGGGCAGAATGACTCAGTCTGTAGTTATTCAAGGTAAGCCGTGTTTAGCATATTAGCTTCACATTAAGGTACGTTTGTAAGCTTTTACTGTTGATGTTAAGCGATCATTTTCTCAGAGAGTCTCTCACTAACAGCAGGTGGCATTCAAACGGTTACGTTTAGTGCTTTAAACAGTTTTGAGAGTAAATTTTACTGAAGATACGTTGGTCACCATAGCAACAACTTGAGAGCAACAATAACGTTACTGTCAGAGCACCTCTGTTCAAGAGTGGAAACAGAACTTTCTGTCTTTATTTCTCTTTGAGTTAAAGTAACAAAACTGCGTACTTTTAATTGCACCTTTAAAGGCAATTCCACACGCTTTCCAAAATTGATCCGTGGGAAAATCTAGGGTCCATGTCTATATCACAAATATTTTACTGTCAGAGTCACCAGTGAAGCTACACATGTCAGCTGAGTTTTATATGGAATGTTGCTTATGGTAAAATATTGGAAAATATTAAAAACAAGAAGTCTCAAACATTGGTAGGCATATTTATAACCGTTTCATGTACTTTCTCTAAGGGAGCTTTTAAAGGTGGGGGTCTGGTCTCGATCACCAAAGCTTGTTATGATACATGCATTTTTATTTATTACAGTAAATGAACTGTATTACAGTTATACACATATCAAAACAGGTTTTGCATCTAACCAGATTAAACATTTCAAATTGTTTACTGCTGTGGTTTACGGTGGTGAAGGTGATTGGCCAAGGCCGTTTGCTTCATGACTTATTATAAAGCCTATAAAAAAATTGCCAACCTTTGGCATTTGTCACAAAAATCATCTCAAAAAACAAAGGCAGGAATAAAGTTGTAGGTAATGCCATATAAATAAAAATAAATGTACCTGAGTTGACAGCAGGCATGTTGTGTTATGTTGTGTTGTCAGTTGGACAGTGCGGTAACCAGGTGGGCTGTAGGTTCTGGGACCTGGCTCTGAGAGAACATGCATACGTCAACAAGGTAAGACTAGGTTTTACTTTCACTTCAGTTTAAGACCTTTTCTGTTAATACAGTGTCATTTTCTGCATAAACATCTTATGCCACATTATGATTGCCATCATTACTATAAACATAAATACTCAAATATTGATTTATAAGCCTTACTCAGTTCTTATGCATATGTTCTGAAGTACTTGTTTAGGCAGCCTTTAAATAAAGTCCTAGCAAGCTTAATCGTTGTTTTCATCGATTTATTAATTGATGTAATTTGAGAAGCACCAATATCACTACCTTTTTTACTGATACTGATACTTGATCCATAAATAAGGCCCGTACTGACACTAACTCTATGTAACCTAACTAGTCCTGATATTTATATATTAAATATGCAGTTTTGGTAAAATTTGTGTCCTGTGTCACAAATAAAGCATACTTGACTGAATGGCGTTTAGTTTTTAGATTTTTAGATTTAGCACATTGTGTTTGTCTGTAATTAGGACTTAGATGTAGATCAGATTAATGCAGAAAACGAATTTAATACATTAGATTAATGCAAATATCTTGCATCTAACTGTGTAAAAACAGAACTGAACAGTATGTATATATACCTGCGTTGTGTACATTTGAGCACCTGGCAGCTTTTCTGGTGGCAACAAAGAAGCTAAATGTTGTAACATATCCAGACTCCTCAAGTCCCGTTTACTTGTGCTACATGTCTAAGAGTCAGGCACTGGTTAGAAAATGTCACCGTCCTTCAATGCTGTTAGTAGGAATGACTTTCTGTGTTTTTTCAGGTAAGCGACTCATGTAAGCGGCTACAGTTAGCTTGATTTACAACAAAATACTGCCGTTTTAGATTTAGCCATAAATGTTATTACTGCTGCTCGTCTCCTGTAGAGACTGCTGAGTGATGTTGGTCATGGGTATCAGTATTTTTATAATCGAAACTGTGTTACTAGTAACTGTGCAGCACTAATAATAATAGGCATTAAATAATTCGTCCAGTAAATTTGAGTAGGGTATGGTTAATATATATTATTATTGGTTAATTAGATATACTTTTGCTAAATGTCTTTATTCCCCACAGAAAGGAATTTATGATGAAGCACTGAGCAGTTTCTTCCAGCATGTTGATTTTAGGTATCTCTCTCTCTCTTTCTTACTCTGTCTCTCTCTTTCTCTGATCTGGGCATGCTGTAATTATTTATTACAACTGATTTTAACATTCTAAAGTCCTACTGTTGAATCTTTATATTATAACCCTGTTACAGTGTAGTGATGGAGAGTGCTGTGTGTGTGCAGGAGGAGTGATGGAGCAGGTGGTGGACCTCCAGGGACCAGGATCTCAGGGCTGAGGGCTCGTGTCAGTTCCTCGTAACACTGTTTTACAGATGTGGAGAAATAGCAGCTTTTTTAGCTCTCTGATATACACTTTTGGAGGACAATTGTACATTTCAGCATACAAACACTAGCTACACAAACTAATTTTACAAACTACTTTCCCCTCACTGGCTACACCTACTAGAAACTAGAAACACCTACTTTGCACTTCCACTAATTGGCCACTTTATTAGAAACAAATACCTTGCACTTCCACTAACTTCTACTTCCCCCCCCCCTCTCTCTCTCTCTCTCTCTCTCTCTCTCTCTCTCCCTCCCTCTCCCTCTTCCTGTCACCCCTCCCTCTCTTTTCCTTTCTCTTTCCCTCCTGCTCTCTCTTCCTCCCTCATTCCCTACCGCTCTCCATCCCTTTCTCTTCCTCCCTCTATCCCGCCCCCTCCCTTCCCCTCTCTGACCCTCCCATCCCCTCTCTGACCCTCCCTTCCCCTCTCTGACCCTCCCTTCCCCTATCTGACCCTCCCTTACCCTCTCTGACCCTCACTTCTCCTCTCTCACCCTCCCTTCTCCTCTCTCACCCTCCCTTCTCCTCTCTCACCCTCCCATACCTTTTGGTCTATCCCTCTTTCCTTCCCTACCTTACCTTTGGTCTCTTCCTCTCTCCTCTCTAACCTCTCACCTGCCACCCCTCCCCTTCCTCTTTCTCCTTTTCCTTCCCCCTCTCCTTCCATCACTCTGTTGCTCTGTAGGCAGTATTGGTGGACATGGAGGAGGGTGTTCTGTCTGAGGTCCTCACGGGACCCCTGCGGCAGCTCTTCAGCTCCACTCAGCTCATCAGCGATGTGTCCGGTTCTGGAAACAACTGGTGAGGAGCATCCCTTGCAGGCCTCAGACCAGACTACACACCTGACTGAGCTCATTCAGACTGTATCTGCACTCTCACACCAACAGCAGTTGCTTTTAGACACACCTGACAGAATGTTCTTCATAAACATAAAGACCGTGTCATGTAAAAGCTTCATATTTGACTCTGTTTTGAAAGTAGTGGACAGGGAAAGTATGAGTTGATGCCTGTTAGTGGTACTCATTTTAAGAAGCTAATCAATAATATTGGCCAGTTAATCTGATTATAATGATTAGTTGGTGGAGCACTTACTCAGATCATACAGTTCATATTACTTGTTTTTCCTGTTTTGCTTCGTTACAATCTGGAATTAAAATCTATTTTTTAGGAATTGTGTCATTTGACTTGTACAACATTTCGACCACTTTAAAGGGGCAAAATATTTTTAATTGTAACACAATTGGTTGTTATCATGTATTCTTAGTGGTGTTGCAGTGTCAAGTGCTATCGGAACAGGTGCTTTTATACTGACATCATGTGACAGATCACATGACAACCCTCAAGTTGACCTAAATAATTAGTCTTAGTATAGGGGTTAAAACATATGTACAATCAGGACTCCAGACAATGTGGGCTCATTAAAGAGTATGCTATTGACATGTATCAAAGTGTTTTTTGGAACATGCTGTTGTGTTTGTGTGTCAGGGCGGTGGGCCATCATTCCTACGGGGGTGTTTATGGTGAGAAGGTAGTGGAGCAGGTGCGCAGAGCAGCAGAACAGTGCGATTGCCTCCAGTGTTTCTTCATCATGCACTCTATGGGTGGAGGTGAGTAAGTATAGAGTTCAGTTAGGAAGCAGTTTTAAGTGTAGTCCATCAGCCAGTTATTTAGTTTTAGTACTTTGAATATTTACACTCTGCTTACAAAACTAATGGAAAAGTATAAATTGTCATGTTTGGCTTCAGTTTACTACCTTTCCTAGGGCTTGCTAAGTAAGCATGCCAACTTCAGTTAATATTTCTGCAGCATGATACACAGATGTCTTTGATACCATTAAAAATGATATTTCTTCAAATTGTGTTAATTCTAATAATTTTTTGATGTTTAAATCTAATCTATATTGCGTCTTTAAACTGTACTTTAGTCCATGTTTATAGAAAATTGTATCTCTTATTGAGTGTTTTGTGAGGGGCAATATGAGTGTGTAAATGTTTTTCTATTTATGTTTAGGGACTGGTTCAGGTTTGGGGACTCATATTTTAAAGCTACTAGAAGATGAGTTTCCGGAGGTCTGCCGACTCGTTACAGCAGTGTATCCATCTGCTGAGGATGATGTCATCACTTCCCCCTACAACAGCGTCCTTGCTATGAGGGAACTAACAGAACATGCAGACTGTGTTCTGTCTGTCGAGAATCAGGTGTGTGATAAGTTTAGTAAGCCGAAGAGTAAATGTACTGTGTTATTTTAGAAAGTAATGTAATCACTTTTACCAGCTTGCAAAAATAGCAGCATTGCAAAAGTTGATATCCAGTAAAATGTAATAGTTTAGTAAGACAATCTGTTTTTACATGCTTGTTTTTTGGTGGTGTTTAGGTGTTTGTATCGGTGTGTATTGTGTTTATGTGGTTTTTTTTTAATCCGTGATGGTCCTGTTGTTTTTGTGTATTTGTTTATCAATGGCCATCTTGTGTTTGTTCATTTAGTGGTAAGGGCCTGCTGTGTTTACGTGTTTGTTAACGTGTCTGTTTACGTGTTTGGTCTTGTTTTGTCTATTGTTGGTGGTCCTTTTGTGTTTACATGTTTTTGTTTATTGATGAGATTTCTGCAGTGTTTACAGTATTTAGGTTTTTTTTGCTTATCATTGGTGGTCCTGTTGTGTTTACGTGTTGGCTTATTGGTGTTGTGTTTACATGTTTGTTTATTGTTGGTGGTCCCATTATGTTTACATGTTTGAAATTGTCCTGTTGTGTTTACGTGATGGGAATGTGTGGTATCATAATGGTCCTGTTGTGTTTATGTACTGTATTAGTTTATTGGAGATAGTTAATTTGTCTATTGTGAGGTTCTTGCTGTATTTTTGACAGTTTGGTAATTTGCTTATTATTGAGATTCTATTTGAGTTTACATGTTGCTGTGATGTTCCTACTGTGTCTGCAGTCTCTGCTGGGCATTGTGAGTAAAATCCAGCACATGGTCCACAGTGGAAAACCAGGCAGTGTGATAAAGAAGGACTGCACCATTATCTCAGGTCAGGGAGGTGTGTCCAAAACTGAGAAGCCTTTTGATGCCATGAACAACATTGTGGCCAACCTTCTGCTTAACATCACCAGGTCAGGAGATGAACAAGGAATATAATTTACTCAGTTCTCACTGCTTAATTATCCTAAATGTGGTCAACCAACTGAGACGTGTCTGAAGGTTACTTTATTAGTTTTAGTGCCGGAGCTATGACGCTAATGTAGCTAACAAGTAACAAAAGCTTATACCCCCACTAATTAGCATCAAGCCAAAATCCTTACATATGCTTAAGTTAAATCTAAAGTATTAATGTTGTTTGTGTGGTTCTCTTTGCAGCTCTGCGCGTTTTGAAGGTTCTCTGAACATGGACCTAAACGAGATTGCGATGAACCTGGTCCCGTTCCCACAGTTACACTACCTGGTGTCCAGTCTCACTCCTCTCTACACGCTGGCAGATGTTAATATTCCCACACGCAGGTACATACACCTTAGTTCCTCAAATTGAAGGACATTCTGTAATAACTCAGAGTTGAGTCTTTAATCTGTCAGCCAGAGACTTGACTCTCTTTACCCATTATATATTAACATTACATTATATTACAATATATGTATTAAATACTGTGTATAATTGTGTTCTTCAGGCTAGATCAGATGTTCACTGATGCCTTCAGTAAAGATCACCAGCTGATGAGAGCAGACCCCAAACACAGCCTCTATCTAGCCTGTGCTCTGATGCTGAGGGGCAATGTCCAACTCTCTGACATCCGCAGGAACATTGAGAGGTTATTGTCCATTTATCTGTTCTCTTCCTCAGCCACAAAGACTCGGTACAGATGGTATAAATAATGATTTAGATATTAATCTGTGTGTGTCTCTCTCTTTCTTTCTCTCTCACTGTCTATCTCAGACTAAGGCCAACTCTGTCGTTTGTTCAGTGGAATAATGAAGGATGGAAGACGGGTCTGTGTTCAGTTCCTCCTGTTGGTCACTCTCACGCTTTGCTGGCTCTGGCTAATAACACCTGCATAAAGTCATCATTTATGGAGCTCAGAGAGCGCTTCGTCAGGATCTACCGCAAAAAGGTTTGCCGTCGCTGCACACTTTTACTGCACACTTGCATGCTTACTTTTAACAGAGAGAAGTACAAGGTAGGTGTTTCTAATTAAGTGGCAAATATCATTTACTGTTTGATTATAGATAGATTGACTTGTAGAGGGATATATAGGTAGAATTGCAGAAGGATACGTAGATAGAAGAGTAAAGGGTAGACAGAATTACAGAGGGACAGACAACAACAGAACTGTAGAGGAGAGTGATAGGTAGATAGAATTGTAGAAGATAATGTAGATAGATATGACATGATATATATGACAGATAGATATGATATGATATAGACAGACAGAATTGGAGAGGGATAGAGACATATTGTAGAAGGCTAGATAGATAAATAGACAGACAGTATTGTAAAGGAGTAAATAACGGACGGGCGGATATTGTAAAAGGCTAGATAGATAAATAGACAGAATTGTAGAAGGATAGATAACATTGTAGATGGATACATAAATAGAATTGTAAAGGGATATATAGATAGAATTGTAAAGGGGTAGACAGAATTGTAACAGGGCAGACAACATAACTGTAGAAGAGAGGTAGATAGATGATAGGTAGATAGAATTGTAGAAGACTATGTAAATAAATAACATAATAAACAGAATTGTAAAGATAGATAGATAGATAGATAGATAGATAGATAGTATTGTAGAGGGATGGAAATACAGAATTGTAGATGGATAGATTAATCATTTTGGACATGCCAATTTTTGTTCAAATGTAATTAAAAGCTGAGAAATATTTTTTTCCACAATGATGCTTCTTGTACAGCATCTTATTATCTTCTGGGAGACGCCTGTGTCATTTCTGGTCCAGAAAATCTGCAGGTTTTATAAAACATAACTTTTAAGTCAAAATTTGCCAGTGGTATGATTAATTTCAGGCTTTACTATGTGATAGAGTGCAGTTATACTAAGAGGAATTAATAGATAGATAGTATTACATTCATAGTGATAGATAGATAGATAGATAGATAGATAGATAGATAGATAGATAGATAGATAGATAGATAGATAAACAGTTATACTAAGGCGATTAGATAGATTGTACTATAGAAGATCATTATTGGCTGATGTATTAATGTTTTAGTAGGATAATTATGTATATTGATGGACCGCAATGTACGTGTGTTTTTGTGGGTGCTGTAGGCTCACCTGCATCACTACCTGGCTGTGGATGGAATGGATATAGGGGGTTTTAATGAAGCTCTAAGCTCTCTCTACACTCTGATAGACGAGTACAATCAGTTAGACTCCAACAGAACAGCCCCCAAAAAGGACCCTGCGAGACTCAACATCGCCATCTAATGTCCAGGACCTAATGTCCAACAGGATAAAGATTTTGGATTTCATGTATTTATATTTCATGTAATATTGGTGCTGCAGTAAAACTAATAAAGTTTAAAAATCTGTTTTAATAACATATGTCTTATTACTTATACCATAAGCTGATTTTATAGTCTTAGTCACTTTGTGAATTAATTCCAAATATAAGTCATGTCATGTCAAGTCATGAGTGTAGATATTTACAGCAATAGAAGCAGTACAATAGTGGATGTACCTTGGTAAATGCTGTTAGAGTTTCAAATTTTTAAGATGTTTAAGATGTAAAGTTTTAAGATGTTTTTAAAGATGTTTCTAAGTTGTATAATTTATGTATACAGAGTAATAAAAAGGTTTTAAAGTTTTTTGACATTTATTTAAATGATTTCTGGTATTGAATGAATTTGTACATACTAATTATGAAGTAACCATTGTCATATCTAATGTAAATAAACCGGATATCATGTTCAGACATGTCCACTTAGAATATAAATAACATTCAATATAAACAGAACAACAGATGCATTTAAAATATTCACGTCTTAATGTAAACTAGATCTAAATATGTTAAACATATATGTTAGTTTTTCTCGATTGCTTAAACAATATAATCAGTCTTTTGAATTAGAAAAAATTAAAAAGCATATTGTTATTTATCAAAAACACACCCATTTCCTCAAACTATAAACACTAATCCCCTGTTTTGACAAATGATTCAGATTCGTTGAACTGCAAAACTCGACACTCAAATCCCTTTATTTGGATTGCTCTTTATTTAGATTATTCTCGATTGCTTAAACAATATAATCAGTCTTTTGAATTAGAAAAAAATAAAAAGCATATTGTTATTTATCAAAAACACACCCATTTCCTCAAACTATAAACATTAATCCCCTGTTTTGACAAATGATTCAGATTTGTTGAACTGCAAAACTCGACACTCAAATCCCTTTATTTAGAAACTAGATCAGGCTATTGTGAGTGTCCTTGGCCAATGAGGAGGGAACATCACATCACCTCTGGCCTGAGCCTGACTAGAGACAGTGCTGGGGCCGAATAATTTTTTGTTGTTGATGTGAAGGGATAAAGAAAAATATGCAAATATATACATACCAGGATAAATAAATTCAAAGCAATGCTACAAAATCTGGCAATGAGTATGTGGTTCTCCCTCCTAAAAAGCCTTTTCATCTGGTATGTATATATTTGCATATTTTTTATGCCTTACACGTGTTATAGTGTGTCTGTTTCTAAGGTTTTGTGTGTGTTAAGACAAAGTTAGTTTTTTCAGAAAGGTTGAGTGGTTTTTAGTGGAGAGCTTTAATTGCCCTGAAAATAAGAAGTTTGGGGAATTGGGCGAGAAGTTACGGATTTGTGTTTAGAATTTTGGGAAATGGAGAAATAATTTCAAGAAATGTGTTTAAGCACGGTAATATAGAGTCTTACAGCTGCTGGTGTGAAGGCTACAGTTCCTGCAGATCTTAAAAAATAAATAATCAAGCTGATTGTACATGCTGTTTTATGTTAGTTAAACATCACATTCAGAAAAATTCAGCTGGATAGGCCGGAACCTTTTAGATCATGTCTGCAGTGGGTTTGTGGAAATTCTTAGGTACACTAGTTTAAATGGAACAAATCATGAAGTAATCTTTTAACTTGTCACTTTTCCAACATTTCTAAAAATTCCTTGGGAGTTCCTATGACACGTGTCACAGCCTTTATTCAATCAGAGACATCACTAGAATCATCACCAGAATACTTATCTGTTACACCTGTACCTAATTCTGTATAAAATCTTCCCTCAGTAGCCACGCTTACATGCAGCCTGACCCCATAAACAATCCCAGTAAAAGCTTACTTGGTATAGAATACATCCATGTATGCACCCCAGTCAGAATAGACTAGTACAATTAATGCAATTCCGAATATAAATGTTTATCTGACTGAACTAGGTCTGTAATCATGTAAATAATCTGTTAAATAAAAGAATAATATTCATGTAAATGAAAAGTACATTCTGTGCATGTGCATTCACATCATAACAGAAGTCTATACCATTCAACGTAGAGGGAGCAGAGACTGGTCTGCAGAGGAGTTCATCAGGATGGACTTAAAGTTGTTTAATTCAGTACCTCGATCATTGTCAAAACAAAAATCAAAATTTTGATTGTTTTTTAGTTTTTGATGTCATTTAAAAGTATGTGTTGTTTTGTACCTTGTCTGTACATCACATGATAAATAGACCAAAACAAATGACCTCAAATTACTTGTAAGAAACTCCTTATGTGTGCATGCATAACAGCACCATTGACTTGCACTAAAAAGTAACATATGTTTTTTCCTTCTCCTGCAAAGATATCACGTGGGAGATACAAGGTTTTGTTCCTACAGTAGCGATATGAGTAAAAATATTAGCAAATAAAGGGTGGTTTAGGCTTTACCCCAACTCTAGATCACATTCATGGCAGCTCCTCAAATTGCTGTATTACCCAACTCAGAAGGGTAAAAATTGCAGTACTGGAAAATATTATCAGCATGTAAACAATTCCATAATAAAGTATTGCCACAGTTTTCCTGAGGTTACCAAGCATTCCATTTTGTATTATCCTTATTGTGCATTAAATAGGTTAGTTTAGTAGACTCTGTTTTATTTTCACTCTTTTTGGCTTTGGTCTTCTGCTTGGATTTGTCTGCTGTTTTGTTTTGATTTTGCTCCTCACTAACCCCTCAAGCAGGGTTCATTGTTTTCAAGCAGGGTTCATTGTTAACTTTTTTCTCAACTTTCCTAAATGTCTGTTGTCTTAAATAAACATTTTGTATTCAATCATAAACAAGTAAGCTAATATAGTTAAGGTTATTATTCCTAATGTACTTTATTTTTTTGTATTTGCTGTAAATAACCAAATGTTTCATAAGTAGAGGCATCAGCTTATTAATGCTAATAAAGCAGGATGACTGGAGCTCTTTGACAAGAATTTCATAAAAAAATTCTGACACTGTATGTCAGAGAATATCATTTTAAGTCTGTGAATATTACTTTAGCTTTTGCAGTACTGACTACCAAGTTCCAGTCCATTTCAAATTTGAAGGTCTATCTTATGGGGGTAGTTGGTGAAAGGTCTTTCTCTTTAAACTGTCTGATATGGTCTGGTAGCTAACTTGGTCAACTTGGAATCGGCTTCTCTGTTCCTCTGTCATATGCAGTCCTATTGGTTACGGTTGGTTAAATTTCAGGAGCTAGACTAATTTTTCAGATTCAGATAAAACATACAGAACAAATTTTAGAGGATTTAATTTTCTCTGAGTTTAATGTAGAGTGGGCCAAAACTATTTATGTAAATTGTTAATATACAATTAGAGATAAGCATTTTGTTTGAAGCCCTAATACTAACTGTGTATACGTGTTTGTGCTACAACAGATGCAGGTCGGAGAACATGTCCCCTGGCTGCTCACATTTCCTCTGACACACACAGGAAGTTATCCACTGCATCTTCCTGTGCACGGTTGCGCCCCCTACGCAGTGGAACTGCACTTGCACTGCTTTGGATTTGTTTGGGACACAGCAGCGCCGGTCAGTGCACATGCCGCAGAAGGTAGGACGGTACTTCTTCACACTGGTGCAGCCAGACAACGAGAGTTTCTCTGCATTTCTAGCCTGGAAGGTGGGCTTACAGGTCTTTCCTGTTGGAACCTGTAAAAGAAAAAATCAGCAAGTCACTCTTCATCAAATTACTGCACAAAATTAATACACATTGATTATCCCCAGGAGCACTCCAGGCCTCCTTTCGGCATTCTGCAATAACTCCATGCTGTTTTCTAAAGAATTAATAAATAAGAAACCTTGCAATTGAATAAGTCTGGAATCTTCAAAGGGTTAAAAGGGTGAATGTTGTGAATGTTGGAGTCAGCAGCTTATTTGCATCATACTAAAATAAAATATACTGTCACATACATTGTGTATTAAGCAAGAATTGGATTTATTTATTTATGTTTATCTGGATTTTCCTGAGTGCATTATTGATCACATGATAGAACTTGGCCTAAAGACCACCACACACCAGAGGTGCCGTTCAGTGTGGTAGTAGAGTACAAAATTAATGAAATAAAGCATTCAGTCATGCTTGGTATCAGTAACGTTAGCTAAAACACACTGGCTGTTTTTCTCTGTGTACATGTGACCTCAATTAAGTTTTTGGACACTGGGTGATGCATTCAGTAACTGTGGTCTATAGTTTGCTTAGCTAACCAGCTTCACCTTCTTTGTGTTTCTAGCTCACTAATCAGTTCTCTCAATAGCTTTAGCATGTCTTTATTGATGTACCCCAAAGCTATTTTTTTTGTCTTTTAGCTTGTTCAAAATCTGACCTCATAAAAGTATATATGATGGTGATAAATGTGTTCCAGAACAAACATGCAACAGTGGTGTACCGAGTCTTAAGGCCATAGATAGATACAAGGGAAATTCAAGATCTCTGTATTTAGCCTATCCGTGCAGTAAAACACTCACATACACACAACAGAGCGGTGGGCAGCCCTACCACTGCACCCAGGGAGCAGTCAGGGGTTAGGCGCTTTGCTCAAGGGCACTTCAGTCGTGTCCTGTTGGTTCATAGAATCGAACCGGCAACCTTTTGGTCACGAGCTTGGTTCCCTAACCTCCAGCCCACGACTGGAATTGGTCTTGACTTGGTTTTGGGATGGCTTAAATTGTTGTTGGGACCAGCAGAATCCCATGCTTCCATCTGAGGTAAATGGAAGGTGAATTATTATTGGATATCAACAAAATCAGAATAAGGGGATCAAAGCAGTCTGTTCTTTATGTACAGACTACCTTCGATCTCTGTTTAAAACAGTAATATCAAAGACAGCTTTCTTGATTCTATCACCTGCTGTGTGAGTATGATATTGTAAGTAGTCCTTTCTTTCAGTTTTACATTTATAACTGTTCACTTTGCAAACCTTTGCTGTATTTGAGTCACTCAGCACTGACCTGTGTTCTGACAAATTGTGCTTCTTGTTGAAATGTCCTACCATAAATAAATATATCCTACTGTACCCAATATAATATAATATTCATAGGTGTAGCTCTACATAAAACTATAGCTAGGGTTTTGATAGACTGAATTACACAAAGCTGACAGCAGAGTCAAGGGCTAGCCTGTTATTCTGTTTGTGTTTGAATTTTTAAATAAAGCAATTAAAGAGTTGTAGATTATGACTTTGTTTGAATTAATTATCTTTGTTAGAATTCTTCTAATGCTGGAGAGGAGATTCACCAGCTTCTTGCTCAATTTTTCTATTCCACCCCAAATGGTTCAGAGGTTACATTTTGGCACCTAAGTGAGGCATCTGAAAAGAAAATGTCACCAGCATTAGAAGAATTCTATTCAAGAGAGTTCAGTAAAATCAAGGTCATAATATATAGCATCAATTCAATGAAAAATGGAAAAACAGGGCATGAATTTGTTACCTGTTACCTGTAAAAGTCTGCAAAAAGGCTGCATAATTGTCACTAAACAGAATAACTAAATTAACAAGAACTCTGCTCTGATGCTATAGGATAATTAAGGTTAGTGTTAGGTATCCTGTATCAGGGGTAATTAATAATTAAAGTACATAGCAAAACCTTTAAAATACTGAGTCACCATGCTATATAATGATATGCACATTTTAAGTATGGCCACTCAACCAGCATTATTTTGGCTTAATTCTGAAACCTCTAGATATCTGCTGGAAAAAGCCAGATTGTGTATATTAACCTCTCACAATACGAACCCTTAACACGTTGCATCTGGTCTGATTGAATTTTACAGGTTTAGTTTTGTTTAGATTATGTTAATATGTATATATTCATATATTCACTGTTTTCAGCCTTGGAGTAACATTGTAAATTGTTGGGTTTCAGTGGTTAATTTGTAAAGACCCCTGAGCAAACTAAGACTATAATATAAAATTATAATTATAATATAATTATAATAATTGAATTTATATTTCATGTTTTTACAAAGACATCATAAGATGTGATATTTTATCTTAGCATATACATTATAATAACTGTATCTATATTTCATTTTTTTACAAAAACATAAGATGTGATATTTTATCTTAGCATATAAACAAAATGAATGGCAATGAACGTACATTAACTTTTTTTTTTTAAGAAAATAAAAATCTTAATCTAATCTCAGTCTTGTCTTTGTCTCGGACACTACTGGTTTCGATCTTGACTCAGACTCAACTGCTGAAAGTCTTGGTCCTGACTTAATGTGTCCTGGTGTCCCAGATCTAGCACTCTTGACTGCAACAAAAGCCAACTGGTTCCATCTGCTGAGCAGATGAATAATAATAATAATAACACTTAAATAATCATGTTTTGACAATTGTCGAAATGTTTGACTTTAATGTAGATTATTTTTACATTTTAAAGCATAGACGAGGCAAACCTTAGTAAGTTTAGCCTGTTAGCACTGCTTGCGCTTTTCTTACACTTTCATGGCAAAGCAAAAAGGCTTTAGGAAAAAATAAATCAGATAAAATAAACCACTTCAACAACAGATGGACTCCTTTATCCGCTGACCTCCTCACAGCCTCCCAGCGCAGCAGAATGCAACTCAGACAATGCCAGATATCTGAATTAGCTCATTTCTTAGCTAATTTTATGCTGAAAACCCTTGTTAAAACAAGGTTAGAGGATTCTTAAGTAATTTTTTACAACATCAAATCAAAGAAACTTAAGTGCATAGAAGAAAGGAAGTCATCTGCACACAGACAAGTTTCTGCAGCAATGAGCAGTGCTGACAGGTTTTCTCGCTGATGGATGGGCAAGGTGGTGGAGGAGAGGGAGAACATGCTAGGATATTGGTTAGTATATGGTGATGGGTCATGGTGACAAAACCAATGCAGGCAGCGTTTAGACGCCGCCAAAATTACTACACTTGAATCAAATATTACAGAGAAACATGGTTTTAGTCTTTTGAATAATGTGCAGCAGTGTATTGTGCTTAATGTGACCTGGTTTGAGATGCCTGATGCAATTAGCACCATACAAATTTTCGTGGGGGCTTCTATTACTTCCATCATTTACATTACATATGCCAGTGGTTACACTACAGAAGCAAACGTAAGGCACCAAACACATCTCAGCCTGTTGTTTACATTGTTTATTGTGTACCTTGATGTTTTTTAGGGTCTTCTCACAGGGTCTAAGCAGACACAACCGTTGCTCCTTCCTCATCTCACACTTGCCGTTATCGTTAGAGATGCGGACAGAGATGCCGAAGCCGCAGGTCCTTGAGCACGGAGACCAGGGCAACGTCTGCACCAGGCAGTTCTTCTTCCAGGCTAAAGGAGGATCCCTGTAAGCTTGCCATGTTACAGTCACAAAGTCACCTTACTCCTCACCCGCACAGGTCATGCTAGCAAGCTAGCATCTCTAAAGAGGAATTTAGCCTATTTTCCAAAAATTCTGGCATAACTAAGTGAGTGGTTTGATGTGAAACGCTTCATTCTCTATTCACAGTGGCCAAAGGTCCACTTCTTAAAGCTCCCTCACTGAAATAGTTATGAAATAGTTGCCTGATATCGAAAAAGAAAATAAAAGAAAATATATATACAGTATATTTAAGCATGGGGATCTCTGGTTTCTCTCACCACCACTGTAAAGAACATCTGAACCATTTCAAAGCGAACCACTCTGAATCACCTCAAATACTCAGTTATCAGGAAATTTTAGAAAATAAGAGGAATTACTCTTTAACCCCAGTCACACTTACTGCTCTTAATAAATGTTGTCAGGTGTGTTAAAACCTTGAACATGTTTTCATCATGGAAACTAAACATATATTGGTGGGTGATCTGCTAAAAATATAATATTGCAATATTTCAATATGTTTTTACAATATGTGAAAACATATATTTCTTTTGTGATGTAATAAGATTTTAATTAATTAATTTTAACAGCACTAACATATTTACTCTTACCATATTTTAATCTTTTGATCTGACAGTATTGACAGTTCCCTCTGCAAAGCATATAGTGACATAATTTATGTGTGTACCTGTGTGTACAGAGTCTGTCTCTCACCTGGCATAGTCCTGTAGGTGGTATCCTGGTGGTGTTTTGCCTTCATCCCAGAGGGGGCTCTACTTTGCAGCCCTGCTGGACTCAACATTGCGGCGGGCTTCTGGATAAAGGCCGGTGTGCAGCCGATGGCTCCTCCAATGCACACGCACTTATAGAGCGGGTTGGGTTGAAAGGACTGACCGTTATCATAATGACCGCCGTTCATATCGCAGCCCACCGCCATCATATCTGCACAGAGAGGAGGATTTTACAAACATAGATCACTCAACAGTCTAATCAGTCCCTCCTTCTCCTCCCCCTCTTGTTCCTTCTGCTGCTTTTCTTCTTCCACCTCCTCCTTGCCCTCCCTTCTTCTACTAGTAGGGGAGTCTCCTACTCCCCTACTGCTACTCCTTCCCCTACCTTCCTAATTCTCTAACTTCTCCTTCCCTGGCTTTATGTTAAAGTCTGTTGCTAGGTGGTTGCCAAAAATTTTCTTTGCTGTTGCTATGGTGTGCCAGGTGGTTGCTATGGTATCCAAGGTGGTGGTGTTGCTGTGGGGTTAACTGTGTTTACATACTTTATCAGAATGTATTTTTTAAAAAGTTAGTTCTTTAGGGAACTATTTGTTTTATACGTTAATAGTGAGCCAAATAAAGTTCTTCAACAGCACTGGGTCCTGGCAATCTACCAGCATGTAGCACCCTCAATAGTCCTTGACTGGCTGGAGCTGACGTATTAATGCAGGTAATAAAAAGCCAAACAAGCAGGTTACTTTTTTGCAGATCACTTCTTTGCAGGTCAAATTGACACTCACATGCGCAAATGCCATTCTGGAAGCGTGGTGCGTCTCTGGAGAAGTCACAGTACATGCCTTTGTGGGGGTCACACAAGTCCCTCTCGTTACATGGCTCCCCGATCTGCCGGGCACAAATCTTACAGCAGCCACAACCATCCAACATCGCGCTTACCCCTGGAAAGCACTGTGGCCGCACCGCAGGGCATTTACATGGCCACTTGCACAGCTGAGTGTCCGTCTGCCCCTCACACATATACTGCACACAAACAACATTGTCACAGTATAGAAACAGCCTCCTAAAATAGTATTTATTTCTAATCAGCTGTTGTTCAATTGGGAAAAAAAAATATGCAGACAAATACAAATAATCTCTGTTCTGATTGCCCACTCTTGACTGTTCCTCAGACAAAAATCAGTTCAGGCTGAAACTCTCATTATTACATTTCATGTGAATGGGTGGGGCTAAACTACTGTGTGTTAAATGTCTGGAGCTAAACTGCTGTAGGCTGAATTGGTGGAGCTAAGCTACTGTAGTCTAAATTGGTAGGACCACATTGCTGGTAGCTGAATGGGTGGAGCTAAACTATTGGCATTTCAATGCATGGAACTAAACTGGTGTATGATTAATGGGTAGGGCTAAACTTGCTGCAGGCAGATTGGTTAGGGCTAAACTGCTGTACACTAAATGGGCTCTTTAAACCAGTAAAAGACCCCCCCCCTCCCACTTGTATGTACTGTAGGGTATTGAAATGAGTCTGAGTGCATGTCTTAAAGTGAACCTACAGATGGGGCCTCACATAAACAAGCAGCTCCTTCATCTGCACTACCACCGCAGAGCAACCCAGCAAAGAAAACATCAGAACATTCCAGCTGTACTATGAGCTTATTCAGTTCTAAGAGTACATTGGTATAACATATTATATATATATATATATATATATATAAAATGGTACAGAATTATTGTTTAAATGCAAGTTTTTTGTTTTTTTCAGAGGTGATGGCAGTGCATAAAACAAGTAGCCTCTTCTATATCAGTCATTTATGCCAATATTTCTTAAACTTTAACAAATTTTACAGACATCCTGTAGTAAAACAACGTGTTTAAATAAAAAGTAATTAGAAATTGTTAATGTAGAAATGTATTATAATTGTTTTTAAAATGAAAACTTCACAAATGTCATAAGTGGAGCACATGTGAAAATGTAATACTATGCATACAGGCTCTTCAATATTCTTTGCCTAAACATAGAGGTATTGTATAGGTGGAAAATCTCAGCGTGAGTGGCTGCACCCACATCACACACACACACACACACACACACACACACACACACACACACACACACACAGAGAGAGAGAGAGAGAGAGAGGGAGGTTTACAGAGAAAGAGCTCACAGTCTGTGTTCTGTTTCTGTTTAACTGAGGAATAAAGCTCACTCTGTCTGAGTGCTAATCTCACCACTGCTACAGCTTCACAGTGTTTAGCTCTGTTTAAGTTCTGAATGTTTAAGCCCAAAATTCTAAGAACTCACCTGTTTACATTATCACAGTGTTTAGAGGTTTATGTGATTTTTATGCAGTATGCAGTATGAGTTACCAGTTATATAATTAGCCTATTTATCTTTATTTAACTGACTAAGCTTAGCAAACATGTTATTTATTTGTTATGTTTCTAGTTTAGTTAGTTCTTTATATACTTTATTGCTAGCTTATATCATTAGTTACATTAATAGCCTAGCACTTACTATTTACATTGCTGGCCTAGTTAATTAGCTGCTAGATATATTATAGTAACAACATACTGTTTTGGTGCCTACAATATTGTCACAATGTTGAAATGGAATTCCTCAGAAAGTTGTGACAACATTATCTGACAATTTGGTGACCACGTAGAGGCAATGTTGTCAGTATGTTGTCAATACCTCCTGGAATCTTTCATACATTCCATTATCTGCATTTAATCCATGGAAACTCCATTTGCTAAGTTGCTAAAAGGTAGTCATAATATCATAAAACTGTTATTTAGTAGAGACATTTTTACAACACTAAATGTAAAAGGCACCACCTTTTGACAAAGTAGTAGTAGTAGTAGAAACATTATAAGAACGTAGACAGAATTGTGTGTTTGCTGGGTAGTTTCTAATTACATTGCTAGCCTACCATACTAGTTACTTCACTACCCAGAAAATAAAGAGACTAATATTTCTATTGATCTGTATAACATAATATTTTATATTCTAAGATTCTATCATTTATAATATTTCCTACTCTATATTATCCTCATAGTAATAAGCATGTAGAATTGTTGATAGAGTAAATAAATAGAATTGTAGATGTTATAAGTTGTTTTGCTGTGTAAGTGTGAGCTGCTGTAACAGTATATCAGCAGGTGGGAGGGCTGTATTTGACTTCCCATGGTCACAAAAGGGCACAACAAAAATCTGGAACCCCACAGTTAGATATTTCTTGTAGTGTGAACAAATGCAGACGTCAGAAAGGCTGCAGAGAAGCGCAGCGAGTGTACAGTAACAGTAACTCTACACCAAATGCCTTTTACAAGCAGTGGTTTCCAAACCTTAGATATAGGACAATGTTTAAATTTGGTATAATTTAGAACCTAATGTTCTGTTCTGCTTGAAAGATTGAATGTTGGCTGAAGTCAAGCTGATTTACACTAAACACAAAGAGTTAACAAACATATGTGATACTAACAACATCTCTTTTCACACATATGTAGAGACAATGTTACGTTTCAAATCGATTTATTTTGGAAATAACCAGACATCGACTTAACTGTTCGTATTTATCTGACAGATCAGAGTACAACATCAGAACACTACTAACACACTAATGCAGGTAACAGCTGATGCTAAATCAATGACAGCATAGAAATGGAGCGAGATAGAGAGAATGTGAGTACAACCACAGAAAGGGAGAGCAAGAGAGACAAGAGAGATGATATGGAGAAATACAGAGAGAGAGAAAATTGTGAGAGAGAGACAGAGAGAGAGAGAGAAAAAATAAAGATAAAGTGAGAGAGGGAGAGAGAATGATGTGTTCTTACCTGAGACATTAGGAGCAGAAGGTAGCTGTAAAACAGTGACAGCATCTTAAAAGAGGCAGAGAGAATTAAGTACAAAGAGAGAGGAGTGATTGGGAGAGCGATAGAGAGAAAGAACTAGCCTGTTACAGACAGAGAGAGAAAGAGGGAGCAGGAGAGCGATAGAAAGACAGAAGAGGGAGTGGGAGAGGGATGGGGGCTGACCTGTTAGAGGGATACAAAGTTCTCCTCTGTCTGCTCTTTAATCACACCTTTCCCTCAGCCCACTACACACACACACACACACACACACCTTATACTACACTTCTCCGTCTCTCCCTGTCCACTCTCTCGCTCTTTCTCTCTCTGTATATCTCTCTCATCCTTCTCTCTTCCTTCTCTCTATCTTCCACTCTCTTTCTTTCCTCTTTTTCTCTCCCTCTTGGTGTCCACTCTCTGTCTGTATATTTTTTCAGTGCCCCGCCATCTCTCTCTGTATGTACTGCAGTGTTGAGTTGTAGAGCCATAGCTGTGTAAACAGTGTCCAGAAACTGTATGGTTTCCACCCTGTCAGAAACATTCCCATGTTTACACTGGCATTCCTTTACTGTTTGTTCAGAATGAATATCTCTCTCTACAACCCCGCTTCGACCCCTAACCCAAACTGTAGGACCATAACATATCTTCAGGGCACATTCACGCCTGCTTTGTTTGGTGTGGACCTATCAAGCCTTTTCTCTAATTTGGTTTGTTTTTGCAGGTGTAAACACTGAGATGGGCGAGTCTGATGCCTCTGTCTGAGGTAATTAGAAACAAATAATTTTTTGGTTTGTCCTTGAATGTTCACAAACAGAATTTTTGTCCTTTTTATACATGCTTAAATAAATCTGAACTCTAAAATCTGATTGGCTAACAAGGAAAAGCAAGTGTTACTTTACTATTTTTTATTCTGACCCTCTAAACCTGCCATTTCATCACAAGATTCAAAGAGAACAAATGGTCCTTTTTGTTTATTTCCAATATGCCTAACTGTAGATTATCTAATACTCTGTTAAATCTGACGCTGCATATGAAAATAAAAGCAACAGATCATCAAAAACATGAATTTGAAGAAATATTCCTGTAGCATTTTTTTATTCTGACCCTTGACATTTCATCAGTTGATTCACTGAGAACAAATTGTCCTGTCTGCTTATTTGCCTAATTCTAGATTAAGCATGCATTGCAGGAAATATTACTGTACAATTTTGTTTTATTCTGACTTTTGTTTTATTCTGAAAGGAAGTTTTATTATGAATTTGGCACACAATTCAGTAAGACATTTTCATTTATGCATATTTCTAGTGGGTCTGTGTCATATGAAAGCAGATGTAACAGACCATCAATAGCATAAATTGCAAGAAATATTACTGTACCGTTTTTTTGTCTGACCCTCTGAACCCTACTGCGCATACTCCACTAACAGTCCATGGCAGTGCTGTAGAGTTAGTGAGAAGTTTCTGGGTGTGCTTATCACAGATGACCTGACATGGACTACACACACCATAACCCTTGTCTAGAGGACCCAACAACAGCAATGTTGTTGGGGCAATAGCCCCTGGTAGGGTCCCCATGGCAAACTGATCCTGGGTGAGGGGCCAGACAAAGAGTGATCCAAATAAACCCCCCATGATTTCCAATTCAACAACAAGGACTCAGCACCCCTCCCCTGGACTAGGGTTACCGGGTCCACACCTTGGAGCCAGGCCTGGGGGAGAGGCTACTCTGCGAGTGTCTGGTGGCCAGGCTTTTATCCATGGGGCTCAGCACGGCATAACCCGAAGGAGATACATGGGTCCACCCTCCCATGGACCCATCACCTGTAGAATGAGGAATGGGGGTGCTATGTGGATCGAGTAGCCGTCGAAGGCGAAGGCATAGGCGGTCCATCCCTCGGTTACTGAAACTGGCTCTGGGTACATGGAATATAACCTCTCTGGTGGGGAAAGAGCCTGAGCTGGTGTGAGGTTGATAAGTACCAGCTAGATATAATTGGGCTCACCTCAACACACAGCATGGGCTCTGGAACCAATATCCTTGAGAGGGGCTGGACTTGTTTCACTCTGGAGTTGCCCAAGGTGAGAGGCGTCAGACAGGAGTGGGCTTATTGGTAGCCCCCTGGCTGGATGCCTGTATATTGGGGTTCTCCCCAGTGGATGAGAGGGTACTTTCCCTGTGCCTTCGGGTTGGGGAATGGGCTCTGACTGTTGTCTGTGCTTATGCGCCGAACAACAGCACGGAGTACCCGGCCTTCTGGAAGTCCTTAGGGGGCGCTGGAATGTGCCCCTACTAGGGACTCCTTTGTTCTGCTGGGGGACTTCAATGCCCATGTGGGCAATGATGGTAAAACCTGGAGTGGAGTGATTGGGAGAAACAGCCTCTTTGAGCTAAAACCGTGTGGTGTTTTGTTATTGGACTTCTGTGCTCAACAACATGTTTGAGCATAAGGGGGTCCACAAGTGCACGTGGCACCAGGAAGCCTTAGGCCACAGTTCAATGATGGACTTTATAGTCATGTCATCTGACTTGCAGCCATGTGTCTTTGGCACTCAGGTAAAGAGAGGAGCTGAGCTATCAACTGATCATACAGTACACATGTGCTTTGTGGATCTGGATTTAACCGTGTCCCTCAGGCTACCCTGTGGGGGTGCTCCGGAATTATATTAATGAATTTTATTAATGAAAGATGATAGATGGTAGATTGGTAGATGAATGAGTGATGGTGCAACACATCACTATCAAAGACCAAATATGCTGCAAATATGTTGAACTTTTAGCCGTTAGCATGAGGCCACACTATCTACTGGGGGAATTCTCACGTTATTGCTATTCGCGCTATTTTTCATGGCAACACTGGGGGGGCAATCTTTATTTTTTTATTTTGTGTTAGAACGTCCGGTGCACCCGTGTTAATACTAATTACAAGCAAAACAACTATAAACATATAAAATAAATAGCATAATATGTTCAGTTAGAGGGAGTCACAATTGGAAGAAGAGGAAAACTTGGCTTGAACAACAGTGTTACAAAAACAGCACATAAAGATCAGAGTGTTGTAAAGCCGCCTTCCAAAGAAGAAAACCTGCGTCTATGGCTGAAGGCGCTAAATTTAAAACATCCACCCAAAACCTCCATATGTCTGTTCTTACCATTCTGTGGAGGCAAACCAGCATCAGAGCATCCTTATCCAAAGAAATGGCTCGCTTATGAAGCTCAGAGGAAGCCAACGTGTCGGGTGCTTGCAAGTTACAAGTAACTGTTTTAGATCAGTGTCCACCACACTAGGCTATTTGGGCTGTCACTAACACCCACGCAGAGTGGCTTGGGTAGCTGGCTTAACTTGGGTTTAACTGGCTTTCAGAAATATAAACTCGCCGTCTTTGTGTAGGAGTACACGGCTGACCTTTCCACTATGCAGGTACTGATACGCTTCAGTACTTGTATAGTTTTTCATTGCTGAACCGTCTACACCTTCTGAGAGTACAAAATAATTCAAAATGTCGGCGTAGGTAACCTCAGACCACCTTTTCATATAATCCACCTACTGTGTTATTAACCTCGGATGAGATAGTGTTGTCCCATTCGAAATTCTTAGTGCCTCTCTGCTCTCCTCCCATGTAACTGTATTCGTTTTGGTTAGCTGACCGAAAGTTCTAACACAAAGATGGAAGAAACACACGCTTGAAAGTGGGTGTGGCGATCACAAGCAAACTGCAGACATAACACCCACAGGCTCTCATCCTCATCTCTGGAGATTTTAATTACGCCACCTTGTCCTACACACTTCCCAATTTTAAGCAGTATACAACATGCAGCACAAGAGACAATAAAAACAACAGGACATGTTTTATGCCGATACCAAGGATGCGTATAACACATCCCCCCTCCCTCCTATGGGCAAGTCTGACCACAACCTGGTACCTCTCCTGTCTGTCTACAAACCCATTGTTCACAGGCACCCAGCCAATACAAAACAAGAGAGAAGTTGGTCCGAAGAGGCATATGAGGCTCTGACGGACTGCTTCAAAACAACAGACTGAGAGGTTCTTCATTAGCCACACGGTGAGGATGTTGACTGCCTCACAAACTGCATATTTTAATAACAAGCCCTGGGTTACACTTAGACCTTAAGACTCTTCTGTATTAAAAGATGGTGACATTTAGATCAGGGAACAAGGAGAAAATAAGGAGGATGCAGAAGGAACTGAGAAGGAAAATTAAGGAAAGCAAGAACCTTTACAGAAAGAAAATGGAAGGCCAGCTACAGCAGAACAATGTGAGCAGAGTCTGCAGGGGCTTAAAAACCATCTCAGTGTGACAGGTAGGACCTGTAGAACTGTGTTCAGTTCCCCTCAGTACCCTTTTAGCGGTAACACCAGTGAGCACGAGGTAAGAGTCTTTATGGAGGAGGCTACATTATTGATTTGGTCCTGTGCGTTACAGCAGCAGTGACGCAATGCACTGATTGGTCACACCTATATATTCTACCGAACCTGCACATTGTTTGGCGTGGTGCACGTTAGCTGCATGAATTTGGTGGTGCGCCACGATTTTGTGGTGTAAGAACACATTTAGCAATTTGTGGTATTAGCAAGGTTGTGTATAGATAACTGATGTATGGGTTTAACACTTTACAGCTTGAGAGCAGTGCCTGAGAGCCTTAGAAGAACAAGTTACATGCGTTTTTGTGTGTGAGCCTACCTGTAAGAGCCACAATAGAGAGAGACAATTTAATACGTATTGTTTATGCTCCACTAGGGGGCAGTTGCGTGTAAGTCTCCTAAGTTCAGTTCGTAGCTGCTAGAGAAAGGAGCAACATAGTTTTTGAGCGTGTGACTATGTGAATTGTTTTATTTTTTCAGTAAACGTTTTAAAACCATTCAAGCATTCTGCCATGTGCGTATGAATCAGTGACTCCTGCAGCTTAGTTGTGGTGCAAAGCTGGAACATTTAGATGAAGTGCCACCCCATTAAGTCAAAAATTGTTTCACAAGGATCTAAGATGAAGACGATGGCTAAGCGCTAACAGCTGTTTCAAAGGGAAAAAAATTGACATCACTCAGTTCCTCAGTGCAACTACGGTGGTAGACTGCAAGAAGAAGCTTTAGAAAAGGTAATGAAAATACTCTGGATGATGGAAAGTGCAAGTTCTCTGTGTGTAGATCGAGTAACCAAGACGTAAGTCACATGAGTTCTGTATTTGGAAGTTGCGGTGAAGAAAGGAAGTATTATAGAAGTACTTGATTGCACACTCTTTACACTCTTTTCAAGAAAGAGTGAAATCGTTGACACGATACAAGCGGAACATAAGAGAAGGCGCAGGTTAACTGTCTGCGTCTGTCTATCAGAAGTGATGCCTGAGCAGGGCGAGAAGCATCATCAAGGACCCTTCTCACCATAACCACAAACGTTTTACCCTCCTTCCATCTGGCAGGCATTACAGGAGCCTTCGCTCCCGCCCCAACAGACTCAGGAAGAGCTTCTTCCCTGAGGCTTTGACCTTGCTGAACTCTACACCGTCACTTTAGCCTCATTATTGCACTCACTGCAGTGCACTGTACTATTACTTTTACACTACTCATTTTTGCACATCTATTTTTGTAATTTCATACCTGTACAGTTCTATTTATATTCGATTTATATATATTTAAATTCTGGTCATATTGCACTATTATATCTGTCGTTACTGCTTACACTGTTACAACTTGTTCAACATAGGCTGCTCTGTGCAATCTTTGCATTTCACTCTTTTACTGTATATATGTATAGGAATTTATACTCTATTTTATATACCACCCCCTTATCTCACATTCTGTGTACCACTGCTGCGCTCTGTTCACTGGCTTTCTGTAGCTGCTCGCATTCAGTTTAAAGTTCAGATGCTTTCCTACAAAGGCAAGAATGGAACAGCTCCTGCTTACCTTATGGCAATGGTCTAAAGTCGAACCGCACCTCAAGCGCTTCGCGCTTCAAGTACTGCTCAGCTTGACCGGCCATCCCTCAAGATACATAGAAGACATGCGACAAGACACTTCTCTGTCCTGGCACCCAGATGGTGGAATGAACTTCCACTGGCTGTCCGAACAGCGAACTCTCTCGCAGTCTTCAAACGCAGACTGAAGACCTATCTCTTTGTAAAGCACTTATAAACACTAATCTACTAAACTATTGGTAAAAACTGTAATTGCACTTTATCTTCTAGGAGTACTGGCTAAGTATTGCACTCGTACTGTATGTAGTCTTGTATTTGTTCTCTTCTCTGTAGGTGTTCCAGTCTTGCTAGGTATTGCATTTTTGCGTCTTTTTTCTAGGTATCAGCACTGGCCCTGTGTTTATGGCAGTGTTTGAGTATAAGAATAGTTTGGACTTAAACCTGTTTGTACTAGATAGAGATACATACTCTGACCGAACACTAAGCACTTTTGTAAGTCGCTCTGGATAACAAAAGAAATGTTGATGTTCTTCAAATGATGCAAAAGCAAAGTATAATTACTGAACTACTGGTCAAGCAGCAGAGTTGGGCTCAGCTTCCAGAAAAAGACATTCCCATGTTTAGAGGTGATCCGCTTGCTTACAGGTCATTTATCAGAGCATTCGAGCACGTCATTAAAAGAACTGATAATGAGCAGGATAAGTTGTATTACCCACAACAGTATACTGTAGGAGAACCACATGACCTTGTTCAAAGCTGTGAACAAGTGGCACCTGACAGAGGATTCAGGGAAGCAAAGCAAAGTATTATGGCGATGAGCTAAATATATATTGATAAAGCCTTAAAATGGCCGCAGATTAAGTCTGATGATGGAAAAGCACTCTGTGCTTATCCTCTGTTTTTGATTGGTTGTCACAGTACAATGGAGAATGTGCAATTAATGGAAGAGATGGACAACCCAACCAATATGATTGTGATTTGCAAATTGCCATACGAAATGAGGGAGAGATGGAGAGTAGAAGCATGTGAGCTTAAAGAAAAAAAGAGGAGATAGAGCAAGATTTGCTGATCTGATTGTTTTCATTGAGCGTCAGGCAAAGGTGACCGCAGATGCTTTTTTTGGAGACTCTCTAAGGCTGCCATAGGAAAAGGCAAAGTCAAAGAGAAAGAGAGATACCTGTTAAAGGCAAAGTCAAAGGAAGCAGCTTTACAACCAATCTGTATGTTGAAAAGGAAGTACATGATGTGTTGACCAAGCAGATCAATGTTTCCAAAGCAGCTAATGCCTTTGAAAAGCCATGTTAAAGTTATGTTACAAGATTAAAGAGCATGCACATAAAGACCATGTGGAATTCCTGAAGTCTGAAGGCTTATGCTTTGGCAGTTACGATGCCTTGATGTCTACAAATCAGGACAGTGGTAATAGCCAGAACGAAGAGGTTTCTTGTGCTCAAGTGTCAATCACACAAGAATCACATGGCCATACTAGGGCCGAAGAAATAGGCTGTTTGCTTTCAATTGTCACAGCTACATTTTGTACTGAAGGAAAGGAAAGCTCACTCAGATCTCACTGAGCACTATTAGCCAAGGGAAATCTGGAAGACAAAAGCCGTTTAACAATTATATGCTTTCTGACCTGTAAGTGTGTGGTTTGGAATACACAAAGTACATTGAGTTACCTAGGGTCTTTACGCACGACAATATTCTGGTAAAGAAAGAGAACATTCCCAGGTCGGCATACAGCCAGGTCATATCTGAGAGGAGTTTGTTTACCACACATTGATGCAGAGGTGGGTCTGCTAATAGGAGAAGGTAGTTCAAAAGCAATGGAGCCATGACACATTATTAATAGTCAAGAGGAAGGACCATATGCTGAGTGGACCTCTTAAAATTGAAAATGACAAGCCAAAGAACGACAAGACATTACCACATTGTTGTGTCATCTGAATCTAAGTGGAGAATGTGGAACAGCTGCTAATCTAGCAGTACAATGCAGATTTTCCTAACCAACGTTATGTTGACAGAGATATCTCTAGAGGACAAACATTTTATGCAATCGGTGCAGAAGACTATAAAGTTTGTGGATGGAAATTACTGCATAAGACTTCCATTACGACATGAAACACTCGAGGTTCCAAACAATCGCTGCATGGCAGAACAGTGAGCTGCCAGCCTGCTAAGGAAGCTGAAAAGAAATCAGGAATTCCTTGAAGATTACAAAGTCTTCATGAAGAACATGATTAAGAATGGCTATGCAGTAGCAGTTCCTCAAGAACAGCTCAAGCATGCTGACAGCAGGGTGTGGTATATCCCTCACTACGGGGTGTACCATCCGAGAAAAAATAAAAAAACATTTGTGTGGTCTTTGCTTGTGCATCTTCATTTCAGAGTGTATCACTAAATGGTGACTTACTTCAGGGACCTGACCTCACCAATACACTCATAGGAGCCTTGATGAGATTCTGGGGAGAACCAGTAGCTATAGTAGCAGACATTGAATCAATGTTCTACCAAGTGAAAGTTCCTGAGGAAGACTTAGATTCCTCGATTTCTATGGTGGCCAGATGGTAACCTGAATGCACACCTTAAGAAGTTTCGCATGACAGCACACATATTTGAGGCAACCTCCTCGCTTTGAGGATAGAAGAAGCATTGCAGCATCAGAAGCTGTTGAAACAGTTCTGCATAATATCTATGTAGATTGTTTAAAGTCTGTGTGTTCAGAGGAGCAAGCAATTGCCCTAGTAAGAGATCTGCAAGATTTTTGTGTTCAAGGAGAGTTTTGCCTCACAAAATGGGTCAGCAATAGTAGGAAGGTCTTGTCAACGATCCCAGCTGAACACAGAGCTTATAACATAAAAGACCTTGATCTCAATCATGATGCATTGCCCACCAAACTAGCTCTTGGTGTACAAAGGGGCCCAGATTTTGATACGTTCATGTACAATTTTAGGGTGCAAGAAAAGCCAGTAACCAGAAGAGGAATTCTTTCTGTTGTGGGCTCCATTTCTGACACTCTCGGTTTTCTGGAACCATTCATCCTTCCAGCCAAACTTCTTTAAAGAGATCTGTGTTAATACAGGCATGGATGAGATGAAGAACTCACTGCCAAGCATGGTGATCGCTGGTGTAAATGGCGAGAGTCACCCCTCAGCCATCCACATAAACAGGTGTGTCGAACTTTTAGACTTTGGAATCACTGCACCAGCACAGTTGCATCATTTTTCCGATGCCAGTGAAGCTGCATTAGGCACAGCCATGTATCTTGTGTTGGTAAACAAGCAAGGTAAAAGGCACAGCGCTGTAGTGATGGGGAAGTCAAGGGTAGCCCCTGTAATGTGCCATGCATAAAAATCATAAGATGACTTTTTCTGATTTGGCAAGAAAATCAGAAAGAGTTTCTCCATGTGGCATCTGCTCACATGGAGAAACCCCCAAACCCCACATCCTGTCGTTTGAAGGCAGAAGGAACGTTCTCACACACACAAAGAGGATTAATTACACACACACACACACACACACATTTAATGTGAGTGAACCTAGTCAAACAGCATTGATCTGATGGAACATTTTGGAACATATTTTAATAAGCACAGAGGGGCCTCTCACAGATCCTGCTGACACGCATCAATTTAACAGAGACAGAACGGTATGATCTGGACTTTTCCTAGAAATGTTCCTCTATTTGTGCTAGAGAAATATGTAAGTTGTTAATTATATATTCACTGTATTCTTTTCCACCTCTCCTCTCTTTTCCACCTCTCTTCTCTTTTTAATCTTTAAAGACATTCAGTGATCATAAGCCAATTCCTTAATTTAGGTTTAATCAAACTTTGAACAATGTACTTGTGCTAAACCTACTAGTTTTCCTTGTCGTAATTCTTCTGGGTGAATTGTTAGAACTTATTTAATCTTAGAACAACATACCTAATCTTATTTGGTAAACTTGAAGTTTACTAAAGCATTGACAACAGTTCACATTAACTCAGTGGTTAAAAGTTTGCTGTCTGGGGATTTGTAAATGTTCACATTTCCTTTAAAGTACTCTGAAGTACTTTTTGGTTTTTCCTTTTAATTCTATTTTAATTTGGGATTTTCATCTTGTGTGTAAGCTATAAAATGTGTAATTCAAAAAATGCCATCCAGTTTGTGGGGATGTCACAACGACCTGTTCAGTGAATCAGAATGGCAGTGACGCAATGCATTCCATGTTGACTTTATGGTAAAAACACAGCTGATGAATATGCATTTCAGGACACACCCCTCTCACAAGTCCTATAAACTAGGAGGACTCTCTCTATCTCTTGCTCTCTTTCTCGACATCGACGCACCCTCTCAAGCTCTTCAGAAGACAAGCTCTCGGCTTTTTTTTTCGTTTGGCTGCACTCTCTTGCCTTGCCTCTAGACCCTCGCGCTACTACAACTTCGAGGCTCCCCTCTGTGGTCATCGCCGTAAAGGTGGACAAGATGCTGCGAGAAGAAATGCAAGTGCCACTGCAACTGTCTATTTTGTAGACTGACAGTACAACAGTTCTTGGGTATATAGAGAACAAAATGGCTCAATTCAAAACATTTGTGGCAAACAAAATTTCCCTCATTCGAGAGGCTACCAGCCCTCACAGTGGAGGTATGTAAATGCGTCCCAAAATTCAGCAGATCAGAGGCATGTCATCTAAGAAGCTAATGCAAAAGGAACACATGGGTACATGGCCCCAAGTTCCTATTGCAAGAAGAAATTGACTACCCAAACCGACCAGAGGAAGCAAGGCACAGTTTGCTGAATAACTCAAAGTCAAAAGCACACACACAGTCAATGAGGAGACTTCTGACCCTGTGAGCAAAATGATTGACTAGTATTCAAGTTGGTTTCAACTAAAAAGAGCAGTTGGTTGGATGCTGAAACTAAAGGAAATGTTCCTATACCTAAAATACAAAAGAAAGCAGTTCCAAGGTTCCATCAATCAGAAAAGGACCCAGAGCAACAAAGTTTTATACAAAAGAATATACAAATACAACTATACAAAGTAATATCAAAACCAGACCCGAAGTTAACACTCCCAACCAAACAGTGGGAAGAAGACTTGTCCATTACTCCCAGTACCGATTTCTGGAGACAGATATGCCAAAACAATCTCCACACCATAAAAAGCACTAATCTAAAGCTGATACAATACAAAGTCATCCATAGAATTCACTACACTGAACAAAAGATGTTTAAAATGAAATTCGCCAGCTCTGAAATCTGTTCACACTGCACCCAGAACACTACTGATAACTATATCCACGCCATGTGGCACTGCACACCCATACAACACCTCTGGCAAGAAATTTTCAGTATATTAGCAACATGCTTAAATATCACCATCCCCATATCTCCAGAGTTATGTCTCTTAGGAGCCACATGAACACTCAATGTAACAAAAGAAACTACAACCGCTCTACTCATAGCCCTCACCATCGCCTAGAAAACTATCCTCATGAATTGGAAATCTAAAAACACCATCACTGTCAATCACTGGAAAAACCTCCTATTAGATCATATATCCATGGAAAAAAATTCTGCTTCCACTAAAAATAAAATTCCAGAGTACAATTCAATCTGGACACCGATTATTAACCTTTTACAATAGTGACCATCCGACCAAACCAACTCCACTATAAACACAGGTATACTGAGATCCAATACCAAATTCTACACTGTTCTATACATAACAACAACAAATAATACCTCGCTACATAGACACACACGCACACACACATGTGCAGACAAAAACACACACATTGATCCCTATGTGTTATTGGTTTCCATTGCAAAATACGTTTAATGCTACCTTTTGTTATCTACTGTCTTAATATGTTGATTGCATTTCACATTTTTTTAAATATCTTCCCCCTTGTTTGCTTATTAGTTTTTCATATTTGTTTCTAAATGTATGTGTATTTGTGTCCATATCTTCTCTAATGAATGATACATTATAAATAAAAATAAAGTGTAAATAGCCCTTCTTAGAGTGGGGAAAAAAACTTGACCCCATACTGCAAGATGGCATATTGAGAGTTGGTGGACAGCTTTGTAGATCTGCCATGCCAGAGGATGCAAAACATCCTGCAATCCTCTCAAAACAATTAAGGATTGCTAAAGATAAATAATGTATCGTCAAACTATACAAAAGTGAAATATGGAGTTCCACAAGGTTTTGTTTTAGGTCCTCTACTATTTACATTATATATGTTGCCATTAGACTCAGTTATAAGCAGACACAGAATCAGTTTCCACTGCTATGCTGTTAATACACAGCTGTACATATCAGCCAAACCAGATGATAAATCCAGATTAAATAAAATAGAAGATTGTGTAAGAGATATTAGACTTTAGATGCTGCAGAACTTCCTTCTTTTGAACCCTGATAAAAAAGTCCTAAAGCTGCTTGGATTAAATGCTCAGATTTAATGTTAAATCTCGCTGACTTCTCTGTAGTTCCTGGTTCAGTAGCCAAAAATCTTGGTGTAACAATTGACTCAGCTCTGACATTTAATGCACACATAGGTAATATTATAAGGACAGCGTTTCTTCACCTGCGAAACATTTCAAAGCTAAGAAATGCGTTATCTATGTCCAGCAGGAACTTAATAAACTTAAATTAGTTCAGAATGCTGCAGCTAGAGTGCTAACTAAAACCAGGAAATTAAATCATATCAGTCCAGTTTTAAAGGTATTGCTCTAAAATTACCAAGGCCTCATCTGCCTATAATCCTTCACCAATCACCATCCAAGCCTATCCTTGACACGACCACTCATTTTCCCCACCAAATGCAGTACGGCAGGACCACCCAAATTCATCTCAATCTTCTTCTCCTAACGACCCATTCTTTATAACAGAAGCCAGATCCGTCACCACCCGCAAGTGGTTTAATCTCCATTTCCGCAACATCCTTTTACTCAGAGGTTATAATCCAACTACTTTCTCTACGTCTACTCCTTCAGGATCGGCGCAGCATCATTGGTTTCCCTCCAAGAAATCCCTGACCTGCTGTCAAATTTCTTGGCCAGTGGTCCTCCCAAGCTTACCATCCCTTCATTCCAGTGTCGAATAACATTGCACCCACCACCTCCCTAACTCCTCCCCATTTTCATTCTTATCCCAAAGACTGTGGGGTACACGGTTATGTACAAGCGCCAAAGCCACCTTAAGCTGCAGCCCGAGCCTTCTGAGTTCACCCCCCTTGGCTCATTTTTGAGAGTGGTCTACTCTAGCAAAGTTGTAATATAAAATTGTCATAAAAAGAAAAACAATTACATTTTACTTTAAAACTAGTTTTACTGCCGGTAAGTCACTGCAGAATGACTTTCATATTTTACTGTTTGAAAGCCTATAACTGTCCCAAAAGTATTTTTTGGAATGTCTGACTAAATTCTGCAAGCATTTTCTGTGATGTCCTCACATGCTGCATACATGGCAGTCAACAGTCTGAGTGTATGGCTGATTTTCATAAACCTTTCACCTCCATGTAGAGCAGAACTCCTAAGTTGGGTTAAGGAATAAGGGAATGGGGTAAGAGAAATTCCATCAGCTCCACTAAGTGATGATATTGCCAAATGGCCGCATATTTTGGTAAATCATCTTGATTCAGAGTCTTCTCAGCATCAGGAGTGATGTCCTTGTAGAGTATATCCTATGAGGTGAGGAAATGCTGTTTGGTGTATGGCCCGATAATAGGAATAGCACACCATGCTCTGACATAGCTGTACACATAGTGATGTTTCCTTCTTGTTTGTCTGGCACATTAACAGTAGCCCCGTGTCCAATTATATTTCCATCATGCCTTCTGCCTTTTTGCCAGGTTGCAACCAGCCTTGTCCAGGTATACGAATATGAACTTGAGTGACATCCAATTTTTAATCCATAAGGTTTAATATGATGTTGACCAACCCTGTGCAGTTATAACAGCTTTAACTCTTTATACTGTTTAGGAGTGTGTTTATGGGTTTTTTGACCATTTTTTCAGAAGTGCATTTGTGGGGTCAGACCCTGATGTTGGATGAAAAGGCCCGGCTCACAGTGTCCACTATCATTCATCCCAAAGATATTCTATTGGGTTGAGGTCATTGTTCCCACAAAGTTGGTCTGCTGAAGCATTAAGGCTTCCTTTCACTGGAATTAAAGGGCCGAGCCCAACTACTGAAAAACAAGCCCACACCATAATCCCCCTTCCAACAATGCAGCCAGACAAGTGCCGTTCGCCTGGCAACTGCCCAACCCATCCTTATCCATCAGATTGTCAGAGGGAGAAGTGTGATTGGTCACTCCAGAGAACACGTCTCCACTGCTCTAGAGTCTAGTGGTGGCATGCTTCACACCATTGCATTGCAACGCATTGCGCTTGAGGATGTAAGGCTTAGATGCAGCGGCTCAGCCATGGAAACCCATTCAATGTAGCTCTCTATGCTCTGCTCTTAATCTAATCGGAGGGCCACATAAAGTTCTGAGTTCTGTAGCGATTGACACTACAGAAAGTTGGCCTCTGCGCACTATGCGCCTCAGCATCCACTGACCCCACATACTAATACTATAGTACCATTACTGTCACCATTCCTTTCAAACCGTACTGTTGTATATTCTCTTTTGTAGTGATGCTCGTTGATAGCTTGAAGAATTATTCAATGAGACTGACTTTGCTTGTAAATATCAGCTTAATATACACAAGAAAGTACAGCATCATTTTCCATCTTCTGATGTCCAATCTTCCAATGTCAGAGAGAGGCTTCTGGCCCGGATGTGAAGTTCCCCTGACTTCTGGGCCTTAAAACTGCTGCTTTTATACTCTGGTTGTTCTGGACATTTAAGAAGGGCAATGTATATTTCTTCCTCGTGAGGCTAGGAAACAAAGAGCTGGAGGCCACTTTCCTATGGAATATTTAATGTTTAAACTGGCCTTTTTCTCTAAACCTTTCCTAGTATAGAAAGTAAAATTTTAACACAATCCTAGTCCTCTAAACATCCTCTTGCATACAAGTCAAAATTAATGCTGTGACATTTTAGAGAACTGGTTGACCATTGAATAATCTAAAGCTTTACGCACACCCTTCTTCAGTAAGAGCCATAATTCAAACCTGACAGCTAATCATCAATCTGACCGAAAAAGTCTACTGTATAAAATCTGCTCAACTGGTTCTGACATCTGGTTCAGCACTTTTGAATGTAATGTGTATGTATATGCAATGAACTATATGCACATGAACAAGTATAATAAATTTTGATTGACATGACAGAAGTACTTGATGATGTAGGAATGAGCAGACAGGTGTACATAATAATTTGCATGATTATACCAAAGCATTTGCTAGTTGTCCAAAATAAATGAGAAATGGCTTTTATGATGTGCATAAGTGATTAGATGTTGTGAAGGTTGAACAAATAGTTTTGAGAAATTCAATTCTGATCACCAAATGCATCGATACGAATGAGAAAAACTGTAAAATTATTTTGAAATTAACATAAATATACATATACATCACAGGTTCTGAAATTACTAGTACCTCTTTTTATTATACCTCTGGAATTCTGTTGCCATTTCAGACAGCCAATCCAGATGTTTTAAAACTAGACCACAAACAGCAACAATAACAATAATTATTCTTTTTTATAAAATTATATATATAATTGTGTTAAATATATTTATTTTTACTTCATATTATAATTCCTTAATGCTGCTTTGGATGTTTTTATTGTTTACATATATCGTTGTCTAAAGAAAGATATTTACACATAAAACTTCCCAAACATTGCCTAATTTGTTTGTAGATACGTCCTCTGACATCAAATACGTTATCAAATAATGTTAGGGATGAAATTATTTTATATTATTTATTCATCTAAACTAATATAAACTCTATTTACAATTCATATGAATCACCACCAGGGGGACAGCGGCCGACCATATTCGGATAGATAGATAGATAGATAGATAGATAGATAGATAGATAGATAGATAGATAGATAGATAGATAGATAGATAGATAGATAGATAGATAGATAGATAGATAGATAGATAGATAGATAGATAGATAGATAGATAGATAGATAGATAGATAGAGAGAGAGAGAGAGAGAGAGAGAGAGAGAGAGAGAGTGAGTGAGAGTGTCCCTCTGTGCTAGGATTGGATAGTGAGCATAAGGCAGCCTCTGGCCAGCCTGTTACTGATGATAAACTACTATCCAATCGTAGCACAGAAGGGCGGGGCGCCGCCACCTAATCCCAACTCATTTCTCATCCGTAACTCCAGTGCTGTCCCGCGGCGACAGAAGAGCACGCGCAGTTATCTTTAATATTAATTTTATTTACTTTCATCTTTATTTATCTCCACGTAGAGTCCCGGAAGATGGCACGCGGCCAGGTTGAGCTACAGGCGTCCTAAGTCGGGTAGGAGCGAGGGGGTTCAGTCGTGGAGACTGAAGGAGTGATTTTATGATTTTACGGGTTCTCTTTATAAATAACAGAAATAGTGCAGTGATATAGTAGTTTCTGTATATACCTTAGATTGATTCGTGAATCTGTGAGTATGTACTGTAACATTATACACTTTTCATTCCTAATGTTTATGAACAGACACATGTAGTTTGTGTTCTAATGTTGGTTCTCTGGTTATTTGTACCACTAGTACTGGGCTACTGTGTTAGTGTTCAAATATTGGTATCATGTTTATGTTTTAACATTGGTGTTGTGTTGGTGTTCTATTATTGGTACCGTGTTAATGGTGTAATATTCGTTCTGTGTTACTATTCTAACATTGGTACCATGTTTATGTTCTAATGTTGGTAGTGTGGGTATTTACAGCAGTAACGCCGTTATGTTGTAAGTTTGTTCTCTGTTTACTTATTAGTATTGTTACTCTGGTTACTTTGAATATTGACACTGTATTAATGTTCTGATGTTGTTACTGTGTTCATGTTCTAGTAATGGTACTGTAGTTATTCACAGAACTGGTACTATACTTGTTCAAGTTATTTTACCATAGTCTAATATTGATAGCTTATTTAACTGGAAAACTGGTACTTTTGTGTTCTAATGTTGGTACTGTATTGATGTTCTGTTATGGGTACAGTTATGTTAATAGCCCCAATCTTAATTCTAATTAATATTCAGTGATTATGTAAATATTTAGATTTTATGTATCGTATGTATTGTATTGTGTTGTACTTTGTTCAATGTTGTAATATTGGTGCTGCATTTGCGTTCTAAAATTGGTACTGTATTGATGCGCTAATATTTTCTTAAGGTGTAATTCGTTTTTGTTTTAATAACCCTAATTCTAATTCTAATTAATGCTCAGTGATGCACTGACCATAATACAGATATTTAGATGTGAGCTAAAATCTGTTCATGTAATTTATGCAGTCGTTAAATTGCTTGTAATAAGGGATGCACTGATCATTAATTTACAACAAATTTTTGCACATTATTGACTACCCTTTTTAAGATCATTATGTGTGCTAAATAAACATATAACGTACACTATAGAGTCACAATATAAATTATTTATTTTTTAAAAAGTCAGACTGTAATTTAAAATAAAGGAACTGCATGTACAGAAAGAGCTGACTGACTATTTATCACAGCAAGGCGTATATATGTTTAAATACAGTGCGAGTGCACTACATTTAAACATATACACCTCACTGTGATAAACAAATAAACCTACCAATATAAGAACATAGACACTATATTGGAACCAAACAGCTAGGCTCTACAGCACTGACCCTGTTGCATAGAGACAGACAGCTACACACGACAACACGGACACTACTGCACTTACTGAAAGCTGCACTCTGCAGTACAGACACCACTTCACTCAGAGAAACAGCTACATTCTACAGCATTGAGAACTACTGTACACAGACAGACGGCTTTACTCTACTGCACTCACAATACTGCGCACATAGCTACACTCTGCAGCACTGACACTACTGCACACAGCTACATTCCGTTACAGCCAAAATGGATTAAATAAATTTTTCCCTCATAATTTCTACACACAATACCCCTTAATGACAAAGTGAAAATGTGCACATTTTAAAAAAAATAATCACATGTACGTAAATATTCACAGCCTTTGCCATGACACTCAAAATGCGCTCAGGTGCATCCTGTTTCCACTGATCATGCTTTTGTTGTTTTGACAATTTGATGTGAGTCTGTGATAAATCCAGTTGATTGGACATGACTTGGAAAGGCACACACTTCTCTATATAAAGTCCCATAGTTGACAGTATATGTCAGAGCACAAACCAAGCCATGAAGTCCAAGGAAACCTTCTACAGTGACTCGTAGACGCAGCATCATGCTGTGGGGTTGTTTTTGGCCACAGAAACTGTGAGACTAAAAGATGAATGCAGCAATGTACCGAGACATCCTTGAAGACAACCTGCTCTGGACCTCAGACTGGGGCGAGGCTTCATCTTCCAACAGGACAATGACCCTAAGCACACAGCCAAGATAACAAAGGAGTGGTTTTAGGACAACTATGTGAATGCTCGCATTCAGTTTAAAGTTCTGATGCTTGCCTACAAAGCCAAGAATGGACCAGCTCCTCCTTACCTTATGGCAATGGTCAAAAGTCGAACCGCACCTCGAGCCCTTCGGGCTTCAAGTACGGCTCGGCTTGACCCGCCATCACTTAAGATTCATGGAAGACGCGCAACAAAACGCTTCTCTGTCCTGGCACCCAGATGGTGGAACGAACTGCCACTGGCTGTCCGAACAGCGAACTCTCTTGCGGTCTTCAAACGCAGACTGAAGACCCATCTCTTTGTAAAGCACTTATAATCACTAATATACTAAAGTATGGTATAAACTGTAATTGCACTTTATCTTCTAGGAGCACTGGCTAAGTAATGCACTTGTACTGTATGTAGTCTTGTATTTGTTCTCTTCTCTGTAGGTGTTCTAGTCTTGCTAGATATTGTATTGTCTTGTTTCTAGGTATCAGCACTGGCACTTGTTTATGGCAGTGTTTGAGTATAGAGTGGTTTGGACTTAATCCTGTTGTACTAGATAGAGATTCATACTCTAACCAACACTAAGCACTTTTGTAAGTCGCTCTGGATAAGAGCGTCTGCTAAATGCCGTAAATGTAAATGTAAATGTAAATGTAAATGTAAATGTAAATGTAAATGTAAATGTAATGTTCTGGAGTGGCAAAGCCAAAGCCCAGACTGGAACTCGCTCAAACATCTCTGGAGAGATCTAAAAATGTCTGTGCACGACGCTCCCCATCCAACCCCATGAAGTTTGACAGCTTCTGCAAAGACAAATGGGAGAAACTGCCCATGAAAAGATGTTCCAAGCTTACTCAAAAACACTTGAGGCAGTAATTGCTGCCAAAGGTGCTTCAACAGTGTTGAGCAAAGGCTGTAAATACTTATGTACATGTGATTTTTTTTTGTTGTTTTTTTATTTTTAATAACTTCACAAAAAATTGAAAAACTTTTTTCAGTTTGTCCTTACGGAGTATTGTGTGTAGAATTTTGAGGGAAAATATGAATTTAATCCATTTTGGAATAAGGCTGTAACAACAAAATGCTGCCAATGTTGTGAATACTTTCTGGATGCACTGTAACTGTTTGTTTGCAATAGGGCTGTAGTGTGGGACTGTTTGTATGTAAGCAGTAATGTCAATGCTTTACAGTAGAGGTGTCTGCCTGCATGTAGTACCATCAGTAGTAAAGTGAAGCTGTCTGTGTGCAGTGTCATCAGTGCTGTAGATATGCCTTGCTGTGATAAACAGCAAGTCAGCTCTTACTGTACTTGCAGTTCTTTTTTTTTTATTACAGTTTGGCTTATTAAAAATTAAATATTTAATTTATATTGTTACTCTGTAGTGTAGGTTATATGTTCATTTAGCACACGTAATAATCTTAAAAATGGTAGTCAATATTGTGCATGAATTACATAAACACATTTTAGCTTACATCTACATATCTGTATTTTGGTCAATGCATCCCTGAACATTAATTATAATTAGGATTAGGGTTATTAAAATAAAAAGTAATATTAGACCTTAAGAAAATATTCGCATATCAATACAATACCAATTTTAGAACACAAATGCAGCACCAATATTACAACACAATAAAATACATAAGATACATACATTTTAAATTCACATAAAAATATTTACATTTTTGATGTTTGAGGATGTGTTTCTAAACCACACCAACACCCAGCTCAGGAACACTTTTTTTCTTTAATCTCTCTTTCTCTCTAATTGAGATCAGATGTATTCACAACCACAACTACACTAAATTTTAACAGTTGTGAGAGTTATGATATATCAATATTAATTATATGTTATGAAATGCTTCAAGAACATTTATTTTATGCTGATCGTTAGATGAAGTTGTGTACAATGCCTTTATAAGTGAGTGTGTATTATTGTTGTTACAAAGGTAACCCTCAAAAGCCTTGTCCCAACAACCAGTAGCCAGTTAATAAAGCAGAAGTATCTGTAAGAAGATAGCAGAGTGTTTTATATATAAAATACTTTTACTCACTTTGCAGGTTTGCCCAAACTTTTGCATGTGCATCCGTAAAAATATCTTTGTTTGATAAGTGTTGACATAACGGCAAATACTGGTTGCTTTAACTGGCTGTGAGGTTGTACCAGCTATATGTTGGATTCCTTGGGCCTCATGTGTGGTTCACCATTTTTTCCGTGTAGCTGTTGTTGGGCCTTCCTGACAGGAAGTAGCTTTGAGTGTATTATCTTCTCTTCTTCTGGTTTCCTGCCCGTGGTGTGTATTGTTTTTCAAGAAATGACGCATGTGTGTATGTGTTCTTTCAAGCACAGAGCAAAACGTTCAGAAAAGCGTCAGATTTTGCTGTGTGGTTTAGACATATGCAGAATGCAGTAATGAACTCTGTCAGCTTCTCGGTAAATGCTGAAGAAAGCCCAAGTAAGATACCTACATGTATTTTAAGACATCTTAAAGTAGAAATAATCTAATTTGGAGTGGATTAACCAAAATACATGACAATTACTTTTCTAGTTGGAGCATTGGCTGATGTAGGAACAAGACTATGTTAAGTATTTAGCTAAATGCATAAATTATTACTTGAACTTGTTTAACAATCTATCTATATCTGGTTTCTGTATGACACATTTCAAGCTATTGTACTTTATTCCATGTTTTTAGGTAACACTGTATCACATAGTGTCAGAAACCACACAGTTACCTCTGTTACAGATTGCTAAACATGATTTGAGGGGAGTGTGTGAAGTGACGTAGTAAGATCTAACACAGGAAGAGGATCCATTAGGCAGGTTTTATTTACTAAGAGCAGCAGTCAACTGGAAAAACAGAGGTAACTCAACGTTCCAAAAAACGTTCTAAAACGTTCCAAAAGGGAACCTGAGCAAGGTGTGAGCAAGAACCACGTTTAGTTAAAGCTCAATGTGCTCCATTTTAATTAATGCTCAATGAGGCTGAAGGGGAAGGAAGGGCTTCTTAAACGGGAGGTGATTGGCTGGGTGATATTGTTCAGGTGAGAAGGACAGGAGTGGAGCATTAACTAAAACTCGGGGGACGCGGAATGTGAATTGTGTATCTCTATCTGTAACGATGTCTTCCGGCAGGCCGAAGCAACAAAATACTTCCCTGAATAGTGTCTCTGCAGTCTCCAAAGCCCAGAGGATCTTTTTTAACAGAACTAATCTGCAGGCTTTGGAAAATGATGACCAAGATGGTGTTAAGGCCATGGGATGGTGGCAAGTCCATAATGAAGCACAGTGCCAAACCAGGGTTTGCGGGGTATGGAGAGAGGCTGGAGCAGACCCGGTAGAAGCTGTAGCAAAGACTTTGACTGGGCACAAACTGTACAAGACTAAACAACAGTAACATCTATCAATAGGGAAGGCCACCAAAATTTGTTCCATACCAGCGCAGCCGTGCAGTGAATCCCAGGGTGGCCAGAGCTGGGAGAAGTGTGAATCAACAGCATCAGCTGCACTCTCATACTGGCATGTACATATACTTTGTCAGGTGGGTTGAAGATCATCCATGAGGGCCCACTAAACAGTAGCTACAGTACGTGAGGCTGGAAAAATAGTATTTTCAGTGTCCTTGCCCAAGGACGGTGCATACATGCGTGAGAGGGCATCAGCCTTAGTGTTTTTGGACCTCGGATGATATGTCATCACAAAGTGAAACCTGGAGAAGCAAAGGGCCCAGCATGCTTGTCGAGCATTTAACCTTTTTGCTGTTTTCATGTATTTAAGGTTTCTATGATCTGTGAGGGGATCATAGTAAAGGGTAAAGGGGTGGATGGCACCTTCCAACCAATGTCTCCATTCTTCAAGTGCAACCTCAACCGCTAGGAGCTCACGATTCCTGACATCATAATTTCGCTACGTTGGGCTGAGCATGCGGGAATAGAAGGCGCAGGGATGGAGTTTAGGGGACCGAATAATGCTGCTGGGATAATGCTGCTGGGACAAGACCGCCCCGATGCCGTCTCAGAGGCATCCAGCTCTACTATGAAGGGTAGGGAATAGTATAGGGGCACACGTAAACTGGGTCTTGCGGGGGTCCTTGTGATTACTTTGAGATTGCCTTTGAGCAATGAGTTAACAATAAACTTGTTGACCAATCGACTGTAAAAATTATCAAAGCCTAGAAACCGCTGAAGCTCTTTTACTGAATGTGGTTTGGCCCAGTCCTCACACCGCCCTTACCTTACCATTATCCATCTGTATGGCCTGAGCACTAATCCTAGAAAGGAAATGGCGGTCCTATGAAATTCGCACTTCTCTAACTTAACATTTGACCCACCGATTTTGGAAGACCTGGCGGACATGAAAGACTGTGTATTGGAGATGAGAGGAAGAATCATCGAGATAAAATATCATGTTCTTATTGAGCAGGTCTTTGCCATTCCTTTGAGCATGATGCTCAAATTTTGCACCTCTAACCTGTGTACCCCTGGTGGTGTAGTGGGGGAGTAAATGGTGGTCGCCCAGGAGGTCGGCTGTTTGATGCCTGAGTGGGGTGAACCACTCACTTTGCACCAACACTTCTTTTTATTATTTTTTAATACATCCCTGGATATTATCACCACTTATTCACTTCCTTTCTTTATAAACCTTTTTATTCAGTTTTCTGTGCTCTGCACTTGGGTCCGCCTTTGCCGTCTCATATTCAAGATTAAAGATTCAAGATTCAAGAGTTTTATTGTCATATGTACAGCAGAACAGACAGTTACACTGTACAATGAAATTCTTACTTTGCTGCTCCTCCATTCACCAATAGATAAGATAACAAATAAAAGAAATAAAAAATATATATACAAAATATACAAAGTATAACAATATAAGTTGAAGTAGATAAAAATATTTTTATAGTTAAAGAATAAAAAATAAAAGTTATGTGTGCTTTTATGTGCAAGTATGAAGAGCAGCAGCCATAAAGTGCAAGTTGCAAGTAACGAATGTAAACAATAATGTTTGTGTGAGTAGTGAATGTAAACAGTATTCTGACAGTACAGTGAGTGTAAGGTGCAGTTTAAATCAGACCAGTTAAAACCAGTTCAGAAAGGAGAGGTTGGAGAGGTAGTGCGTGAGGTGTTCACAAGCCTGATGGCCTGTGAGTAGAAACTGTTTGTCAGTCTTGTGGTCCTGGACTTCACACTCCTGTAACGTCTGCCTGAAGGTAAACGTGTGAAGAGTGTGTGCTGGGGGTGTGTACTGTCCCTGATTATGTTGTGGGCCCTCCTGGTGACCCTGGTGTGGTAGATGTTCTGTAGTGAGGGGAAGGCTGCTCCTGAGATGGACTGCGCAGTTTTGATCACACGCTGGAGAGCCTTTCTGTCCTGAGCAGTAGAGTTTCCATACCAGACGATGATGGAGCTGGTAAGAACACTCTCAATCATACTCCTGTAGAAGGTGCTGAGAATTTTGGTTGGCATACCAAATTTTCTCAGCCTTCTCAGAAAGTACAGTCGCTGCTGGGACTTCCTGATGATGATCTGAGTGTTGTGGGACCAGCTGAGATCCTCACTGATGTGAATGCCAAGAAACTTAAAGGTTTTCACCCTCTCTACCTCAGTCTCCCCTATGTACAGGGGTGTGTGTAGCTCTCGCTTCCTCCTTGGATCAACAATCATTTCCTTGGTCTTGTCTGCATTCAAGGAAAGATTGTTGTCATGACACCAGGCCACCAGCTCAGCCACCTCCTTCCTGTACGCTGTCTCTTCCCCACCAGTGATCAGTCCAATGACAGCGTACAGGAAGGAGGTGGCTGAGCTGGTGGCCTGGTGTCATGACAACAATCTTTCCTTGAATGCAGACAAGACAATATAAACAATGTCAGACCAAGACAGGGAGCAAACAAAGGGGTATAAGTAGCACTAAGAAACTGCAAACACCTGGCACAGAGAGAAGACTAGGAGCAGGTGAGGGGCGTGACAACAGCACAGAGACAAGGAGGAGCTAAGAAACCAAAACAAATATAAGCCCATGGAAAGTAAGACATGCAGGAAGGAAGCGGACAAAACATTGTGCGTAAGAGAACACCCCAAAGGAGCCGGCCCAGCTGTAGCATGTGTAGCTAAGCTAACTGGATTGCAGCTTAAATTACTCGCTTAAAAAAACATTAAATAAAAAACATAATATGCTTTTACACACCCAAGGACACTATACAGTTTAGAAGAGAAAAAAAGAGAGAATAAAAGTATTCAGAGAAAAGAGTTTTGAAGATGGAAAGAGAGAGTGAAGAGTAAATAGAAGTATGTAGGTTGTTCCAGAGGGGACAGCAACACTAAAGGACCTAGGGCATAAGGGCCTAGAAGAGCAGACAGACAAGTAGGTGCAAGGCCATGCAAGCTTCTAAAGGTCAACAGCTGGATTTTATAGCAAATGCATTTTGTAACTGGTAGCCAGTGTAGTTGATGAAGGACGGGTAATATGGGAAGATTTCTTAGTACTAACTAGCTGAGGGGTTTTTAACATACTCATATAAAAGGGGGGCAGAGAGTTTTGAAGGTAAGCCATAGAAAAGAGATTTCTAAAGGAAGATCAACCAATGTGGCAACTCCTAAATACAGAACAACAGCAATCGATGGTGGGAATGGGTTTAAAGCTAAAATAAAAGTTATCAGCACAACAGTAAGAATTGAGGCCATGGGACCAGATAATGTTTTCAAGAACCAATATATAGATAATAAAAAACAGGAGCCCAAGAACCAAACCATGGGGAGCTGTGAGTAACTGGAGCAGTAACTGATTTGTGCTTCACAAAAGTAATGCAAGTAATGCCTCTCAGGAACTTCAGAAACAAAGGGCAGGTTAGAAATGGGTCTAAAATTTTCCATAACTGAACTGTCAAGGCCTGGTTTGGGGGGTTGGCGCGGGGAGTAACAGCAGCCATTTTCAAAGCACAAGGAACATAAACAGAGGAGAGACAGGTTTAGGAGTGAGGTTGCAAACAAAATAATTTTGATATATGGTGAATCAACAGGACAGATATTGGATAAGAGACAGATAAGGGGTGGATAAAGGGGTGGGAAAACAGGCAAAACAAGCAGGAGGGGCAGAGTTAGGAAAATGTCTATAGATAGAATCATTTTTATCTTGAAGGAAAGCAGTACAGTACATTTGTCAGAAGAAACGACTAGAGTGGGAAATCAAAGTAGTTTCCTGACAATAGAAAAAGTGGTTTGTGATAATGGCCAGCCCCTTTACTTAACTAAGAATATTAAGCACTGCGAGCTGCATTTAATACTGCTTTATTTTTGAGTAAATGGGCTAAGAGGGCAAGAGTGTATACGTGGGACCACACCAAAACTTCTCTTCGCCATCATTATGCGCCCTATATGAACCGCTTCTCTACCCTCACCTTCTCATGATGCAATTCAAAATTGTTGTTTTGTGTTCAATTCTGCCTTTGTTACTGCCCACAGTTACAGAGATTATACTGATCTATGATGGTTTGTTCCTGATATCTGGTGGTTTTTGCTTCAAATCTGGGGTCATTGGTGATGTCATCTGACACCAGTAATTTACTTACTTATTTAATTTATACTCATTTAACTGAAGTGTCTGTTAGGCCCTGTATGTGCATTTGTGTGTGCATGTGTGTGTGTTGAGGTCTGTTACTCTAAAGGTCTTCAGGCTCTCAGCAATTGCTAAGACAGAGTTGAATATATGGTGGAAACCTGCTGCACACAAATGCACAAACCTGTTGCATCTGTTCTCCATATACACACACACACACAAACACACACACACACACACACACACTGAGGCTTGATGTTAGTGCTGCTTGGTGCAGCAGTTCTGCAGACCTGTCATGTTTAAGAGCGAGGGGCTAAGGTTGAGTTCCTGTCTGTCTGCACTGTTTAAATTGGGGTAAACATTAAACATTAACAGAGATTTACATTTAGCTGAATATTCTACATGGTCACTACACAGATTAATGTCCCATAGAGATCCATTGTTTAACCATTTACCAGTTTTTACAGAGATCCATTAATTTCTTACCGAGATCCATTAATTTCTCTTAGAGATCCATTCATTTCCTGTAGCGGTCCACTCATTTCCCATAGAGCTTCATTTATTAATTACCTATAAAGATCTATTGATTTGTTTTTCATATAGATCTATTCATTTTCCCCCCTTGGCATAGTTTGTTAAGACACATCCCCTCAGCACAGTTCTTTAAGACTGACCCCTCTCACCACAGTTTTGCTTTGCAGCCATTTCATTTATTCAGTGATGATCACTGGTCAGTTTCTGACCACAGCATCTCTCTTGGCTGGATATTTTTGGGTGGAAACCCCCTTTCAGTGACACTGTCTTTACCTCTCTTAACACTCCCGCACCTTTCAGGGGAAGTGGTTTGAGAGTTTGCAGAAAATGCTCGCTATGCTAAGCTGCCCTACAGAATGCACACTCACTGCTGCACCACTGCTGAGTATCCATGATCAGGAAGTGCTCGCTCACACATCTCTCACTCAAATATCACTCTGCATGACCTGCTTGCTTTAAATGTAAGTACTGTGATAAAAATGTTCCATAGTTTCTCATTCGGTTAAATGTATAGCTCTAAGTGTAGGTATTGTGATATATTTTAATTGATCACTTTTGTGCAATATGAGCTTCTGTTTTTTTACAGTAATTTTTTTCACTGAAGCAGAATAGAGGCAATGACGTCACTTCCCTGATCACAGCACACATAAACTGACAATACTTGTCAAAGGCAGATATCACCCTGGACAGGCTACCACAGGACAGACACACAGACATAGTGCATCCGGAAAGTAATCACTGCGCTTCACTTTTTTCACATTTTGTTATGTTACAGCCTTATTCTAAAATGGGTTAAAGTCATTTTCCCTCAAAATTATGGACACAATACCACATAATGACAAAGTGAAAAAAGTCAAATCTTTTTGCAAATTTATTAAAAATAAAAAGCTCAGGTGCATCCTGTTTTCACTGATCATTCTTTAGATGTTTTGACAAATTGATTGGAGTCCACTTGTAGTAAATCCAGTTGATTGGACATGATTTGGAAAGGCACACACCTGTCTATATAAGGTCGCATAGTTGACAGTACATGTCAGAGCACCAACCAAGCCATGAAGTCCAAGGAATTGTCTGTAGACCTCTGAGAGAGGGTTGTATCGAGGCACAAATCTGAGGAAGGGTACAGAAAAAATTTGAAGGTCCCAATGAGCACAGTGGCCTCCATCATCTCTAGCACTCTTGGCCAGACGGAATCCATACCACAGTGAAAAGCACAAGACAGCCCGCTTGGAGTTTGCCAAAAGGCACCCGGAAAACTCTCTGGTCTGATGAAACAAAGATTTAACTCTTCGGTGCCTAGCAGGAAACCAGGCACTACTCATCACCTGGCCAATGCCATCCCTACAGTGAAGCATGTTGGCGGCACCATCTTGCTGTGGGGTTGTTTTTAAGGGATAAATTAATTTTGGAATAAGGCTGTAACATAACAAAATGTGGGGAAAGTAAAGCACTCTGAATACTACTTTCTGGATGCACTGTAAACATTCAAACACACATAGGGCAATTCAGCACATCCTGTATGTCTTTAAATTGTGGGAGGAAAGCTAAACAGACACAGGGAGAACACACAAACTCTACACAGAAAAGACCCTGTTCACCTGGCCAGACAATCAAACTCAGCGCTACCCAACGTCCCACCGTGCTGCCCCCTGCTTGAATCAAGTGAACCTTTTTAAGTTTAATAATCATTTCCAAAGTAGGTTTAGCATATTATGCAAATTAGCATAGGGGAGGGGTCCTTTGGCCAATGAGTGTGAAATTACCTGCATACCTTGCTGCCCATTTTGGTGTTTTCAGGGCTTATGGCCTTCTATCCTCATTTCATTTCAGTGGAAAATAAATAAATAAATAAATAAATAAATATATCCGCAAGCCGTAATCTGTGTATTTAATCAAGAATCAGCCCAGTTTTGACCACTGAAGACTCACAAGGCTTAAATGCGGTTTGAGCCTTTTTTAGAGACAGAAAGGAAAAACTGAAAGGAAGTGTAAGCTTAAAAGGCCTTCACTTTGCCATACATTTCATGCAAATGTGATAAAATCACATAGACTGAAATTTATATGTACATACATATGAGCCTTGGATGAACATGCACAATAATATGATAGACGATAATATGCATAGACGTGCAAATATGACAAATGGTTACATTTCTGACATAGTTGAATATGCAATGTTGTTTAATTCTTAACGTTTAACCCTTTGATATGCATGTCATTGTGAGGCCCAGTGTAAACATAAAAGGCCATTGTGGCACAGAGAAGGTATGATTGTAGATGGTATCCAAGCGTTTACAAAGTGCTTCCATAGATACGACACTCAGTTTCAGTATATTTTTCAGTAAGTTTCATGCTGATCGGTCAGTAGTGCCTGATGAAAGCTTATTAGCTGACAGCAGCTATAAATTTTGATGTATTAAGTTGTCCTTATAAATCCGCTGTCCCATACATACAGCATGCAAAATTCCAGCTTGATTAAACATATGACTACCTCAGAATCTGCGGCTGAACGTACATGTGAAATTATTTGGATGAAGCATTCTCAAATAATAGAATTTTTAATGTAAATTTTTTCATTAGGGTTGATTAGAATATATCAACCGTACTAATTGCAACATCCTGAATAATGTGAATATAGATGTCAAAAATACATGACTGATGGTAAATATTTCTGACATACTTGTACAGTGGTTTGGTTCACACCCCTTTGATTTGCAAACCATAATGAGGCCCAAAGCACCCAGAATTGACCATTTTGGCATACAGGAGCTAACTGAAAGTGAGTCAGAATTTGTCAAATGTCTGCATGTGTCATGATTATAGATCAGGGGTGTGCAAAAGATGTTTACCAGGTTTTCTTCAGTTTGACCTTTTGATCTTTCTATAACAAGCTGTAGAATTGAATGAATTAGTCAAAATACCAGGCAAGGAGTTCAATTTCTGGCATAATACGTCATTACAAAGTTATTCAGGTCAGAGGTTTGATTTATACAGCACCAGTTCTTATCTGTAGACTTAATAAAATGGAATGGTATTTTCAATTGTTTTAAATGTTTTTAAGTGTTAAAGTGCCCTCCCAAGGACAATCTGCACCAAAATTTACAGACAAAAAAAATGTGCTTGGACCCTAATAAGAAAAAAATTAATAATTACAATAGAGTTCCAGCATTTTGTGCTTGGGCCCCTGTTAGTAACATTATTGCTTTGTGTGTCTGTGCAGGGTTCTGGTGCAAATGAAGATGATTCGTAAATAAGGTTTCTGCAGCAGAAACTGGGTGAGTGAGTGTCTCCACAGAAGTCTCTCTCTCTGTCTCTCTCCAACACTGTCTTTGTTGGTACAGCTGCTTTCTCCATGTTTAGAAAGCATGTTCAATGCAGGATGTAACACGTCAAAGTGCTTTATGAACTTTAAAATAAACAGTATGTTTTAAAATCTGCAGCTTAGCACACATTCAGCATACAGTTTACCTCCACTTATTCAGCCTATAGTAGTTTAGCCCCACCCTTTCAATCTACAGTTTAGTCCTATCAATCCAGTTTACAGCAGTTTAGCTCCACTTATTCAGCATTCAGCATACAGCAGTTTAACCCCACCCATTTAACCTACAGCAGTTTAGCGCCACCCATTTAACCTACAGCAGTTTAGCCCCACCCTCTCAGTCTATAGCAGTTTATTCCAGCCCATTTAGTTTACACTAGTTTAGCCAAATGGGCCAGAATTAATAAAACTTATTAACAGAATGTGAAGAAATAACAGTTACAATGGTATGCGTCAAAGATGTTGATGTATCGTGTAGCAGAAATATCTACTGAAGCTAGTCCCTCTAGCGTGGAGTGGAATCAGTCAAACATGAGAGGACGAAGTAGTGCTGCCTCTACAGTGTATTCTAACCTCTTGTCAATTATGTTGACTAGGCTGCTTCCGGTTAGATTATTGAGGACAGGTAGCCAGTAAAATGTAGCAGAAATATCTACTGAAGCTAGTCCCTCTGGCGTGGAGTGTAATCAGTCAAACATGAGAGGACGAAGTAGTGCTGCCCCTACAGCGTATTCTAACCTCTTGTCAATTATGTTGACTAGGCTGCTTCCGGGTAGATTATTGAGGACAGGTAGCCAGTAAAAGGAACAGTAAACGCAACATTGGCTGAAGTACATGCCAGGCGACTGCGGCCCACCCTTGGTAACCACGTTCAGCAGAGACAGAGGAAAGACGAGCAAGAGTTAACATTGGTGCTGCTTACCCAATGCTGGAGACGCTCTTGGAGAGTACCATCTTAAATGCAGCTTTTTGCTAATGTGTCAAAACCGCCCACTTTCTTTCAGTCTGTGTCAGTTGGTCCACAGTAGTGGTGCATGTGTGTGATTTTTCCACTAAATGTGGTTGTGTGTGTAAATGTCACATTCCCACTTCACAAACCCACACACAGCACAACTTTCTGTTTCTTTTTTCTTTTTCCTTTCTTTCATTACTTGTCTTCTTTTCGTTTTTTGTGTTTTCTCTCTCGCTGTTTCTTTCTTTGTGTATGTTTTGGGATTAATTTAACTGAATTGAAAGTACTTAAAATACCTGTTTCTTACATTGTCGTATTGTCTTTTTTCCACTAAGCTCCCTTTTTATGATATTTGATTTTATTTTCAAACACCAGCAACTGTTCGTTTCTTTATCTCTTAGAATTAAACAAACGCTTTTAGTTAATGTACCTTTAAAATAGATATAAGATGCTAAGTTTTACATTCTGCAACTATGACATTCTGAAACTACCCAAGCCAAAGTGGTGCTGATAATGCTAAATTACTTCTATATATGAATTAAGTGGTAAAGAAGTTTGGGTCACTCCTTCTAAAGTGGATGATGTATGTGATGTTTTTGGAGCTGCGTGCATGTTTGTCTGGTTATTTGCCTGCTAGCTGAGAGCATAACTGCTGTTTGCACCCTGCTGCTGTTGTCGAGGACGGTGACTGAACACCGGGTTGAGAATATGCACCCACACATATATACTCAGGCAGGATGTGCTCATTTGTTCTACCATATCACCTGTGTATGCAGTGAGTCAACAAAAAACACATTTAAAGGAACTATAAATAATAAACCCATATATAATATGCTGTAAGGTATAAAGTAAGCCATGATTTATTTAAAAGCTTTGAAAAATACTATTTAAGCAGCAGTCTGACCAATATAATTCAGTATATTAGTTCTTCTTTTTACAAAGGTGACTATAAAAGTGCTCATGGTCAAATTAAGCACTTTTTTGCTTCATTTTTATGATTATTATTAACAGTAACACTGCCTCCAACCTTTTAGTTGGTTCCTGACATCAGCCCTGTGGTGTGTCTTTAGTCTGCTGCAGTTGTTTTTAAGGTTAGTCTATTTCTAAATCATCCTATTATTAAATCAGCCTGTGAAAAATGGGCTGATGAAGGTGTTTTTACAAAAACATTTATGGGATGATTTTCTGTATATGAAATTTTATGTTACATTTACAGTACACTGTAATAATTCACAGAGGACTGGATCCAAGTGCAGGTCTTTATTGAAGAGGTGAACAAACGAAACAGGGCTTGGGCCGAAATCAGTTGTCAGATCAAATTCACAACGGGTCAAACACAGCAGCAGACAGGATATCAGAGACAGAGTTATAATCGTAAACCAAAATGCAAGCCGTCCAAGAGTCCAAGAGTCCAAAACCAGGAATTCAGAAACATATTAACACTCAGAATTGTATCGGAAACAAAAACAAGACCTCATACTGGGCCTGTGCCAAGTTTGTGCTTTTATGCATGAATCGCAGTGAGCAAACCAGAAACACCTGAGAAACCGACAATCTAAAATTCTGGGGATAGCGATCTACCTCTAGGGATCTACCTCTAGGGCGGGGTGCTAGACGGTCAGGTTGATCCCGATGGAAGTCCGTAATGAGAGATGGATCCCAAATGAGGTCAGAGGTTAACCAAGAATGCTGCTCGGGACCTTACCCCTCCCAGTCCACAAGGTAGTACATTACTCAACCCCGTTGCCTTGAGTCCAGAAGTGTGCGCACAGAGTAAGCCAGATTACCCTTGATTTCGATTGAAGGGGGAGGATCCGTCTCATCTCGTGACTCCTGAAACCGAGAAGAAATACATGGTTTCTATAAAGATACATGAAATGTTGGATGGATACAATAAGAGGCAGGTAACTGGAGTTTATAAGAGACGGGAGTGACTTGTCTGATTATTCTAAAAGGACGAATGCATTTTGGGCTGAACTTTTTGCAAGGCAATCTTAACTTTAAATCTCTAGTTTCATTGGGCATTCCTTCTGAATGTCCTCGATAATCTCCCATCTAATGGAAGCCACTATACAACTGGTGGGGAGAATGTTTTCACATACCTTTCTATCTTTGTCACCATGGTATAGCCGGGACAAGGCATCAGCTTTGACATTCTTGGATCCTGGTCTATAAGTCACAGAGAAATTAAATCTGGTAAAAAACAGAGCCCATCTAGCTTGCTGAGTATTCATCTGCTTGGCTTCCCTGATATACTCAAGATTCTTGTGGTCAATGAGCATTATGAATGGGTTTTCAGTCTCACTCCCTCCAACCAGTGGCGCAACTCCTCAAAAGCTGCCTTAAGAGCCAAGAGCTTACGGTTCCCTATGTCATAATTGCGTTCGGCTGGGCTAACTTTCAGTGAGAAAAACGCACAAGGATACATTCTAGGGGGTTCATCTGATCTTTGAGACAGCATAGCACCAACTCAGCTCTTTGAAGCGTCTACCTCCGCAAAGAACTATCTCTTAGAGTCTGGAAGTTTTAGTATGGGGGCTGATGAAAACCTTTCCTTAAGACATCTAAAGGCCCGTTCAGCTTCCTGAGTCCAGTTTATTTACCCCTTTTTACCCGTTGTCAGGGCATGTAAGGGAGCGGCAATAGTACTAAAGTTTCGAATAAACCTCCTATAAAAAATGCCAAAGCCTAAAAAACTCTGAAGTTGCTTGACAGACCGAGGTCGAGGCCATCCAATAACAGCACTAATCATAGTATCATCCATCTGTACACCTTGTGGGACAATCACATACCCCAGAAACTTTGTAGTGTTGCAATAAAATTCACACTTTTCTGCTTTGACATATAATTGATTATCCAATAGTCTACGGAGCACCCTTCTTACATGCTAAACATGCTCCTCCATAGATTTATATTTAGTATATCAAAATGTTATCAATGTAGACTACAACACAGTGATCAATCATGTCCCGAAGTACCTCATTGATAAAAGACTGAAACACACAGGGCGCTAATGCCAATCCATATGGCATTAAAATGTACTCATAGTGCCCCCTAGTGGTCACAAAAACATTCCAAGTCTTCCATTCATCACCCTCCCAGATTCGTATTAGGTTGTATGCACTGCGTAGTGGGTATTTGACAGCATTAAGCCACCAAAAGTCAATACATGGCCCCCCACCCTTTTTCTCCACAAAAAAATCCAGCTGCTGCTGGAGATGTGGATGGTCTAATAAAACCATTAGCTAATGCCTCATCAATGTAAGACTCTAGAGTTTAGGCTAGTTTCTGGTAAAGACAATGGATATACCCTGCTCTTGGGGGACATAGCATCTGGCAACAGGTCTCTGGCACAGTCCCCACTCCTATGAGGAGAAAGCCTATTTGCTTTTACCTTACTGAACACCTCAATTAGGTCACTATAGGCCTCTGGTATGTTACATTTATTCATGCACTCTGGACTAGTATAGTGGTAGTGCGAGAAGGCAAGGATAAACAATGTGTCATACAATCATCTCCTCACCAGGAAACTCAGTCATTTTAAGTTCAATCGTTCTTATATCCAAAATACCGGAAACCAACAGTGATCCAGGGACCTCACCGTTACAGGATCTTCCACCTTCTTCCATGGAATCCCCTTCTCCTCTAGGTAACACTGTGAGATGAAGTTCCCAGCTGTTCTGGAGTCGATCAGTGCTGAAAGAGACACACTCTCTGAATCCCAGGCCAATTGCACTCTAATCATCGCATTATTATTCAAAATAGTAGGACATTGAGTGCTACTCACCTGCAACACCCCATTTTCATCTTCACAGAATCTCCGCTCTCTCTCCTGCGCTGATATATGGGTACGTCCAATCTGCATGGGTTCAGATTCCCCATGTACTTCCCCTTGATACGCCTCCGACTGCCTTTCATTCACCAACGCGTCCAAGGCAATGGCTGTTTGAATGTACTTGTCTAAATCCATGGGTTCCCCCCTGCACACTAACACAGGACGTAGGCCCTTCTTAAACACCATTACCAAAGCTGGCGCACTTCAACCACTCCCAGCAGCTAATGTGTGGAACTCAAGCGCATACTCCGCAGCCGACCGCTTAGCTTGCCGTAGGTTGATCAGAGCAGTCCCCACATCATGACCCGCTACTGAATGGGCTCTAAAACTAGCCAAGAATGCAGCCTCTGACAATAACAGCTCACTCTCTTGACACCAAAGAGCAGTAGCCCACTCTCTTGCTTTACCAGTGAGGAAATCACAAAATCCACCTTCTCTTGTTCAGAGTGGAAACGATTGGTGTTATGGCAGATAAAAAGGGTACACTGCATTGAAAAGCTCTTACATCGATCTGGTGCACCATCATAATGTTCAGGTGGTGCTATATAAGGTTCTAGAGCTGGTACAAGGCTAGCAGGGGTTTCAGAAGGTGTGATGTTAACAACTTGAATCAGAGGATTAGGGGGAGTACCTGAACTGGCACTAGCTCCAATCAGATTTTGAAGCATTAACCAGAAGCATTAATCTCCTCCATCTTAGTCTCTTGTTGAAAACACTCCTTAATAATTGCTGGATCCATGGTTGAAGGTGAGGTCTTCTGTAATAATTCACAGAGGACTAGATCAAAGTGCAGGTCTTTATTGAAGAGGTGAACAAACAAAACCAGTAGTCAGATCAATCCAAAACGGGCCAAACACAGTAGCAAACAGAATATCAAAGACAGAACTAGAATCGTAAACCAAAATGCAAGCCAGAGTCCAAAACCAGGAATTCATAAACGTATTAACCTCGTATTATGACCTCGCACTGTGAGTCGCAGTGAGCAAACCAGAAACACCTGAGGAACCAACAATCTAAAATTCTGTGGATAGCGACCTGTCGCGGAGGGGAACTGCAAGGCTGAGATGTGCCATACATCTGTAGATAGTTTTGTAGGTAGGGTTGATGTTATTTAGTCAGTCTGGTAGATGGTCTGTATTTGTTTTGCTATGTTTAGTTGCTGTAATTTAGTTAGACTGACTGAAAATGGTGTTGTATGTGTTATTTAGCCAGTCCCCAGTCTGGTCTGTCTATGGTTTTACCATATTGAGGTGGTGTTGTATAGTTGTAGATGTCTGGTAATTAATTCTGCAAAATGGTGTAGTTTCATTACTAACTCTGTTTACTTTCTTATTAGTCTGGTGTTTTCTTTTGAATAAAACTATATGTGCAATTTTCTATTCCATTCTGTTGACTGTAACACAGCAGTTAAAAGTTACATTACTGACAAGCATAACGTAAATGTATTACATTATTTGCAGCCGTTTAATTACTACATGCAGTTTCTGTAATAATAATAATAATAATAATAATAATAATAATAATAATTGCATGACATTTATATAGTGTTATGACCCAAAGGCCCTTATAGATTACAATTAATTAGCAAATGAAACATATAAACAACAAAACAGATTATAGAATGACATGAGCAATGTTGTGATATAATGAGGATATAATGAGGACAGAGAGTTAGATTGCTGAATATGAGAGGGTAGAGAGTTCCAGACGAAAATCTGGAAAAACCTGACCACACAGGATACAGAACCTTATTAAATAAGCTTTGAGCTGGATTGAGGTTTTCATATTCGATATCTAACTATCAAAGAGAGGTAATACCTACAGTAGAAAATGGTAATTTAGCCTAGCTGCAGATGCCCTAATCAATATAGTTCTCAATAAAAGCAGCATGTTATACAGCTGCAGTGAAAAATAACAGCTGCTAAACTAGTTTAGTTAGCTACAATAGTCTTAACATGTAGTTGCTAAACATAAGTAACATGTTATTGAAGTTTTATTTTGTACTCTAACCTGAAACCTCTATTTTGTACTCTAACCTGAAAATTGTAGGCAATTATGTTGATATGTTAATAGTGAGCAGGGTGTGATTGTGAACAGCACACAGGAGGCTTGGCGAGAAGGTGCGTGTGGAACCACCCACACAGCTGCAGATGTGAATGAACAGCTCTCCCCATGAAGAGCTGCAGACGTTCCGCACTGCACTTGGAGCGGCCTGTTCTCCTAGCAGCACTGTCTGAGTTTGTGAGACAGGATGCAACTCCTGAGGAAGCATGTCTGAAAAGTTTATAGCTATACATAATGTGAATGCAGTTGTAGGAAATATATAAGCAAACTATTATTTAAAATACCCAAAAGCTCTGAAGCACCCCCCAAAATTCATATAAAATAATAATATACGTCTCTTGTAATAATTCTGAACATTTGTTTAATCATCAGCATATTTTTTATAATAGTAATTATGCTCTGAAGTTGTGTCCCAGAACATCCACACAACCCTGTTAACGAAACTGGCAGAGGAAGAGAAAAAAACAGAGCTTTACATAAGGAAATTACATCATCAAGTAATTTGCTAACACTATAGGAAAAGATAAGCCCTTCCTCCTGTTTTTTTATATTTTTACAATCTTTTCAGCCTTGACTGACGGTCACTCTAACCAGTGCAATGCTATTACTCATGTTACCAGAATAATACTAAGTCAAAGTCAAAGTCAAAGTGAACTTTATTGTCATTCAGACTTTACAACTGAGTGCACAGCTGAACGAGATTGCGTTTCTCCAAACTCCAATGTGCAGATATATAAAAACACAAGACATACAACTAACATGACAAATAAATAACAACATGACAGTGCAGTGAGAAATATAGAAAGAGTGTGTGTGATAAATAGTGAGATATACTCTAAATAAATATGTATACTTAAAAAAAAAAGTGTTTTTTGCAGATGTATTGCACTTAAAGGGAATATATTTATTGCACAGTTCTGACAAAGTATTGCACACTGTAACAATGTAAATACAAAATACGAAACATTTTGAGCTTTCTTTCTTTGTTTATGTAACTAAGTTTGTTCTTGACAGTAACATTACATTCCTCAGCTGCCTCTATTCCTGAGAACAAGCTAACGTTAGCATTCATTTGTAACAAATTAATCTGAACTGCTGTAAATGCTTTAATAGTAAAACATGATTTTTAAGTTTACTAAATAAGATTAGTAAACTGAAAAGTTCTAACAATTCACCCACTTAGAATAATAACAAAAAGGAAACTAGTATGTTTAAGCACAAGTACATTCTTTAAAGGTTAATTAAAGAATTGGCTTACAATCATCGAATAGAGGGAAGTGGGATGAAATTCAAACATTTTGACTGGAGAGTTACAATAGATAGCAGGGTGTGTACCAAATTACATATTTTAACACACAAATTTAGTAAACTTTTCAACTAAAAGTCCAGATTATAAAGTCTTGTCTTTTACACTGTTACTCTGTTACACTGACATGTGTCAGCAGAATGTGTGTGTGTGTGTGTGTGTGTGTGTGTGTGTGTGTGTGTGTGTGTGTGTGTGTGTGTGTGTGTGTGTGTGTGTGTGTGTGTGAGAATGTATAAGTTTGCGTGTGTGTCCACCCTTCTTCTGCCCTGCCTCTCTTTTCTCTCTCTGCTCCAACTCCAGCCAGCCAAACCTGACAACATGAAGCAAACAGACAAGTGTGGGTTGAATTAGGGGTCTGCCTCCATTTATGCAAAATGGTGTCTCTTTAAGTTAAGTAGAAGTACAGTAGATGGGCATGCAATTTTTCATCCGATTCATTCAAAAAAGTTCTGCACAAATCTTTTGTTCGCATAAACAAATCACTCACAGTCTGAAGTTGGAACAGAGCTGACAGAGTGAAAATCTGGCAGATAATAGTAATAATTATTATAATTATAGTTCTATATTGTGCATTGCCATACAATGCGCACCCATAGTAATGTATTATCCTCTCTCTGTGTGTCAGTAGAGGATGGGCTGTGTGCAGTGTAAGGATAATGATGCTAAGCTGGTGGACGCTGATGTTGGTCAGGTCAGCACCAGGCCGGTGTGCTATAATAACCCACAAGAGATGTCAGTCAGTGCCATTCCCAACTACAACAACTTCCACACAGCAGGGGGCGCCCAAGGGGTCACTGTGTTCGGAGGAGTTAATGCCGTGACTGGAACACTGCACACCAGAGGAGGAACAGGTAAACAGACATACACATTATACACATTATAGGTGATGTGTGTACAGCTCTTTCTGTACTATGCTGTCTATATTGTACACACACGCATATGCACACACTATACATGTTGCACTTACACACTATACACAAGCCCACAATTGAAGTAATTGAGTTAACAGGGTGTGGTATGTGTACTACACTGTCTGTACTGTGCCTCTTTAACACTCTGTCTTTACAGTGCTGTCTGTACTGCTCTGATTGTACTGTTCCGTCTGTACTGCCCCATCTGTTGAGCTATCTGTACTGTGTCACTTGTACTGCTGCTCTGTCTATACCGCACAGTCTATGCTGTCTGTACTATTCTGTGTGTACTGCTCTGTCTGTAATGTGCTGTCTGTACTACTCTGTACTGTTCTGTCTGTACTGTGCTGTCTGTAATGTGCTGTCTGTACTGCATTGTCTACACTATGCTGTCTGTACTAATCTGTACTGCTCTGTCTGTACTGTGCTGTCTGTACTGCATCACATGTAGTGTTCAGTCTGTATAGCACTGTCTGTCTGTGTATATACATTTGTGTCTGTATTGTGCTATCTGTACTGTGTGTACTGCTGAGTCTGTACTGCGCTGTTTGTATTGTGCAGTCTTTACTGGGCAGTTTGTACTGTTCGGTCTCTACTGCGTTGTCTTTATTGCATTGTTGGTGGTGTGCCATCTGTAATTTGCTGTGTGTGTATTTGTATTTGAATGATGGGTCTTCAGGCAGAATTTCCATTTAGCATTTTAACTTTAAACAGCAGCTCTCAGTAGATGTGTCCACTAACCTGCATACAGAGAGAGAGAAAATGAAGGATTATCTGTGGCCTGAATAATCCAGTTCTGAAGCTGCAGCACTTTAATAATGCACACACAGAAGAGGCAGGTCTGTTATTTAAAAGGAACATATCACGCAAAACTAAAAGTTGCAAACTTTTCCACATAAGAGTTTGATGAAGTATGTAAACAATTTCAAAAAGTATATTTCAGTCATATTGTTCGTATATAGGATCTAAACAGCAAAAACTGATTGAAAGTATAAATTTAAAATGCACACATTTACTTTACAGTTAAATTACATTCTATAAATAAGTTCTTTTGCCAAGACCATACGCAGCTCCGCATGTTTGTGTCATATCCATGTGTGTGATGACTCCACCAGCCAGTATATTGCAGGGTGCAAATTGCAAGAATCTGATACACACATATATCCTTTACAGCCGAGTTTATGTCCTTAATGCCATTATTTACTCCCAATGCCACTTACCCCAACATACAGTCTATCAACTGAGACATGTTCAGTGTCTGAAGTTTTAGGGGTTCTTTTTCAAGTTTTAGCACTGGAGCTATAATGCTAATGTAGCTAATAAGTAATGGAAATTTGTACCCCACCAATTACCATGGTGCTGACTGTGTGTCTGTTTTATCACTCACTCTTCAAAATGTTTCTAGATCATCATGGACACGATGGCACTAGGTCACCTTTCACTGACCCCCTCTCTCTGTCCCCCTCTTGCTCTTTATCTCTCTCTGTCCCTCTCTCTCTATCTCTTTCTATACCTTCCCTGTATCCCCCCCCCCCTTTTCTCTCTCTCTGTCTTAGGGGTGACACTGTTTGTAGCTCTGTATGATTATGAAGCTCGTACTGAAGATGATCTTAGCTTCAGGAAAGGAGAACGTTTCCAGATCATTAACAACACGTAAGTCTTTCTCTCACTGAGCTAGCTGTATTTAATCTGTAATATTGTAATACTGAACAGTCTCTGTCTCTCTTTCTCTTTTCTTTTATATCTTTCTATATTCTATTTTTTCTGTTCGCTTTATCTGTGTTTTTTGTATTTTTTTCTTTGTTTCTTTCTTTTAATTTTTGTTCTGTTCCATTTTCTTCTTTTCCTCTCCCTCCCCTCTTTTATCCTCTTCCTCTTCCTTTCTGTCTCTATCACCCTCACTGGTTTTACTGGTCTGAATATGTGTGTTTGTCTGTGTCTGATAGTGAGGGGGACTGGTGGGACGCTCGTTCTCTCACCACTGGAGGAACGGGATACATTCCTAGTAATTACGTCGCTCCCGTAGACTCCATCCAGGCTGAGGAGTGAGTAGAGCACATGTACATGTGTGTGTTGTTGCCACCCTGATAAATGAAGCAGCTGTGTTGCTGCTGTTGCTGTGACGACAGGGTGTAATTGTGACAAAAAAAAACAATACCCCCCCTGATCACTCATCAATATCATAGATCATTGTATGTGACTAAATTAGTAGTAATGTGGTCTATATGTAGAGGTAACAGCAGAATTAAGTATGGGTTTTCAAAGAACACTTAGCAAAATTATTATTTATTATCTTATAGTAAAGCATATGTCTCCCCCGTTTGCAGCTGGTACTTTGGTAAGATGGGCCGGAAAGATGCAGAGAGGCAGCTGATGTCCCCAGGAAATGTGCGGGGCATGTACCTGATCCGGGAGAGTGAAACCACAAAAGGTAAATCTAGCTGCTATAAAATCTGTGTATCTTCATATACCCCAAATTGAGTCATATACCGCCTTGAATCCCAAAAGCTCCATATATACCTTATTAAGCTTGACATTTACCCACATAAACCACATAAATCCAGGATAAGCAGTACTAAATCAGTTCTGCATCACAGGTGTTTTTTCACAGATGTTTTTGTTCACATGTGTTTAAGGTTTTGAGTAATCCATGTTTGGTGTGCAGGTGCCTTCTCCCTGTCTCTCCGGGACTGGGATGATATTAAGGGGGACCATGTAAAGCACTATAAGATCCGTAAGCTGGACAGCGGTGGATATTACATTACAACTCGCGCCCAGTTTGAAACACTTCAGCAGCTGGTTCAACATTACTCAGGTACGACACACTGACCTCTACAGATGAGCATGATGGGTGATAGACTATAGCAGTGATCAGTAGATTTTACAGAATTACAGGTTAGGCTGGCTTTTCATGCTTCATACTGGTGGCATTATTCAGGCATTAATGTAAAATGGCAATATCAAAAACCAGCAAGAGATTTTCACACTTACACTTAATATGTTTTGTGTTCATTAAAGTCTTTAAAATGTTGCATCAGGCAACATGCAGTTTAGTTTTGTCCTAAAGTTGCATGGAGTTTTGACTGTGTGAAGGAAGCCTACACTGTGAACAATGTATAGTACGATGTGTGTGTATATATTTGCATATTTATCTTTTGGTGGTACCAAATTAGTTAGAAAGCATCACACAAATAGCGAACTATAGCAATATCAGAGCTCAGAGTAAACTGTTCTTCAGCAGGTGGATCTAGATGAGAATTAAGGTCTTTTTTAGGTGTCCTATCCACTCAGACTGAGCAGTACTAAAGACCACTGTGTTTGCTGATCAATATGCGGATCTGCTAACTGGAGCAATGCAATGAGCTCACACAAGAGCAGAGATAAGAGATTGTCAATTAATGTTCGGGACAGAGAAATGTGTAGATGTAGGAGCCATGGTGTAAGGGGTCAGTCAATCCCTGCAACAGCCTCCAGAGGGCGCCGTAAGCCTGGTAAGGTGGGAATCTGATGAGGCCTCATTGACAGCACCTGGGGGCGGCCTATAAAGGACAGCTCTTTTTAATGCCCTGTTCATCCTCCAGCGGTTCATTAATGAGGTGCTGCATGAGGCCCTGGATCAGTAAGTTTATGTATATCTCGGAATGTGGGGCATGTACGGCAGGTCCTCCAATTATTGTTACATTAAGTTGGAGAAGTCGGAGTTCCATGTGTCCAGAATGTTCTTTCTTCTGTAGTCACAACAATCACTGCACTGATCTGGAAAACCCCAGTTGCCTTTCGCTGGACCGCTGAGGCCCAAGCAGGCTTTTGAGCATGTGAAGACATTCTCCAAATAAACCCAGTATATATAACGGAAAAAAAAGTACAGGCCCCCCCCTTCCTTTCTTTATCTTAAATAAATAGTACAGAGTTCCCCATGCCTTTTTCCACCTTAAATAAACAATACAGAGCTTATCCTGCCTTTCTCTTTAAATAAACAATCTACACTGATAAAGCTCCTCTGATTATCATTGAATTACACTAGAAGCTCTGGCACCATGCCAACATTTGTGTGGCTGAGGGTTAGGGTAATGCCACAGTTGACCAAATACCACTATGAGGGTTAATCCAGCATTAGCCATGTGTTATGGGACGGGGTGTGGGAGGAGCCTACAGAGTATAGCCTCTTCAGGAAAAAATCAGAGTGGGCATGTCCAAAGCATAAATCCCAACCACTTAAAGGCTACTACACAGTGAATGTGATGGAAAAAAGTGCAGAAGTGCAGAATATCTTTCGTAATGTCATTTGCTTTTCAGGAAATGGGTAAACTATGACAGCCTGCAGGAGGCTATTTTAGAAAAGTAAAAGGAGAATAAAGAATTTCTCCACCTTGCTGCATGTTTCTTTGCAGTGTATGTGTTGTTCTGTGCTACTACTGAATGTTGATTGGTTAGCATTACTGCTACTGATTTAGGGGTTGGCTACATTAGCTCCATAGCTCCTGTTTTAAAACTAAAGCAGCTAACCTCAGAGAGTGAATACACTAACTGTTCTGTTGCTGTGTTGGAACATCTCTAAGGTAAATGCCCTATATCGAGCCGCTTTATGGTGCTGCTATTGCTATTAACCGCTAACAGGATGACTGGCCTTGATGGCCAATAGCAGCCATGCTTTAATCTCTGTAGGCCATTAAAGAATACTCCATTATCTGCTTTGTAGTAGCTTCAGCATACACCACACACACACACATACACATACACACACAGGCAAGAGTTAAATGTCAAGCCAACGTTACTGGAGACACCAGCAGAGACCGAACGCAGGAATCAATTTAGTGCAAACAGGTGGGATAGAAGTCTGGCATTATGTGTGCATAAGTGATGTTTATGGTGCAGTTAACTAAATACGAGTTAGAGAATGCTTGGCATGACTGCTACTGAATGCTGATTGGTTAGCACAACTGATTTGGTGGTTGGTATATATGAGTTGGGTTGTGATGGTTGGCACTACTGCTACTGAGTGCTGATTGGTTGACCTTACTGCTACTGAACACTGATAGGTTAGCATTACTGCTACTGAGCCCTGATTGGTTGGTATTACTGTTACTGAGTGCTGATTGGTTAGCACAACTTATTTGGAGGTTGGTATATATGAGTTAGGTTGTGATTGCTTAGCAGTACTGCTACAGAGTGCAGATTGGTTCGCATTACTGCTACTGAGTGTGTAAAGATAGCATTAGTCAGATTGGGAGGAGATGCACTGGGTTGTTTTGTGATGGCTTGTATTAAGTTGGAATGGCATGTAGTGAGATTGGGTTGGGTGTGCAGTGTTGGGTTTGATTGGTCTGGGCTGCTATAGGTTGGGATGCATTGAGCTGGGTTGGAATGGGCTATGTTGAGTTAAAATGGGTTGGGATGCAAAGGGTTGAGTTAGAATAGAATAGTGCTGAGATGGAATAGGAAGTGAGCTGCGAAGCCCTGGGTTGGGATTAGGGCTGCAGCTATCGATTTTGTTAGTCATCAAAAATTTGATTGATTATTTCATTGATTAATTGAGTAATTGGATAAAATATTTTTGCTTTATTAAAGAGCAATAGTAAATAAATAAGATAAAATAAGACAGGTCTCTTAACATTTTTTATTGCTTAAATTGCATATAGTTTAGTTTTAAAGAAACATTTGAATAATTATTATAATTGAAATTAATTAACAGACCTATATATCTTACTATAAGTTCACAAGCCAGGCTACTGTACATCCATTTGCTATGCTGAAGTGTTGTCCTACACTTGCTGACCCGACTAACTGCAATCAAACTAAACTGAATATACCTGCTGTATTGGATTGGTGCATTTTAGGCTCCAGCTGCTACTTACACCACCTGATATTTTGTTTTCTGTGGTATTTTATGCATCACTGTAAGAGGAGTATGTGTATGTAAGGGGAGTATGTTCTTGTAAGTGAGTGTGTGTGTGTGTGTGTGTGTGTGTGTGTGTGTGTGTGTGTGTGTGTGTGTGTGTGTGTGAGGGAGACTATTTTCTCCATTTTGCAATCCGTGCCATCAGATCATGTCTTCTTGGATATACTGGTGTGGTTTGGGATGAGGTGTTAGATCTGAATAAATTAATTGGTGCTGCATGTATTGACAGATAACTAAACACAGAGATATGGGAGACTTGAATGAAGACAGGTGCTGAAGTAGACTTCGGAGTTCTTTGCTTGTTCTGCCCATGAGCTTCCAGTGCGCTCTACTTTGTGAAAACTGAAATAAAATACAAAAAATGCTGAAAAATTACTGCTAAATCTTGTACTTAAATACACAAAGACATTTGAATTATAGAAAAAGAGCAGCAACTTTAATTAGATGTGTAGTTCACAAAGTTACACAGCTAGGAGTATATAAACTAAAACAAATTAAGGAAATAAACATATAAACAATGTTTGCCAACGTATTTACACAATATAAACTTGTGGCAAAGATTGTGAGGATTCTCTTCACCTTTAGAGAGTGAGCTTTTAGAAATACAGGCTGCAAAAATGGCTGCCCTCTAAGCATAGGACTATATGAGCCAATGGTAATTCAAGAACATTAAAGATAATACCCCGCAGTTCTCATAAAGGACACACTGTGGCACTAACTATAAAGTTGGTTGCAATAAGATGGTATGTGTTGAGTTGGTGTGGAACAAGATGGAATATATTGAAATACGTCTTTTGCAATAGGCCGGGACATGTCAGGTTGGACTGCATTGGATTGGGCTGTGTTGCTTGCCCTGATGTATACATTCGACGGTGTTTTAATTTTTGCTTCCTTTCAGATATTCTACTTTCCACTGTGTTTTGCTTTCTGCTTCTCTGCAGGTCTTCCGTAACTCTTCCATGTCTTTCCTTCTTTCTGTGTGCGTGTACATGTGCATATGCTGTGTATGTGTGTGCTGATGTAGTTCAGAGCGCGCTGCAGGTCTGTGTTGCTGTTTGATCATTCCATGCCATAAAGGGATGCCGCACCTGACTGACCTATCGGTCAAAACCAAAGACGTGTGGGAGATCTCACAGAAGTCGCTGCTGCTTATAAAGAGGCTTGGCAATGGCCAGATTGGGGAGGTCTGGATGGATATGGCCACTCCCACCTCACCTAGCAACAACGCTGACAACAGCTGCATGTAGCAACAGTGGCTACCAAAAGCCATGAGGAGAGATGGAAAGGTGCGTCCCTCCATAAGGTGGAGTCCAAACATAGAGATTTAGACTGAAAGGTTGCTAAACCGGAGCAACTAAATGTGGATGACTTGGTGTTAAAGGAGTGGTTTAGGAATACCAAGTCCCACCCCCTCCAGGCCCTTTTCGTACTAAATGGAGTACCTATTCTTCCATTACTTTTTAGTTAAGTTAGGCTTGTAGTTCCAGTGCAAAGCTAAATAAGCCAACTTCTGTCCAACTATTCCTTTATCGGTGCTGATTCCCTGAAGTGAGCTGTGGGGCTGCATGTCAACCCCCCATACTCCCGTGTAGGTGGTAGTTAACACCCATTCCTCTCTTCCCTCCCTGTAGTGCAGGCAGACGGTTTGTGCTATCATTTAACGGGCGTCTGCGTGAACTACATACCTGACACTGTGGGCCTGACCCACGATGCCTGGGAAATCACCCGCGAATCTCTGCAGCTGGACGTCAAGCTTGGGGCGGGATGTTTTGCCGATGTCTGGTGTGGTAAGATAAAATTAAAACAGTAACTCATTAATCAATTTACCCTTAGAAGTGTACAATCATTACTGACTACTGACGTTTTGAGCTTGTGTTAATTATATCATTCCACAATTGCATAATAATATTTTTTAATTCGGTTTGATTCGACAAATCTAGGGTTCAAATCAAATCATAATAAAACATCTTTTCTTATTCTCACAATCACAGATGTTGTCTGGATGAAAAGTTTAGATTCTACACTCTCCCCACAGTTTCTTCACTTGTTACAGTAAATTACAAGTGTGAAGTGACTGATATAAAATTACAACATGCTTCTAAGTGTTATTTTCTAATCATAGTTCCTAAATCTAAGTAGGTATTGTGATAATAAAGGGTGATCTGCTTAACTCTGTTTTTCTATTTAATTCATAAATAATCACTTCCTCCTGAAACTAGATGATAAGTAACAAAAGTAATTGAAAGCTGGGCAGAGAAGGGTTAAATAACCTATTTAGACACTGATAAATCATTCATTATTAATACCCAATATTATTGCGCTTCTGCCAGAGCACCCTTTATTAAACATGTGACCCAGAATTTCAGAATGGAGAGTTTTGTATCAGGTATGTGCCATGGAGAGGGAGAGAGAAGTAATAGAAGTAATATAATGTAATCTCTCTTTTCCTATCTTTTGCTCTCCATTAACATAGTCACGTGTTTCTATGCTCAGCGCTGCAGTCTGTTTATATAACCTCACAATCAAAAACAAACTAAGAATCAGACAGAATCTGAATAAAGTGAATCACAGGTAGTCTGATAGTTGAGAATAAGAATCAAAATCAGAATAAGACTACTGACAAAATCAGACTGAGAATTAGAGTATTACTGTTGTTGTAAGTGTTATCATAGCAATAGAAAACAAAATCATGGTGTTAAAGGCCGGCTTTCACATTTAATTTAATTTTAATTTTCTGTTTGTGTTCATTTTTCATTTTAGTCTGAAATTCAAACAGCCACAGTTAATCATTCCCTTAGTTTAAAATGTGTGCAACGAAAATCTGAACTGGCCCTGTATTTCTGTGTGATGCGACTGTTTGAAATTCCGCAGCAATTATTTATTTATTTATTGATTGATTGATTTATGTACTAACTGTAGCATTGTGCTGACCTCAGGCACGTGGAATGGCACCACTAAAGTTGCAGTGAAGACGCTGAAGCCGGGCACCATGTCCCCCGAATCCTTCCTGGAGGAAGCTCAGATCATGAAGAAGCTCCGCCATGATAGACTTGTGCAGCTTTATGCCGTCGTCTCTGAAGAACCCATTTACATTGTCACGGAGTACATGAGCAAAGGTCAGATGTCATCCACTGTGTGTCACTGTATCTTTGTTGCCAAAAATTTACTTTAGCTAACATCTACACAGCAATGAAACAAAGGACGGGTAAAAATAACTGTCACCAAATGCTAAATTAGCTGTGTTGAGGTTGTTTATGCTTAACAACAAATCCAGATATCAATACAGTGTACTATATTTCCATTCTGTTTGATTTGACAGATCTAGGGTTCAAATCGAATCATAATAAAACACATCACAGTCAGTAATGTGGACTAGATCAAATGTTTAGATTCTACACTCTCCATACAGTTTCTTCACTCCTTACAGTAAATTATGAGTACTGTGTAAAGTGACTGATGAAATTACATCATGCTTCTAATGATTAGTTTCCAACCATAGTTCCTAAATCTAAACAGATAATGTGATAATACAGGGTGATCTGCTTAACTTTGTTTTTTTTTATTTAATTCATAAATAATCACTTCCTCCTAAAACTAGATGATAAGTAACAGAAGTAATTGAAGTATTATAGTGATATTTTGCCTGGCAATATTTTATCAATACACAGACACAGAGAAGTACTTATTTTTATATTTTATATAAATTGCAAATATGAGCTGTTTGGTCCTAGAACATTCAAATCTACTTTAGTCCCATTTTGCTGCAGTAAATGATAGAAATGAGACAAACAGACATGAAAATTTACAGACAAACAGACAATTTAGATAAAACAGATGTGAAGTTTTTCTTTGGGAGAAAATCTGCAGCTAAAGAAGATGTTTAAGGTGTAAAATTTTATTTAGTTCATACTTGTCCAAGTTCTCTGAAAGGTTATGTAAATGGATTAAAAGGCAGCAGTATTACTGGAAATCGTGGGGGGCAGCGTAACAAGCAGATCAAGTAAAATATTTCTTTAATTGGTAATCAATAATTCTCTGTCCGCACGTTGTAGTATTTAGGATTTAATGACTTAACTGAGCACTGCCTGCCATCCACAATGCTGCCTCTGCATTTTTTTGAAGTAGGTACGTTATTGTGTCCTTTTCCACGGTTGCCATGTTTGTTGCTGCTAAAAACCTCTGACTCTGGACTCTAGTGGATGTATGGCACAACAACCATGCCAATGTAAAGTGACGGTTACAGAGTTTGAAATGACCGTATTTATAGTCACACGTAAAAAGGAGCGTAAAGAAGCCTTAAGCTGGAAATTGAAATAACTTGCTAACAACAAAATAGTTGACAAAAAGTTAAACATGCTCACACACCAGCAGGAGGGCATAGTGTTATGGTCCGCAGAGCCACTGTAGACATTTTTCTACAACCACCAGCTCTACTGCATGTACTCTCTCAAGTGTTGAGAGGAAACATGAAAACTGTTTCACTGGAAACGGCTGCAGCATCGACTTTAAAGCCTGAAGGTTCTTCTCTTCTGTATGACCAAGTCTGTTCATTCATCTCTTTTGCACAAACCCATTTCTCCTCAGTTAACCGTCAGCATCAAAACTAAAACACTGTTCATTTTGCTTGGAGTTAAAGTGCTTAGATATGCTACACAAGCTGTTATTCTTGGACTCGGCCATCATGGTTTTTCGTTGTTGTTGTTGTGGTTTTAGCAGAAGCAGTGTAACTCAGCACTGTGTATGTTCAGCCGGGCCTATTCCTAATGCTTATATGAGGTATTTGCATAATGCATGCTGGATGTTAAAGGATTTTGCTCTAGACTACTGCACACCATGTTAATATTCTGCAGTATTCCCTGTTCTGTCTCTCCAGGAAGCCTGCTGGATTACCTAAAGAATGAAGAAGGACAAGCACTGAAGCTGCTTAACCTCGTTGACATGGCTGCTCAGGTATTCCAGCATGCATTGAGCTTCAAAGTATTAGCCCACCTGAAGGGTTTGACACCCGTCTGATAGTAATGATGTGTGTTCAGGTTGCTGCAGGTATGGCCTACATCGAGAGGATGAACTATATCCACAGAGATCTGCGCTCGGCTAATATCCTGGTGGGAGAAAATCTGGTGTGCAAGATTGCTGACTTTGGTCTGGCCAGACTCATCGAGGACAACGAGTACACGGCCAGACAGGGTCAGAGAGACACACCTGTGCACACTGCATGGGTTAAAAACCCCTGAGTTAATATAGCCAGGCTAACACATCTGAATTAACACTTGTTACACAGGTTAAACATCTGAGCTTGTACAACTGAATTAAACTTGTTACACAGGTTAAAACACCAGAGTGAGTACAAATGCCTGGGCTAACACAACTGAGCTAGTGTACACAGGCTAATTTACCTTCACATGAGTTCACACCTGTCTTATAACATAGGTTTAAACATCTGAGCCAATACACCTGAGATAATATACCTGGGCTAACACGATTAAGCTAATACACATAAGATAATGTACCTAAGTTAACATGTGAGTTGATTCAGCTGATCTAACACACCTGAGGTAATAAACCTAGACTAATATACCCAATACTCCTGGGTTAATATACCTGAGCTCACACTAATATGTTATCCTATCAAATTTGATGAAACCAGCATGAATTCTAATATGTTAGTAATTCTACTATGTTAGTAGTCTAAAACAACATAAAAATTTAATAAACCCGTTCTAAAGTACCCAACTTAATACAGAGGGTTGAAACAAACACACTCCCTATCTTCCATCATTGTGACCACTCTTACTCTTTATGCCACAGGAGCGAAATTTCCCATTAAGTGGACTGCCCCAGAGGCTGCGCTGTACGGAAGATTCACCATTAAATCAGACGTCTGGTCATTCGGCATCCTTCTTACAGAACTGGTGACCAAAGGCAGAGTGCCATACCCAGGTGTGCTCCACGCATGTGCACACATTATACTTTACATTTAGTTCCACACTTATAATTATTTAACTTATTTTAATACTAAAGGCCATGCAAGGCCAAGCATGCTACTGGAGAACATCCTGTGTAAGTGCAGTGAATGGAGCCGTAGGGGGCAGTAGAGGGATGACGTAAAGGGCAGGCAGTATGTGGACTGTGTGCTAAGTGCTGTGTTTGAAAGCAAGCTGAATACTTAAGAAACGGTGTAATACACATGTCTACAGTGAGTTAGCCCCATCTATTAAACCTACAGCAGTTAAGCACCCTACCCATTCAGCCTACAACAGTTTAACCCCACCCGTTGAGCCAACAGTAGTGAAGGTCCACCCATTTAGGCTACAGCAGTTAGACCTTAGTGTTTGTGCTGTGTTTGTGATTAGGGATGAATAACCGGGAGGTTCTGGAGCAGGTGGAGCGCGGTTACCGTATGCAGTGTCCGTCTGACTGCCCCGTCTCTCTAAATGAGCTGATGGTTCTGTGCTGGAAGAAAGATCCGGAAGACCGGCCCACCTTCGAGTACCTGCAGGCTTTCCTAGAGGATTACTTTACAGCCACAGAGCCACAGTACCAGCCTGGAGACAACCTTTAACTTCCCCACCCTGCACCCACCCACTCATGCCGATATGTCTGAAAGCATTAGAGCAGAAGTAACACGACATAACAATCTCTCCTTAATGAACGAGGCTAAGTGAGAAAATTGGGACACACTTAGATCTGAATGAGAGGTGTGTAAGAGTGCATTGTGACTAGGAAAATGAGAAGTGTGGGAAAGATGATGTTGGGGTTTTTAGTGATCCTTGTAAACTTGTAAATATAAGTAAAAAGACAAGACGGCTGTGTCGTGTCGCTATATTTTTTCTTGGCCAAGCAAATATATGGCAAATTTGTATGAATGATTCCAAAAACTAAAATTTAGGACAGTAATAATTTTGTGATTAGTAAGCAGGTTTTAGCGGTTGTAGCATCACTAGCTAGCCTTCGCTGCTAGCTCCTGAAGCGAGGCTGAAGTCAGACAGTATGTAGCCTTGGGCTAAATCATGTTTTGTTAAGCAGTCAGATCAATCAGTGTACCTCCTGATTACCTATTACATACAATATAAACAGTTTCACTTTAGGTTAAATGGAATTGTTACCAGCATACTGTCAAGCCTCAGTACAGTAACAATGAATAAATACATTCGTGGGCAGAGCCTGAAGAGAAGAATTCAATTAATTGTTTTGCGGTCATTAGTCTTTTTTACTGCTGAGTAGCTGAAATGGTACAGATTTTTGCAAGTTGACAAAAATCATTAAAGTGCATAATTTGTTGGGATTTAATTACGGCACAGTGAGTGTAAAACAACAGTGTGTTGCTCATGCTTCTTTCTTTACATGTTTATGTGGTTTCCATTTTTGTTGTGTTGTTTTTGTTTGGCTAACGTCAGGCTAGGTGTGGTGATAGCTAGTTGTTTGCGAATCTTATAAAGTTTGTCTGTGGTGAAGCTCATTCATCTCAAGGTTGCAAACATTTTGGATTTAGTGTTCGGTTTCGTATTTTTAACTTACATTTCTTTGCATTTGCCTTTTGAGGTGTTTAATTTTATTGTTAATGTTTGAAAGAACATTAACAATAACAAAATGGGCCCAAATGTAGTCGATTAGCCAATAACTTTTTTGGAATCTGTTAGTATAGCACCCTGCTTCTATCTGTACTTTAGTCCATGTTTATAAATGTCAGAGTCAGAAACCACAAGCAAGTCTAGTAGAAATTACTGAATGCATTACATTCTGAGGAAAGTCTGAAGATTTGTGCATGCTTCTATTTGTTAGCTTTGTTGGATTTGTAGATCTAGTGACACATCTAGGCAGATTGACTACATTTTGGAGGGAATTTGATGTACTGCCAAATTATCACTTAAAAAAAAGAAGGTTCCTTAATTTTACAACAACAATAATAATAATAATAATAATAATAATAATAATAATAATAAATTGTCTTATGTCTTAATATGCCAAATGTATCAAGTAATTTTACACATATCTTTTACACCGTTTAACTGGGAAACCTTTGGGCTTTCTCCAATCGTGTATTCGGCGGGACATAGTGGGTGATTTCTGGAACCAGACTTTTATTTTAGATGACTGCTGGATGATTTACGTCTTACAACAACCAAACATTCACAAGAAAAACATGGCCAACTGGACAGATCCTTACTGAATGAGCATATTAGTTCATTTAAAACTTAAAGACTTGAACTAGGCAAAGTCAATAGGCCTATGTACATTTCAAAAACATTTTTTTTTTATAAAAGAGTAGAAATAAGGAAAGCTGGTGATGAAATGTTCCTTTTTTTTATGTTTGCTTTAACAGCAACAGTACTGTATCAGAAAATCCACCCTTCAATTTTTACCAACCAGTTTTTAACATGTTCTTTTGTTAACACATTGATTTGGAAATAAAATACAGTATTTTATACTCTTGTGCAGCATCATTAATTAACACTTCATACACGACTGTGTCCATTCATAATTACATATACGGTAAATGCACAAATTTGGAGGTGAAGCTATGTTACTTGGACTTTAAGGTATGTAACTTGATCCTGAATTTATGTAATTTGGATTGTAAGATAAATAATTAGAACTCAAACTTATATATAACGCATGTAAATGTAAATTAAGTGTCTGTTAATGTCTCTTTCTTTAAAATGTATAAGTTAATTATTTTTCAAATCATTAAATAACCCTTCATACAGACTGGTGACCAGTGAACCATTCACCAAGTTTGTATGTAACTTCGACTGTAAAGTATGGAACTTAGACTTAAAGTTATGTAACTTGGAATTTAAGATAATTTTAAACGTAAGGTATTCAACTTGGAATTAAAGGTATGTAACTTTGATTTGAAGGTATGTAAGTTGGATTTGACAAAAGACGATTTGGACATGATTGTAAGTGACTTGGACAAAGCCATTAGGAACACTCATGTGAAAAAGATTTCAGCATAAGGAACAGGAGCCCAGGAAGACTTTAACAGCTTTTTTTCCTGAACACCCAGAGGGGATGGACTACACTGAGGCTTTTGCCTAGACTTTTTATTCTGTTCTGTTCTTCCTGTTGTATCCACCAGAGGGAGCCACTGTGCTTTATTTATTTTCTGAGGGGTATTTTTTAGCGGCGCCTCAAGTCTGATGGAGAAATTTAGACTATTAGCACCATTAGCAGAGAGCCTGTTCTGAGTTTCCAGTAAATCGATATTATGTAAGACCTGTTTCCACCAGATCAATAAAGCAACCCCATTTCCTGTCGTTTCTGAAGCGCTTCTTTCCATCCTGCTCCACCGTTCATGCTTCAGTGCATGTGACGTGACTGCAACTGGTGAGTGCTACCTTTTGTTCAGTTAAGTCAAGGCTTCGTCCATCACAGTAAGTAGTATGTATATACGTAAATGCTAATAGAATAGTGCAGATATATCAAACATTTTTTTAAAATCTTCTATTTAATTTAGTAACAAAGGCTAGTATTCCGTAATAAATACACAATAGTGCAGTTGGGTAATATATTGGTATATATCTTTGCCTTTTTCGGTCTATTTCTTATTATCAGTATTAACCTGTCAAGTGGCAGTATTAGCTGTAATTAGATGTTTTCTGTTGTTGATCTAAACCAACAAGCAGCACTGACTTCTAAGAATCAGACACAGGCAAAGTTAATAGTGTACAGCTTTTTAAGACGTTTAATGTAGAGACTCAGTGGTGGTGTTAGGAACCAGGGTTCACCATGTTTGCAACACCAATATAGACATTTTATTTACTATTAAAATCACCAGTGAACTGACACGTGTCTTACAAGTTTTATATGGAATGTTGATGATGGTAAAATAGTGTAAAAAGTTTTCTTTGCATTTGTGCTCTACATGTATTTCTTCACCATTATTGAATTTTAAGACAACAATCTCATCAAAACTATAATTTCATTTAATAACTTTCTATAAAGGAGGTTCACCACTGTGAACAATTCTGTGTAAGTTTCTCTAGACTGCTTCAATAATTTCTAGGCAATTTAATGTTTAAAATATGTGTAAGTGCATGAAGGAGATGTCACAAATAGAAACAGCTGTTTTCTCACTGCCTTACCTAATAGGGTCAGTATACTATTTTAACTAACCCAAGAAGGTTTGGGTTTTATTTGGTTTATATTCTCTCTCTCTCTCTCTCTCTCTCTCTCTCTCTCTCTGTGTGTGTGTGTGTATAAAGAGAGCTGCTTTTTTGCTGTAATGGTTTTATTGTAGCATTAGCATTGGGCGCTGTGGGTGTCTGTTGACTCAAAGGAGCCGGAGATGGATGGAGCCTTCATCTTCATTACTTTGCAGAAGGTGTATTATCCATTGCTGTGCATTCTGGGTATTCCAGGTGAGTCCTGCTGCTGCACTGAGGTGCTCATTGTTTGGTTGTGTATACCAGCAGGGAACCAGACCCTTATAGATCTTCAGAGAAGGTTCTAATGATTGTGCTGGTTATATTAAACTCTAAGTATTGTATGACTGAAAACCACTGAAAACATATACATTACATTAACTAGCAGCATCATTAAGAACTAACGAAAGTCAACCAACATCACTCTACTTCAGAGGTCCCAGAGCGATAAACTAATCAAAAAGATTTCATTCTGACAGTATTTATTTTAAACCTTTCTTGTCTTTACGGTATACGGGCTTTGCGGCGCAGTAACCTCACAGACCAATCGCGTTCATTGTAAGATCACCAAAGGCGCTCCTAAGCCAATCAGATGTGTGCAGATTCGGGAGTGCAGCGGGCACACAAGGGAGGCACAAAGTGAGAAACAGCATTTGGAAAGTAAAGCGAGTCAGAAAGAATAACATGCTCTAAAAACGGAAACGTTAATAGTGAAAAACGACTGTTTAACCAGAAATTAACAAGAAGATGGACATTTTATTTACTTTCTCTATAAATAAACACTTTCAGATAGACAAAAGCATTCTGTTTTTTTAATGTAGCCCTTGTTTTTACTTAAAGTCAGGAAAAAACATTTATTAGAAGTTGTATAAATAATTAATTCAGTTCAGCATTTAGATCAATAATTATTGTTGAAATATATTGAACAGTATTTGTAATTGGTTTTGTTTTTCAGTTGTTGATGACATAAATAATGTCTTTGTTTTCATTGAATTTTATTCTGTTTTGTTATGGACAGCATCTGTTGTGGAGCTTTAGCATTTTTATTTTAGACCAAAATTTAAAAAATAGAAAAATGGAGCTGTACAAACTTCAGTTCCTTTGCTGATAGATGCTTCAGTTCTATAAATTACTCAGTTCTAAAGTAGTTTTTTGCCTGATATTTTTGCCCTTTACACATGTTGCATTATTTGGATGTACTTTTACTACATCTACACTGAGAATAGATGTCTGGAGAGTACCTATTCTGTTTTGCATCCCAAATATTAATGATGGAACTGAAAGCAATAAAGACAATGACTATAATGATGACAAAAACAGGATTCATGTTAATATATAATAGGTAAATGAGTAAAAAGAGTCTTTCAGAAGGAAATATCCAGGTGAAGGAGCCACAGTATCTCAAACTGAGAAAACCAAGAAAAGCAAGCATAAAAGAAACAAAAGTAAACAGTAATGACTGAGAACCCGTGTTCTGTTATATTTCTGAGCTTGCTCAGCTGTGTTGAGACGTTGTTAGTGAAAAATAAATGTTGTAGCATCCCCATTTTTCATCTATAGTTTAACATAGGAGTTCAACTGCCATCCTGTCTTCTCCACTACCAGCAAACCTCTTCACCTTCTACATGATCTGCTTTCGTGCATGCGGCATGTCAGACTCAGCCCGGATCTATCTGAGCTGCCTGGCGCTGATGGACACCTGTTACCTGGTGTGGGTCATTCTGCTGGACCTATGCCTGACCTTCCTGCAGCCACAGCCCTTCTGGCACTCCTCCCCGTGGTGCGAGATTATGAACTTCCTACAGTTTGGGAGTTTCTACTGCTCCGCATGGGTCGTCGTGGCTTTCACTATCGAGCGCTTTCTGGTGCTACGTGTGACATTGAGCCGCCAACATCCCCTACAGACCAGACATGCCCTCGTCACCTGCACCACCATTGTTCTGCTATCACACCTGGCCTCCATACCTGCCAGCTGGATCAACATGGTGGTCCAGGTGAAGAACTACACCATTACACATTTCATACATTTAACATAAATTTTTATATGTAAACTTATGAAAGTGAATTTATTTAAAAATAAAATATCAATAACTGTGCATCTATATATTTAGTTTTTTACATTTGGCTTTTCTCCCTGGTGTAGGTGAACATGACGCTGGATGGTGAGGTGGTCACTATTCCTCGGTGTCTGTACCGTGAAGCTCTGTACTCCACCGTGGTAGTGTGGATCACGTCCTTTCTGTCAAGTGGCGTTCCCATCATGTTGGTCATCATCTTCAACTCTCTGATCGCAAACCACCTACTTTGCTCTAGCCGCCTTTTCACCAAAGAGGAACGGCGGACCATCCAGGGGTCAAGGACACGGGGTTCTGTACGCCGGACACTGTTGCTGTTGGGGACCGTCTCTGTGGCATTCGTGGTGCTCACTCTGCCACGCTTCATCACCTACTGCATCCTGCGCACCACCTACAACCAGAAGGACTTCAACCGGGATGACTATACCACCCCCATCAATGTGGTCAGTGACGTTGCCAACATGCTGCACAATCTAAACTCCAGTACCAATTTCCTGCTATACTGCATGGTCAGCCGCCGCTTCCGGCAGGAGCTGCTCAACACGCTGACATGCCGGGTCAAAGCCAGAGAGCTGGGCTCCTTCTTCACCCACACTACCATGAAGGTGTTTTCAGTGACTGAACACAAATACAAGCCTGGCCAAGACCCTGTCTTTGTTGTGCTTACCAAACTCAGATGCTTCCGTGACTCGGCACCCCACAACGCCCCTCAGGCAGAGCCAGTCAGCAGAACCTCTGACTGCTTTAGCATGTTTTAGTGGCACTGGTGAGCAAATTACCACCTTAAAGCACCACAAAAAGGTTCTATTTTTTATCTTCCTGTGAATTTCAAATTAGATTTCAAAAAAGATATTGAAATTAGTGGTCTCAGATTTAAGAATTTTTTCCCTGAACCGTTTGTAAGCATCTCACTGTTTTAAGTATTTGTGATAGCAGCACCAGTTAGTCAGGGCTAGCATTGGCATAGATAAGAGGCTACAACACCTCAGATGACTTTTAATTTCTGCATTCTGTCCTTCCAACATCAGCCATTTTACTTAATTTTCTCAGATTTATCATCTAAACTCTTAAACTTCTGATTCAGTTAGTCAGCAGAATCAGCAGAATCTTATGAGCAGAGCTGGCAGCATACTAGCTAAACTAATTCCACCCAACTGCTCTCTGTTTATTATTAAGAAGCTGGTGTTAGAGCTCTGGCATTGATTAAATGATGGATTTAAAGTCATACACTGCTTTCATTTATCATCCATGTGAGTAAACTAGACTAATTAGATGTGTTTTCTGGTTTGTAATAACGCAGCAGGATGCGGCAACACAATACAGACATGTGAAACCATGTCAGTGTGGAAATGCAATGGAAAAGAAAAAACACAAGAAAAAGGAAATGGTAAATAAATATGACTGTAATTGAGTAAATGCAGGTTTGCTGTTAATGAGTTCTGTTAATTGCTTGAGGTTTGTGAACGTTTTACTTATTCGTTAAACTTATTAGAGTATACCTGTCAGCAAATTCCCTTTGTGCTTTCTGGTGTTCTGCTGTGTTCTGTATATCAAGTCATATGATATCACGCAATGGTGAAGTTCAGGTATATTTCTGTTCCACATGAACAGAAATTATAAACCTGGGGTGGTATTACAAAAACATCTTAACAGTTTGGACTGAATTAAGGACAGAAGCTATTATAGAACAACAGTTTTAACTTAGCGCCACATAAGATCCAGTATTACACAAACATCCTAACTGGATTTAACGTACTAAATACCATCCTACCTGTAGGATAAAACCCAATAGTTAGCCAACTTAATATCTGTTTATGGTGTAATGCAATGACTGTGAGCAGAGTCCTCTACAATTATAGTCCCCTCTTTAACTTTCCTAAGTTAATTCTGATGAAAACTGCTCAGAAAAATATTATAGGGATGTTGGTGATGAGGAGATAGAGCTGACCGTGTGCTAAAGCACTTGGGAAATAGAAACACAAGAGAATTATATTGGAGCTATAACATAATTTGTGAACGTTTTTGTGGGTCTTTTTTGTTTTGGCTGAAAACAATATTCATATGTGTCTGAGAATCAGCATACTTTACTTCTAATGCAAGTCAGTGTAAACAGATTATTTCTGTTGTAATTTTGGATAATTTCTGTCAGTTTATTCCTCATAATATTTTAACATAGAATATACTAAATAAAGTTTTTAATTATACTTCAAAAATGCTAATTTTACAAAAAAGATACAAGGTTTTTGTGTGACCGCGACAATATGTTCAATGTACAAAACATAATTTAATTATTTAAAAAAAACAAAATGAAAATCAGTCTCCAAAACCACACATGTCCACGGGAGACCCATCTCAGCTATGCATGGACCCTCCAGCCTCGCTGCACTGTTTTTATTTTATTGAACCTCCTTGCTCCTATCGCCAGGCCTTACCATGCCAACTCCTCTAGCCGTCTTCTAGCCAGACTCCGCTATCTAGCCTTGTCACGGTACCTCAGCTGTTAGCAATAAACCAAAAAAACTATTTATTTTTCAATTATATATTTCAAAGTAATAAAACAATATTTACGTTACGTGTACACGCCTTGTGCGCGTTATCTTTCTCTCTTTCTCTCTCTTTCGTGCTCTCGTTCGTTAGTCCGCTTTTCCCTCCTCTTTTCCGCTCCGTTCGGTCTATCTTTCACCTTATAGATGGATCGCGGTGTCATTCTTCATTCTACATTGCTCGTCTCTTTCTGGCCAATCAGAGGGCACAATCGGACCAAGAGAGGGGCGGGACTTCGAGTTCAAAGGCTGCACGGCAACACTTGCGCGGGACCCTTCTGGGTCGCTTGCTGGGTTGTGTTTACGCTGCGCTGCTCGATAACAAAACGGTGTTTTGTGATTTCGTTTCAGTTTGCTCTTTGCTGTGTAACTGACTTGTATTGCTGTCGTCGTCATTGTTAACCGTTTGTTATTGGCTGTTGTTATTGTCTCCCCTTTTCTCCACTGTGTCTGAGCTGATTTCCTGCTGGGAGCAAGAACAGTTTAGAACGTGCGCGCACTTACACTGCCACACGTAGGTAGCCTGAGTGTCTAGACTCACGAGTTTAGAAGCAGATACCACCCCCTGTATTTTTGGTGTAGTTTAGTTTAGAGTAGCAGTTAGCTCTTTCAGTTTTGCTAGTTAGATTAAGCTACTAAATACAAGCTAGTGCGTCCTGGTGTTTGTTGTTTTGTAATTTATTTTGTGTCTTTCGTTTAATGTTGTGTATCGTTGTGGACATCTTATAATAAATTTGTTTAATGTATTTTCTGGTTTCCTCACTGGTTGGCCATTTCCTCCTACTTACACCACCGCACATGTTACTGTCCCCGCACTCTCCCCTAGTCCGTAGCCTTTTGTGGGAACGTAACAGTAATAAAACTATTTTTAACACAAAATGCATCTTTTGATGACAACTGCAGTCTTAGGATTATTTAACCCCCTAAATAGGATCTTTTATATAAGCATACGTTTTGCATTTCAGGTGTCTCAAGCACACCTGATGTAGCTGATCAAGGGCTCCATTAGTTGCATCAGGTTCTCTTGAGATCATCAAATACATCAAATACCTGAGCTGTCGAGGGGTTTTTGTTGACTGTGACATTTGAGTGCATGTTAGAAATAAGACGATATTATTGTTATGCACGAACAAGAAAAAGAATACAAAAAGATAGCAAACCGAATACTCCTGTAGATACAGTTGCACCCCCGGCGCCCTTTGTGTGCGTGTGTGCTGATTTGCATATTCCACCACTCCGGTGTTCAGGTCAGGGAAACAGCGGAACGAGGAAGAAGTCTGGTCACACCTGCGCAGGTATCACACAGCAGCAGGTAAGAAAGCATTTCACTATTTAGTTTACTCACTTAAACAGCTCTATTTCTCTTCAGAGAGAGTGTAAAATGTAGACTCAGACCGGTCAGCCTGTATTTATGTGTTTGGATATTTATCTGTTTAAAAAGTTCTGGTTTAAAAGTGAATCAGTCAAGGCTAAAGAGTTAGCATTAGCACCGTAGCTTAAGAAAAGGTTTCAGTTCTGAAAGAGGAGGAAAAAGAGCCCAAGGTTAAGCTGCTAAACTGCACAGATTCAGCTACAATTCAATTCAAGTTTATTTAGCGCTTTTTACAACGATGTTGTCACAAAGCAGCTTTACAGAAGCTACAGAGCAGAAAGAGTAAACAAGACATTAAGTACAGCTTAATATACTCTTAGATCTTTATAGTTTTAACCCTTTACATACTTAACTCCTTACATACCCTCAACTCTTTACAAACTCTCAGCTCTTTAGACACTGTCAGCTTCTTATATAGTCTCAGCCGTGTGTATACATTCTTAGCTTTTTATTCGTATGTGGGTGTTTTACAGATGGGTTAAATGCAGAGGTCAAATTTTGCTGTGTGCAAAACACAAGTGACAAATAGTGGCTAATTCTAATTCTTTATACACTCTCAGTTGTTAATATACTCTAACCAGACGCACACGGATGTTATACTAAAAGGAGGTTTGATGCCAAGGAGCAATAGAGTAGATACAAAGACAGGAGTCAACCAAAAAGCTAACACCAGGGCTACCAACACAGACATGGGCAAAACCAGAAAACACGAAAGAGCAAGAGACTAGTGAGGGTAATAAACAGAATAACAGAAGGCTCAGTGCACAACGGAATATGTTAGCAATACTTCAGAAAGACACAAGCCAACTGAACACATTTATACAGGCAGGCAAATAAGGCACAGGCGAATTACATTAGTATTCAGGTGACACAAAGCGGGAAGATGGTCTTTCCTTCCACATCTGTGGGTATGTGATTCTGTTGTCGTAGAGGAAGAACCCAGAAGTGTGACTCTCTTCATATCTTTGTGTACTCCGAGCTCTGTATACACTCTCACCTGTATATGTATTTCAGCGCTTTATATACACCCTCCCCCTCTTGGCCCTTTTTAATACTTTTAAGCTCTTTATATAATCTTAGCTTTTATATGATGTAATCCCTTTATCAGCTCTTTATACACTGTATACTCTAAACTCTTTATATAGCCTGAGCTCTGTATAAACTCTTCATACATTCTCAGCTCTGTATGTACTCTGAGCTCCTTATATACTCTGAACGCCTTTTATAATCTCTGTTAGCCCTTCATGAACTCCCAGCTCCTTATATACTCTCAGCCCTCTCAGCTCTGTTGAACATTTTGGAGTTATCTAAAGAACATGTCTTGTTTAATTAAGTAGTAATAGTAATTTTAGGAGCTCAGTGTTTATCTAATGTGCTTTCTGATTTTATTTGTAAGTGTGAATTGATTAGGTGCTGCTTGTGTAAGGATATTTTATAATTGTGTTTCATCTATCAGGTGTTGTGGTTTCAGTTCAGTTGGGACTAAGACTGTACTATATATTCCTCTCTGAATTAAGGACACATGCAGTGATGGCAACATTTCCAGGTAATTATAGGTTTTTTCCCAGTTTATCAGTTTATATATCCTGTGCTTCTCCTGCAGAAAAACATTGTAATAAATTAACAACTGCAGCAAAAGTACAAATACAAGGAAGTATAAACTCCTGGTGGGTTGAGTTCTCTTACAGAGCTGTAGTGAAACCACGGCATCTCTCAGCACCCTTGCTGCAATGCTGAAACTCATTTTCCATTCCACCTTAATTGAGTTTCACTATTTAAGGGAAGATCTGAACAGGAAGTTCAAACAAATCCTTGTTTTAGACCACATGTAAAAGAAATAAATAATTTATATATATATGTCGGAATGTGCAAGAGTATAAATTTAAAATATGAGAACTGTGATTTTCATTATTGAGTACAGTTATATAACTTTTTTACTTAACAATGGAGTTTTCGTGAACTGCCTGTAGAGTTTGAACAAACCATGTATGGTTAAAAAAAAAAGATTGCCATTCTATATTTCTCTATATCGTTCAGTGTTGCTGTAACTGTGAAGAACACTGAGATATCATATTTATGAAACCAGTTTGAGATGATCTTTGCTTGAGACATAGTGCATCATCATGCTGAAAGTAGCTGTAAGAAGATGGGACACAAATGCGGCGACTTTTTGGTATTAACAGCCCAAAGCGTTCCAGGAAAACATTTTCCACACCACCTCCTACAACCTAGATAGGCTGGGTCACAAGAATTCAAATGTTTCAGCTGTCCAGTTTTGGTGATCCTGGTGTCCACTGTAGCCTTAGCTTTCTGTTCATGACTGACAGAAGTGGAACCCAACGTGATCTGCTATTGTAGCCATCAAGGTTGGATGTTTTGACGTTGGACGGATTCTTTTCTGCACAACAGTTATACAGAGTGGTTCTCTGAGTTTGCATAGCCTTTCTGTCAGCTGGAACCAGTCTGGTCATTGTCCACCTCATCATCAAGGTCTGCAGAACTGCAAATCATTTTTCTTTACTTCACTTTTTTTTACTAGTCACCCCGAAGGATGTTGTGCATGAAGATCCCATGAGATCAGCAGAAATAGAAATATTAGGACTAGCAAAACACATGCCATGCTCGAAATGACTGATGTCACATTTATCTGATGGTTGGTGTGGATGTTATCTAAAGCTGTTGGACTGTACCTGCATGATATTATGTACTGCACTGCTGCCGCATAAGGTGTTCCTCTTAAATTGGTCAGCAAATGTATATATTTTAAGACTATATGTTTTCCATGATATTTTTTAAAAATCAGTGCATATCAAGATTGAATTGGAAAACTGCCTCAAACATTAGAATAAAATATCCAGTCTTCACATTTTGTTTTAAACTTTATCTTCCTTTTCTTTTTTCTTTTCTGTACTAGAAGTGTCCTGTTCCCACCTGAGTGTCCCAGTTGAGATGGATGAGTCGATGACCTCATCATCGCTGAATTTGGTCTGGCCAGTGTGTAAACATTGTGCGGGCCAGGCTGGCGGTGCTGATGTCACTGGTAATGATGTGGTTCAGATGGAATACCCAGAGGGCTATCTGAGGCGTTCCAAGTCGGGGTCAGAGGTCATACGGCCCGTCGGCCTATTAGCGTCACCCCCCTCCAGTGAACATCGTATCTCAATTGAAGCTGCGAGGGGATATTTATGTCACCAGCAACATCTACCAAGTACATATGCACCTTATGTGGCTTATCACACTATTTAACACTATTTCTGTATTCTCGAATGACAAGTATTGATAAACTTAGTTATGTTCTATTTTAGAATAACTGAGTTATTTTTATAGAGTGCTTTTTAAATAAAACAACTGATCACCCCCTTTTTTATTTAATTTTATTTGTTTTGTTTGATTTTTACTTTTGAAAAGTACTTTTGTTTTTGGACAAAGATGAGAGTACACTGAATGTTATTATCCTGGTGAAGCATAATTTCAAACACAACCATAATGTTTTTTTTATAAACTTGTGGCTCTGCATTTATTGCTGAAATGCGTCTGTATTTCAGTGGCAGACCCTGACAGTCTGGCACAGCGCCCCCTGGTGAATGGCCTGTGTGAAGATTTCTCTCAGTGGAACTCCCCTAGTGAGGAGGATGAGAAGAGCCTGGAGATGCCCCTATCTCTGCGCTCAGACGTTGGGGGTATCCCATACAGACTGGCCAATGAGCTCAGGCACCCTGGGCATCCTGGGCACTGCCAGTTGCCTGCCAATGGTAAGACTGAGAGAGAATCCTGCATTTAATATACAATTACAGGTTTTATTTTACAGTTAATAATCCTAAAACTCAGAAAACTACTATGAATTATTTAGTGTAGCTTATGAATTCAAGGAAAATGTATTATATTAACAATTCTAGAAATTAATATATATTCTGTAAATTACTGTATTATTAGTGTATGGTGGGGCTGGATGTCCCAGGTTCTGCCCGTGTCAGCAGCTCCCTGTTAATCCAGCCAGGCCCAGGTAATCACTGATACTAATGTCTATATCTGTACAAAATCTAATTTATGCCATTTAAATTAACTTTAGTTTTGTATGCATTTACACATAAATACTAATTTCTTTGACTAAATTGGTTTTGTTTTCACAGACTATCACAGCCTAATCTAGCAGCTCCGATGGTGGGCCCACATGTCACAACCCCTCAATCCACAGCTCATGCCAGAGAGCTGATGTCTAAGTTGTCTGTGCCTCCTTTGCAGCCAGTTGCAGGCCACGCCCACGTACAGGAGGGAAGGCGGACCATCAGTCTCCCTGATGACTGCAGTAAGTAGCTCTGGTGACTATAGACCTCTGGTGACTATAGATCTATAGACTATAGAGTGAAACTATACCTTAATTATGTTTATGCAATTAAAACAATTGAAATTCTTCTACATTCCAAAACAGTCATAACACTGCCTATACTTAACAAAGTATTTCGCAAGTGACTGTTTTGGGGAGAAATTAAAAACATTAAAAAGGACATGACTAGCAAATGTGTATATATATATATATAAAGTCATCAAATATTACATTAAAACACTAAAATGTTCAGAAAATCTGTGTTTGGGAATTCTTAAATGTTACGCACTTTGGGACACAGTTACTTCAAAACAATAGGCTAAAAGGCAGGGGCGTGGCTAAATTAGGCTCTGCCTGCAGACTAAAACTCCTTGTGTTTCATGAAAACATGACAGCGTTTTTAAGAAGTTGCTTTTGTTAAAATTTATTAATAAATCTAAATCTTTCAACCTAAAAAAAATACAAAATAAATGTGATATTTGTAATATTTTGTTGTAAGACTATTATAATTTTATTTAACTTCTTACTGGTTTTAGGTTATTTAAGGTGAAATGCTGATTAGGTTTGGGGGATATTTGTACCACAGTACACAGCAGCAGTCATTTTGTCTTATTGAGTCATGTGACCTTTTGTTGCTCTAGCCACATCAATTATGAAAACACTAAAACTCATTTAATTGGATAAAAAAATAAATCAGTAGTTTTATACTGTAACAGTGTTTGTCATATCTTCTTAAGACCTGATAATTCATTTTAATTTATTTTTTTTAATTGAGTACTAATTTAATTTATTCCTAATGTATTAGACAATGTTTCATAATTGTACATTTAAAAATAGAACATTAAAAAGAAAGGGACCATAAGAGAAGTAGGGTACCACCTGTGGAAAGTATGATTTTAGGCTCTAGGTTTAGAGTGATTTACACAGGTTTAGCTAATGTTCCTAAAAACTGTTTAAACCTGGATTTTTTTTTATCAAAGTAACGGTAACCTTTGGAATAGGTTATTATTTGTTCCTGTTTATGTAAACATACAGTGAATTTGAAATATTTCTTATACTGCCAAAAACGAAAATGATATCAAAAAAGGTAAACAGTGTTTGTTTACTCTGTTTTCATTTACATTATTTTCTAGGACTGAGGTGGTGCTAATGGTGTAGAAGGATTTTTGGTCTGATGCAGAACAGAAAACAAGAAATATGTCATAAACAATGTCCTGATGTCCACTATAAAGGACATTCCATAAAAATGATTTAAAATGGGTTTTTTTTAAATAAAAAAAAACCACAGTGACGTTTTTTTCATCTAGTAGACTTATTTTATGTTGAAATTACTGAAGTTCTCAAACTTTAATTTTTCTGGGTCTCAGGAGGATATATAAATGATGTACACATTAGAAATAGTTTATTGCTTTGTTATTACTGTTTAATATGGACCTTTTACATGTTAGGAACCGTTTTTATTACCTACTCTGTGGACACGGCGAAGGAGATCATCTACTTTGTGCGGTTTCTGATCAATCAGGGCTTCAGACCTGCCGTGAGTTCCTTTATATCCATCTCAATCTCAGCAATGTAGCTCCGCACTCACCTATTCAGCGAGTTTAGGGAGCACATTTTTTTGTTAAATGCTAATAACAATCTGTGTGCTGGTTGCATTCTTTCATTCTCTCACAGATTGATATTTTTGAGAGCGCAGTGCAGCAGATGGATGTGCATAAGTGGATGGACAGCTATTTAAAAGATGTAAGTGTTACAGATTAAAAGATTTAGGCTATAGTTATTAGCTATAACCCTCAGAGCTGCAACACCAACAAAAACATCAGATACATTCCAACTTAAAACTCACCATTCATTGCCAGAGAACAACATCTGATACACTCCACTTTATGACTTATTCCCTGTTGTGGTATTTGGAAAATGACACCAGATACAGTTCACCTTAAAACTCACCATCCACTGCCTGTTATCCATAAAACATCAGATACATTCCACCTTAAAACTCTACACTCAATGCCTGGCCTGTTATCCAGAGAAAAATGTCAGTAGCTTCCACTATTGTCGCACTAAGTCTCCAAACTTCAGTGCTAGACTTTCTAAAACGATCTAAAGACTGGATTTAAAGCAGAAAAATACATCTATCACTTTTTGCAGAAATCAGTGCTGATTATTGTGGTCATCAGTCCGAAATACAAGCTGGACGTAGAGGGGGAAGGGTCAGACCAACATGGACTGCACACCAAATACATTTATGCTCAGGTAAACACGTACAGCTTTAGCAACATCACATTTAACTGTGCTACGAAACTGATGTTGAATCTATAACAACAACAACATCAACAACAATAATAATAACAGTAATAATTGTTATTGTTATTATTATATACTTTTTATTTACCTTATTAATTAAGTAGTTCCTTAATGCATTTGCAAAAATAACATTTAGTTAATGCTCCATACTGACCCTACCGTTTCTGACATATTTTCTTTAAAAATAAAAAAAAGTCACAAAAATCTGAATAGCACTAAATAATAAGGTAAAAGATTCAAGAGACTACGCAGCAGCAACCTGCCAGTCTGCTGTGCCCTTTGGCCAGCATAGCAGGCCTGTGGCAATAAAGGTTAGTGTTTTTAATACAGTGGCCAGGTAGTGGAAGTAATAAGGTAGAGTTTCTAAGAAAGTGGTCAGTTTAGTAGAAATGCAAGGTAGGTGCTTCTAATATGGTGCACAGTGAATGGAAGTAACGGAGAGGCATTTCTAATAAATTGGCCAGTAACTGCAGGATCTGATTTTCTGCTTTAATTCATTGTTAGAATTTTTGATACAGAAAAGGATTTAGTGTTGGAAAACTTCTTGAACATCTATGTCTGATGCCATAAATATAGCATATTGTGAGCAGGGTGACATGTTAAATACGCTGTGGTTAGCTTGTTAGCCGAAGAAGTCTTTGCTGAAGGGAGCAGATCTGATGTGTCATGTTCGGACTTGCTTTGGTGATTTGATAATGTGAATGTTTGTTGCTTTTAGATCCAGAACGAGTTTATCCAACAGCGCTGTCTGAATTTCAGGCTTGTGCCTGTACTTTTTCCAAACGCAAATCAGGTGAGCAAGAGACCATCACATGAAAGTGATAGATTTCCCCCAGTTTCCCAACCCCTTAACACAAATATAGAGGGTCAGCCAGGATGTGTTCAGTTTTTGAAGTTTGTTTCTTTAGTTTCAGCACTGGAGCTATGAGCCTAATGTTGTTCACAAATAGCGAACATCTGCTGGCTTTTCAATGCGCAGACTTTTATTTTAGAACATACTGAAAGGAAAACAGATATAAGTATAAATTTTTACAATTTTGTTGTTGACAGTGTTCAAGATGAAAATTATTTACTAAAGTACTTTACAAAAATAGATCAATTTAAAAATTACACTGTAAGTGGGAAAATAAAAAAATAGAAAGTTGTGTTCTGTTCAATGCTTTGCTTAACCACGGGAGGGTCATCCAGAAAACGCTGAGCAAAACAGAAGTGGACCGTCAGTTTTGACATTAGTGGGCCAAAAGTGACCCACTATCCTCTTTATCCACTTTCCAGGATGACCAAAAAATGATTTACTATGGCTAACAAGAAGGCTAACAGTGAAGATAACTGTAAGCTAACAAAGTATGGCAGCTAGCTGCTAACATAGCCACTGTATTTAATGGATTTTTTTTATCTTTTACCTTACGTTTAATGATAACCATGTTAGCATTTTGGTCAATCTCTTTAAATGAGTAATTTCACTTCACATTTGTAGAGTCATGTCCCAATGTGGCTTCAGAGTACTCGGCTGTTCCGCTGGCCACAGGATGCTCAGGATCTATTGCTGCGGTTGCTAAGAGAGGAGAGATATATCCCGCCACCGCTGGGCAAGGAGCTAACCCTCACCATCAAACCACTGTAAAATACCATAGAAATACACCATGTTGCTAACAGTGAAGCTAGCAAAGCAGCAGTTAGCACACTCACATTAATTACTGGCCTTAAATGATTTGCTTTCTTTCTATATTAATATTCTGTCACTCCAAAGCACAACAGTACACATGGTCAACATATGAAATCTTGTTTATTATCCTGCTTGTTTGTAAACATTGCAGAATATTTTGGCCTCGTTTTGGTTATGAAAAATATCTAATAACTTTTGAGCTGCTGTAAGCAGTGCCGACGCAAGGAAAGCTTGCACAAGGCTATCTTGCACTATTAGTGTGCTAGATTAGCATGCCATAATAATATTTATCAGATATTTATGTTCACAGGACTTGTCACCTCATGTGTGTAGCCAACTGAACACCCAGAGAAGACAGCCAAATTGTGGCAGCCTATTGTTTATATTTTTATTTCCCACAATTTTGAAATGTATTTTTTTTACAGTTGTGACAACGTAGTAGCAACGTTGTCAGCAGTAGCCACATTCTATTATTTCTGCCTGATATCCCCATTTTTCTAAATTGCCAATAAGTAGTACAACATGACTTGCTTTACACTGCTTAATAGTGATGTGACAAGATTTTGACAATGATGTGACAATGTTGTGTCTGTCAGAACTGTTTACCCAGCAAACACAAAACGTCATCACTATGTTCTGTACTTTCTTGCAGTGTTGCTACAACATTATCTCACAGTGGTGCTTTTTACGTTGTCTAAACAAAGTTGTTACAACGCTGCCACAGTGTCCCTGGTAACGTTTTCATGTGGTGGTATGATTACCTGTTGGCAACTTAGCAAGAGTTTTGTGCAGATATAAAGGAATGTGTGAAGGATTCTAGGTGGTTGTGACAACATACTGACAATGTTGCAACTGCTTGTCACATTGTTGCCAGATATAGTCACAACTTTCTGAGGAGTTACATTTCAACGTTGTGACAGCATAACTGTTTGTTGGGTATTAATAACAGAATTTAATCAAACTCTTTTGAATGTTTACCCTTCTCAGATTTGGGGAGTGTCTTGGAATAAAAAATAGAAGCCTGTATGCACAGAAGCACATACTTAGAAGCCATGTTTAAGCTTAATTCTAGACAGGGTACAAATACTATGTAATGCATTAATACTGGGTTCATTTATACTGTACACAGTGTACACTGAATTATAATCTTAATTTTCATATAAATACTAAACACTGCATGATTATGATTTATAAACTCCACCCTATATGAACAACTGACACTACATTAATGATTGATTTACATGTGTTATTTCTCCTCTTGGGCACATGAGGACAGCACTTTACTCTGTTTTGCCCTGATTGTAGTCTAGTCTTTTTTGTGTCCATTATTAAATCTGACCTCTTTGTTTTATAAAAGAACTAACTAACCAATAAAGTCATGGTGCGGTGGCTGAGTCATTGTTTCTGGGATGATCTTCTTATCCATATGTTCTTGTACCAAATGTTGATGGCGGTAGTTCTCAATGCTGTGCTGTAATTTATGACAGTATAATTAGGAGTGGGCCTCAGGTTTCTGTGTGATTTATAACCATCAAGAAAGCCTTTCAAACAGACATTTATCAAACCACACAACCAGAACCTAGAGGAAAGGCTTACATCTCAACGCCTATAATTCATCACTACACTAAAATAGAGCCATGTGCAAATCCAGGCTGTTGACAGAACACTGTTTTCACATGTTTCACATCAGCATGTGTCACAAAAAACACCTATTTAACATAATTTTGTAGTTTCTAGGGTACATTAAAACACATTACAGCAATTTTTCCATTATGCAGGAGTTAGCCCAACCCATTTTGCCTATTGCAGGTAAGCTCCACCTATTCAGCCTAAAGCAGTTATTTAGGCTATTGGTACAAAAACCAACATACATTGTAACATTGTAAGATATAATAATGTAGGATATGTGGTAAAATATAATGGTAGTAGCTGCTAAGATTAATATTCTTTTGCTGACTATTATAAAAGAAACTGATGGACTTTCAGAGTTTCTGCCCATATAATATATTGTAGTTTATCGTTCCAGCCCCTTTAGCAGGGTTGAGGATTTTGGGAGGGCGTCACAGTGAATAAGTGGTGCTGACCTGAAACAGAACTGATTTTGTTTTTCTCAACACAGCTTGTAAATGAATAATGACAGTAAATGGGCCTGAGCGGCTGATAAGCACAAGCGTGTTTACTTGCACCACACTACCTGAAAAAGGCCTTAAAGAAGCAGTCCTGCATTTTGAAACTTCTCTCTATGTGTTGCACTGGTGTAGTACAGTCAGTTACCACTGATAGTCATTTCAACATGTTTTGACTAAACTCAGAAAAGATCAGATAACACACCCTCAAAGAAGAGAATGGACACCTGCTGACATGATAATGTAATATTTTTTTGTGCAACATAGGTGTTATATTGTTGCCGCTGGCTCAAGGGAGAGTTGCTCAGACCTGGGGGTGCTGGGATTTTTGTAAATTTGTTACAATATTTTAAACAATATAAAATTTTCATTATATGTAGCAACACATGTTTCAGCCAGGAAGTCAGTTGGTATTGTAATAGACCTAAAATACACTGTTAGTGTTTTTTTACATAAAAATCTTATCTGGAATGATGTTTCTTGGCAATTAAAAAGCATGAAATGTATAACCAGATATTTCACTGAACTATACTCCTAAACTAAGAAAATAATTTCATAATTTAATTAAACCAAAATCAGAAAAAAGTTTTCTACCTCAGTTCTTATGGTGGCAATTTGCATTAACTAGATTGTGGAGTGTGATCAGATGAATTGCAAGCATCAGTATCATCTCCTAAAGAGGATGTAGCTACGAGTTCCGAGAGGACCGGGGGAAAGTTATTTTCTTGGATGAAGCCCCCTTCAGACTGTTTGGGACATCTGGAAAAATGATTGTCCAGAGAAGAAAAGATGAGCGTTGCCATGAGTCCTGTGTCATGCCAACAGAAGCGTCCTGAGACCATTCATGTGTGGGGTTTCTTCTCATCCAGGGGAAAGGGGTTTGCTCAAAATTTTGCCTAAGAACACTGCCATGAGTAAGAAATTGTATCAAAACATCCTCCAAGAGCAACTTCTCCCAACAATCCAGAAGCAATTTGGAGATGAACAATGCTTTTTCCAGCATGATGGAGCATCATGTTACAAGGCAAAAGTGATAACTACGTGGATCTGTGAACAAAACTTTGAGATTTTGGGTCCATGGCCAGGAAACTGCCCAGATCTCAAACCCATTGAGAACGTGTGGTCAATCCTCAAAAAGAGGGTGGACAAAAAAAAACCCAGAAACTGTAATCAACTCCAAGCACTGATTAGGCAAGGGTGGGTTGCCATCATTCAAGATTTTGCCCAGAAGCTGATACCAAGAAAGCAGAGGAGAACTGCAGAATTCTTAACGAGGAAGGGTCAACACTGTAAATATTAGGTCTTTGCTTAGACTGGATGTATTTGTCAATAAAGTTAACACATATGGAATGCTTATAGTTGTACTTCATTATACCATATAAACATCTGACAAAAGGTTCTAAAAAAACTGTGAAAACCAAAATTTGTGCCTTTCTCAAAACTTTGGCCATGACTGTAAATAAGTGTACTATGATCCAATCAATATGCAAACAAACAAATAAACCAATGTTTTGGACAACATTCCATCACACAGCAACAATGCAAAATAAAAAAGTGCATTTCCTAAAGCACCTTAAGAAGTTCAACAACCTTTGCTGAGACGTTGCTAGGCTGTTTAACATGAATATGATTCCATGGGAGGGACGAGGGATAGAGGAGTGCGGGTCAGTATGGCTGTGGATTAGAGTTTGTGGATCTGCCCTATGTGACTACATAAAGTGTGGTGGCTGTGGTTTAAATGAAACAATAGGGTTTGGTGGGGGCAGAAAATGAATGAGACTCAATTGAAGGAAAGAGGGATAGAAAAAAGGCAAAGCGTCGAGTGTGGGTTGGACCAACGCTAAGATTTGTGCTCAGGTCAGTGTATGCATAATGATGTCTGTTGGTGGAGCAGAAGTACAGTAGATGGGTATGTACTTTTCCATCTTATTCTTTCTTAATGGGGAAAATTCTGCAGAAATGATTTGCTTTTTATTATTTTGAAATCATGCATCCGCTCAAAAAGCTGTACACAAGTCCAAATTACACAATCAGACCAGAGTTGAAACGGAGTTGATATCTAAAAAAATTGCTGGATGAGATATGCAAGGAAAATTCATCAGATAATAATAATAATAATAATAATAATAATAATAATAATAATAATAATAAAAGTACGTTATACTCCACATATCGATAAAGATACAGAACTCCATATACGATCCAATCATCGCGTAATCTCTTCGCGCAACAGCCAATCGCGGCGTTAAATGCAAACGAGATTCTAATGAGCGCTTTCGTCTCTGCCCAATGTGGGCGTGGCTAATCGCGGGCCGCGCTCTGATCGTTTTACGAGCGAGGGAGGAGGAGTAGGAGGGTAGAGAGCTAGTCGGCAGCGGAGAAGAGGGGAGACTGAGCCGGGGAGAGAAAACCCGGGTACCCGGAGGGGTATCGGAGAAGGGCCGAGACCGCACACAAACGCTGTATTAAACGCGGCGGATAGTCTCTGAAGGACGCTGGAATTGTTCCGGTATCGAGACGAGAGCAAGACACTGTCGCATTTATGGAGAGATTTCGGATTAGCCCGCTGGTTAATTTAGCTTTAGCGCCCGTGCAGCCAGGATTCCTGTAGCCAGTCAGCAGGCTAAGCTAGGCTAGGCTAAGGTAAGGTGAGGTAAACTCAAGCCGAGCGACCGTGTTTTGAGACTGAAAAGGCAACAGGAATGCTGTCATCTCGATTTTAAAGACTTTCGTGGCGCTAAAACGCTGATTTAGGGGAAATGTTTAGCGGTTAGCACGACGGAGGAGCGTTTTTGTTTGTTTGCTGCGGCTACGGGATCTCAGCCAAAGCGCCGCATTTCTTCCGAACAGCAAAGGCTTTCCTACCATACTGGAGTCACCAAAGCAGATCCATGAAGCATTAGAACAGCAGTATACCCCTAAACACTGAACGCAGTGAGACTTCGAGGATTACCTTGTTTGGGACGTTCTGTACTTCAAGCTCTCAAATCTCGCCTTCTCATTAAACTGGCCCATTTTCTGGACGCTTCTGCTTTGCTTTTGCAGACTGCCCTAATCTGCCCTGGCCATTTTAGCAGAAACACAACAACTGCAAATGTAAACAAACAGCCTCTGGAGCAACAACAGTAAACACAGCTGCACTCACCTCCACTTGTAGTAGGATTTATAACACAGGGCCAGCATCTACCACAAACAACAGTGAAAACACCGATACATCTGCATTGACCTCCACAGCAGCAGCAGACCACCCTGGACATCCGGCAGCATGTTCTCCGTGCGGATCGTGTGCGCGGATTACTACATGGCCAGACCTCTGGCTGGTTTAGACGTGTGCTATTCCGAGTTTAGGGACAGCGAGGTAAAGAGGGTACCGGTGGTCCGGATCTTCGGCTCCACGCCTGCGGGTACGTATGTGCTTTACGCTTTTACTGTCTCTTAATGGTGGGACACGCTTTGGTCTCCATCACCCAGTAGGAGGGCAGGTCAGGGTTAAAGTTAAATGGAGAGATGACCACAAGAACATGTTATTTGGCGTAAATGTCCTGCACGGCAACATAAATAAGCACCAGCAATTCCTGCAATTCCTTCCTCACCCTTGTCAAGACCCCAAGAGACCTTAGAATCTCAGAAACATTTTGACACCATCTTAACCAAGTCATACGCCCACTAAAGCAGAAGTGCTTTATACACCTGGGTGCAAGATAGGGCGTTCTTCTGTCTGTATGTAACAACATGATGGTATGATGTTTAAAGGTTTATTTAGTGGACAATAGCCTAAAAGTTCAGTCTCTCCTTTAAGCACTTTGCATACATTTCTTGCATACAAGAAGCATGGGCTTGTAAAGTCTGTCTACAAGATATGACCCCATGTTCAGTGGCTTTAAAATATATGGATGTAAACATTCATACCTGATGTTTCATCTGGCTAGTTTTGGTTTCATATTGTAATTTAGAACTTGCGTGATACTGTTCTTTTTCCTCTTCTGTTGTTTAATTGGTCCCAAAGTCTCCAAAAAAGTGTTTTTACACTGCAGGCAAACCAGACCATCTAATTGCTGTTACCCAATAGGACATCTCCCTAAATTTCAGGTTGCCAGTTTTTTAGGGAAAAGTTGTCAGTTTGCTGGCGCAAAGCTTTATCTTTTTGAAGTCACTTATCTTTAAGGCAACAGAGTGTCGCACAAAGCTGTGCAGGCACTGCAACAAGTTGAAGTGGATGCATTAGTTTTTATAATGAGCACTTCTTTGATTACAGTATTCTCTGTAAAAATACATGCATATATTTCTGTACCTCTAGAGGAGAACCTGCTTAGGCAATAGGTGTTACATTGCAATGCGTCAAGTATTAGTGTTGCTTCATATACTGCTGCCACAGCTTCTACATCTTTAGGTGCCATTGCTCTCTTGTCTTGTCACGTCCCCTCAGAACATGTGTAATTTTTGTTTTTTTTAAGTGTTTTTCAAGGTGACTTTGACTTTTTTGTTAGACCAAATCAATAAGAAATATTTAATCTCCTCCTTTCCTGTGTTACTGAGGCTCATTTTTACTTCCATTTACTTATATTTTTTGTTCTTTTCCCTCTTTTGCTGTTAATGTGTTTTACTCAGCCTACCTCAACTGCCTGTAATTTGTCCGAAAGTTCAAACTTTGGACAAACATGGAGCTTAAAATCAGGCTATAAACAAGTCAGGTTAAACAAAAACAGCAGCAATATTAAGGTGAACATTATGACCATACTTTATTGTTACTGTGTTCACTTTTAATCTAACAGTCTAGTGTACTGCACTGAACTGATTTAAGTTGTAGTAGGTTATTTATAACTGGTTTACACATCGATGTGACTGTAAAAACATTTATCTTCCAAGTCTTTTATGTTAATTCATTTAGTCATACGCTGACATTGTTCCCTCATCTCTTCATTGCTTTATCTGTACACCAGTGTTAGCGTCACATAAAACTGAATATTAATGTTGGTTCTGTATGAGGGGCAGAGCAAGCTAGTACAAAGTTGTCAATCAAGCTGCTGATTAGGCACACCCAAACAATGCTCAGATAGGTCTGATCAGTGTTTTTTAAGTTGTGTTTTATAATATTTATATTTAATATTTTTCATTTTTTGCTGTCTATATATTTTATACCAAACAGTAATACATATCTACCCCAGATGGCTGACAAAAAAATATTTTACTGGTAGATTTCGGTTGATTTAGTTATTTAGGACCTTCCTAATAGTTTTACACATTATACTCAGCCATGTTTGTCCTCTTCGTTACTGTTGGCATGTCTATCTGCCATGCAGTGGTGCATTTATCTTAGACTTGATTGAACATTTATCTTACAGGGCAACACCGAACTGTGAATAAAAAGCACAGCCTGAACGCAACTGGCAAAAAGCGATAGTCCATCAGCTGACTTTATGAAAGTTTGATTAGCATGGTGCTAACTGCTTCAGATTTGATTATGTGTATGATGTTTAACAGCTGAGCACTAGCAGTGACTAAGGCAGGACAGTGAGTTCAGGTCAGACAGCATGAATGGAGGGCAGTTAGCATGAGAGGGACAGGCTGGTTTGGATATGTATATATATATATATATATTTTTATTGTGTTTTCCTCTTTGTGAGAACAGAATTACATCTGGGACCAGTTATCTCTCTCTCTCTCTCTCTCTCTCTCTCTCTCTCTCTCTCTCTCTCTCTCTCTCTCTCCCCCTCCCCCTCCCCCTCCCCCTCCCCCTCCCTCCCTCCCTCCCTCCCTCCCACCCTCCTTTCTGTCTACGCCCCATTCTCTGTGATAATCCTGCAGTAGGTCTTTTCTTGTCTTCTATTAGCAGCTCCTCCTTTCCCTTTCTTTACCCTTCTCTTTCCTGTCATTTATCTCTCTTTAGCTTTGTGTGAGAAGCCGTTCCGCTAATTCACTCCGACTCTTAGTGATCTCCACATGCACACTGTTAGCTTTGTTGGCACTGATAGCTTGTTTTTTGTTTAATAATGAAACTAGTTAAGAATGAAATGAAAAGTGTTTTTAAAGTTTTTATTTATTTATTTTTTCCAATGTTTTTCGAGGACACACTGAAAAATTTGCCTCCTGTTCTGTTCACTAAAATACTATATCCTTGCACGTGCAGCGCGTGTAGCTTTGCTACAGGGAAAGAGGAGTCAGTCAAGACTGTGTTTGGTGTTCTTTGTGTGTTTCTGCAGTTGAGAGAATCTTTAGGTAGTATTCGAGGGGACTGTTCTGATTAAATTCGGTATCCCTACAAACACACACTCATGCTCTCGCTCTCTTTGAATTGGTTCAAAATTCTGATTTGTTAATATCACTTACAAGGCTTTTTCTTAAAGATGTTTCAAAAATCTCCTGTTTGCTTCAATTGTTCCCATCAGGTCAGATTGGTTTGAGTGCCTGTGAGACTACTTCTGTGACCTTTGAACACTTTGACTTCTTTGACCCCTCTGACTTTGTCACTAGTCAGGGCCTAAACATTCCAGCATTGCGGCTTCCCCCTCACTCTTTTGGAAGATTTCTTAGGGCTAATTATGTAATATCTAATACATAACACATATTTATAATAATACAAAAGATATATATTTTTTAGAATTTTAAGAACTAGAATTTGCCACGTGTTTGCACACAGCGGAATTTGACCTCCGCATGTAACCCATCCGTGCAGTGAAACACCCACATATACACACACTAGTCAACATACACACTAGGGGCAGTAAGCCCACGTGCCAGGAACGGTGAGTAGCCCTATCCACAGCACCCAGGGAGCAGCTGGTGTTAGGTGCCTTTAAGGGCACCTCAGTTTGATAGGATTGAAAACTGTTTGACATATTCAGTGTTAATTTTCTGTTCTATAAAGGTTAGTTCAGTTCCGATAAGTAAAATGACTTGAGTAGAACTGTTTCAGCTCCTACTTCACCATTCTTCAAAAAAATCACAAAACTATTATTTATAAAGTCTTCAAAATGCATACAATGCAGTGAAACAAACCATTTCGCCCCCTGCATTTCCTGTAGTGTACAATCTGTCAGAATGACGTATGGATCATATGAACATTATAGAGTGCTTTCGTTTTAAGTAAATGAGGTAAACAGTAAATCCATAATCAGTCTTCACTAAACCATGCAGTGTTCTGGCTCTGATTGGTCAACAAATTTCTCTCTCTCTCTCTCTCTCTCCCCCTCCCTCCCTCCCTCCCTCCCTCCCTCCCTCCCTCCCTGCTCTCCCAGGGTCTCCAGTGGCCATTGTCAGTGTGGTTGCTTGGCAACAGCTGCCGCTCATGTGCTGTTGGGATGTGAGCATGTGTAGCCATACACTGATTTGTGGTCCTGGGTGTGTATTAGTGATAATTGTGACTTGTCAACACTATTTGTCACTCTCAGATAAGTGTGAGTGTTTGATTCAGCTTAATTATTTTTGTGAAATTTCATATTTTGTCATGATCTGGTAGGTTGTTTCATTGTGATTCTTCACCTTGATTCAGTTGATTCACTTGCGGTTCTTAAAGAAAATTATTTTGTTGGTCTCCTAGTCTCCTCAGATTTCACTGTGATTATGATTGATTCTTAGCAACTGTATTACTGCATCATGAAAACAACTCATGTTGTTATTCTTTACAAAACAGTCCAGTGCAAAAGTATTGTATTCTTTACTCCATCAGTAACAGACAGTAGCATTAACTAACATATTAAGAGTTATCAGTAGTTATCAGTATATGATTTATATGCATGTTGTAACAGTGCTGATGGTGCACACTGCAGTATGTAAATTATTCTGTAACCTGTTTATTTTATTGTGTGTCAGTGCAACACACACAACATCACCACGGCAACACCCTGCGTGTTCAACTGCTTGTCCAATCACGGGCTGCGTGTGTGTGTAACAGGATCAAATTGGTTTTCTGAACTGCAGTCTTACTCAGTCTCCTTGCCTGTACTGAACTGGGAACTACATTCAGCTCTAGTTCAGCTCTCTACAAATACAGTTTGTCACTGCTCCACAAACTTTGCCATGTAACTGAGCTTATTGAAAATGGACTGAGGAGAACAGGAAAGTAATATTTTAATTTACTGAATGTGTTAAAACTGTAAATATAATTAGCTTTTTGTGAGTGTTCTCAATGTGCTATGTCCAGTCAAATCATTCCTCTTTACCTGGCTATCCTTCAGCTTCAATTAGTTATCAGCGTGCCAGTAAAAGATAAAACTGTGTATTCTTGTCTTGTCAGGTTACCAGTTTTTGTGAAGTTACTATTTACAGTGCTCTTTTACTGCAGCAGTTGAAATGTTAAATATAATGCTACTTCAGTAGCTATATAAAAGATGGGACATAAACCCACTATCTTCATTTTCCTCCTTTCTGTGACAGCATGTATTTGGCTTCTATAATCAGGTTTAGGTTATTTAGATGAGCTAGTTTTCTTACTGTACTCCAGCTTATAGACATAAGTAAGGCTAACACTGGCTTCTTATTCTCTGTTCCACCTGAGGCAAACTTGACCTTGCAGAATGGACTGCCTTTAATGCAGATGGACCTCTGTGGCTTTTAGGGTTTAAGGTTGTGCAAAAGTGGATGTGAGTTGCTGAGTTGCTGAGTTGCTGAGTTGCTGAGTTGCTGAGTTGCTGAGTTGCTGAGTTGCTGAGTTGCTGAGTTGCTGAGTTGCTGAGTTGCTGAGTTGCTGAAGGGGTGTATGTGCCTTCATTAAAAAGGTGTCCATGCGGGTTACCAACCCTGATCACCAGTATTTTAAAAATATTCCAACTGCGTCTTTTATTTAAAAAAAAGAGTTATATTTAGTGTAGCACACTGAAAAATAGCGACAAATTATTATATTAATATTTTTGATAGTGTGTTTTCAAACATGGCTTTACTTTTTCCTGGTTTTTTTTGTAAAGTAAAAAAAATATATTGTAATATATCGTTGTTCATGTAAACTTATTGAAATATCGTGCTGTAAATTTTGCCATATCATCCACATTTAGTGCAATATTTCATTAATATTGATAAGCAGTGTACAGTCAAGTGGGCTTAATATCCAGTGTCCTGATGTACACATTGTGAACAGCAGTGCTTATTTCATGTTCTATAAAGAGAACCTTATTAATCCTGTTTAACTGGATCTAGTGCAGCTTAGAAGTTTTTTGACGGTTATTTAATGTCGTGTGTAAATGTACTTCTGCTTTGCGCTCGTTCTGTCTCTGTAGGACAGAAGACGTGTCTGCACCTGCACGGTGTGCTACCGTATGTCTATGTGCCGTATGATGGCTTTGGGCAGCAGCAGGAACGTTATCTACGGCAAATGGCCTACAGCATTGACCGAGCGGTCAACGTCAGCCTGGGAAACCCCGCCTCCTCCAACCAGCACATCTACAAGATCTCTCTAGTATCTGGCATGTATGTCACCATCAAAACTTGTAATTGCAAAAACTTGTAAAACTTGTTGTTTTACTATATAAAAAGTAGCTGGAATTTACAAACTCTGAAAATGGAGATGCAATGTTTTGAACTGACAGATGGGGTACGGTGCTCTGAAAGTATTTGCCTACTTTAGTTTCTTTTATTTTAGCATGTATTCACACTTATGCATTTTGTGTTTTTTTTTTTGTCTAATATCAAAAGTTTATTGAAAAAAAAATGCTGTTTTGTTCTCCTGCCCTTTGTGAAAAAGTAATTGCCCCTTAGTACCAATAAACTGAATTTAATTGACGGTTCAGTGCTGGGTTCTAATGAGATTCAAATAGATCCACAAATAGATAGAAATAGATTATCCACAAATGGAGAAAACTTGGAACAGTTGTGAACCATCCCTGCAGTGACTGGCCCACCAAAATTTTACCAAGAGTGCATTGATGACTATACCATGAGGTCACAAAAGAACCTAGACATGACTTGCTGACCTCAGTTAAAGTCATTGCACATGATTCCACAATAAGAAAAATGCTGGGCAAAAATCTAGATGACACCAAGGCTTCTGTAATACTATTTTGTGGGTATAATGAGGTGTAATTTTTTGGAATACATGGGTCCTACTGTATCTGGTGTAGCGCCAACGTTTCATTTCATTATAAAGACATCAAACCAAAAGTGAAACTGCAGGATCTGGATAACTTGTCTAAACTGAGGGACCCATGAATTCTGCTCTCTATTAGAAAACGCTGAAGGACAGTGTCTGCTGGTCAGTTCGTTACCTAAAACTCAGGACAATGATCTGAAGTGCAAATCCAACTCTGAATGGTTTTGGAATGGCAGAATCCTGACTTGAATCCCATAGAGATGATTAAGAAGAGTTCATGTTGTAAAACCCTCCAATTCCTCCACAGTGACATAAAAGACTCATCGCGAGCTATCACAAACATTTAATTGCAGTTGTTACTTCCAAATTTGTCACAACCACTTGTAAGGTTTAGGGGCTTGAGTTCTATTGTACTGGGTGATATGAGCTTTAAGTAATTCTGTTTCATGTCTTATATTAAACTTAGTTGCATGATCTAAAATATTTAAATGTGACAGGTGTGTAACAATAGAAGAAATTAAGTGAGGGGTAATACTTTTTCACAGCACTGTGTTTGTACATACAACCACAGTGGTATATATTTTTTTCTACAAATAGTTACTAAATTATAATACATATTACTCTTCTCTCTGTCTCTCTTTCTCCCACTCTTTTTTTCTCTCTGTAGTCCGTTCTACGGTTATCATGCACAGGAGAAGCCCTTTATGAAGATTTACCTCTACAGTCCTCAGATGGTTAAAAGGTGGGTTTGCCTGTTAATCTGCTGTGTTTAAAGGGGCAGTGAGAAACTTGAAACATCCATTTCCTGGAAAATAAGTGCCTGCACGGCTTAAGCTGTTGCTAGGTGATGTTGCAGAACAGTTACTATTGGTATCCCACGTAGTTGCTATGTTTCCCCACACGGTTGATGGGGTGTTATTATTGGATGAGGATTAAAGCTTGTTATAGAAAGTGTTTAATCCCATTCATTATTTAATAATGACAACAAGCAAACTATTCCCAATCAGACCAAACATTCCCAAATTGGAATCATGTCAAAACCTCAAAAACCATGACACAATTTAATGGAGAGAAGTCCTGCACAACAACAACAACAACAATAATAATAATAAATATAGCTGCAAGAGGCCATCACTGGGGTCCAAACACATATTCCGCACAACCAACACCACCAGCAGTCAGTTAGTATTGACTTTTCAACACAGAGCCTGGGTGTTAATTTAAACCGCAAACCCATTAGATTTAAAGGTGGACAGTTTATCAGGGAGCCTAGGCTTGGACTGCTTCCGGAACTTTGAGACAACATGGTGGCAAAAGCTAGACACATTTAACATACTTTGATTTTAAGTCTTTACCTTGGGGTTGGACAACAGCTTACCTAATGAGCCACACGTAAGCCAGGTACCTATGTACTTTTTAAGACCATTTTTTTCATTGCTGTCTAAATAATATGTATCTATATGTGTGTAATTTTCTTTCTACATAATTTGAACGCAGCAGCTGCGGTTCACATTGTGTAAAGATTTTGTGATGTGGGTCAATAGATATGCTCCAGCGTAGAATAAATTCTAGTTTTATTTACCTACACTGAAAGTAAAGTGTTTTTTTGGGGGTTTTTTCAGTTCTCTCCCATAAAGTTGCCATGTTTTTCATTGGACAGTGATGTTATATAGTGAGAAAAAACAGGGCCAATCATATTTTTAGTCGTTTTGATAGCATCTTTCAATTGTTGTTTTTGAAATTAAATTAGGACATTTGCCAATTAAGTCAGAACCACCTGGTCACACTTACAAATTTGTGTGCTGGAGCTATTTCTATACAAGGCAAAACATTTTTGTTAACAGATTGTTTCTAGGTGAATCAAGATGAAAATTTTAATTTTAATTACAGTTGCAAGAAAAAGTAAGTGAACCTTTTGAAATTACCTGGTTTTCTCTATTAATTGGTCATGAAACATGATCTTAGTCCCAAGTATATGTGCTTAACCTAATACCACACAAACAATCATGTCTGTATTAGACACATCCATTAAACATTTACAGTGCTGGTGGAAAAAATAAGTGAACCCTTTTGCTAATTACTTTATCTAAAGGAGTCAGGGGTTAGCAAACCTAGAGTTTAATCACTGAAACAAGGTTGGAGTAAGGTGTAGAGCTACTTTGACTCATGAAAGAGTTTGCTGTTCACAAGAAGTATCTGCTGATGTGAACCATGCCTCACAATGAAGAGATCTCTTACGATCAAGAATTGTTGATTTGCATAAAACTGGAACAGGTTACAGAGTAATCTTCAAAACTTTAGGTATTAACCCATCCACAGTTAGACACATTGCACATTTTATTTGTTTATAATTGGGACGTAAATGTAGATCAAACCATGTTTTATGACCAATTAATGCAGAAAACCACATACTTTTTCTTGCAACTATGTTGCACAAGACTCAAATAGCATCAATTAATATATCATTGTATTTGGAAAGTAGTCAAAAAATATAAAGGAAAATGCAATATAATGATACAAAAAACAGCTCTGTAGAGGCCCACTGGGGCCTATTAAAGCATTCATCCTCAGATTATCAGTCTAAACATGTTTTGGACATTTATTCCATGTTTGTTCACAATTGTGCAACATAGTCCCTTATTGTGCAAGCCCCTTGCGTCAGAAAAACCCATATCACGCTTATTGATTCACATATTGCAGCCATAATTTTCAAAAAGTCTACATATTTTGATAATTATTTATTTTTAGACTCCAAAGATTAATTCTAGATCTGTTTTGAGATGTATGTATATATTTTGTAAATATCTTGTAAACTATGTGGCTAGTTTATTAATTAGCTTTAATCCTGATTGTGTTGTGAAGCTGGAATGCACACATAATGGACCATTGTGGCACAGAGAAATTAATTTGTCTGCAAACATGCCAGAAGGTTTTCAAATGTTAAGATTATTCATCAGGGTCCAACTAGATTTATTCAGAAAGACATTTTGACCTTGGTTTTATAAGCTGTAGTATTTGAACAAATAAGTTACAATAGCAGAGAAGTAGTCCATGTCCTGATATAACATGTAGTTACAGCTGTTCAAGATAGTTTGATTAATTCTCTATTTCTTTAGAATGCCTTGACTTATTATATTTAAAGTATTAGAATCTGTCTTGCTTGTTGAGAAACAGTAATTACAGAGCTTCCTATATATGTGCACCAAATTTAATAGACTGCCTCAGAATCTCCTGCTGAACCCACCTATTAAGTTTCACACTAGGACTAGTCCGCAATAGGTTTTACATATTGTGCAAATTCGAAACCTAAATAGTTGGAACTAAAACATCCAAATTACAATGTAATTTGCATTGACCCATGGAATGAGAGGAAAAAATACACTTTTTAAAATACTTTTCAAATTATAAGCCAGAAGTTTTTTTTTTCTTTGCAACGGCACCCCTCTTTGGCCAGTTGGTGTAGAGTGAGTTTTCTAATAAAGTGGTGTGAGATCACATTGTATGGGTTTTTCTAATAGTGTTTGTATGTGTGTGTGTAGAGTGTGTGAGTTGTTACAGGGTGGTGCAGTGATGAACAAGTGTTTCCAGCCTCATGAGGCGCACGTCCCCTTCCTGCTTCAGCTCTTTATCGACCACAACCTGTACGGCATGAACCTAATCAATCTGTCAGCAGTGCGCTTCCGCAAACGCAGAGCTACAGGTAACACAGCATGTAGCTTATACCACTAGCTTGGCTGAAGTTGGTTTAAGGAGTTGGCTGATGTTACTAGTTAGTTAAGGTAACGTTGTTTATTCGTTATTATATTTTTTATGATAATCATTAGAAACTCAAGTCTGCATTCTTGTATATGCAGCATTAATGATTTAAGAACGTGTACAGATTTGTTTTGACAGTGTAATGATGTAATGTGTTGATTATTTCTCAGTGGTCTTGACCGTGTCTGTCCGGTGGGGGAGTAAAGAAGTAAGGGGTGTGGGGTCAGTATTACAGCTGTTTGATGTTGGGGAAAGTCCACAGAGATCAAACAGGTGTGTGTCACAGTGTGAGACTTCACCCAGTTCCAGAGTTAATGAAGCAGCAGGAAACCCCCTCTGGAGATTAGTACATAGAGATTAACAAGCCCCATCCACTTTCCCCTCAACAAAAGATGAACTTTCCTCAAATATTCTTTGTGCACACCTGCTTCGGCTTTGTGTCAGGTTCAATTAATTCATTATTAATTTCTTGTAAATCTTATTGTATTTGGTTCCAGAAGTACAAAAAGCATGCTTAAAATTAAATGGTTAGTGTTCATACCAGAGAAATTAAACATCCTGTTTTCTGACCTTGTACCATAATAATCATTAGTTTTAATAACAATAATAATATTTCAGACATAGAGTCATTCAGCTGAAGGATTTTAGTCTAAAATTACAAATGTGTTTCAGCTCTGTTTCGATCTGTCTCTGTAGAAGAAAACAGTGTAATGGTGAACAGAAGTCCTTGGAGAAGCTCCTGCACTTCCAAACTCAATGAAAGTGGCCTGGGGGGTACCTTTACTTGGTGGGATGAAGATAATTTACCCAGGTTCACTACATCATCATTCATTATTTGTTAGGTGTTTTATGTATTATTCACAAATGATTTAGTTTTTTAGTGTATTTACTGCTTCACAATTTATGAATATTCTATTTTTATATAATTTTATTAAGTGAATATTTTTACTGTGTTTAGTGCATCATACTGTAGTACTGTTAGTTTATTGTTAGTTTACTGTTATAGTTTGTTGTTAATGTATTGTTTTTGTTTTTTATTACATATTTTATAACATATGAATGTTTATGCTTTTTAAGTTTATATATTGTGTGTTTTGTTACTCCATGAATAATGCCTTATAAAGAAAGTGTGTATGTGTATGCAGTTCTCTGGTTGTAGAAGACGTGGCGAGGGTCAGTGTGTGTGAGCTGGAGGCGGACGCTGTGGCTGCTGATGTTCTAAACCGACTAGAGATAGACAGTAAGACCTGTAGTATTAATATTATAATAATAATAATAATAATAATAATAATAATAAATAATAGCAGATCTTAGCCTTCATATACACAGCCCACACAACTTACATTTATAAGTCGTAACCTATTACTGTTTAATGTCATATTTTTAAAAAGCAACTTCTTTCTCTTGACTTTCAAACACAGAGCCTAGGTGAGAACTGCTAAACCTCAGATTCAAAGACAGGCATTTTACCAGGGAACTACTAAGCTTGTGCTGCTGCAAGAACATTGTGACAACATAAATGTTGGCAAAAACTAGACACACTAAACATACTTCTGTGACAACCGAGGTCAGATTTCAACAATGCATCTTGGCCAACAGCTTGCCTTGGCCACATTCCTACTGCACTTCTAATACTAAATGTGTAGAGCCAAAACAGGATAAACCACAATTTTAGTAATTTGGTAGCCTCTTTCAATTATTTTGTTACTGGGAATTGCCAGTGTTGTACTTTCTTTGTCTGAATTTGTTTTAGAAATTTAGTAATCCTTCTAATAAATGGAGTCAATTGAGTCAGAACAGCATTGTCGCACTTAATATTTAATGTACTGGACAAAATAGATTTTTTTTTCATTAATTCTTTCATTTCAAGCTCCTCAGACACATAGTTTTAGATGAATTAAAATCATGAAAATATGACTGACTTAACAAAAAAAACTAAATATCTTTGTCTGCCCCTCAAAAAATACCATATGACCACATTACTGCAAGTTATTAAGAAGTGCATTAAAAGATACTTCCACACAGCTGACGTGTTTGCTGCAGTTACAGAGAGCACCTTACTTCACATTCGGGTTTTTATCGCTTTGTGATAAAATTGCAGTTCTTTAAGGAGGATGAGGCAGAGAGAGAGAGAGAGAGAGAGAGAGAGAGAGAGAGAGAGAGAGAGAGAGAGAGGAAAAAGCAATAGAGACGCTGAAATGCTGTAATTCTTGTTAACACAGCGGCTCTGCTCTGTTCTCTCTACTCTTTCTTTAGTTACATTTGGCCCGAATGCTGGAAGCTGAGTAATTTATGGGAAGCTCTGGCTGCTCCCAGAGACTCGCTGTGTAACAATAACCTATGAATGTGTGTATTACATTAGAGCAGTTAGCTTTAGCCCCGGAGCTAAGGAGTAAAACATCCCCTCGTCTATGGCCGGAACTAGACACACGTAACTGCGTCATTAAAAACGTCATTGTTCGCTAAAATTATTTATTTTCACTTGTTTGGCCGAACAGTTTCAAAGGCAAATGTCGTCCGATCTCTAGTTGTACCCCTGTGGGTCAGAAAAACACATGCCACATTTATTGTTTTTTGTTCTGCAGTCATAATGTTCAAGAAGTCATGTAGTTGTTTATTTTAGACTCCACAAATTACTTCTAGTTAAAGCAACATTATTTACGAATTTTATCTTAAAATATCAGTTTCAGAATCGTTCTGTTACTCTGACTCTGAGGGAGAACTACTATAGAATTATGTAACTTTGAGGAAGCGTGTTTAAGATCTCTCTTGAGAACTGCATGACACTTTTCAGCACCGTGCCATATGCCAACAACTATTGGAGATGAGAGGGACATGAACAAAAACCTGCTCTATGCTACTGTCAGTTTGATTAAGTGTGAGAGCATGACTGTGAGTCTCAAATGTCTCCTTACTCCCTGCAGCATGCACTGCACACTACTCACGAAATTCTGCACTCAATAATTCACCAAAAAACATTAAACAGGATGTGCATCTAAGGCTAAAGGCTAAAAACAATTAAATGTTTTTTTCTGTGTCAAAACTATTTACCATCTAGCGACTGGCATACTGCACAGTACATAGGAAACAGGAAGATATGTGAGACTGAGTCAGGCTACAGGCTAAGAATGCAATCTTATACAGAGCAGAACTACTCAATCTTGTATTAAACAGTGGAAGAGCTTGAGAAAATGCTAACATGTATGCGCTTTATATCAGGTAGTGCTGGAAAAAGTGATATCCAATGATGGTGATATGCATGTGCATTGCAGATCAAGTGCAGTTTGTATTTGTAACTGTAATGTAAAAGTGAAGTACCCATTGCAACTGTAGGGGAAGCACAAGAGCAAAAGTGACAAATTCTCACATAATGCTGCATGAAGAATGTAGAAAAATGTAGACTGTTAAATAAAGTTAAATGCAGGTCTTTGTGTACAGACACAGTTACACTGCAGTGTGTGTTTGTGACTGTGTTCAGGTCAGATCGGCAGAAATCCTGGACTGCAGGCCATCTGGGAGGATGAGAAGCAGCGGAGACGAGAGAAGAACCAGAGCTCTCAGATAGAAACTCCTCACTCTCAGGGTAAGGATCACAGTCACTTGCTCACATTTAGGAAATAAATGTTTACTGCTTTACAGATCGTATTGTCAGCTGCATTATTCTTTGCATTAACATGCCTTCTGATGTTCATATCTGGATGATTTATTTATAAAATAATATAATTTATATAATTATAAAATTTATAAGATAAACTTTGTCAGATTCTGTTTACTCGTTAACATGTACACCAGCACATACGCACATTGTCTAATGTTCTCTGGTTTAGGTGGTCTGATCGTAATGATGTATCCTGGGTGAAATTTGATTGAGAATTGAGCACCAAAAATGTAGATTTTTATACACACTCTAAACATGCTGTGTCTGTTCATTACAAACGTCAACCTCAACCAGCAGCAACCTTTAAGAAAGTTCATAATCACTTTACTGCATCAGAAGGAAGGTTCTTAATCACAACTGTGGGAACAATAAAAAGGTTCTGATCTACTAAGAAAATTCCTATTCAGTACTGCTGGATCTTTATCCAGTGAGTGCTGGAGGTAGATGGATAAACAAGACTGATAGCTCAGTTAAGCTTGGTTAAGGTTAGCTTTTGCTTGGTGGTTTGTTTATCCTCAGTAAGTTTTCTAGAAATACAAACTAAACACAAATGTATTGTTTGTTGTTATTTGGTTGTTTCACAAAGATTTATTACTTCTGTGTGGGTGCGGCAAACCACATCAACCATGTAATTGGTGATGACACTGCTTACGTAAAATTGGAACATTTTGGCAGAATCCATCTGAAGGTTAGTGACAGGATGGACTTTGTACGTGTTTATCGTGTGTGTGAATATAAATATATATTTATTTTTTGTGTTGTGGTGTTTCAGATCAGCTGTGTGTGGAACAGGTGGAGAGCAAGCGGATCTTCATGAAGAGGTTTAAACAGATGCTGAGGGAAAACCAGTTTGACATGTGAGCATTAACTTTTTATTCACCTCTCTCGCTTTAGTACGTACAGGCCTGAAATGCTGGCATGGATATATATATATCTCACGCTTCTGTAAATCAATTTTACCTGCTGTTGTGCAAATAAAACAGACAACATGCCAAAATGAGAGGCTATCAGCAACACAATCCTTATAGGAGTGGTTCGGCAGGTGGTGACCACAGACCATTTCTCTGTTTTCATCCTTTCTGGCTGATGTTTTGGTCACTTTGCATTTTGTCAGTGCTCTCGCCCCTAGAGGTAGCACGAGGTGGTGTCTACAGCCCACAGAAGTTGCTCAGGTAATGCAGCTCATCCAGGTAGCACATCAATGCGAGCTGTGGCAAGAAGCTTTGCAGTGTCTGTCAGCACAGTGTCCAGAGCACAGAGCAGATACCAGGAGACAGGCCAGTACTCACAGTCAGAAACAGACTCCATGAGGGTGGTATGAGGGGGGTATCCACAAGTGGGGCTTGTGCTTACAGCCTAACACAGTGCAGGGCGATTGGCATTTGCCAGAGAACACCAAGATTTTAGAGATCGAACAATGGCAGATTTGCCATTGGCGCCCTGTGCTCTTCACAGATGAGAGCAGGTTCACACTGAGCACATGTGACAGACGTGACAGAGTCTGGAGATGCCGTGGAGAACGTTCTGTTGCCTGCAACATCCTCCAGCATGACCGGTTTGGCAGTGGGTAAGTAATGGTGTGGTTAGGCATTTCTCTGTGTGCTAGCCAGAGGTACCCTTACTGCCATTAGGTACTGGGATGAGATCCTCTGATACATTGTGAGACCATATGCTGGTGCAGTGGGCCCTCATGTGGCTGAAGTGTGTTTCTGCATGATGAAGGCATTGATGCTATGGACTGGCCTGCCCGTTCCCTAGACCTGAATCCAATTGAGCACATCTGGGACAACTCGCCTCGTTCCATCCACCAACTCCAGATTACACCACAGACTGTCCAGGAGTTGACTGATGCTTTAATTCATGTCTGGGAGGAGTCCCCTTATGAGAACATCCGCCACCTTATCAGGAGCATGCCCAGTGTTGTAGGGAGGTCATACAGGCATGTGGAGGCCACACACACACACACACACACACACACACACACACACACACACTACTTAGCCTCATTTTAACTTATCTTGAAGAATTTCCACTGAAGATGGATCAACCTGTAATTTGATTTTCCACTTTGGGTATGATTCCAAACCCAGACCTCCATGCGATAATAATTTTTGATTTACATGGTTCTTTTTTGTTATTTTGTTCTCAACGCATACCACTATGTAATGAATAAAGATTTTCAACTGGGATTTTTAATTCATTGAGATCTAGGATGTGTTATTTTAGTGTTCCCTTTATTTTTTGGAGCAGTTTATATTTGTATGTAACACTTACTATATGGACAAACATATTGGGGCACCTACACATTACACCTACAGGAGCTTCTATGGCACCCTAGTCTAAATCCATAGGCATTATTATGAGAATTGTTGCCCATTTATCCAGAAGAGCTTTTGTAAGGTCAGACACTGAGGGCCTGGCTCTCAGTCTTTGTTCTAGATCAACCTAAAGGTGTTAGATTTGGTTGAGATCAAGGCCCTGTGCAGGCCAGTAAAGTTTTTCCATACCAGTGGTGCAGTCCACATGACGCTTGGCATTGTGCTTGATGTAAGGCTTGAAAACTAATTGCATGAAGGCTGCCAGTACAGTTTTTGTGCTGATGTTAATGCCAGAGGAGGTTTGGAACCTTGCAGTTATTGAGTCAGCAGAGCATTGTTGACTTTTACACACTACAGTACCCTGCGACCTGGATCTGTAACTTTACATGGTCTTTACATGGAGTTGCTGTGTAGGGGGAGGAAATTTTTTGAATTGACTTGTTACAGTGTTGCCATCTTATTCAAGTACCATGCTGGAATTCAGTAAGCTTTTTAAAATGCCCTATTATTTCAGAACAACAGCAAGATCAGTGTACTCACTTTATAACAGCAAGAGCTAATTACTAATTTGTGTAATTATCATATTTATGAAACTGATATGTGACTTATATTCATGTTGTATTCCTATCATTTGTTTGCTTGTTTAGAAACTGTACATAGTAGTACAACCTGATAAATGCGGGCCAAGGGCTGGAGCCAATCCCAGCGTCTCCCTGTGCTTAAGTGGGTTACCTCCAGTTTATTGATCAGGGTTATGAGATATATATCGTCTATGATAGTATCTTAATTGCTGTGTTAACGATGCAAGAGGTGATGTTATTGAGTACTGACTGGGGAAAAAACAACAATCAAAACACCTCGACTCCATGCACTTTATTACAGGCTTCTCCGAGTGCACATTGAGAGTGCCCATACTGTGTGATAGCATAGGCCAAAGCTGGCATAGCTGCCTTAAAAAACATCTAAAGCTGAGTAAACACACAGTGGGAAGAAACTCAACATCACCAGCCGCGCAGTCTACTGCCTTAGATTTAACTAATAGACTAGGATCACCTTCACTCGCGTGGAGCTGGTTTGGATTTGAAAAGACTGGTGTTGCTCAGAAGACTGCAGTTTACAGACTTAATAAGAAAGTGGTCGCTTTTAAAGATAGCTCAATAACTAACCTGTTTCATCATTGTCAAAAAAACCACCACACAGGGGATGATTAGTATGAAGCGCTTCGTGAGCCCGCTGTCCAAGACAGACCTAAACCAGCTAAGATTTCTAGCAAAACACACACTCAGCAACACTCAACACTCCTTCACCCGATGATTCTGGAATTGGCTCCTGCTCCACAGCCCAGCATTGTGGCCAGCCCTTCCCACATCTGTCATTGAACTCTTCACCCTCCTGCCATCTGGCAGAAGGTACCAGGTCATCCGTTCTACCGCTACCATTCTCTGCATCAGCTTCTTCCTCGAGGCTGTCAGATTACACAGTGATGCCAGATTACACAGTGATAACATATTCCTTGACTAATCTAGATCCCTTCCTACACTCACCATAGACCCCTGCACTTCATAATTTGCTGTGGTTTATGTACTCTTGTTGTATCAAGACACTTGATCTGACTGACACCATCAGGAACATTTCTTTGTGTAAGCAGAGCTTGAGCTGTTTATACATTATTTCGGCAGTGTACACTTAGCTTTGAGTGAAAATAAAAAAAACATAGTATCCGTAGCAATGAATCCCTTTTCAGGTGTTTAGTTTAATTTCTTTTAGTAATAAGATAGGAAGTGAGTTGTCCCGATTGAGCAAACAGGGCAAAATCTGCTGTAAATGCTTGTTTCTTGCGTAACAAACCCAGGATCTGTGCTGTTTTTCTCACCAGGACTCAGAGTGGATCTGTAGTTGAAGAAGATAATCGTGACGAGTTTCCTGAACTCTCTCTTCATCCTGACGTTCTGAGCCCTGATGACCTGCCCCATATTCCTGCTAGCCAGGTGGAGCTGCACAAGGACATGCCCACAGGTATTACATCTCACCCAACTATTACCTAACTATTCAGGAGCAGTAATTAGTAATCTGTAATGAATTAAGATGCAAAGATGAGATTAATTATGCTACTGAATTCCGTTGTCTCGTTTAGACGCAAGTTACCAACAGCCCTGATCAACAAGGTAGTGATGTGGCAGCTCTACTGTAGTAGTTCAGGTCATGCAGCATCCTCAGGTTAGACAGTAGGGACAGATGATCACCCAGTGCGAGTGGAGCTCCGGTGGCTTCCAAGTGATGATTTAGGCAAATGTCGAGAGGGTAGAGGGGGAGAGATAGGGACAAGCAATTGAAGATTCGTCCATTTATGGAGAGATGTCAAAGAGTAATAATACACCTGATATTAGCAGAAAGCTTGTGCAAACTGAGTTTTAAGTCTAGTTTTAAATGTACAGTTTGTCTGAGTCCCAAACAGTGGACGGGAGGGGGTTCCACAATTTAGGGGTTGCGTAGGGGAAAGGTCAACTGCCTGATGTGTTTTTTCTAATTGAAGGAACTGTCAGCAGGCCACTGGACTAATGTTTGGACTAACCGTGTAGCCATCTAAGTTTAATCCCCCTGCAAACACTCACTCTTTCACTGCTGGCCATTAATAATAGTAAAGATGTCATGCTTCTCTCTCTCTATCTCTCTCTCTCTCTGTCTAGACAATCAAAGGTCTGGTGGGAGAGATGCAGAAGTGGCCATCATAGATGAGGAGGCCATTCTGAGTTTGTTGGAGAGCAGTCAGACGTTTCTTCCCATTTCTCAAAGATCCAGCCAGTCCACTATACTTGGTACATAATTACAGCTACAGTCATGCTTCTCGCCTGTCTAGTCGCAAAAATAGGGAAGCACTTGGTTTATACAGATGTGAAGAAGATGCTGACCTTGGCAAATGTAACATTTGCTCTAACACTCTAACAACAATATTATCTAAGACCCAACACCTAACACCGCTGAGCATTAACAGCGGTGATAATCAGTGATAACTGATTTTCTGCAAAGCCTGGCCCAAGTTCCTATAGGAACGACTCTTCAAGTATTTCTTTCTTTTTTTTTTTTATCTTCTTTTTTTTTTGATACAGTATTTTGCATGGCAATATTGAATTTGTACACTAACCAGGTAGCCCAGTATCTATATTTTTATATATTTTAAACTAAATGCTTTGTTATAACAAATATATTTGTATCTCTCAAATACCTTACTGGAGAGCCAATAAACAGTCTTAACTATTAATGTTAGTGACTGTAAAGTGGTTTTATTCCAAGTAATTTTGGAGCATTTCATCATGAAATCTTTTTATTGAACAGCAACGATATGAAACTAATTGCTTCGTTAAGGGCAGTGGATTCCTGTGTGACTATAGTGGCACAAAATGTTCCTTTGAGGACTTGTTGTGTGATGAAAATGTTGACAGGAAAGCTTTACGATAATATTGTATCTTGGTCCATCAGTAATACTTACCCTACCAGCATGGCACCTTTCCTGCAGTAGTAGCACACTGTAACGAGACCTGCCAGTTAAAAACACTGCACTTGTTGATGGAAAATATTACGTAAAATATTTGGTGGGTCTTGGCAAAAACTTTGTCAGCTCCTGCTGTCAAAATAATGTGTGATTTAATTGATGCCATCCTCATGTTGATTTTCATTGAAGAATTTATATTCTGATCTTTAAAAAAATGTTTAGTCCTTTAGTCCTTTATAGTCTGACTGAAGCGATTTCCTGCTTGGCTGCCAGACAACAGCCAGAACCAGGCCATGGTGGACTTGCTTGAGGGGCTTGCAGATGATGGCTTTCCGGCAGAAATGTCTAGAACTACTTCCAGTCGGCAGCTGTCAGGTAGCGCTAGCTACCTTTACAACAGTGACGAGGAGGAGGCTGTTCCTGAGCTTGAGCAAGAGGAGGCAGAGCTAAGTGTGTTGATGTCGCAAAGATGGGACAGTGATATTCTGGCACCCTCGACCCGGTACGTTTTACCGTTAATGTTTTCACTGTAGTGATTTGCACATTTTTTTATGGGCTTTGAACATTAGAAAGTATATTGGACTTTAATTTTATATTTTATCTGTAATTCTGACATAAAAACCAAAGACTACCACAAGTTAATTCAAGCCATTTACCTTTTTTCCTTTTGCTCAAAGCATAAAATCTAATTTACTGTAGTGTTGCACAACAAAGTCATATGGCCACCTGACAAAAACCCAAAACTATTCAATAAATGTAGTCATTCTCATTGTAAACTGGTAAAACAATATTGAAATGTTATTCAACATGCCTCTAGTTGTATTTAACTTGTATTATTTTATTTCATTTCATGAAACAATACATGACACTAGCCAAATTATGTGTCAGTGAAGGTTTTAGTATGTGCTTGTCATACTCCTGCAGTAATCTCATATTATTACATGTATTGAGTAGATTTAAAGGTTTTTTTTTTTGCCAAATTCAGTTTTTGCAGTGTATGTGCAGTTTCTGTGCAGAGATCAGTTCTGCATTCTAAGCATTTGATATTCACAATTTTTTAATGCATTGCCTGATTCTGCAGATTGACCATGAAAGATGGCAACTCTAGTGAAGAGCACCACGACTCGTCAGAAGAAGAGATGGAATGGAGCGGAAATGATCTCTTTGGTGACCTATCCATTCCCCAACTGGACGGGGCTGCAGATGAGAACAGTGGTATAGATTGATGCCCATAAAATGTTAGAACATCTGACAAACCATTTTGAAATAAATGACAAAATATTAATTCAACGATTATTATTGGTTTGTCGTGCAGATTCGCCGTTAACTGACAAAGGATCCCGAACTCACTCCTCTCTTACGACAAATGACAATATCTTGGGAAGGAGAAACCACTTCCAGAGTGAATCTGTTCAACGAGAGCCTCCATCTTCTCCTAAAGTTCTTCTTGAGTGCAAGCACCCTGAGCACAAGCTTTCTCTCTCAGTTGATAAAGAAGAATTAGCTGACAAGAACTGCCCTCCTCAAGTTCAGGACAGCAATGAACAGTTAACTAGGTTTAAAGTAAATAAAGAGATACCCTATATCCCTCCAGTCAAGCACCCCATTCCATGCAGTATACCAAATGTGTCCCAGATTGGTACTGACAAAGTAGGTGGGCACCCACTCTACACTAATGAGAACAAAGCAATTATCTTAAACCAGCCAGATCAAGACAATTTGGGCTTTGGAAGCTCAAAACTCTCCCAGAGCAGGAAGAAGTACAGCAATATCAAAATTGCTGAAAAGAATCACATATCCGTCTTGCACAAGAGCATTTCACTGAGCTATTCTGAGCTTAGAAACTGCCCGTCCAAGGCTGAACTAGAGCAGAGTCAGAAAGACAGCAGAAACCCTGTTGTAAGGAGTTTTGAGCAGACACCAAGCTCTATAGAGGACATTGAGCCTTTGGCTCCTCAAGATGGTGAACCAGGCCAGTGCAATGAGGAGGGTGATGTTGGTGAGCTTAAGATCCGGTATGAGGACTACCGGGAAAATAAAACAGAAAGGACTATAGTGGCCCAACAAGAAGCACACTACAAATTCTTCCCTAGTGTTATTCTCTCAAACTGCCTCTCAAGGCCTGTAAAAAAACAGGTTGGAAGTAAGACTGTTGAAGGCTGTGGTAGCTTGGATTATCCAGAGCAACGAAGGTCAAGGCTGAAGTTGAACAAAAAGAGAAGCAGTCCAGCAAGTCAACAGAAGACAGGTCTAACTGAAAGCACACAAATCTCCAAAAATGAGATTGTCACCGGGTCTAACACAGGCTTATTACTCGACACAAGAAAGGAAACTGATGAGAAACTTGAAAAATTGAAAGAAGAAGAGATGGCAAATGCAAGCCTTGTAAAGTCTGATTCAGCTGTGGGCAAAGGTTCAGCTGAAGTTGAGGAAAGATTGGCAGATCTTCCTGCCAAAATAGCTTGCACCAGCGTGTCCAGTTTGCCTGGTAGCAAATACACCTTACGTACAAAACGTAAGGCAATGAGTTATGACAGTGAGGATGGCAATCATTCAGGTTCCCGTTCTTTCAATAAAGACCTGGTACGTCGAGACAGCCTTAAAGAAAACTGTGTTTTCGCTGGATGTCGGAAAAAGAGGAAGCTGTCAAAAAAGGAGCCACCAATTATCATCAAATATATCATAATCAACAGGTTCAAAGGGCAGAAGAATATGTTGGTAAAGATGGCCAAGATCAAAGCAGATGAACCATGTGTGTTACTGACACAAGAGAAGCTTGAACAATATAACAAACTTGCCCCTCTAAAAAGTTTCTGGCCCAAAGTTCCAGAGTCAACAGCTGTCAAATTCCCTCTTCCAGAACCAAAGTCAAAAAAACATCCCAAACGAAAGGTCAAGGTTCCCCCACCATCAGGAAAAGTTAGTAGTTCCCCCAAACCAAAGTGTATACAAGGCAGTAAGGTCAGAAAGAATAAGTTTAAAACAGAAGTAGCCTTACCAAAACTACCTGTCCCTTGGCCATGCTATAATGACCGCACTGATGACTTTTGTAGTGAGTATTCAGACGTCATGGTGGAGTTGGGTTATCTGTCTGAGAGAGCACTCAGTCCGATTGAGTCAACCCCTCCTCGATGCTGGTCTCCTACTGACCCCCTTTTGGAGTCAAATGCTAATGATCACTTGATAAACCCGTCTAGTGATCCTTGTCTTGCCTCATCCTATGAAGGACCGTCCAGAAACCTTTATGGGCGAGGTGTTCGTAACAGAAACAAGACGTCCAGATCAAAGAAATCTTCTGGGATAAGCCCGAAAAGAAAAACTAAAACCACTCCTAAGACCTCGGGGGGGGATTCTACAATGTCTGGGAACATGCAACCAAAAAGCACTTGCAGAACTTCAAGAAGACCAAAGAAAGACAGTGAAATAAGGGATGGAATCAGTGGCAGTACTTCTCAAAAAAGCAGAAGATTGTGCAAGAAAAAGCAGGTTGTGGGATCTGCATTCATAATATCACAGAATGGTTCACAGTCTTTGCATCCAGCTGATGACCTTTCTTCCATACAGACCTCATCTGATAATTTGACCTCCTACCAATGTCCAGATTTCTGTCAAAAGAATGAGTCTAGCATTTCAAGTTTACAAGCACTCCCATCAGCTGTTGAACCAAAGTCAGAGGAGTGTGAATCTAACAGTAGGGATGTATTTGGCTTCAGTGTACCTACTTCAAATGAGCAAGATCCTTTTGTTGTAAAATCTCTAAATAGTGTTCTCTCCCCAGCGGCAAAAAACACTGAAAGGCCATGCTCAGTCATAACATACAGTGCATCCCATTCGAAGTCACAGAGTGCAAGTCAAGATGGAAACATTTCCCCTAATCCTTATGAATTTAAATCTGAGCCTTCAGGTGCAGAACAGAGCCCTAAAGCTATTCAGCTTTCCCAAACAGCACCAAAGACATCCGGCAAACCCAGACGACGGCAACCCAAGAAGACAGAACAGGGAGAAAAAGCAGTATTAGATCTTCCAATGTCGATGAGTAGCACAGATGAACCTCAAAAAGATTTTTCTGAACATACACAGCCAAGAAATGGAGACATGCTGTCTCACCCGGAGATGCCTTCTGGACTTGCCATCCTGAAGGAACTTCTTAAGAAGAGGCAGTTAAAAGGTGGAGATGTTGTTGCTTCTGCAACTAAGCAAACTGCTGATGTTGCCAAACCTAGAAGGTCAACCTCATCTACAGCAAGGAAGCCCAGGGTCCCGAAAGCTCAGGCGCCAAAGAAGTCAAAGTCATTAAGCAGGAAAGGAAAGAACACTAAACTGGACAACCCTGTGAAACTGGAACCTCCTCTTTCAGATGGGAGCCCTGGGTTTTTGTCTGATCCTGGTTTTGATAGCTGCTACTCCATTGAGGATAGCTTGTCTCCCGAGGTTCCTCATAATTACAGCTTTGATATAAATGCAGTTGGCCAGGCTGACTTCTCTGGTCTGTATTCCAGTAGCCGATTTGTTTTAACGGACAAGAACTTGCCTCAAACATTTCTCAGTGATGTCAAGCAGGAGACCATATCTCTAGCTTTAGAAAAAATCCATGGGAAGGTGCTAGACACTGGGCAAAGCTCAGTTCATGAATCAGCATGGCAGAAGCATAGGTCTTGCAGCCCTGAACTATTTGATAAATCCTCTGGTGGAAATGGAGAAGGGTTTCCCAACGAGTTCTCGCTGTCTCTGCTGGACTCTGAGAAGATTTTGAGAAGCAAAGATTGGGGAATCTCTTTGGGTAAAATTCATGGAAGCCACTTTCAAGACTTTCAGTGTGAAAAAAGTGACCTTTTATATGGTCCTGATCCCTTTTTACCCCTCACCTCAGTTTCTTTTACTGATAACGGGGTGTCCCCAACTGGGGATCTGCTGGATGGAAATGATGCATTTACGCCAACAACTCCCGGCAGTTCCCCGCGTTCAGTCAGCTCTCTGTCACAACTAAGAAGCAGCAGTCAGGCTCAAAAATGCGCAGGAGCTCACATACTCAAGCCTCTTTTGTCCCCTCCAAATCGGGAGGAGATTCTCACTACCTTGCTTGAGTTAGACCTCTCTGAGGCCACCTACCAAGAACCTTTCTGCAGTGACCCTTCTGATGTACCTTTTAAGCCAAGGTAAGAATGTAAATACAGGGTGTTTATCTTAATTTGACTTTTAACTTTTTGTGTTTTATAATGTCAGTAACCTTAGTTCGAACAATGTGGTAAAGCATGTCAAAGGAGGATTCTAACCATTTTTTTAGATATATAATTATAGATTAATTTTTACATATACAATTATACCTTCTTTTGTGTCTGTGCAGAGAGATTGGTGGACGCAAGCTGGTGGTGGAAACAAGGCTAGCGAAAGACCTGACAGAATTCAGTAGTGATTTATCTCAAGAAGGTCTGCAGTTCTGGAAAGCTGCATTCTCTGCCATGACTTGTCCTGGCTCATTGTATTATCGGGGTGCTGACTTGTCAAAATTCACCAAAGACCAAAAGGACTGCAGTTCGTCCCCCACCAGCGATCAGAAAGTAATACTGCTTCCCTGCAAAAGTGCTCCAAGCCGAGAACGGGTGCAGCTTTGGCTCCATGCAAAGAGACAGTATGAGTGCCTTCAGCAGGAGAGTAAAAGAACTGGTGCAAACAACAGGAAGTTGGGGATGCTGGACCAGGGCAGCTCACAGCAAGCAGAGATCAAGTCTGTACATCATGAGGAGATAGAAATAGCTCATATATCGCCCCATTCAGAGAGACAAAATGAGAGATTGTCGGCCTTGCGAACTCTCAGGACGAAAGCACTGAGTTTGTCTTTCCACATATCGCCCATAGAGTGTGCTGCATCTCACAACAGTCCAAAGGACACAAGTCATGTCCAGGATGCTGAAAAGAAACGAAAAGAAAAGGGGGAGGGAGACTGCCTAAAACAAACTCCCTCTCCAGAATCACCCGACCTGCCACCATGGCAGCAAACTACTGATCAGAGTTTTGGTCATATAGATCTAGATGATAGCAGGCAGGAACTGGCTGCTGGATCAGAATCTCCTAGGCTAGATGAAACCATCCACCCTTCCTGTGACTCACCTGATAGTATTAAGCCAAGGCAGTTTCCCTGTCCCACTCTGTTTCCTATAAAGGCCCAGGATGGAGACAGCCTTAGCCCCTGTGTCCTTCACAGCACTCCTGTCATTAGTCGGAGGAAAACCATAGGAGACCCTGAGGTAGACTACAGCTCTCCTGGAACAGAAGGTATTGTACCCTTAATAGGAAGTTATTTTGGTCATTATTTTTGCTTCTTAGAACACTGAATTTTCGCTGGGATGGTGCTCTCGAGGGTACATCTTCAGAAACCTTGTGTAGGTAGCATAACTCTACAGTTGTTTTTTTTTACACCTAGAATGTATTGCGTTTTCGTGTGTTGACGTTAACACACTCAATTTGTATAATACAAATTAAACTCCAAAACCGTAATAATAATAATAACAATAATAATAGGAAAACCCATAAGTGCTTCACTCATAGCTCCCTGTATACCTGTATAGGTTTTTTTTTCCCAATTTCTGATATTTATCCCTTTAGGGCATCCTCTCATTGGTTGCAACTTTTGCCAGCTCACAGAGACATTTCTGTACAAGGAGTGCCAATAATTACTTTCACTCCTAAGCACAACTTATCTTCTTGACATAATACTAGCGTGGCTTCTCTTTCCTATGGACTGTATTAGCAATAAGTTAATGCTGCCGGGTCAACAATAATATAAAGTCTGAAACTTTAGAAGGAAATGGGATTTCTGTTATTTTAAATTATGGTATTTTAATTTAGTAATATAAGCCCATATATATATATATATATATATATATATACTCCATAAAATTTGCAAGGTTGTCAGTAAAATCTTTTATAAGTCTACTTGTATAAGTCTACCTCTGAGATCCCTAGTCATTCATGTAATGTAAATTTAAAACCTTTTTCCAGACTTTCTTGAGACCAATTGTAGCCTTAGTATTAGATTATTAAATTATAGACCAATTAAATTATTATTTTATCTTACAAAAATATAAACCATATATAGTTAACCTCAGTTAACCCCATTCTGCATAGTGAAGACAATTATGTTGACCAAAATTCCCTCTAGCAAATGCTTCAAATTGCTAATATCTTCAAAATTGTGATCTAGGCAAACTAAATTCCTGCACCAGTTGATCAAAAGATGTTAACAAGTGTTAATTGTAAAAATCGTCTGTAGCCAAGTTATCACAGTCACAGTCTTTCACAATACATAACTTTGTATTTAGCTAAATACTAGAAGCTCTGTTCAAACAGGGATTCAATTAAAATTGTATTAACTTCATTCCATATTTTCTGCTAATTTAAAGTTGCAGGATTAAACCACAATGTAATTAAACAGCTTGCTGTTTTTCCCCCAAATGCATATAGTGCACACAACATCAAATTGTTTAAAATGTGTCAAAATGGAAGCAGTGGTAGTAAACAGTTAATTTTGGGTGCGCATGTTCCAACATGTGCTGTTATATTTTATATATCGGACCAAAATTTAAGTGATCAGAGGAGGAAAATATATACCTAAGTTAGGGCTGGACGATAAAATGATAACGATAATTATCGCTTCCTCGATAGAGCTATAAGACGTAGTTGATAGAATTAAGTTCCGTCCGTGTTTTGAGAGACAACACGAACAGCCAATGAGACTCAGAATAGCGCTGCCCCCAAACCAATCAGATGGCTGAACTAGAGTTTCAGCCATTTCTTGTTTGGTTGAAGCACACAGCGTGGAGTGTAGACATAGTGGCAGCTTAACCCACGTGCTAGTTAACCCACTTAAATTAATTTGCCTCTTTGTGCAGAAGTGGAGCCCACGTCTAGTAGAGCACAACAAAGGAGAAACAGCAACACACATGCATTACGGAGAGTGCTGCTGACCACACAGATGAAGGTATTCATTTACATGTTAACCAGAATACTGCTGATGTCCTTTTTTTGACTAATCTTGCGGGGTAAGACATGACCTTATAATGAAAATACATTATAAAAAATACAAAATAAATATATTTTGGCTAAAGTTTGGTGGGAGCATAGAGTAATTACTGAAACAGACAAAGCTCCACTTTTAAGGATGTTATGTAATGTTAACAGTCCAGTGTTTTCCTGTACAGACTCAGTTTGCAGGTCTGAATGTACCCAAGAGGGACAGCTCTCAAATCGAGGGTCCGTCTATCTGTAATTCATATGGATTTAAAGTCAGCATGCAAAACCTGCAAGAGGCTAAAGCACTACACGAGGTATGAAGTTTGATTTTGGCTGCACACAGACTCTTTTACTCACATCCTATTTTGTAAAAAGATAATACCTGCAGTAATAATATTAATATGTTATTAATAATATTTGGTGGATGCCAGTAGAATACTATCCAAGTAAAGACTGTTTTAGCCAATAAAAAAAAAAGGAAAACTTCATAAAGGCAATGGTTCCGAAGTGGGACATTCACAACAAACAGCTCATATAGCGATGTCTATAGGTGTCCCCAAGTGTACTTGTTATTGCTACAGGCTTTTACTTGCTTAAACTCTGTGGACTTTTCATCATTTTCTTTGCTGTGTTGTTTTTTCTGTTCTTTAGGTACAGCACCTAACTGTCATGAGCATGGAGCTACATGCACGAACTCGACGTGACCTAGAGCCTGACCCTGAGTTTGATCCCATTTGTGCCTTATTCTACTGCCTGAGCTCAGACAGCACGCTGCCCGACTCAGACAGTAAACAGATCACTGGAGCAGTCATCATTGACAAGGACTGTCATTCTGCAGGACAAGGTCAGACAGTTCATTAGCTAACTATTTACATTGTTTCAAAAGCAACAAAAATGTAAAATGCAAAAGTCTGTATACCTTTCAGTAAATTAATCAAGTTCAAAACATAATAACCTATCTCCTCTTCTGCTTAGTAATGAGTGTGAATTGGACTGAAAGTCTGCACTTTCCAGTCTGCACTTTCTGAACATTATAATTCTTATAATAATAATTTATATTAAAAAATTATATATAATTACAGCATAATTTTTTGGTGGTGTTGTTACTGTGCAGGCTCAAGGAGCACAGCACCCCTGCTGGTCAGGTCTGGTATTGCAGGGCTGCAGGTCATTTACTCTGCTGATGAGAAGGGGCTGTTTGAAGAAATTTGCAACATCATGAGGAAGTAAGTGGAGCAGAGGAAGGAGTGCTCAGAGTAAGGTTTTTACAATACCAGAAATTTGACTTCAATACTGATACCAAGTGTAATATCACGATTCTCAAAACAATACCATACAAAACACAGAAATATAAAGTCCTTCCTTTGTCTGAATGTAAAATGTGAACATAATTTGAACACTCCGTTTTAATCACCAACATTTTACTGTTTTAAATGAGCTCACATTCAATTTAACGATTAAGCAGACTACATGTCTGATAGCCTAAACGCAGTTCACATGGCAAGACGAGAAATTAGCTTCTCCCCCATTAGTTGGATTAGTAATTGCTAGTAAAATTTAGTAAAGCTCCCCAGTGTATCCTTTAACTTACCTGTCTACTTCTCAGCTCTTTGTAGATATAAGGATGCTTGTTGATATAATTCCTCCTAACTCCTGCATTGCACTGGAGATATTTGTAACAACTTTTGCATACCTGGTTGTGGTGTCGGATGGGTGTCTTCATCAGCGATGTATGCAAAATATGCCCACGCTTCATTGCTTGAGCCCATTTTGTCCACAAGTCACGGACGTGAGAGAACATTTTGGGCATTGCCATGCTAAGCTTTCTCGCTGCTACAGCTGACTTGTGTATATCACTCAACCGAGTCAAAATAGTACACGCAATTTGATTAGCTTATTCAGAATACTGTTTCAGTTGCTTAAGACTGCCACACACTGGACACGCAGCCCAGCACATTGAACATTGTACACAGGAGCTAGTTCTTGGGCTATATACAAGGTTGAAAGCATCGAAGGAATTAATGCTTAGGAATTAAATTGTTCGTGATGTTGCAGTATTGAAGCATCAAATGTTTGGTGCAACTAGCTCTGCAACTAGCTCTGAGGCGGCTGTGATTGGCTGAGAGGCATATCTGTTATTAGTTTGTCAAAGATAAATTGAATCTTTTGTGTAGATATGACCCGGACATCCTAGTAGGCTATGAGGTGCAGATGCATTCGTGGGGTTACCTTCTGCAGCGAGCGTCGGTGTTTGGTCTAGATCTCTGCCAACAGCTGTCTAGAGTGCCAGGTAAGTTGACGGCCGCTGCAACTTACCACATTGAGTAATCTTTTGCTTGTTTGATTCATCAACTAAGTTAATCTAACAAACTTAAACAAATTTGCTAATTTAATTTCATGTCTATGGAAGAAATAAGACATTGCAGAAAATCAACATATGAAATTTGACAGGGGATTCATAAACCTTTGCATATGACAGGGTATAATAAAAGTGGATGATGGGACTTCTACCTCCTTCTCTAGACTAGACACAGGGCACCACTTACTACACAGTCCAATCATATTTTTATTTTGTTCAGAGTGAAAGCTTTGCTTGTAGCTTTAATGCTTTTATCACAGTGATGTACGGCTAATGTAGTCTTTTTTTCCACTTCCTCAGGAGATGTGAAAGAGAATCGCTTTGCTGCAGAGAAAGATGAATACGGTGCCGATACCATGTCGGAGATACACATCGTTGGGCGCATCACTATTAACCTGTGGAGAGTCATGAAAACGGAGGTACATTTACAGCTAAGAGCACTGTTGTTATTTGAAGTAGTTGTATTAGAAGTAGTAGTATTACTACGATTGTGTAGAGAGTTCTGTTAATAGTGAGCTGTATGTTCTGCAGGCTGCACTAAATAACTACAGCTTTGAGAATGTGGCGTTTCACCTGCTGCACCAGCGCTACCCTCTGTACACCCCACGCACACTCTCCGACTGGTTTGACCACAATGCGCATCTGTACAGGTGGGCTAGAGTCACACAGACTGCCAAAAAGAATGTTTGTATTAGTCAGCCTAGGGTTTAGTCACTTTAGTTCAGTAATAACTGATGTGTGTTTCTGTGTGTGTGTGTGTGTGTGTGTGTGTGTGTGTGTGTGTGTTAGGTGGAAAGTGGTGGATCACTATGTCAGTAGAGTGTGTGGAGTGACTCAGCTCATCCAGCAGCAAGACATTGTGGGGCGAACCAGTGAGTTTGCGCGAGTTTTTGGAATCCAGTTCTACCATGTTCTGACCAGAGGATCCCAGGTATAAACACTATACAGTAGAGTACCATATTGACTGTAGCACCATACACACTGTAATGCTGTATGTACTGTAATGCTGTATGCACTGTAACAACCTATGCAGTATATAACACTATATGGACTGTAACACTATATACACTGTAATACCTTATACTGTGTACACGATATGCGCTGTACACAATACACACTGTATCACTGTATGTGCTGTTACACCATACACACAGTAATAACATATCTATAGAAACACTGCTCTGTAATACTGTATACATTTTACCACCATATACATTTTAACACTGTATGAGCTGTAACACTAGACGCACTGTAACAACTACTCACAGTGACACTGTGGGGACTGTAACACTTTACACACTGTAACTCTGTACAAATTATTTAATTGCACACAATGTAATACTGTATGCACTGTAACGCTTTATGCACTGTAACATTTGTATGGACTAAGCATACTGTAACACTGTCTGGACAGTATCACTATATGCACTGTAATACCACTGTGCACACATGAGCTGTAAATTAAACCGGTGCCCGGCTCACTTTGCAGTACCGCGTGGAATCGATGATGTTACGGGTCGCCAAGCCGATGAATTACATCCCCGTCACCCCAAGCACACAGCAGCGTGCCCAGCAGAGGGCACCACAGTGTATTCCGCTGGTCATGGAGCCAGAGTCACGTTTCTATAGCAACTCTGTGGTGGTGCTGGACTTCCAGTCTCTGTATCCCTCCATTGTCATCGCATACAACTACTGCTACTCCACCTGCCTCGGACATGTGGACAGCCTTGGAACGTGAGCAGCATGACACCTTTCAATTAACTTTTTTTTTAATTGTAGTGCGAAAACCGTTCAGAATAAATGTTTTTATTTAGTATATGGATTTGATTACCAGCGTGTACAAAATTTTGTGAGCAAACCTTTAAAATTTAAAGTTAACAATCAAAATAAAACCATATTCTGAATAATCAAAGAGTCTGACCTCCCATGGTTGTTTTTTAAAATGCATTTAAGGTACTATTTTCTACCTTAGTTCTTTCATTTTTCTCACAGGTCGGATGAGTTTCGGTTCGGTTGTACGTCTCTGCGAGTTTCACCGGATCTTCTCTATCAGCTTCGTAATGACATCACTGTGTCACCTAACGGAGTCGCCTTCGTCAAGGTAGTAAGGAAATCTGCGTTTTGTGTTCTTTTTAAAAAATCAGGGTACCCGCGGGTCCTTAAAAAGTGTTAAAATGTCTTACATTTAGTTTTACATATTTAAGGTCTAAAAATGTCTTAAAATGTCTGGAATTTTAGGAGTGGAGGCATTAAAATTATATCTGAGGCAGAGTTAATAAGTGCGTGTTGCTCAGTTTTTCTGTTTTATTTTACAGATAATTTTTGATATCCCACAATAATTAGCATTTCCGCAACGTCCAACAGGAAGCTTATGCTCCGCTTGGTAGATGGCGGTAGTACGCCACCTCCCAGGCGGAAAGAGCAGACGAATGCTTTAGCTACGTAGCTAGATACTTTTCTGATTTGAGGGCTGCGGCGGAAAAAACAACACAAGTAGACACCACTCGTATACTGCGACACATGGAAGGCATAGACAAACACAGTCAAAGAACTGTATAGATTGTCTCTGGCAGAAGTGTGGTGCTGCACGGTGCAGAACAAGTTGAAACTTGAAACTTAGATATTGTTGTTAGGTAAAAAGGTTGTAAAGGCTGTTTTACCGAGTTCTCTTAACAGTGCACTTTTATATTTATTTGATAGTTATTTGAAATTATTTTTGCTAATAGAAAGTTAGTAATGTTCCCTAAGGTGGACTGTATTTCTTATTTTAATTCAGTAAAAACTTTTTGTATACTATCACCTAGTTTGTCATTTTTTTGCCACAGTAATAGTATTGTTTTTTCTTGTGAGCGGTATTAAAAAGGTCTTAAAAGTCATTAAATGTGAGATTTAAAAATGTGCAGATACCCTGAAAATATTTTATATGTACTTCAGGTTTTATGGGTTTTTTTTTACTGCACCATGTATGAAAGTGGTCTACCAGTGTTGTTTTTTTTATTTTGTTTTGGATTTTTTTTAAAGCTCATGCAAGTTTTCTCTAAAAAAAAGTTCAAATAATATACATCTCTACAAATATGAAAAAAATCTTAGTATGTTGCTATCAATGAATGTAAATATATTTGAATAGCCTTTAATTTACATCATATTAATGTAACTGATGATTTTTGAGTTCTGCATTGGCTGTTTATTACTGAGGGTCAGGGTTTTGTTGTGTTTACTGTGGTGTGTGTCAGGCATCTGTGCGTAAGGGCGTGCTACCGCGGATGTTGGATGAGATCTTGCAGACCCGTCTGATGGTGAAGGGAGCAATGAAATTGTATCAGGATGATAAAGCTTTAACCCGGCTGCTGAATGCTCGACAGCTCGGACTTAAGCTCATTGCTAATGTCACCTTTGGCTACACCTCTGCTAACTTTTCCGGCCGCATGCCCAGCGTGGAGGTGAGTGCCTCTTTGAAGTGTGTGTTAATGTGGCTAAGCTTGATATTTTTTAAAGTTCTAAATGATCTTAATGTCTGTCAGTTTATGGTCTTTGATCTAAACACATTGACCTTTCTTATTTATTCAGAAAATAAATGGAGAGACTAATGGAGTTATTTTGCTTCTGAATTGTGGAATTCAGCTCACCTTTTATAAGATTGTCTAGCTCAGCGCTTACTTTTAATAAACGTTTGCAAATGTCTCTCTCTCCTCTGTAAAACACTGCGCTGCCATCAGTATAAAAAATGCTCTATGCACCCTATATTGGCCTGAATACTGTTTGTAAATTATGACTGAAATATCCTGTCAGGGAACGGAAGTGTCTGTCATTACTGTTTTAGCGAAGTTAAAGAAAGTGTCTTTTCTGTTTAAGTTACTTTTGTCCCATTAAAAGTCTCTAAGGGTGCAGTTTGCAGCAGTTTGTCAGTAGAGGGTGAAGATTAAATTGTGGCAAGAACAGCAGTGATACAAAGATAAACGTTAGCGTTAGCAGACATGAAATTAATCAGAGATGCTTGTTAAAGCTTAGTTATTTGAGAATCTGAGCCCACAAAATATAGCCGGTCTTGTAATAACGGTCTTTAGAACTGTTTTACACTTTGTGTTATGACTTGATACGCAAAAAGTTAACAGGCTAACAGGCAAACAAACAAAAAACTCACACATAGCACCAAGCTAACGCCACAAGCTTGACACTAGCTTACACTTTAAGTGGGGTTAGCTTAGGGCTATATGTCTGTGTGTTTGTTTTTATGTAAGCTAACACATTTTAAAATAACATTTTACTTACAAATCTGACAGACAAAGTAAAGAATGTCACTTACATGTTTAAAATGTATTTGAACACCAGCTCACATTAATTTTTTATTATTATTTTTTTAATTACATGGCACCAAGCTAATGCCACTAGCTTGACACTAATATAGCTAGGTACCCTTTTGAATATACAAGGCGAATTATCGAGTAGCTGGTTTATAAATGGATTTCAACTTTAGTTATTGCTGTAACATCACTTCTGTATGGTTCTCTGTATCTGACTCTGTGTACACGGTAATAGCACACACATTTGAGCATCCCAACAGTAAATGTTATTAATATTATTACTATTCCAATATTATACATTTAACATGTATACGCACTGAACTGGTTCTGTGCTGTATTATGATTAACCAGGTGTTCGATAAAGTGTCATGCATCCAAGCATAACTAGATGTGGTGATCTGTAACTACATAATTTGTTAAATGAGCGTGAGCCAGAGTCGTCTGGAAGGTCGTCTGGTGCAGAAGAAACTTCTCCAATGTGGCACAGGCTAGCCCACTCACTAATCATAAACCATGAGTACTGCGTACTGAGTCGTACCAGAATGTGTGGTGAAATTACCCGTATGGTGACAAAGGGGTGACTTGCTTTGTGTAGTTGCCACATAAGTCTGCAGTGTGAATTCACTCACTGCAGTTACTCCACTGAAAACAATAAAACTTTAGTAGACTGTGTGTGTGTGTGTGTGTGTGTGTGTGTGTGTGTGTGTGTGTGTGTGTGTGTGTCGTCTTGTAGGTGGGTGACAGTATTGTGCATAAAGCAAGAGAGACGCTGGAGAGGGCGATCAAACTAGTGAATGAAACGAAGAAGTGGGGAGCAAGAGTGGTGTACGGAGACACAGACAGGTACAGACAGACGGCAGTACTTCTGCAGATATTACATTTTTTCTCAGTACTATATAATTACATAGTTACACCTTAATTTACATTTAGTTTTGATGTACATTCTGCATAGACAGATTTTTAATCCATTTATTCTATTATTTCTCTCTCTCTCTCTCTCTCTCTCTCTCTCTCTCTCTCTCTCTCTCTCTCTCTCTCTGTCTCTGTCTCTCTTGCAGTATGTTTGTGCTGTTAAAGGGAGCTACTAAAGAGCAGGCGTTTAAAATTGGCCATGAGATCGCTGAAGCTGTAACAGCCACCAACCCCAAACCTGTCAAGCTCAAGTTTGAGAAGGTAAATCCAGTTTATTTTATGTGAAAACAACCATAAGTACAAGTGTAACCTGTGTATACATTTTTAAAAAATTGCACACAATCTGTTGGGCATGTAAGGCTTAATCCCAGGCCTGTGAGAAACGTATTATATATTATTACTAAGTATAATTATATATTTACTCTGTATCCTATGTACTGTGTGTTTTATAATAATTGCGTGCATGTGTGCGTGTGCAGGTGTATCTTCCGTGTGTGTTACAGACTAAGAAGCGTTATGTAGGTTATATGTATGAATCCGTGGATCAAAAGGATCCTGTGTTCGACGCTAAAGGCATCGAGACAGTGAGGAGAGACGGCTGCCCTGCTGTTGCCAAGGTAACCAGCCTTCTAGGACTTCAGTGTGCGTGCGTGCATGCTTTCCTCTGGCTCCACCCTCGGCGTCGCGGTATACTGACCTCATACACTCACCTGTCTGTCAAATAAATGTGCAGGACACATACAGGCGTAAAATGACTTTTATACTTTAACTGGAAGAAATCATGTTAAAGGGCCCATGTCCCATGTTTTTCTGGTATATTATATTTATGTGTGTTTAGGTACCAAAGGCACCGGATATTACGTTTCACTTGATCAGTTTATCTCATATAGTTAAATGTTTTTGAGACATTTTGACTGCTGTGTAAATGAGCTCTGTGCTGATTGCCTGCCCTGTATTGTGCCTCAATAAGCAGCCCAACCTGAAACACTTTTTCTTTTGAGTGGGCAGCTTTTGAGACACTAAAACCAGAGATTACAAAACCAGTAAGATGGGTTCCACTGTTTTAATATAATAATCAGACTAAAGCCCAGCTGCTTGTGTGCCGTATGTTCCTATGATAGTACAACAGAAGTCATGGTCTAATTTGCTCTAAAAGTAGGCATGGTTTACGTAAGTGACAGTGTTGTTTTTGTGTGTCTGTATTTAGATCCTTGAGCGCTCAGTTAAGCTGCTGTTTGAGTCTCGGGACATCAGCCTGGTGAAGCAGTATGTGCAGCGGCAGTGTGTGAAAGTTTTGGAGGCTAAAGCTAGCTTGCAGGATCTGACCTTTGCCAAAGAATACCGAGGTATCGGTTCCTACAAGCCAGGTGCTTGCATACCAGCGCTGGAGCTGACCAGGTACACTTAAGAATTTGAATGTATATATATTTTTTAAGTGGCAACACAGTTGTTGCACAACATTAACATCTTACAGAAGATTAAATGTATGCTTTTATTTTTATAGTTATTATTATAGTAAATGGTACCTCTGGATGTTAATGGAAACTCTGTCTTCCACATGTGTTTTGCTTCTCAATGGATCATGTGCCAATATATTTTGAACTTGAACTTTTTATAAAATGTGTTTATCACATTACCAACTTTTTCTGGTCTGAATGTCAGCCTAGTTAGTGACGAAAGCTGTGTCATCTCTGCTTCCTTCGTCAGGCCCTCTGTACAAACATACAAATACAAGCAGTTCTGTTAAATCATATCAGGGTTTTGTTAGTCTGAATATTTGTTATGTAAATGTTTGTAATGTTATCTTGTGATGAAACATTGAAGAGTAATTTCAGTATGCAAGTGCAGACACCTTGAACAATTAACTCGGAGTACTTGAGTAACCTGTTCACACCCCTATTATTATGAAGACTATAATCATTATGGTCTACATAATCCTTGACTGCTTTAATCACATGGGAATTGAATAAATAACATTGAGTAATGTCTTTTGGTTATACACTGTAGCTGTCTTCTAGGCTGTTCCATTTTTTGGTGAGCAAGTGTGTGGAGATGTTTAGTATGTTTCAAAGACCCGTTCATCTTTTTCTGTTTTGCGACTCACTGTTGTTGATAAACATGGACTGAAGTATTGAGACACTACAGCCCCCAGCATGTGTGTGCTTCTCCATATAGTACCTGATTGTAGTTAATGCATGCAGAAAATTACCCCTAGTGCAGCTGTAGCATCAGTATGTGTACAAAGACCGTCCTGCAATTAGACCTACTCAGTAATGTCTGTAATCATCGCCTTAATCATCACCTTCATCTGCAGCCTCATCTCTCCCTCTATAAGCTTGCCGTCCCAGCAATGATCTCTATTTGGGTCAGGTTGAATATATCAAAATACTTGGGGAGATCATGTTGCCCTGTGCCAAAGAAATGCTCTTGAAATGAGTATGTCAACACGACAATGACCCAAAACGCACCAGTAAGTGAACAACATCTTGGTTACAGACAAACAGTATTGAGGTAATGAAGTGGGCAGCCCAACTGCCTGACCTTAATCCCATAAAGAACCTGTGTGAAATCAAAAATGCGTTTTTTGATGCAAAATCCAAAAAAAACCCCAGAAGAACTGTGGAATGTAGTCAAATCGTGCTGGACTGGAATGCCTGTTCAGAGATGCCAGAAGTTGGTCAACTCCATGCAACATTTGTCAGGCAGTTCTCAAACATTAATTTTTCTTTATTTTCTGTAAGGAATTAACACAGTTTTGTAAATGTTTTTATTTGTAATTTAATGTGTAGTATTTCCAGTGCAATTGCATTGTAATGTTTTTGCTCTTTATTCATTCAATTCCTGTCTTTTTCCCTTTTCTCTTTTTTATTTTCTCTTTTTCTTTTCTATTTGTTTTCCTTTTCAAATTTGTCTTTCTACTTCTTCTTGCTTTTTGCTCTCTTCTTTTGATTTGTTTGTTCTTTTTTTACTTTTGGTTTTCCCTCACACCTGCCTCTCTGTTTCTCTCTATATTCACTCTTTGTGCTATCTCTGTGTCTCTCTTTTTTCTCTCCTGCTGTACTTTCTCTCTCTCTCTCTCTCTCTCTCTCTCTCTCTGTCTTTTTCTGTCTCTCAGGAGGATGATGTCATATGATCGGCGGTTAGAGCCTCGTGTTGGAGAACGTGTTCCGTATGTTATAGTTTACGGTACTCCAGGGGTTACTCTGATCCAGCTGGTGCGACGCCCCCTGGAGGTTCTGCAGGACCCCAGTCTGCGACTGAATGCCACCTATTACGTCACCAAACAGATTCTGCCTCCCCTTGCCCGCATATTCAACCTGATCGGAGTGGATGTGTTCCACTGGTACCAGGAGCTACCGCGGGTAAGTAACCCATACTTCACACACAGAGGGCTAAATCAAAACGTGACACACACTAACTTTACATTAGCTCTAATCACAACATAAACATTTACTCTTCATGTTGTTGAGCTGCTGGTGAGCAATAAGGAGTGAATAGGGAGGGATGAGCACCCCCTCAAAACTGTTCACACCTTTCCACAAAGACATTAGAATGACTGAAGCCATTCCTTTTAGCTTTTATTAGAACTTGTTCTCCTGATTTTTTTGAGTCGCGTAGTCAACTGATTGATCTGGTCCAGAAGGGAAGCTGGATTATTCAGAACCACTACAGGTGTCCCTCTGGCTTTATGTCCGCTGTAGCTTCCTATGAGTTGTAAATGTGCCTTCTTTGTAAAACACTCCCAGTCTGTCCAGAAATGGAGTTGAGAATAATATACTTTGATGAGAGCCGCTTTCGCTTCCATTTTCTCTGCTTACTCAGCAGCTCGTGTGCACAGTCATGGTCCAGGTTTACAGTCTTTTTTAATTTAATCTTTTTTTCTGCCAAGATTATTAAGGACATTTTTCTATATTCTGTGACATGAGTACCTGACCATAATTGATCTCATGAGGCTTTAGTTAGCACTGTGTAGAGTCAGAAAGCTACAAGTGCTTCATTAGCAACTCTCCCATAAAAGTGATCACCGATGTGTTCTTCAACTCCTTCATTTGACTCATATATTTTGATACTCTTGCGCTGCAAACGCCCTCCAAGTCACTCACTTTAGCCTTCATTTGCATCAGAATCTCAGACAAAATGATTATTGTATGTAGTCTTAGGTTGTGTTAATTTGGTGTTCAGATTGTTCCATTCTTTTGCTAATTTTATTATTCTATTCTTAATTGCTTACTGGAGTCCCGTCCGTTTTTATTTTTTATTTTATTTATTTATTTCAAGTTTAAGACCATGTAGGCATTGCAGTAAACTTTACATTGGAGTTTACTTCTGTATTTTAGCCATTTTTGGTCACTCGCTGTGTCTATTAGCGCAACTAAGGGGAAAAAAAATATATTGGCCACCTGACGCTTCTTGGTGGACTAGTGTGTGCAGGGTTTCTGACAAAGTTACCAGTTCGTGTGGACATGCGGCAGCTGGACAAATCATAGATTCTTCTTTTTGGCTTTGGAAATGTGTAGAGCATTGTTTTGTGCTCTGCTCTTTTTGTGTTTGTTTTTTTCTTTTGTTTTATATTTGCAGGTATTTCAGATATACTTTAGATCAATGTTTCTGTTTTATTAAATTTGTTTTCCCCCAGAAGTCCTGCTGTCCTTCAGGGGGTGCTGTCGGAGAGGAGGTGGGACGTAAAGGCACCATCTCTCAGTACTTCACCACGCTGCACTGCCCAGTGTGTGACGAGCTCACTCAACTGGGCGTGTGTGAGCGGTGTCGTGCAGAACCTCAGTGCGTTGCTGTTACACTGCAGCAGAACCTCAGACTGTTGGAGAGCCAGCAGGACCAGCTGCTGAAGGTTGGTGAAGTCATTGTAAAACAGAAAGTGTTCTAAGTTTTTTATTATTATTATTATACTACTACTGTAAAGATAAGTTACTAATAGTAATAACATGCACTCTAAATCTCTCTGTGCAGATCTGTCGGGCGTGCAGTGGCAGTGTGGAACGTCAGGTTCTGTGTGTTTCTTTGGACTGTCCAGTTCTTTATAAGGTTACCCAGGTCAATCGGCAGCTCTCCAGAGCTCCATATCTACGCCAGCTTCTGGAGCAGTTCTGACCTCTGTATTCCTGTCTTGTCTCTCACTTTTTCTCTGCTAATCTGGTGGAATATCCTGCTCTGAAGCAGATCAGTGTTCATTTCTGTTTTAAACAGTACCTCGTTTTTAATTCCGAGCATCACGCAGAGCATTTTTTCCTTGTGCATGCTCCGTCAGGCTGAAAACGAGCAAAAAAGGATGTTTTACCATGTGATTCATTAGCCTCCTAATCATGAGGTCTCATTGTTCGCTGCTATCACCTAAAAGAATGTGGTTTTGATTATGCTGGTCAGTGTGCACGTCTGTACTGTGGAGAATGTGTCATGATGGTGGATCAGAGAGGAACTGAATGCGTTGGAACAGTTTCTATAAAACCCAAACTAATTCTGACTCTGCCATGGCAAATGCTGTTTTCTATAAATCTGAACTGAAGCCCTGTGTAAATATCTCCTGTATAGTAACTGTCTGGCATCCTGTGTACCTACATGTTTTTAAAGAAAAAAAAAATGTAAAAGACCATAATCTCTAACTGAAGAATGTTTTTCAGGGTTTCCCTTCTACATGCTGAAGAAAAGCTTTTGTTGTCAGTGCAGAACAAACCCATCTGATTAAGAGAAAGATAATGCTGATTGTCCTTTTACAGATGTTTTTAAGCAGAACATAACCTACCATGTTCTCTACCCGTGTTAAAAAAAAGTGTAATTTAAGCCTTTTGAGAAAAAAAGTGTGAATTTGTAAACTGTAGACTTGTACAAATCAAAGAAAGTGTGGTTTTTTTTCTTTTTTAATTGACATCTTTGGGTGGAGGCTTAAGATTGATATAATAAAACTTGATGTACTACACAATCTCTTGCATGCTTTTTTTTGCAAGCACTATATTTATAAGCACTGTTGTTCTTATTTAAATAATTTATTTTTTACAAATTATCGTTTTTTTTTAACATAATTCACAATTACAGAAAGCTTTCATAGATCCTGATTTGAACTCATTTAAAATTCTGGACAGATGAGGTGTAAACAAAATGTTTCAACACAAAGAGCTAAAGAAGAAAACATCACAGTCAGACCTCAAATAAACACAATTACCACAATTACACTAACAACTATAAAAAAGGGCTTTAACCTAGTGACATACAAGAGAGTTTAAAAGGAAATTCAAACAGTTTTTTTGCTAAAGTCTGCATAATTAAACTGTTTAGTGGAATCATTCAGAGTGGTTTAGTAATGCTCCATTCCATAGAAAATCTGAATGGTTCATAGTGGTGGTTATGCACACCAGATGTCAACCTATATTGTTATGAATATGCTGCCTGATGTACAGGACATTGTTCTATGACAGCTTTGAGTAAATGTTAGTTCCATAATGTATTTTTATAATTATATATCATTTCGTCACCAGGACAGTGCAGTGCAATTGTCTTAATAGCACATCAGACGAACACCGATCTGTTGATCTGCATTAAAACGTCTTTGGCTTCAGTCGTTCTTCTCCCTATCAAGCATCATTTTGTGCCTCGGTGAGTCATTCAGGAAAGAGATGGAGCCACCCATTGCAACCAGTTCAGCGAGGTCAGATGCAGTACCAGAAGAATCCAGAGCCTTCCGGGAGCTGGATGAGGTGAGAGGAGGAGAAGCGCTGACTTTAATAGGTGAGCTAATGAGGCTTGTGTCGTCCATTTCTATCACCTCAAAGTCTGCATCATTCCACTGGTCAGCTTCCAAACCATCACTGCCATTCTCCTCTGGCTCCACCTCCTCATCGTCATTGGCAACAGAAAGCAGAAGGGCCTGCCGGTCACTCTCATCTGCATCCCTGCCTCCTCTGACTCGCGGCTTTCTTGCTGCAGCTCCCCCTCCTGGAACCAGACAGAACACACTGAATGTAAATGTGATGTTAAACTAAAATCTAAAAGTGGCTCTTTCAGGGTACAGCATGATCAATTCTAATCAAAGTATTGTATGTTTGATTAATGCATGTGCACAAAATACACGTTTTAAGACAGAAACAGCTTTAAAAACTAAATTTTGATTTCAAAGCATAAGTACACTGTTCATTCGAATGTTTTCAGGCTGCTGCTATCGAATCAAATTGTGGTTTTTGTAGTTAAACAATGTGGTTATAAACCATTAACAGATAACGTACACAATTTGTTTTTTAAGAAAATCTAGAAAGTGATTATTTTAAAATTGTCTGAAAGAAATAAATATCCATATATTTTGATCACAAAAGCAAAAAAGATTAAACAGCACTACAGTGAAATGCCAAAATCACACAGCATCTCAGCAGAGAAAGAAAACCATGCCTCCCTACACACTTTAACAGGTTTAATGATACGGACATTTCAACCAGTCTGAGTAATTCAGTGTATTTTATTAATAAACTGCCTTTGACTTTAAAATTGTTCGATGATTAGATCCTTCTAGTATGGACTGTTCTCTAAATGACTAAACTAACAAAACAATGTGTGCTAACAGTGCCCCTTTTTCAAATTTCAGACCGCTTGACAGAAATTCTAAGACCACACCCACTCACTTGTTAATGTTTAAATTAAAATGTTTTTCCTTTGTTATAGCAGAGGCTCAGCCAAGTACGGTTTACATCACCATGGAGTAGGAGGCTTCTGCCTCCACTCCAAAGTCAACACCTAAAAGCTAAAGCACATTACACACATTGCACATAACATTAGCTAGTTGATTGAATCTTGGACACAACTGGGTGTTCTAACTCCAAACACAATGGATGTGCAATAGATAAAGCAGATGCCCATAATGTCATTATGAATATGTGTAAACTTCCCACCACAACTATAGTTAAGCAATAAAGAAGCTTACCTGGTGATGCCAGTTTGTACATGACAGGGAAGAGGATGGAAGTGATGGTGGCAGTTACTAGAGTCAAATACATCAGCAGCGGGTGACCTTTCACGTGCCCCAAAAGGAAACCCAGCGAAGCCGGAAGCACCATCTCCCCAAGAGCTGCTCCGATGACAAACGCCGCTGCAGACCTACCAGTCACCTCTGTGTACTGCTCGACCCAGGATATCCCGCTGGGAAAGGTGGTTGCCATGGAGGCACCATAAAGAGCCGTACAGGACCATAGCGCCACCTTGTGGCGGCTGAATAAAACCAGCAGCAGTGAAGACACTGTGCAGCCTATCAGGCTGAGCAGAATCATGGTGCCAGGGTACACGCAGGCCGCAAACACGATGGCTAAACCCCGGCAAGCAGCGAAGGATCCCCAAAAGAGCGAATTTAGCCCTGCAGACTCTGGCTGCTCCATCCCCACATAGTCCTTGGCGTAGTTAAAGATGAAAGAACCGTACGCCACCTCTGCACCAACATACCAAAAGAAAAAGAAAGAAAGCAGCACGATTAGCGCCATGTGGTGTTTGGCGACTACCTGCTTCCCCGAAGACAAGGATGCTTGGTTTACAGAGGTGGAACTTCTGGAGTACAGGAGGAAGAAGAAGAAAAACACCAGCAGAACAAATCCACCGATGACGATGTAAGCCCACATTGACATCAAGATAGTTCCTTTGTTGTGGAAAAAAGTCAGGATTGAGATGTCCATCTTGGAGCTGTTGCTGTTGATTACTATGGACGTGTTTGGATCATTGTGGCCAAAGACTAGCTTGGAGATGATTGGCGATACGAAGGCTCCGACAGCAAAGCTAAAGTGGAGAGCCTGCATGTGGGGTCCTGCCCTGTCACCCCAAGTGTTCAGGATCAACACATTTCCACCTGGAAAAAAACAGAGACAGACATTACAGTTTCAATGTGACTGGTACTGTACATGTTAGCATAATTTGCCTCATAGCATGTTGTTGCTGTTCATATGCACAATAAAACATCTAAAATGTAAACACTAAACACTAAATACAGTAAATACTGAAAAAATGCAGTGTTGATTACATTTACTTTGACTTGATGTTTTGTGTTGCAGGTCTGAAATGCAAGAGTGGACGTATATTAACAAATAAGAAGTTGACCTGAAATATCTTAGGTTCATACTGGCTACAATGAAATAAACATGAAATATCTTAGGTTCATACTGGCTACAATGAAATAAACGTGAAATATCTTAGGTTCATACTGGCTACAATGAAATAAAAGTCAAAATAAATATAAAACAGACTGTGTTTACAGATTTGGGGCTGTAAAACATTATTAAAGGTAATCTTTATTCAGTGGTGTATTTGTAACTAAACACATTTACTAAGACAAGATATTATTAATCAAGACAAAAAGACAAATAGAAAGGATCACATTCTCAGTCCCAACAGTTGGACAGACAGTGGAAGCAGGAAGTTTGCCTGCATTTGTAAATCAAATGTGCTTACCGGTGTCGAGGATGCCCATGGACACGCCCACACTGGACACGAGAACCGTGAGGATCAGAGCCTTCTTACAGAACGGAATTGCAAACATCCCAAACGACGTCAGCAACATTGCAAAACCTGAACACAGACATTGTTATTATCCTTATCGCAAATCCATAATTTTGAGGAACACACTTTATACATACATACATTATTTATACATTATATATATATATAATTACAGACTATAGTCCACTTGTTCATTTGTCAGGAACTCCACCGCAGCGCAGTGTCCATTCACTGTCCACTCTTTTAGACACTCCTACCCTGCTGGTCCACCTTGTAGATGCAAAGTCCATTCTCATCAGCTTCTTATGTGAATTCTCTATTCCACCTTAGACACTGCAGCTACGAGGATAAAACTAACTAATGTGAAAGTGAGGTCACTTGACTGATCAAAGCCACTAAAACAAGTTACAAAGTCTGTGGTTGTTAAGTTTTTGTTGTTGGAAAATGCTCAAACTTCACATTTACTTGCCACAGATTAGTGTTTGAGTGAGGCTCAATTTTATATATGCAGCAAAAGCAGAAAGTTTTTACATTAAATGTTTTTTCATGACAGTTTTGAGAAGATTTCAGCCTTATATCTTAGAGGAGGGATACATGCAGGGCACTGTGAGGCAAAATAGTCCACAAAGAATCATTAAAATTTCATATAAAACTCAAAAGACATGTCTAGGTTTACTGCTGGTTTTGATAATAAATAAAACATCTATATTTGGTGACCCCTGCTTCCCATCACAACCACTGTAAAGAAGATCTGAACCATTTCACAATAAAACTACTCAATTTACATGTCAAATTAGGGAGAAATGTTTGAAAAATAAATGGAATAGATGGAATCTAATGAATATATCTAATTTCATCACTATTTTTATGTGACCAAACATATCTGCATAACATCAGCATATAAACTCATTCAGTATAACAAAATCCACCTGCCAGTTAGTTGTGGTTGTGATGTCATAACATAGGTATGTGTATGGTTAAAAATCTACACTTGGATGCACTATCAATAATCATAATAATAATAATGATTTAGCTCTTAGGATAAAATTACACATTATTTTGACATAATATTGATTACATCATGTGACTGTGGCACCCAGACAGAATGCAGGAAATTCTGGAACCAACCTGACAGCACTTCATGTGTATGTTCTTACCCAGAAGCAGATAAGGGTTAACAAAGTCGAACAGGATGCCCCCCACCAGAGACCCCCCGATATAGCCTGTTGCGCGGCCAGCAAAGATATACGAGATGTTACTGATGTCTTTATTCACGTTTTTGGCCAGATCCTCTAACGTCGGCCCCAACACAGAGATGCACATTCCCTACAGAACACAGCAGATGATGTGGTGCTGTATTAAGATTTGGTATACATCATACATATGAAAGTATATTCATGTAAATACTACTTCTCATCCAACTATATATGTTTAAATCATTTAGCATTTAGCAATGTAGCAGAATTTAAACAGAACTGTTGGGGTTTATGCTAAAGTTAGGACAATATTTAAGAAGTTTAGTCTACTTAGGATGTTTATGTGTTTCTGATCTGGTGTTATACTTAAACACATTCAACTGCCTCCTAGGATTCCACAGCAACATCCTCAACTACCTAAGATTCCATAACAACACTTGAACTGCCAGCTAAAATTCTCCAGCAACAGCTTCGGCTGCCATCTAGGATTCAATAGCAACACCTGAGTTACCACCTAGGATTCAACTTAAACTCCCACCTAAAATTTCCTACCAACACCTTACCACCAGCTAAGATTTCCTAGCAACAGCTTCAACTGCCACCTAAGATTCCACAGCAACACCTTCACAGTTCCCACCTAAGATTCTATAGCAACATCTTCAACTTGAGATTCTATAAAATACCTTTAGCTGCCTCCTATTACATAGAAACACATTCAGCTGCCACCTGAAGGACACAGACATGGCCTGGAAGCTACTTTCTCCACTTAAACTCATCTCCAAATAAAAGTGCTGAGATATTTGCATCTGTAGGTGTGTGATGTGGTGCAGGATAAAGGTTGCAGCAGCAGTTATTCAAATAGGTCCAGATTAAATCAACTGTTCTCTAATGTCCTTCACAACTAAACTCAGCAGTGTACAGAGATCCAGCAGCATGGAGGAAGGGTTTACAAGTCGTCAGACATGTACACCTATGTGCAGACAGTCCTCTTACTAATAAAATTCAGCTACATCAAATGGACATTACACTATTTTTTCAAAATTCCTGGCTGAGATGTAACCAGCGGTTTGGTGTGAAATGATTTGGATTTTCTTTACAGTGGTGGTGATAGGACCCAGTGGTAACCATGTCTAAAACACAAATATAGACATTGTATTTACTATCAAAGGTTTTAAGAGTTTGAAAGTTTTAAGGTTTTAGGAGTTTTACATGGGACAGTACACAGCATACACATGGACTAATCTAGACCCCTTCCTACACCCACCATACATTTGACACCCATTTACCATCACTGCACACCTGCACTAGACACTACACAGCTAACAATGTTTCCACAATTTCCTTAAATCACTTCCTGTTGCTGTTTGTATATTTATTTCTGTATATTTGTTGTTTGATGTACACAATGTATAGTCTGCCCTGTTTTACACTGTTGTGTATTTACACTCTGTGTATTTTTGTATATTGTACTGCTCTTACACTACGAGGCCTAAAAAACACAATCCATTCCATTGTATACTAGATTTATTAAATACTGACAATAAAACCACTTGAATGTTTTGCCTCACAGCATCCTGCATGTATTTCTCTACCACGAACAGACTTGTTCAGAGGCTGAAATCATCACAATCATCTCTATCATAAACAACTTCTGACATCAGGCATGTAATATCTTTTACAAGGGAGCTTTTGGGGGTGGACATCTGGTTCGTTTCCCCACCACTGTGAACAATACTGACTTTCGCTAGAACGTGTTTCACACCAAACCACTCTGAATGACTCTGTTCACATCTTAACCATTTAATTCTGAACAAAAAACTGTAAAAGTAGTAATGGTAGTAAAAAGTGATAGTACTATTGCACCTATAGGTCTGGGAAGTTGATCAGATAATCATACTCATGATACTATCGACAACGAGGGTGGGGTGCAGGATCATTATACAGTGGTCCGTGTTTATAACTTATCACGCCCATAGTACTGATGACGTCATTACCAGTCCCAAAAAAGAGCCGCACACTGTCATGGTAACCAGCCACCGGCCGCACGCGCCATGGTCCCGTTCGACGCGCGCCTGCTGCTCCCTGACCACCATGCACTGCTCGAATAGCGTTTCCTCCTCTGCGCGCGCGAAGCGAACGCGCTTCTTCTTCCCGCCGCCGGGTGCCATTAGATATGACACAGAGCTATAAATATATCACATATATTATTATTATTATTATTATTATTATTATTATTATTATTATTATTATTATTATACTGCACTGTTATTATTATTCTACTGCGCGGTTCCAGCGCGTGCAGAGACGCAATAAACGCGTTTTACCATCAGTACCGATAAACCAGATAAAAAAAAACTAATAAAAACGCGAACAAAAAGCAGAAAACGTCACTATAATCTAAATATCTCTGAGCCCTGCTGAGTGACCCACCGCACACCTCCGGTAAAGTCGTCACCGGATATAAACTTGAAAACTTCCGACGGAAACATAAAAGTCAGTGAGCAATATAAGTCTTCAGTAGGTAAATAAATAAATCTAAATAAAAAAATCCGAGTGCATAGAACAAACAATGCAGATTTTAAATTAAAATATTTATCAAATACGAATTGTAAGAAATGAATACATTGACTCCAAAATACTGAAGAAGAAGGTTCTTCAAGGATTCTGTTTCTTGCATGGTAAAATGGTTCTTTAGATTGTTGAAAAATGTATGATTTTACACAGCACAAAAGGGTTCTGCTGTTTTCACAATGTCAGGATTGTCGCAATAGAATAACCGTGTTTGGTACTTTACAGAACCATTTTATGGCATTCAAGTCTTAATTGTTCTCTCAGTAATATAAACCATGTTTTATCACTGTGTTTATTGTTGGTTTCTCAGGAGAAATGCTAATGTTGGTGCTTTGTTCTGTAATAAGATGCAGAAATCTCCTTCAGAATGTCTACAGCGTACAACAGTAATTCAATTTAAAATGGTCCTCTACAACTGCAAACCTCTGTCATTAACAAACATAATTACTTTTAAAAGCCATCACTAAAGAAAAAATCTAGATTTTAATTTTGGATTTTGAAAAGTAACCCTTCTAGTAATCACCCTGGTTTTATAACAAATAATCCTGATTACGGAACGCCATTACATGCATACTGATATTACGTCACTATGCAATTAATACAATGACTAGTATGTAATGTGTAATTTTCCAAGAATTGCAAAAATTAGAAGTTAGGAAATTAGATGTTATCAGTTAATATTAAATGATAGTAAATACTTTTAACTTCAATTATGTAGTTAAAATTACTTTTTGATTAGTTCTTTATTGTCTTCACTTTTTATATATGATAATTTCTTGATTTTAGTTTTTTAAAAACTTCCTTCTTGATGTTCTTTAGTTATTTTGTAGTCTTCTACAGCTCTGTTCGTCGTTCTGGACAATCTGAATTAATATCTACATATAAATCTTTCTTTAATGCAGTAAGCAAATAGGTTTTGTACAGATGCAGTACCAATGAGGTAAGGCAGAGGGCAGCATTGTATATGTTTGCATACATACTGAAACAAGTCTTTGTACTTCCAGCAAGTGGCGGGAATGTTTTAATTAGGAAAGTCCTGATCAATATTGGGATCATTTCTGTTCATATTACCAGCACAGTCAAATGTAATAGCCTTAACAGCGGATCAAACGCAGATTATACCAACACTCATCTGTTGAAATGTCATGACTGATCTATTGTATTGCACAACAACTGCCCATCCTGTGCGGCCTGATGCTGTGTTGACCAGGGTGCCCCTGTTTGCCTGCATTCTGAAACATTCTTACAGAGCAAAATCTGTAACAGTCTGTAAGGTCACAAAGAAACTCAGGTAAATTCTAAGCAACTAAAGGCCTTTCTTACATTGGCTGATCTTAATGTTGATAAACCTACCATCAGGAGAACACTGAACAACAATGATGTGCATGGCAGGATTACTGCTCTCAAAAAAGAAAGTTGCTGCCTATAGAAATAGAAACATTGAGGGAAGACACGAAGCAAGCAGTTCATGAAAGAAAACACATCAACATAAGAGAGTTGTACAGAGTACTGTACAGAGGCTAAAATTCCTCCAAGTCGATGTGTATGACTAATTAACAGTTACAGCAGTTATCGAAAGCAAAGATTTATCTACTTTTCATGTGGCGACCCGTATCTACTTCTAGGACTTGTGTGGAAATCTGATAAAGTTTTAGTTCACATTTATGTAGAAATATAGATCATTCTAAATAGTTCACAAACTTCCAAACATGACAGACAGATACATAGATAGCCAGAACTGTAGTATAATAGATACTACAGTTCTTGGGGTATGTCTCTATCAGTTTTGCACATCAAGAGAGTGAAAATTTTGCCCATTCTTCCTTGCAAAACAGCTTGAGCTCAGTGAGGTTGGATGGAAAGCGTCTGTGAACAGCAGTTTTTAGCTCTTTTCTTGATTGGATTCAGGTCTGGATTTGGCAATTCTAACACCTGGGTACGTTTATTTGTGAACCATTCCATTGTAGAATTTGCTTTATGTTTTGGATCATTGTCTTGTGAAAGATAAATCTCCGTCCCAGTCTCAGGCAAGGCCTTTTTCAGCCTAGGAGTTTCGTGCCCAACTCCGGCCCACTTTTTCCATGGAGGAGGAATTTGAATAAATGAAACAGTAGCTAGCTCTTATAGCGCCTTTTTATTGGGTATAAGTGCAGGTATATGTTGGTATGCTAACAGAAAACACTTCACTTAAACATGATTAATTAAAAAAATTAAATAGCATTTTTCTTCCCAACAGAGAGGAGCTATATCGTTAGATTTACACGAAACTCCTAAGTAGCTCCACTACACGCATGTTTAGTAGCTACCTACAGCATCAAAAGCCTCATAAACAGTGTACTGGTTTCTCAACTTTATTAATAACGATGTCTATAGACATGAGATATAGACAGTTTAACATATATCACGTCTATTCTCTATGTTATATTTTACATTACAAATAACTATCTTAGTTATTCTACAGAGTTTAAATAACTCTGTTAGACTATCCTCTACCTGTCCCTTTGGTAGTCATGGTAGCGTCGGAATGGGTTTGCTGCTCCGACGCTACAAAAACATTTCATTAATAAGATATTAATATATTATTATACTAACGTTTAATATTTTCAGCTTGAAACTGGATATTTGTGATTAATGCTGTGTATTTGGCTCTACAAAATAAACTACGCTAAGCTGCAATTGCAAACGTTGCGCAATAGCCTGACAGTACAACACTGACAATACAAACTTATTTCCATATCTCTGTTTACCGACTGCAATTGGGGATTTCGCACATGTAGCAGCGCCTTTTTTTAACCTGTCCTTTTCAGCTCCACCTGTCCTCTTTCTGCCCTCCGTCACCACCGACTGCCGCTTCGCGCTATTCTGTTGCTGTGTTTCATTTTACCGCTCCAGAAAAGAGACTCGTGGGCGCAACCAACTTAAACATTAGGAGGGGGGAATTCCCTCAGATGGTAGAACCCACCTAATCTACTGCGATGTAGGGGCTGTGCTGTGAGATGAATGGAGAATTAATGCAAGAAGAAGATTAGATAAGTGACAGATAAGAGTTGAAAATATTTTTTCCTTCCAACCGGCCCAAACTCGAGGTTGACATGAGCCGGCCCATCGGGAATCCTCCCGAATCTCCCGATAAGCCACTCCGGGCCTGGTCTCAGGTCTTTTGCAGACTCCAACAGGTTTTCTTTCAGAATAGTCCTGTATTTGGCTCCCTCCATCTTCCCATCAATTTTAACCTGTCCCTGCTGAAGAAAAGCAGGCCCAAACAATGATGCTGCCACCACCATGTTTGACAGTGGGGATGGTGTGTTCAGGGTGATGAGCTGTGTTGCTTTTACACCAAACATAGCGTTTTGCATTGTGGCCAAAAAGTTCGACTTTGGTTTCATCTGACCAGATCACCTTCCTCCACATGTTTGGTGTGTCTCCTAGGTGGCTTGTGGCAAACTTTAAACAAGACTTTTTATGGATATCTTTGAGAAATGGCTTTCTTCTTGCCACTCTTCCATAAAGGCCAGATTTGTGCAGTGTACGACAGATTGTTATCCTATGGACAGATTCTTCCACCTCAGCTGTAGATCTCTGCAATTCATTCAGAGTGATCATGGGCGTCTTGGCTGCATCTCTGATCGGTCTTCTTGTTTGAGCTGAAAGTTTGGAGGGACGGCCGGGTCTTGGTAGATTTGCAGTGGTCTGATACTCCTTCCATTTCAATATGATTGCTTGCACAGTACCCCTTAAGATGTTTAAAGCTTGGGAAATCTTTTTGTATCCAAATCCGGCTTTAAACTTCACACAGGCTTGAATGCACACTTGGATTCTATTTAGCATCATCAGTCATTTAGGTCAACATTGGATCATTCAGAGATCCTCACTGAACTTCTGGAGTGAGTTTGCTGCACTAAAAGTAAAGGGGCCGAATAATATTGCATGCCCCACTTTTCAGTTTTTATTTCTAAAAAAAGTTAAAAATATCCAATGAATTTCGTTCCACTTCATGATTGTGTCCCACTTGTTGATTCTTCACAAAAAATTACAATTTCATATCTTTATGTTTAAAGCCTGAAATGTGGCAAAAGGTTGAGAAGTTTAAGGGGGCCGAAACTTTTGCAAGGCACTGTAGATAGATCTGCACTTTAGCTGGAAAACAAAAACAATGTAAAGATTGATAAACAGACAACAATATAAAACTCCTTGTAAACTGATAAAAATAAAAAAGATAAAAGTCTCAGGTCCACTAGTCATCAGCTTGCAGCTAACTTAAGTTCCAAATGCCCCCAAGACGCAGCCCTTAGAAACTGCAACACTGTTTGGTTGCCATGGAAAGCGGACCAGTGCCATGCAGAGAGCGTGAGTTTAAGATTGCTTAGGCAAAGAAAAAAAAGGGAAAACAATAATGCAGACTTGATCTATGTTTCTAGTAAGATGATCAAAAACAACCTGATCTTTCACGCTGCTGTCCTGTCTGCATGGAGATTTGCAATCTGCAGTCGTTTCAAGTTCACTTTTATAGAGGGCTTCCAGAAGAACTTTGAGGAGTTTTTCTCAGTTGAACGCTACATTGGAAAGAGAGAAGATCAGCACCACTGTACACAGTACAGACTCTTGAGGAGGATTGCCCAGAGGCTCCACCCACACAGAATCTCCCCCAAACCCCATGACTTTTCCAGTATTCAGTCTTAATTAATCCAATATCCTACATCTATTCCAATATATGACATCTGATAACTCATCTATTTTCTTTCATTTGATAACTGACAACAGATCGGATATCCAACATTTTATCAAACATTTGCTAACTGGTTTAATACTGACATCTGACAAATGATCACACATACAAGGAATTTGTTTTTGGTTACAGTAGCTCACAGTGCACAATGACATTACAGAAGTAACAAGCACACCCAACCTAGCAATACTCCTACACACACACACACACACACCACACACACACACAAACACACACATACACGCACAGACACACCTGTAAACTTAACATGTGCAGAGTTGTATATTTAAAGTAAAGTGCAGCAGTGAAGGACAGTGCAGACTGAATTTAATAGGTATAAATATGGAGAACAGAAGAGCCACCGGTGGAGACAGTGGTACAGAGTGTTCTGAGACACTATCAGATAAAAAAAATGCAGTACAGAGAAAGAAGAGTGAGAAAACATCTGGATATGGATGTATGTATGTAGTAGACTATATCCAGAATGTAGTATTGTATTGTTCAGCTGTTCATGAGCATGATGGCGTGTGGGAAGAAGCGGTAGTCTAGAGGTCTGCACGCTTCCTGGTTCTGGTCGTGTGCAGTAGGGTGGGTAACTTCACACCGATGGTTCTCTCTTGAGACCTGATGACGCATTGCAGTCTGTGGGTGTCGTGTTTGGTGACTGAACTACCCCACACTGTGATGGATGTGGTGAGGACAGATTCTGTGGTGGTGTTGTAAAACTGCACCATCAGCTCCTTGGGCAGGTTGAACTTCCTCAGCTGAAGTACAGCCTCTGCTGAGCTCTTATGATGATGGTGCTGATGTTGCAGTCCCATTTCAAGTCGAGATTATTGTGCCCAGGAACTAGTAGGCGTCCACAGCCGTTACAGTACTGTTGAAGATGGTGAGTGCTGAAAGGGTTGGAGGGCTTCTCCTGAAGTCCACTCTCATCTCCACTGTTTTGGCTCTGTTTAGCTCCAGGTTGTTGTGATTGCTCCAGAGGACCACCTGCTCCACAACCCGTCTGTAGGCAGACTCTTCATTGTCCCGGATGAGACCAATGACTGTCAAATCATCTGCAAACTTCATATTTTGACTGAGCCGTCCGTGGAGGTATACTCATTTGTGTACAGTGAGAAGAGCAGTGGGGAGAGAACACAGCCTTGTGGAGCTCCTGTGCTGGTGGTCCTGGTTCCTGAGGTGATCTTTCCCAGCCTAACCTACTGCTCTCTGCCAGTGAGAAAGGTTAAGATCCACTGGCAGGTGGAGGCAATTGGTGTTGTATTGTTCAGTGGAGCTGGGCTTTTCAAACCTACAGTAGAAGGTGTTTAGGTCATCATCCAGCTGACGACCCCTCATTGTCTGGTGGGGGGGTCGTTTGTAGCCTAAGAGGTTGTGTAAACATTGTGGACATCAGTCTGCTCAGTTTGGTGGAGTAGCTGTTCTTTGCATCTCACTCTAATAACTCATTTCGATGAGTATCAAGTAACTAATCTGATCTCCAATTTTGTATGTGTAAGAAATACTTTATATGTTAATCATTTTTAAAAATATTAGTAATCATTTAATTATTTCTAAAAATATTAATAAACAGTTTATTTTTTTTCCTTTTTACTATTTTACTACTTGATACACTGCAGAGCTCATCATTCGCTGAAGCTGAGAACGTAGATAAAAATGTACAATTTATATATTAGACAAAATCATCATCACACATGTTGGATTTATAAAAATTGCATACGATTTTATTGTGTGGTACAAATTTAACTACAATCATGCATTTTGGATATTTTAGAGACATACAAGCTGGCAGAAACCAATAAGACTACTTAAAAGAACTAGAAGGCGAGAAAGCACAAAAATCAGTCAACACTGCGTCCTATCATCTGTAAGATTGATCATGAAAACATTTAAAAAACTATTTTAAAAAGAACTTTGCATTTTACTGTGTTTTGACTGAACTTTACTACAAAGAATTGAGCAGAAATGTTCATGTTCTAAAGTGGTAATATTTCCTGCTAACTTTCAGTCCTATAATTCCCATGACGCTACATTTGCAAAGTAAACTTTTTCAAAATTATGTTCTTTGGATGGATGCGAAAAACAAGCACATTTAAGCCTGCACTCATAAAAATAAATGGTTCTAAGTGGTTCTCAGATGCACAGTTCTAAGAAGACATTCATTCTGTATAGACCCATCACACTTACTTCTTCTTCAAAATCTTCTTTAGATTTTTTTGCATTTAGAAAAGAACTCTACCGAAAGGTGATTATTTGGTAACAAAAATGGTTTTAAAAAACCTTAATTTTAAAGAGTATGTTTGCTATTACCTGAGTATAACAAAAATGTTTGAAAACTCAAGATTCAATTAATTTTAACATAAATGAAATAATAATTGAAATGCAAGGTGTTAACGCACAATTTTAACATTCAACAACTGTACTTTAAATTATCAGTTTAGCAATAGTTTTCAAGGAAAGTTCTAGGTTTAACTTTTTATTTTACAATATTTTATCTGGAATAACACAAAATTACTGTTAAGGCACTAACACTGATAAAATACTTTTAAAGCATCTGCGATTCAGCACAACAGGACAAACCAGCCCCAATAAGTGCTAAAATAAACAAATTATGACTATAATAAAAGAAAAAACTGGGTGGGGAGTTACATGAACAGTTTAAGCATGTGCACTGAGGTCAGACTGAGTCAAATCCCTTCTCATTGTAAGATAAACATCTCAGCAACTACATCAAATTGAGGTAGATTATTATAAACCTTGTTTTATAAACCAGTAGTTCAACCAGTCTAAGTTAGTGAAAAAAAGAATATTGTATTAATTAATGTAAACTTCAGAACTGCAATAATTTGTACACTATGTAAGAAACCCTTAGGTCTGAAACTCTAATAAATTTTTGGGGAATTATGATTAGTAGTAATTTATGGCAGCATAAATCTTACAGTGAAAATGAAGGAAAACACTGAAATATTAAATGAAACTGGTTATTTAGAAATAAAGTAGAAAAATAAATAACTAAAAACGTTTTATGGGAAAAGACGCAGAGGTGTAAAATTGAATGTGTCACGATATAACATTTGATTACGACTTTAATGAGCCCTTAAATGAGTGAACTGGCTTTTTGGATTGCTTCTCAGCCATTATATACTAACTTACAGCACAAAGGATCACTTTACAATTAACTATGGCAATCACTTTCCAAATGAAAGGCTGTGTGTTTCTACAGCAGCACTGCTACTGTCTTTATTCATTAATTCATCCAGAAGTTCCATTTGAAAGCTCAGTATTGCATAGAGAAAATAGAGCCTAAAGCAGATGTACAAACACAACACTCATATATTTTCTGCAGGAAACTGAAATACTGTTACTGTGCAATAAAAACAATAAAACAAACCACATAAGCAAAGCGCCTATTTCAAGGCCCATGAATACCCAAAATAATTTTCCACTGACCTTAGATGTAGCTGATCACAGATGAAGCCTATGGAATCTATGTCTAAGAAGCTAACGTTTCTCTATGGTAACCAAAAAAATAAAATGGTTTCTGGCTTAAACTACATCCGGCTCTCCTTTTTAACACAGTATGACTGTGAGTTATAAACCAAATCTAAATGTTTACAACATGTAACCACAACTCCAAATCTGTGCCACCTTAATGACAACCTGCAGGTTAAGCGAGTTGAGAGACATTTCAGTTATGCATTACTACCAAAATGATTTAGCCTTTTTGGGTGACTACTGACTTCCTCCGTAGTTTATAACTACAGCTCTGGTAATAAACCACGGAGAAAAAACTGGACTTGTGATGTCTGAGGTTGGTGAAAAGTTGTGTAAACATTCTATCTAAATAAAAAAACATCATTAAATGTATGCTTTGGCATACATATCCGAAGACATTAGACATTAATGTTGAAATAAAAAAAAACCTGAAATTTTGGTTAAATGTGTTTTCTTCTGTCTTAATCTGACAACAAAATATTTAAAAATTCAGCTCACATGTTTTAGCTACTTCAGATTCAAAGTGAATTTTAAAAGTTTGGACTGAAAAACTTTTGTGTTTATCTGGAAATTTTGTGTAGTTATAACTTGGATGTTCCCGCTTTTAATTGTCTTACTTTCATTCACAGTCAAATCTGAATTGCCTATTAGTTTGTTAAAAAATCTATAGTCATGTGACCAAAGACCTAACCTGTTGATAATTATTTTGTGAAAATTATGGATTTGCAAAATCCATGTGCTCAGAACATCTGGACGAAAGTACATTTAACAATTAACGGATGAAACTGAACTACATGTAAAAGTTTAACAATTAAATACATTTGCATTTAGTCGTTCTGCATGGAACTAATGTTACTCTTGCAAATATAAATTTTGTGCATTGTGCAAAATTTTTTTTCTTTTTTAACAAAAAAAAAACTAACCAAATGAATGTATAATCATGGTAAACATTAACTGTGTGCTAGGAGAAACTGATCAAACAAATAGTACAATTTCATCTTAATACTTAGATTAAAGATCAATAAAAATATTCCTATAAAGTATGCTGGACAATGACAACAAAAGAAGAAACAAGTGCCTGTGGCATCATTAAATAAGAACGTTTCCCTTGTGAAATATTTCCCATGTTTTTTCTGTTCTCTTTTAAACGCTGCTGTGTTTACTGCGTATGCTGTATTGAGGTGGTAGATTACAACTGATGCATGGTTCTGGTACAACCACGTCTATCGATTTGTCGATTATTTTTCCTATTCTTAATTTTTTTGTCAATTCTGGTCAGAAACAGCTCTTACTTTAGTGGTTATTATACGTATTGCGCATAAAAACACAGTCTGTCCTTCATAAATGTGTGTGTGTGTGTGTGAATGCCTGCATGTTTCTACAGCAGCACCGCTAGTGCCTTTATGTGTTAATTTGTCCAGAAATTCCATTTTAATGCTTACGTCCAGCATAGAGAAAGCACAGCCTAAAGTAAAACCTATCGCCTGCAGGAAACAGGCTGAAATTATCACCATGCAATAAAAATAATAAAAAACAAAACTACATAAGCAAAGAGCCTACTTCAAGGCTCATAAATACTTTGGCAAAACAATTTTCCACTGACCTTAGATGTAGCTGATAGCACCTGAAGCCCATGTCTAAGAAGCCAACATGTCTAAGTTTTCTAAACATTTCTTTGTTCTCATTAAGGTGGCCAGACCTGTAGTTGTGGTTACATGTGAGCTATAAACATTTAGTTTGGTTTCTAGCTCACAGTATGACTTACCACCTTAATAAGAACCTGCTGATGCAGTTGAAGCGATTTAGCCATGCATTATTACCAAAACGATTCAGACTATTTGGGTGACTACTGACTTCTAGTGTTGGCAACGTTAGCCCGTAGCTGTAGTTATAAACTACAGAAGAAAAACTGGACACTTCTTGGCTGACTTGTGACGTCTAAGGTCAGTGAAAAGTTGAAAGTTGAAATTTGATATTATACCCAACTATTTCTTTAATGTTCTCTCTAAACAGAAAAAAACATAATTTAATTAATGCTTTGGCATAAAGACCTGAAGACAGTACACATTAATGTTGGAAATGTTGCATAAAAAACTGAACCTGTGGTTAAATGTTTTCTTCTGACTTAATCTGACAACAAAATACGAATGTATTTTAAAGTGCAGCTCACATGTGTCTGAGCTACTTAATTCAAAGAAAATTTTAAAAGTTCTGCATGAAAAACAAACTTTTTAAAAAACTTTTTAAAAAAAGAACGTAAAAAGGAAATTTTGTGTAGTTATAACTTGAATGTCCCTGCTCCTAATTGTCCTACTTTTATTCACGCTTAAACCTGAATTGTCTAAAGTCATGGGACCAAAGACCTAACCTGTTGATAATTATTTTGTGAAAATTATTGATTTGCTTCAGATTTGTGCTCACTTGACAAAAGCAAATTTAACATTTTACTGAACTACATATAAAGGCTCAACAGATCTGCCAGAACGGATATTATGCTTGCATATATAAATTTTGTGCATTGTGCAAAATCTTCCTCTTCTAACAAAAAACTTACAAAATAATGTATAATCTTGGTTAACATTAACTGTGTGGTAAAAGAAACTGAACAGACAAATAATACAATTTCTTAATACTTAGATCAAAGATTCATAAAAATATCCCTCTAAAGTATGCTGAACAATGACAATGACAAAAAAAGAAGAAACAAGTGCCTGTGGCATCATAAAAAAGAACGTTTCCCTTGTGATATATTTCCCATGTTTTTTTCTATAAGTTCTCTTTTAAACACTACTGTGTTTGCATTATTGAGGCTGTAAAGTACAACCAATGCATAGCTCTGATAGAACCACATCCATTGTCTTATCTGATTATTTTTTTCTTTTCTTAATTTTGTTGTCAATTCTGGTCAGAATCAGCTCTTACTTTAGTTGTTATTATACGTCTTGCGCATAAAAACACAGTCTCTCCTTCATAAATGTGTGTGCCAATACTGCACCACTCAAAGTTTGGGGACCCTTACTTAAGCAATGTTTCCCTTTCCTATTTTCACACAAAACTATGAAAAACACTTACGGATCTATACAGTGATCAAGTGTCTATTTCAGAGTCTTCAGCAGACCCTCAATGCAGCTTCAGCAGGAGCCACCTGAGATGATTTCCAAAACGAAAAAGGTTTTCGGCCTATATATTTCTGTGCAAATGCTGAGAAAGCATTTATCTGGGCAAAACACAAAGATTAGAGTAATACCTTCTGAGTGAGTTAGAAAAAGCATGAGCTCTAAGATTCGGACACTATGACCAGTACTTTATGTATGTATGTAATTATAAAACTGATTCAGGACTCTCAAGTTTCTCTGTGTATTTGTGCTGTCCTGGCGTGTGCTGCAACATGGACTGGGCTGTGTCCTGATCTTTTTTCTTCTGCTGTTTCCTCTTCTGCTTCTGCTCCACCCAGGGGATCAGGCATAGCACAGTGCCTCCTATGATTGGGGGGATTCCTGCCAGATAAAAGGCCACATCATAGCTGCCCAGACGGTCTCTTAGAAAACCTAAAACATACACATAGAAAAACAGTTACACCAGTGTTTACCCTGACACAACAATGCTCTTTGCTAAGTTTCACTTATTGTTAAAGGGTACAGAAGACACAGTAGCTTAATTCATGTCTAGGCGGAAAAAAGTTCAACCTCAGTTTAGTAGCTGAGCGTAATGGTTTAGAATCACAAACTACATTCCTTATTATTGTTATATTAATATTTGAGCCATTTTAATAACTTAAAACAGTGTGGATTTAAATAATCACCAAAAGGTATTTTTGAATGTTTTATTTAGAGAATAAACAGAAATTCTTCTTGAGCTGTTTCATACACCAGATGGCGCTATTACACAATTGCAGTACTAAGTCATCTTGAGAAGTGTTTGATGTAATACAGAAAATGACTTACAATCTATCCTGCAGTGTTATAGTCTGTTCTAGACTGTATTACAGTCTGAAGCTATGCATCTAGCATGCCTAAAAACCTAGAATTCAAAAGCTTTCAAATACCAACAACGATTTATGTACAAATACATTGACTTCTAAAAAAACATTTCCTGAATGTTCTAAGCAGAAGCAACATCTTTAAAATAATACTTGACCTGAAGACATCAGACATTTATATTTACTTTTACTCAGGCAAATTTGGAATATTATGGAATTTTTTATATGTTTTCTTCTGCCTTAACCTAACTGCAAAATATGTATTTTAAAACAATGGTTTACAGGCATATGAACTAATGAATGTTTCTGTAGTCATTTTTTTTTAAAAGTTAGTATTGAACAAAATTTTGAAGGATTACATTTTGTGTGGTTATACCTTGAATGGACATTCCTGCTTTTAGAATGAATGTTATTTACAGCTGAACTTACATTGACTATTGTTTTGTAAATTATAGAGTACTACACAGTGTTTAGTAATCTGTTTATTTTTAAGACTGTGCACCTGCGATAGGAGGTCCGACGGTCATGGGGACGGACATCATGCCCAGCAGGAAGCCGATAGCCTGGGAAACATTCTGAGATCCAACAAGTTCGAAAGCGATGGGAGCCATTATACAGATAAAACATCCATCAAATAATCCCATCAACAAGCACACCGCAATTAAACCTCCAAAAATATTGCACAGAGGAATCATCATTGACATCAAACCAATCACCAGGAAGGAGGCCACCTACAGAGAGAATGAGAAAGAGAGAGGGGAGAAAGACAGAAGTTCACTTCTGTTTTATGTGCCACACTAAACAAAAATGAAGATTAACAAAAAAAGTTGTTAAAAACAGCCATTTAAATGGTTCTACGTGTGTCTTACCTGCAGGTATACTTTGTAAACTCCCGGGACATAGTCAGCGACACGGCCAAAGATAAGACGGCCAACTCCAGATGTGACTCCAATACACATCAGCAAAACTTCTTTATTCGCTTTCTCTCCGAAACGCTCCTCCACATGCTTCATCTGAGAACACAGACACAAACACATATAATATTTACTTTGAATATTAAAACTTTTACATTATTGCTTTTTGAATTACAAAAAACAATCACTTTAAGGCCCATCAAACACACAGTATGACTGAAGCACTGCTGAAACAGTCACCATTCATCTAAAGAAGTCATTATGTTTTAACAGTTGCTCAGGATTGAGGGTTTTCTGAGCTGTTCATGTGGGTGTTTTGTAACTGCCCAATGGTCACTTGTTCTCCACTTTTCTTTAGAAGCACAGTTCGAATATGTTAGCAGCAATTTCATTATTTTATTCTAACATCAACATTATTTATTATTCATACATTATTCTAATATCAAACAAAAAAGGGGAAGCAGCACACACACAGCAAACATGTGTTGTAAAGACTTTGAACAAACAATGTAAAAGTTCAAATTCAATTATTTGTGTATTTTGGTAATAACTATATTTCAGCTGATTAACCAATCAATATACCTGTCAGCAGGGGAGGACAAACATAAAGATTAGCACTGGCCACTGAAGCCAATGATTTACAGAAAAAAACTAAAGTCTGGCGTGCACTCTACCAACATACAGCGATACTAAAAGTTAGTTCTAATCATCACTATCAATCAAGTCGCTTTTTAGCGTCTCAACCACCGTGGTAGGTTACAAAGAAATAATTCGTTCAAAAGTCCTAGAGACAAGTTGTCACTTGCTATCATTATAGCTATCCCAGTCTTCACATTAATGTTATCGCTTAAAAATTCCAACAAAATCTGACCCAATGCAGTTAATCTTATATCCGACCTTACATGCTCTGAATCTCTTGCAAAAAGTATTTTTGCCATTTATGGCATATGTTTCCAAATGCATGGAAATGATGGTCTGGTAAAAAAAAATCATTATCTATCCAGTGCATGAGGTTACAGAAACAATCAGAAAGTTTAAGTACATTCTGCACATGTGCATTTTTATTATCACCGAAGTTTATAACATTGTCATGATAAGCCTACAACTAATTATATTCTGATGTGCATGTAAACTTCGATTTATAAGTTTGATGATGTAAACTCCATAGCCTTAACCTATAATCGGAATGAACTCAATCAGATCGGACAAAATCTTTGCATGTTAACACAACCAGTGTTAACAAAAAATGTCAGTGCCAACAGGAAAGCGAAGAAAACGGTCAGCTTTTTTATTCACTAGTTTTCATTTTACATTTTCTAATGATTTGTTAGGAGCTAGACTTGACACTTCATCCCAAATTTGTTAACTGCCTGTTAACTGCCTGTTTTATAGATATTTAGCTTCTGTGGGCAAATCCTGGCAACAGGTCACTTTCTGGTCTTACGGAATTAATGATTTGAGGCGTGTCTGTGTTTTACAATTTACCATTTAAATACACATTAACACTCAAAGTGCTGAGTCATTACCTCTCAGTGGCTCAAAGGTTTTTTCATTGACCTTTAAACTTCTGCTGTAACTGTCATAGTGCTACAGATTCAATTTACATTACTTTTTCAATAAGCTTGCTCAAGTATATAAACAGTAATAAATAGTTATTTTACCATATTATCTATTCCATACAGACTTCTATTTCGTTTGATATCAAAACAAAACTAAAACAGAAAAATTATGTTTTTTTGCAAGAAAAAAATTATAACTTCTTAGCAAATGTAGATAACATCACAACAAAACATTTTGCTCTATACACTGAAGTGAAAGTTCAGAATCTGCACCTGTTTTAATGATTTGTAAGTCAGAAATAATAAAAAAAGACATTTCTGCTTTTGTTACACAGTTAGTGTGACAGTAATCTGAGTAAGTGTGCATGTTTTTGGTCTTGTGATCTATTTCTGCTTTGCAGACTCCGCTGTCCTGATAAATGCTGACTATGCAGTCATGTCACTTCCTCCATCTCAGTGCTGAGGTGAACAGTTTGTAGCTTGTGTGGTAAGTAAGGGTCCACTCTCTTCTTCACCTATTGCTGTTGTTTTACAGCCTGTTCAGCGTGTGATTACAGTATCTTATCATTCACAGCTTCATAGTCCTGATTTGACTCTGGAATGTTCCAGAAAAAGTGTTCTCCCATCCATTTCTCTGGCAGGCTGGAGCACATACTGATTGACCCATTCACTTCTGATGGCCTCTGACCTCTACATTAGCAGTGACCCAGCACTGCTTTTCTGTGTGCTTGGATACAAGATGGAACATTCAGTTGATATAGTTTATACTAGGAATGCATAATGATATTGTAATCGTATGGGTCCAATGCTTAGATCTGGCTGATGTTTTCCGTATATAAAACTATGCAGGATAATTTGAGAGTTTAAATCTCCTTATCAAAATTATCATCAACATCGACAAGAAATTTCAAACAAGAAGCTGGCAAATACAATCATAAGAAAAGGTTGGAGAGGTTGAAGCTCAAATCTGACTGTTTATCAGCTAAAAGATATGAGCTGAAAAAGGGTAGACCAGTAACGTTAGCGGAGCTTATAATCTTGGAGCAGAATCCGACATCCCTTTGCATGAAACAGTATATATAGATGCTACAGTCGGTAATTTCTGTGTATAAATAACTGTTTGATTTCATTCACAGTAAACGGCACAATAGAACCTACACAGTGAGAGGTTAGTTTAATGTAATGAACTAAAGACATTAGTTGTTGGGACTAGATATTTTTCATTCATGATGATCAGTATAACAGAACACTTAAACACAATTTAAACACCGGTACCTCTATTAAAAACCATGGTTTTGAATCGCTTGTTTTTACTGCTCTATTACACAAAAAATCCACGATTTTCCTAAAATACAACAATGACAAAACTTTTCTGTGCTGCAATTGAATTGAAAATGGTTTGCCTTATAGGCAAAGCGTGGCGACAGGTCACCTTCTGGTCTTACGGAATTAATGATTCTAATGTCTTGTGTAAAATATGTTTTGTGTAAAATATGAGGATGTAATATCAGCAATTTCAATTTTCAGACTGAGAAGGCAAAAAAAAACAGATCTAAGATTAAACAAGCTAACAAAGTGTCACAATCTAAGACTTTACAAATAAACACTATTTGTTTCCTTCCCTGTCCTAAATAAATAAAATCATTAGTATTTATCAGCTAATTTCTATAATGTTGTGCCTATTTTATCTATTCTATCTATTGGCCCAGTGTGTAGAGGATTTTATCTTCTGTTTCAGGATTTCCAATTTGGTATATCACAACAGTAATAAAAATACTTTTTCTTCAGGAGCTATTGTCTTCTTTTTTATTTTGGCAACTGAAGTAAAATGCTATTTCCTTTTTTAACAACTCTAAATATTTTATGATATTGTGGAATGTGTGAGTCACAACTGAGATAATGTGTGCATTATTATCTGTATGCTAATAAATCTATTGTGCTTAGTAGGGTGTAAACTGTGGACTTTGATCACTAAAACATGCTGATGAGAGCGAAAATCTGTTCCTGAAAGACCTTGTTATGTCTTACTGAGGACGTAACATAGACGTAATAACAGTAATATAATTATGGTATTTAAATGTAGAATTCACATTTTTGCCATGTTTTTGTTTTGCTTTCCTGTCCATACACAATATAAGCAGAGCATTAAAAGTTTTCTGAAGATTTCTGCACTGAAGCACTGAACCTGCATTAAACCTCCACAGACCACAAAGCGCAGAGATCAGCACATCACTCAAAAACAACAGCATAAAACACTGGCTTTCATAGGCTACTGCCTAAGACTTTGGAACGATGCCTTAAATGTTGCACCATTAAGTACACAGTTAAGTAAACTTTAGCGTCACCACACTTATGGCACGTGAGCCAGACTGCAAGGCAGCTGCTGGCCTTCAACTGAATAGTAAATAAAACACAGATAAAACACTATACACTGGACAAATTAGACAAATCCTTAAAAAATTGTGATGTAATGACAAAGCACTCTGTTACAAGTGCAAATGTTTTGTGTATTTCGTGCAGACTGGTTAAATTTTGCCTTGATGTAATGTTTGTTGTGGGCTGCGAGCCAATCGACAATATAGCACAAAATGAAAGAAAAACAACAGCCTTGAAGACACCACAATTGGCTAAAAATGAGCAACAAAACAAAATTAGGACTGGAGCTGATTATGCGACTATTTGGATTTTCGTTGGTTGGGTATTAAATTGTTGATTTTGGAATTTGAATATTTGATTTTTATTTTCTATATGTAGGCTATTTAAGCCACATTAGCTTGCTCACTTTTAGAGGCCTCCTCCCCGCTTGACCATATCTATGTCATTGCTCCAAGAATTGTTATAGTCGTAATCCAGGTTGGCACTAACAATAAATTCATAGCTTTTACTGCAGCTAACAAGCCCTAACGTAAAATAAAGTGATAGCCACTAAGTCTCAAGTTACTTACGCTTTCGTTTCCAGTGTAAATAACAGAAGGCTTTCGGCTTTCCCCTACATTGCAATATTACATTTAAAAGCATGTTGCTAAAAAAACGTGAAGAAAATCAGGGCGTGTTTCCCTTCCATGTAAGGGAAAGTGTTCTCTAAACACCGCAATGTTTTTTATTGTTAAAGACATTAGAAAGTATGTACCATCTTCAAGATTTTTAAAAATTCTGATAACTGGTAAGATCGGCTGATATAATTTTAAATGTTAATTTTACATTACAGTAGTTTAAATTCAGAATGCCTCACTGACAGTGTTTACACTTCTTAAACAGTCAAAACTCTCAGTCTTATATAATCTTAAAAACTAAATTAAAAACTCTTAAGATGCTCGTCCTTAATGTGAACTCAGTGCTTCTGTGAGTTACCTACTGAGTGTTCCTGCTGAAATCTGCTGAGTTAAACAATTGTGTTTTTATCCTTGAGTGTCAAACAAACTGTGGCGAGCTGCTGAAGGCCCAGCAGGGTCAGAGAAACACGATCAGCCACGAAAAACACACAGACGGATCCCACAAAGCCTAACCGTCTTCAATAACAAACACATCAATTCCAAATAAACACAGACCAGCTAACGAGGACATTCAAGCTGTTTTCAGCCTGTAAATGGTACAGAATACTGAAATAACAAAACACTCTCATATAGGACAGTTCTTCTCTGAGAAGGACCTGTTTGAGACCACCAACAAATCCCTAAGAGAGAGTTTCATTTACAGAGTGAGCAGCATATCATAAACATTTTCAAAGAAAGAAAGAAAGAAAGAAACAAACAAACAAAGAAAGAAACAAAGAAGGAAGGAATGAGCGGCAGAAAAAACAAAGGAGAGAAAAGAATTAGCAAGCATCAGAAAACACAGATAAAGAGTAGAGAGAGAAAGGAGAACAAAATAAAGTGATAAAAAGAAAAAAGAAAATGGAAAACAGACAAGAGAGCAGACAAAAAAGAACAGGCAGTCAGAAGGAAAATGAGAGAGTAAAAGACAAAAGGCAGAGAGAATAAAGTGAGATAAACAGAAGAGAAACAGAGGGAGGGGGACATTGAAAAAAGAGTAACTGAGAGAGAGTACGTGGAAGAGAATAAGGGTTAAAAGAACAGAGAGTGAGAGTAAGAGAAAGGTGGAGGAAAGCTAAACAGAAGAGAGTGTGAGGACGAGAGAGCTGGAGGAGAGATAAAGCAAGAAAAAGAGAGTAGGTAGGCAGAGAGAGAGATTTAGTTAAGTTAGAAACTAAGATGATGGGGTAAAGAATCTGATTTTATTTACACTTGTAAGTCATATCCGAGCAGGACTATCTGGGGACATGCTATAATATGAATGACTACTGGCAACTGTGACTGTGATTACTGTGATTTTTAATGCGGTGCCATGTTCAGTTTTAACAAGTCTACTTAGTCTACTCAACATTTCGAAGTGAATTATCTTCAATAATCAGCTTAACTCAGAGCTCCTCAGTAGTAATACTACTGTGCGAAGCACGGTAATGTAATAACAAAACTAGATAATGGAAAACAGATCATATTCTCATTCGCCAGCTTCTTGTTAAAACTTTCACAATACACCTTGAATGGTGTAGCAGTCACATTCTGGGACCTGAGGCGTTATAGTAACTGCTGCCCGTTTAGGTGGACTGAGAAAATACAAACAAGAAGCTGGAGAATGAGAAACTGAATGGTGCCTCCAATTATCGTGTATTTTCTGTTGTTGGGCACATCAGGTAAGTTAAATGAACCCACTTTACTACTCTAATGCAAGTCTACATGCCAGTTAACAGCACATCTTGGTATTATTGTTGTGAAGTGTAGCTCCTAACCCACAATGCTGATGTAAACATTTGCTGGATGGTGTTTAGATCTGGGTTTTTCGGGGCAATTTGAAGAAATAACAGAGATCCATTATGTACACAATGGCCAGTCAAAGTATTCACCCATTACATTACCAGACCGCCATTGGTCAAACTAATCCAGCTCCAATAGAGCTTAAGAAGATGTTCAGTCTGTTTGTTGGTTGCTTCATTTAGTAAAGCTGCCAACCTCAAATCAAACTCAGCTTTGTACGTGAAAGGGCTCAGAAAGTTTGAGCTTCTGCATGAGGTGGAAAAACTCTACATTCTCCTCTCGCTTTTCCACAAAGAGGAGGCTCATAATTTTGTCAGTTTTAAGAGGAGCAAATGAACTTTTGGATACAGCAGATATACATTCTGCCCATACACATTTCTTGATATTCACACCATTTTCCATGACAACAAGGAAGCAGCCATCTATGTTTACTTTGTGTTAGAACATCCAATGTGACAGAAGTATTTAGCTCGATCAGTAGTGTTACACCAGAGAAACAGCTAGGTTATGAAGCTCCGGGGAAACGGACGTGTCACAGCTAGCTTTTTCTTTCTGCACAGTACACTATCTCATAAAAGCGTATGGCTATGCAGCCAAGATCAAACACAGCTGACATACAACAACAGATAAACTTGGAGAAAAGCTGCCTTACTTTAAATACTTTAAATGTACACATATAAGCGCATATAAACTTATCTTCCACAACATTGCTGCAACGTGAGTGCGGGATCTTCCAGAGGGGATTTTCGCTTTCTGATGTTTCAATGCTGGGTGAATGAGTGGGCCAGCAATCATGATTTAGCAAAGAGAAAGTGAGTTTTATTATTACGCTTGGATGAGTTTTAACTCATTATTGCTCCTTTGGTCTCCATCCATGTAACTTTGTTGTTTTTGTTGTTGTTCATTTAAAAGTATTTAAACGGAAGTTCTAAAAGCAGAAGTTTAAACGGCACAAAAATGTACTGTTCAAAGCGATCACGCTGAGAAAAACATTCCCAAAAAGTGTTCAGTGTGCAATGCCTTCAGAGTGTCACCTGTTCAAATTGCTCTTGTTGTGTTACTGATTTGTTATCTGGGGAAATTTGTCTCACTTACTGACACTTAGGCCAGGATTTTCTGTAAAAGTTGTGACATTGTAACAACATCTGCTGTCAAATCAAAGTTGGATACACAGGATTCGGTGTGATAGTTTCACTCACTCATAATTCCAAACAGCAAGATAAAGCTTAATATTGGCTGGGAGGCATTTATATCACCCCTGCACTTTCTGTAGTGTATAACAATCTGTCAGAATGACTATGTGGACAGTGTTCAGGCAGCAGCCCATTTAAAAAGAATGATGTGCTAAAAAGTGCTAGGCTACTTATTTGATTAACGACTAGGAAAACATGGGCTGTGATTTGAGGAAACACAACCACTGATACGCTCAACAAACCTTGGAGCAGTGGTGGCTGTTTTAACTAGCTTTCCCTGTTGGTCAGTAAGGAAAATATGTTTTCGACATTAACTTCTTAGCTGTTATGATCAGCATAATAGCTTGAAATGTGCAGTGTAAAACCACTGCACACTTTTAAAAAACTTTTTTCTAGAACTAGTTTAAACTAACTTACTAATCATTGCAGCCCAAGACTTCATTGGTGTTTATACTTTATAAACCACTGCTGCTTCCCTGCCACATACATACACCAAACATACAGCTCACCAGGTGAACGTAAGGCACAAAGTATCCATAGAGAGCAGCTGGAATTCCGAAAGCCCAGATTCTGTAGCCAAGACTCTTCCAGATCTGGATATTGAAGACCCTGCGGAGAGCAGTGCAGCGCCCTTCTGATTTACCACTGCTGACCGGCCGAGGCAGAAGCGGTTTGTAGGTCAATCCGGCCAGCATCAAGACGAACATGAACACGCACATCACCCGCAGTGTGTTCTGGAGGCCGATCTGGACCAGCAGACCAGAGAGCAGCGGTGGGAGGGACACAGTGAATACGCTGCTGCCTGCAGTTACAATCCCATTAACGAGGCCCAGGCGACGTTTAAAATAATGACCCAGAATCACCAGGCTGGGCTGATACGCAAACGAGCACCCACAAGCAAACACAACGCCATAGGTGAAGTACAGAGGACCCAGAGACCTGAAGACAGAAAGAAAGACAAACAGAGAGAAAGAGAGAGGTTTTTTACTCACATTAAAGGAGTTCTAAGGAGCAAAAAATATACACCAAATTCAACTTCATTAGAAACACCCACCTTGTACTATAGGGAGGTTTTTAATAAAGTGGCCTACACTAAGAGACTTTTTAAATGTTCTACCACATGCTCTACAACATGTTATGATGATGAAGATGATAATAGTGTGCTTACTTGACAAAAGAGCTGGCCAGCAGTCCGACAAGTCCAACAGCAGCTCCGCCTACTGCAGTGAGCCTGCAGCCCAGCAAGTCAGTAAATACACTGACGATCGGTGAACAAAAGAATATCATCCCCATAGAGAGAGAGCCGACCCAGGCTGGAGAAAGAGAGAGAGAGAGAGACCAGTTAATTAAACCTTTCAAATCTTGTGGACTTGGGTTTGTGGTTTTGGATTTAGCTCCACCCTTTCAACCTACAGCAGTTAAACCTTGCTACAAACTACAAACTTTTAGCCCCACCTACTCAGCCTACAGCAGCTCACATCCACCTATTGAGCCTACAGCAGTTTTCAGACACTTATTCGGCCTACGGCACTTTAGCCCCAGCCATTCAGCCAATTGCTTCTTTATATATATATCAGTTTTAAATGCACAATAACAAAAACTAAATTTTATTGTAAATAAAAGGCTGCATAGTGTGAAAATAATGAAATAAAAATTAAATATATAATATATATTTTCTTTTTTGAGCCCCTTGTATAGCTGGAAGGGCTGTAACTCCACTCTGAGTCAACAGTTACTCTAAACCTGTCAGCACAGCCAGCCAGCACTGACCACACAAACACACACACACTTTTGGAGCTTAACTTTGGAATTAGTAGTTTATAACCAAATCACTCACTGGTGCAGGTTAATGTGGAAACTTGTCTGTGAGATATTTATTCACCTGTTAAAGGTTTTAAATATAGACCAAAGATCTATTTCAGTCAGACCTAATACCCCTTACCACTCTCAGTGTAACTGTGGCACTATTTAAGGTGGAACGGAAAATTTGCAAAACAGGCTGGCAAAGAAGAACTTTAGCTCCCACATGTTTAACAGCTGCAAGTTTAAAATTAAGCAGCTTCACTCAGGGTTTGATACTGAAGAGAGAAGCAGGTCCACCTTTATTGGCATCACAACCCCAACAGCAGTCTGTAAGTAGAATGTAAGTCATGATGTTTCATTTTAGCACTGTTGGCTGGTTGAAGCAGAGCATCTTAAACTGAAAGTTTTATAGTGAGTAACAACTGTGTGCTTGTGATGTTGAGATCGAAAGTAATATAGGTAATGTTTGTTTCAACTAGCATAGTTAACTAAATAGTATGGGAACCAATCTTAATTACACAGAGATGTATTTTATTTTGTGTATTTTGACATGTGCTTCTTTGTGTTTGGTGTCTCACTGCAAACAAGCCACTTTTTTATTGATTCATGTGCTCAAACAAAAGAAAGTGGATTGTTTTAGTCTAAGACAAAATCATCTGGTGTAAATTGGCATATAAAACCACATCTAGGCATTTTTATCTCATCACATACCTTATATGTAATGTAACAATTTAAATACTGAATAAATTAATTCTGTGACACCTTTAAGTCTCTAACTATTAGGCACACCAACTCTATGGACTGTGGAAAGTCCCCCACATTTCATTTTAAAGCCTCCTATCCACATAGTGCATGTATGATTATTTTCTATTTTATATACAAAATTGTCAGACAAAGCTAAAACACCCTGGTTTTGGAGCAATTAGCACTAACTTAGCTAACAGTATTTGCTTAAGGACTACAGGCAAATACTGATGACGTGGGAGGAGGACTGCAGGGCATTTAGGACTAGAACCTATGCAAGATGATGTGAACAAAATTGTAAAGCATAAACTGTAACCTCTAACCTCTAAATCGGATCTCAGATTTGGCTACGCTGACGTGCATTATTGATCGTTTTTAGGAATTTCTGTTTGTTTTATAAAAAGAATAAAGATCAGATAAACAGATCTGAAGCAGAAGTGCTATTACAGAGCCAAACATAGATTAGGGCTAAACATTAATGGGAAAGAAACAAGTTCCCCAAAGGAGATTATTCATCCTAAAACAGCACTCACACATCATCTACAAGGCTTACTCTCCTGGGTTGGGCCTATCTCTGGCCTGGAAGGCAGGAAACAGCCTGGATATGTCGCCAGTTCATTACAAGGCCGACACACAGACTCACATCTAAACTGGAGCACCAGAAAGAAACCCCAGCAAACATGGAAAGAACATACAAACTCCCAGGAAAAAAAGGAACCTGGCCACCCAGCCAGCCAGCAACTCTTGCTGTGAGCTGAAAGCGCTACAAATTAGCACTTAACATGACAATTGTTAATATAACCAAGCATTATGAGCTTTGTTGATATGTTAAGTAATTTGCATGTAATGTCTGGAGGATCTGTCTACTGAACTAATGAAAACAAGAAATACAAGCATAAAATAAATCAGAGCATGTAATTTAGTTTATGACAGAAACAACTATAATGCTTAATACTGCTTAATAGCTTCATACCTTGTGATTTGGGCGTGATCATCTGTTTAAAACAACTATTTTAAAGCTGGTAGGCCAGGAAAAGACGCAGAGCATAAAATAAACAACCTTGAACAACCAACAACGTCAACACCTCACGCAAACCCTGCAGAGATATTACTTCCAGCTTTTATTTTCACAGCACAAGAAAAGTAAACACAGAACTGAAAGGGAACTGAGAGAGAGAGAGAGAGAGATAGAGAGAGAGAGAGAGAGAGAGAGAGAGAGAGAGAGAGACAGAGAGAGACAGAGAGAGAGAGCACTACTTAATCTCTTGACCAAGGCAGATATTGCCCTTTGTCCAACCTAGCAAGGATGGAAACACTGTGAACGAGTGAAAACTGAGGGCCAAAAACACAGAATGAAGTCTTAAACACAGATAGTGTCCAGTCTCCATTATATTCTGCACATTTACCTTAGGTTAGTCTCACATAAAAAGATAAATAACAGATTTTCTTTACCCTTTTACAGTGCTCCCACAGCCAAAAACATTTAAAAATACAATTACAGCTGTTTTTACACCTGAAAGTCCAGACCAGGGTCCCAACCAAAGGGAATCTGGTTAGTTTTGGTTAGACATTGTAATTTAGTTTTCGGGTGATATAACTACGTCCTGTTGTTATCACCCACATGGGCTATGCCTCGCTATACTTCACACTGGCCCATTGGTAAAGAAGCCTGTTGTCAATTACATTTATTATAGTCTTATTATCAACAGAGAGACATAGAGAGAGAGAGAGACAAAAACAGACAGAGTAAGACAAAGGCAGATCCAGAGACAGAGAGACAAGGACAGAAAGAGACTCTCCAGGTGTGAATGATACAGGTTGAACTCAGTAACCCCACACTGACTAAACCAATCACATCAAACCCAAAACACACACTTACTCACACCCGGCATGTGTGTAGGTTTCTCTGGGGAGGAGAGAAGGTGGAGATGCCAGACGTCCTGCTGAGTGAACTCAGACCTACTAAACTTCCTTAAGGCTGCTGTTACACAGCTATACGACCAATATATAACATCTACACCTTGGTATACACCCTTAATACTATAATAGTCAGATTTGTTACATTTCATAAACATTTAGCAATTAAATAACAACAACAACTAAATCTCTCTTTCTCATCAAAATATGCCCCTTGAGTCAAAACATTCTACAACAAGGCTGTATTTATTAGGGGAATCTGCTCAAATTAAAGAAAGCTGGACTTTGTATGAAGTTACTGAAGCTTCTTATTGAAATGTGTTCTACCTATGTTGGTGGCCATGACACACTGAAACACTTATCCACTTTTTTTGTGTCAATATATTAAGAGCACCAGGAGCACCAAATTCAAGCTTATGGAATGCTGGCATAACATTAGCTGGGTGAATAGACCTTAGACATACACAACACACAGACAGACAGTCAAATAGTTAGCTAGCTTACTAAGTTAGCTTTAACATGCTAGGTTGCTCAGACTTGAAGATAAGGTTTAGACACATTTGTGATAGGTCAGGTGAATGCTTATGGAAGCGTTATCATAGATTAGGACCACCCGATTTACATGGAGAGGGGAAAAATTTGGCGAAATATATTTATCACTTATTAGTCTTCAGGAAGATATTCAGAAGACATACTTTGTATATGTAAACTGTAAACTAGAACAACAAGATTAACTTCCTCACAAAGAAAACTCAGGTTCCTTGGACCTTTAACCACCAAGGGACACTTAATTTACACACAGCTTAATCCGTATTTCTGCTATTGTATGGGGCATTTATCATTAGTATTCTGATTGGACTTACATCGACTGACCGGACATAGCTATGTTACTTTTAAAGAAATTCCTGTTCCAGAGATTCTGCAATAGTCTGGAGTTCCCTATCACTATCTAATACAGAATATGATGGGCACTAAACAGTGTAAATGTTTTGATATGGTTGCGATCAAAGATAAACGCAGTCATTCACTGCTCAAACAACATACACACACACAGCCAAGCAACAGAGCTCAGTTTCCACACACTCTATAAGTGGAGACAGGTGAACCATCAGCTCAACCAAACAGCCTCCATCTGCCGAAATAAAAAGCACAGCTTAAGAAGCAAACTCAGCTTTGTCATGTGTCACTTTTAACCAGTTAACCAATCATGAAGCCGGCCTTTCACACAGGAACAGGAAAATGAATTTTTATCAGCACAATGTCAACAGTGCCACACATGCACGCACAGACATTTGTCAGGACATGGGGTCATCTGTCATTTGTCTACAAATTTCACAAGGTTCTATTTATCTTGTAACATATTGGGGAACATGCCATAAGCTTTGTAAATGCTGTATTTTACATTTTACCTTTCTCCAGTTTGTTAACTACAGTAAATAAATCAAAATGTGCAGAACTGTCTTTCAAGAGGATGTGTAACTTATTTACTTCAACAAAACAGCCTGAGAGTAGTCTAAAAGATAAATATCTGAACAATGTGGATCATCCCCATTTATGAAGAGTACAGGGGGGCTAATAAACTGAGCAGGTACAGATGGACTTTCATCTGTAACTGTAAGCCTTAAAAGTGTAAACACGGTAGGCGTTACTGATAAAATGGCCATTGGGCGCATTTCACAACATGTTTCTGTTATTAAGCAAAACACCCTCAGTGTGTACCATATTTAACACATATAAAATAATAATGAGAAGAGGAAAACAATGTACTTTTAAAGTAAGTCAATAAAAACAAACTTTATTACAAAAATTCGATAGTACTTTTGTTTGTAGTCCATTGTTCATAAAATGTATATATAATGTAAAGAACAGGTACTTTCAAATTACATAAAAAAACTGAAAAACACATGTATGAGGATTTACTTCAAAAGATTATATTTATATATGTAATTAGAGTTGTTTAATCCTAATAATAGAGTTTATAATAGAGAAGTAGATTTTTTTGTGAAAAGCAGTCTTAGATGTGGGTTAATCCTCTTTTTCTTGAAATTTGCTGCAGTAAGAACATTTTAGTATTATAATGTGCTGAAAACAAACACACGTAAATGTAAATGTGTTTGGAGCTGTGAGGTTATTTGTGGAATAAGGAAGTTGGCTGACAGGAAGTTGGGAACTTTACTGTCTTTCTAAATGAAGAGGGCGGAAATTGGAAAGAACTATCACCAGCTGACACGTTTGGACAGATTTTATCAGTAATGCTCACAGTAGGGCTGGGCAAGTCCATAATACATTAGGACTACCAGCACTGATAATCACTATGTGCTCTTCCTAAAGCCATATCAGCTAGTCGATCATATCAATATCATAGTAATTCCAGCCAATAAAGCAGAGATAAGTAGTGGCTTATCTTGCATTAAAAAATAAAATAAAATAATAAATCGAGTTGAAAAAAATGAAGCTATGACCCTATACCTTATAGCAGTACACGACTGAGGTTGGCACAGTGAGTTTTAATCTGAGATGGTAAAAACGCTAGATTGACCATATGTTTTCTATCAGCACATGCAAGTTTTAGTCCCAAAGTCTTTTTTCTTTATTCCCATCTAGTGCAACGCTGCAGCAATCTTGCTCTTACAGCTCATACGTTTTACATTGCTAATCAGCTCTCAGCATCTGCCAATTGCAATTCTCATAAACCAGATACATTGCCAATTGCTCCTTTCAAATAAATGAAACCTTTAAAATGGGTTCAGGCCACATGCTTGGGTAACATTTATCTGGCTAGAATGAGTGAATAGTGTGTTTTTTGCTAATTGTGTTCGCCACTCATCACATTTTCTTAACTTCTCATGCTATGGCAGGGAAGGCAGTGTTGCTTTACACCAAACACCAAAAAAGCATGATTGATTGAATTTACTTAACATCAGTCTTTTAGCGCATACATAATGTCCTTTTATCAGCAAATAAGCAAATGACAGATCCAATTGCTGAAAAAAAATGCTGAATATTGACTCAACCCATATTAAACAATTAACACTTAAGCTGTAGCATTCTAATCACCTATTTTGCAGTCACTATGGTAATGTTTCTATGGCTGCATGCCTCTGTTGGTCATGCACTGATGTAAAGCAGAGAGTGTTTTATAGTGTCATCATGTAAACACAGCATAAAGTAAGCAAAGTTTGTAGAACACTTCAGAACGCTTAATAAGATTTCCACAACTCCAAAGCAAATTCCCCACTGTAGCCAATATAGTAATCAGCTTTCTACACACTTTAATTACATATTACAGGTGTATTAAAACAAAAGTGCCACCAAGACTAAAGGCGGCGGTTGGTGGCCCATAAACTGCAGCTAAAAATCTTGTTTTTAAGAGAGTTATTAGAAAAGTGGGGCCCCAAAAGTCTGTGTCTCTTGATGAGGTATGCAGGACGGTTTGATCTATGATAATCTCCTCCGCGCTGACACACTGGCTCCGCTCCAGCGCCCCCTACAGAGAGGGCAGTCAAACAGTCATGAGGCCCACAGTCATCTGAGGGTAATAGCCAATAGCAGTGGCCTAGAAATAATCCACACGTGACCTTTGATCCCAGCAGCAATTATGTGGTCTGAGTATGGCTAGCATCACTGTGACAATTTCTAGAGAAGTTGTGATTGGCATGCTGAATTTAAATAGACATTCTGCAGGCATTTTTTTTAAAGCAAAAATTTTCAAACACCAAAAAGTCACATAACAAAATTAAAACTAACACAAATATATGAAGCACATGAAACTATGAAATATGAAAATAAAACTACACAGAATACCACATAAATCTAGGACAGAAAGCAGAAATGGAGACCATGTGAACAGGAACTGGAAGTATTTGCAATGCAAACCTCTGGTGCACTGGCACATGCTACAACACGCCAGAGCTAAACATTGGCCTTGGCTCACACATAATTCTCCCAAAACAAGTGCTTTATATACAATTCAGCCTCAGAATGAAATAACCTTTTTAATTATAGGGTAAAAGTACATGTAATTGTATCTAAAATATATGCACTATATAAAAAATAAACTCCTCTTGTCAATTTTATCCGTTTTATAAACTGTACCGTTTTATCATATTGTAGGGGTGAATATAGAAGATAATTCTCAATACTGTGTCACTTTATAAAGTATTTGTAAAACACAACAAAATACAAAGCAACATAACATAGGCCATTTCTGTGAAAATGTAAATAAAAACAGAATGCAGTGATGTACAAAATGATGTAACCTTAACATTTAACTGAAAATAGTAAGAAGAGATAAATAAAATATTGTAAGTGAGAAATGTTATAGTTTGATTGTCTATTTTGAATGTAATGCAATTTGAGCAACAAATAACAATATAGTTGTGTAATGCTAAAATAGCTGGTTGAATCTAATTACATAAGAGGTTGTGAATTCCAGCAGGGTATAAAAGAGCATCCAAGAGAGATGAGATCTTTCTGAAGTAAAGATCACGACTCTGGAAAGACCTCACAGGTCAATAGTGCAACAATTCAATAAGAATGTTTCTCAATGTAAAATAGCAACGAACTTGGATTTCATCATAATATCGTTTAAAGATTTAGAGAATCCAGAGGAATCTTTGTGTGCAAGGGACAAGAACCGAAACCAGTACTGGATGGTTGTGATGTTCAGGCCCTCAGATGGCACTGTCATAAATTATACAGCAATTGTTTCCTTAGTTCCCAAACACTTTTTTTAACAGCCCATTGCTGTTTAAAAGAATTGATGAATACAGCGCTCAACATCAACTTACCGCAATGTTTTTTAAATGTGTTGCTATATCAAATTCAAAATGGGCAAATAGTTTCAATCTTGTCTTTGTAGCATTTTAATAAAACATAGGATTTTATCCAACATTAGTCCAAAATCAGACTCTACTGAACTAATACTACACATCTTTAAAATACACCACAGGAGCACCATATGACCAGCAGTTTGGCTCATAATGAGCCGGTTCTGTTTCATCTCACTGTCCCAAACCACTGGCCACATCTGGGCACATTTACCTCAAACTATGTTGAGACGTAAAAGAGTAATTACATTTTTTTTCCTGCAAGATTTCTCTGCAGATTTTCTCTAAAATGAATCTCTGCAAAAGTATATCGTTGAGATTCCAACAAACTTCTTACAGAATGGTTTGGTGTGAGATGCTGCATTTTAGAGAAACTACAAAGTGATGGTGATGGAAAACATATGTCTACCTCTCATAAGCTATCTCACAGAAAGTTATTACATGAAATGGTTATGTACACACTGCCTGAGATACTGCCTTGTCATAGTTTTGAGGTTCACTGGTAGTCATGATAGTAAATAAAATGTCCATATTTGTGTTGTAGACATAGCGACCCCTAGTTTCTATCATAAACACAGTATAGAGAATCTAAATCATTTCAAACCAAACCACAATGAATCATCTCTATCAATCAAACATACCATCTGACACTATACCACACAGTGTTAACTATATAAAACAAAGGCTCTAAAGATCCCTGCTACCCTAACATACTTTTGTCCATGTTCACATTAACCTCCATTGCTAACAGGTCATGGTCGATGAGTTCTAAGCCACAGCGTGTCTTTTTGTTGCCAAACGTTTACTTTAATGCCTCCAACCACAATTCCACAGGCATGTCTGTGGAACACACAGCTCTCAGAAAGAATTGGAAGGTCTTAGGCTCTGCCTGTAGACACTTGCCTAACGTTGCCATGTTCTGAAGTGTAAACATGCCGTAGTTCTGTGTTATGTTCACTCTTAGTAAACTGTGAGTCAGCAACATAATAAAAGTTGCCTCTTTCTTCAGACCAGGGGTCTTGACCTTTATCACAACTAGTGCAACTGTTTTTTGCGGTTAAAAATATTTCACAACCCCCCTTGTTGTCAAACCACCCCTGCCGGCGCCCCTCCATGGCAAAAGGCAGTGGTGGCACAGCAGTGATTGTTCAGCCATGTGAGAGAAATAAGTCTGAAATGTTGGTGGTATTTTGGTGTTTACAAGACTTTAGAGGTAAACTTGATTAAAGGTGGCAGAAAAAGGTTACTGTGAAAGAGTCTCCAAACACTAGTTTATAAAGAACATATTGTAATGAAAACTGATAGCTTAAATCTATATAACACAAATTTCTACCAGCCTTAAAAAACGCATTTGAAGTCATCTTCCTGTCAATTTCCCCATTCCACCTTTACGTATTCAAAACAGTGTGTTTATCATCGTTTTAGCATAGTCGCTTTAAAGTTTATCTATAGATGACATTGGAAAATTGGGAAAATTATAATTTCACTGTTGCACAAAGGAATATAAAGCCCAATTTTCCAACATATTTTGTTGGTAACGGTGGTACCAGTGAACTTGTTCAGACTTTAATCTCAATTCTGATTTGTGTCATATCCAGTTTGTATCCAGGTTTTTGATAGTTTGGACAGCAAAAAACACATGAAATCCGATTTAAGCCCTCACCAAAGACTTTGATGATCTGTTTCTGCTGTCTTGTCTCAAAAGTAGAAAAGTAGAAAGGTGCAAAGCATTTTAGGACTTGCTAAAAGTTAGAAGCTTTTTTTGAATGATGACACAGCAAGAATGCTCTGAACCGCACCTCAAATGGGGGAGTGTTTGTATGGTGATTAAAGACGCACCCCAGCTGGTGCTAGTTACTGTCAGGCTCTGCAATAGGGCCTGTATGGGGAGGGTCTCAGCCAATCAGGAGCCATTCTCAGAGGGAGGGATGGTCCACCTTGGCCTGCTTGAGGAGGGGGGAGTATCCCACATAAATAAAACAAAGCATAACTTATGTACTACAGTAGAACTGGCTTGGCAAGAAGCTGGATATTCCAGAAAACTGTACATAGTGTTGCTGAGCACTAGTCTTCCAGGGCTGGAAAGTTTCTCTTCTTATTTAAAAAAAAGCACTGAGAATCAAATCTTGCACATAGTACTTATTTTAAAATGTGAATCTGCACACTACTAATAAACCTAGCTCTGTTACAACATACACAATTATTCTCTACTAAAAATGCTATTTGGTCTGGAACCACAGTTAACCCAGCTTTAACTAATGCATGATGGCTGGCCCATTCAAAACTAATTTCAATAGGCAACATCTATTTACACCTAAAGGTGTAAATAGAGTAATTCAGAGTGGTTTGCTGTGAAACACTCCATCAGAATTGTTCACAATGGTGATGATAGAAACCAGACATGAAATGGTTATGTTGCCTGATATCTGAGACATTGCGTCATGGTAGATTGAGAAGATTTCAGCATTAAAAGCCATTTGTGGTTTATTTTTAATCAAACCAACCATAAAGTGCAAGTTATTCATATTTCAGGAGATGTTTATAAGGAGATTAGATATCAGATACTCCACTCCAACAAGTAAAAACACAGGCATTTCCAACACTGGAGTTGAGACTTATAACAACCACCTAGAAGACCTTGTAGACCCGCCAACACTGTACCCTCAAACAAACAGCACTTAAAGCTTTCATCTCTGAGAATGGAGAACATCAAGCTCCACTTTTGTTCCTGTCCATCTATCCACTGTGAGATGTCACTTCAACGCTATGGGTCTGAAACGCTATGGGTCTGATATTATATTTAGCTGCTGATTACTTTTAGTTGTTATTGTTAATATTCTTATTGATTTCTCATTAAATGTAAGTTTACAGAAGAGGGCAGAAACATTACCTTACTTTGAAAGCAAGAGATTTCATTACAATCATTTCTTTCTATTAACAAATTCACCATAAAATTCTCACATAATGTAAAGCTATGGAGGACAAAGATATGTTCGGCGTTTTTTCCATTTACTCAAAAGCGAGAAACTTGTACTAAATATCTGTTTTGACTGGAAATTAGATTAAAGTAAATGACAGTTGGTCTCTGATTTTGCACAGTGCAATATGTCTATGAAGTATTCTATGTCTATCTAGAACAGAGTGTGCGTTTCCCAGAGCTGAGAGATAAACAGTGTTGAAATATTAGTGTGTGTGATCCTGGTACATACAGATGGCCAAGCAGATGTTTATTTAGGGGAACTGTTACCAAGCAGAGACCATTTAAACCCACACATCAAATACAGAACAGGATTACAGACGCTGAGCTCCGTCTGCTTCATGGTTTTATGCAGAGAGAGAGTTTAATCCTTACCAGCTCCTTACATTAATGTTTATTTCAGATATTAAACCATGTAAGCCGGCAACACGCCAATGCATTGTCACACTGGTAACGCAGTCAAAATAAAAAAGAAAGAGTAAAATTATTATAAGTAAAGAAATGTCTGGAAATGCTTGGCTCTGAAGTACAAGGCTAATTAAGCTAGCAGGTTATGGAAGGTAATAACCCAACAGTTAGCACTATTATCTATGAAAAATGTGCACAAAGAAAACACATTATCAATGATTTGGTTAGCACTAGGGGTGGGCAATAAGGTAAAGATAATATATCACTATACTTGAATATATTTTCATGCTATGTGATATGCTATGTTTTATTATTCCAAAACAAACTTGAATAAAATATATAGCTCATTTTCTTTACAATGTAATAGATGCTAAGTTTTTGAGGGATCATATATGGTTCTGACAAAAAAAAAATTTAAACAATGGAAAGAGTTTAGTTTCGGATTTTTTCTGGTATCAGATGATACTTGCAAAAAATATTTAGTTGCCACAAAGAAAAACTCGGAAAGGGTTAAGCAAACACACTGACATACGGCAAACTGCTACTTAGTGTATTAATACTATATTAATATGTTTTGCTGAACAAATAAAGCTTCCTGTCTAAAAAATGGCTTTTTAACTATAATGTCCCTAAGGGCATAAAACATTTGCACAGTATTGTACATAGATGGGAAAAAAATAACTAGTTTTTCTTAAAGTTTATTTTAAAAGTATAAATTGTACAGAAAAAACGAAAAGTCACAGACATTATTCCATTTGCATAACCGACACGACAAACTTTGAACAAAGTTTCTATGTAAATTTATCTCTCAGGTATAAGTCCTGGAAAAAAATAATAAGAAAAAAATAAGTCAGGGTATAGCAATGCAGTGCTTTGTTTTGCAAGAGCTAAAAAAAATATCAAAACGCTAGTTAGCACCATGCTAACTGGTAAGGTGAAAGTTTCCTTTATGTGTTGCTATGTTAGCCTCGTAGCTCCAGTGCAGACATTCTGGCTGACTTTATTTCATTTAGCTCATTAGAGGGGGTAATTCTAGGGGTAACAGCAAACTGCAGGCCAAGGAAGGAACAGTTAGCGAAACTGAAGCAGAATAAACATGACAACCAATAGCATCTACCCCTCCCTGCTCCTGCCTCTAACAGGCTGATTGACTCCTGTGACCAATTCCCCCTTCCCACAGTGCTATGGGAGCATAGGGTGATGTTGACACTTTGTTGACAGTTGTCTTGGCAAGGGACTGGCGTGCAGACGTTCATGCATTTGCCCACGTGTGCGAGACTAAGCCCACCCTTTCGACCTTCACCTGAGGCGAAGGTCATGCTAACATGGGGCTTAGATCAAATATCCCGTTATATATTAACCCATAAACTGCAAAACGCTGGGAAGCTGATGGTCCATGTGTTCTTTGTCACTCCACAAAGATAAGATTCAACAGGCTGAACTAAAAAGGAAATTCCTGCCTAAAAACGGTTTAGATCAAATCAGAGTTATTCTGAGTGGTTTGGTGTGCAACTGTTTAAAGACTGCTAGATTGTTTAATTGCTAAACTAACCAATATTGACAATTTTACATGTAAAGATAAACAATTGATTATATTTATCTGGAAATCAAAGTTTTAAAGAAGGCAATACAACCAAATAGCAGGAGCTTTTCCTTATTCATATTTTTTAAGGCAGAATCACTTTTATAAGGTATAATTTGACCCAATAATGCAGACCTTGTGAACCAGCAGTACTGCTAAATATATACAAATAATCACATTTCAGTCACAATATTGGTGAGAAGTCATTTGCCTCACACATGCGTACAAACTGCATCTCTGAGCATCAAACTCAGAGTTTAGTATCACTATTAGTATCGTCATTCACACCTTCAGTAGCAGCACTTTCTTTTAGGCTTGGTTAAAGTGAAGTTTCAGGGAAAACCACAGCAGCTGAGTGATACAGCTGACCAACAAAGGTGCATGTTGACGGGGCTGGTGGCTAAAGACTAAAGGCTATCATTGTGGTGAGAGACCGACAGTTCCTTTTGCCATCTGCGGCTCCAGTTATCATTACTTTGTGGTATCGTGTCCGCCCACATGTACCAGTATGTTGGGTCTCTAGTAAAAACCTCTGGTTCAAGATCCAGCTTTATTTGGTTATATTTTTATTTAATTATTGAAGTCAATATCTCTGTTACACGTAAGCACTGTCCTACTGCATTACATCAATTACTGAAAATAATGGTATCCTCACAGCTCTAAGCTACTATCATCCTTAAATTTAGTTTCAATATTTTATTATATTTAATTATCAGTAGAAGTAACTAATGATATAGACCAGGAGCGTCCAAACTTTAACAGCTAACGGCCCTCACAGCCAATTACAAAAGTTACACAATCCACAAGGTTTACCAACAAAAAAATAACACACCAGTGTAGCCTATCAAGTTCAGCTCAAGTGTTTTTTTCAAAATCAATCTAATCCAATGCCACACATTTACCCAGGCACTTCCCAATATAAACAGCTTCCAGCACACAGCCAACTAGTTCTCTACTAGTTTGGTATTTTATTCTTTCATCATAAAAGGTTTTATTAGAAAAAGAAAAAAACACCTACAGATTGATTTTCTGATTCTCTCATGCACATGTGCATGCACACACATAACCTCATATTAGTTCTGCAGCTTTTATCATTTCAAATACAAAATCTTCAGACATCTGTCTCCCTGTTCTCTCTTAGCTCCGACTGACCCACACAGAGAATACAATAATACATAAGTTTTAGATGCAGGCTACATTTCTTTTAACCTAACATACCAATATAGAAAAATGAAGTAAATGGCTAGAGGTCCGATGGAGAATATGGAATACACATATGCAAATACAAATGGACAATGACAGCCCCCTAGCAGCAGCACCGCAGCCGCAAGGTTGAAACCCACTAATCTACACATTTGCTCCAAACAAAATCTCACTGTAACTGTATAGTAATAATAAAGGAATCTTCTCTTATCTACCGGGATACTCCCTTGTCATGTGGGGTGAAAGGGGCTGACACACAGTAACAGCTATAAATCTACAAACAACTATATGGCATGCAGGGATACTGGTAAAGACTAAATAACTACATGGCTGTGCTGGAGTAGTGAATGACTATGTGACTGCTTTACAGTAGTAAGATAATGAAGTCTCCTCTAATCTCTCTCACCTCAAACACAGCTGTTGCTCAAACAGGCGAGCGTGTCATAGGTCACAGGTATTGACAGTCCATGTTTATTTTTTCCTTATCTGCAGCCACAGGTCGCAACCTTTAGCATTTCTCTAGCAGGTCCAGCCTTTAAAACCCCTTAACTTAGCTCAAGACAGCTGCTTTCTTGCCAAAAACAGACAGGCTAAAAATATGTATTTCTAAATTTGCATTTCTACATCAATTAACCATTAACTCGACATTTCTTGTCATTTCAAACTGCTGAGACCTCAAACGTCTAATCTAATGTTTCTGTACAAACTAAATTAAAGGCACTTCTCTCCATCACTCGAAATTTAGGAATATTTATAAAGAAATGTCTGTCTGTGGTAGTAGGAGAAGTAAAAAAAAAACGGCTGTATGATGTGACCTTTTATCAGCAAGATCTGTTGAGACTTTTGTCAGACACAGATCACATTTAAAAGAAAATCTAATCTGGACCACTTCAGCATAATAATGTGAACACAGCCCTTCATCTATGGTCCTAGATCTGACACATATCTTATCTAAAAACAGCCAACCAGTAACTCACTTAGGTTAAAGCTGATGAAATTATACAACAACTTTATGCACACATGATTATTTACACTACAAAAATCTATTTTTCTTTTTTAATAAAAGAAATAGAAGAGCAATATTGTGCATTTGCCTCCATTCCAAATAAAAGTGGAGGTGCAGGTGCGCCACCATTCAGGCAGCTTAACCAAAGCAGATAGAACAGCTAACTGAAAGTTGTAAACAGATAAATCGATTATATTAGACTATATTATCGTAATTAAGGGCACTTGCCAGGAATTTGCACAGCACAACATGTTTAGTGAAATTTAGTTCAACTAAATACGTTTTCTTTTAAATAATCCAGACGACAGAGAAGACTGCAGACTATAGAATGATGCAGGTCTATTGGCTCGGTCATTAGGTCCTAATAATAGTCTATAATAATTGATTACAGGAATAATGATAGAGGCAGCTGTTGCACAGTGTGGCAGGCACATCCTCCTCCCCCAGACCCCCCACCTCCTGATTAGCCTTCAATTCAAGCTTTAATTCCTCTCACTGAGCAGATTCAATAGACACCAAGCTGCTTTGGTTCACAATACCAACAAAAGGCCCAAACTTGCTCTATAAGAAGATTATTCTTCACTCACAGAGATTACAGCTAGATTACCAGGTCATGACACCAGCAGTTATGCTCTGTGAGAGGTCAGTGTTCAAAATGACCCACCTTACAACTAGAATAACCCTCAATTGCCCTAAAGGTCAGAGGGCCCACGGGTCTGGGATTTACCACTAACTCCAGACAGGAGATGTGTGAATAAGGTTCAGGCACAAAGAAATTAACTTTAAAGAATAGAAAAATGCAGTTAATCATGAATTAAATATGTTTACATTTAAGCATATATTTCCAGGGAATAAATTGAGGTTTTATGGATATTGTAATAAAACAACAGGCTTTTGTGAGCATTTTGTGGATATTGGCATGACTTACAAAAACGGTCATAACCAACTACATGTTTTATTACTGCTTAACTGCAGCCATAAAGTCTTTAATGGTAAGTGATAGAAAAAAAAATAGAAAATATCATATATTGCAATGTTTTGTGATACTGTACCTATTCTTAAAAAGACAATATCAATTTTTAAAAAAGAGAAGTTTACATAAAAAGTTTCGCATCAGACCGTGTTTCATCTGGTGTTATATTTAAACCCGACTCCTAGATAGCAGGGCTGTATATATCATATTGCCAGGTTCCTGCCAATACACAGCCCTATTGTTTATAGGTGACTTCTACTGATTTTGAGGGGTAAGCAAGTCATTCAGAGTGGTTTGGTGTAAACACTGATTACTGATTACAGTGGTAGTAATAAGACCAGGCAACCACTTCTGTAAGCTCCCTCACAGAAATCCATTACAAGAAATGGTTATAAATACACTGGCTGATGTCTAAACTATTGTTTTATGTTAGTTTTAAGAAATTTTCCATTCATGTAGGAGAGATACATGCAGGTGTTATGACGCAAAATAGCCCACAAACAAAATATATTATTTTCCGATTTTCAAATACAATTATCTGCCTGTGATTTCAGTGGTTCATGTATAGATGACTCTGTGGTTATATTTGCTTTTCATAGAAGGTAGTACAGAAGCTTTCATGTAGATAACTTCAACAGAACCTTCACTATCTATATATGACAAAGCACAACACAAAGGTAGTGCAAGAAAGAAAAGACAGAAAAAGAGGGAAAACAGAAACAAAGGAAAAAGAGGAAAAAACTAAGAGGAATAAGAGCTTTAAAGACAGGCAAGGAGACAGAAAGAGAGATGAGATGTAGAGGGGAAAAGTAAGATGAGACAGATAAAAGAGAGAAAATAAAGAAACAGAGATCAGGAAAGGAGATCAGGAAAGTGCAGGGAAAAAGAAAAACAAAAAGACAAAGAGAGAAGTGGGACAGGCAGACAGAGAGAAGGAGAGAGGCACAGAGAAAGAGAAAAAGACAATAACATGTGGATGTCTTTTGTCCAGTAGAAAAGTCCCAGCCACTTCTGAGGGAGCACAAACTTTCAGAGCACAGCAAAACACACACATGTGCTCTTTAATTACATGGATCTGTGTGTTTACTTTTAGTGCTGATTAAATTGATTCATGCTAGTAAACATCCAGAGTTTTAAATACCCCATCACCAACCAAACACTACCAATACAGGAACAATTCTTTAGACCAACTATAAAACAATAACTAATGGGTTGTTTCAGTTGGTTCACGCTAATTCATATTACAGGAGTAAGCTAGTTAGCTGGCAGTCTCCTACAGTTATTTCCCGCACTGCAAGGTGGCAATGCTTCAAGTCTAAGCTACAATGCTGTGAAGCTGAGAGGTTTAAGGGGTATGACAATGTGAGAATGTGAGGCTGTGAGAATGCAAAGTCATAAGGCTGTAAGGTTGTAAGACTAAAAGTCTTTAAGAATGAAAGGCAGTTGGAATGTGAGGTTGTGAGAATATACAGCAGTGAGACTATGAGAATGCAAGGCTGTGGTACTGTGAGGCTGTGAGGCTAAAAGAATGCAAGGTTGTAATACTGAGAGACTGTGAGAATCACAGTTAAAGGAGGGGCTCAGAATTAACAAGGAGGATATTGGATGAACCAATCAAAATCAGTGGGGTAGCTCAGAACAAATGATGGCAGTAACTGTTCTGATCTTCGCAATATTGCTGAACTAATAAAATGTGCTATGCCTACAGGACATAATAAAGCTAGTGCATGCCTTTATTACATCTAGATTTACTGTATTACTGTAACACACTGCTATGTTCCAGCAAAATATGTTCCAGCATAACAAACTTCAGTCAGTTCAGAATGCTGCAGCGTAAATCCTTACAAAACCTAGGAAATCTGACCATATGAGCCCATTTTTTTACCCAACATTGGCTGCCTTCTACTGACATATAAAGCTTTGACTATAAAGCTTCAACTGAGACCTGCCTCTTCAGTGCCTGAGTGAACTTACTCTAACCTATAGTGAACCTATAATAAATAAAGTTACATCGGGGGGTAAAACCTTTGCATACAGAGCCCCCAGCTTTGGAATACACTTCCAGTCCGGATTTAAGACTCAGACACAGTCAAAAAACCTTGACTTGACCTGACTAGGACCAATCACACTTGAGGGGAGGGCTCAGAACAAATTGTGGCAGTGAAATCGCTTTAAATTTTGTGCCATCAGAGCTTCAGTGACTTTATTATATTATTACCTTCAATCCTAGAACAAATGAGACAATGATTAGGACCAATCAAAGGGGGAGGGCTCAGAACAATTAAGGCAGTGATTTGGACAAATCATAATGAGTAAGAGGTCTCGCTTTCTGAGTAGATCTCTTTAAGAGCTGTGAATTTTGTACCAACAGAGATGTAGTGAATTGATCATAACAGTCTGGATAATTTGATTATCTAAAAGCTTCCACCTACTTTCATCACAAATCCATTCTGTTTCAGTGCTTTTGCAAAGCAATAAATCCTCACTAAATTACAAAATAAATCTCAGTCCAACACTTCGACAGGTCAGTGACACATGTTCAAGGCAGTGGTTGGGACAGGTCAGTCAGGGTCAGGGCTCAGAAGAAACAAGGCAGTGATTAGGACCAACTTCCCTAATGCTTACCTGAAAAACATCTTTGGAACGTCCATACTTTTTCCAAAGTGTTTTCAAATGGTAACGGCTAATGGTAATGGTAATTTCTGCACAAAACACTTTCCCTTCCAATTAGTTATTTTTGACATTTTCTGAATTTCCAAAATTTCCATTTTCGTTTTTCTAAAAAAATATATATATTTTTTTTTTCTGTTTCTCGTAAATGTGCTTTTTGCCTCAGTATTTTCTGAATTTCCATACTTTTTACAAAAGCCTCCAAATGTGCATCTTTCTGGTGTTCTTTAAAATCTAGCACTTTTCCAGACCAGCACAAGTTGAGGCTGAAGAACCTAACTGCTACACCATTTAAGCTGGAACGGCATAACAAGTGAACTTCGATCTTTATCAGCACTGTCGCTTTAACGCTCTTTAACTTTGAGTATGGAAGTGATCTGGTTAGCCATCACGACGGCGGTGAGGAAGAGAAAGTTTTCAGTACAGATCCACTAAACAACCTCCACTCCGATTCTCATGGAAAACAAACAAGTCCTTTCCCTTTCGACGCCTTTAACTATAAGCAACGTACTGCATGTTTATAAACCACCCGATCGTTAATAAGTAATAAATGAATACAGTTGTAAAGAGTTTTTAAGGGTGTCTGTTTCACCTCAAATAGGCATTAGCCGTGTGGCTAATGCAGCTGGCGCGCGACCCTTTTTTAAAGCTCCACGTGCGCGCGAGCGGCTTCAGCTTTTTAAAACGAACTAATGTTTAGTAAGGAGATGCCCGGCTAAATTACACGTATCTAATCCGTAAACCACAGGAAGTAGTTTACCGTCCCAAAGACAAACTGTACTTTATAATAGTTAATAAGCCGTACGTTAAACATTTTCTTACACTTTTTAAGACAAATCGCGACATTGTAGTGTCAAAATAATCGAAAAGATAATGACATAGTCCCTAAATTATCTATTAATGTACCATTACATCGATAAACTGTTCCTTATAAACTATTATCAACATTTTGGTACGAGGTTCAGATGCTCCATATTCTCCAGCTTCTTGTCCCGTTCCACCTTAAGTTGTGTAGCCTTTACATTTCAGCGCGATGGATCATTTAGGGTGAAACAGGAAAATCTCAACAAGAAACTGGCGTACAGGAAGCCCCGTCATTTTTTAGGTGATATAATCTATATCTAGACGAAAAGACCTTAACACTTTCTGTTCCGATTGAGTTAGAGATAAGATAAGACTTTACCTGTCTTGAACCGCAAGTCTTCGTCGGTTTCCGTGCCAAACTCTTTCAGAAGGGACACGAACAAGATGCCGAAGGCGTTCTGGATTCCGAACACCGACCCGTTGCACCACATGGAGGCCAGCATGACCACCCAGCCCCAGCCACCCTCGGGGTGCACAAACTCTTTTTCGGCTGGGTCCGGTTTCTCCGCTGCCTCTCCTTTACCCTGTCCCCCGTTCTGTTCCTTCTTCTCCTCCGCATGCTTCTCCTCGGCTTTGACCTCTGCCTGCTCGGGGGAAACTCCGGGCTCTTGTACGGTCATGTTTATGTCTTCTGTTATACCGAGTAATAAAACCACACGGATAGTTCTGGATCTGCTACAAGCATTCCCACTGGCTGCTCCGTAGCGCTGCAATGCAGTATATATAGATATGGCAACTGAGGGCGTGGCAAAATTGTACATTCAGCAGTAGGAGATCCAGGCTGCTCATCATTGGGCAAATGGTCTATGGCAATTCAGCAGGTGAACGCCCAGGCTGCATTTTAATGAGAAGCTCCTCTTACACGGTCGAAATTGGGTACACTACGTTGGAGTCAGTGTGCTGCAACAGTGGTGAGGGGCTACAATTTGAAGGGATACCCAAGAAAAATCCAAGAAAAGAACCAGAAAACGTAGTGGGACTTCATGTCTCCAGGTCAAACTTTTAGGTCTAGAAGTCCTAAATAAGTTCTGAAACAACACTACATATATGAATTTAAACATATAAAAAGAAAGTAAGAAACTCACTTTTACTAAAATTGATTGTAAAGTACTTCTTTGCACATAACATATTGGAGCAGAAAAAAACAAATCCATCAGAATTATATGACACAAAGGAAAAAACCTGCATGCTTATTTTAAAATAACTAATTACTTTAAGGAAGCAAGCTGATAAGCAGATAAAGTAAACGGTAGGCAGATAAATGCAGAACTTCCCAGCAGAAGGTATTTATTTCTATAATAGGTGGAAAGCATTAAATTTATGGAAAAAAAGAAACCAAATTCAGTTATTTGCCAGGTTTTGGAGGGCCTCATAAGTAGTACTTTTAGCAATGCAAATGTTTCTAGAAAGGATGATTTCCACAATTTAAATTGCTTTGCGTAATGCATCTGTTTGCGGAATACAAGCTATTGTCTACTGAAAGTGATAACGTTAGCATAAACAAAGCAACTGAGGGAGCATGAGTGTGTCATCAGGTGAGGGTTGCATAAAAAGTCCTCGTCTTTTGCTTATCTTATCTGTATCCTAACAGCACTATCCTCTTGGCCTAGGATGGTCATTGGTTTTTCCTCACAAGTTTCTCCTTCTGAGTCTTGGTACCTCTGGGTCTATATTTTTGTATCAAAGCTGATTTGAAACTAAACAAATAAGACTGAAGTGAATTGGAGTTTTTAGCAATGGCCATCAGTCACACAGAGCTAGTAGACCACATGTACAGTCAGTAAGACTCACTACTTACTAATCTGGGTTCTCTATTATTACAGTGAAAACAGCTACATCTAGTGAGCAACAGCAATAAACACAGCATTAGAACACTAACAGTTCTTCAGGATCATTAGTGTTTTAGCTCCATGTACGCACTTTGTAGTTCTACAGACTGTAGCCCATCTGTTTTCTGTATCTGTATATTTTGTAACCCCCCACCCCCTTTTTAGTAAAGGTAATGTACTATCCTATTTAGAACCATGAGTTACAAAAACATTTCTTAAAGTGGTATTTGTGTGGTGAAATAGCTCTTAAGATTGATGGAGAACCCTGTCACGTTGTCGAATGTTCTTTAGCAAAGAAAATGGTTATGTATAGAACCTTGAATACGCAAAGGAACCTTTTTAAAAAGATTATGCTATAGGTTCTGCTATAGTTATGTCTACAACAGAAGACTGTTGTAAAGAACCCTTTTCAAAAAGGTTCCATGTACGACCACCGTTAGCACATTCTCTGTCAATCTGAAGAACCATGCAAATATTTCTATAGCCTATGGGTTTGGAACTAAGGGTTCTAAATAGAACCACTGCCTAACTAAAGATCCATAATTTTGAAGTGTGTAGCTATACAGCTAGTAAGAGTAACATTTGGCTATGCCAACAAAAAGCCTCTATAGCTCTTTAAACAGTGTTTAAGAATTCAACCTAGGAGTATGCTGACCTTTACGTTGCTATCTAGGAAAGCTTTGCTAGATGCATGAAACATTTTAAACCGCCCATTGAACTTTTATATGCTTTAATACTATGCATATAGCAGCAAAGCATACTTAATTATGTGTTGTATAAAGTTGGGTAGATGAGGAAAAACCAACATTCATTTTGAGTGAGTAGTCATAAAAACAAAGTTCAGGGAAATGTACAGACACAGCAAATAAAAAGCTAAAAACTCACAGATTTCTTTAAAGGAGCAGTGTGTAAGTTGTAGTGGTGAAGTTTTCCATTCCACCTTACATGTTGCTGCAGTCACATTCTGGTGCCTGAGGCGTCATAATGATTCAAGGTGAAACAAGAAAATTATAATAAAAAACTGAATGAAATGGCCTCATACAGTTTTTAATGCGGGTAGAAATTTTGATTATTGATATTGAAACCATCAAAATTCACTACCTGAAGTTTTACGTACAGAGCTACTGATAAATATGCACTATGGTGAAACGTTTCAACAAGAATTCTTCTTTTTATGTCTTCCAGCCGATACTATAGGGCCATATAATTAAACTTCTGCTTCAACGTGTAAGTGTTGTACATATGAATGATATCCCTCAATCTCCATCAGGAGAAATGGCTGGATTTTGGAAGACCATCAGAGACTATCTGCAGCTTACAAAGGAGCTGATAATAGCTTGATGAGTCACATAAAAGCAGGGAAACCACAAAAGCAGGCAGTGAATGTTCTGCATGCTGCAGTATCCACAGCACTTCACACATGTTAAATACAATGATAAAGGAGAAACACGATGAGTGTGAGTGATGAAAATACAGACCATCAGAGACATTCATTGGAGCTTCTGATAGAAGCATTCACACCTCACGCTAGCAGAACAAGGTGATCTATACAGTGAACTGATGAGTACTTCTCATGTACAGAACACAATACGATGGGATGAATGTGTTTAATGTTGCTTAAAGACAAAAATGTGAAAAAAGGATTACATATTCTGTCTACAATTAACTAAAGGCCATAATGTTACTTACCATGTACAAGTCAGTAAATGCATAATCAACTCAGCTGGAGAAATACTGCTTCTTCTGGTGTTGATCACAGTACAATCATATGCTGGTCAGATTCCATGTTGTTGTTCTAAGTGTAATAAATTACACATAAACAAAAACAAACCCTACAGTAAAATTAGATGTAAAATATATTTAAGGTACTGTAGTGGACGTGTTAACTTATTTTCACTTCAATCAACAAAATGACATTTTACAGAATAAACAAACAAAATACACATGAAACTGGTACACCCAAGTTAGAATATTAAAATACAAAGAAAGCCGGTAGTTCTGAGATGACTCTAAAGGCATGTCCATAGAAGGTCCGTCAAGTCAGCGATTTCCCTCAGAACTCTGAGAAAATCTGCTACTCCTGAGTTTTGCCTCTTTTGGGTGACATGGTTTCTCCGTTCTCCGAACTTGGCGCTCTTCTCCTCTTCCTCAGTCCCTTCATCTTTCTGGTCTGCAATTTGTCCAGATTCTGTTTTTGCATGTGCAGGCGGCCGTACTTGGTGCCAAAAACATCATGGGAGATGTTCTTTTTTTTCTTGGGCTGAAAAACAAAAGAAAACAAGTTCATTTGTTGTTTATACAAAATAAATAAACCTATTTGAGAAGATTAGGAGGTGGGAGAACTGCAGTTTATTATTGTTATGAGGAGGATGAGGAGAAGTATTATTATTATTATTATTATTATTATGTCCAGCCTCCAGCTACATGTTGCTATACAGTTCTCTTTTTTAAGTTGCTTGGTTCTAGGAGTGCTGATAAGAACCATTATATTATCCTCAATATATGATATCAGTAATAACATCAGTGTAGCAGCTAAACTATCCTCTTCTGTATTGTTTTGTTCCTGGCTGCCTTTAAAGTAAACTAACACAAACAGCTTATCTGTTATTATTCTAACTATATACACACGCTGGACAATCCGTCCCTGACATCACCCTCACCGGAGGCAGAACTCAGACAAAACATTCAGTATGAGAATATGAATTAGGTTTTTCACATGCTGTGAGAACATACAGATCCAAGCCATGACAAAAAACAAACCTCTCATTCCTGGACATCTTCACACTGTATTTATTTTGTTTTTTTTATATGCTGACATGCCAAACGTCAGGGGCAGGACCTTATACTGTGTACCTCTAGCCCAGGAAAGTGATTCCACAAGTGGAAGGAACACATCTAAAGGAATGTTAAGCAATGCCATCTGGATAGCCATCCACAGCTCAGGTGCTAATGGACCTCTCTACCACATCCCATGAAAACACAATCAGTATAGAACCACCAGCCTGCACAGTGTCTTGTTGACAAATGGGTTTTATAGCTTCACAGGGTCTGCACAACATGAACCCTAGCATCAGCCCAAAACAATGATACCATGACTACAAGTTGCCTGTTTTTTGGGTCCAATCGGTGGCCTCATGAGCACAGGTGAGGCGTTGTGTCCAGTGTTGTGGTGTTAACAGAGGCACTCCTGTGGATCTTCTGCTCCCATATCCCAGAGTTAACAAACGCTGAACAGATCTCTGGGGCGTGTGGCCTTCTGCATTAAATGTAATTTCTCCCTTGCCTCTCCATGCTGACAATTCTAGCCTGTGGGCGGCCACTGTGCTGTCCACTGTGGGTGGTAATGCCTTCTATGATGTATTCCCAAGCCAACCCCTGAGGTAGCCACAACTCATAACAAATTTACATACTGCTTACCCATTACAAAGTATAATCAAGACTATTAGTCATGCACATTTAAATCGGGTTTAACACGGAAGTGATTGAAGAAAGGAGCAGTCCCTCCCACAGCATTTTTAAGCATTCAAACACCAACAACAAACTGTTTGCTTGCTGAAGCAAAATCAAGTAGCTTTTATAGGTGACGTCAACTCCTACCGCAACGAGCTCCAAATCACTAGCATAGCTAACTAAATAGTATGAGGACTTTATTTTTGTCTGTTCTGTGAAATAATCATGGTGTCTTTCACAAGATCACCAAAAGGGAAACGGCTTGTTTCATTTTGGTACCAAAATATAGGACATGTTAAACTACATCCGGGCATTTTTCATCCTAACCAAAGTCACATACCTTTTATATGGGACCATCAGAGAACATTTTGAACACTAAATTAATTTCTTCTGTGGCACCTTTAAAGAGCTTTTAACTTGTAAATAAATTGCTGAAAGGGCTGCTGAGTTTGTACAGTTGGATGAGATGAGTGTGGGTTTTAGAGAGGAACTCTAATGAAAAGTAATCAGTAGGGAGAGGAATACAGGAAGTAATCAGTAAAGTAATCTCATTAAAGTCAGAGTAATGGACACTCAACACCATCAGTATGTCAGTACCAACTAGATAACAGTCCAACTGATTAGATGAGATCATTAACGTTGTGATTATACATGAACAGTCATTAAGGTGTTACCTTCAGTAGTTTGGGCTGCCTGTGTGCTATCTTGTACAGGTCATCAGATGCCAGGTGAGTCCTTCTTAGAATGAAATCAAATGAAGGTCCGATCTCCTCCAGCTCGATTCGAGGGGTCCGACAGCCTGACTTCTTCAGCAGCACTCTGAACAGAAAGAGAATGCCACTTTAACACAGAGGAGTTGTGCTGTAGATTTATATGAATAATGTCTGACTCGTAATTCACTAAAACAAGAGGGAAAACTTTTGAATTTCAATCCAAACTAGAACAGTGACTAATACAAAACAATAACAACAACTATGCAAGTGTCATAAAAGGTACTATGTATAGATAGAAAAGCTCAAAGAAGAGCTGGCTCTTTATAAATGCAGTATGTTTATTTTTAGAACACTAATGGCTCCATACATGCAGGTCCACTCCCTTTTCAGGCAGATTACTCACCTGTAGCTCCGCATGTAGATTTTTGAATCCACTGCAGTGAAGTGGAGAATATGCTCCAAACCAGCCAAACGCACCGCAGATACGGCAGGGCCGCGGAAAAAATCTGGTATTAGAGGGTGTGGGTTAGATTTTTTACATATTAATACAAGCAGTGTTAATTTTGACAGCAAATATATATTTAGTCTTTTGACTAAAATGTCACTTAGTTTTAGTCTTAATTTAGTCATCTGAATTGTTCTTAGTGTGATAATTAGTTAACTAATTATCATAAGAATATAGTCGACTAAATCTACAGTCGATTCAGTCGACTAAAATATATAGGGTGTAAAATGTAATGCTTTTTCTTCAGTTCCCTTCAATTATTAAAGTCATTATATATACTTACATGAAATGAAACATTTATTAACCAGCTATGGAATATTATTCATGTTTGAAAGACCAATACACACACAAACAGATTTAACAAACAACATCTGAGGTCTTCCGTAACTGCTAAGTGAATAACTGTTATTTTATCCCTGTATCACCTTTTTATTTAATGATTGTTACTAGTGCTGTCAATCTAATTAAATTACATGTTCTGTTGTTAACCTATCTACATTAATTGCATTTATCACTTTTTGCTATGAAAATATTTAATTGTGCAATTCAAATCAATTTTAGCATAAGAGTAATTCAAAGAATGAAAAACTGCCACATCTCTAGGTCACAGTGTTCACTAGAGACACACACTGCATAATACATGCACTAATAAACTGTAAAACCCCAGCTGATCTGTTGTGTGCACTTTCTAGTGTGTACGGAGAGATTTGGGACATGGTCATCAAACGCAGATGGTTGGAGTTAGCTAGCTAGTCTCCCAACTCTGGCTCTGCACATATAGCGTTTCACCTGCTTCCCACATACCTGTCCCAACTAATCTGACCATTAACACCACCTTACTGAGTTAATACGAGCGTTGACAGCAGGACACACTCTGAAACATACAGGGCAGTGTGTTTTCAAGAGTAGGATTAAGCAAGGCTAGGCTAGCTTTAGCAGCAGTAAAGCTAGCTGATGGTGGTGCTGGAGGGCTGATGTCCAGCACGGTGTGGTGATTTTCTCTAAACGCAAACGCTAAACTCTCTTTCTCTCTGCTGACATTGTCTAGATAACTTAGTTCAATCATGAGTAACAACAGTTCGCAGGCTCGTATGGTCTTCCCGGGTTTAGACCAGATTTGTGCAAGTGTGCGTTTGATTGACGGCTACTCGGCCTGTCCTGCCTCTCCATATACGCAGAAGTAGTTATGATTGGATGTTTTCCTAACTTGTCCCTGCCTTTCACAAAAATAAATCAGTTCTAATTGGATGTTGTCCCTGCCAAACATGTTCGTCTCGTTTTTATTTGTTGACTAAAGTGTCAATCAATTTCGTCATAGTTTTTACTCTTTCTGTAGATTTTAAATAGTTATCGTCTTGTTTTCGTCTTGAAAAAAAGGTTTGTTGACCGAAATTAACACTGAATACAAGTTATTCAAAACATCAATACACTTATTAAAAAAACTTGGACCCTGTGGTTTGGTGAGTCATTAACTTTAGCGCCCGATAACAGTGCTAATGCTTATATGAGCTAACTGAGAAGAATTAAACCTGCTGGACCTTTCCTCCTTTTGAATAAAGCACAATAAGTGGTAGTTTATTTAGTCTGCCAATTTAGGGATACGATATGGTGTTGAACATAAATCCACTTGTTCTCCACTATGCAAAAATAGACCCAGGCAGATTTAAGGTGGTTCAGATGTTTTTTCAGAATACTTTCCATGAAATGGAATTACTAAAGGATGGTTCCAGAAATTAAAGTGATTTGTAACTAGTTTTGTATCATCCCACCAGTGTCCTAATTTAGGCAGCACTATAGTTAACTAATAAACACCATTTTGTGAAATGGGATAAACTATTATTGAGATTTAGGCTGGGACAAAACCAAGAGTAATAATATAAAATTTTGCATCTAGAGTTAGCTTTCCCATGTCTGTCTATTCCGATCAATACCAATCCAAAAATGTAAAGTCTTTGACTGAATAAAAGTCCCGGAAGCACGTTCATATTTATCGAATCTACATGGAAACTGGCTGGTAATTAATGTCTTGTAGCTGGGATAGGCAAAGTATTTCTTTTCTTCACCGGCCACCATCCCTAACCCTTTGATGTGAGGAAAAAACACGTTTGATTTATGCTGATTAACTTTTCTGAAGTCTCTTGGCAATGACTAAGGTGAATCATTTGAAAAAAGGTTAAGTACAACAATTGGTCTGTAGTTTGAGCAGTAATTTCTCTTTCCCTCCTTTAGGAATTACAGAGGTCATTGCTTCTCCCCACAAAGCCAGAGTTCCCTCTGTTTTTAAAACCCAATTAAATGTGTTTTTTGGTTTTGTTTTGTTTTAGTAAAATAGGTGTCAGGGCATCCTTCAAGCCTTTGTACTACCAGAGGTGAATCTGCCTGTGCCCAGGGACTTTCAATCTTGCAATAGCAGAGCAACCCTTTTTTTTTTCTATTTTTTGCTAAGAAGTGCATGATTATTGTTTTCTGGTAATGTTGATAAATGTAACAAATTAAGTTTGTTTATTTTGGAGTCAACTGGACATTGTGCATATCATTTTTCACAATATTCCCTAAAACAATCCTTAGTTTCTTTGATTTAACCATATATTTGGTATTTGGATCCCTTATATTATCTGCCTGTTGTTTTCATAATTTATAAGTCAATAATTTTGCATATTTACCTCCAAACCTCTGGTATTTTTGTTTGGTATATATTAATTTTAGTTGAAGTTGAAGTGAGTAAATTACTTTTTTAATTTTTTTTTTATGTTTGTGTCGGGGCTTATTGAGTTTTTACAGACTAGTTTAAATTTAGGGAGTTTCTCAGTTTTTTGTTTTTTAAGAAAGGTGGTCATTGCAATCACCTTTCCTTTCATTACAGCTTTGCACGCATTACAGTAGTGACGGAGACACCTCCCATTACCAATAAGTTCAAAGTAAGATGAAAGTAAGCATTTTTGTAAAGTTCAACCCTACATTTGTTCATAATAGTACAATTTAAATTCCAATGCATACATTTACTTTTTTGCTCCACTCCTAAGGACAAATATATTGGGCAATCATCAGAAAGGTCCATAGTTCCAATTTGACATTTTCACCCTGAAACAGACTAAATAAATCTGAAACAAGGCTCTTTGCTACAGAAGATCTAACAAACAACCACGAAGCTCAGCTTACTAAGCTGTTAAAAGTGACAGAGTACTTACAGTCAAAAGTTGACGACTTGGAGAACCAAAGTGGAAAAATCTCAAAATCATGGGGCTGAACGCAGAGGGTAACACTCTATTAGCAGAGTTCCTCAAATAAGTGATATCCTTATGGGTTGAACTTCCACTGAATTAAACCGCCATAGAAATTGAGAGAGCTCACAGAACTCCCTTTAATCTCGGCTCAGAGAAGCACAACTAGATGCGTCCTAGTGAGGTTTATGCGTTACCCTACTAAAGAAGCTATTTTAAAAGCAGCAATGAAGAAACAAACTCTCTTACATCACAGAGTTAAACTGCACTTCTACTCTGACCTCTCAGCTGAAGTCCTGCAGAGATGACGTGAGTTTGAAGCAGAAGGCCCTGGCTCAGCGAAGTATGTACCATGGCTTTGCTTACACTGCAAAGCTCAGGTGTGTTCAGGACAGGAAGATACACCTGTTCGACCATCCAGAATCTGCATGCATGTCTTGACTAAAGTAGAAGCTGAATACCGATAGGGCTAAAACGATCCCTCGAGAAATTAAATTACAAAAAAAAAATCATACAACCATATACAGCACACGGTTTCACGCAGATAATGTTACTGTTGCACAGCGCACGCTTGTTGTCACAGTGTTGCCAGGTGACGAAGACGACGTGGTTTGATGGCGCGGATTGCAAAATAGAGTAGCAAGAGGAAAACATATATACACACATACATTATATATATACACTAGAACCTGAGCACATTTTCTTTTTTAAAAAAAACTCGGAAATATAGTCTTTTTGGTTAAGTTTAGGTGTAGCATTATTCAGCTACAGTAATACAAAGCTCAACAGATACCTATGGATGATGTCACAAATATAGTAAGACAAACGTGTGTGGGGTGTACCTGTCAATACATTGCGAAGACGTATGTGTTCATTATCTGTGTCAAAGATTTCTCCAGCAAACACCAGCATGGGTTTAGTGCCCTCTGCACACTTATCATTCTAGAGAGAGAGAGAGAGAGAGAGAGAGAGAGAGAGAGAGAGAGAGAGTGAGAGGGGGAGAGGGGGAGAGGGGGAGAGAGAGAGAGAGAGAGAGAGAGAGAGAGGGGGAGAGGGGGAGAGGGGGAGAGAGAGAGAGAGAGAGAGAGAGAGAGAGAGAGAGAGAGAGAGAGAGAGAGAGAGAGAGAGAGGGAGAGAGGGGGAGAGGGGGAGAGGGGGAGAGAGAGAGAGAGAGAGAGAGAGAGAGAGAGAGAGAGAGAGAGAGAGAGAGAGAGAGAGAGAGAGAGGGGGAGAGGGGGAGAGAGAGAGAGAGAGAGAGAGAGAGAGAGAGAGAGAGAGAGAGAGAGAGAGAGAGAGAGAGAGATTAAGCTAGTGCTAAAACACAAAAGCAATCCAAACTGGTCAGTGACAACGCTATCCAATTGTCCGAAACACTGTCAATAATACAAACATAAAAAGAGTAAATCTTCAAGGACTTACAAAGAGTGCACTGGGATGCAGCATAAGGTCCACAATGATTACTATCTATAGTATCATCCAGTGTACAGATGAAATCACCCGTCCATAAACAAATAGTCTGCACAGCTACAGCTTTGCAGCTTTTTAAAACTAAGCATGCAGAACAACACACTTAAAATTATATTACATAATTTACATTATCATCATATATAACAACAATAATAATAATAATGCTTTACAATTTAAGGAGGGTGGGAAAAATCAAAGGGAATAAAGTATTTAGAGAAAAGGTTTTCTAGCTTTAAAGATGGGAGGAGCGGGAGAGAAGCCAATAGAAGAAAGTAAGGAGTTCCAAAGAGAGGGGGCAGCAACACTAAAACACCTGCCACCTATAGAGGAAAGACTGAACCCAGACACAGCCAGAACAGAATCAGAGGACCTTAGCTTGCGCAATGGGGCATACAGACGTATGCAAAAATCTGTAATAAACTAACCTAGATGTAATGAATAGGTAGAGATAGCTGACTTGGCAACAACAATTTGGTTTAATTAGCATTCGAATTGTGGAAGTCAGTGTTCAATCAATGTGTTAACTCCTGTATAAAAGATATGAAATGACTGGGTTCAAGGCCAAGATAAATCTGAAAGTTATCATTGTAACAATGTAAACCGAGGCCGTGGAAAATGTATACTATTTCCTAAAAGCCAAATGAATGTTAGCCAACAAGTACAACCACACATGTGGACATGGAACTGGCTATAGTAAGCATCTCACCAACAGAAAGCCAGGGGTAGAACGTTTTGGTGGCCAGTAAATCAGCATCGCTACCAAAGCTGTGGATCCAGACACCTTTACAGTCATATATTTGAAAGTGGACACCTCAGGTAATAAACAAAGTCTAACTGTCACATTTTCATAAAAGGTGCATAAAGTCACCTGCCACTTGCTAAGTTTAGTTAGAAAGAACATGTAAAGCAATATACCTGAAGTGTTGTCACTTAGTGAATGATAGTTATGTAAAGCTAGTTTAAGGAGACAGGGTGAGGCAGATGATTGCGGAAGATCAGCATCTCATGGGACTGTTAACAAAACCCTTCCCCTTCATCATCTATTCAAGCTCAACTACTCAACTCTACTCAAGACTGGCAAAAAGTGTTCCCCTTCAAATGTATTCCTTAAGTCAAGCCTATCACTGTGTGTCTTCTGAACAAGCATAACTTCCAATACCCTTCTGTCTTGCGAGCTCATATAACAGTGCTCTTTTTTTAAGGTGCCCCATTTTAATCACCTGTTTCAGCCCATTTCATTTTTCTTTACTAGTACTCTAAAAAGTTTCCTTGGCCACAGCATCTGACTCCATGCCCTCAACCACCTAAGCTCCAGTAATATCATGCTGAGACCCAGAATGCTCAAGTACCACATTGACATGAATGCCCTCAAGACTGTCCTCAGCATCAGGCTCAGCTGATTTACCCTGCTGCCCCAGTCTGAGGGCAATAGGAAGAAAGAGTGAAAAAAGAAAGAGAAAGAAAGAGAGAGATAGGGCTATACCCTATACATTAACAAAACCAATATGATTTTCAAAAACAAGGCAGATCACAAAACCGTCAGAGGGACAACATACCATGGACTATTAATCAATCCATCTAGCAGCTTGAGTAAGACTATGAATGCACTGATAGAAAAGGCAAGAAGAGCTATTCACTATCAAAATATCACCAAACACGTTTACTCTAACAATTCAAATCTGACAAAAAATATTACTTCTAATTAATTTTATTCAATTCTGTAAATGATACCCACTGTTAATTACAGAAGTAACAGGCCTTATAATTTATCAAGGCAGCATGTAGAATTCTACAAAGACATTCCCTCAATACACTGCAAACCTGGCCAACCAGACTTCAGTAACCACTTACAGATGATCTAACAAAAAATTCTCATAACTGCAGTTCGGAGCAGAAAACAAACTCCAATTGCTAATACACATATCTAAGTTGAGTGTTCCTTCACTCAGAGAACACTTACAAATTATCGAAGATGAAGATCTGATTAATCATCGCTGCATTTATAGAGCTCTGTAAACACCTTTAACCAGCATCCTCCTCACCTTGATGTCTTTCAAAGACTTAAAGTTCTCAATGCCGAGCTCGAACATGTCCAGCACATGTAAATCAAACATACGACCTGCAAAACAAACACATGACAAGAGACAAGTTTAACCAAATCCTAAGATTTCAAAATTTCTAACAGTACACATAATTACACTACCGCTGGACAGTTTGATGTAACTCTTTCACGGTGGACAGTAAAAGTAAAATAACTGGACCTGCAGATGGTCTGAACACTGCTCTCAAAAGTATTCTGAGATGCAAAACACAAAGCTAGTTCTGTAGACTCTGCACAGTGAGCCCTCAGAAAAAGAACACTTGCTTATGGGAGGAAAGAGACTAAAGTTGGCTTCTTATCTGAACTTCCCATTTGGCCTGAAAAGGTGCACCATTTACATTCTTGCGCTCCTTAAGATGAAACGGGAAATAAGAATACAATTTCTACTGTGTGATCCAGGTACAAATCCTTCCCTCTCACTCTTTTAGATGCAGCTCCTAATCATGGCAACTCTGCCTGTTTGACTAATTTAATACTGTGTTTATGGCGCAGAAGAGAGAAAGAGGAATTCTTACCGAATACAAGGTTGTTGGGTCTTTTCTTATTGTGTGAGCCAAATAAAAACAAGGAGCAGTCAGTCTTCTTGGAGAAGAATTCCTGAGAGAGAAAATGACAAAGTTTAAGATCTGATAAATACACATATAAACAATATAAATCACTCCTAAATCTAACACTAACCAGCGATGTGGAGTCTTCAAATGGCCTCATGATGTTCTTCCTGAAGAGGGATCGCATTTTCATTATTATTATTATTATTATTAATAATAATAATAATAATAATAATAATAATAAACAAATGACTAAAAGTGACTATAAAAGTATAAGCAGACTAACTTACTTTTTGTACAGTACCGCATTTGGCTTCTTCAATGCGTACTGTAAATAAAAACATGATAATAATTACATCATAAGCTGTAAAACAAACAAATATATACATTTTGGGTGGATCTACCAATATTCAGTCTGTCAGCAGGATTGAGTGGATTAGTTGACCTTTATAAAGCAGTTTGTTGTGTTTTGTGCCTTTTGTTGGTTTTTTTTTTCCAAAATTGATCTAATCAGCTCAGATTTGTAACTAATAGTGGAGACACTTACGATGTCCTTCAAGGCTTGAGTGACTGTCTCACTCGTGTTTCCTCCTTTTATAATCATTGCATTCTTTGAGTTCTCCACCAGCTTAGGCTCTCTGCTCTGCAGGAAGCGTTTGGAACGCTTAGTCTTCGGTTTTCTGCAGAAAAGAAGGGGTATAATATTATTATATGAGAGCTAAGAACTAATGACAATGCAAATAATTAATTTTGTCTTTATTAGCTCATTCATTGCAGCAGACCTGAACTGACAAAGCAAATACTGAATATCTGGTGTTCTGATAAGGCATCTTAAAGGTGGGAGAAAAAACTACAGGCAGCACGTACTAGCTAATGCAGAAGAAAACGAATGCTTCTGCTAGGAAGGCTGACATTATGCTCCTGTTGATCATTAGCTACATCACCTTGGATGATCCCCAATGTTCGTATGACGTATCACTGTGTTAAATGCTGGGTATTAAAGTGAGAGGACACTGATGGATGAAAACACAAACTCAAATCCAAAGTCATTTATTCTGTTGGACTGATAAGGCTGAGGGACGCAGTGCTGCACTACAGAATATCACAAAACCCGAACAGTATTTTAATTTTAAGCTGAACTGTCTCTTTAACTGAAGGGAGTTTTGGATACTGAACTTTAAAAGTCACAAGAAGGACCTTTTTAGATACTTAACCCAGCACTGAATATCTGTTTTGGCGAAAATATAAAATTCTGACAGAAGAGAGTGACCCAGAATCAGCTGTTTAAGCACGAATTTAACCTAAAATATAAAGTAGTGTTAAAGTTGAACCCACGTGTCTGCAGTGCTAAGGTAAAGTTAGCTACTCGCTGTTGAGCTAATCTTTCCCGTTCAGCCACAGTGCTGGTGTTCGCCTCGCAGTCTGCGCTAAAGGCGAATAATCCTTTTAAAAACGCATAAAAATACAAAAAAAATCATTGAAATTCAAACTCACACTACTCCGTCCAGCTGTGCCATCTTTACAAGCCGCTAGTTACTGTAGAGTAAATATGGCCGTCACTTTCAAAATAAAAGTCCTGCTTAACAAATGACTAGAAGTGACTATAAAAGTTTAAGCCGACACTAGTTCAGCTGCTCGTCAAAATATAACTGTGGGAAAAATGTTAGCGGACGATTTTATACACAAAAATATACATTGCTAAGTCACACAATTTTCCCGATGTCCAGAATTGGGACAGGAAGGATGAAGTAACGTAAGACGTAATGTAATAATCACTTTTTATATGAATTCTTTTTATTAAAAACTATACTAATAATATGTTAATTTATCGCCCGTCTCAGAACAAAAGCAACAGTAACAACAGCGGACAGAAGAGTGCAATAGCAATTAGAAATATGTAGGTTTACAAAATGTATTATATTTTTCCAAACTGAACTAGAATTATCAACAGAGTATGAAGAAATATCAGCCGTGACAGTGTGTTAAAGATGTTTATGTGTAGCATTGCAGAGATATCTACTGAATTTAGCATGCTAACCCGCTAGCCACGTGCATTCTGTCTCGTAATACTACTTTGTACCTGAAGAGGCAGTAGCAAGTCACTGTAGTGTGAAGCGGAATCAGGCCAACATGAGAGGATTAAGTAGTAGTCCTGGGTTCTCAATGGCATATTCTACTCCTGCCAGTCATGTTGTTGGAACGAGATTGTCACAAAGTTGTCACAATGTAACTACTTAATAAGGGATGCTGAACTCGTAACATTTCTTCTGCACTGGTAAAAAAAAAAACAGGGAGGAGGGAAGATGGACAAGGATGGAGTGTGAAGTATGAACTGGGAAGATTGACTCATTTACATATTGTTCCTTTAAATAAGAAGACTGCAGAGAACATGGAAATGTTTTCACTTCCATTCAAAATAAGAGGCTGCCACTGCACCATTCTGTATTTGCTTATATATGTATGTATGAATATGTACTAATCAGCCATAACATTAAAACCATCTCCTTGTATCTACAATCATTGTCAATTTTATCAGCTCCATTAACAATACAGGTGCACTTTGTAGTTCTACACTTACAGAGTGTAGTCCATCTGTTTCTCTGCATACTGTAAATGCCTTTGTTATTAATCGAGTGGTGGGTCATTCTGAGCACCACAGTGACACTGACATAGTGGTGGTGTGTTAGTGTGTGTTTTGCTGGTACGAGTATATCAGACATAGCAGTGCTGCTGGAGGCTTTAAACACGGTCTTTACTCACTGCCTACTTTATTAGACATTCCTACCTTGCTGGCCCTCTGTGTAGATGTAAAGTCAGAAACAATAGCTTGTCTGTTGCTGCACAGTTTGTGTTGGCAATCCTCTAGTCCTCCATTAGTGAACACAGTATACTGCCCAACAAAGTGTTCCTATATGGTTCCTATATTCCTATAGGGGCTGTTTGCTGTATAAATCATAGATTAATTCTGAATTAAATACTTTTTATAAACATTTAATTCCTGAAATGTCCTGTCACAGACGAATTTGCGTAAGTTACAATGGTTTCCTAATTAATTTCTTTAACACAAATAGCACTTACTGATCACACATCCCTAACTGTTTCTAATATGCTTCTGTAACCCCTGTAAGACATAAGCATTTCAGTCAGCTGTAGTGCAGGTTATGTTTTGTGTTGTTTAGCCATTTCCTTTGAACTCTCTCATATTTTTGAAGTTTGCCTAATATTAGTTTAGCAAAGGACATATAATACCCCCAATTCATTATAATATGACTGACAACTGATAATTTAAACATGTTTTTAATGTAATAAACTTTCAAAAAAAAAAATTGAACAAGTTCTGGCCTGATGCAACAATGTAAAGGAAGGGAGCATGTTCAAAATTTTTGTCTATGAGCATAAAAGTCATACACAGTATTCTCTATTCAAATAATGTTTGACTGACATACAAGTACATATCATAAGCAATGGAGATAATAAAAAACAATATCCATGCCCACTCTAGTTAAAGTCCCTATAAATAAAGTAACCTTGCCTAACCTAAACTCTTTAACAGTGGTATATGCAATGTGAGAATACACCCCTGGTATTCAGGTGGTCACATAACAGTACTTTGCTAGCAGTACAATGTTCTAACAGTTCCTTCTTGAAAAGCTCTTTTCTAGGTTGGTAGATCTTCTGCATATTATCTGAGACCTTACTCATCACCACAACTATAGCATGCTCTACTGCTATAGACTGAGTACATTAACCTTTTTTGAAGGATATCACAAACAATCACCTGTAGTTTTTTTTTTCCACCACATGTACACCATTGTGAATCTCCTAGAAAATAATTTTGGGCAGTGTCATCCAGTCTTGGTCATCTAACAACAGCTAAAGCTAAAGCAAAGAGCAGCAAGTGTTGTCGGATTTGAATTTTTTATTAAAATAGGGAGTAACCGATGGTGTTGCAGCACATACATACACACGTTCCAAAACACAGAGCGGTCCACTTTTCCTTTTCAAAGCCTACTGACCTCCTCCCAGCAGCCTCATCCCACCACTGACCACACCAAAACAGCAGCAGAATCCCCAGCACATCCAAAGATTAAAGGCTTACACAGATGGAATACAGCTAATCAGACATACAGCACCATCAACAAAAAGCTTTAACCCAATATGAACACAAATCAAAGAATACACACCAAAAAAAACCCCAACGTGAACATGCATTAGTTAGTTATTTACATGAAAAAAAAAGAAACACACTAACCGAGTAAAGCGTTTAATTATAGCTCACTGTTAAACCCAGTGTGATGTTATGATGTGTGCAGTGGAAGATTTATGGCTAATTTATACTGGCAGAAGAGAAAAACCATGGCAATAAGCTGGCCTTTACACCATTTTGTACCATTAGATTCTCAACTAGTACAAAAAGTTCTGGAAAAAAGGAAACAGAATAGGAATGCTACAAGTATTAGCAAGTGCACTAACAAACTATTATAGCTCAGATAGTAAAAAAAAGGGGGAGGGCAACACAACATAGAAAAGTAAATAGTTTTAGATTATATCCACATAAATACATATTTAACCTTTAAATTACCTGGTTTCACTGTTATTATAAAAATAAATTTAAGAACTCTGATAAACACAGATATTTAAAGACACATGTACCTTTAAGCAACACTTAAAATAATTATTTGTTCAAGCTGTTAATAAAGCCAAAAACAACAACAAAACAAAATGTATTGGTTAAACTATTAGCACTATTTGGCACAGACAAATTTTTCCCCAGCAGCCTGTTCGGAGGCCTAACAGGTCAGAAGCACTTCCTGTGGACAATGCTGGGTCCAAACTCCTCATACTCGTTGCGGCCTATCCAGGCGGAGTTAAAAGTCTGCAGGCTGGAGAGAACAGCCCCCCCTTTCCACACTGAGAAGTCACGGTCAGAGGGGCTGAGAACCCTCACACTTTCAGAGACCCCAGCTGGGGCCAAACGACCAAGCTCAAACCGTAAACGCTCCGGCAGACCAGCCAGCAGAGTGTTCCCACCTCAAGGGCACAGAGAGAAAAGACCTCAATAGCAATTAACAAAAATACAGCATGCGTTTAATGAAGAGCTGAACAACTTGAGCAAAAATATTTTTTCTGACCAACATTATTAAAGCAACCTCACTTATGTTCTATAAAATAAGGCAGTTGCTTTGGAGGGAGCATATACACCTTTTCTGGCTCAAAGCTTAAACACTGCCCATCAGACTGCCAGGTAATGTCTGGCTGATTCTGATTGGTTTAACTCTTCAGCAGACTAAGACAGGCTTTGTGATTTGCCTGTGGAAGTTCTCTACCACAGTTTTGATGAAACTGCACGCAAGTTTGATATTAAACAAACATCAGCACCAAATTGAATTATTAAAACAAGTGTTCAGTTCTGGTCCTTAGTACAGTATTGGGAGCTAAAATTTTTAACAATTTGTTAATAGTTTTTTTTATTGTTATAGCTCAACTATAACAGAAATGGCTTCAAAATACTTAAAAATAATTCATTAATATTTTTTACATTATTTTAAACATTTTAAGAGGAGGTTTTATATCTTGTCATGAATGTTTACTTTAGTACACTTTGTGGCACTGTGTTTCCAGAGAGGACTGTTAGAGTTAGCCAGCATTCAATGTTTTGAATTAGTGAAGTAAACATGCATCAGCAAGGTTAGCTATCCACTTGTTAAGCGGAAACATAATCCACCTTCACATCCAAAACACAACTTTATCACCATTATAGCACTCTCCTTGTGATGAAAATAAGAAGAGAAAATGGCTGCAGTCGATAAGATAGGGCAAGTTACAATTCTTACAAAACACTCTGTTAGCTAGCTAACCAGCTAGCTAGCAGAGACCACTGTCTCCAATCTTTATTTCACTGGTTCAAGAACTATAACTCATCTTTATCAACAGCAGACGTTTCCTCTATTTCTAATCACAAGGAAAGCACTGAAATGATAACAGCAGTGTTCTTCCAGGACTCAAACAAAACACACAGACTTGCAGCATGCTGAAAAGACAGAACTTTACGCTCAGGCCTGATTGTGGTAACAAGCAGAATGAAGCTGAAAGAATTCAATGCTCAGAATTTAAAAAGAATATAAGCAAATGTTTACAATCGTTGATAATTACAGCTATTGAGTGATGTGACCAAAACTATTTCACCATACATTACATCACTCAACAAAACACCCACATAAATACACTAAAATGGCAGCATATAGACAGAAATAAAGAGATTAAGTGTTTGTGTATGTACCAGACAGAACAATGTTTCCCAGGAAGCTCCTCCGTAGGTCTATATCTGACTGAAGAACTGATTTAAAAATGCTTTCATGCATCCCATAATAGTCACAACCAATAATCTCTGGCTTAAACAGAATCTCAGGAGCCCTGAAAAATAAAACAGGTAAATTTGTTAGGAAACCAAAAATAAAAATTAAGAAAGAGTGAAAAAAAATGAATGCACAAATAATCACTTGTACATATATATATAAATAAAATAACAGAAAACAAAAACCTGAAGCGTTCGGTTGTCAAGGAAATTATCTGTCCATCAGGTAAAGTGTGGTGAGATTGTGCGCTGGCTCCACCCCCTCGGTTTAGATCCCCCTCATAATCCAGAGCCACGCAGCAGCATCTCTCTTTAATCTCACGCACAATCTCCAACTCCGCTGACGTCCGCATACACACACCCTGCTCCAGTAGTAGCTAACACAAACAGACAAAAGGTTTTCATACCGGTTTGTGATTACGTGTTTAAGATGGCCTTTGCTATATGTTAAATAGCAGGCTAGATTGGTTGTTCTGTGTGTCAGTCGTATTTCCTGCAGTAGTAGACAGTTGGCCACGTAAAGAGATATACAAGTGCTTGCATGCAGACACATGCATGGTCCAACTACTTTTATAGAAAGCTAGGAGGGACAGAACAACTAAACAGAATGAATGACTGATTACATTAAGTGAAGATTCAGTAAATCCTGAAATGGTTTTTCAGGAAACTCTTTGTACCTTTTTGAGCTGCAGGGTGACGTCAGCTCCAGCCAGAGCAAAACGCTGAATAGCATGAGGCAGAGAGTAACCATCGAACACTGGAACACTGTGACTAACACCATCCCCAGAATCAAAGACCACACCTACGCACATGCACACACGTCATTAAAAATGAGGAAACATACTTAAGGAATGTAATGCTGTATGACATGCTATTATATACTAAACTGTAGGTCTTGAATCTGTTTGCTACAAAGCTGTACCCAGAACATACTGCTTTTTCTTATATGGTTGCTTTTGTCACACCAGTTCTTATTGCTTCTATTGTTGGCAGCTGATCAAACTTGTGAACACAAGTCTCTCAATTGATTTTTGGGTCAGACGTGCAAAAGAAAAAGCTCTATTCTACAGACATCTGGCTCCCTGGTCTATGATATGGGTTTGGAGACAAAATTTTAGTGCAAATACACTCATTCTGACTGAGCGCAACATGACTTGTTTTATTTAAAACAATCATTCTAACAGACTGCAATACATTCTGCAAAAGGGTGTATGTATCTAGTGACCTGTGGTGCGTCCGGCTGCATACAGCGCCAGTGCAGGCTGCAGGGCGATGAAAGTTAGGGGAACGTTAAAAGATTCGAACATAAGCTGCACCATGCGCTGCCGGTTAACCTGCGGGTTCATCACTCCCTCCGTCAGCAGCACTGGATGATCCTCAGGATCAACACGCAGCTGCTGGAACACGTGCTGCCAGATCTGCATACAGACACACTCAGTTAACACCATTTTTTTTGTTCATGAGAACTTGAAAATGCCTGTTCTGTACATTGTGTGCAAATTTCATGATAGATAGACTAAAACAAGTCACCCAAGAAAGAAGTCTGGTTCCACTGACTTACATTAAAATTAAAGTATGTTGGGAAAAACTTTATTTAGTCTCATCTAAAGACAACTGTGTTAACTGGAGTTGTTACAAGTTGTTTTAAATATGCTTGCCATATAAATAACTGGGATCTATCAGTCTACCCACCATCTCCATCTGGTCCCAGTTGCTGATGATGCCATTCTTCATGGGGTACTGGAGCGTCAAGACCCCCCGCATGTGCTGGGCGTTATGACCCACATACACATCCCGCTCAGCGCTGCCACTCATCACCTCCTGCACAAAGACACACACACAAAACGAAGACGAGGGAAATTAACAGAACATTCAAAACAGCCCCATAGACAATTTTTCATAGTGTTTCTAGAACTATTTTATTTATAGCTCAGTGATTTGTAAACCTGTTTATTTTAGAAAGTCCTTATATTTGACTTCAAAATTCATATCCACTAATCAAATTATGCTTTAACATGGTCTTTGAAGCTGCTTAAAAGACAGGGATTAGTCAAAGGAACACCGTCACTGCTATAGGGCTCATTTCTGGTAGTGCCCATGAACATTTTCTGGCTGTCCTAGATAAAACACAGACATTTGATGGTTGCAAAAAAAAAATAAAAATAATGCATGTTATTCTGAAATGTCTGTTTACAAGTGAAATACACACCAAACAAACAAGAGAGCAGTTTTGTACCTCGTATTTGGGCAGCCCAACAGCGGTGGGGAATATTACAGAGGGAAGATCCTGATCCGCAAATCCAGCCTTCACTAGTCCAGAGCCAGTGTCCAGCACTATAGGGGTCAGATAATCATTCACCTACACACACACACACACACACACAATCTCTCTCTTTCTCTCCCTCCCCAATGATTATTTTTCATTTTTGGCTTTTTTGTATTTATTCAATGTTAAATTGTTATATTTAGAATATTTATATTCTGTACTATGAGCATTTTGTGCAAAACCACTCTTTACCTCAAATGTAGTCAAATCAGTGACGTTCCTTATCTGAACTTATGACAAGTTCAACTGTTCCCAAGTTAAAATCACATTGCCATATACATTCAGAAAATCAAAATAATCAGCTCCAAAAAACGTCTTGGTTGTGCTTGCCCTTCCAGAAAACATTTGCTTGCTTGAGAGATTCATTGTTAGCTGTTAGCCATAAGCCAATGTTAGCAATACCAGTTGCTAACTGCACTCAGCTTATGAGTGGAGATAATGCAGTAAAGTTCTTCACTTTAGACCCCAAATGAGAACTGTATAAGAGAAAGTAGGCCCAATTCTATTTAAATCACACAAGGAATTAACCTAACAGTGTTCTAGATTTCTCTGGCTGTCCGGACCTTCATCTTGAGCAAACACCTAACAAGTAATAGTGATGAAGAGTTAATTCCAAAAAGTTGACTCTTTGTCAATGACCCTGATTTGAAATGCATTTGTTTAGTTTTTTCATAGTAGTCATCAGGAGGGACATTAACAGAGGAATGTAAAGCAGGAAAGAGTCTGTAGCACACACTCACAGAAACGCTTTCCACAGATCATCATTTAGGTGATAAATAATTTTTAGACTTTTAATAACGAATATATTACTGTTCACACCCTGATTAGATTAGGTAAGATTTAGATTACATCCAAACCTCTCTGGAGCAGATCGGAGTCAGCTGCTGCTGACAGACTGGTGACCTGCAGATGCTCCTTCTTGGGGGTCCATCATTCGTCACACTTACAACTTCAGCATCAACATCATTCTCCTCAAACGTTTCATGAGACTCAGTGTCCATGACTGAACCCTCACAGTCCTCTTCAGTCTGACTGCTCACAACTTTAGCTTCAGCCCAAAGGAGATTCACAAAGCGAGGGTTATTATTGTTTCTGTTGTGTTCAGCCACAGCTGGATAGTTTTTTATTGGAGGATTTTTGCACTCTTTTGGCTTTGGCACCAGAGCAGACACTGAAGTTATAGGAGAGCCATTTGTGTCCTGATCTTGTACATGCCCGTCAGAAACAGTGCTTGTCTGATTGTGTAGTTGTGGCTTTTTCAGCCTTGGCATGCGAGGAAGTGGTTTCAGACCACCTGGATCAAATGCTGCTCTTTCCTGACCAGCCTCTATTGGTGCCAAACCCTCTCCTGAATACATTTCAGATTCTACAGCATCCTTATTGAACCAATGGTCTTCATTAGCTTTAGCCATGCTCTGAGACTGGGTATTTCCACGTGCATGTAATTCAGAAAAGTCTAAAAGCTCCTCCTGCCTGATTTCAGAAAAATCTGGACGTTTGCCTGGATCTCCAGCAGTACAGATTTGTGTGTTGAAGAGGTTTAAAACTACACAAGTATGGTTGGACGACATCTCAAGATCCGGAGTGCCAACAACATCATCAGTTTTTGAAGCAGCATCTCCATTTGAGTTGGACATGGAAACCTCATATGGCTTCTCCTGACCACAATCTATACTCAAATACAGGTTATGATATGTGGATTCCTTGGTGACAGCTGTTAATGAAGAACCGGAAACCAAGTCTGGGTCTTTAGGACTTTCAAACACCGCCTGATTCAAGTCTACAACTTCATCTGTGACTGAAGCAGAAGGTTTATAACTGGTAGACTCTTCCGTGGTTAAATGTAGTGGTTCATGAGATGGCTTCGAGTCAATATAGCCATGAATTTCATCTGTGGCTGAATGAGAAGGTCTGGATTTAGTAGACAGGCCCAAGTCTGTGGAGTAAATAAACTCATCTGTGGTTGAATCTAAAGGTTTGGAATTAGCAGGCTTGGACGTTAAATGGGACTCTGTAAAGCTGCTAATTTGGGGTTCTGCTTCTTGTGATTGCCATCTGCAGTTCATCAGCAGAGCCTCATCATCCTCAATGCTCTTGAGTGCTGAAGCCATCTCCATGATGGAACACTTCACCACCTTTTGATCTCTAGGCCGCTTCTTCAGCTTTCCTTGCCTCCTCTTCTCCTCTCTACTCAAACTTTGATCCAGCTCGTCAACTTCCTTCTTCTCACGCTCCAGCTCCTCTAGGAACTTACTGTTAGGGATGAGACAAAACAAAAATATAATTTTTTTTAAGAAGTACCATTGTTATGTGACCTCATTAAAAAAACGATCCTCACTCCAGCCTACCTCCTCCTTTCTGGAGTTTTCTCAGAGAGACGCAGCTCCTGGATATTCAGTTTCTCCTTTATGATACGCTCTTCAAGAACCTGCAGGTCCTTCAGCTGCTGGAGAACTCCACTCTGGTGCAGATGCAGGTTGGTAAGTGCAAGCGTCTTGTCATGGTAACTTAAATGGACAGGTGAGTTGGGTTCATCCTCTAGTCCTATCACTCCAGCTTCAGCCAGGTCACTGGAAGACATCTGGAAGAGAAATGACACCGCATCATAGGTACATGCACAGAATTATTCAATCACAGCTGACGGATTCTTAAAAGTTCTATAATAAAATATTATTTACCAGGTAGACCCAGCACAAGAGGTTTTTTGTTTTTTTTTTTAATTCTGATGAAACCCTGACCTGAGTGAGTTGGACATTGTGGTTCCACAAAGGCCACTGTCTGTCTGGATGGTTAGCTTTAAACAAAACATCCAAAGCCTCCTCCTGAGCAAGAACACTCTCCTCTTCCTGTTTGAAACGAAAAACAAGAAATGGTTGAAGGTGTTTAACCTTTGGGGAATTAGTACCTTCACTATACCTTAAACTGAGGGTTAGCGCAAGTTATGATCAGTCATGTTTATCTGTACCTGTAGTATTCCCGCTGTGCGACCCAGGATTTCCTCCACAGCTTTGAGCTCTTGCTGCTCCTCCAGTTCCCAGTTTCCCAGAAACACGTCTGATAACCTGCACCGGTACAAACCAAACACTGAGCCACAAAATGATGCTGAGCCACCAATATTTTAAAATTTACCTAAACATTTCTTTAATTAGCATCACATTTATAAGTGTTCATAAACTCAAATGTCATTAACAATGACAAAATTACACCAACTGCTGAACCTATGAACCTTGTTAAGACTGATTTATCTTACTTTACTACCATTCTATCAACTTTATTAACATTAACTTGTACATTTATTAACTCTAACCCATTAGTTTACTTTAATGCTATCCTATCAACTTAACACCAACCTATCAACTTTATTGAGCATTTTAAAATAACTAATTCATAAGTGACCTATCGCCATTAACACTATACTATTAACTTTATTAATGCATACAATAAATGTAGTAGTGCTAGCCTACCACTAACTGCGTTATTATTGGTGATTTTAAATGAGAGAAGTACCTGTCACAAGTGTCATGTCTAACATCATGCAGATCATATGTGTCCCACAGAAGAGTGGGCAGGGTTGTGCTATCAGTTCCGGCCTCTGCCATGGTGCTGGACAAAACATTGCGGATAGGGCTGAGCTCTGCCTCCTGGAAACCCTGATCATCATCCTGCAACACAAACATCAGCCAGACAGCTGAGTGTTTATTCTCATACACTGACATACACATGGCAAAAATAAAAATCTAGATTAGCCGATCAGACATTAGTAGTTAGATTAATTAACTACAGAAATAAAAGCTAGCTGTGTACCCAAGTTTATAGTGATGCAGGTAACATTTGAGAAAAGTCTGAAGATATTCCACAGGTGAAAGTGACTGTACCTGCCATTTGGTACGGTGAATGCACCCCTGCAAGTCGGTCTGAGTAGGCTGGTCACGGCAGTGCTCTGGCAGACTGGGGCTATTCGGCACCCTTTGCAGGCCAGGAGAGTTGGGCCTGATTGTCACTGTGTAAGAATTTTCCAGGTTGTCCACTGGAAGGCTGAGCCAGGGGTTTTTTGGTGCCGCAGCTGACCGCTGGACCTTTATTTCAAAGTTAAGAGAGTCTGTAGTTATCCTAGGGATTATATGGATACTCGCTTTGGAAGAATTATTCCCAGCAGTGCAGTGGTGAAGCTCTTCTGAGTCAGACACACTGGACACATTCTTCTCACTGATCTTTAGCTGTGGAACCTTCAGCCTGGAGAGAACAATAGGACCAAAATCTGTAACAGTCAAATAATGCACCTGCCATAATGTTATTTTTGCCTATAGATGCTAAATAATATAATAATAATAATACATAATAACCATCATTATCATCAAAATGGCTCTTTTGGTGTTTGTAAATAGACAACCAAAAATAAATGAACACATTATCTTGTTACATTTGCTTTTTTTTTTTTTTAAGTTCCATCACCTACAACATTATGTAAGATGCCATATGAGAATCATTTTACACGTTTATCTGGAACACAATTAGATATAGGAAAAATCTGCATGCTTAAGTACAAACAACAACAACCACCTAACTATATTATTATTACAAGCACACTATAATCATTATGTATTTATATACCTTCATTCTAGATAAACTGAAATCTCAGTGGACAGTAGTGAATCACTAACACCTACCTGGATGCAACGTCTCTGCTGAACGGCATTTTGGGCAAGCCCTCAGGCCCGTCCTTTCCTATGTCAGTATGACCACTTCCTGCTCCCTCAAAGCCGGAGTCAAAGGAGCTGAGAGAGGGAGGCTTTCCAGCAGGGGGGACCGAGCCTGGTGTCGACACTGACCGGAGAAACTGAGCGTCCTGTTTACAGGGATCAGGCTGAGGTCTGAGAGAGTGAGAGATGAACCCAGAGTCTGGCTGCACCTCGGCACATCTCCTGGAAGTAAGGTCAGAAGTCATGGGCTCACGGTTGCCCTTCAGGTACTCATACTGCCATTGGAGGGCCAGCTGGAGATCACAAAGGGATGCTGAACCAGGAGAGGTTAAGAGCTTCCTTAAGTTCATACATCTGCAAACCCACAACAATTATGAGGAGTTAAAGGAAAACCCACCATCATCTAGATAAACTTCACACTGAAGTATATATATTTAAAAAAAAAAAAAAACAAACCACATAACCACTTAACAACCACTTATCTGCCTTTATTCAGCCTACAGATGTTTAGCTCTGCTCACTCACAATCATGTTATGAGGACCAAAGGAAGACAAGCCCACCTGTGAGCAAGCTGCTTGCCTGCCGCCTGCAGGTGAGGGTCAGGTATCATATTAGCCAGGTGTGCTAGCTGGACCAGCTCTTCCACCTGAGGACAGGTGTGCACTTTGAGAAACAATAGTGCATGTTTCCACTCTCGCTCAGTTGAAACATCCCCCTGACTGTCACAGCAGGTCACCCACAGAAGGTCCTGCAGGAAGCTTTCACACATGGCCAGACTGTACCAGCTCTGGACCTACGGTTAGTCAAAACAGAGTAATAGTAACAACACAACCAACAATGACAACAATTTTGTGTAATGCGGCGCTTCAGCAGTTATGTTCATCTTCCTGTAGCAGTGACTGTACAGTGTGAGTGAGGTTCTAGATATTGTGCAATGACTACTACGTAATGACATTAGTGGCGGTGTGTACCTTGCTGTAGCAACGGTGGTACAAGCACTGCGTGCGGATGCTGCTGTACTGAAGTTCTACTGCTGATCTAAAGTCATTCTTATGCTGTTCCAGTTCCTCCACCCAAGGTACTCCAATACTGCTCTCTCTCACAGTCTCTGCTAACGTGTGGATTACATCCTCTGCACAACGCACCAAGGCCTACAGCATAAGACAAAACATGCAAGACATCTGAGATCACATACATGTACATACAGTATGGATGACACATTAAGGTTTGATACAATTTAATTTTTGACAGTTTTGACTTCAAATGTCTATGGTTATGTTCCCTTTACAGTAATGTCTGCTATGGGATTTCAAATAAAATGTTAGTACCAAGCTAACCCTGGTGCACATTTATTGGCCTTTCTAGATTATACACAGACATCTGAATCTTGTTAAAGACGCTTTTGTTTGATCTTACTCTAGTAAAAGATGTTGTACACGTTTGTACCCAAACGTCTTTACAGACATTGTGATCCTGAATGCATCAGTTTTACAGTCCTGACAGAGCTGCCACCACTGTTTAATATTCCTAGCATCTAACTAGAACCTGCTTACACTACCATTCAGATTAAAAGTCAGTTATCTAGAACCAGATTTACATGAAATCATGGAAATCTATAGCATTACCATTGCGTGTGTATAAACAGATTGCTCAAAATGCAGCCTCAAAGTTTCAGCTCTGCTGCTGTCTGGAACCTCCTCCATCCTGCAGATCTGCAGTTTCTGTGCCAGATTCGCCATTGCACACTTAATCTGGGTGTTAAATAAACAAACACAAAAACAAATCACTACATATCTGTTAATTCAACTACTCAAAAATATACCAGAAATGGAATGACTAAAGACAAAGGATTATATTTTAAAATTCTTTTTCATATGTTTACAGTTTTATTTATTTGTGTATGTTTTGTTAGCTACCTGCTGAGCATCTCTGTGAAGGTTGATGACCTGCAGCTGGATGTGGGCTTTTGTGAAAGCTTGTTGCCATAGCAGTTCCACTTTCTCCACTGCGGCTGTTATTCTGCATGAGAGAGTAAGTGCAGAGACAGAACTGAGTGACTTGTCTGTTTGTCTGGTGATGCAGTTAGAAAACTGCCCCGTTACTGAAGTCAGTGCTGAGGAAACTGACCAGTTGCTCATCACCACCATCTGAGTCTTTAAAAGTGCACAGTTGAAGAAGCTCTGTAGCAGATAAGATTATTCTTCCGTTAAGAATACAGTTTTATAGCAGAACACTTTTAGCATAACTATAGAAAAAGGAAAGGGAATATCATAGCCATAAAAAGGAGTGCTAGAACGCCATGGAAAAGGTGTATCCTAGAAACAATTAGGGCTGCACAATATTGACATGCAATGTTCGATAATGTTACCTATCATGATGACAATATAAAACACTAAATTATTCAAATTGTCTGCCTCTGTCAGAACATAGTCTCCTTCCCCCACCCCACCTCTTTAAATAAATAGCAGATGCGTAAATTACATGGTGTCTGTTCATAACTACAAGAGCATTTCTTAGCACTGATAGGCTAAGGAACAGTTCTAGCCAGGTTGCATTCTGAATGAGAGCAGTCTGCCTTTAAAAAACATTTACTGTAAGTTTATAAAAATATGATTCATCATACAACCCCAATAACCAAGAAAGCTGACACAAAGTTAGTGCCGAGATAGGTGTAAACTGGGTGTAGCTGCACTTCAGATGGGTTATTAATCAGACATTGTGTGCACCTTTTGTAGTTTTGCAGCATCTCCAGCGCAGTGTGCGTGTAGAGGTGTGTTCCGACCATGGCCTGGTAACACTTATCACTCTCAGGAACACGGAACTTCTCCAACACTAACTCACACTTCCTCAACAGCTCATCCAGACCCAAATCACTGCAGAGACACAGAACAAAGACAGTATTCAAAGGTAAACAAAAGCCAATTATGTAAAACGTACTTTTTAATTAGGTTTAATTAAATGCAGAGTATATATATATATATTAAAACAAGAAAATGTTTCTTATAAGTGAACACTAAGCACCTCATTTTAAAGCAGTCTGATCTAAGATGTACAACAGATTGCTGAGGCAGGTCTGAAATCCTCAAGAAGGAAAATAAACCTCAGAAACTTGTTTTGGCTGTGTTGATCCTTTGGGAATTAATGATGCATTTGCTTTCTGACAGACCTTAAAATGATCTAACCTTAATTAATAGTTGACACTGCAGGCACATATTGGTTTGAAAATCACAGATTTTTTATTATGTTTGTTGCACCAACAAACACAATTTGGTGTTCAGAGCACCAAAACCGAATCAGATAAACCTCAGTAAGAGTGCAGCGTGTTAAACATGATTGTTACCTTCGTATGTGTTGGAGCTGAGCACGATTGGTGGAACAGAAGTAAGAAAGAGCTTCGGGATCAGTAGGAACCAGCAAAGCGGAGACAGACTGAAGAGCACTAATGCACGCTGGCAGCCTACAGACCACTGCTATGAACTCCTGCACAAAACTGTCGATCTCCTGCAAACACAAACACACTTTATTTACCACAAACAGATCACACCAATCAGAGGACAATCATGAGCAGACGAAGCAGAACTGATCACAGGTGGACAAAAAACTATCCAAAACTGTAACAAAACTCAGACGCCCCTTCATTCATTGCCTATTCACTTAAAATAGCCATCAAATCAAGTTTTTCATCTTCCAGGATCAGACCATCACACAGAATCCAACATCTGTGGATGTTTTCAGATCTGAACTAACAGTGGAGCTTGATATTCTCTCAAATGATAAAAGCTTTAAGTATTTTATACATAAGTACCCTTACACAAGTACAGTTTTTTTAATACCGGCCAATACTGCATGTGACACTTCTGTTTTATATGCTAATCTTAAATGAAATCCCTAAATTAAAATGGCTTATTGCAAAAAAGATTATATACATGTGGTTAATTCAGTCTAGTCAGTGTACTCAAATATAAAAATTATAAGTCTAGATCTCTTTTACACATACACACTAACAAGTTACAACAACAAAATCACAGCCCTGAAAGTCAGAAGTAGAAAAATTCCAGCCATCAACACCTCAGAAACACCACTCAAATATTATAAACACTCCACACCCTGCTAGAACATCACCTTTATCTGCAGCTCAAACAAGAACAGAAGTGCAGCACCTCTCCATCATCTACATCAGCCTGACCTCACACAGAAGATACCAGAATGAGAATGAGTAGAGAGTTTCAGTTGCTAATGAGGTGGACGCATGCGTGGCTTGTCGAAGTGTGTATCCATGGCAACAATAAGATCACTAATGAGCTGCAAGATCAAAGCGCTCACACAGCGAATGATGCAGAGCCGGGACATTCGTTTATCAGAAGACAAAAGCCTGTTTTTCCCCTTCCAAACTGGAGTAACAATAAAATATCAAATAGGACAAGGAGGCGGGACCACCCACACCTAACCAACCAGGAGGAGAGACAGAGAGATTAGTCTCACATATTTGCTAATATGAATCAAAGCCCATTCTATCCCCTAAAATATTGATGATTCCACTGTATGTAAAATACTAAATCACTGTATGCATTGGGATGTAGAATAACATTTTTGGAACTTTGGCAAATCGCCAAAAAAATCCAATTAAAGGCCACTTTACAAACTAAACATGATACTCCACATTGCATGGTACTGTTAGAAAAATTTCTGTATAATTAAACATGTAAACAAAATCATTCACAATTATTTGGTGTGAGATATATATATATATATATATATATATATATATATATATATATATATATATATATATATATATATATATATATATATATATATATATATAAAAAATAAAATTGCCGGGCACTGTGAGATGAAAATAGTCCAACAGAAAACTTTCACTGTAAAGAAATCTAAATTTCATACCAAACCCTCTTTATACATCAAACAACCAATTACTGCAGAAGACACCAATACTCTTCAAACAGAACAGAAATAGGTTAGTCTGTACCTGAGAAGCAAGTTAGAAATAGGTACTCGAAAAGCAGGTTTTCTTTCTCTTGCTTCACATCCAGCATCACACATAGTTGTAAATCCTTTTCTCTTTGTATTTTGTGTTTGTTTTGCTATCTAGTGATAACTAGAGGAGGATGGGCTTCCCTTTCTAAACTTGGTTCCCCTCGTGGTTTCGTCCTCTTACTCAGACTTTTTCCTTCACACATCCATCCCTGGCTTGCTCATTGGATCTTAGACCTGGATTTTCTATAGTTGTTTTATGACAACATCTGCTGTACTAGATGTTATAAAATAAACTTTGACTTAAGTAATTGGTGCTGACCTTAACAAAGCTGGCCCAGCTGCTGTGGCAGTAGACGAGATATCCTCCCAGATTGGAGGTCAGCTGGCTGCGGTCAACGTAGTTCCACATCTCACAAACTTCTTTAAGGAGAACACACTGTTCCAATGGAAGACACAGTTTAGATTATACGCCACAGTGTTCATTATCTTTAGAAAACACTACAGACAGTACATATCTAAAATCATATTCTGCCATTTATTTCTTGCTAATTGAATCAGTTTTAGACTTGTGTCTTGCAAGTCTAGGATTATGTCGAGAACTATCATCTTAGGGCTAGCATCTGCTCATGGGTCACATGTTATACGGGGAGCTAGCATATTAGCTTGTGGTTATTGCATTAGATCTGTGTTTTTTTTTTCATAAGATGTTAGTTCTTTGTCATTGCATTAACTGGTGGTTAATTTCAGAATGCAGAAAAGATCTTTACACTCAACATATTAGCTTGTAGCAAACAAATTAATTCAGGACCAACTATATTCTTGCCACTGCAGCAGCTTGGGGTTAACATCAAATTGTTAGTCATATTACATATGATACACATATTAGCTAATGTGCAAGTTTGGAGCTAATACATTAGCTTGTGGCTAGTGAGATTTCCCCACAGATAATGCATTAGCTTCATACCAGCGCACAGCTTGAGGCTCATAAATTGTGGACAGGACCAACACACTACCATATGGCTAGGGAGTTCTCAGGCCTAATATATTTGCACATTAGGTCCCAACGTTTTAGCTTGTGGCTAGCATGCAAGCTTAGGACTAACACTTCAGCTGCTGGATAGGGCATTATGCCTAAAGAAAAAAATATACCAGGCACATTTTCTCTATTAAACACATTTTGAAGTATTGAATGTGTTGAATTAAGATTCTGCCATATTATACTAAACTTAATTCAGTGAACTGTTCAATCATATCAGTTCCAATCAGACAGACATGCTATAACTCAGATAAACCTTGAAGGCAGCATGTGAGGAGTGTTTGTTTTTCCCCGGCAGCAGGAGCTTTTGCAACAGCTTCAGGACATCTCTCTTTCTGGGCTGAACCACATATACAGAGTGGACTGTCTGCCTGTGGAGCTATCAGAGAATTAAACATCAATTAGTCTTAATGATCAACAAATCTCCATAACCAATATAAACAACAACAATTACATATTATAAACAAACAATCTAAACATTTAATCCATCCAAGAAAACAGAGCTGTGAAGCCCTTGAAGTTTCACTGCTGAACATTGTGTGAATGGAGTGAATGTCTCTGAGGTGACGCAAGTCAGATAAGAGCACTGAGGCTAAACTCTTCATTGAATAAGTGAAGGCATATGACTTGCACCCACTAAATGCATGTGATTCCTCACTGCCCTCCCCCCACCTCCAACTCGGTTAAAAACGGACAAAAATGACGCACTTAGCACAGCAACCTCAACTTCAACTTCAAATGAAAGAAAGAAGTTACATAACATTAAAGAGGGAAGGAGAGAGAATCACATTTCTCAACTACTCAGAAACTACTCTGAGCTATACACTTTGTTGGTGGACAATTTATTAAAAAAAACAAACAAAAAACCCCACAGAAGTTAAAAGGGAACTCAACCATTTTTATGCTACAATTTTTTCAAAAATGGTTAACACATCAGAATTGTTCACAGTGTGGGTGATAGAAACCAGAGCTGCACCTCTAAAAGCTCCCTCACACAAAGGCTTTTTGCATAGTAAGAAAAATGGCTATATTTGTGGACACAGCAGCCCATGACTATTACAGGAATTTTGATATATTGGTAGAGCTGTCTTTCAATGATACTGCACAGCGTGCCTGCTTCTGCTGAGATACTGTGCAGAAATATGAACTGAAATATAAAGTGCTTTAAAGGAGTTCAGTAATGTCTGAGCTGTGACGCGTGAAAACCCTCATGTGCTTCATCTGCCTCTGAAGCAGCAGACTCCAGTGATAAGGATTTTCAGTTACCTCAAGCAGCAGAAGGCTTTCAGCCACTTGCCTGGCGATGCTGAGGTTTGCTTCTCTCAGATCAGCAACCACTGACACCAAACAGTCCTCTTTACTCCTACTGCAGAGAGAACAGAGGATGTCAGCGAGTACTGAACAGTTCACTGACAACAGACCTGGGAGATGCCCGAAAGCAGACTCAACCTAAAGCTCAGAAAGTAAGCAAACAACAAAAACTACTACTACTACTACTACTACTACTACTTCTTATAGACCACAAAGCAGCCCAGAAAGGTAGGAACTGACACACACACACACACACACAAAAACACACACAAAAACACACACACAAAAAGCCCACATAGGCTCTTTATTGACACCTGTGCAGACGCAGGCAGTATCTGATGAAGTCGGCCACCTCTTCCTTGGTCACTTCAGACACCAGTTTATCCTGAGACTCTGCCGGGAACACAACCAGAGGACAGCCGTGCTGGTCAAATGTACCTGATAACACAAACACAGAGTACAAATCAGTTCCACACAATAAAGCAGACAACAGAACATGCACTAGCATCAGACAGACACTTCAGAATCCCAACTTTTGTGTTACACTACTGCAGCGCTTAATATAAATGCAGAAATACCAGCAATCTTGTTACTGCCTGAAAGCCTTGCCTGTGCCACTGGAGTGAACCAGTGAGCCAGTCAGACAGAGGACCTCTACTGTCAGTTGACAGAAGCAGAATTAGCAGTTAATGTTCTCCTCTGAGCCACCAAGCTGTTCAGCGACATTCCGAGTGACTTAGTTGAGAGGCATCAATCATTTATTGTGTAAGGCCTGCAAGTTTCACTATTTGCTCAGTTTTTTGTTTCTTGTTGTATACTCCATATAAAACAAAAGCGTTTAAAGGGCCCAGATCATTTTTAAAGAAAAGGCTGAATCTGCTCTAAATCTGGTTTATACACACTGTTCAAATCTTAAAAACAACTCACTTTCTTCACAGCATCCAGATCCAAACCCTAGTAAGTAGTCAAGAAACCTTAAGAGCAACCAAGACTTAAAAGGTCTTCTGATTTAAATTTTTTTGTGGCATCATAAAAAAAAACCCACACACACTTCCATATAATCTGACTATTCAGCCTAAAGCCGTTTAGTGCCACCCACTCATACTGCTGTTATAGGTTGTGTTTCAAACTTTTTAGACAAGACACAGCAAAAGGCAGCCAGTAAGAACAGAACTCCTCAATTTTAAGACCTGTTGGAGCTGAAATACTTTAATCTGGCCATATTTTAATATACATCACATCAGCCATAGCCATAGTTTTTGCAACCTCAGTAATAATAATGCCAGAGTAGGTTACCTTAACAACAATTTCAATCATAAAAGTCCTAATCACATCCACATTAGTAATGGAATAACAAAATCTGGTAAACAGCACTTCCTTTAATATTTTCCTTTTTGCAACATGAGGTTCATGACAAGATGACTGAAATCCACAACATTTTTTGTGATAACCAAAATGCAAGAGGAACTTCCACTTGAAAAGTTCTTCTCAAGGTGGCTTTTTGCTGATTAGTCACACTGAGTGTCACTGGTGGGAAGTGCAGCACATGTGGCATAATTTTAAAACATTTTTATCTGGGCTATTAGGGGTAATTTTGGGAAAATTACAGAGGTCCTTGGAGCAGCAAACATTTCTGTTCCTCGCTCAAAGCACTTCTGTAATCACTCCATTCCAGCCCTGTTCCAAGTTTTCTGTTACCCACTCCATACTAAACCCACGCTCAGAGAATCCGCTATGCCCAATGTTGCGTCTACTTACAGAATGTATGGTTATTAAACATCAAACTAAGCATTCTGCGTTACAGGCTGTTTTTCCCCCCTTTTCTTTTTTTAATAGAAGGTTCAGACATAAAACTGCTGAGGGTTAAAGACACACTTTTAATAGTGTGTCATCCACATTTGAGGGAACACTGATGCTCAGATTTGGAACTCCATTGTCTGTTCACTCTCAAGTTACATCATGCAGAGATTACATACAAAAACTTATGGTCTTACAAGTAGACAGACCCAAAAAAAAAAAAAAAAGAGAAGGAGTAGTTTAGTATAAATATACAAGTTCAAATCAGCAGCCTTAACACACACACACACACACACACACACACACACACACACACACACACTACCAAAGAAATGAAAATGCAAACAGCTCACCAGGGTAAATAACCGCACCAGAGTAGAGCACATGATCCTGGGGCAAAACCGGCCGGGTGGGCACTTCTAATACAGCAATAAAAAAAATTAAAATAAACGATCCTGTACAAGCACACAATGCACCTACATTCACAAAACAAACAAACAAATTAGTACTACGGTCTGTGTGTCAGTAATAGTGACAATAACTAATAGAAATAACAATATTAAAAAACTAAATAAACAATACAAATTATAGACTGTACAACAGTTCTATTTAGAACCCTGAAATTAACATAAAACAATTTACCTATATGGTTATTTACAGGGCAAAATAGTTCTGCAGATTAACAAATAATGTTATCCTATATAGAGATAAAAATAATAGTTTTAAATAAACAGTTTTACAATGTCAAACTTGTAATAGGCAGTTTTACCTTTGGAGTGATATCACGAGACTACCAACGTACTGTTTCACTTCAGATAACACAGTTTACTAGTATTGTACCCTAATTAGCTTTTAAAATGCACACTAGAAAACAATCACCGCATTTTTGCATGTTTACGCTCCGTGTTTCACATAAAGTCGATAACTGAATTAATCGACGCCCTCTCTCTCTCTCAGCAGCTTCTTCGCTACAAACAGCAGCTGAACGGCGTGTATTCGGCAGTAAAGAGTGTAAAACGGATGAAACGCGAGAGAGAAAACTTCTGGAAGTACATGATGAGCAGACATGCGAGTTCTCTCCTGGAGTGAGTTTAGAGAAGACGCTGCTGCACTTGCTGCGTACCTGAGTTAGAGTCACTCATTTCCGCTCCGGCTCTCAGGCTGACCCCGCAGCCGTACACCAGCAGCTCCACAGGGGCTTACTCCAGATTACAGCCCGCTTCAGAGCTGCACAGAGCAGCAGGGACCGAGATGCACCGGCTGGCCGCCATGGCGTATGGAGTGAGTGACCGAGCTAGGAGGAGCTGCTTTATTAACCTCCAGGCCTGCAGGGCGGAGACAAAAGCAGCCAAACACACAGCAACTACACATCAGTGGTCACCGACTCTGCTCCTGAAAGATTCTACAGACTTCAGCTGGTTTCGGCTGGGTCCTGCCTTCAGACCGTGGCCAGCTGAAAGAGATGGAATGGCAGATGATTAGGGCTAACCCTAACCCTAACCTACACTTTACCTGTAAAACCTGCTCAACCAGGGTTTTTTCTGAGTGCAAGCCATTGAAGGACAGTATTCACTGATAATACTAAATTACCAGTCTACTTAGTCTTTATCGGACCTCAGTGACACAGAGATTAATATTTGATCACACTGATTTATTAGTCTACTCAGGCTTGAGCAGAGCTCAGTAAAACTGAGACTAATAACCGATCACTTGTATTTATCTGTGCACTCTAGCTTTAGCAGAATTTAGTAAAACTGAGATTTATCTGGCAATTAAGACTTTAAAAGCGTTCAGTAACACTGAGATTAGTAACTGATTATCATATTGCTTTATCAGTCTACTCAGGCTTTAACAGAGCGCAAGGATTCTAAATTTAATAACTGATCACATCGATTTATTTAGCTTCATCAGAGCTTGGTGACAATGAGATTTATAACTGATCATTACATTGATTTGTCAGTCTACTCAGGCTTTAGTAGAATACAGTAACCCTGGGATTAATAACTGAGGACATAAATTATATCACTCCACTCAGACTATAACAGAGCTCACTAACACTGAGATAAATAACTGATCATATTGATTTATCAGTCTTTTTTAGGCTTTAGCAGAGCCCTGTAACACTAAAATTAATAACTGGTGTCATTTATTGGTTTGATCTAGTATGATTTATTAGTTACCTATCAGTTGATTTTTAAATCATGATTTATTAGTTACCTATCAGGCTGTTAACTCAGATCTTTGTTAGTATTATTGAGCATTGAACATTCAGACTCCAATAAACTCCCAAAATGCACTTACCTGTCATGTGACTCACACAACCAATCAGAACTCTTGTAGTTACTCACACTTGCCTGAATACAAATTTTTTGCATTCTTTATTGTTTCTGTTTTGTTCTTTTGTTGCAATGTATTGCTTCTGTCCTTGCCAGTGCATACCAAGTGTTCTTATGTTTTTGCTTCCCTGTTGCGACTGTTTTCCTACTTTTCTTGATTTTCTGTTTGGTTTTTGTCCTTTGGCCCTGTTTGATTTTCACCTTTGCCTTTACTCTGACTGTGGCTTAGTTATCTAAGTGTAATAATTTGCAATACATAAACAGCTAAGCTGCAGAAAAAGCTACATTGCCTTTGTGATGTCACATAAACAACTTCTGTACATATCCCCTTCTTTGACTGTTCCCTCAGCAGTTTAGCTTCACTCACGCACACTGAATTTAGAATAGAGCTCATGTGTGTATGTCTGCCACAGTAACAAACTTTAGTACAACAAAAGACTTTAAGATTATTCTGAATGGTCTGGTGATGTTTACAGTGGTAGTCAAAGGAAAGAGAGTTCACTATGTCTAAAACACAAATATACACATTTTATTTATATTTTTTGGGACTACATTGCCTCAGCATATATTCCTCCACCATAAATGGAGTTAAGGCCAAAACATCAGGCAGTGTATTTCATGAAATAACTTTCTGTGAGGGAGCTTTTAGAGGTGGATGTCTGGTTCCTTTCTTTAGAATTGAGTGTTTGTTTTATATAAAGATGTGGAAGCTCTTTGGTAGCAATTCTGTATCTACATGTACATGTATAATAATGGGTGGCCTGCGGGGCCTTTTGCCCGGTTCAGTGATCTGTGTAGTTCATTGATTTGACCTTTCTCTGCTCTGTGACTTTACTGACATTTCTTTCTTTTTTCCTCTACGCTTATTGTCAGTCTCAGGTTTGTTCCAGATTGGCACCACACGTTGCCACAATGTTTTTCTGCTGGCGTCAGCTTGAAGATGTACAGGGAAGAACAAGGAAAATAACATTCACCTAGTTACATTCATCCTCTAGTCCTTTGTCAGTAGTCACAAGATGCTGCCCTCAGGACAGTTTTGGCTGGATGGTTTTGGTGCACTACTCTCAGTCCAGCAGTGACACTGTTGTGAGTTGTTTAAAAACTCCAGCAGCACTGCTGTGTCTGATACACTCATGCCAGCACAACATGCACTAACACATTACCACCATTTCAGTGCCACTGCTGTGCTGATAATGAAACAAATCCCTAATAGTACCTGCTCTGTGGGGGTCCTGATCGTTGAAGAACTATGTGACAAAGTATACAGAGAAACGGATGGACTATAGTCTATAACTAGAACTAAACGTTCCTATATGGTAAATGGAACTAATAAATTTGATAGTGACTGTTGATAGAAGATGGTGGGATTACTATTATGGCAAGCCATATATTCATACAGTTTTATGTAAAACTGACAGCATCCCAGCAACATATTTTGTTGATTTGCTACATGAAAGTTATTACATTGTTTAACGTTCTCCACAGTTTATTCATTCTTCTAGGCCACAGGTCTTTGGTGATTAGCATTTCCCTTCAGCAAATGCTCTAAATTTAAACTATAAATGCTTATTAGCTGATGAGTTGAATGAAGTGAGGCAGAATAAAGTTTGCAATGCTTTAGCTCACAAGAGTTGCAGAACATGCTAGTTTTAGACCAGAATGTCACTTGGAATGCAGGCTACTTGTTTACAAATCTCTAAAAAACTAAATATCCGTGACATTTCATGTACTATGAGAACATATAAATGATCAAGTATTGTAATGTAAAATCACTGCCATATTGCCTATTCTTAAAGGGAAACGGATTGTAATCTGAGATGTAAACAGTCATTCAAAGTGGCTTGGTGTAAAATGCTTTGTTCGACATAAACTACTGAGTAAGAATTGTTCATAGTGGTAGTGATATGAACCAAACGTCCACCTCTAGAGCCTTTTTTAGACTGCCAGCCTGAATCTGATTTTGATAGTCTGGACAACAAAACCACAGGAAATGCAATTTTTGCTAAGACCACATTTGAAAGTTGTTTGAAATGCAATTTGAATCCGATTTTTGTGATGGAAATTACTCCATAGTTACTGAAGCCTAGGTTAATACATTGCATCCTACACAGATATGTCAGTGATGTCTGAACACACAAATTTGATCTGATCACCTCTAAATAAATGAGGACAGTCAACTCTAAAGATCTTATCTGAGATACAAATCTTATTCGTCTGCAGTGTGAACAAAACCTAAGCGCCATATTTAGCTAACAACCTGAATTAATAATTAATCCACAATTGCTAAGAGCTAGACAGGGAACACACGCCTGCACCTCTTAGTGTGTGATTACTGTTCATTTTGACTAAGCGGCAGTTCTACCATCAGGAGATCACAAGTTCGATTCCTGGTGTTTGGAAGTTGTATTGCGCATAATCAGCCGCTCTTTATTTTTGGTTATCTATCCAGCCAATAAAGAAACATTGGTTAAAATAGTCATAGTAATAAACATTTTAAATCAGAACATGTTTTCTTCAAAACACTGTATATATTCATAAACATAAAAATAACTCTATAAATTATATAAGAGCTAAAAAATAAATTAAGAGCTAATAAGATGCAGGCAGTGAAAATGATTATACTTCTCTCTTATACAAAAAAATCAGCAATGATACACACAGTTTATTGTATAAATAACATCATTCAGCAGTGTTTTTTCTCCAGAAATATATGATAATACACACCTGAGGCAGGTTACTGAGTGCAGTGAGTTGCAGGAGAAGAGCTGGGAACAAGGATTTGTGCACAATCATTACAACAGCGCATTGTTAAATTCAATTATAATATACAGTCTCTGCTGTGTAACAAAGATGGACAGCAGTAAGCATTCCCCTTTAGTCCCACTTGGAGCTTTTTCTGCGCATGTACTTCTCTCCCGCGCTGTCTACGGCTTCATAGAGCTCCTGTGTGTTCTCCTTCACCGCGTGCAGGTAACCCAGGTACCCCACGCACAGCGTAAGAGTGACCAGGCCGAACGCCATCATTGGCTTATTCTGATGAGGAGACACCCACAAACAGCAGAGATTTTTATTAAAGTTACAGTGATAAATTCTGCTCTAACACTCTTTTCAGAGTGTAAATAAGTTACACATCTTCTACAGAGACAAACCACTGCACACTTTAATACACAATTACTGGTTACTGATGGAACTTTACACACTGGAGGAAAAACTAAAGCATATCAAATGTGGCTCTGTGCAAAAGTTATGTTTTGATTTTGAATTTTGATACAAATAAATAGATACTGACACATTTAAAGGCCAACTCCACCTACTGTTAAAAGTTTCAACATAATTAAACAGTTAAGATTCACATTCAGAAAGGTTTGGTGTGAAGTGCACAGTGCTAGAGACCTGTTCAGAGAAGCGGTGCTAGAAGCCAGACATTCACCTCTAAAAGCTCTCTCATAAAAATCCATTCACAGTGAAGGGGTATATGCAGACCACTATGAGGCAAAATAGTCCCTAAAGAAATTTTAGATTTACAACTATTTTCCAATAATCAACATTACATATAAATAGATTTTAAAGATTAATAATAAAAATAAAAAGAATAAAACTATTAAAATTGTCAATATTTGTTTTGTAGACGTGGTGAACCCAGGTTTCTGTCACCATCTCTTTAAAAAACATTTTAACACCAAACCACTCTGAATCACCCAATTTAAACCTCTGGCACTTAGGAGGAGAAATTTGAAAATAATGAGTGGAATTCCCCTTAACTACATAGCAACATCAGTTTCATTACAGTCTTCTTATTAAGAGGTATTAATCTCACCGGTTTGATGAATAATTCTGGATTAACTGCTCTGAACAGAGTTGTGCTCTTCACTGCTCTCAGTCCGGGACTGCGATACTGATTTTTACCGTCCGGCTCCATCACAAATACACTGAAGCAATAAACACAGTCATCGATAAATAGCTACAGAAGAAATTACAGTAACGTATTTAATAAACAACAGAATAACAAACAAACAAACAAGTCCTTCTGAATTTACCCAGTGCCTCTTCGCCGCTCTAAAAAAACCAAACACGGCTAAAGCACTGCAACGCCGCAGCGCCATCTGCCGGTCCGGAGCACCAAACTGCTCTAACACTCTTATTACTCAAGTACAACTTTTTTTAAGTACAATTATGTCCCACATAAATCGTCATACACAGAATTGTCATAATTATTATACACACATACAGAAACCATTTGGTACACATGTGTTTTTACAAAACAAAAATGTAAATAAAATCCAAGTGCAATGATGTACAAAACATTTAAACTCTATATTAATATTGAAATAGTACAAAGACAACATTTTAAACGTTGTAATAGCTGATAATTGTTTTTTAAAAAATATATTTTGAATTTGATAAAACCGTTTCAGTAAAGTAGTAACAAGTTTTTTTCAACCCTTCTATCAACTGCACTTTGTATGTGTTTGAAAACTAAGAAAGCAATTGCTGTTGTCTTCTTAGTCATATTTTTTTTTACTTTCACAATATTCAATGAAAAGTTCTTATAGAATTGTGGTACCATTTGCCAGTGCAGACTTTCACAGAGTGATGAGCTCTCCCTATCTTTACTTTTAAAGGACTTTACCTGGGATGCTCTTTTATACTCTTTTATCTTACTGACCTGCTACCAATTAATCTAATTAATTGTGAGATGTTACACACCTGTATCATCTTTTCAACATTTGGTATGTTGTCTTTGTACTGTTTAAATTAAATGTTTAAATGATTTGTACAATGTACTGTAACTAAAGAAGTGACATTGAATGACATTGTAAATAACAGATAAATTACAGATAAAAACACAAGTGTGCCAGAATAATGTTTATGATTAGTGGAATTAATCAAAATAATGTTTGTTTTCTCATTATCTTGAATCTGTGCATTTATACTATACATACAGTACTGTGCAAATGTTTTAGGCTCCTGGGGACATTATATATTTAATAAGTTAATTTTCCAGACACAAGACTTTATCAATACACTTTATTTTTCAAAACATTTTACTTCTTAAAAGTTTAAATAGTATTAATACAATAATTAGTGGTTTTACATATATCAGTATGTTTATTTAACACTTTCCGGGCTTCCGGGCAAGTGTTTTTGCTTTGACTACTCAGTACTTTATTACACTAAAACCAAAATTGCTGGTAAAGGAATTGAATAAATTCTGGACATCCAGGAGAAATCTGGAACTAAACTTTGTTCTTCAAACTTGTGCACAAGATATTATCTACTTCTTTCTAAATAAAGATTCATGCTGCTCTATTTTGTATTTATGCTGTTCTAATGATATATGGTGTAGTTACTGGTGAAAATACACTTGTTGCTAAAAAAATGCTAAAACGACTTTTGCACAGTAGTATAAATCTATTAAGATGAAAGCATTGGGAGTTCACCTGTATTAGAGACCGCTCACTTTGCTATAATGCTGGATGGCCTCGAAGTCATTAATAATATATGAACAGGTAAAAACATCCCACTGTAGTGGTTAAATTTGCATGACCTTCCCAGCTCAGGTACACCCAGCAGATTCTGCTCGATCACTACATCTGTCTTCACTTACAGCCTCCTTTAAGGCTGTTTGAGCCAATAATAATAATAATGACTTTTATACACATAAATGTAATATAAAACAATGTACAGCAAACATGGCATAAACCTAAAAGCTGTAAGAGAAGGTATATATGTATATACCAAGTCAAGTTTATTTATGTAGCGCTTTTTACAACAATGTTGTCACAAAGCAGCTTTACAGGACTTTGAAAACATGAAAACATGAAGTCACAACATTAAACCCCTGTGAGCAAGCCAGAGGCAACAGTGGCAAGGAAAAACCTTGGGAAGACCCATCCTCCACTGGTCAAACAGTATTTATAGTTTATTAAAATAAAAGGTGAGTCTGATTGTAGTAATAGTTCGCAATACTTTTGGAAAACGCTGTATTTGTGTATTTTGTGAATTAGTGTAAGAATTCACAGCTTGTACATGTCTGATTAGTGGTCTTCGTTTTCGCCCAGGCTCAAAAGGCTAAAATAACGAATAGCCCGATACGCTCAGGTGTCGCCTTCCTCACTCTTTACTGTATACACAGACGTCAGGCGTTCCCATGGCAGTCAAACAGGTGCGGCACACAGGTCAGGTGGATTTGACTTCCAAACGGACTGTGTGCTTGCACACCAGTGAGTGGGCTTTCCTGCGTTAAACAGGGAGACCCCTGTTCACACCACTCGCCCTGCCTCAGGGCCCTCAGGGGGCAGGAAAAGGTCAACATCTTACCTTCTCATTTGTTTCTTATTAGGTATGTTTTATTCTGCTGATTTATTGTGGTGATTTGTTATGCTGGATATATGAATAAGTTCTGTAGTAACAGTGGTTCTGTGTTCAGCCATGACCACTTAAGAAACCCCTGAAGTGCTGAAATGGTTACATGGAGAAAGAAAATGGTTCTAATGTTGCTTACTTTTTTTAACATGGTTTAACAATTTTACCTTGCAAAAATCTTTTAAGCATCTGTTGCTTTTATAAAGAACACTTTTTAGGGCATATAGCCTATTTTCCTTTATTATACAGAGTCATTTTTAAAAACGTCTTAAAAAATATACAGGTTCACTTAAGTAAATGTTCACAATTTAATACAATGTCTTTTGTTAAAAACCTATTCTATTGGTAGATTAACGGTTCTGATAGAACTACACTCTTTAAAATTATTCTTCAAGGGTTCTTTCATAAAAGAATTGGTTCTATTTTCTATAAGTATTTCATGCATAAAAAGCCAAATTGTTCTTCAGATTGATGGAAAATGTGTTTTATATGGTTCTTTATGACAGCAAAAAGAGCAAAACCCCTGTTGTTATATAGGACCATATACAACACATTCTGAATAATTATTTGGCATAAAATGCTTCTTTTTAGAACTTGTGGTTTCCCTTTACAAAATAACCCTTGAAAAATGTGGTGAAATACAAACAATTAAACATCCAAAAACACATTTTATGATAATATTTTTGTTCTTGATTTAATATACAATAATGTGGTTGAAACGTTGGTTAAATACTGTAAACTAGATAATAAAGGTATTTTTAGATGTTTTATTTAGTCATTCAATAAAACAAAGATTTCTGGATAATAGATTTTACCTGCAGCCATTGTGAAATCTTCCACAGCTCTGTTCATCATTCTTGACACACCTAACATGTATTTATTTAATTATTTATTCATTACCTAGTTATTGATAACTAGGTAAAAAAAAACTAAAACTTTCAAGAGTAACAACATCAGTTTACTTTGTGTTGATGTTGAGATTAAAAGCAAGTAGCTAGTATGGGTAAGGTTAGCTTACTAGGTTAGGTTACTACTGAAGTAAGCATGTTGAAAATTCTGACATGTCGATTTTGTGTGATCTTGCTGTAAACCAGCCAATCAGGTCATCACATTGTTTATGAGCTCACCAGAGAAAGAAAGCTCGTTTCATTCTCTCCACCAGCTTATAGGATGTAAGTAGATATGTAAAATCAAATCTGCGCATTTTTTTACCTCTGCCAAAGTCATACACATTTTGTAAAAAACATCAATACTGAATAAATGTGTTTTATGGAACTATTAATGTACTTCTTTGCTGCTGTTACATAAAGGAAAACTGAAGATCTGGGCACCAGCATTCTCATACATGTGCCTTGGGTTGATTATGGTCTAAACACACTGAGTTTTCTTTGGCTTTATTCTGTTTATTTTCAGCATTATCTTGTATCACTGACTATGAGAAAGCTTTATGAGCAAAACATTAACACTATTATATTTATCATTAATATTTTGGTTGACTCTGTTGGGGTTGCAATTGTTTGTCCTGTATTGTGTAGGTGTTCTTCGTGATGAACTGGGGTTTTCTGGAGAATGTTCTGAGCGGAGTAAATAAGTACTCCACGGTGGTGGGGCGGATCTGGCTCTCTGTTCTCTTCATCTTCCGTATCCTGGTCTTCGTGGCTGCGGCAGAGCAGGTGTGGAAAGATGAAAACAAGGACTTTGTGTGTAACACCAAGCAGCCTGGCTGTGAGAATGTCTGCTTCGACCAGTTCTTCCCCATCTCTCAGGTCTGACATTTACATCTGCTTTAAACACAACATGCTCATTGTTTTGTGTTGTAGTTAGTTTGAAATGATCATGTGAACTTTGTTGGAATGAACACCTGCAGCCACAGTAAATAAGATTAGACATCCCCGCCATGGACACATTAGCTCAATAGCCTTGTTAGCACTATAGACATGTCAGTGTCATAGTCCAGCTAGAGCCTTAAAGTCACTATCGACATAGACCAGCATAGCCTTGTTATCAACATAGACCTGTTAGCACCATAAACCCATCAGTGTCACAGGCCTTTAAGCTCCATAAACCCATCAGTGTCATAGAACTGTTAGCACTTTATACTCAACCGTGTCATACACCTGTTATCTCCATAGACATGTTATTGTCAGTGCTCTCTTTATCACCATAGAATTGGAATTACCATAGACGTATGAATGTCATAGACTTGTAAGCACTGTCATATTTCTATAGACCCGTTACTGTCAATGTCCTATTAGCACCATAGACCCATCAGTGTCATAGATCTGTAAGAATCATAAACCCATCATTGTCATTGGTTCAGTAGCTCCATAGACCTGTTGCTGTCAATGTTCTATTCGCACCATAGAACTGTTAGCATCACAGACCCATCAGTGTTATAGACCTGTTAGCATCATAAACCTATCATTGTCATTGATTGCGCCACAGCCCCGTAAGCAGCACAGGCCAATTAGTGCCATAGATCTGTTTGCTCCATAGCCCAGCCACTTTCAGAGTGCTATTTGCCAATAGACCTGTTAGCTCCAAAGACCAGTTACTGTCAATGCCTTATTAGCCTCAATATAACTGTTAGCACCACAGACTTATCAATGTCATAGATCTGTAAACATCATAGACCCATTAGTACTTTTGTTTATTACTGTTATCATCTTTAGTTATAGTTATAGCTATAGACATTAATAGGTATTATATGTAATAATTAATATGACTTATTCATATGTTAGCCATAGAGCCATTATTACCACACACTAGCTAATGGCAAAGACCTTGACTTGTTAAGGCCACAGCCCTGTTAGCATCATAGGCCCACTAGCAGCACGGAGCAATTAGGCATGTTAGCCCCATAGAGCTTTTAGTTCCACAACTCTGTGAGTACCGTAGCCCATGTTGGCACCATAGGCCTGTAAGCACCACGACTCTGTGAGTCCCATAGCCCCTGTAAGCACCCTTGCTCTGATAGCACCATAGAACTGTTAACATCATAGGCCCATTATGCCACAAACCTGCTAGGATCACAACCCTATTAGAGCTATCAATCCAAAGCTGTTGATAGTCCCATGAGCGCACCTTTCTAGAGCACAACAGTCCCAGAGAGTTTAATTGAAAGTAGTGTGTGAATCAGAATGCACTCTAACTGTATACATTTGCACCTCTCAGATGCGACTGTGGGCTCTGCAGTTGATCATGGTGTCCACTCCGTCCCTGCTGGTGGCACTTCATGTGGCGTACCGTGAGCACAGAGAGAGCAGACATGGGAGAAAGCTTTACGAGGATAAAGGCAGGATAGACGGAGGCCTGCTGTGCACCTATCTGCTCAGTCTGGTTCTGAAAACAGCCTTTGAAGTGGGCACTCTTTTGACCTTTTACTTCTTGTATGACTTTGATGTACCCAGGCTACTGCAGTGCAAGGAAAGCCCCTGTCCCAACACTGTTGACTGCTACATCTCCAAACCCACAGAGAAGAAAATCTTTCTGTACATCATGGGCTGCACATCCATCCTGTGCATCATACTGAATGCGACTGAGATGCTCTACATCATGTCCAAACAGTGCTGGAAGTGCTTCAGCAAAAGGTCTGTGGACCTTTCTCTCAGGGATTGTATCTTTTTATTGTGCTGTTGCTAATTGATGTTTTTTATGCTTGTAACAAGATGTTAGAAGTTTTCTGGTTTTATTAGCTTTTTAGTTGCGCCTAAAATTTTTTTTATCAAAATTGTAAATTGCTTAAATTCATTCAGGCATTAATTTTACTAGAGCTTCATTCTTGATCTACAGCTTTGTCACTTAGTCTAGACACATCCAACATTTTCTTACAGATTCAAATTTCTTGAAACCAACCAGCCTGTACATTGACCCGCAGTAAAACTGTTTTTGTATTTTTGTAAACAGATAATACAAACTTTGAATAGTAAAATAGTAAAAGCATAAATAACAATGGTTATTATTTTTATTAGGTACATCCATGTGGACCATAAAGGGGCGTGTCATTGTCATTCTTCACCCACCCTCATCCTCAGCTCAGCTGGACTAAAGCCTGAATCTGTGAGCAAAGAGGAAATTATTCAGTTCCAGTCACCACAGTCAGTGAAGGAACCAATATGAGCAATGCATTTCATTTTCCATGCAGAAAGATATATAGTGTACATAGTAATGCATATACTTCCACATGCTTTTTTTCATTTAATTTATGTATGTAAATACTGAAATGTATGTTGTATTCTCTTTGTTCTGTATTTCCTTTTATATGCATCATTTAAATTATTGATATTAGTTTGTGTTACTCTACGAGCCAATAAAGTCATTCAGATCCTGAAAAGTGGACTCTCTGTTCTAGATCTGCAGCTATTGTAACAAGGCAATCTTTTATATAATCTTTATTCAATCTTTATTTATTAATCTTTAGTCCTAAAATAAAAACATAATATAAATGACATATATTCCCCCCACTTTCACTCCAAATGTAGTCAGTCAGCTAAGACATGTTTGGAGTCTGAAGTATGCTGCTTTTTTTTTTTTTTTTTTTTTAAAAAATGGAGCTAGAGACATAGGTAACGAGACATTAAGAATGGCCAGCTCTTGACCATGTGGCTTCTCCAAAATGTGCTGTCTCCTGTTTAGATCTTCAGGCTTTGCTTTGTTCATTATTTCTGAGTATTAGAACTACTAATACTCATAATTGCCCATTTGCCAATGATTTGTCCAAATGCAGATCTTCAGTTTGGTTACCTCGTTATTACTAGAACAGCTAACAAATAATGGAAACTTTTCAGCATCTGCCATTTGGTAAGGTGTTAAATCATTACACACTTGCCTTAAAGTGTGTTACATTACTAAAAAAATGACAAAATAGACAAAATGTACTTCTAGCCAAGCTAGCGTGCATTTATCTGTTAGTAGATGTGAGGTTTCTAGCACATGGAATACAGTGCTCGAAACCATACTTAAGTCCCTTAGGTAACCATTACTTGTGGCTTCAAAAGCCTTGTAGCTCCAAGGATGAAACTAAAGACGCTAACCTCAAAGACAGTAGAATACTTGTGGACGTGTTCTATGGCGTACCCTCATATAAATTCTGAACATGTAGCTTCATCACTCATGCTTTGTAAGTACTTTTACAAAAAGTAGCATGCAGACAATTCATCTTTAAATCTTTTATAATAAATGCAAATATATCCAGTGCATCACAGTGTGACCAAACTAAGGTACATACAATTAAACCCAAATTTACATCTCCCAATTAACCAAACAAATAAAAACTTGGTGTAAATTACAAAAAAGGTGCTTCATACACATCAGAGCTGCCTTTCAGGCTAAATCCAAAATTGTTTTTTTTGGGGGGGTGGGAGCCTATAAGAACAGCCGCTGGTACTTCCAAAAAACAACCAATCCGAAAAATGAAATAAGAGTGTCAAACAGTTTATATCAACAAGGATCAAAAATACCTTGTCTACCAGAGAAATAAGGACAACAACGCAGTGGTACAAAATACAAGCTGTAATAAATTGGTCTCAGTTGTTTAAGGTACAGACTGCTGGTGGCAGTAATTATCCAGAGAACCGTTATGTGCACACAGACACAACATTATAGACAGTTTTAAATTTACAATGCAAGATAAACCAGACCAAAACAGTTAATTATTGACACACTGCACTACAAGTTTCTATCTGGAAGAGGGTCTATTTTACTTCAAAAGTAAATCACATCCCATGGAGTATCCAAAAAAGTAAAATCTTCTGTTATTCATTTAAAAGTTCAATTCCAAAGGCAACAAACTGTGTTGGATAGCTTCGTAAGGGCATGCTTGAGAGGTATGTAATTATCTGCGCTTTTAGTTTTCAGCTATATAATGACTAATACACAGTCCCACTGAGTGATTAGCAAGCGCCTATTAGCGTCAGGGGCATGTACTGTTCTACGTTCAAGACTTAATCAGCACGATCACAACCCGAACACAGATTCTTTCTGAATTACCACAGCAGGGCGCATTTCATGCAGCTGTTTGAGCAAAAGTTCAAACACATTTGAAAAACCTTGGTGCACCTCAAAAGTCACATTTTTAAGACAGGTTAGCTTCTGTGGGTTCTTAAATTCAACAAGTTTCAGTACATCGGACCTACTACACACAACTGAAGCAGTCTTTAGTTTCACTGTGGTAGTTTTCTTGCGTGGAATAGTGTCCAATGTCACCATGGCTTTCTTTTTATCCTCAGACTGGCTGGACTGCTCCAGAAATTGTAGGAAGGACACCTCAAAGCCCATAGGCTTGAAAGAGCTCAAGGTTGACTTTTGCTCAGGTACCTCCTCTTGCGGCAGCGTGATGCTCGATGAAGTGGAATCAGAGTTGACGTCTGCGTAGTTGACTGAGTAATTGTGTGTAGTTCTTAGCCTTGTCACTCTATTGTGAGTTAAAAGTTTGTTTTTATTGCAGGCTGCCTTGCGCGGGCGTCCTCTTCTCCGCTTGACCACCACCACTGAGATATCGGAGCTTGTGTCGGTGGATGGTTTAGCATCCTCAGTGGTCTCCTTTTCAGACGCTGGCTTAGAAATTTCTGACTCACTTGGAGCAGTGTCCACAGCCTTCTCATTCTCTGACATCTCCATGGAGCTTTCATCTGACTTGTTAGTATCATCACTTCTTGACGTGATGCGTTTGTACCTTGACCGTGGCAGCTTCTTGCAGTGTATGTAGTTGCTCCTCTGCTCCTCCAAGTACTGTTTTGGCAGACCGTGCTGGACGTAATGCTTTATTATATTTCGTTCAGAGCTAGCCACAGTCTCGCAGCCTTTGATCATGCAAGGGTACTGCAGTGGAAACCTCTTGGTGCATATGGCAGAGGCCTCATCCTTAGTTTTCAAAATGGGCTTTCCATATTTCGTCCAGTGGTTATTTCTTTCCGCTCTTCTCTTCTTCTCAACTAGCTTCTTTTCAGTTTTCTTATTAACCTCTCGGTTTTCCTTCTCAAGGCAGGCATAGGAGGTTTTCCGAGGACGACCAAGTTTGACGCCTTTAGATTTCATGAGCTGGAGTTTATAAACATCCTGGTGTTTTTTCATTGTATGACGCAGTAGATTTGATCTCGTTGAGTATGTGCATTCACAACCCTCGACTTCACACCGGTATATTCCCTCTACTGGATCTGACTTGGACACTTTTACATATTTATGCTCTTTGTCAATGTGGCTAACATATTTCCAAAACACTGTGAAGGTAGAAGCACAATTTGGCTGGTCACACTGAAATCGGCCCAAATTCATGGCAGACATCATAGCACCTGCTTTATCGAGACTTAGCCTGTGGAGCTGAAGATAATGTTGCAGCAGGTCTGTCACTACCAGGAATATCCGAGAGCAGTCTTTGACTTGACACCGAAACTCCTGTGCTTCAATGTCTTTATCATCAGGCATATGGTGCTCTTCCAAGTCCTCATTTTCTTCTTCTATGTCTGGTTCATCATTATTGACCTCAAATTTGGGGAGTTCAGACTGGTGTACAGCTTTATAATGCAGAATCAAATTCTGCTGAATCGTGAAGGCAGCCACACAGCCCTGATGGACACAACGATATGGCCTATAGGGGCTGAAAACATCATCCATGTCTGTTTTCTTAGGTTTTTTTGCCACTTCTTTTGCTTTAGGCAATTTAAGTCTTCCCAGTTTAGGCTTCTTGTCTAGAGACAGACGGCCTGTTGATGCACTGACTGCTGGTCTAAGGGGCACAACGGGTGCACCTATAGCCAATGATCCTCCAGGTGGCTTTTCTTGAACATGTTGACTGGGTGCAAAGATTCTTGATGCAAACTGCCCATTTAACTGTTGCACCACACTTGAGGGAGCTACCAATGAAGGGCCAGATCTAATCACTGATGGATGAGTGGCAGCCTGACCTTGGGAAGTGGTTGCAAGAGCTGTTTGTATAGTGCCTTGGAGATTAGTGTGCAAAGGACCAATACGAGGTTGCTGTACAAAGGGCTGCACATTGCATTCTGATTTTATTCTTCCATCAGCAGGCACAAGACCAGCACCATCAACGTGCTGCTGTTGCCCACCTTCAACGACTGTGTTTTGCATGGGAATGTCACTTGGATTTCGCAAATCAGAGATATTTGGAGTAGGACAAGGACTTCCATCGCAGTCCACGGGTCGTCGATTGTACTGATGCTTGATTCTCATCTTTGCTATCTGCTCCTGTGTGTAACTATGAACAGTTTGATAATGGACTTTGAGATTTGAGTTTCGGGTGAAATTCTTAGAACATACTTGACAAGTAAAAGGGGCCAACTTAACCTGGTCTTTCCTGTATCGATTAAGCATGTCATCTGTGTAGTTATGCAGTTTGATAAGATGTTTGAACAGGGCATCCTTCGTCATTGCTCTGTAACCACAACTACCACTGTCACAGGAAAAGCCGGGGATTTCAACGGTTGAGTTAATAACATTCAAGGTTTTAGTTAACACATCATTCCTGGGAAGTTCAGCAGTGGCATGGTCAAGTTCACTCACTTCTCTATCCAAATCTAGTCTTTCAAATGCTTTCTGAATTTCTGTAATTTCATCTTCCTGCTGTACAGGAGAATTAGTAGATTCATTGTTAATGTCACTGGCTGTAGAAACAGATGCCACAGAGCCATCATCAGGTACAATGCTGCCAGTCTTGAAAGCATGTTCTGAAGAAACTTTAGCCTCATTTACAAAATGATGCTGCTCACTTTGAGGAACCCTCTGGATTACATGGGATGACTGTTGAGGAACAGTCATCGTAGGACTTGATGGAACAGAGTTTTGAAAGTTCACATCACCTTGACATGAACTATTTTTCTTGTGAAAATCTCCAGCTAATATCTGCTCACGAAGCTTTTCCTTTACGCTCTTTTCAGATACCAGATTCTGAGCAAGACTAGCCATGGCAGCCAGAAGCCCATCATTGGACAGTCCGCTCGAATTTACAATGGCAGATTTCTCTTTGATCTCCTTTATCCTGTTTAGCGTTTCAGTTTGAAGAATTTTGTCAATAGGATCAGTAGAAACCCTGCTAAAGGAAGCAGAAGAGTTGTCGGCACCTAGCAACCGAGACAGAAGTGGATCTGAAAGATCACTGTTCGTATACAAGGGATTACAGGGCTGTGTGTAATTCATTTGATGCTGATTGTTGTTTTCTTTGATATTTCCAGTGTGCTGAATCACACTGCTTTGGCCATCTTGAAGGTATGAGGCTGACGCATTTGTAAATGTCTGATGTCCACTTGCAAGAGATTCACACAGATTTGCTGAACTCTCAGTGTTTGACTTACTATTGCTAGTGTACGAGGAATCCTTGCCATGTAGGAAAGTGACATTGGGGAATAATTTTGGGTCAAGAGGACCTTTATTCACTATATGCAGTGGTTGGCTGGAATTCACATGTACAGAGGTGTGCTGGGGAGCATTCACAGGGGAGTTCAGAAGATCAAGAAAGGATGTGGGGAGGTCTGCAGTCAGGTCAGTTTCATCAAAGGCTTTGCAGTGGGCACGTTTGGACAAATGTCCTCCAAGAGACTTAGGACTCTGGAACTCTCTAAAGCACCTACAGCAAATGAACTTACCATCTCGGATGATGGCAGGCCACTTCGTTCTTCTGCTTCTTTTTGCTCTTTTTATGTCACTGCCATTTGTGGCACCATCATCTTGAGCTTCCACAACTGAAGCATTTTGTTGGGAACTGTTTAATGGTGGCAAACCCAAACTTGGGTTTCTCTCCAGTTTCACAACACACTCTGTATGTTTAGAAAAAGGTACAGAACTGCTGTTGGGTTGCTGGCTGTAGAATGATGTGGATGAGTTGATGGGGTGGCCAGTTACAGCTGGATTGTTCATCTTTTGGGTACTGTCTGTTTGGGAAGTGAAGTTACAAGAGGCATTACTTTGAGGCTGTAAATAGACCACTCCTTGACGCTGGGCATCTGTTCCTTGGTCTTGTGAAACTGTGTTCAAGAGAGAAGAGAAGTGATTGCTTGTAAGGGCATCAACATTTGAAGTCACAGCTTGTGACTGGCAGGTTCGCTGCTGAAGCGAACCGTTTACTGGGACAGAACTCCACGAGGGGTCAAGTACTATATGGGACTGATTTGAAGAGTTCCCCAATTGTGAGAGCACAATGGGGTCTAATATACTCTCCATTTGGTTGGGGAATGGCTGGCCAGTGGAAGCTGGCAAATGGGAAGAGACTGTGGGATAACTGGAGCTTGGGCAGCTTGCTGGGTAAGCAGATCGGCCAGCTGGGTTCTGCATTTGTGTTGTAGGAGCAGGAATTCTATGACCCTGCTGGCTCTGTAGGGATGCAACTGAATTTGGGTTTCCATTTACAGACATAGATGTGTTTGCAGTCTGATGTATCTTACTATTCTTTCTTGCTAGCTTCCACTGGGTATAAAACTCAGGGTGTGTAGCTTTCATGTGCTTCGTTAAACTTCTATAGGAACAATATTCTCGAGAACAATTTTCATACGCACATTTGAATTTTTCTTTAGCCTCTGCTTGTGGTCCAAGGCTGTCTCTGTGCATTGGCTGGGCTGGTCTGCTCTCTGAGACTTGTACATTGATGGGAAAGGAAGTAACTTGTGGCAGAAGCCTCTGGGACACAGGCATTACAGTGGTACTATTAGGGGTAGTCTGTGTTAAGGACGACACGTTACTTCCATATGGGGCTTGATACTGTGCTTGAACCTGGACTATGGAATTAGGACTATACTGTCCATATTCAGAATGCCCATTGTTGTACACAGGCAGGTTATGAATTTGTGAAACGGCACCCTGTCCCTGCAGCTGTCCCTGCAACATGTCCCTTGAGGGTGCAGGCTGATAGTCCTCCAGAATATTTTGGTAAGTAGATGTTTGAGGAACTGAACATGGTGCAGCAAGGATTGGATCACTTATCAGGACATCTAGGAGGGAATTCTCAGGTCTGGGTTCGTTTAAGGGAGGCATGGGGTTCACAGGAGGCTGGATCACCCGGTTATCCATGTGTGGGATCTGCTGTCGAGTAAGATCTGGATCAGGTGGTTCGGCTTTATGCGTTCCAGGATCAAAAGCCTGTGTGGATCCTGGACCAGCAGAACTAAGCATGCTTTCAATGGAGTGCTTCACTTTCACCATTCCCATTGGGTGATCTGAAGGGTTCAACGGGCAGCTAGAGTGTAATAGTGGCCCTGAAGGGAGGTCCTCCTTGGCTAATTGTTTGGACTGATCTGGAAGACAATCTCCAGCATGAGCACTTTGGCTCTCAGGGTTTTCTGCCTTTACTTGCTTAGTGTTATGGCTCTCCTCATGCAAATCTAACTGAGATTGAGCATGAAACACTTTATCACAGCCAGGCACTTTACATGTGAACGTGTTATAATGTTGCGCCTCATGGTCATAGAGTTTATAAGCATCACTGAAAATCCTTCCACAACCAGGAAACATGCATTTTGCCTTAAAGAACGGATGGTCTTTTCTGTGCATTAGGAGCTCAGCATTGGAGTCAAAGCTAGCTTTGCAATTCAACTGAATGCAAATATAAGGCTTAATTCCACAATGGACCTGAAGATGATCATTGAGGTGATTGACATTAACAAACTGTCGACGGCAATACTGACAAACTATCTTTGAACTCTGCATTTCAAGAAAGCGCTTTGCCTCTTCGATTTCACCGTGATCCTTCACATGAGCAATGAGATTGCGGAAGTACTTGAATCCCTTTTTGCATTTTGGAACAGGGCAAATGTTGCCCTCTTTTTCATCTGCTTTGAAGCCGACAACTTCAGTCTGAGGGTCCACTGCATCTCCATTGTACAAGCTATCAAACTCTCCATTGCAGTTGTTTTTTGCCTTGGTCTTTCGTATATGATGTTCACCGCTTTTAAATTTCAATGTAGAAATGGCAGGAACTGCAGATTTTTCGTTTGCTAATTTTCTTGTAGTTTTCATTGCTGCCAGGCGCTCTTTGCAGGACATTTTTACATGTGATGCCACATGTGGGTCCAGAGTCTCTCTTGTTTCAAAAGTCTCTACACAGATTGGACAGGTGTAATATCCATCTTTGAAGTGTGTCTGAGCATGACGCACTATTCGATGACCAAGAAATTCCTTATCGCACAAAACACAATACTGCATGTAAGCTTGCCAATTCCTAAACCTAGCTGACACAAACCCTTTCTCCCTCAATTTTTTCATTTCTCTATTTTTCTGTTTCTGATCTGATATTTCCTTAAGTTCATTTGTAGCATCCAAAAAGTACTCAGAATTGTCCTTGAACTCCACAGGCAAACCCAAATCATCACGCTCTACTGGACGATCATCATTTAGCTCATCAATGGACGACACAATAGACGCTTCCTCACCCATAAGACCCAAGCAATGGCGCTTCAGTGTCTTCCAATCCCAAAACTCAGGGTCAAACGGCCATTGGGTTTTAAAAACCAGAAGAAGTTCACATCGTAGAGAGTTTGGTATTGGAAGGCTCTCCTCCTCAAGCTTCTGATCTGGCTCATTGTAAAGTGTCTCCACAGCATAGTATGAGTCGACTGTCGGTTCCAGAAGAAACTCTGTCAGCTGGCAAGCTCGTTTGACTTCTAGGTCGGCAGGCAACAGGCACGAGATGGTTTTGCAGATGGTGGCTTTGTTGGTCCCCTCACAGGATTCCATTCGGAGAGCGCGTATACACATCTCAATGCAGGCTGGCAATCCAGTCTTGTCCAGCTGCATATTAGAAAAGAAACCAAAGTTCTAATATAATTAAAAAGTTTCTCCACTTCAGTAGACTAAACAAAAGAGATAGTACAGGTTGAAAGGTGACACCAACCTCTGACTGGATAACTTTTATGAAAAACAGAAGGTGGAAAACAGTTTTGGCCAGACGAGACATCTGGCGGCATCTCTCTAGAAAGCCTTGCTCGGAAAGCTCTAAGCGTTTCAGAAGTTTGCTCCAGAAAAGGGTCAATTCCCTGAAAGACAGAGAAAAAGTGTGTAAGTAATCATACAATTATTATCAAAAATAGCAGTTAATCACCACCAACAATCACAGCACTTGCGATTCAAAAATCAGTCCCCATTTAAATCAACATCAATGATAGCACTTTTTCTCCCTGACTTTATACAAGACAGCAGACAAAGCCTATCTATCCATGCAAGCTGGATGACTCACCAAGCGCAGTAGGTGTCCTCCTGAAGGAGCTGTCGGCTCAGAAAGCCTGAGCACAGTGTGAACGCTCCTTTCTCATCCCCATCTGCCTCCAGGTTACAAATCATCTCCAGAGCATCCTGACAGTCCACCTTTGACAGCTACAGGGTGGGAAGAATGAACGGTTACTACCATATCGACATTTTTATAAATATTAAATTGCTAGCATCAGACAATCAATGCATATATATAAGAGATGGAAGGATCGATCGGCCATATTTTTTTTATTATTATTATTATTTTTAATCAAAATATGTGATCGGTCGATATTTCTACAATTTAGCCGGCCTCGAGAGCCGATTGATGGCGTTACACAAATGAGCCTAATTTATGTATTTCCAGCTGGCGGTTCATCCAGGAAGAGAAGCCCTGCGTGCAACCCCCTCTGGCCAGGTTCCTACAATTCCTATTTGAACCGCTAGGTGGAAATACATACCCTTTTCATTTTCGTCCTCTCTCTCATTCATATATATATATATATATATATATATATATATATATATATATATATATATATATATATATATATATATATATATATATATATATATATATATGGCATGCAAAAAAAAAAAAAAATCAAACCTAGTATACCTAACAAATATCCCAACAACACATTTCTGAGGAGGGCATTGCTCACCTCGTCCATCAGCGTTTGCTGCGAGGCCACAGCGCACAGGCAAACAAGATAAATCTGCTTAAACTGGACCCTCCTTCCGTCAAACTTTGGGAAATCAGCACACGCTTTAGCCAGCAGGGCAGCCCTGTCCATGAAGTTCTCTTTAATAAGGTACTTCACTCGCATGTGCAGCAGCTCTGGGCCTTCATGAGTGAAGAACTCATAGACTAAAAGAAAACAAAAAGAAAGAATGTAGGCTGCAAGTTAATGGGACAAGTTTTACAGTGAAATATTAAAGGTTTGCTACTGACCACAAGAATCACCACAGGCATTGCTGCTAAGTCCAAACCTAGAATTAAGCAGCATAAACAACCCTTTACTACAACCTGCTGGAGTTTTTAGTATGTGGTTCTACAAACTACACAGAGACCCAAGTACTAATCACACATGCAATTATTAATACTTAATCACTTAATGTTTATGTAATGTTTAAACCAATAAGTATACCAATGAGCCATGTTAAACATTAACTACTACCTATGAAGCAAGTGCTACAAATCTGGCACAGCAGTGTTAAAAACTTGCCTAATTAGGAAAGGATGCTTTCAGCCTGAGCACATACAAACCTTTTATGCAAACAGTCTCTCGCTGTGGAAAGAAAATATAATCTAGTTGTCTGTTTAGTTAAATCTAACTAATCACTTACTTGTTAAGGACATTTAGAGTTATCCCGTATATTTCCTTAAACCCGGCCCATACTACATTTATCCTTGCCCAAATTTAAGATTTTTACAAACTGGAGTGATTTTCTAACTGACAGCACAAACAATTTAGCAGTGTGAGAAGAACAATGAGACAATCTGTAGCACTGTTCTGGAGTGACTGGAGGCTCTCCAAGATTATCAAACATTTGATTTGCATGACATTTACAAGTTCTGTAATGTAAGATGGTCAGCAATGTAACTGAAGGAGGCAGTGGCCAATTAAAGAGCTAGAACGGAGAAAAATGGCGACAAGACATGCATGCACACCGAAGACAGAGGAGTTAAGAATGAACAATTTTTCTAGCCCCAACTGCGTTTTGTAATCACATATTCATCCCCACTCTTCGTTTCCGTTACACTGCGTGTGTGCAAACAGGTTCGGTCCAGTTTAGCTTTGTTTGTATTACATGATTACAGGATGAGAGATGTGAGCACTTTATTGCGCTCCAAATACTCTCTTTTTGCCAGATCACCAAGTATGTACATCACTACTGCAAAACAATAACGAATTCTATAAAAAACTTTGGTGGTTTCTGACCCATCTATACCGGAGATATTTGCCCTTCTTAAAAAGGCAAACAACAAAAAAGAACTGTATCCTTTTTTCCCCAACAATGTTTATAGAATGCAGTCAGTACAGAAGTTCCCCTTACATAAAAAAAATCAAAAAACCCTCACCCAAATGGAAAAACCCTGCCTCAACATTGTTTTTGCACAGAGGAACTGTTTTTCAAAAGAACAGTACACTTTCAGTCCACTTGTTCCATTTTTTTACTCTGCAACCCAACTAGTTTAATTTAATTAAATAAAGTAGAGAAAGTTTTTACTTGAGGCACGTACAACTTGCAGTGATTGCTGTACAGAAAAAACTGGAGGAAAAACATACTCTTTTCTTCTTGGGTCGTCTCATTGTTGAGAATGCTCTGTAGTGTGCTGTGAGCCCACAGGCCTCTTTCTCTAGTGACTGCGAACAGCAGTCTCAGTTGAGGGATGCCATTCTCCTGCAGGAGTGAATGGGCCATCTGCACAGACAACAATATTTTAATTTCACAAATAAACAGGACAGTGCTTTGCAAACAACCAAACAAAAACAAAGTTAGCCTTTTAGGATGTTGCTTAAAGAGAACATAAAATAAACACAAAACAGATGGAGGGTGTTTGTACAATACCTCCACAGAGGATTGAAACTGCTCCCATAATGCTTCTGGAAAAGCAGCAGATATGGAAAGCAACAGCTCTACGCAACTCCTGTAAAGCATAGTAGGAATTCACAAACATTAAATCCACAACACTAAGGAAAAAAAAAATATGAAATGGGACAGCAAAGATTACTCAGCCACGTTGGTTACACAAACACATCAGCATGCTGACACAATTAATCAAATAAATTTTAGTAGATTAAATGAGCAATCATAGAAATACTCACTATTGATAGGCCTAGAAGTAGTTAATATACTAATGATACTAATATGGCATACGTAAACATTAATGCAACACTCATCGTCTGCATTACATTAACCATAAACCAAATATAAATGGTCAAACAAATAAATAAATAAATAAATGAATTTGTACTTACAGTGAAAGTTTTTCTAGCAGGATGGGGACATTCTCACACTGAGAAAAGAGGTGAGAGGACGCACGGGCAAAACTCAACAGAGCTACAGCATATCCCTCTAGAACAGGCCCGGGGTCTTCATCACACCTCCATTGTTCCACATACTCCACCAGCGTCTATATACAAACATAAGAAGATTAGCCATTTTCACAGAGCAGGGACAACATTCAGTAAAAACTGTGTTTTTGTATTATTCTGAAGGTGGAGACTTTTCACAACAGCTGATTAAACCGATTACATTATTTAAATAGGCCTACACTTATTTTTAGGCCAAAACTATTTTGGAAATTGATCATAATTGTAAACAAATAATATAAATGTATAGTTTTTTAATAAACAAAGCAACATTTTTTTTAACTTTTTTAAGCCATAATCTAAATACTCTGGTTTGTACCGAGCAAAAAAAAGAAGCTCAAAAACAATTTCAGCAGCAGAGAGCAGCTGCTTTAATGAGACACACAAGTGACTGCACTTTAGGATTCATTTAAATATGACTGACACAAACGGAAAAATTGGGTGTGAAGTGCAGTCTCAATCTAGAGTAACCTAGAATAAGTTATAATAACCACACTAGAACCACTGGAGCTGAAGATGTTTTCATTTTCCCCACTACTGACATTTAGATCTTCATGTTACGTCCCTCACTGTTGCATGTTGTGGACAAATATTTGTTTACCTATACAAAAGAAATGCAATAAAAAAAGAATCAATGGATCAAAATATTGTGATACTTCAATAAATGTTTAGGATACACAATGTCACGTCTTATTTATTCAGATCCGGAACAGGAAACTAATTTTATTATACTAAAACCAGTTAAAGGGGCTGATTTTGCTGTCTTTTTAATGTTCTATGTTATACAATGTCAATGTTCCACAAGTGCCATATACACTATGTGTGATCACAACAACAGTATATTGTAATATTGCTGAGCCCTACTAAGTATGTTTTGGAAATTTGGAGACCAATCACGTGGGGATGCGCAACAGCAAAAACAACATTCTACAGGGCAATTTATGATTCAGTCTCCTTTCCCAAGCAGAGGAATCTACTGATTAAAAGAGACTTGAAAGAGAACTGGTGAAGAACGTGTCTTGCTTCATCTGATTTTGATTTTGAGATCATTTGAAGCCAAAATGTCGACCCAGACCTGTTTGTAACGTTAATACACAAACACAGTGATGTATTAATACGCAATGATGTACAACAAGGCATGGAAAAACTTGGAGCCTCTGACCTCAGTATTAGTATATATATTAGGCGTTGGACAACACTACCCCATTTTTTTCCAAGTATCTGCCAACTTTGACTTAAATGCTCAATATAAAGCTATAAATCCAGATATTTATAGTGTTCCACTTTTTATATGTTGTATTTTTTATGTCTTAGCCTGAATAAGATATAATAATCTTGAAAGAACACCATTTACTGGTTGAGTAAATGCACATTAAAAAGTTTCAGAGCTATAAAAAAAAATTGCCACAATGCAGAAACACGTGCAGCCATTTAATCAATAAGCTTCATGGTATCGGCACTCTCTATTGTCGATACCGATAGTGTGTGTAAGTGCCAGTATCAGTGCCGATACCGTTACTGTATCAGTGCAACACATACACACATACATATACATATACATATATATAGACATACATACACACATACACACACAAGACTGCCCCTTTCACTTACTGGTAGAATAGCTACAATTAAAATGGCTGTATATTAACCATATTCCTGTTTTCAATCTCTGAATACCACCACAACTACAATTAACCATTAAATAAACCATGCAGAATTAAACTCACCACATTACAGAACTCAAAATCCCGTGGGGGGTCTAGAGGCACCACATTTTCCCCATTATTCAATGCAAATTCCAATACGTATTAAAACGGATCAAGTCTAACACAATCGCTTGAAAGTGGGTATGGCGAAAAAGGGTGGATAGGGAAGGAGTGTTTATGTCCTACAATTATCTAACAGAAACATAATCTTTGGAAACATTTTTGGAAATATTTGCAGTTATGGAGTTGTATGGTTCCTAGGTTCCAAGGGGTCATAGGTACTCACTTCTTTGTTAATTACGTAGAACATAAGGAAAATCATAAGGCATCTGTATTCTACAGAATAGCCAAAGACAGAGAGACCCAGAAGGCGAAATACTATTACAGGTGTAGTATCAGCTGTGAGGATAATACTGAGACATTCGAAATCATCTAAAATACCAAACTTGAAAGAGTGAGTGGATTTGTTGATAGAGTGCTTCATACAAAAGAATGTTAACTAGAAAATCTAAATCAATGCGGAAGAGATAGCAGGATATGGGAAAGTCTGTGGGGTAAGATGTCATTGGACGTGTAATTCGATTGTATTCTCCAGCACACCTGAACTTCCATGTCACATTTTTGTTTTATTTTTGTTAACAGCACGTACATCATTTTAATTGTACATCAAAGATGTCTACATAGAGAGATGTCTACTTAAGTTAGCATGTTAACCAGCTAGAGGAGAACAGATTTAAACACCAACCTTTTTCTCTCTGATATTTTTCCCCATGCACACTTGTTTTAGAATCAGACCTGTACTGTGGCATGTGGCTCTGTTTGGGTCTGTAGCCTGATTGCTAAGCTACTACTGGAGTCTCAGTCCTGGATGGCTGTGGCATTGCTGGGGATTTTTGTGAAAAACAAATGTGATAAATGTAATAAAAATCTATTGTTTTTGGCTTGGTTGGATCACATTTTTCATGCAATATAAGTAAATGCAACAGGATTTAAACATCTCATTATTATTCATTATTATCATAGAAAAGTAGATAAACACAACAAAAATTGTGTGACAAAGCAGAATGAGGTATGCATATGTACTCACTGCAATAGATATCAGCACTGATAATGTCCATATAGAACATAACTTCCAATCATCTGTTTAGATTTTGCTATCTGATAAGATTATATTCAAATTTGTAACTTACTGGTTGACGCAGAATGATACTTTCCAACTGTAAAATATGGTAACACTAACAATTGATATCTCATGTTTCTTTGTTTTATGACGGACCAATCACTTTAAATAATAAAAAAAAGTGCAATCAAAGCTGTAGTTGAGTGACACAGTTCAGTAAGAAAGCTGCCGCTTATGCAATGAGACGAAAATATAGGTCAGTAGACCAGCAGCAACAAACATTACAGAATGTAAATCTCCATCGTTCCTGTGCCCACTAAAACATGTGGATGCTTACAAGATGTCCTTGTGTTCCTGAGCAAGCCGATGTGACAGTACATCATTCACAAATATTTTCTTCATTAAAGTTTTTTTCTTAAACTTGTTCTCGAGAAAGGTCCTAAGAAGAAGTATATGACAAATTCATGACATCTTTTTCAACTGCAAGACTGTTCTCACATTTGTGCTCGAGTGTGCATAGATTCTGTTGGCTTCTTAAAAACAGTTGGTAAATGAGGCCCATTGTGTTTACTAAACAACCCTTGAAGGATCATGCTTTTAGGAGTGTAAAGAGTCTGCAAAAACAGCAAAAAAACCCAGTGTACAGTAGGTGTATAAAGTTGCCTTTATATGCTGAAGCAACTTTGGTTGCTTGAAACATAAGGCTAAATTGCACAAGAGTTGAATTACTTAAAACAAGCGCCTTTTCTTGGAAGTAGTACCATAAACCAGCCAATGAAAATGCCACCAGCAATGAACTCGAGACTGGATGTTGGAGGGGTATCAAGTAAGCTAATACATACACTAAAGTGTTTAACATACACCATACAAAAAGCACAAATACAAAGTAAAGAACCAAAGACAGACAAAAAGAGACATACAGAAGTAGAATCATTAACAGCAATACATGGGGGGGAAAATGTAAATGCTAAAAAAATTACACACTGAATATGAAAATATGTCTGTACATTGGAGCAAATCAACATGTTGCATGTCTTTGAACTGTACTGTAATATTACAGGTAATAATAATATAATAATTATACTGTTTATCTGGGGTTTAAAAATTAATTGTTTTATACAGATCACACTGCAATTTGAAAGAAGGCAAATTGCAGGAGCTCCAACTTTATCCACTTTTTTTAAGTTCTATAAATTTAACCTAACAATACAGACCTAGTAGGTTAGCACTCTACATTCCGCTTTTAAGCTAAAAAAAATTGTGCTTGGTAGTTGGAAACTCATCCATTTTACGTGAAGCATAACTTTAAAATATAAGAAGACACAGGCTAAAACCTCTTTAGAGATATGCTAATTTAAGTGGGCAAACCCCCATAACTGACCCTATGTAGTGCAGTTTAACATTTAAATGTACCTTATAAGAATTAAATTTGAACTAAAATGTCACTGTTTATGCGAGCAGCATTTGGGCTTTAATTTATAGACAATAATGACATTTAAACACTATCAGTATTGAATAGAAAAATGGGAGTTATTCCCTTCAAACCTGCATTTATCTGCCACTGGCAAATAACAGTTTAAATTAAATTACAGTTGGATTATTTCCCACAAACTAAGCTCCAGTCCTGTTTTGATCACGAACACCAGCATATCCACTTTTACTGGCTTGAGGCATGAATGCGGAATGAGACCTTTTTATATATTTACCCCCCCCCCCCCCCCATCATCAGCTTTCCAAACCTAAAAGGAACATTCAAATTAGTAGCCTCTGTTCTACATATGGGTAATCAATAAGTTTTTTAGATACATTTTATGACAAACTGTATACATTCAAATGATACTATCTGCACCTAAACTTCATTCTATTAGACTTTTATTGTTATGTTTCCTCACTGCTTAGTGCAGTTACACTCAAAGATTAAAATGTGAAACAGCTGTCCGGTTCCTCTCAGTGTTCCTGCACCTACATATATTTCTGAACAAGCATATCTGGGACGACGTTGATAATGATGGTGACTAATGTAAAAAGCCCTGCATAAATACAACTGATCTGGTTGACTAGTTTAAGTGATCATTGTTTTCATATGTAAAGTATAGGTTACGTTGTAGCGTAAACTATCAACATTATGTGACACATTACCAGATCCTTTACATTTTATAATAGGAATATGGAATATAAAAAATAAGCTGGTAAAAATGGTGCCTACATTAGGCAGGTTGGAATCACAACCGACAGCAAATTAAGAACTTCTTTAACAGACAACATTCACCATACTCACTAGCGGTAAGAGATCCAGCCACCCATAAACCTACATCTGAAGTAAAGTTGATAGCATCACTACTAAACAACAAAGCTGACGCATAAAGGGTCACAGTTTTGTAAGACACTGATATTTTTCCTCAAAATGTAGCCCTGTACAATAACGTTAGCTCGCGGTCAGTCAGACAGGGAGCCGTTAGGGTTGGTTTGTGCTGTAAGGACGCACCTCTTGTTCATAACCAGAGGAAGATGTTAGACGCACAGCCTTAAAATGTCCCGCTTCCTTCAGGTCAAGATATCCGACCTTTTATATTCAGCTATCTTTCTCATTCGTGTTTACAGCCGTTAGCTCTCAGGCTAACAACATTAGCGTGGGGGGATGGGAGCGCTCACCGTGCAGAAGGCCTGGCAGTATTCAGCGGACTCCTCGGCGGGCCGCTCTCGCTCCCTAAGCGGAACCTCCAGCCTCTGCAGGCGAACTGAAAGCTCCATGAGGCTTCCGTGTCTGTCCCGCAGCCCGGTCGCGCTGTCCTCGGCAAGTTCCAGCTCCTCCTGCCCGTCCGCCATCTTCACATCCCGCTCGGCCGCGTACGCACAAACGGACGTCACGTGACACGCCAGACTTGCTCGCGTCTATACGTATTTCAGGGGGGCAATTAGTGTTTTTTTCCACACCAGTTTTCCGGCACGCCCATTGCTCTCACGCCAGGATTAGCTATTACTTTAATGAACAACCGCATTCCCGCAGGCCCTGTGGTTTTGAATTGACTAGTGATATTATACACCCGCATTCCGTCAAGCCTCGCCCCCAAGTAGCCCTGCTCGCTACGTTTCGTTCAAAACCCGTATTCCGTCAAGCACCGCCCTCCTGCGCTAGAAGTATTTTCCTGGCTTATGCCCGTTTTTTCCATGCCTGAAATCTGACAGGCCACGCAATCTTCCGCCGCTTATACTACAATTTGTTTAATTTCACACCCGTATTTCGGCAGCTTCGCTCCCGTGCACAGAAAAGAGCGATTAGTTTTATTTTACACCCACATTCGGTCAGGCTCTGCATTCAGGCAAACCCCGCCCCCAAGCAACCCTGATTGCTAATGTTGCTCCTAATTCCCACCCGCATCCACTTAGCGTTAGATGCACCCTGCCTGGTGTTCTATTTACTGTTTTTTTCCATTCTAACGTCGATTCTACTGCGATTCTTTTAACCACCCCCCGTGTTTTACATCTGTACTCCTTTTAGCCCCGCCCTCCTGCGCTAGGATTAAATTGTGCTACGTGATGCGACTGGTGTTCTCGCCTGTCACGCCCCGCCGACCAACTCTGAGATTTGCTGGTGGCCCAGGCTGATATCGTCCCGCCCTCTAGTTAGTGTCCAACAGTATCTCATACCTACCTGCTTTAGGATTGGCTAAACCTCACTTGAATCGAATAGCAGTCGTCACGGCTCCTTTTTCTGGGCTTGGTTAATTGTAGACCCACCCCTGTGTTAGTTATATACAGTAGTACTAGCCTTTCTATCTCCAACTGATCAACACGTGATAACAGGCGGGAACCCTTTTTTTTTAAAGGACCCATAATCACATATTTGTTTTTGACTGCAGTACTTTAAACCAGTGTATCTGCATATGCCCATATTCAAACAAACGCAGTTTGGCCTCACCCACTCAGACTGACACCATAAGGAGTATTTCAGCCTGGGCTGCTTTTTTGATTGAGACACAATACAGTACAGCCATTCAGATACATTAGATACATTCATTTAGATACATTAGTCTTGCTGTTCTATGTCAGATTGTCCAGACACTTATCAACGATATGTCCTTTACACCTCTTTACTCGTGACCTCCTGTTAAAGAGCCCATATCCTTTTTTTTGTTTACATTGGTTTGGTGCTGGTTCAGCTGGTAGCCCAGAATGGTCATGTTGGTTGGCCAGCATGCCAAACACAATGCTGGTTTTACTGATGACCATTGTGACGGTCTTTTTCTCGCTGGGATGGCAAATCCTCACATACTCTTCTTTATCAATTTTTCACTCCATCATTTCAGTGTGAATTAATCTGGTGGTATTTCACAGCATTTTGTACACTGTGGGTCATTTCCTCAGGGCCTCTCATATATTTCTAATATTGGGCCTAATTTCTTAGAAAAAAAATTTGCTCAACTAAAAATATGCTGATTCAGACACTAAGATGTTTACAACATTCATTGCAATACTTAATATCACCTATGTACTTAATATCACCTATGTTCCACTCTTAAAATAAGCCGTTCTCTTGAATAATGTTGTTCTAGCTAGGGAGTCAAATAAAATATTTAGATCTATTTGTCTCAACAGTCAGTGTTGCCTTAAGTATTTTCTGGTCTAAGACAGCCAGTGTCTCCTTGCAAGCAGCTTTTTCTTGCTGTAGGCCACTTTTAATCAAGTGTGTTTCATGTTTATTATCACTAAGAAGCTTCTTATGCCAGAATTTGAGTGTTTTGAGGAATGGTCTTATTTTAAGCATGACAGTATAAAATTTTGTACAAAATAAGGTTTTAAGAAAATATATGACAGGATTTATGGTAGTTTTGCCAATTTCAGTCTATTATTTTTATTATTATAATGACATTAGATCAGATTATTGTGTTACTTTTAACCACAGTGCCTTGAACAAATAATGTATATACTGGATTTCACCCATGTTCCACACTTAGAATAATCAGTCAAATGTGCTCCATAACAAAACAAACCTGTGTGTCAATCAGAGGAAAAAGCAGATTTGAATATATTTAATTTTGTTTAGAAATAATCCAACATAACACACTCTTAGTAACACAGCATGTGACACCATAGCCAGAATAAAGGAAATAGATCTCAATGATCAGAGATTATATAAAAATAAAATGCACGATTTGTGGGCTCTAGTGGGGTTGAAATCCCCAGCCAGGAACTGCAGAACAGCACCACCCTGAGGGCTAGCTGAGTTACAACACATTGAGTTCAACACGCGCAGTGACCAGACCTTTTAGCGTGTTTGTTTTCAGGTTGAGTTATATCATTTGCTAAAGTAATTCTGACATAAACAGTTGTCTTAAATGCAGCCTCCAAAGGATGCAGCCCCAGAAAAGGAACACATCTCATGTTTACACAAATAAAGACATTTTATTTATTACTGAACCCCCCAGTGAATCTACACGTCTTATATATTTTATATGGAATGTTGATAATGGTAAATAGTGGAAAATTTAATAATAATAGTTTTTTTTTACTTACTTGTTGCCTCACAGCACCCTGCATGTATCCCTCCACCATGAATGGATATTAAGGCCAAAATCTTTTGAAAAATAGTATAAAGCAACATCTCAGACATCAGGCAGTGTATTCACAACCATTTGATGTAATACCTTTCTGTAAGGGAGCTTTAGAAGTGAACATCTGGTTCCTATCTCTACCAGTGTGAACAATTCTGACTTTCTCTAAAAAGAAGCGTTTCACACCAAACCACTTTAAAGGACTTTTTTGTTGACATCGGAACTGTTCAGTTATGCAGAGAATTATTAAGTGTTCCTCCTAGAAAAAAACAACTGCCTGATGTACTGACAATAATTTTATGGGAATTGTCAGACTAAAAACATTCAACAGTCATTTTTTATAGTGGGTTTTTTATGTGTGTGTTTTTTTGGTTGTTGCTCTAAGTCAGCTAGCTATTATTTCAATAAAATCTATATTGTTCTATATGTATCTATATCTATAATCTATAATATCTATATGTATATGCAAGTATGATTTTTATTAGCATGATTGGCATTAGGGTAATTGCACACCCTTACCCCAAACTGTTTGAAGGTGTAAATAAACTTCATAAATAACTGAAAGAAGCCAAAAACCCTTGAAAATAGTTTTATGTAAATATGGGACTCAATGTGCTGTATGAGATTTACCAGCAAGGTTTTATAAATGTTTTCTTCAATTAGCTTAGACATACAGACAAGCAAATCAGACACAAGCCCTTTACGTTTTTGAAGCGCTACAAAAGAAGACATTTAAGCAATCCAGACTTAATTTCAGGACTTTAATGGAACGGACATCTCTCTTGACAATCTTAAAAACATTCCAAAACACACTGTATTCCTAAAATAACTTTAAATTCTTCTTTCAGAGTAAAGCACTTCTAAATTCTTTAACATAGCTGATTAATCATGTACATACAAATCTAGTCTGTTCATCTTAAAATTCTAATAAGAAAATTGAATACAGACCCCTGACTTAATCAGTGTAAATATGCAATACTATGAAATACTATGAAAATATGACACATGTAACATGTGGGAATGTTTTCTTTGTTATATAAAATATGAGAAATAGGTAAAATCTCCTTTGTTGCGCAGTGATGATGTCATATAGTTTCAGTGGAATCAGTCCTAAGACAATCTAAAAAGCCGTTCTCTTGAATAATGTTGTTCTAGCTAGGGAGTCAAATAAAATATTTAGATCTATTTGTCTCAACAGTCAGTGTTGCCTTAAGTATTTTCTGGTCTAAGACAGCCAGTGTCTCCTTGCAAGCAGCTTTTTCTTGCTGTAGGCCACTTTTAATCAAGTGTGTTTCATGTTTATTATCACTAAGAAGCTTCTTATGCCAGAATTTGAGTGTTTTGAGGAATGGTCTTATTTTAAGCATGACAGTATAAAATTTTGTACAAAATAAGGTTTTAAGAAAATATATGACAGGATTTATGGTAGTTTTGCCAATTTCAGTCTATTATTTTTATTATTATAATGACATTAGATCAGATTATTGTGTTACTTTTAACCACAGTGCCTTGAACAAATAATGTATATACTGGATTTAAAATTAAAAGATCTGTTACAGCACAAGATCCTTTTCTTTTTTGTTTCTTGCTTGACGTATTCTTGATGCTTTTTTATTTTTCTAATGTACATTTCTGCTCCCTCTGGTCAGATCTATGTATGATCTTTGCGTCGCAGCAGTCTCCTGAAGGCCTGCTTGAAGTCCTCATTGAAACTGGTGTACAGTAGTGGATTGATCAGTGAGTTAATGTAGCCCAGCCAGGTCAGGAAATCCGAGACCCTGCGGGATGGGTGCACCACCATCAGGCCCACCAGCAGCTCCTTGATGAAAAACGGTAGCCAGCAGGCGATAAAGGCCCCCAGGATGAGGCCCAGGATGCGGGCGGCTTTCCGCTCACGGGAGCTGCAGATCTGGTTCCGCTCATCCGCCAGGGGGTCGATGTTGAGCTTGTCGAACTCCATGGTGGGGTCGGAGGTGGAGAGGTCAGACACACAGAAGGCGTGGGTGACCCGGCAGTGGTTCGGATGTGAGTTCTGGCTGTCCGTGCTGCGGCTGCTGAGGTGCCGTGATGAGCCACGCTTCTGGTACAATGTCTTGGCAGCACTGAAGATGCGCGAGTACAAGATCAGAATGAGCATCATGGGGATGTAGAAGGCGCCGAATGTGGAGTAGATGCTGTAGCCCACCTGGTCGTGCTCAATGATGCACTCATTGGTGGAATTGGGACCAGCACGGTGCCGCCAAAACAGGGGCGGCACAGAGATGAAGATGGAGATGACCCACACGCTGGTCACCATGATGACAGCCCGGTGGGGGGTCCTCTTGCGGGCATACTCTATGGCCTTAGTGATGGCCCAGTAGCGGTCGAGCGCGATCACACACAGGTGCAGAATGGAACAGGTGCAGCAGGTCATGTCCACGCTTAGCCACACCTCACACATCACCTGACCCAGGCACCATGTCTCCATGGCGATGTACAGAATACTCAGTGGCATCACCAGCACCGCCACCAGGAAGTCTGTGACGGCCAGCGAGCAGATGAGGTAGTTGGCTGGCAGCTGGAGCTTCCTTGTGGTGAAGATTACCGCAATCACGCCCACATTCACCACGGCGGTTGACAATGTTAGCAAACCCAGGGTAGCCACCACTGCCAGGCGCTCTGTAACCATTGAGATGTGGAACGCCGTCCCCGGGGTGGATGTGGCGTTTGTACCATTGAGTGAAGGGGGAGTTCCAAAGTTTTCCCCTAGATAGCGTTCCATCTCTACCCCAGCTTGGATCACTCCAGCTAGGCAGGACGGCCCCTGTCGACTTCTCTTGGACACCAGGGAGTGTCAACACTGATTATACTTAACCCTGAAGGAGAAGACAAAGCAATCAGTACAGCTCATTTAACTTAGAGGAATTACCACATTTCTACGTAATAAAGACAGTCCTTCATAATTGGAATTGTTTGCAGTGGAGGGGATAGGAACCAAATGTCCACTTCTGAAAGCTTTCTTAACATTTCCATTTTCCACTAATTTACCATATTCAACATTCCATGTAAAACTCAGAAGACACATGTAGGTTCACTGGTGGTTTTGGATAATAAATGAAATTTCTACATTTGTGTAGTAGACATGATGACCCCTGGTTCCTATCATCACTGCTGTAAAGAAACAACTGAACCATTTAACACCAAAGTACTCTGACTGGAATCCCCGTTTAAAGCAACAGCAATATTGAGATGATGCCTTATAATTAATGCTGAAAATATACATAATTGCAGTCGTAACTAACAGTATCAATGATGATAAAATGATGATGACAAAATTACCAACAGAATAGGAGTGTCTAATAGAGCGAACAGTGAGTGAACAGTGTTTAAAAACTCCAACAGCACTGCTGTGTCTGATCCTGGAGCTCTACAGTGCCTGACTTAAATAAATGACCAATCTATTTTTATGTGCTTTTAAGTGGGGTTTTTTTTGGTGTGTGAAACACACACATAGCGATGTTTGAGAAGCTCTTCTCACGTTTATGCATGTTTCTGTGTGATGACCTTGAGCTCTTGTTTTTTTGCTGGAAGATGGGACTTATCTCTGGTCGAATCATCCTCAGTCATTAGTCTCTCTTATCTGCATGGGCTTCAGCAAATGGTGAACATTTCAACTAAGCTTTGCAAAAAGTTTTTTATCAACTAGTCATCGAGAAAAAAACGGAGAAACTTAGAAGCATGGGCCACAGTGACAGCCGTAAGCTCCTGCATTAGCAACAGCTCTTTCAACATGCAGTCTGTCCAAAACAAGACAGATAAACTGGAAACGGGGGCTAAATTCTTCTTGCCTTCACTGAAACGTGGCTTAGCCAATTGGAGGAACTATTAATAAGTCGGTTTAGCCCACAGCTGCTTAGCTGATTGATGATGTAACGCTAGACTGAATATGGCCGGATGCCCCTACATTTATTTTAATCACTGCAAACTAAACAAAACTTTCAGAACATGAAGGGTATGTGATTTGAGAAACCACACAAAATAACTACATTATTGACCTTCGTTATTGTTTATTGTTTGGTGTCCTAGAAATCTTTACCAGTGCCTTCCTCTGGTGCATCCTAGTGGGGTTCTGATACTTGTGTACACACCTTCTTTCAGACACCTTTAATATATGGAGAGAACAGTGAAGAGTTGGTCAAAGGATAGCATCTCGTCTCTTTAAGCACACTCTAACATAAGAGGCAACACATGTGCCCGTATCACTACTAGGTGTGACCAAGTTGGGGCATTGTGTTGCTCTAAAGCGCAAACCACAAGGCCTCTATACTTGAACCCGGCTATTGTCGGATCCTAAACAGAACCTGGATTTTTTAGAGAATCTTCTCTATTGGTAGTTTGTCTATGCCATCCAGAACCCATTTGCCTTGTAAGCACACCTTCACGTAACCACTGCTCCCAACATTTTTTATCAGCTTGATCAGAACGGCCCAGATAGGGGCCAATTTGTCGAAAAAACCATCCTACTTCTCTCAGTCCAATGATGTGCCCCCTTCTTAAAGTCTGTTAACTGGACAAAATATCTTTAAGCGTGTCTTAGAGGCATGTCTTGCAGTCAACATATTTCCCAAAAGGTACACTACCCAAAAGAAGCCTCTGAAAACATTCTATAGGACAGCAGCGGAAGCAATCCAACGTTTCTATCTGGGTGTGTTATTTCTTTGTTCAATAGCAATTAATCAGAATCAGACTTTATTGGCCAAGTATGGGCACACAGTAGTTCACAGTGCACGATAACTGACATTACAGAAGTAAACAAACATATCCAACCTAGCCATCCTCCTACACACACACACGCACACACTGTGACATACACGCACAGACACACCCGTAAACTTGACATGTGCAGAGTTGTATATTTAGAGTAAAGTGCTAAGTGCAGCAGTAAGGACAGAGCAGACTGAATTAAATAGATATAAATATGGAGAACAGAAGAGTCACCGGTTGAGACGGTGGTACAGAGTGTTCTGAGACACTATCAGATAAATAAAAGTGCAGTACAGAGAAAGAAGAGTGAGAAGAACATCTGGATATGGATGTATGTATGTAGTAGTATGTATGTATGTATGTAGTAGACTGTATCCAGAATGTAGTGTTGTAATGTTCAGCTGTTCATAAGTGTGATGGCGTGTGGGAAGAAGCTTCTCTGTAGTCTGGAGGTCTTGATCCTCAACTGGCTTAAACGCAGATCTGAGGGAAGATACTGGAACAGGTGATGTCCAGGGTGTGACAGATCACAGACAATGTTATCTGCACGCTTCCTGGTTCTGGCTGTGTGCAGATCCGGAAGGGAGGGTAACTTCACACTGATGGTTCTCTCTGCAAACCTGATGATGCGCTGCAGTGTGTGAGTGTCATGTTTGGTGACTGAACTATCCCACACTGTGATGGATGCAGTGAGGACAGATTCTATGGTGGAGGTGTAGAACTGCACCATCAGCTCCTTGGGCAGGTTGAATTTCCTCAGCTGACGCAGGAAGTACAGCCTCTGTTGAGCTCTATTGATGATGGTGCTGATGTTGCAGTCCCATTTCAAGTCCTTGGAGATTATTGTGCCCAGGAACTTGTAGGAGTCCACAGTCGTTACAGTACTGTTGAGGATGGTGAGTGCTGTAAGGGTCTCATCTCATCTCCACAGTTTTGGCTGTGTTCAGCTGCAGGTTGTTGTGATTGCTCCAGAGGACCACCTGCTCCACAACCCGTCTGTAGGCAGACTCGTTACTGTCCCATCTGCAAACTTGAAGGTTTTGACTGAGCCGTCTGTGGAGGTAGACTCATTTGTGTAGAGTGAGAAAAGCAGCAGGGAGAGAACACAGCCTTGTGGAGCACATGTGCTGATGGTCCTGGTTCCTAAGGTGATCTTTCCCACCCCCACCTGCTGCTCTCTGCCAGTGAGGAAGTTTGTGATCCACTGGCAGGTGGAGGCTGGCACACTGAGGTGGGTCAGTTTGTTGTGTAGATGTCCAGGGATGATCGTATTGAAGGCAGAGCTTAAGTCCAAAAACTGAACTCTTGCATATGTACTTGGACGGTCGAGGTGCTAGAGGATGTGGTGAAGTCCCATGTTCACTGCATCATCTACAGACCTGTTGGCCCAATACACAAACTGCAGGGGGTCTAGTTGGGGGTTGGTGATCTCCTTCAAGTGGGTGAGAACCAGCCTCTTGAAGGATTTCATGACCACAGAGGTCAGTGCAACAGGAACACACTGCTCCAGTAATTTATTGAAGATCTTGGTGAAGACAGGAGCAAGCTGGTCTGCACAGTTCTTCAGGCAGGAGGGTGACACTCCGTCTGGGCCTGGTGCCTTCCTCACTCTGACATTACAGAGTCGGTGCATGTCTGCTTTACAGATCTTCAGGGCAGGCTGAATTGGTGGCTGCGAGTCAGAAGTGTGTGAAGTGGCGTTGTATTGTTGAGTGGAGGCTGGGCTTTTCAAACCTACAGTAGAAGGTGTTTAGGTCATCAGCCAGCTGACAACCCCCATTATCTGGTGGGGGGGTCGTTTGTAGCCTGAGAGGTTGTGTAGGCATTTTTTTAGATGGCTGAAGGCTCGTTTGTTGACATCAGTCTGTAGGTTGGGAGAAGATGGACCATAGAGTGGTCAGATAGGCCCAGAGCAGCTCAGGGAACAGAGCTATATGCACCCTTTAATACAGTGTAGCAGTGGTCTAGGATATTACTCTCCCTGGAGGGGCAGGTAACATGCTGTCTGTATTTGGGCAGCTCACTGTTGTGTTTGTGCTCGGAGCTGGTGATCTGGTTTGTGAGGGTGTGCAGTGCCTCGCGCATGCACACGCTTGGTGGGATATAAACTCCAATGAGTATGAAGTTATTTTACTACCAAAACTCAAGAGCACACTTTTTAAGTGCGGGAGCGTGATTCACGCAGCACTCATGGCTTTTCCTTGTTCTCACGCAAAATATAAATGTGCTCTCTCATATTTACTCTGCTCTCGCTCAGATTCGCTTTGCTCCACTAAAGAACTGCGGGCGCGCTCAGATAAATCCTGCCAGGTCTCAGTGAAGCACAGCACCACAGAGAGAGAAGTCCTTGTTGTTCTGGTTCAGAACTGAAAGTTTGTCCATTTTGCTGCCTAGTGAGCGGAGGTTGGCCAAGTGGATGCAAGAGAGTGCTGTGCGTAGTCCACGCTGACGGAGTTTGACGAGCATTCCATCGCATTTCCCACATCTGCGCAACAGCCTGCGTCTACGGCTGAGCAATGCAGCTACTACGCTCACTAAAACGTCCAAAAAGCAGCCTGAGAACGAGAAACGAGAAATAAGAAGGTCCTCTGCGCTGTATGTGAATGTGTAAGGTTCACATGTGGCAACACAAACAAACAAAAACAAACAAAGCACAACAGAGCTTCAGCCCCGAATTGCTGTCTGCAGCGCCATCTTGGATCGATCCTTTATATTGAATTATCAGTCAATATATCGATTTACATTCTGTGCAGCAAATTCATTGTAATGCTATCAGGTTGATGTTTTAATGTGTCTTTCATTCCTTCTGCTAGCAAGCTACTAAATGCACTGTTTAGTGCTTAGAAATCTTTACCAGTGCCTTGGTACATCCTAGTGTGGTTCTGATGCTTGTGTACAAACCTTTTTTCAGACACTTTTAATATATGGAGAGAACAGTGAAGAGTTGGTCAAAGGATAGCATCTCCTCTATTCAAACACGCTCTGACAGTACAGAATGTCACTGTTTTTATGATGCTTATGATGACATGGCAATTTATTAGCTGACACAGTCTCATCATACATCACATTTTGTGTTGAGTTGGTCATTCCAACTAAAAAAGCTGTTATTTATCCAAATAACAAACTTTGGGTAACGAAAAAGCTTAAATCAGTAATTAATAAAAAGATCTCATATATGGAAAATCCACTGAAGAAGAATTTTGACTCCAGGGATATGCAAAATTAAATAAAAAGGGTGAAAATGAAATAGAGGAAAAAGATAGCAGGGTCAATCTTAGCCTGGCAGGGGATCAAAACAGTGGGTATATCAAAGGCTAAATAAGCCAAGACAAGTTATTAAGGTGAATGGACATTTAGGAACTACCAAATACTTTATAGTATAGGAACAGTAAGAAAACAAAAGCTAAAATCATAAATGGAAAATATTCGAACAAATAGCGGGTTGTTAAAAAAATTACCGCAGAGGGTGAACTCTTTGTTTGTGACATTATGTTGTGTAATTTTTACCAATTATATATCAAAAGTCTTTTAACTTTTTTCATTCACTTGTTGGTTTTCTAGGCTGTTGGTAAAAGACAATAATAGTGTCAATATTATTGTGAAACTATAACATGTTGAGACTTGTTGGAATCAAATAAAACTTTATTTGTGTGAATGAAATGATATATGTAAGTGATTCATATTTTAGAGTAAAAGAATACATTTATCGGAAAAAACTGTACCACTGAAAGGAGGCTCTAGTTCCCTGTTGGGCTGCCTCTAGCCTGGATACAAGATGAGACACGATTGGGCGTACATGTTCCATATGGCATCCTGTGGCACATTTGACCACACATGTTACAGCTGGGCCTGGAAATCCTGGACTCCCTTAGGTTGCCGAAGCTGGCATCCCAGCTGGTCCCATAAATGCTCAATTGGCAATAATTCTGACGACAAGGCAGGACAAGGAAGTGCTGCAATCTGGCTGAGACATTCTTGGGAAACCCTTGCTGTGTGTGGGCAGCATTATCCTGCTAAAAATGAAGTTATGAAATAACTTAAGTTTGGGAAAAGGACCATGCCCAAACTCCTCCCTTCCATCATTACATGCTCTATATAAACCACTCCTCTGACCTCACCTTCTCGTGACGAAAATTCGCACCCCACCACCTCCCCAGCTCCTCCAACTCTTTCAAAATCTTACTCACTCTTCGCTTGGCAAAAGAGGGGGTCTGGCTTCAAAACCTAGCAGCAGAAGCCACCCAGAACTCCAGCCCCAAATTTCTCTGAGTTCCCCCGCCTTGCCCTGCCTTAGTGGGCCGCACTTCGCAAATGCCAGTTGGAAGCCCTGCCATGAGAGGCAACACATATGGCCGCAGAATGTTTTGCACATATTACTGAGCTGTTAGTGTCCCTCGTACCACTACAATAGGTAACCAAGTTGGGGCAGTGTGTTGCTCCACAGCAAAGACAGGGTTGAAGCGCTCACCATAAGGCCTCTATACTTGAACCCGAGTATTGTTGGATCCCAAACAGAACCTGGATCAGAGAGCAGCAGGTGGGGGTGGGAAAGATCACCTTAGGAACCAGGACCATCAGCACATGTGCTCCACACGGCTGTGTTCTCTTCCTGTTGCTCTTCTTACGCTAACTGGGCAAGATGTCTTCAAGTGCATCTTAGAGGCATGTCTAGCAGTTAACAATCTCTTACCAAGGTACACTACACAAAGGTAGTCTCTGAGAACCTTTTATAGGGCAGCAGCAGAAGCAATCCGACATTTCTATCTGGGTTTTGTCAATAAGTATAATTGGAGTCCAATAGCAATTATCAGTTAATATATCGATTTACATTCTGTGCAGAAAATTCTGCTGTCAGGTTTGATGTTTTTATGTGTCCCGGAAAACAAATTGCTACTTTGATTCTTTCTGTTGTCAAGCTACTAACTGCTGACAATAGTCTTTTTAAGTTATTGTCGTAGCTGCTGTTACCTTGCACTTAATCTGTGACATATAACTATTTTGTATGTAAGTTTTTTGTATGCCTTATGTGCATAGATGGGGTAAACTCTAAAGTAATTGCCCTCTTTGGAATTACACCAGCTCATATCAGCACAAGACACTGTGTGCACACTCACACCAGTACAACACATCACAACACAACACACACTAACACACCGCCACCAAGTCAATGTCACTGCAGTGCTGAGAATGATCCCAAACCTCAAATTATACTGCTCTGTGGTGGTCATATGGCGGTCCTGACCACTGAAGAACAGGGTAACAAAGTATATACCGAAACAGTCTGTAATTGCAGAACTTCATGGTCAGTAGAGCTGATAATGTGATGCATTTCCTAATACATATTCAGTATGGACATTCTGTTTTACTGTTTTAAGATTTTTATTAATAACTAGCAATAATAAAATGATGATAGTACAGTAAAGTTTCATTTAGAAAACAGTCACGTTAACACTTTTTCCCTTTTTACTGCATTAATTGCATATAAAACACACTGATGAACTATATAAATGCCACACACAGATGTAATATGTCAATTTTACAACCACGATTTATGAAAATAGGCAAGAATGTTAACTGGACTGCTATATGCTATCAGTAATATAGGCCATTTACTTTTAATGGCAACCACCCACATTTATTTTGCATAACTGAAAAAGTGGCAGGGGGATATGTCCCTCCTCCATAGCCTTATAATTCTGTTATCTAACTACTGCTTTAACACTGTTTGCTTTTATTATCTTTTCTTATTGTCATAGTACTGTAAGCGTCCTGAGGTTCAACCAGGTAATATAAGGCCTTGAGCATATAAGACCCTGGGAATGTAGGCTCCAGGGAACAAAGACCATTGGTAATATAGGGGAATGTGAACATAGATCCCTACAAATATAGGCCTTTAGAATATTGTACCCAGTGAAAATAGGGCCCTGTGATCATAGATACTTTGGAACCTGGAACATTAGGCCTTGGTTATATAACACTATGGGAACATAGGACCCTGGAAATGTAAGACCCTTGGATCTTAGGTACCCGGAAAGGTAAATCTTCGGGAATATAGGACCCTCCAGACAATGGCTGAGAAAATAAACTAGGATACTGCTCTGCATGCAGACAGACAGGCAGACATACAGGCAGACAGAGAGAAAGAGGAAGCGAGAGAGAAAAACAGTGTTCTGGAGTGGAAAACAATGAGACACACAGTGAAGAACAAACAGCTGCTCAGTGCAGGACATGCCAGCAGACACTAACTTGTGTGTGTTTGTTGGAGTGCATGTCAGCATGTGTGTGTGCAGTTTGTAAAAGAAATAAAAACGAACTAACCCTTTAACGTCTTGCTGGCTGCTGTATTTTTCTGTGCTGTGGTGCACTATTAAAATGCCAATAAAACACTGCTGTACAACTGTGTGTCCTACTGTAATGCCCACTGCCTCTCTGTGTGTTTGGCTGTGCACATTTTCACCCCTTGTGAACAAAAATTATTAGTGCTAACCCTTTAGACCAGCATTTAACTAGAGTTTAGCTAGATGGTTAGATAATGTTTGATTAGCTTGTTGGAGGTAGTTTGAGTGTTGCATGGTGGAGTTTGCTTGCTGGACTGGAAGGAGTTCGTTTGGGTCTTAGATGGAGCTTGTTATTATATTATGTTTATTACATTTGCCACAGCAGTATTTGTGTCCTATTGTCACTGTATCATCATGATACAGCATAGATGAAGAGTGAAAATCTTCTTATAGTAGGGAACATGGCTTTCTCAGAGAACTGAAAACCTAAAACACTGCATTAAAAAAAGAGTCTCATTAGTTTTGTTACACAAAATCAGAGATTTCTCAATAGAAGGAGCACCTCTTCAGTGAATGGAAGTTCATGGATTGACCTTTTGGTGGGAGTAGAGAGGGTGTGAGTGAGACAGTGTTAGACGGTTGCTGCCTATCTATGAGAGATGGGAAAGAGAGTGTAAATGTGTGAGTGTGTGTCAGAGAGAGAGAAAGAGATAAAGCCACTCCAGATAACAGAAGACGGATAAGATACCACTTGTCTCCAGGATACACTGTAAATAAACCAATTCCTCACACACACTGTTCCTCCTTTACAAGAGGGATGAAACTGCTTTCATCCCATTGTTCTTGGAGCCTAAACACTCAAAGCAATAATTCAGTCAAAAAAATCCAAAATGTAGACCATCAGCCAAGACATGTTTGCTGTCTAAGTTTTACAATGGAATCCCTCTTTCTCTTTGCTCCTTTCTCTCTCTCTGTTTTTGGTTATTGGCTACATTTGGAGTTGGAGGGAGTGAAACTGGGTAAATCAGACTTTTCACTAAACTATTCCTTCAAAGCCCTAATCACAGACAAGGAGATGGATAGAAAGACACAGACAACCACACCTTCCCCTCTAGGGGAGAGAAACAGAAAGACACAGAGAGAAAAAGAGTAAGAAAGAAAAAGAGAGAGACATATAGACAAAGTAGGGAGAGAAACAGAGTAAGAGACAGAGTCAGAGACAAGTGAGAGAAAGAATGAGCAAAAGAAGACAGATAGACAAAGGGAAAGAAATAATAGAAAGAGAGAGGAGACAGAGAGAGTCAGACAGGAAGTTAGAAGTGTAACCAGTTATTAGAAGACTAGAAGTGTTGCGTTCTGGATAATAACAGCTGTTATCAAAAAATACTCGTTTCAGTTAAATGACTGTGAGATCACAGCAGAGATGTTTTATAATCAAACCAACAGAGATGAACCCCGCTGCCTTCAAATAATTTTGTTTAAGGTTGGTGATTGGTTGGAGGTGTGCTTGGTGGTTTAGTTGGAAGTCTGGTTGGTGGTTTAGTTGCCGGTGTCACTGGTGGCTTGATTGAGGCTTGGTTGGAGATGTGGTTGGTGGTTTTGTTTCAGGTATGGCTGTGGTTTGGTTGGGGCTTGGATGGAGGTGAGATTGTGGTTTAGAGGAATGTTTGGAGGTGTGTTTGGTTGGTGGTTAAGTTGGTGGTTTGGTTTGATGTTTGGTTGGTGGTTTAGTTGGGGCTTGGTTGTAGGTTTGATTGATGGTTTAGTTGGAAGTGTGGTTGGTGGTTTGATTAAGGTTTGGTTAAGAGTTTGGCTGGAGGTGTGGTTGATGATTTGGTTTGAAGTGTGGTTGGTGGTTTGATTGGAGGTGTGGTTGGTGGTTTGGTTGTAGGTGTGACTGCGGTTTGGTTAGGGCCTAGATGGAGGTGTGGTTGGTGGATTGGTTGGACATGATGGTGGTTTGGTTGGGGGTTGGTTGTAGGTGTGGTGGAGGTGTGGTTGGTGATTTAGTTGAAGGTATGGTTGGTGGTTGGGCCATAGGTGTGGTTGATGGTTTGGTCGGAGGTTTGTCTATGTGTGGGAGGTTTGTCTATGTGTGGGTGTTGGTTTAGAGGAAAGTTTGGAGGTGTGGTTGGTGGCTTGGTTGGTGATTTAGTTGAAGGTGTGGTTGGAGTTTGGTCAGTGGTTTGGTTAAGGTTTGGTAAGGACTTTGGTTGGACCTTGGTTGGTGATTTGTTTGAGGTTTAATTAGGGGTTTGGATAGACTTTGATTGGTGGTTTGGTTAAGGTTTGGCTAGGACTTTGGTTGATCAGATGTACAGAATGAAGTGGTGTACTTAAAAGCATGACTGTGTATTAACGATCTTATACACAGCCCTAAAATCAAATTCAACATTAATTTGACTTTAATCATATTTTGTGCACTGTAAAAATAATAAATGTCTTTGTGAATTAATGGCTTGAGTTTACACTAAAATTTGGGAAAATTAGAACATTGAGATGAAAATGTTTTGAACAGAATGGATTTTTAGGTTGCATCCAGTTTTAGGTTACAAGTTTTTTAAAATTATAATTTAATTTATTTCCTGGAGAAGGGAGGGCAAGGCACATGCTTATCACAGAACACACTCAAGACACTTTAGATCCCAGCAAGCTCCTCCGGATCATGTGACCGCAGCTCTGTCGTCAGCTGACTACCTCCGCTCAGCTTCACCAGAGTTCTAATTACTGTCACCTGTATCACTGACTAGTATCACTGACTATTTAACAGGCTCTGTAAATGAGCGCGTTGCTGAGTATTGCCAGTTTTCCTGTGTATATGAAGCGTTTGTTTGTTCTGTCAAGTTTCCCAGTTTCCTGTATCTCTGTTTTCTTGATTTTTGCCTAGCCCTTATGATGCTGTTTGCAGTGTTTATCTGGTTAAACTTCTGCCTGTTCTCCTGTTTTTGATTCGCCTAGCCCCTTTGTCATTGTTTTTAGTTCTGTGTTTTTGACCTTTGCCTGATCAACTTCGTTTTTTGCCTTTCCATTTTTTCATTAAACTGCTTAAAATTCCTCTGTCAATATCACATAATACTCAGCCTATTATGCAGACAGTGGATTTTGAAGCTTGTCAGAGAGCTCTCAGTGCTCAGGGACAGGGCTGGACTGGGACAAAAAATCAGAACACCTGGCATTTTTGGCCTAGAGCACAGCCAACCAGTAATTTATATATGTGTCCTGCAAAGGAATGTATTTTACTATTATCATATAATAATTAGCAAATAAAAACAGCATCATATTAAAAGAAACATAACTTTTTACATTGAATCATTACTTTAGAAGCCTATCAAATAACCATTGTGGAAAGCAAATAAGTAAATTTATACATACTGTAGTTCTAGCACTTTTGTCTACGCATATGTATTTTCTGAATTTCCCTGATACAGCAGCTCAATTCTAATTCTTCAGGTTAAAAGGTGCTCCCTCCTTTAAAAAGATATAACATGCATCAGCCTAAAAACAGACAGGGCTGCTTTGTGAACTCATGCAACACATCAGCATTTGATTTGTTTTACACTTATTCAGGGTGGGCATACCTTTTTCTAATAATACTTTTATACACTTACTTTAGTAAAGCTTAAATTGCAAAGCTTTTATTTATCGTTTAGCAGTTTTAAGATCTGTTATTTCACTTATTTGAGTGTTTTTAAAACATGTTGAACCGCAGCATAGAGGCTACAAATTCAAACTACTATGCAGCCTTTCAACACACCTTTAACCTAAATATGTAAAACGCTTTGATGTAGCCTAAAATGGACACTTTGTGTGAGATGGAGACTTGACCGTTTGCTATTTTATCAGAAGAAGTGGCTGCCGTACGTGGCGGCCAGAATTTCTGAAGTATGTAAATACCAATAAATACTGATACTAAACAATCACCATTACTCCTCATTCTCATGTAACAGAGCTAACGTTACGTCCATCACCCTTACAGTCCCTGTGTTATCCTAATGTTACTACCTGCTTACGTACTACACTTCCCCGCTCAGTCTGTCCTTCGGGTTCTCTGTCAAAAGCCTGCGTCTCTGCCTGCCCGCTGTTGCTGCTGTCTTCACCTACAACCTGCTGTTGCTGGAGCACTGCTGTCACATAGGACGTGGAGACTAGAGCAGCAAACATGTCTGTGATCTTAGCACATTGTGCAGCATCTACAGTGACACGTTTCAAGCTCTTCTCATGTAACTTTTCGACACCCCCTTTCTGCCGCTTAGGTACAGCTGAGAAAGGGTGGAGCCGCTTTCGTCCTATATACTGATTGGTTCATTCCACTGTCTATACTGAAGAAGGGCCAATGGGCCACCCCACTAAATTGTTGGCTGGTCTCTTAAAAAAAAGGGAAGGAAAAAAAAATTCAACAGCATTGGCCCCTGAGGACTGTCGGCCCACCAGATTACCAGTCCAGCCCTGCTCAGGGACAGCTGTTAAATCAACATCAACAGCTCCTGTCTGTTTTCTCCCATTCAGTCAGCGATACGGCAAACAAACAAGTTGAACACCAGGACCAGCTCTCTCAGCTGATCTCCAGTATGAAAGACTTTACTCCAGCTCAGGGGCGTCATCCTCCTGCGGTCAAAATCGACCGTAATATGAGACCAGGGACCAGGGTTTAAGTTTTCTAGACGGTAAGGTTTTGGGGGTTTTGCTTTAGGCATATACTGAGCAAGAGGAGATTTCCATCCCTGGCCATATGGGGATGTTCAGTTCCTTGACGACATCCCTATGCATGAAGTTCCCCTCTCATGACAGTACATGGTAACAGGCAGCAGGAAAGATTTGATAACCAACCCCGTTGTGGAAACACACACAGAGCTTTCCAGGGGTCAGAGCCTGACGTTTAGATAAACAAGCAGGGCAGTCCGCGATGAAGTAACTGGCGGCACCACAGCACATACAAACTGGACTTGAGAAGCGCATACAATTTGGTTAGAATTAAAGAGGGTGGTGAGTGCCTTTCTCACCACTTTTTTGCTCTTTTCTCTTGAAAGATATTTTACAAAAAAAATTACTTGTTTATTTAGTATGTATGTATGTTTATGTATTATTTCAGTCTTGCTACTTAAAGAGCTATAGTTGACTACAACTAGCTAGTTCCTCCTGACTGTCAATGTATGCATATTAGCTACACTAGTAACTTTTTTCCATTGTTAAAATTAAATAAGCTTCAGACACCAGTTGTGTCTTGAGTGTCCGATTACATTTGAGGCAAAAGGGAAACAAGACATTAAATTAGTTAACTTTTTCTGGAGAAAAACACAGAAAAGTTTCAGCAAACACGAGAACAAGCAGCTGTGAGATTGTCCAGATTTAGCATAAAGTGAGTGCGGGTGTGTCCAGTAGGGGCTACACTGACCCTGGCCACACTGTTCCACAGCGCGGAGGAGAAGGAGGTCGTTATTTCTGGGGGATAATTGTAGTAATTAGCAACTGTAATGTGGCAGCCCACTGGTGATAGCGCTGGAGAAAATAATCATGTTGCTGTCTGTGGAGGTGTGGTGGGTGCGCTGTACCCTACAATGAGAGTTTACACTGGTGGGTGAGTGAGCGTGAAACAAGGCTTTTCTGAGCAAAAACCTCCTCAGAACTGCAGCTGTTATTTAAATATTAAAGCATGCAAGTCTTCAAAAACAGAATTATATTGCTGCTTTGAAACAGCAGCGTGATTTCTAACAGAAGAAAATAAAAGAAAAGTGTACTTTTGCCATGTTCAAGCATTCTGAACATAATGTATGTTCTGAGGCTCATCATCATACCATATGTGGCCAAAAGAATGAAGACACCCTCCAAAATACTGAGATCAGGTGTTTGCTAGCAGATGTAAAATCAAACACATAGCCATAAAGTCTCCACAGACGAATACTGGCAGTATAAGGGAAAAACTTAAGTGACCTTAAATGTGGCATTATATGCCATCAGTTTGTGAAATCTCTGCCTAGCCAGATCTGCTCCAGCCAACTGTACATGCTATTATTGTGAAATGGGGTAACAACAGCTTAACCACACAAACTCTGACTGCTGAAGCCCACAGTGTGTAAAATCACTTATCCTTTGTTTTATCAGCATTCCAAACTGCCTTTGGAATTAACATAAGCACAACAACTGAGCATCAGGGGCTTTATTAACCTAAGACCATTCTGTGCAATGGCAATGCCCATCGTTGACTGGAATAGTGTAAATCAACTCTGGACTCTTCAGCAGTAGTAATGTTTATGGTGTTGAAGAAATTGCTATTAAAATAAAGTAACTTATAAAAATTACACTTTCCTTTAGCACTGCAACAATATAACAACTGTCTCAGAAGGTATCACAGTTTTGCAGAATATAGACATACAGGAACTGACACAAAACTTGGAACCGGGGACACGACAGACACAGGGAGAGGGAATAGAGCAGGGACAGGACGAGAAAACAGAAGAGGAGCAGGAGAAAGGAGCAGGAGGGACCCTGGGTGCAGGAACAGGTGCCACATGGACGTCACCAAACACTGAAGCTGGACGAGGACAAGGAGCAGCATCAGGAAAAGCCTGGGGTGCAGGCACTGGAACCACCCAGGGTGCAGGCACAGGGGCTGCAGCGACGTTCTTGGGCAGGAGACAAGACAGGGAACTGGACTGGGGGCATGACAGTGGACTAGACAGGGAACTGGACCGGATACAGGGTACAGGTACAGTACAGGAACAGTTACAGGCATGGGGACAGACAGATTGACAGAAATGGGGACCAAGACACCAAAAGAAACATGGACAGGAACACAGACAGTGACGGGAACATAGACATACACGGTAACAGGAACCGACACAAAACCGGGGACGTGGCAGACACAGGGAGAGGGGATTAAGCAGGGATAGGGCGAGAAAGGCGAGGACCAGGAGCAGAACGAAAACCAGACTGGGGAACAGAAACTGGAGCAACCCAGGGCGCAGATAAAAGACCAGAAACATGGGGAAAACCCCTGGGAGCAGGAACAGGAGAGACCCTGGGTGCAGAACAGGAGGGACCCTGGGTGCAGGAACAGAAGGGACCCTGGGTGTAGGAACAGGTGCCACACAGACATCACCGAACACTGAAGCTCGACGAGGACAAGGAGCAGCATCAGAAAAAGCCTGGGGCGCAGGCACTGAACCTGCCTGGGGAACAGCCCGGGTTGCAAGCACAGGGGCTGCAGCGACGTCCACGGCTGCAGGGGCTGCAGCGACGTGCATGGCTGCAGGGGCTGGAGCGACGTCAGCAGAGTCCGCCAGGGCTGTTAGGGCAGGGGTCTTTCCACCTGAGGTTTCCAGAGCACCAGGTGCCGCCACAAAGACAGAAGTCACCATAACAGTGCCCTCCGAGACCCCAGGTGGCGCTGCGGTATCACCAACCAAGACCGCTACACCAGCAGGTCTTGGGCAAGTGACGCCAACCAAGCAGATCATAGGCCCCACCCCCAAAATTTTCCTCCACTGGGAGGGGTCGGCTTTGTCGCTTTTTCCGCCACCTCTCCAATTTACCCTCCTTAGCTGCATAAGCAGCCGCCATCTCCGCAGCCAGCTGAGCAGGGTCATCCGCAGCAATCAGAGCCAAAATGTCCTCAGAGTCCATCATCAAAAAAGAGAGACATAGATTTCAGACATACCTGCCGTATCCTTCTTTTTTTGGTTCGGCATTCTGTGACGTTGTAGCAGGCAAAGGCAGGAGAGGTGGATACAGATGCAGGTTTTTATTATCAGCCATACTTAAACACAAATCAGAAGTCCAAAAACAACATCAACTCCAACACGCTACAGCTACATGTAGACACACATAGACACAGGCACAATGTCGAACCAGGACAAAAGCAAACAGAGGGTATAAGAAGACAAAGGGAACACCTGGGAGAGGGTGGAGACACTAACTTAGGACAGGTGTGGGGAGGAGACAAGAGGAGCACATGATGTCAACAGAAGCACATGAAATGATGAGACGTAAACAATAGGGGGTTTAAAAAAATCGATTTTTCGATTCAAATCAATCTTCATTTGAATAATCCGATATCGATTTGTATCTTTCAAATTAGCATTCCAGCCCACCCTGCCCCCACTTTTTTCACTCAACGAGATCTGGCTGGGGGCACACATCAGTTAAGCATGGCTGTAACACAAGTGAAGGCGCCCCAGAACTTGAAAGCAGATGTCTGGCTACATTTTTGATTCAGAAACCATGACAGTATTCACGCTATTTTCCATGACAACACTGGGGGGGCCATCTTTGTTTACTTTGTGTTAGAACTTCCGGGGCACCCACGAATACGTTGATATTAATTACAAGCAAAACGACAACAAACATATATGTTCAGTTAGAGGGAGTCACAGTAATTAGAATAAGTTAACAACCACGCAGAGTGGCTCGGGTAGCTGGCTTGACTACGCAGGTACTGATACGCTTCAGTACTTGTATAGTTTTTCATTGCTGAACTGTCTACACCTTTCAAGAGTACAGAGTAATTAAAAAAGTTGCCGTAGGTAACCTCAGACCATCTTTTCAAATCATCCCCCTACTGTGTTGTTAACATTGGATGAGACGTTGTCCCATTCAAAATTCATATTGCTTCTCTGGTCTCCTCCCATGTAACTATTCATTTTGGTTAGCTGAGCGGAAGTTCTAACACAAAGGTGGAAGAAACACACGCTTGAAAGTGGGTGTGGCGAAATATGGTGAATATAAACATATAAACGCAAATGTTTTTAGTAATGGTAGGTTAAGTGTTCCTTGTACGTTTACCACATTAGTTCTCTGAAAATCTCTTTTCATATTCAAACAAAACATATTATTGTAACTGAAATATCCGTAAATTAATCGATATTGAATCGAATCGAAACGGAAATCTAATTGGGACCTTGTGAATCTGAATCGAATCAATCCGGGAAATCAGTGGCGATACCCAGCCTCAGTAAACAAGGGCATAGAGAAACACAGGGCATAACTATGACATATATGGTATTTCATGATCAGTAAAAGCAGGATTTTACTTGTATAGTTGGTTGAGGTGGAGCATTAAACAACATCTAAACAGTCTTTTTCAACTTTTAAAAGAGCATCACAAACCTTATTGTCAATCTCTTCTTCTTTTTGTCATGAGCGGTCACACTAGACAATAAAGTAAAGTGAAATAACACATAACATATATAATGACTTCAGGTTATGAACAAGAACACAAATGGTCAGAGTTCCCCTGATGTAAACAAGCTAAACTTACCAAAACTGGCAGTTGAGCTAAAACTGTAAAGAGACTGATGGCATCTGGATCCATTACTTGCCTGCAGCTCCTCAGTATGCACAATTTTTTTTTCTTTCCATTCTTTTTTTAATGCTCTTTGACGGACTGTTAGAATTGTGTACATTTCTCACAGTGTAGGACTTGTGAAAGTTGAAAAGTGTAAATATCAAATATGTTTACCGAAAGGGCAGAGCCTCATAGCAGTGTTATAGACAAAAATAAAAGAGAATAAAAGGAAAAGCATGGTCCAGGTGTCTTTGTGTCACAGTACAAACTATCTCTCTACTGCAGAGCAGAGCCACACATGCCTTTTAATGGTAAGATTCTCATCTTTTTTCTGATACTGGTAATAATAAGTACACTGTATGATAAGAATTAATTTAGATGCAACCCTACTTTTTATTGCTAATAATAATACAGAAGAAAATAAATTTGAAAAATTAAAAAAAAAAAAGAATGGCAAAATTGAAAAAAAAAAAAAGAATGGCAAAAATAGCAAAACAGTACTGAAGCTGATTGGAATGAAGAAGAAATTAAACTAGTTTCTGAAAAAGCCTTTACGGAGGAGTATAAAAGGCCTTGGTCAGCTCATCAACATGTATAGGCTATTCAAAGCAGACCTGGGGAGCAAAACATCATGACAGCATAGTGGAGAACATGATTTCCACAAAGCGTACAGTGAACAATAGGACTCATAAATTACCTCAGACATCAATTTCCTTTTGCCTCTCCAGAGCTCCTTTAAAACATTTCACAGAGCTGATAACTGCACACAAGCTAATTCTGAAACACATATGATCAGAGAAACAGCTCAACATTTCTAATTTCAACATAAACGGTTAGCATGTAAACAGAGTCATTCTGATGTCTGACATTGTTCTGTGATAGGAAAGATTTAGACCCTAAAATCCATTCATGATGAAGTAATATATGTAGGGAGCTGTGACAAAATAATTCCCAAGGGAAAAAAAATCCTTCTATTTTGCCATCATCAACATTCCATATAAAACTTGTGTAGGTTCACTGGTGGTTTTGATAGTAAATATAATGTCTATATTTGTGTTGTAGACAAGGTGACCCTGGTTCCTATCCCCACCACTGTAAAGAACATCTGAACTATTTCACACCAAACTACTTTGAATCACTCTTTTTTACACCTCACACACTCAAGTATGGAAGAAAATGTAAAAAACATAGGTGGCATTCCCCTTAGGTTAGTATCAAGATAGACTGAACATAAAAAAGAAGCCCATATTTTACACCAAAGAGATCCAGAAAGTGACAATTGTAGCTAATTTTGAGCAGAACTCAGATGTGCTAGCAATCGCATTACTAGTAAACACAGCTCTGAACAGTTATACACACATAAAGTCATTATATATTTATTAAAACACAAAAAAGTTTTCGGTAGTTACAGCTCCCAATGCACCACACTACCAGGATACCTACACTTAGAGCAAGCTATTCAACCTAATGAAAATCTGTAGAATGCGACCATACATTTAGAGAGAGTTAAACATTCAGGCTAATGTGAAACTATAGAACCTAGCCCAGTTTATATCAACAATACCTGCACTTAGAGCGAGTTACACCTCCAGTCTAATTTGAAAATGTAGAATAGATGCTGTAAACCTGACATATTACCATGTTTTTGGGAACGCTCAGGACACTGGAACATGGTAACCTGTTAGCATCAGCAAACAGTGTTCTCCAGAAGCTGAATCTCTCTCTTTCCATACGACCCAGCGTAACTCTAAACCCAAAACAAAAGCCTGCTCACACACAAAATCACATGAAACCACGGCAATAAATCACGTTCTGTCAGACTATGAAGAGTCACAGGTTCTGCTTCTTGTTATTATTATTGTTATCTTTCTGTGATAGAGCTACAGGTGACTTATTTTGGCATAAAAAATGTACACGTTAACAGGATGATAAAAATTCTGTCATGACGCTGAAATGTTCCTTTTATTAGAAGGCTAAAGCTTTGGGTTTCTGCTGTGATCCTCTATTGCTTTGCCTGATTTCCATACTGATTATCATAGATTACTTTATTAATCATTATTAATCAAGAACTACTGAGGTACGCAGTGCTGAGATTAGCTTGCTAACAGGCTCATTAAGCTTGAACAGCCATCAATGACGGTCAGATAGCAGGGGACACATGCATTATTCAATCTGTTTAGCACACCACTACACTTCAGGCCGATCAAAGCACTGCAGCGTTAATTATGATCAGCAATGACTCCGTGGACAATAGAGCTCTAATCATACATTACACACAAGTACTGCAGGATAAGGATGCTGCTGTGGTCTGCAACACCATAAGGTGCTTGCTAACACGAGACAGGGTGTTAGCTAAAGCAGAATGTGTTAACTAAAGAGAGGTATGTTTTTAGGTATTAGCTAAAGCAGGACAGTGTGTTAGAACAGAACTGCAGCAGTGTCAGAGCAAGCAGCACATCTCATGCTTTCTTTTCTCTTTTTCTCTTCCTCTCTCCAAGAGTAGGCCTTCAGCAGAAATTGCAACTCGAGACCACCCGGGAGACTTCACTGTCAGCAGTTGCTCCGATCTTGTCCCTCTGCACACCGGTAGTCACCAGCTACACGCCAGCCGTGCATGGAGCCTGGGAATGCCAACACCAACGAAGGCCCAGCAGCTGACCTTCACCTGCTTCAACTGATTCTCGGTCCTCAGCTCACTGCCCACACCTACGCACATTCTGGCATCTCGGACACCGTTGCCCGCCCCAGCGCCTCAGACCTCGTCACCTGCCCCAGCGCCTCAGACCTCGTCACCCGCCCCAGCTCCTTGGACCTCTGCACCCGCCCCAGCGCCCAGGAACTTTGCACCTGCCCCAGCGCCCCAGACCTCTGTACAGGACTTATTTTTTTTAATTATCCGCCACGTTAAAGTAACTGGTGCCACTGTCTCATGTTATCAAGGTGCCAGTGTTCTAGACATAGTCAAGCGCTACCTTTGGCTACCAAACGCAACGCCTTTAAGACCATGGTCATTCGCGTCAGGACCAATGACATCTCTGCCTGGCGCAGCAAGGTCCTGAAGCAGCACTACTGTTCGCTGCTGGACACTGAGAAAAAGAAGACCGACGTCAGGATCATCATCTCCAGCCCCCTTCCCACTTACAGGAGTCCTGGCTCCGTGGTTGGTGTGCTGTTAACGGCCTGGGCTAAATGGAAAACTGGTTCTGGGAGCAGCCAGTGCTATACTGGAGGGATGGCCTTCACCCTAGTCTTCTTGGAGCGTCTGTCCTCTCATGGAACATCTCGAGGGCTGTCTGCTGACTGCAAAACGGAGGCCATGTAAGTAGCGCTGACAAAGAGATGTTACCTACATACAGTTATATTGAGATGGTCTCATTGCCCCGAATTAAACACAAACTAAGAAATTCTCCAACAGTTTATTTAGATAACTTAATTAATATAAAAATATCAAACCCAGTGTCTAACTACAGTATCTCTGAACTAAGATTTGATTTGTTTAATATATGATCACTCAACTCTAAGGCTCTCATTGTAAATGAAACAATCATTTAAAACATGTAAATGAAACATCATAAAATTGATGTGCTATGTCTCACAGAAACATGGATTGAACCTGATGAATATGTTGCACTAAATGAAGCCAAAGGTTATAATTATGTACACAGCCCTACGTTGTCTGGCAAAGGAGGTGGTATATGTGTCATTTCTAAAAATTAATTAGACATAAATCAGAAACACAGTCTCACTTTCAATTATTTTAAAGTTATTTTCCTAAACTTAACCAATCCAACCACAAGTAGAAGAGTACTCACCCTGATAAGCATTTATAGACCCCCAGGACTGAATTCAGAATTCAGTGACGTCTTTGCAAACCTAGCAGTGAGCACCGATAAAGTAATAATAGCAGGACACATTAATATTCACTTTGAGAACACAGCAGCTCCACTAAAAAGGCATTCTTATCTATCTTAGACTCTATAGGCCACTCTCAAATTGTCAAATATTGACATACATAATGTAACAGTTCTTCCACAAACAAAAAGTCTTAATGAAAATATATGTATATCATCCTTGCATGAAGCTTTCAATAAAGCCAAATACAGGTCAACACTTCATTGAAATCCTTCCAGATTTATCAACATTAGTCATTCCCTCATCAGACCCAACAGAGCTAGACAGATTAACAGACTGTGTAGAAAATGTATTCCGATCAACTTTAGAAAATGTTGCACCCATAAAAACTAAAATGATGCAACAGAAAAAGCTTGCTCTGTGGTACAATAATGAAACATGTATCCTAAGACAGGCAGTACAGAAATTAGAGGGCAAATGGCGAGTAACTAAGCTGTAAGCATACCTGTCCTCACTTATTAAAAACAACAAAAACAATCCCAATGTTTTATTTAGTATATAAGACAAAATATAACAAAAGGTTTTTAACAATAATTAATTCTTCCCTTTTGTAAAGTTTGTAAAGATGGAGGAAACTAAAGCTAACCTTCACTCACTTAGCATGTTAGCACTCTATGTACAGTAAGACCGAAGCAGCAGGTGGACATTTGGGGAGAAAACTGACTAATTTGGACACCAACTTGGAGAGGAAAAAAAGACTGAATGTCCTAATCTAATGATAAATATTGAATATGGGCAAAGGATGTTAAGGATTAGGAATCATGGGTGGATATATGTAAATTATTAATTATTTATTTCATTTTTTTTTTGTTGGATCGGCTTGTAAACAAATACACATACAAAGAGACATGATGAGTTCTCATGATTAAATTGGGCATAACTTCCTTATTACTTAATCGATTTTCACCAAATTTATTTTGCTATAATCCTCAGACATATTTTAATCTAGGCTACACAAATTAAAAGTAGCCTAGCAGCCTTACCCCACTGAACACCTTTGGGTAGAATTGTACCGTAGACTGTGAGCCAGGCCTTCCTGTCCAATGTGACTAAATGGGTACAAATTCTCACAGACACACTACGTATAGTGTATATAGTGTATGTTCCTCGCTCATTCATTAATGCATTATATCATTATTACTTTTTATTTAGTATTTAAAATAAATTATGCAGTGTATTATTTGTAATAAATTATGCAATGTTACTTGTATGAACGTCATATATGCATCATGTACATTTGACAAAGCATTATCAAAGATGATTGTGAACAAAAGCTGATCTGAGGTCTAGATAATCCTAATTATAAACTTAATCAGTGCCATGTTAACAGGTCTGTGACATTTTACCAATATATATATATATATATATATATATATATATATATATATATATATATATATATATATATATATATATATATATAATAACTTCTCATGCAGGAAAAAAACTCAGTAAGTGATATGTGATGTTTTCAAATTATGTGTTTGATCAGTAAAATGTGAGAAAAAACTTGTTGATTCTTGGTCAGTATTATAGTACTTTAGACCACATTAGGTGTGTCTAGGCTGCTAATCAGGTTTATCGTTTAGCTGAATTTCAATGTAATTTAATTCAAACATGAAGTTAAAAAATAAACTGCACCACTGGGTCGAATCAAAACAACTTTTAGTCTATTTGCTAGACAACAGTACTACAGAATTAACGTATTTGACATCTATAATAAAGAAAAATAATATTATTTCTCGGAAATACATAATATTATTTGATATATTATTTTATAACATATTGTCTCATAAAAATGAGATATTACTACACAATGAATTACTACACAATGAAGGGTCTATTTTTTTATTCTTCTTGGCAGCAATACACCACCAGATCTCACACTAAACACAAACAGCAGCTAAACACAAACATGACCAAGCAATATTGGCTATCTTGCTAGGTAGCTACAATTCACACTCACATCATACAAAACAATTAGCAGCTGACCCATCAGATCATTTAAACATTGACTTTTAATCAGACAACTTTAGTACTGTTTCCCACGTCAGCGACTTCTGGAAATGCATCATGTTAGTGTTCACAAAAGCAAGACTACAAATTTCAGTGTGTTTACAGCACCCATGACCCTTTGCCCAGAGGAGCATCTCAAGGTTCTGGCTCTGATTAATAATCAGCCACAACAAGGTAAACACATGCTGGGCCAGCAGTATAAATCTGCTGTGGTGTGTACAAAGACGGACAGCTGAGAAGCACACCTGTAATCCATCCAGAAGAAAAGCTAACCTGACAGAAGGGAGTAAGGAAACCTGCCGTGAGTTTCACAAAACTGGTATAGTAATTGGGCAGTCGTGACCTGAAGGTTAGGCATCTGGTCCTGTGACTGGAAGGTCGCCGGTTCAATCCCTGGTTCAATCCCTGGGACCAGCAAGAAACGACTGCCCTTGAGCAAGGCACCTAACCCCTAACTGCTTGCTGTGGATATCGCTGCCTACTGCTCTGGGTGCTCACTGTTCACTGGTATATGCACTGCACGGATGGGTTAAATGAGGTCAAACACAAGCGACAAAAAATTCTAAACTTCTAATCATGAATATTTAGACCACTGGGCTCTATCTCCATCACATATGTTTGCATTACCATTCATATTCTCTGAAAAATGGCCAAAAAAATCACAAGTTCTGCCAGAGTATGTCAACTCTGACTCTACAAGGTTAACCAGCAAGGTAGGAGTGTCAAATCAAGTGGAACGTAAGTGGACACAGTGTTTAACAACTCTGTATTAGACACTGTATACAACACTGTATTAGATCCACTCGTAGCAGCACAACACACACTAACACACCACGCAACGTAAGCGTCACTGCAGTACTGAGAATGACCCACCATCCAAATAATATCTACTCTGTATTGGTCCTGTGGGGGTCATAACAACTGAAGAACAGTGTAACAAAACATACAGAGAATTATATGGACTACAGTCAGTTATTGTAAAACTACAAAGTGGACAAAAGAGGACAAAAATATTCTTTTGTTTTTAATGCCAATGGAACCAGGATTTTTTCCAAGCTATTTTGGAGCATTACTATTGGTGCATTCATCATGACTTTTTCACATTGTAAAGGGCAGCTGAGAAATGGAGATACATGTTTTTTGACAATACATATATGCAATACTGGACAATATATTTAAAAAAGTTTTTTTGACTCTTGACTCTTCTATTTTATTTTATTTTATTTTACTATGATATCAACTTCTTTCAAAATGATACTTTTCATGCTATTTTGTATTGCATTTATGCTTATATACATCTGTTCTAAAGATACATGGTGTTCTTAATCGAAAATACACTTATTGCTGAGATAAATGAGCTTAGATACCACTCACAACACATAGAGAAAGAGAGCAAGAACAGTGAGCCAGAGTATGTTGTGAGTGGGCAGTGAAGAGTCTGATGGACTTGAATGAAGCTGGACTGCTGATTATGATGGTGGTAAGGGGGGGGTTAAGTGAGGCTGTGTTTCAGTGTTCAGATCTGTTAGATATAATTACAGCAGATACAGCAGTGCCAAGGTTGGCGGTAGACAGCAGGCAAGTGCGAATGATCTGAGGGTGAATCAAATCCGCTCAATCAGACCTCCTTTCTCACTGCTCTGATTGTAAACTGAGAGCTGACCGGTGCATTTCAAGCCCTCAGGCATTTTACCTCATGCTTTCTGGAGCTGCCTTACAGCTCCCCAGCAGCCAGAACAACCACAAAGTTTTAGCTCATCAATTTCTGCAGTATAGTTTGATAAGAAGTTCAGACAAAATTCAGGCTTTACTTACTTAAGTTTAGTTCATGCAGTCTCAGAAACCACATAATCTAGACTAGTAAAGATGGCCACACTAATCAGGTTATTGACTTCAATCGCTTGTTGGCACTGCCTTTCAAAATACCACATTTGATCCAATTAATCAAACATGACTGTCAGTTGCTCAGACACTTAGGTGCTTTATAGTAAACTCACCAATTAGGCAATCACTATAAAAAGACAACAGGTGAGTTTACCTGTCTCCAACAAAAAATAGAACGCAGTGTTGTATGAAGAGGATAAAGGCAAGTGAGGATGAGAGGGGGAGCCTGTGGAGGAAGAGGGGTACAGACGTGTATTGACCTGTAGGAGAACGTAAACAAAGAAGACGAGAACCAAGGTTATCTGGTGAGATTTAGAGAGAACAGGTTGACCACATTGTAAACCAAGGGTTAACATTGAAAGAGAGTTCAGCCCAACTTCTGAATTATTGTTGCAACAGTATATATGCTGAAATTATGACTGCAGCTGTTTTGTACTGTCTACAGTAAAATCATTGCAACAGTACTTTTTGGTACCCATTCACTGCACTGAATTTAACCTTTTAAATTCATGTTTACACCTTTCTGAGATTCTGCTTGCTATTCAAATCGTTATGTTGAGAATACAAATAGTAATGAAACAATTACGAAATACACAAAAGAACTACACATCAGTACTAATACAAATTTCGTATGTAAGTATAATGCAGATAATATCAGAAGCATGGTTTGTATTTACTGATCTGTACCTAAATAAAAACTGTACAAGTACCTACAAAACGTTCCAAAAAAATTGGACAAAAGCAATTTAAGACTATCAACATTGTGAAATGTTCATATTACAGTTTTTTGCAGTTGCTAAGACCCCAAAACTGGTACTTATAGCACACTTTTGACTCATGCAGCCCAACTATTAAGCTGGTGCACTGAACAATAAGCACATTCTCTGCCTTGCACTAATTTAGCAATTCTAAAACACATTTTTTGCAAAGAAGTAAACACAGGGTCCTACGTTACATACATCATTAAAAAGTGAAAACCCTGTGTTTCCATTGGAAAACACTGCCATGCAAATGACACACCCAAACCCAGCCTTCACAGGTGAACACGTTTGTGTTCTTTAGAAATAAGCACCTGAACCCAGAGCATTCCAGGTTTGTTTTCATCAGGGACAACATAAGCTCCACTGGGCTGCTTAAGTACTACATTGACACCCACAGTTTGTTATGCTTCACCTGCCACCATACTCTCCATTCCTCAGTCCTACTGAGGAATTCTTTTCGACATGGAGATGGAAGGTCTATGACCACCAATACCAATCAATGGGTCCCTTTCTGGGGTGATGAAGGAAGCTTGTGGTGACATTGATGAGGGTGCATGCACGTGTTCAGTGGTGGATACGTCACTCCAGATGATGCTTCACCCGCTGTCTGGCCATGGAGCACATTGCTTGTGATGTTAATGAAATGTTGTGGCCAGACCCAAAAAGAAGAACATGTGCATACCATGTTTTGTTTTTTTTTGAATTACATGCCTATTTTGTTATCTTTTTGTTTTTTATCTATCTTCACTCTCCAAATAAAAACATATATCTATAAATATGTATTTTTGTTGATTTATATTTTTCACCGTTTGTATGCAGCAGCTGCTGTTTACACTTTGTGAAATGTTTATGATAAATACAGCAGTGGAAAGGCTCCAAAATAACTCTCTGCTTCCATTGATTTAAATTTAAATTTAAGAATGTTTTGGCCTCTCCTGTAAAGTTGCACTTTTGGAGATACTTGGTTGTCTTTGTGATGTGTGTAGATGTATGTTGAAGTGTGTGTGTGCTGTGATGTCCCCTGACTGATTCTACTCTGGACGTTAATGACTTATAACTGATCAGAGTGAGAGTACAGTATGGGGGTTATTCATTGCTCTGACACTGACTGACAATCACTTAAAGGCAGCAAATGTGAAAGGGAGGACAGTGAGTGATGCCTCACTCACACAAAACCCTTCTACATGCTGTGTGGAATGCTTCTACTTGTCTGTTGTTGCTGTTGTTGTTTTTTTAGAAATGCACAGCATGTGACACAGCATGTAATGAGTGTGTGTGTGTGTGTATATATATATATATATATATATATATATATATTAGACATTAGCCTTATAGCTCCAGCCCTTAAACTAAAGAAGCAAACTTTGGTGATTACATTTTGGGTACATTTTGCAAAATAATCGATTTAATAACCTCAGACTTTACGCAGGAGCAGTGGAATGTAGAGCTTTCATTTATGGTTCTCTACTGTGTTTTATTTCTGTCTCAGTGCTTTTATATTGTCCTCCTGCGTTCATCAACTCTGGCTTTTTATCGGCAGACTGGAGAGTTTTGGTTAATGCTGAGGGGAAACGCAATAACATTTATCGCGGAAGCTGATCGATGGCAGGCTGGGCTTTGGGCTCTGATAGCACCTTTCCCTCGTCCTTCACCGCCCTCCCCCATACACCATCACCCACCCCACCGTCTGGATGTGGAGGGACAAACACACACTATTGCTCCCAACAGAGTTCCAGACACAAACTAACCCATCAAAAAGACCCCTTCTGAATTCCTGATGTCAGGAATTGCAGAAATCTTTCAGTATTATGTTATCTACCCATCAAAACACAAAACAAGGTGACTTTGTAGTGTTGACTCTTATGGCAGACCCTAGCTAAAATAACTGACAGGAACCAGAGATCCACCTCTAAAAACATAAAGTAGTAACAAGAAATGCTTCTGAATACAGGTTAAGTCTTATGACAGCTTTGAAAAGATTACAGCTTTAAAGTCCATTGATGGTAAAGGGATACCTGCAGGGCACTGTGAGGCAAAATAGACCCCAAAGTAAACCTCCCCAAAAGAACTTTCATATAGTCCCCAAAAACAACATTGCATATAGAACTTAGAGGACATGTATATGTTTACTGTGGGTTTTGAAAGTAAATAAAATGTTTTTTGTGTTGTAGACATGGTGACCCCTTGTTCCTATCACAACCACTGTGATGTCCAGCCTAGAGTAAATGAATGCATTGAAGGAGCAGCAAGCAATCTCAACAACCAGTATGGCAGTGTTTATAGAGCTGTATGCTGACAACTACTGGCGTGGGGGATACAGAGCATCTCTCCTCGCTCAACAGTGGAACAAAACTGTCTAATTAGCATCACTCACAAGACATAGAAGTCACAAAGGTGCCTTACTGCTAAAGGTGGGCAATATGATGTTGTTATTGTAGAGGAGGGCAGTATCATGATGTTTTCTGGTTAATGCATAAGTTGGGCAATATGAGGATATTTATCATCATCGTAGGGGTGGCCAATATGATGATATTTTATCATTATCATGGAATAATTATAAACTGGGATACCACAGCAACAGCCTAGCAACAACTTGCCAACCACCTGTGATACCATAGCAACAGTCTAGCAACACTTTAACAACCACCTGGGATACTAAAGCTGCAGCCTAGCAACACCTTAGCAAATGCCAGAGATACCATAACAACAGCCTAGCAACACCTTAATAATCACATGGGATATCAGAATCAGAATCAGAATCAGAAATACTTTATTGATTCCAGGGGGAAATTGCAGTTTTTACAGTAGCAGAAGAAGAATATACACTCTAATAATAATTTACAACATAAAAGAAAAAAAAAGAAAAAAAAGAAAAGAAAAAAAGATACCATAACAATGGCTTTGCAACGCCTTAATAATAGGTGGGATACCATAGCAACAGCCTTGCAACCACCTGGGAAATCAAAGCAAAGTTCTCTACCTACAGCCCTTCACATTAACATGCTTAATTAATCACTTAATCAATTAATAGTGGATTAATTACATATGTAGTAAAAGCCTTTTATCAAGTTTAAATATTGCTAAAAACACCTTTACAACCTGCATCTGATTCTCACTTCAGAAACTTCAGAAATAGTCATACCCTCACATAAGATCACACGTCCTGACACCACAGAGAGCACCTGTTCCAGCCCTTTCTTTTCAAGAGAAACCCTGCAGTCAGTTTTGTTATCTTTCGCTCTTTTCTTTCTCTTTTGTCCCTTTCTGTCTTTCCTTTCTTATATTGTTCCTCTTTTCATTCCCTTCCCTTTTCTCTCCTCATTCTTTATCTTTTTCTGACTATTTTTCCCTTTCTCTTCTTTTCCATTCTTATCTCTCTCTAAACTTTTTCTCTTTTATCTTTTTCATTTCTCTTTATGTTTCTTCTTTTTTCACTTTTTTTTACCTTTTTTACATTTCTCTCCTACTTTTTGTTCTTTTTCTCTATTTATTTTTATGTGTGGGTGTGTTTATCTTTTTGTACCTTTTTCTCTCTCTTTTGCCCCTCTCTTTCTGTTTTCTCTCTCATTTTCTTTCTCTTTCTTTCTTCTCTCTATTTCTTCTCTTCTATTTTTTCTCCTTATATCACCCTCTAATTTGATGCTAGCACAAAACAGTAAAAAAGCATAGAGGTGCTAGAGGAAATTAGCATTATTAGCCATATTGCTCTGTGATTCTGCGTGCAAAGTTTCAGCCTTAAAGTCTGCATTAAACATGGGTGTAAGTTCTTGTAAAGTTCTTGTCCTATTTAGCAACACCAAACAAACTGTTTATTGTCAATAATATACTGCAAATGCAATATTTATTAATCATTGTAATGTAAAACCTACTGCAGCTTTTTATACGAGCTACAAGTGGTAAATCCGGGTTCTTCTCCTTATGAGTGGTTCCAATAAAAGGTTCCCTCATCCGGATGAGATGAAACAGAAAGGTCTTTACCAGGAACTGTATCGGAGTCAAAACAACAGCAGTGGAAACTGATTGAACTGATTATCTGGTGGAGAGAGAGAGAGAGAGAGAGAGAGAGAGAGAGAGAGAGAGCAAGAGATGGAGTTGGTGCTTTTTCTGCAGAGAAAAAATTGGACTTGGAAATGGCTGGGAATACCGTCTTCAACAGTAAGTGTGAACAGAATACATGACTGTAAGGACATCGGACCTGTTCTCAGATTTCTATCAATTCAATTCTGAAGAGCAGCCAGCTTTTTTTTTCAATTTTTCCGTTATACCATAAATGGTACAGCAGTTACATTTGGCGACTTGATGTGGAACGGAAAATCCGAAACAGAGGCCAACTCAGGTGCACTGTACTGACAGGAGATTGAAAAGTGGTTTGGGTGGTGTCTGACCTTCATGCACCCCCTTCGTGCGTCCGGAAGCAAGACCCCGAGTCCGAAGCAGAGAGAGAAGTTCGGCTCACCTGTATGTCTCCCCCATCCAAGCTCGAGGAATCAGTTGAGGAAGGTGAAAGACACGCGCCACGCTCCATCACGCTCTCCTCCTCCTCCTCCTCCTCCTCATGTTACTCGGTACAGACCCCACACTGCGCCGTAATTCGCGATAAGAATCCACGCACCCCCCGTGTCCCCTCGGATTTTACCGTGCTCTCTCTGCCGCGCGCTGCTGCTGCTGTGCTGTGCTGTTCGAGATGGCGGAGCGGAGGCAGCCAGCAGAGGGCGCTGCTCACTGAGACCGGCCAGCCACACAGCGCCTTCTATTCTGGGTTTATACTTAGAACGCTATAATATTTTTTGGCTTTTAGTTAGATTTTGCTCAGTTTTGAACACTACTAACGTTAACAGCGGCTTTCTAAACACAGCGGCGTTCTAGAAGTGTATTTAAGCCTCGGTGGCTCTAAAAAGTGCAGTTAGTATCATCGAACATTCGAGAACGCTTACTTTGTTTAAGATTGCTTCAGCGTTCTAGTTTGGCCGGAATGTCCAGTCAAGATTCAAGCTAGATCGTTGTCTACGTTTTGGTTAAAGCTAGAACGTTGTCATACATGGCAACGTTTAGGATGAAGTTAGTACATTGCAACCTTCTTCTATGATGACCACAATCCGACCTTCAGTTAGACCAATTGGGTGTTTCTAGAATATTTTGTTTTAAGTTAAAACATGTTTGTGAATCCAGTTAATGTTCTAGAATGTTTAAGTTCAAATTATAATATTCTAATGTTCCAGGATGACCAGAATACTGTGACAAGTCAGAGCAGTTTCTCGAACGTTTCTAGAACACCTGCATAACACTTGCCGATTCTAGAATGTTTTAGTTCAAGTTCTAGAAACTTGTTTCCTCCTTCAAGTTCCTCATACACAATTGCTTCTATTTTTGTCAAATTTACATGTTTAGATCATCAAACTACTTAAAATATTAGACAAAGAGCCTAAGTAAACAGAAAATTAATAGTACAACTAGTAACAACACATCTTTATTATATATCCATCTTATGATAATCCTGTGTTGGTCGTTCTGACAGAACCTCGGCTTGTATTGATCTCCTGACAGAAAACCTCAAGAGGTCAATTACGTCTCTCCTATTGAAAAACAGCTGTATAGAGTGTGTTCTGGAGGAGCCTCCGAGCATGGCCATGAGCCTCTCCAGCCAGGACACACTGTGTCCACTTAACCAGCTTCAGTAAATGGAACAGAAACAGCCAACTGTTGTAGCAGTAGGAGTGGATGGAGGACAGAAAAAAGAAAACAGGAAGTAAAGAATGTAAGGTACTTCCAGATCCATCTGAGGTCCATCCAAACCTCCATTCTAGCACATGCTCTAAATACAAAACTATTCATGCAACCTGCAAAAAAACATCTTAGACTCTTTGGAGGGTAATCTAAAGGGCTGCAAGAAGTTCAGACATGTATTTACTTGACCATTTTTTTTTAGATTTTTAAATATTGTATCTGTCCTTTATGCTAATGGTAATATGTGGCCCTGAATCCTATCTTTAGTAGTAACTGGTCCCATTAAGCCTTTTATCCACTGCATAGGCTATTCAGGAGAGCATGATGTTAGCTAACAGGCTGTGGATTACGGTTTGATGACAGACTATTGAGCTATAAGTGAGGGACATAAACTGTAGTGTCTTTCTTCTGGAACGTCATAGCTTCTACTGCCCATACTGCTAAACACATAACACACATATTCAATAAAGTGTAAATTTGTTACATTTTTGGTGAAAATTGATATCGCATGGATCACAATCAAATAGTCAATGTCTGATTCATTATCTAATTGTTAATTTGATTCATCCTCTAGTTCTGTATTTGATGTAGCTTCTAATGCTGAATATGGCTCTGTTTGTGTAAATTCAGTATATGATTTTGGTTAACCTTGTAATTCTGAACCTAACTTCACTATTACTTCTTATGTAGCTTCTGATTCAGCTTCTAATTCACATATAGAGTCTAATTCTAATTTGACTCAGCTAATTTAAAATCTAAATCAATATTCAATTCTGATTCAGCCTCTAATTTTGAAATTGTGTCTCTGTTTTTTATTCAGCCATTGATTCAGAATCTGTTTTAGCTTTTAATGCAAATTCAACACATAATTCTGATATTGATTTTGCCACTGATTACTTCTATAAATTCTGATTTAGCCTCTGGTTCTGAATTTGATTCAGTTGATTAAATTATATTTTTGTGGAGTGTTCTCATGCGCTTCGTCTTGACTGGATTACACACACACACACACATACACACACACACACACACACACACACACACACACACACACACACACACACACACACACACACACAGCTTTTACCCCTCCACATGCACTCCTCCCCCTCTTTCTTTTTTGTCTGTCAGTGTCTTATTGCTGTCCCTTATTTCATCTCTTCATTCTGTTACACATTGTATATGTTCTGTTCACCTTACTCTGTTTCTGCCACTGATAATTGAATCAAGGCCCAGTCTGTTAAATATTTACTGTAATGAGAGAAACACTGAGCGCTGACAGAGAACGCTAGCCTTCAGCGAGCTCAGTGTATGTATGCGTGTGTGTGTGTATGTGTGTGTGTGTGGGCTAAGAAAGATAGTCGTGGGCTGGAGCTCAGCTCAGTGTGTGTGCAATTATGTGAACACATGTTGCTGTTCATGTGGCTGTGCTAAAGTCAAAAACCCAAATAATTCAGTCAATTTACAATCACATCCTTACAATCAAATCCTCACACCAATATTTAACATCAATACCTGACTTACCTGAAATATTTAATCAAATTCTCAAAGCAGTGTTCTACCATCAGCGACAGACCTCACTAATACTCAATCAAATCCTCACAGCAGTGTTCCAGCATTAGTACCTGACCTCAACAGTACTTAATCAAATCGCCACAGCAATGTTTAACATGTAATGTAAAGCCTACCCAGAAGTGTACAGAAGGACTAAAATGTGTAGTGTGGGTTGTAGATTTACATTGTAAATGTGAAGTTATTATTACTTTAATGCTGGAGTCAATCTGGGGAATGCCCGTGAAAGCTGCAGAGGATCAGCATGTGTTTTATTGCTCTCTTTCTGCTGGTACTATCACCCATTAACAGCAGAGAGAGTGAGAGAGAAAAAGAGAGTGCTGGAATTGTTCCCTTGTGGTGTTTTCTAAATGTGAAGCCCAGAAATGGACGGTGTGCAGCATTGGGCGGGTTTATAGATGGAAAGTACGAGACGGTGAGATGAAGGTGAGCCTGAAACAAATGAATGAGTCAGCAGCGGAGTTACACAGAGGCAAACACACACTCAGCTCCACATGCGACAAGAGAACGTCTTCTGAACATAATCCTCATTAACATTTTTTTTTCACAAAACGAATTCAGTTTTCAAATTTGGTATATCATCAATCAATCAATCAATCAATCAACCAGTGGAACACCATTACCAAAGGTGATAGTTCAGCAATGTTTAAAATGATATTTGCCATGTGCATGGTAAAATGTAAAACATACAAATTTATAAAGTTATCTCCAAAATGGTAACTTTAGAGGTTGAGTTAACTGTTTCTGTGATATCATGAGAACTTATTTACATATATCCAGGAGCAGATTAATGCTGCAGCCTAGGGCTTAGACAGGGATTGAGCTCCACTAGACAGGCTGTGACCTGTGGTCTGGTAACGTTCTTTGTACATTGGTTTTCACCAGCTTAATAATCAACTTCTCTGCAATTAATACAAGAATAGAAATATTCGAAAGGTAGAAAATTGGTTTCTCGTCATGTAATAAAATGTGTTTGTGTGTCTTGCTTATCTAGCTATAGTTGCTTGTCTTGTTGAGTAATGTACTGGCCCAAGAAAGTGGATTTCAGCTGCACCTTTGTCTAGTCTGTGGTTGCTCTCTATTCTTTTTTGCTTAAGGAGCTGGCAGATTTGTACTGGTGTATTAGCTGTTGTCTGGTAGTATGTTTGGTAATAGCTAGATAGAATGTTTGTTGGGGTGTAGCCTTGGGTTCCTTGATTACCTTAATCAGCCACTGCATATATTCACTCCCTCAGCCTACAGCAGTTTAGCCCAACCCATGCATGTTGTCACTGTATATAAATTTTATATAAATATATTTTATATATATATACTGTATATAAATTTATATACATGTATATACATTTTTGTTAATTTTCATTTTTCTGTACAATTTGAACACAACAGCTGTTCTTCATATCCTGTAAAAGTTTCATGACAAATGATCAAATAAATGCTCCAAAATCCATTAAATTTTGAAGATACATGTTTTATTTTGGACAGCAATAATATGTAAGTTCTGAGGAGTGATTCAGGTTTGAGTGCTCCTTGAATGAGACACCCCCAATCAGAGCATATTATTATTAGAAGTAAAAAGAATTGCCATGTAAAAATGAATTATAGCTGTTATTGGTATCTAGAAAATAGTATAATAAATCTGAAAGCCACAAGAGACTGTGTTACTGTGATTTGTAGCCCTCACAGTTCCCTGATATCAGGTACCACATGAGATGGATTGAAAGCCCCTTCCCCATAATAAAATTATAGTAGCGCACAGCCTCTCATGGCTTTTTCCTATATTCATTTTATTAGTTTTACTAGATAGATATTAGACTGTTTATTTTTCTAGAAAGACGGATGGCTCAGACTGTTCATTTTTCTAGAAAGATGAATGGCTCTGATCCAGCGTTCCGTATTTGGGCATGAAAATTGATTTATCCTGGAGAGCTCAAACACACCATTCACTCACTCACAGTGGCTTCAATCCATTATTTTGAATGAAAGTGAATGAGTCAGACTAATAACATTGCTCATATACACATACTCTTATTCTCTCTTTCTCACTCTCTCTCTCCCCACTCTCTCCCCTCTTTCTCCCCGTTTCTTTTTCAGTTATTCATCAATTAGCCCCCCACAGAGTCTTTTACACTTAGCTCTGAATTACCCTGGACAAAAGAACGGTCATCTCTCGCCTCTGTCTATCTGTTACAGTGCTCCTGAGTGAGTGATCAGGGTGGATGAGTGGCTCCTTCCATCGTAACGTAATGTAATGTAACTCCTGAAGAATATGAGTCCACATTGCTGATTTAATAATACAGTGAATGGAGCAGCATTACGTGAGAACTTGTATTTAGTGCTCTCTTGCTCTTCCTACAGAGTGTAATTCACTTTACAACACTGTTGTAAATACAGATCATGCTTTGAGCCCCTCATGTTAAGATGTACATGAGATAATAGCTGAAGACACAAACACCTCTTCATGAGCACATGCGTCACACAGATATATGGACACTACAAATCACACTCACAATTCCAGGTGTTTCTATAAGAAAATAACAGTGTAATCTGTAGCATCCACATACCTGTGTGAGGGTATTTAAAATCTGGCAGGAAGACAGAATTCAGCACATCACTGGTAAAGACAACATCAGAAGAGAGAAAACTGTGGACTTATAAGGTAGAGTATTATTACAGTATTCACTCTGTGAGACAAGGGACACAGATAAGGATATAGACTCCAATCTCTTATAAGTAACATTAGCAGGAATTAACTTTTTGTAAGGGAGCTGTTAGAGGTGGATGTTGGGCAATGACATAGGAACTGAGGGGGATGGGAGGGGCGTGGTCCACCCAATATCAGAAACAGGTAGATTTGTCCCACACAAAAATTAAACCACAGAAAAGCGGCAACTGTTTAAAAATGTTTATTTTAAAAGCATGTGTTTGTTGTCAGCAACTGGCTCTGGTTGTTAGGTGCTATGGGTCTTTCATTTTGTTAAAGCTTGTATTGAGATGCCTGTTCAGAAATATCTTGCAGTCAGCAGCTTCACTGACCCGAGCTCTCGCCTCGCTGGAGCGTCGGGTAGTTCGCACCAGCTTTAAACACGAGGTCAGTTATGAGAGGAATGAATTGCAACGATGACCATATATACTGCAATAAAAACAGTTTTTGTATAATGTGCTGTTATGGTAACAGACTAGGAGGGTTTGGATTAGCTAACATTTATATTAACTTTAGTCAGAAAGCACTTTGAAACATAAAGTTACATTACTCTCTGGCCACGTTCCAAACTGCAGACTGCTACTACACTAAATACGTATACGTAAAATTTAATATAATAAAATAAATAAATAAATGAATAATTAAAAGGACACCAGCGTTAAAAGTGCTTTCAGTAGTGCAGTATGTAATGTTCCAGAGTGTGCTGTTTGGGACACAGCCGTACTATCTAACATTAATGTTAGTCTTGTCTAGTCAGGAAACTTTAACACACATTTATTTATCATTTCATTTCAGCATCATGTCAAAGAAAATAATATTTTTTTGGTTATATGTATATAATCCAGACATTGCATGTATAATTTAAAAGTTTTCTGACAACAGTACCATGTAGTGTGGAGTCACTTGTTTAGTTTGTAAAGTGATCTTTAATTGGATTTATCTAATAATAAACAGAAGTACTGATAATGTTGTATTTTGTTTATTTATTTACAATTTACTGTAATTCCACAAATGTTCTATGTCACTATACATACAGTGATTTACTACCTTACCTACAGTGGAATCAACTTACAGGTAATATTTTAGGGGATAGAGTGGACTGGTTCATATTAGCAAATGCCCCCCAACCCCCCCCAATGTCAAACCCGCTCCTTCGCCCTTGATGTCGGGTTCCGTTGACCACCGCTGTTTTGATTTATGTGTTTTTATAGTAAATAGTACCCCAATGTACAGAACCACACTAATAAGGCAGCAGAGGTCAGTTTCTGTCACAGCCACTGTAATACTGCATAAATAACAGACACGTGCAATGTTGTGTACCCTGTGAGAAGGCTGTGGTCTGTATGGTATGTCCGCCTGTGGTCCTGCACTGTATCAGGATTGATGGTAACACAGCAGCGGGTGGTCTGGCAGAACTGTCACTCCAAGTTATTGCATGTTGATGTCTGAGATTCAAGGTCCAAGAACCTCCCCCATCACTAATGCGCAAACAACATCAGCAGTGTAACAAAGCAGCACCACAAACTGTAGCAGATCAGCTATGACACTAAACCTACCACGTAACACGTGACACTGATGTGATGGTGCTGTGTTAGTGTGTGTTGTGATGATACGAGTGGGTCCAAAAGTCTGAAAAAGCATCTATTTTGCATTTGCTTCTAATTTAATACAATGCGCTTCATTACAAATGACAAGATCAGTATAACAAAAGTAAAAAGAAATTTTTAGTGTGTGTTGTGATGATACGAGTGGGTCCAAAAGTCTGAAAAAGCATCTATTTTGCATTTGCTTCTAATTTAATACAATGCGCTTCATTACAAATGACAAGATCAGTATAACAAAAGTAAAAAGAAATTTTTCAGATGTTCTTTACAGAGATGGTGATAGGAAACAGGCTTCACCATGTCTACACCACAAATATAAACAAATGTAAAATATTTTATTGACTACCAATAACACCAGTGAATTGACACATACTTTTTATATGGAATATTTTACATGGACAAAAATGTGAAAATCTAAAAATAGTATGTTGTATATGTGGCTTATAAAAATATATAAGTCTGCAAAGACCTATAAAACAACATAGAGTTTACTACATTCACTTTTCCCACTTGAATTATGTATTCTAAGACATTCCATGATATGGTTATGAATGTGCTGTCTGATGTCTAAGACTTTTTTCCTCTGTAAAAAAGCTTTGAGAAATCCAATTCCTGGTGGAGGGATACTGATAATGATCTTGTCATTTTAAGATTTTTAGATGTTTTAGATTTTCAAATATTTTACCATGATTAACATTACATATAAAACTCATATAGGTTTACTTATCGTTTTGATATTAAATAAAATGTCTGTATTTGTGTTGTGTTGATGGTAGCTGGGCCTGGGTTGCTTATTCCTCCTAGTCCTGGTTAATATTCTGGCAGAAACAGAGAGAAAGCTCAGGAGGAGCTGGGGTGGAGCTGCACAGTTCCATTAGAATCTCCATCCTGATGACTCTGTCAGGCAGCCGAGGTGTCAGAAACGCTCCTGATAAAAGCACTACGACGCTTTCTGTCTTTTTTTATTAGGTGTGAAAATTCTCAAGCAGGTCTTAGCAGCCGACAGATGAATCATATCTTCCTTCTGCAGTGAGAAAAATCAATAGGCAAAAGCATTTCAATGAACATGTGCCTGATAGATTTAACTCTTAGAGGCATTTAGCTGCACTAATATAATTTTATAATTTCGTTGTTATTTTGCTCTGTGAAAATCTAAATAAATACAACAATTCAATAAAAGTTAAACCTTCAATCTGAATGTTAAACCAGGTTTTATTAAAACAAGCTATGCTGGTGAAGGTTTTGAGGTAGTAAGGTTGAGCGTCTGGTGTTGGAGTAGCAAAATAAATCCTGTTAATCCTGAGATAACACTATCTGGCTTCTTTCTCCTAGATGGCAGCACTCCTATTTAATTTAGCAAGTAGATTACAGATCCACACAGAGCCAAACATCACAGTATAGGCTGGATTATGAGTAAATCCTTTTTTAAAAGTTAATTTTACAACACATTTAATATCTGAAAGCACAACGTCATGCTGGAATTATAAAAGACTGAATTTTCACTTGTTCTGTGGTGTTTGGGCTGCTAGTAAAACCAGCATACGTTGTGTTTTGGATGCTGGTATGCTAGATGTCCAGTTGGTCATGGCCCTGTCATTGGGAGATCTCAAAAATGTAACTGTATATAATCAAAACAACTACTATATTAGATCAATCAGATTAATCAGATTATTTTCTAATACTTTGGATTGCATGTCTTAAAGGCACATCATTTAACAAAGATAAAAGAAAAAAAACATTTCAAGAAGGCTTTTTCAACAAGAAAAAATACTTTAAATGTGCTATTTGGACTTCCACTCAAGGAGCAGCACTTATTGTGACTCAAACACTAATCTCACATTTAGTGAAATGGCCAAATCTAAGTGAACAATATATAGAAATATAATGTTATATTGAGTTATTCATGAGCTGTGTAAATAGTGTGAAGTGCTTTGTTGGTACAACCTTAAAATATTATAAAACTTCAAAAATTACATTCTATAAATTGTACGCATCTTTAATGTAATCTTGCCAATAATCACCTCTGATCTTATAATGCACTATAATCAGATATCTGTCTGTGTTACTGTATCTAACCGAATGTGTATTCCATTACCATCCAACACTGTTCCCACTGTTTATGCTTCACTGGAAACTTATATAAAATATTATTGAACACTCCTGTGAGTATTTATGTCATAATCTGCAGTTGAAAGTAATGTATTTAAACAATTGTCCTCTTAATAGTTTTGATGATTACATGCAAAAGGTATTTGAGTAAATATTTGTAAATAAATACTGACATTAAAAAAAGAAATTAAATGGGCAAAATAGAATACAAAATTCAAAAACATAAAATGTTTTAAATCTGCAGTTTTCAGGCTCCTGAGTATTGGTAACAGGGTTGCACACAAAATATCTATTAAAAAGTATACCCTTAATGGACAAATCATCCTAGTTTTTACTGTGTATTTTTCTGTGCATCATATCTTAATTCTGCAGTTTCTGGACTAAAGAAAGAAAGCATCTGAGCGCCCCTATAACAGAAAGAAAGCATTTAGACAAGAGAAAGCTGTAAGTGCTGCTTATAGATCTCCTGGTCTTCTAGACATGTGGATGTTTGGATTGGTCTCTAAATTGGGTTAGCTGATCACAGTTAAAATAACAACAGATTGAATCCTTTGCCTTTCTTATACTAAACACACCATAATGAAACCATACCATAATCCTGTTTCTAGCCTTACTGTAACTTTAATGTAGCCCTACCATAACTCTGCCATAACTGCAAAACCAACCATAATCCAATAATAATCCTACCAAAACCCTACCACAATCATTCTGTGACCTGGTCATCTGAAACTTAACCCTCACCAATAACCCAACCATAACTTAACCATTACCTTGTACACCACCTGTAACGGTACCTTAGCACTTCATAGTCAAACCATGTTGATAAACAAAACATAACCCAATCAATCCCCAAGCCATTATAGCCCTATAATGGCTTATAACACCCCAATCCAAACTCCAATATAACTCTACCTTAACACTTCATAATTAAACACAACAATACCATAAGCCCTCCAATACCCAACCATGACATGACCATAAACTTTTGATAACCCATGTGCAATCCTAACAGCTTGACACAATTTAGCTATAAGCCTGCCATAACCACAACCCTACTATAACTATACCTTAACTTAAACATAATACAATCATACCCCCTACTATCAGAATCAGAATCAGAATCAGATTCTGATTCTGATAGTAGGGGGTATGATTGTATTATGTTTAAGTTAAGGTATAGTTATAGTAGGGTTGTTTACTAGGTGGTTTACTATAACAATAATCTGATCATCACACAGCAATAACATTACCATAATCCAACCATAACCAATCAATACCCAACTAAACCCTTCCGTGTCCCTACTATAAAAAAACTTTCCCCATAGCCCAGTCAAATCCAACCATAAACTTAACATAACTCAATCATAGCCCAATCATTACCTAAAAATAACCCTACCATAACACATTGTAACCTAAACAAAACCCAACCACAACCTAAACATAACTTTACCCTAACTATATCAAAACCATAACCCTACAATATTCCAACCATAACCATAGCACAAACATAATCCAACCAGTGCCCTTTTAGTGGCATATTAGTTTCCAGTAGTTACTATACTGGATCATGGCACATGTGTTTAGTTGTCTAACATGATGTCCATTGTAGTTTTGTGTTACATAGATTTCTATAGTTCATGGTTGAAATTTCATTGAAGAAAAAGATCTTTTCAATTTTCACTTTTCAACCAAATATCAGTGTTGCTTAGATGTCTAGCAAATTGTTGGTGTGTGGGATGAGTATTAAAACCAAAACATGTACCAGTGACAACACTAGCAGCAGTACTACTACCAATACAAAAATACAAATACAATCTTAAAAAATTAAACATTCTCTGTGACTTAATTACCAGCTATTTTCATTTATATCAATCTTATAAAGTCAAACAGTCTCTGTGTCTTTATACATAGCAACTAATTTCATAATATATATCTTACACAATCAAACAGTCTCCTTTACTTTATACATACAAGCTGTTTTCATAATATCTATCTTATGAAATCAAACAGTCTCTGTGTTTTTATGCATACCTGCTATTTTCATATATATCTTATACAATCAAACAGTCTCTGTAATTTTACACAGAGCAGCTATTTTCATATCTATCCTACAAAATCAAACAGTCTCTGTGTCTTTATACATACCAGCTATTGTCAATATATATCCTATAAAATCAATAAGTCTCTGTGTATTTATACATACCAGTAACTTTCATAATATTTATCTTATAAAATTGAACAGTCTATGTGTTTACACCTCCAAGCCATTTTCATAATATATATATCTTAGAAAATCTCATATAATCATACATACCAGCCTTTTTCATATTATGCATTTTATAAAACCAAATAATCTCTGTGTCTGTATACATACCAGCTTCTTTCATAATATCAACCATATAAAAATCAAACAGTCTCTGTATCTCTATACACACCAGCCATTTTATGAATTCATATCTTATAAAATCAAACAGTCTCTTTGTCTTTATACATATATGTGAAGTTGTTTTTCAAACCTTTAAGCTCTCTTGTAGCTAATGGGAGCAGGCTAACAGGATATAGGTGCCAGTAAATTAGCCTACCACTAGCAGTTTAGGAACACCTATTATCTGGCTGGCAAGCTGTATCAGCAATTTGCCACACAATGTTAATGTTTTCATTACATGCAGTTAACGTTAGTGGTAACTCTGAATGGACACAGCAGTGTTCAGGATATTTCTACAGTTGTCTCACCAGTAAAATTACTTACTAGCTAATACTTATTACTGATGTTGAAACCAATATCAATACAAAAAAATATTAATACAGATACCAATATCGGTACTAATTTTATTACACATACTATCATAAATATAAATACAATACCAGTGGAAATATCAGTACCACTACCAAGATCATTGTCAATACCACCATTAACAGCACTTAAACTAGTACTAATATTCTGTACTGAAACCTTCACCCATACCAGTACTCATACAAATATCACTGTCACTGCCACTACCTGAATCATTGTCAAGATGACCATTACTAGAACCTAAACCAGTACTAACTGTCAGTACTAAAACCTTTACCAATACCAGTATAAATACTGCTACAGGCAGCAGGCTGGGTTTCCTGGCTGCAGTGTTCAGTGCTGCCTACTTCTGTTCTAGGGATTATGGATTTTTCCTCTTGATGTGTCCGTTTTGCCTGCCTGGACGTGCTTGCTGAAACATTTCTGATAAAGCCACTCTGCACATCTACAGCCTACAACTGTAAAACAACTCCATCTGTATGCCAGCTGTGGATTATAAAGGCTTTACTCACACAGACGCTACTGTATGCTCTCCAATTTTTTATACAGACTCTACACTTATGGAATGTGCTTGATTCCGTGGTTCTACACAACTTACGTAAAGTGCTTTTTGCTGTTGTTGATATGGAAACTGGGCCTTCTTTAAATGAGACCCTGAACTCAGTTGTCTTTTGCTATGCATAAACCTGATAAATTGGTAGAATAAATAAAGAAAAAGTGTCAGGGTTAAGGACGCTCAAGCAGCAAAAAAGAAAGTGAAAACTAAAGACATTTATTTCTGCTTCCAGTAAGCCGAGCTACACCAAGTCTCTCCTGCCTCCCTTCAGCCCAGGGTAGATGCTACTCTGCTGGGAGAGTGTGAGAGGAAGACACTCCAGCCTCTTTTTATTTTGGCAAATAAAAACAAGAAGTTTCAGGAGCTGAACCCTATAACCATGATTAAGGGACATTCAGAAACTGATACACAGGTAAGGTAAGGTAGTCAGTAGGAACTACAAGATTTGTGGAAGTAGAAGGTGGGTGTTTCTAATAAAGTGGCTGTAATTGTATGTACAAAATTGGTATAAAGTGAACATTTAGTAGAAGCACAAAGTAGGTGTTGCTAAATTACATGGCCAGTTAATAGAAGCAGAAGGCGATTTTAGCACTTATATTTTTAGAGCTCACAAAGCCATGTTTTATCTTTTAATAAGATGAAGTCCTGAGGCAGCCATGTTGCTTTTTCAGCAGTTGCAAAAAGAACCTTCCTTCTGGCACACAGTGAAAGCCACTATAGCAAAAACTCACGTATTGCATCATGAGTCATGAGCTGTGTCACTTTGGTAAGACACGAAAGCCGAAGTACTACAGTGCTAGCCTGGCAGAAGCAGAAAGTGCTATAATGCTAACAGTGTAGAGGCTGACATCCTCAGTTTACTCACACAGTTTGGAAAAAGAAAAAGTATTACATTTATGAGTGCTTCTTGGATAAATACAAACATAGCTGTTGACACTGCACTGGTACTACTTGCTAAACAAAAGCTAGCAAAAATAAGACTGGCTGAAATAAATGTTAGCATTTATTTCAAGTAAGTGTTGCAGTAAATAATGGGTAAACATTAGCATAAATTAAAATGATTAAAAGTGTTTTAAAAGCATTAGAACAGACCAAAAAAATCTATACATCAGCTGCTCTGCTTCTTCTGTTTGCTCTGTTAGCACTGAAATCATTCAAACACATTTTCATTGAACCACATAAAAACTATAATCTGCTGATAAGCAGAGCAGGGAATCGATAACAGGATGGCGAACAGAAAATTTGTGACGATTTATTGGACTGGAATGCTCATCTGCTTTTATATGGAGATACCATTACAAGCCGTGAGTCATTAGCAAAATTGAGTGGCCTGCTTATGGTAAAAATGCTATTTACATCTTTATATACATCATACCACAACCTGTAACGGCAATCTGCCTGGGGTGGGAGGGAGAAAAATTACACACACACATACACACACACATATATATATATATATATATATATATATATATATATATGTGTGTGTGTGTATGTGTGTCTAAATCTTTATGTGTACGTTTACATGTACTTGAGTGAAAAAGAGAGAGTGAGTCATGCAGCCAGTGCAGCAGGGAATTACTGCAATTAAACTTACTGAAGCCTGTCTTGGAGGAACTCCAGAGTTCCAGGGAAACAGTATGGCAGAACTTGCAGCAATTCACCTCCCCCATCCTTATTCCCTGCCTGAAAGGCTCAGAATGGGCCAGTGTTTCAGGAAAACCTAAAAAAATGTATTTGTATAAAGATAAATTACACTAGCATAGTTTACATGATGTTAAAATTGATCTTTCTTTTATACCCTGTGACAGTTTTTATAGTTGACCATGATATGCTGCTTTAGGTTTTAATCAGCAAAATAACATTAAAAACTTTTCATCGTAACTTCTCTGTTTCAAATAAAAAAAAACCATTTAATAAAGTAGACCAGTGTTTTTTTAACCTGTAGGCTGTAGCCCAAAGAAAGCCACAGTGGTACTGCTATTTTCTTATGCAGCATGTAGATATTAGAGCTCAACGAATGATTTAAAATGTATAGAGATAGACACTATGTAATGTGTGATTGTGCAAATCTATTTAATGCTTTAAAAACCAGTACATATACCTTAAAGTTGGTCCTAAAGGGAAGAGAGTGTAATAATGCAAGAATTGGTGTTAGGTGTTCTCTCTTTTATGCTGTTAATTCTTTGGCTGCAGTGATCTGGATGGGCTGCATATATCTATCTTTTTTGGAAGCTCAGTAAACAGAAATTTACAGTAATTTCTTTGTGAGGTAGTTTAAAAACCGAGTCAGAATCTAAAAGTATACCTAGAGAAAAAACATTAAGCTGCTGAAATTTGCCTAGGAAATACCTTTTGCCTAGGAAGTCTATATTGGAGATTGGGTCTGAGAAGTTACCAGTTTGTAGTGAGGAATTTACTACATCCAAGATCAAACTGAAGAGACTATCGAAAACATGTTAAAAACAGATTTTAACTGAGACACAACATAACTTTAATGTTAAGTAATGTAGCAAATTCCTCACATTTTGCAGACCATCCTTGAATTCTAATTGGCTTGGGATTTAATAAGTGATCCATAGTCAAAAAATAAACATATGGTTGTTTGCATTAGCAGTGATTATTTTTGAGAAATATTGTACCTTGTTATAGGTAACCAGTTTTTAAGAACCTCAATAGGCACTCTTTGGCATTCTTTTTTAAGGACACATAGTCATTCATTTTTCCATGGCACAGTTTTAGTTTGATGCTTTTTAATTTGTACAGGCGCCACTCTATTAATGTTAAAGTTAAATAAATGTTCAAATTGTCAACCAACTCATGCACTGTTACTGGAATAATAAGGCTCTGGTTTGCAAAATGTCAATACATTTATTTGCAGGTAATTCCTTTAATTACCATTTTGGGATTTTACAGCACTTTGATTTTCAGGTCAGGTAATAGACTCAAAAAATAAGCAACAGTCAGTAATCCTGGCCATAATAATGCTAACACCACCTGTAATTACCAAATATAAATATGTAAACATGTTTATGGATTGTCTCAGAGATATGTTGAGAAAAATCTAACGAATGCAACACTTAAAGAAATTCTAAATCCTTAGAAGCAATTTGTGCTTATCAATAAGAAAGTTAAAATCTCCAGTTATGATGTCCAGTGAGAATGGTGTCATAGCCTGAACAGTTCTGTAAAAAAAGAAACTGTGTGTGTAGGTGGATGGTAAACGGTTAAAATCAGCACTGATGGCTAAGTAAGCAAAACAAATGCAAGGTACTCAAAATATGAAAAACTTCCACATTTCCACATTTTTAAAAAAGTAAATCTGTCAGCTATGATGCTGGCAAGTCCAACTCTGTTTTTGCCCTCCTATACCGAAGATAAAAACTTCACTGAAGTTGTCCTCCCGTCTGTTGAACGCTGTTGAAGGACTGATCATCAAGGCCTCCACCCCACCATCACCAGCCAGCTCACCTGTCCATTTACCGCTACACCCTCAGTTACATCACTGTGCCATCCAGATGTACCAGCATTGAGCTAGGATGGGACAGCTCACGCCCACTTTACACAAAGACTCAGTCATAGACTGCCTCAGCCAGAGACTGCCTCAGTCATACACTGCCTCTATCTGTGCAGCTTCTAAAGCTTTGCTATCCAGATTTCAAACAGAGGCTCCTTTCTTTGGTATTTAGTTTAAACTGTAAATACTGTTTGAGGAGGATGGGTCTCCCCATGTGAGTCTGGTTCCTCCCAAGGTTTCTTCCTCCAGTCTGAGGGAGATTTTCCTTGCCACTGTTGCCTCTGGCTTGCTCACTGGGGGATATATGTATGAACTGTCTGTTTTCAAAACTCTGTAAAGCTGCTTTGAGACAACATCGTTGTAAAAAGCGCTATATAAATAAACTTGACTTGACTTGACTGAGGAGGATATGTTTTGGTGCAGCATTATGACATAGCCAGGTCTTTGTTAAAAGCATTGTATGCAGATTGTTATGACATACAAGATAATTTATAAAAGTAGTTTCAACTTATGAAAGTAGAAAGAAGTGCCAGATTAATTTACTGGGGCTAGTTCTCTGAGAGCATGGTATTAGTGATTATGTCTCTTCCTAATTATATGTTGTTATTCTTTTTTTTTTTTTAGTTGATAGGACCCATATATATTGTCTTGGCGTCCCTGACTCCATACATTTTGTTACAGAACATTACAGAACTGTCACATGCAATGCTTCAATGTTCAGGGCTAGTGTGGTGGTAGTTTGACAGTTCTGCCACTAAAATGGAGATTCTGAATAAACCTGAAAACCTTACCTGACACACCTGACTGGTTCTGTGCCAGTTGGCTCTAGTCTACAGATTTTTGGATTGCTTAGAGTCGGCAGTTGAGAGAGATAATCAAGCATTGTGTGAGGGACGCAGGCTCCCGATTGCCTCCCAGTTTCAGACTATATAAAAAATGTTTGATTATTTTCACCTGACTTTGAATGTGATCAAGTAATATATAATGATAACTGACTCAGTCTAAACAGATTACTGCAGCAGCCCATAAAACTGAGAGCAGAAAGAAAAAAAGAAGAAAATACAGCAAGTAAAAAAGAATGGTGCAAGGACACTCACAAAGCAACAAAGTTTAAAGCACAATCGAATTTATGAACATCTAACATCAAGAGATTGATCACATCTTTTTATTCACAGCCCACATATGCATAGTTACTTGCTGCTCATTTCCTATATCAACACAAATGGTGGAAAAAACAGCAACAGCAGAGGGCTGCTCCATGTTTGTTTGTCTATGTCTCCTAATAATGGGAGATTGCTTAATGTCGTACAAGCTCAGTGAGTTCGGTCCAGCAACAACTCAAAAGTTGTGTAGTGTGTAATCTAAAGTTATTTGTTGTGTAATGTGTCTCCTCAAAATATTTGCAGAAAGACTGGTTTCTGGATATAGTTTTGGCTTGCTAAGATACTCGAATTGCACTTCAGACACCAGTGTGATAGCAGTCAAAAGACTCTTAATTCTGGCCTGCCCAAGAACAGCTCTTTTATTTAACAGCAACAAAGTAAGCACATACATAACAGAACTTCAAGTCTTCACACTTCCCCCACAAAACAGACACATACACAAACATACAAACAAACAACCCCACACCTCAACACAATAACCCACATACTTTTATCCAATGGAACATGCACACAAAAACAACAAAAACAGACCTTTATAACAGGCACCTGAAGTCGTCATTACCATATTTGTCCCAGATTTTATTGTGGAAAGAGATGAAGATCCAATAAGGCCTGGTCTTGAAGAGGGCTTTTTTTTTTTTAGTCTTGACTCATTTTTATATACAGTGTGATGTTGTACATGTTATTGATGTCATGTGGACAGGTCTGCGGCCTTACATGGTTAAGAACTATCAGAGAGAAGAATCTCCAGGTCAGAACAGAGCTTAATGCAGCCCCAGATGAGAAAGAGGATCTTCAGTCTTCCATTATAGCTGGAGAAAGAGTGGCTATTGTGTGTGGAGATGCCACTCCGACTCCAAAAAAACTGAACAGGCCAATCAGTCACCCTCTGTCTGTTCATCTTTCACCACCTCTCCTTCTCTTTGTAAAAAGTAGTGAAGTTAAAGTGATAAATTGGTTAGGGTTAGTCAAATTCAGTTAATGGCTTAATTCAATTAATTAACTAAGCCAAGAGTAGAGTGGCAAGAACAAGTTATTGAAAAAAATTAATTGTGTTACAAATATATATATATATATATGCATATATATTTATTTGTGTTTGTTTACACTCCATGAGCTTTATTAGAAGAAACTGCCTTGTACTTTCAATAACTGGCCACTTTATTTGAAACGCCAACCTTGTGCTTCCACTCATTGGCCAAGTTATTAAAAAACCTTATCTTGTACTCACATTAACTGGCCACTATATGAGAAACAGCTCCCTTTTACTTCTACAAACTGGACACTTTTTTATTAGAAAAAGTTTGCCTATACTTTACATTTACTGGCCACTTTATTATCAACACAGTTTATTAGCAGCTTCACACCAACTGGCTAATATATTAGAAACAGCCTCCCTTTACTTCCACTAGCTGGCCATTTTATTAGAAAAACCCACCTTGTACAATTATTAGAAACACTCACCCTGTATTTCACATGCAACTTTTACTTCACACTACTGGCCACTTGATTAAAAACACCCACATTGTGCTTCACAGTAACTGGCCAATTTATTAGAAACACCCACTTTTCACAAACTGGCCACTTTATTAGAAACATCCACTTTGTACTTGTCCACCTTCCTTGTAGTTTCTCTCACTGGCCATATTGTTAGAAACACAAAACTTTTGTTTTCACATATCTGCCTCCTTTATTAGAAACAGCCAATGCTTAATTTGTAAAACATCAGGTAATGGAACACTAAAGGTGGGGTGATCCAGCAAGTGGCAGTGAGGGAAAAGGTCCTGGAACGCATAGGCACAACAGTGCTTCAAGTGTCCATCTAACATAGTAGCAATCTATACAATAAAATAATCCTAGCTTTAATGAATGCAGTAAGGAGACAATAAAATCTCAGAGATGCCACTGGACGAATAGTTTTTAGTGTCCTACAAAAAAAAGACGTCAAAGAGGTGGTGGATCCACATAAATAAGTTCTGCAACACAGGTACCTAAAATATGAGAGGTGCCGGATCTTGTTCCAGCAAGATCCAGCACAAATTAAGCACTGGAAACAGCCAACGTGTGCATCACACTAACAGGAGACTTTAGAACCACCCAGTTTGTGCTTCACAATAATAATTTGCAACATTATTTGAAAGCTACTATGTACTTCAATTAACTGGCCCCTGTGTCCAGCGTACTTACACTCACTGGACTCGTAATAGAAACATCTTTCGTGTGCTTTCTCTTACTAGCCACTTGTAAGTATTTGCCCATCTTGTATTTTAACAAAGTAGCCACTTTATCAGAAGCACCTACCTTGTGCTTTCTTTCATTGGTCAATCAATTATTAACACCCAACATGTTTTTCACACTACTTGCCACTTTATTAGAAATACCTTCCTTGTACTTCCACTACCTGACCACTTTATTAGAAACAACTTCCTTGTGCTTTCTCTTACTAGGCACTTTATTAAAAACACCTAACTAGTCATTCACTCTTAATTTGTACTTCAAAATACTCACCACTTTATTAGAAACACCTACCTTGCATTTTTTTTACTGTCCATTTTACAAAAAAACACCCACCTCTTGCGTCCACTAACTCACCACTTTACCAGAAAAAACACTTTATTAAAATACTTCATCATACTTTCACTAACTAGACACTTTATTAGAGAAGTATATTGGCCACTTTATTAGAAACACCAACCTTGTGCTTTCATTCCTTGGCTACTTTATTAGAAACAGCCACCTTGTTCTTCACACTCTGCCCAATTAATTAGAAACACCCACCTTGTGCTTCACACTAACTGGCCACTGTATAAGAAACAACTACCTTGTGTATTCGTCACACCTTCCAGTTTTTCTGTTGCACCTGCCAAAACTACACACATATTCCCCAAATTTCTGGGCTTCTGACATCATGGACACATATCTGGACCATCCATGGACTTTATACCAAGTCTTTCTGAATACTGACTGGACTCACCTGTGCCTTATTAAGCTATGTACATATACCTGTTTACTTTGCTCCTTGCTGTCACACCTCCGTGTCTTATGAAACTGCTCCTTTTTAATTGTTGGGCTCGTCAGCATAAGCCTCAGTTGCCAACCCCTGGAAAGTAGCCTCCATGCATTAATGTGAAGAGTGTACCCACTAAGAGATAGGTCACAAAGTTGTTTCTCCTACTGGTTACCTAGTACTGCCCTCCAATGTCTTCTGTATTTTCAGTGCTAATAAACTCTGGAGCCGAGGGGAATTTCATCCTAAAGAGTATCGTCAAGGATTGGAACATTTAGGCGTCATCATTAACTCAGCCTATGAGAACTACTGCACTTGATGAAAAACTAGTTGGCATGGGAACTATTACACATTACAAAGCCCATGCAGTTAGATACCAGTAGTTTACACACTAAACAAATTCCCTATAATTTTAGGACTACCCTGGCTAAAGAAACATGACCCTTAGATTTTATGGGCATCACAAGAATTGTTTCATGGTCCAACTATTGCATGTCGCCCTGTTTAGAGATATCTACTCTAGGAGAAGGCTCTACCTCTGTCCAGAGTCCTAAAAGTGCTAAAACTATTGACATTTCTAGTGAATACCTGTTGGAAGTATTTTTTAAAAACGACATTACACAACTTCCTCCTTATCGTCCATATGATTGTGCATTAGGTCTAAAAGAGGGTGCTACCCTAGAATTTATCCCTTCACTCAAGATAAAGAGAAAGCCATAAAGGAAAATGTTGAGGAGGCATTAGCTCAAGGTTTTGTTTGTCCGTCCACATCCCGCATAGCATCCGGGTTTTTCTTTGTAAAAAAAAAGATATGGTGATCTCTGTCCATGTATTGGTTGTAGGAGCATAATTGTTTACGTTTATGTACCCACTACTTATCATTCCTTCAGCCCTAGAACAGTTGACACAAGCTAAGTTCTTTACCAAACTGGATCTGCGTAGTGCCTATAATCTAGTTAGAATTAGGGAAGGAGACGAGTGGAAGACAGCTACTGTCACTAGCGGGCACTATGGGAGCCTTGTGTCTCCTTCAATATTTTAGTAATTTATTAACAACGTACTCAGGCATATGATCTTCCACATGTCTCATGTTCATCAGGTACTCCATCAACTATTAGAACATAAACTTTATGTCAAAGGGGAGAAAAGTGAATTTCACTGGCAGTCTTAGGCATTTCTAGGATATGCAATCAGTTCTAATAGCAGTATTATAGACAATGTCAAAATAGACAGCCCACACTCCGTCCTCAGTAAAAAAAAATTACAGGTTCCTGGGAGTCGCAAATTCCTATGATTCATCTAACAATTTTAGTACTTTGGCTGCTCCCCTCTGTGATCTGCTCAAGGTTTCCCCTGAAAGGTTAGTTTGGTCAACCCAAGTTAAGAATGCCTTCAAAGCCTTGAAATCTGCCTTCACTGCAGCCCCTACACTGCCCTTTGTCATGGAGGTAGACACCTCAGAAATAGGCAATTACATTCGATAGCATTTACTCTCACAAACTCTGCAGCAGAACAAAACTATGGCAAAGGGGATCACAAATTACTGGCAATGAAACTAACTCTTGAAGAGTGGAGACACTGGCTAGAGGGAGAATTTGGAATGTTTTATATTTTAAATCTCCATTACCTGTCCCAGTTCATCCATGGTCTAATATTGCACTCGACTTTGTTACCAATCTCTCACTTTTAGAGGACCATACTACCATAACGACTGTCATAGACAGATACGAGAGGACGTCCTGTCTGATCCTCCTTTTCTATACGTTACAATTGCCAACTACATCGACATTGTCTTTTGGTTTGTTTCTTTGTAATTTCTTTGTACTGTTTTTTTAACCACTATTTTAGATTGCCCTGCTAATAAATCATGCTAACCATTCTTTATCTGCACATGTCTGATCTTTTCCTATAACCGGAAAGTTCAAAAACAGATCAAACTTTATTAGAAACACCCAATTTGTGTGTACCACTAACTTGCTTCACTATTTGAACCACCCACAATGTAGTTTATTATATTAAGCACTTTAGTAGAAACATCAAACTTGTTCTTCACACTAACTGGTTACCTTAGAAACAGTGGAGTAATAGTAATGGATTGGTTAGGTTAGGTAAGTCAGATTCAAGTTTTAAGGATTTCGAAGTTGTGGATCACACTGCTAGAAACATCCAAATTGTGCTTCACACTACATGGCCACATTATCAATAAATACCTATGTTGTACTCCCACTAACACGTCACTTTATTAAAAACATCAACCTTGTACCTGTAATAACTAGCCACCTTATTAGAAACACCTACGTTGTACTTTCACCAACTTTATTGGAAACACCTATCTAGTTGTTTAAGGACAAACACAAATAGCACCATCAGGTGTTCTACAGTCTCCTCCTAAACAGGGGTAAGATGGACCTGCAGGAGTGGGGTTTCCAATAAAATGACTGTTGTGTATGTGATGGGTGAAATGCGAAACGCTGTGTTTACACTGTCTTTCTGAAGCACCCAGAGTCACACTGAGAGATCAGCTGTGCTGAGGGAGTGTGAATGAGCCTCCATTAACTTCTCCTCTCTCTCCAGTTCTGTGTCAGAAACCAGCACATGCAAGGTCACTGTGCTCATCTGTGAAAAAGCTTTTTCTTTATCCTCTGAAACATTTTAGCGACATTTAGTGTGTGGGTGTTAATACCTTCTTTCATAAAAAATAAAAAAGAACTTTGTTGGATTTCCATGGTAACCTGACTTCAGCCAGCCGTTCAAGTAAAGCTAACAACAGCAGGCCTTTAGCATCTGTGCTGCTTTTCTTATTCCATGATAATCATGTGCTAACACACTCTGCCAAACCATCAGGAGGAGAATCTCTTATAAAACAGATCCTAATGGCTTTCAGTGACAATCTATTGCATTAGACATTCCATCATAAACACAATAATCGGAGCAGAAAATCTTATATTGTGTTTCAGGAACAAAAACACCTTTTACTGCAGCTCAACTCAGTTTAGCTCAAAACTCGTTTCTTTCTAAAAGATAGATAATAGATAATACTAGATACTAGATAATACTTTTTGTTGGACATCTGATATTTCTCAATGCATTCATAGTAGATTAATGGTAAATACAGAATAATTCGTAGCACATTCTGAGTTATTCACAGTAGATGCTAAATCATCCATAGAATATACTGTATAATTGATAGTAGATACAAAATACTTTATAGCAGATACTGAGTCATTCACAGTATTTACTGAATAATTCATACTATATGCTGAATAATTAATAGTCGATTCTAATAGACACAGAATAATTGATAGTAGGTGCTGAATAATTTATAATAGATACTGAATCATTTATAGTAGATACTGAATAATTAATCGTACATGCTAAATAACTCATAGTGTAGTGTAGTCATGCATAATTTATAATAATGTTATAATCATATTATATAAAGATCAAATTATCAAAAGAAGCATGTCAATAAAGACCAGATTACACAGAGTAAAGCTCTGCCTTCCTGCTGCTGATATTGATTACCAGTTACACATAAACAACATCATCAATACACAGAAACAAACCACCATTCTTTTTTTCTGTAACGAGGAGTAAACCCCTCTCTCTCTTTTCTGTCTTTCTCTCTGTCTCTTACTCTATCTTCCTCTCTACTTCTCTCTCGTGTGTGTATTTTCATCCTATCTCTCTCTATCTCTGTGTACCTCTGTACTCTCTTTTTCTCTGTATATGTACTCTCTCATTGTCCCTCTCTTTATCTCTCTCTGTTCTCTCTCCCTTTCTGTATCTCTGTACTTTGTCTTCCTCTCTCTATTTCTGTGTATCTCTGTACTCTCTGTACTCTTTTGCTCTCTATGCTCTCTCACTGTCTCTCTCTTTATCTTTTTATGTTCTCTCTCTATGTTCACTCTCTTTGCATGCTCTCTCTCTTACTCTCTTTTATGTTCTCTCTCTTTCTCTCTCTCTCTCTCTCTGTTGCTGGTGTTGGTGACTAATAAGTGTGGGCTCAGGGGGACAGATGTTTCATGAGGGCTTTATACTCTGCTCTGTCTGTGACCTTTGACCGCTTTGATGCTCCCACAGGGCAGAGGATCTCTCAGCAGCCCCTAGCGTCAGCGTGAGCACTGATAATTGAGTAATTCTCAGGTAGATTCAGCTCTGTTTCCTGAGGGAGCATCTGTCAGTGGTTTCAGAAAAATCAACTTAGAAAGGATATTAAAGGAGCTTTCATAAAATATGAAAATATGGCAGTGCAAAGGGAACCTGATCTCTGTGTACCTGTAGCGTAAAGTACCACCAACATGGCAAAAATTCTCTATAATTAATTATTCCAGACCCAGGAACAGTTCTAAAGAGGAATCTGTGATAATGTGTAAATAGAGTTCTCTTAGGCTGCACCTGACACTTTCTACACTTCAGAAAAACATCCAGAGTCCAACCGAGGTTAGATATCTAAATAGTCTTCTGTCTTACAGATCTGAAAATTCCTATGGGAATATACAGCCTGGTAATGTGGAGCACTGAGAATATATAGGATTTTGGAAACGTGAGCCTCGGATATTATGGGAATCTGTATGTCAGTCATTTGAAATGTAAGATTTGGGAAACATCTGAATCTGAATAATGGTTCTGTGGTGAACACACACAAGAAGCTTATTCTTAGCCTAGAATGTGTTTGTGTATGTATGTGTGTGTGTGTGGTCTGGAAGGTGTTTAGATTGATGATAACCTAACTTTAAACACCTCAGAGAGAGAGAGAGAGAATATGGAGAAAGTATACACAGTGAAAGAGAGAAAGTAGAAATAGGAAAGAGAGAAATTAGACAAAGAAAGAGAGAGAATAGAAACAGAGAGTATACACAATGAAAGAGGAAGACTGATAGAGAGAAAAGAAACAACAGATAGAGAAAGAAAATAGAAAGTGAGAGAGACAGAGAGAACATAGTGAATGTCACACAAAAAGGAGACATGAATCTTCTGAATCAGATATAGAGTATGATGTGTTGGAAGTTGTTCCCGTCTGCACTTCAGTTCAGATGAAGGCGAGTATTATAATCTACGTCTGTGAGTTAACTGTGAGATTGTACTGAGATATTCAGCTAAGGAGCTCTATTGTCTTTAGTTTTATTTTTTTTAGAAATTCACTTCTCAAAGAGCTAAAGTGCTGTAGGCTAAATGGGTGGAGTTAAATTGCTGTAGGTGGAATGGGTGGAGCTAAAGTGCTGTAACATGAATGGGTAGGACTAAACTGCTGCAGCCTGAATCGGGGCTAAACTGTTGTACATAGAACGGGTGGGGCTAAACTGCTGTAGATTAAGAATGAAAGAACAGATCTGATTAAAGAAAAATACCGATGAACAAGAGCTGACAGTTCCAATCCTGGCACTCCCCAACCTGGCCACCAGAGGTCTTTCTCCACAGAGTTCTGGACAGTTGCCATAGTGACACACCTGTTAGTCATTTTCCTCTCATCAGCCTGTCTCTATTACTCCCGGTTTCAGTTTGTGAAGTATTGCCAGTTCTCTGTCGCTATGTAACAAAAAGGGAGAGAGAGAGAAACAGAGAAAGAGATTAGGTTTATATCCCATTGAATGAAATGCTAAGAAACAGAAAAGCAATCATCAAAATCTATACAAACCACAATATTATTACCACAGGAATCAGATGGACATAAGAGAGACGAGCAGTGCTCATGGACTGTATCTCATCACCAAACAGGCAGAGACTCAGAGAAAGACCTTTACAGCTTTATAGACACTGAATCCTGGATGCTAAATATCACCATAAAAGCAGGTAAGACCGACCACTTTATCAAAAACCTCTCTTCTGCAGTTCCACCATGCTGATGTCCAGTTATAGACTGTAGATCATCTGCTGATATACAGTTTATGTCATCATCTAGATCTTCCTCCGGTGGTCAATTCTAATGAAGTCGCTGAATGTACAGGGTGTTTCTAATAAAGTGGCCAGTTATTGGAAATAAAAGGTGGGTGTTTTTAATACCAAGGCCAGTTATTGGAAGCACAAGATGGGTGTTTCTAATAAAGTGACCAGTTGAAAAAACAAAAGATATGTGTTTCTAATAAAGTAATAAAATGGCCAGTTCATGGAAGTACAAGGTGGGTATTTCTAAGAAATTGGACATTGAGTGGAAGTAGAAGTTAGGTGTATGTAATCAAACAACAGGTCTCTCTCTCTCTTTTTCTCTAGCTGCATAAATATTAAATGTAGGACACCTCTACATAACTCTCTGATGACATATCTGGTTTTTGGTCTACAGCTGTGTTCTGAAAGCTTGGTGTGAGTCGCCACATTCCTGAGGCCAGATGGTGCTATAAAATGACTGCATACCCTCGAAGCTTCATTTAATCTTCCTTCTCTCCCCCACTTCGACTTTCAGGGTGTTTACAAAATTTATAACACATTTTTCTGTCAGAAAGTCAGTAATAAATAAATAATTTTAGCACTTCAGCAGTACAAAGACTTCAATTATTCCATATTAAAAACCTGCTACACTGCCACCAAAACCTCTAAATACCAGTTTTTTAATAATGATAAGGCCATTAACTGATACATCCCTCATCACACACCTGACTTTCCGTCCACATTGACTACAAGGTCTTGCTTATGACATTTTAAGCTTCTCTTAATGACTGATCTGCTGAAGTGCAGATCACTTCATTTAGCTGACAATGCTTATGGCAAAGTGGGCTTATTTAGGTGGGAATAAACAGAGAGTGACATTTCTAACTCAATGTAGCGCGGGTGAGCTTGTCTACATGTCATTTTTTGATGAATAACAAGCCTGCTGTTAGTGGTTAGTGTGTGGATGTAGGGTAAGTTGGTAAACTTGTAAAATATGTAATGATTCTGTATATCCAAACATAAGACTAACACCAGCATATATATTGATTCCACTTATATATAGTTCCATTAAACCTGACTGTACTTCAGCTCTATATGAATAGTCATTTACTGTCATAAGAAATAGTGTGCATGTGATTTGAGCTTTTGTTCCTCCTGACAGCTGTCCCAGACTGTGTCAGGAGTGTTCAGTGTTTTCACCCTCACACTGCACAACCATCTCTAATCCATCACGCTCCACATACAGCCACAACTAATAAGAAGCCAGCCCTATGTGATCTAAGTGATCAAGATGGTCCATAATAGGAAATGAGGTCTTGCAGGTACTCAGGAGCAAGACCATGTAAGGCTTTGTATGTCAATAGAAGAATTTTATAATCAATAGGAAATTTAATTGGAAGCCAATGCAGCGCTGATAGGACTGGGCTGATATGATCAAATTTGCTGATTTTAGTAAGGACCCTGGCTACAGCATTTTAAACAAGTTGAAGTTTACTGAGGTTCCGAATAGAACATCCTGACAATAGAGCATTGAAATAATCTAGCCTTGAGGTAATAAAAGCATGTACTAGTTTTTCAGCATCATGCATGGATAAAGCACTTTTTAGCTTAGCAATGTTATGAAGATGTAGAAAAGCTGTTCTAGTAATATTAGTTATATGTTGATCAAATGATAGATCTGAATCAATAAAGTGTCACGGGGGTCTCAGCAGGATCGGACACAAACGCAGAGCTTTTTGAAAATAAAGAGTACTTTTAATAAACACGAATGTAAACGGAGAGTAAACAAAACACAAAAGAAAATACTAACAGACTGGATACAATGACAAGGAAATCCCAAGACAATGACCAACAAAGACATAGGGCAAACACTGGGTATATACATACACGGGCTAACAAGAGGGAACAGGTGACGAGACTAAACATCGATGGGGAACAGGTGTGCGAGGCGGGGCAAGGGCGGAGACAGGGACCACGCGACAAAACAGAAACACATGGACAGGACATAAACAAGGGCACATGGACGGGAGGCGTGACAGCACCCCCCCCCCAAAGCGACCCACCCGGGGAGCCAACCCCAGGAGCCGCCCCAGAGGAGGGCGAAGAAGGGACAGACCGGGCAGACAGACGAACGGACCAGGCAGACGGAGCAGACCGGGAACAGACAGACGGACGGACCAGAAGGACAGACGGACGGACCAGAAGGACAGACAGACGGAGACCAGGAATAGGCAGACAAAAACGGGCAGAGAGGAACGGGCAGAAAAATAAAAAATAAAAAAAAGGGCAGACAGGAACAGGCAAAGGCAAACAGGAACAGAAAAACAGGAACACTGGAACAGAAAAACAGGAACACCGGAACAGGCAAACAGGAACACTGGAACAGGCACAGAAAAACTGGCAGACAGGAACCGGAACAAAAAAAACAGGGACAGACAAACCAGGACAAACACAAAACCAGGAAAGACGAGGACGAGTATGGACGACGAGACGAACAGGGAGGAAGACGACGAGAAGTCACAGGAGGAAGGCGACGAGACGACACAGGAGGAGGGAGACGAGAGAAACGAGGAACACGACGAGAGGTAAAGGGAGGAGGCTGACGAGAGGACGCAGGAGGAGGATGACGAGACGACACGGGAGGAGGGAGACGAGGGCCACGAACAACTATAGAAACAGGGAAAACAAAAGACGACAAGGGCAACAGACCAGGGACAGAAGAATGGAGACGGGGGAGCTGCGGCGATGCCCACGGAGACAGGGGGAGCTGCGGCGACGCCCACGGAGGCAGCGGCGACGCCCACGGAGGCAGCGGCGACGCCCTCGGAGACAGGGGGAGCTGCGGCGACGCCCACTGGAGCGCCAGCAAGGCTGGGGAGCGGAGCCGAGGGAGAGTGCTCGCGCCGCTGCGAGCCGAAACAAGCCAGTCCAGCTACCATACGCTGGCTGGAGTCCAAACCTTCAGTCCGGTGCAGCTGCCTGAAAGTGTCTCTGTGCAGCTGCACCCCAGAGACGCGACACTGGTTGGTGGCTCGATGCTGCCTGGTACCGGGAGCCGGCGCGAGTTGGAGACTCCCCAAGCGCAGCTCGCCCGGGCTGGGCGAGCTATCCCGAGCGAGGGGAGCCTCTGAAGTGCGCCCACGTCGTCGCTTTCTCCTCCGGCATGACTCCTCGGAATAGCGTCCGACGACGTGGGCCAAAACGTCCAAGCCGAATGGCTCCCGGCGAACCGCGAGCCTCGAGCCATAAAAGCTCACTGTGTCCTGGAAGGGGTTGGTCATTCTGTCACGGGGGTCTCAGCAGGATCGGACACAAACGCATCGATGGGGAACAGGTGTGCGAGGCGGGGCAAGGGCGGAGACAGGGACCACGCAACAAAACAGAAACACATGGACAGGACATAAACAAGGGCACATGGACGGGAGGCGTGACATAAAGACACCAAGATTTTTAGCTGCTGAAGCAGGAATAACAGAAAAATCAATTAAGTTTAACGTTGGATATCTTACTCTATGCGGCTTTTGGTCCCAGAATAAGAACCTCATTTTAGAAGGAGAAAGTTTTGTAACATCCAGCCTTTACATCTTTTACACAATCCTCGATTTTCTTAAATCAAAATTTGTCATCAGGTTTGGCTGATATATACAGCTGTGTGTCATCTGCATAACAATGGAAGCTAATGCCATGTTTGCTTATAACTTTGCCTAGTGGCAGCAATAATAATATAAACAATAATAGCCCTAAAATAGAACCTTGTGGAATTTCATCTATTACTTTTGTATAATTTGAGGATACATCATTTATCTTTACAAACTGATAACGCTCAGATAGATACAATCTAAACCATGAAAGTTGGTTCCTCTAATTCCAACCATGTTCTCTAATCTTTCTAAAAGGGCGGTGTGGTCTATAGTATCGAAAGCTGCATTCAGATCAAAGTGCGTTATCCAAACCATTGGTTAACCATAGGTTTTCAATAAAGTGTAAAGCTGTAGACGATAGCATGGGGACTTGCATACATTTTGACTTAGATGTAATTTATATGAAATTAGATAATGATCTGAAACTGCTGAGGTTTGGGAAAGAATATTTAAATTATCTATACTGACACCCAGGGTCAGAACTAAATCCAGGGTGTGATTACAGTAGTGTGTAGCCCCAGTCACATTTTGGGTGATGCCAGTGCTTAATTTGTGCTGGATCTTGCTGGAACAAGATCCGGCACCTCTCATATTTCAGGTACCTGTGTTCCAGAACTTATGTGGATCCACCACCTTTTTGACGTCTTTTTTTTGTAGGACACCAAAAACTATTCGTCCAGTGGCATCTCTGAGATTTTATGGTTGCAGCTCCTTACTGCATTCATTAAAGCTAGGATTATTTTATTGTATAGATTGCTGCTATGTTAGATGGACACTTGATGCAATGTTGTGCCTATGCGTTCCAGGACCTTTTCCCTCACTGCTACTTGCTGGATCACCCCACCTTTAGTGTTCCATTACCTGATGTTTTACAAATTAAGCACTGGGTGATGCCAACAGAGTCCAAGACTGATGCGAATGCCTTTGTTAATGGATCGTCGGTCTTTTCAAAGTGAATGTTAAAATTTCCTACTATTATGCATTTATCAGTACACACTGCTAAGTCTGCAGCAAAATCACTAAATTCTTTAAGAAATTAGGCCGTACACAGTGAAAATGCATTCTTATTGGTGGCCGGATTTAATATGTTAATGGAAAGAATCTCAAAAGAGGTGAGCATAGTGTTTTGGATTAATATCTAGAGTGTTTTGGTGGATTACACATACTCCTCCTCCTCTGCCTGATAATCTCGGACTGTGTACATACTTATAGCCTGTTGGGGTGGTTTTATTTAGTGCCAGATATTGATCAGGTCTAATCTAAGTTTCAGTAAGACATAAAACAACAAATTTGTGATTATTTATAATTTCATTCACAGTAACTGCTTTTGAATTGAGTAATCTAACATTGAGTAGTCCAAACCTAAGGCATGAGGTAGCGCTACAGCTGGTTTGGCCTGTCTGTCTGCGGCCTGCTCCTGGCTCTGGATTGTCAGCAGCTGCTAGTACTACTACTACTCTGCCAACTAACTAAGAGGCTATGGGCTATGCTGCAAGAAAGCAAGGCAGTACCCTCCCGCGTGGGGTGGACACCATCGCTACCTTGCCCTCGAACTTTAACAAATTGTCTATAGAGCCCACATGATTTTCTGCACACCACTTGGACATCCAGCAGCTAAATGCCGTAACCCTGCTGGAAGCCTTGACGCCACGCCGCATTGGAATGGGGCCAGAGCACATTGAGGCATCGGACATTGTCTGAGCCAGTTTAACCACTTCTATCATATTAGCTTTAGTTACTTCAGACTGCCGCAGACGGATATCCTTGGCGTCTACGTGAATCACTATCCTTGAATATCTTCTATTAGCTAAGTTTGCCCCTATTGTCCAGCGCTCTGGCTCCCGGTAAGCAACTTACTGTGACTGCTGGCACCTCTAAAGGACTAGCTACTTTCATATGTCAAACTAGAGAGTCTCCTATTACCAGAGTACTTTTAACAGGCTCCTCAGGCTTCACCGAGCGGGGCAAATCTATTTGACCTGTTAGATACGTGAATTTGGGGAGAGTGGTGTACTAGTGGGCTAGCTTTAGCCTTTGCGTTAGCATTAGCCTTAGCTTTCCGACTACGTCGCCAAGACGTTACCCATTCGCCCCACTGTGAAAACTTTAGCACAGGAGTCGAGGAGGCACTAGCTTTCCCTGAGGCCCCCGGGGCAACTAACAGTGAATCTTCCTCTCTAACCATTATTAAACCCCAGAGACGCACCTCTAGCTGGTCCACCTTCTCCACCAAAGAGCTAACTAGCTGACACTTAGCACAAACACTGACATCATCACTAGAGGTGAAAAGGGGGTTTAAACTAAACATGCCACACTCTGAACAGACAAAAAACAGGCACTTACCGTTTTTAGTATATTTGGAAACTTACACCGAACACAAGATTTGTTTCAGGAACAAACAGTTACTCCACTTTCTGTGGGGAATAAACCTGGAAATAGTATAAACTATAAACTAACTACCCATCCAGCAAATTTATGTGGGCCCCATGTGGGTTTATGAAGGGCTAAATGATGGGCCCCAACAAGGTTGCCCATTTTGGACCCAACACATTTTGTCCTCAGTCTCTACGCGGGCCCCTTGAGTAGCAGCCCATATGGGTCAATGATGGGTTTGGGATGGGTACAGTGTGGGACCCTAATGGGTAGCATATGTTGGGTTCATATGGGTCCTTCATTTACAACCCAAGTGGGTTTTATATGGGTGCAATATGGGCACAGGCTGGGCCCTTCATGGGCAAATAGGGCTAAGGACACCGGGGCCCATATGTGCAATGTATAATAGGCCCCATCAAGGTAGCCCATTCTGGACCCTCTCTTTTTGTACTCTATCTCCATGAGGGCCCCTTATGCAGCAGCCCATTTGGGTTAATGACTAGTATAATATGGGTACAGTGAAGGAACAGTCAGGAAGGGTGAGCAGCTAGCTGGATTTTCAGCTAATGCCAACAATACTACGCAAACATGCTCCTAAACTAGCTTGCTATGTAGCTAAGTTTAACCTACTTTAACCTACATTTAGAACCAAACTGTCAAACGTAAGTTACGAAGGCTACCATATCTGAATATATTCGAATTTCTTTATATCAGAAATTCTGAAGGTAAATAACGTTATTTCAAAGCGAAACTGCTTGAAGAGCTAAAGCAAGAACTACCACGCTAGCTAGCTAGGAATGCTTAATCAAACGCTAGCTGGGACTGTCAGTTAATACTTAGTAAATCCATTAAGCAAACCCTAGTTCATTGAACAATCGTATACCGTTAAGTTCTACGTAATATAGCAAATAATATTATTTTATGTTTCGAAATATAAATACAGAAAACATAATAATTACCTGTCAAATGTTCGTTCTGAGGGAGACGGTCTGTCAGCTGAAGAAAGAAAAAAGAAGACTTAGAAAAAAAAAAAGTAGATGTAGCAGGAGTTCTGGCAATGGAGGCGATGACCAGCCACCCCACATTACCTGATAGGTTTAATGACACAGCTGCTAAATTTAGAAAGTTCTTTCATTCCTATTTACTTTTCACACTGTTACTCAGTTTCTACGATAGATAGTACAAGACTCACCACTATTATGTATCTTCTCCCTGCTGGGGCGCTTGAGTGGGCTACAACTGTTTGGGAGATTTGTGGCTCTTTTGAAAACAGTGTTTGATCACCCAGCTGAGGGTAAGGAGGGAAGGAAAGATTGTTAGCCATGACAATTTGTCCTTATGTAAACTGATCAGGACTGTCATTTGCCTTGAAAATCTACTATATGCAACAGATCTGAGTGGATTCCCTTTGGCACACCATACACATAAAAACACTTCTCTGTAAGGACTCGTGCCACAGTACTGGCCTTCTGATTAGGTAGTGTAGGCCCGAGTGAATTTTCAAAACACATCAGTAAGAATCAACACCCTTTCTTGTCCATTAATTGCCCTTTCTAGGACTGCGAAGTCTATATAAAGAATTTCCAATGGTCTAGTGGCCAACAGGCTACCCAAATTTGTTCCTTAGGCTGTGTAGCTTTGGCAACTACACACCTTGCAAACTCTGTACACCATTTATTTTTATGTTCTGCCACATCTTTGGCCAATGACACCATCGCCTTACAAGATCTATACTGCGCTCCACCCCCTGGTGGCCATGATGGTCATGAAGAGCTGTCAGCACTTCTGTCTGCAATGCCTTAGGTAATATTAGCTGGGACACAGTGTACTTGGTAGGGGGCAACTGTACTCTTTTGTACAAAACTCTTCCCTTTTCCTCAATTCTTGGCCACTGTCTAACCAGTTCCTTAACCCCATCTCTCTCACCTTTCAGCTCTATAGCTGTAGGTGCCTGGCCACTACTCCAATAAACACCAAACTGCAATATTGGGATCGGCAGCTTGCAAAGCCTGCTGGTCTGCCTGGCTACGTGATGGAATAGCATCCACTGCTAATGATAATGACGATTCTGTTTGCAGCCAAAGAAACCTCTCGAGGAACTGAAATCCCCCCAACACTTTCTGAAGTCTGATCAGCAACAACAGGCAGCTGAGAGAGAGCATCAGCATTAGCTATACCTGGCCGATACTTGATCTCATAATTATACAGTGCCAACTGAGATGCCCAACATTGTTCCACCGCTCCCAATTTTGCGGACTGCAGATAACTCAGGGGATTATTGTCAGTATACACAATAAACCTGGTCCCTAAAAAATACTTCCTAAACCTCTCTTTCACGGCCCATTTAAGGGCCAGAAGTTGAAGTTTCACTGTGCTATAATTACACATTTTGCGCTCACTATGGCGCAATCCTCGACTAGCAAATGCGATGGGTCATTGCTGTCCCACCTGATCTTGGGACAGCATTGCTCCTAATCCAGCATGGCTAGCATCAGTCTCCACAATAAATGGTCTTGTAATGTCAGCATATCCCAATACAGGTGCACTCACCAAACGGTCCTTTAGTGTCTGAAAACTTGCCTCACCTGCCTCATCCCAATGTGATGTTACCATACCATGCTACCTTGGCTTGAGCTGTTTCTTGGAGCCCTGTAATGCCCCCACCAACCTATGAAGAGGTCAGCTTGAAAAAGCCCTACACAAAATGCCTTTAATAGGATTCTAACCCTAAAAAAGATTTCAACTCTTTTGACAGAGGTGGGACGTTTCCAATCAGCAACCACTTGAATTTTCTCTGGGTCTGTTTCCACACCTTAGGCAGATATTGCATGCCCTAGATAACTAACTCTAGTTTGTAAAAATTATTTTTTTTTCAGTTTGAGCTTCAAGTTATGCTGTTGAAGACAACACCATGTCCATCTGATTGAACTCAAACAAAAAGCAGGCCTTTACTTATCCTTCTCTGCCACAGGGACCTGATTATAGCCACTTGCCAAGTCAAAAGTACTGAACCACTCAGCCCCACTCAAAGCATCTAATGACTCATCTATTCTGGGCAAGGAAAAAGGGTCTTTGCAAGTCTTTGCATTGAGTTGGCGGTAATCAACACAGGCGAATGGACCCATCCTTTTTCTGCACTACTACTATGGGAGAAGCATAAGTGCTACAGCTTGGACGCATCACTTGGTGTTCTACTAGCTCCTGATTATGAGCTTTCACCAAGTCACATTCAGAGGGAGGTAGGTGGCGACACCTCTGTCGCACAGGAACTGAATCCAGTAAGGTAACTGTATGCTAGACCACGGTAGTGCAACCCAGGTCACCACCATAATCAATAAAAAAATACCCTGATGCTTTCTCAGCAATGCTTGAGCCTCCACCTGAACTCGAGCAAATAAGGATGGCCAAGTAAGTTGGGAGAAATCAATCTTATTTTCTACTTGAACAGACTGGGTAGTGACTACATGACACTGGTCATCCATATGAACTTGTACCACTGTCCACCAGAAGTGAACAAAGGCTGGACAACATGCAATCCCCCCAATACTTTCTTGGGCTGAAGCCACCTATCTTGGTCACCCACACTTACAACTGGTACCTGCAGGAAGCTGAAATCAGTGTCATAGCACCTGCCAGACCTGAACCAGCCCAATACTACCATCTTGTCAAATGTGCTCTAAATTTGGATACTCAAGAGCCTGTTGTCAGACTTTATCTGCCTGGTGGACACATTGAACCTCGAAAAGAGCCTGTCCATGCTGTAAAAATATTTCCTAATAGCACTAGCTAATAATGTTCATGCCCGGCCTGGAATTGCCTTTTTGGAATATGTCTATGGGCCTCTGGAATGCATTTGGTGATCAAGATACCCATTTTAGGTAAAACTTTACCCAAAAGACAAACATCAACTTCCACATATCCCACATAAGGTATTTCTAAGCCATTTGTGGCCTTTAATGAAAGCCAAGAGCTGGACTGTAAAGATGATTAAAGTTGCTGGGATGTATGTTCTTGCGTTACAGTAGTCACTATAGAACTGGTGTCCAATGGACAGACTATCGTCACACCCCCAACAATAATGTCTACTGTTGGGCACTTTCCAACTGGGCAGCATTAGGTGGATTTGATCCTGCAACCTTCCCTCCCGACACTTGGGCCATTGTGTCGGGAGGTATTAGTTTTCCTGCTGCATGGCCACAAGGATTGTAGCCCATCCAACCTCAGAGTCCCCCCCTAAAGGCATTTTGCAAAACCAAGCAATATGCCCAGGCAAGTTACACCGCAAACAGATCTGTCTGACCTCTGCCTGGAACCTGCCCCTTGAGCCACGGTTAAAGGAAGCACCCCTAGGTTGGGCAGCAACAGGAGGAACATCTAGATGCTTCATAATGGCATCTAACTGCATTTGTTGATTTCAAAATCCCTACTTTAAATTAGCCAACTCATCAGAATGTTTTGCCATGACAGCATTCGCATCCACCCCAAACTCTATTGCAGTGGTACAACAAGAATGAGTCTGAGCTCATTGAGTACTAGAAGACTCACACTCCTCTACCCAACAAATTGCTTTGCTACGGAAAGGTGAGACTAGAATCGAATCGAAACTGACATCGTAGTTTTCTCCTCAAAACAACATCCTTGTTCAATGAACTGATCATGTAATACAATGTCTGGCCATTTTAATAATCAAATGGAAAAATAAAATAATTACACAAAAAAACTGCCCACAAAAGAAAACATCAATAAATACTTCTGATGGTTTCAATCTCGTCCAACAGAATCATTGTCATTACAATGGTCCTGATGATTTTGGCAAAAATATCCCTTGTTGACCACTGTCACTCCTATACCATAAACACTGAGCCATTGTAATAAAACTACAAATTATATGCAACTAGGCACACAGTAAAAAAGGCATCTGGCTTAACAAAAATTTATCCCGCTGACTACGCCAAATGTAGCAGATAATATTAAGGATAGTATTTGTACAAAGTACCCAAAGTTTGTACTTATGCACACACCCTAAAATATATAAAGCATTGACTACACCACCCCTATATTATGGGGAAGGGTACCCCTTCACAGGCCACTCAACTGAAAGAGCCAGCCAATAATGCACATGCACCAATCAGTATATTAATTCACAATACCAATTTTATTTCAAGTGGTTATTATCTTTAAAAAGGCAATAAAAGCAAAAACTTTAATATTATAAATACTACTAATAGTCATGTGGGGCTCTGTACTAATATACAAGGACTAGTTAGTATAACACAGGCCTAAAAAATTGTGGCCAAGAAAGTGCCCAAACCCATGGCGCCCTTCCAACCTAAATACTACTAATCCATAATCACCAACCACACACCCTCAAGATTACACAACCAAAAATAAGACACCCCAAAGGGGCACAACCAGAGCACCATGGCAGCCAACTCCTTGACCACAAAACAAAGAAAGAAAAAATCTATATCAAAAGCATTCTCCAGGGTGCCGCAACCTGTGATATGCTATTACAATATTTTACAGATAGCAGCTGTAATATCTTGTAATAACAGTCTTTAATACATAAAATAATACATAATAATGCATAAGAGAAGAAAATTATTTCCTATCATGAACCACCGCGCTTATTCAGATCACAAGATGCTGGTTTGCTATTGGTTCCCAAAATTCAGAAGACTTAAATGTGGGAAAGAGCTTTTTTCTACAAAGCCCCCAAATTATGGAATAAACAGCCAGTTAATTTTTGGGACTGTGACACAGTCTCAACTGAAAGGCTGGACTGAAAACATGCTTGTTTAGTTTAGCTTCTGGTGATTAATCTTACCTTTTAGATGAAGGCATGAGATCTGGGGGTTCATGGACACAGAGGTTTATGGTAAACTGAGATGTTGGTGCTATTGTCACCATATACACTTTGAAATGTTTCATCTGTTTACTTTCATATTCTCTACAGTCATACTCCTGAACCAAAGTAATTTTCTCTCTTTACTCTTCCTGAAATAATGACTCTCCTCCCATCCTGCTGATAGCTGTTGGAAGAGTGACCATCAGGGCCTCCTCCCCACCTATCACCAGCCAGCTCCTCTATCCATTTTGCCAACTGCTACACCCTCAATTACATCACTGTTCCATCCAGATGCACCAGCATTGAGATAGGATGGAACTGTTTCAGCTCACACACACGCCCACTTTATATAAAGACTCAGTCATAGACTGCTTCAGTCAGAGACTGCCTCTACCTGTGCAGCTTCTAAAGCTTTGTCATCCAGATTTTTTCTTTTCTTTGGTATTTAGCGCATTAAACTAAAAATACTGTTTGACAAGAAGAGGATTGGTCACCCCTTGTGAGTCTTTGTTTCTCCCAAGGTTTCTTCCTCCAGTCTGAGGGAGTTTTTTTAACCATCTTCCCTGTCCCTGCTGAAGAAAAGCAGACCCAAACCATGAAGCTGCCACCACCATGTTTGACAGTGTGTTTTTTTTTCATTGTGGCCAAAAAGTTCGAATTTGGTTTTATTTGACCAGAGCACCTCCTTCCACATGTTTGGTGTGTCTTCCAGGTGGCTTGTGGCAAACTGTAAATGAGAATTTTTATGGATTTCTTTGAAAAATGGCTTTCTTCTTGCCACTCTTCCATAAAGGCCATATTTGTGCAGTGTACGAGTGATCATGGGTCTCTTGGCTGCATCTCTGATCAGTCTTCTTCATGTTTGAGCTGAAAGTTTAGAGGGACGGCCAGGTCCTGGTAGATTTGCAGTGGTCTAAAACTCCTTCCATTTCAGTATGATTGCTTGCACAGTGCTCCTTGAGATGTTTAAAGCTTGGGAAATCTTTTTGCATCCAAATCCGGCTTTAAACTTCTCCACAACAGTATCTCTGACCTGCCTGGTGTCTTCCTTCATGATGCTCTCTGCGCTTTAAACAGAACTCTGAGACTCTCAGAGAGCAGGTGCATTTATACAGAGAGTTGATTACACACAGGTGGATTCTATTTATCATCATCAGTCATTTAGGTCAACATTGGATCATTCAGAGATCCTCACTGAACTTCTGGAGTGAGTTTGCTGCACTGAAAGTAAAGGGGCCAAATAATATTGCACACCCCACTTTTAAGTTTTTTATTTCTAAAAAAAAGTTAAAAATATTCAATAGATTTCGTTTCACTTCACAATTGTGTTCCACTTGTTGATTCTTCACAAAAAATTACAATTTCATATCTTTGTTTGAAGCCTGAAATGTGGCAAAATGTTGAAAAGTTCAAGGGGGCCGAATACTTTTGCAAGGCACTGTATATATATTTTTCTCTGGTGTCTTTGGACAGCTCTTCGGTCTAGCCATGTTAGTAGTTGGAGTCTTACTGATTGTGTGGGGTGGACAGGTGTCTTTATGCAGCTCATGACCTCAAACAGGGGCTTCCAATGTAGAATAGTAAGTGGAGTGGAGGTGGACTTTTTAGAGGCGGACTAACAGGTCTTTGAGAGCCAGAATTTTTGCTGATTGGCAGGTGTTCTAATACTTATTTGCAGCAGTAACACACAAATAAATTATTAAAAAATCATACATAGTGATTTCTGGATTTTTTTTAGATTATGTCTCTCACAGTGGACATGCACCTAAGATGAAAATTTCAGACTTTCTAAGTGGGAGAACTTGCAAAGTCGCAGGGTGTTCTAATATTTATTTTTTCTTACTGTATAGTCTGAATTGCTCTGTAATCGCAACAAAATTTACAGATGCTTTGTCCTGTACAAATGGGCCAAACAAAAGCTACACAAAATTAGCTTTTACTGAACCACCTTTGGTAAAGTTAATCAAGCGTACATAGAGCTCTTACTAACTCATTTCTTAGGCTACATTTTTTGAATAATAATAATAAGAAGAAGAAGAATAAGAAGAAGAAACAGAAGAACTGCAACAACAACAGGTCTTTTCTAATATATTGTGTTGTTGACGTGTACTATGTTTATACGTAACTGCAATTATTACATTATTTTGCTTCTTATTTTTAATCCATTTACAATAGTACAATTGAAAAGTACAAAGTACAATCATTTAACATACTAATGAAAGAAGATGTTTAAATGATTAAATGAAACTTGTTACCCCCTGGATTATAACCCCTATTATTTCTGTAAAACAGTATAATCTGTCAAAAAAAGCATGAAATTTATTTAAAAATATGAATCAACTTAATGTTCAGCATTACTTAATTTAAAAAATACATTTCAAATTATTATTATATTCTTTATTATCAAGATGATGTGTTTTTATTGTGTTTATTTAAGTGAATTCTCAATTGCCCATGCAATTCAGTTTTGTGAAATTTCTATATAAGTGTAAAATAAATTCAAATAAAAAATCCAGTCCACACCTGGAACTCTTTTCAGCACTGAGCCATATACCAGTGATTAAAATCTCTGCCTTCACTTGATATAGACTACGCATGCACTTAAATGTACAACCTCAATTCCAAAAAAGGATGCAACAGAATGCAATTATTTGCAAATCTCATAGACCCATATGTGTTCCCAATAAAACACAGAAAACATATCAAATGTTAAAAGTGAGACATTTTACTATTTCATTCTCACTGAGAATTTAGTGGAAGCAATGCATCTCAAAAAAATGTGAATGGGAAACAAAAAAAACGGCTGGAAAAGTAAGTGGTATGAATAAAAAACATCTGGAGGAGCAATTTGCAATCACGTTAAATGACTGGGCATAAAAAAAAGAGTATTTTGAATTAAAATTGCAAACACTTTGGAATTCTGAGAAATCCCTGTGTGCAAGGGACAAGGCCAATGGTCAATATTTGATGTGTGACACCCACAAAGTGTGGTCACATTTGTGTTTAATTCTTTATTTTATTTTATTTAATGTATATGTATTTTGTTTAATATAGTTGATTCTGCCAATTTGGTCCTCTTCTTAAAGCACTTCAAGTGAGAGCTTTCTAATAGTGTGCAAGGATTCCTGGTGTTCTAAGGTTCCACAAGTAGGAGGCAGGTGATTGTTGGTTGTGTTGTGATTATTTGTGGTAGTCTTGAAATTTCCTCTCAGACCAGAGAGGTGTTTGTGAAAGCAAGCCATGTTGTTTGTCTCATCCTTTTAACCCTGTTTTTCAAGTGAGCACTCCTCAACATTGAATACTGTGAAAATAAAGTTGTAATTACTTTTAAATGCGCAATGCAATTTGGTTTTTACAGTGTTTGAGCAATATTAGCTGTTTCTGCTGTTTTAAGAGATTATATAGTGCCACTTAGCACATAGCTTTTCTTAGCTCTTCATTGAGCTCAGTTTAACGCTGTTAGGAAGCCTCTACGGTGTTTTGTCTCTAGTACCTATGCAATGGATGTTCAGCCAAAGATAGCCTTAGTACTTTGCTTAGTATATGAAATACTCAGTGAGTGTTTATATTACAAATTTCTTCTCATTTAACATGTGAACTGGTGATGCTATTATTGTTCTGGAGGACCGACTTGCATAAAATGGGACTGTAGTACACTATTAGTCAACTCTGATAGTAATGCATTCAGCTTGTATAGTAACGTGTAACAACTAAGGTATCAGGAAAGCTAAATATATTGTTGTATTTTTTTTTTCCTGGATATGTCTGGCTTTATGCAATTCTATATTTATATTTTGAACTGCATTGAGGTTTGTACTGAGAACAAAACATGACAAGCAAAAAGATAATTTATTAGGAAGAGAATATTTGTAATTAAACCGTGAGGCGTTAGTGAAAGCAAGCCACGTTGTCTGTCTCATCCTTTTAACCCTATTTTTCAGGGATATTACCTGTCCCCACGGGTCTCACGCCTGGGACCTGTAACAGATGCTTGTGATGTTCAGGCCCTGCATTAAAAACAGACATAATTCTGTTTCTGAAAATCAGGAACACTCAGGAACACTTGCAGAAATTATCTTCTGTAAACACAGTTTACCATCCAATCCACAAATGCAAGTTTAAGCTGTATCATGCAAAGGAGAAGCCATATGTGAACACAATCCAGAAACGCTGCTATCTATTATGGGCCAAAGCATATTTCAAATGGAATAAGGTAAAATGGAAAACTGTTCTGTGGTCAGATTAAACAAAATTGGAAATTATTTTTGGGACCACTGAAACCTTGTCCTGTGGACTCAACAGGTGAAAGATCATTAAGCTTATATACAGATCAAAAGCCTGCACCTCTGATGGTATAGATTACATTAGGCATGGGCAGCTTACACACCTGGAAAGGCACTATAAATGCTGAACAGTATGAAGAGGTTTTAGAACAACATATGCTCCCATCCAGACAGCATCTCTATCAGGAAAGGTCTTGCATATTTCAGAAAGGCAATGCTAAAACACACACTGCATTAACAGCATGTCTTCTCAAAAGAGTCCTGGTACTGAACTGGCTTTCACTAATGTATGCTCTATGTGCTCCAAAAAAGGCCAAACACAGCCCAAATTTCAAGGTCTATGTTTGGACTAAATTTGGGCCAGGTCAGATGGACCAAACTGCCCAAATTTCAGAGGGCAAAAAGTGTACAGCAGCAGTATTGCAAAAAAAAAAAAATTCAAAATTTATTGAAATTTGAAAACTGAAAACTAAATTTCTTGTAATGTCTGCTTCATGGTCCTGTTTGCTTGGTATGTTTCCTTTTATCCAGTCTTTATGGAAACCGGATTTAATTAAAAAAAAAAAAAAAAAGACCATGTTTAGTTGTGGTTTTGTTAGACTTGTGTTGAAAATGAAAGAAAAATCTGACACATTTACAATGATCACTTTTGCTGAATATCTTTTGAGTGAATGTGTTTAAGTCTATTTGTTGTACTTTTAATTCCAGTTGTGGTTCACTATTGGCTGGTGAGGACCCTTAACCTGGTGCGTTTGCAACCCACATCTTGCAGCCTGGAGTGGTCTGCTCAGGTGCCGTCAATCCATGCAGCAAGTGGGCCAGATGAAAATGATAGGGGATGTGGGTCAGACCTGGCCAGAATAATTTTGCTATCTGAGTCTGGAGCGGATCTGTTGTAGTCACTTAGTAGTTACATTGTAGTCACATATTGTAGTCAAGTTCTGATCCAGATTAGGCCCAGTTGTGTGGGTCACTTTTAGCTGACACGTGGCCTTAACCTGGTGCGCATGTTACCCACTTCTTGCAATTGGGAGCGATCCACCCAGCTGCACACAATCCGTGCGGGAAGTGGACCAGGTGAAAATAAGAAAAGTGGGCTAGATTGGGACTACAAAATTTTGCAATATAGGAAGTTACACTTGCAATATGGTCAAGTGAAGGTCTGGCCTAATTATATCTACAACAAGGGTTAATTAAGGCTTTGTTCAAGTGTTTTATCCCTGAGTTATGGTTTCATTTGGGTTAAGTTACGGCATCGCCACACCACTACCGACCAAACATTTAGGTAGAAACTGTGGAGTGCAAATTAGCGATTTGTTTCTGGCAGCAGGTTCTCTTCTCTTCTATCTGCTCCACCTCTGCTGTGTTTCTGTCTGCAGCCTCTTTCAAACCATCTGTCAGATGACTTGCAGCGTTCAGCTTGAGCCAAAATCTGTTTAACCCCATTACAACCTAAATCAGCTCAAGCCGCTGAGGGTTGGCCAAAGTAAAGCCCATCATCACTCCTTCTGTGTGGACTACAGCAGGACATGACACTGCTACAGCAGCTTTAACTTAGAATAGTTCGGAAAAACATCAAATGTTCTCCATTTCCCCAACCTTACCCCAAATGCAGTCCAGCAGCTAAGATGTGTTTAGTTTCTGAAGTTTATTCAGCTTAGCTTTAGCACAGGAGCTCCACAGTTAAGAGTTTTCTTAGTCTTTAAACCTCTCTAGACACCACTGCCTCAGTGTGCTAGTAGGCATGTTAGCACTTTTCTATTTTTGGCCAGTGTCCCTTTAAGTATAATTAACTAAAAATATAACATAGTGGCTCATTCAACTTTGTGGCTGAAGCAGGTACAGCCTATTAGCATTGCCGACTGATTAAAACATATATTAGCATAAATTATGAACTGAATTAAATACATTAGCATATATGATTGGATAAAGTGGGTATATTTGCATATTTGAGTGTTAAATAATACATACATAAGCATATCTTACTGATTGAGTTAGACATATACATGTTAGCATTTATATTTGGTTAAATCAGGAGCACTCGTATTTGATTGGATCATACTGCAAAATTATACATTTCTTTGGTTTTACTATTTACAGGAATGTGTTTAAGTAAAATGAACATAATAACATGTTCATATTCATTTTTACTCAACACAATACTATAACTTTAACTCAGGTAGATCAAATCAATATTCGGTGAAATAACTTTCAATCATAGCTTTCAAGTCTTTTACTCTGCTGTTGGGTGACTTTTATGCCACTCCTGGGACAAAATATGATGCCTTCTGACCATTCCTTTCCCATTTGATCACATTCCAGAGGCTTCATCCACATCTTGATGGATCTGGCTCTGTGACCAGGCTCTCTTATCCTGCTGTAGAAAACAACAATCCTCAGAGTCAGAGAACATGATCAGAGCAGAAGGACCTGGCTTGATTCATGCATCCTTTACAAGGAAAAATCAGCTAGCATTTGCCATTTGTTTTGTAGGTCACTTTATGCCATCCTACGGTTGTTGAGTAACGTTCAAATGAGTTAGTGATTATTAAATATATCGTCTAGATTTAAGATAACAACAAATGCCTGTTTATGATTTAGTGCAGTGCAGTGGAATCTTCCTCCAGCTACAGGCAGCTGAGTAGGTTCGGTCACTCTGTGGCGTTCTAAGAGAGACAAGAGCTCAGAAAGAGGCCTTTAAGTGGTAATGAGGTCCGAGTGAGGATCCACTCTGAGGACAGAGGACTAAAAGCTCACTCACATCATCCACCAGGAGCAGCAAACCTAAGGAACTGAAGAGCACAAAGAGGTCACTGAGGACTACAGCTTCTGTGACATGGCAAGAGAAAAAAAATTCATAGGTTTTCCATATGCAGCTCAAGGAGTTGTGAACAGTTTTACATAATACTAGAATTCTTTTATATCCACAGAAAAAGGTGTTTGTTGATCTGGATTTTCTCCTCTGTGTGTGTAGAAGCAGCTTGTTTACCATGCAGGTAAAAATAGATAACAGAGTTTTACTGTTATTCTCTTTTTATTGGCTATAATTGTCTTTGTGTTGTATTTCTTTGATTGATATTTAATTGTTATTGTTATTTAATATATATATTTTTTAGAATTTTATTTTCCCTCCTTTTGTCAATATTTTTACCATTGTTTTCTGTTTTTTTTTTCTTTTATGCCAGTTTTTATTTTCCTTCTTCACTGTACAGCACTTTAAACTGCACTTATATATATTTTCTAGGTATTTGTTTTACATTAAGTAAAAATAATGGCTTTCCTCATTTTCTCATTTTGAAGAATTAAAAATAATAAAAAATTTAACAATGTAATTAAAAAAAATTTAAATAATAGTTACTGTAATAATTATATATAACATAATGATAAGGTATAAATTATTATAAATTATCATATAAGCAATCTTTTGATAAAAAAAGAATTTTAGATCACAATTACAAGTCATTATTTTAACAGTTAATCATACTTTTGAGAAAACAATTTACTATACCCTGTGTGGCTGTGGAGGAGCTCTGGGTTCTGTTGGCTGTTGGTATTGGATTCAGATTGAGACGGAAACCAAAGATCTGAAAAGATGAGCCTCTTTCACCTCCACACACTGACTCAGCTCTAAATGAGTCAAGAGGAATGCAAAACAAAAACGCTTCTCTCTCTATCTCTATTCCTCTGTCTCTCACCCTCTTTTCTCTCCTTAGAACTTTCTACCCACATACTGACAGGATGTGCAAGGCTGTTTCTTTGTGAAACACCGACAAGCAGCAATGATTCATACAACTGTCTCTCATCCACACACATGCAATTTGCAGCAGGACTCAGTGACTGACTGACCAAGGCACATTACAATAAACTGCAGCTTTAAGATCAGGTCAGCCTGTCAAGTCACTTTAAAAGTGAATTCTACCCATTTCCCAAAATTCCCCTATACCTTGTGTGTGTGAGATGTAAAAGGAGTGATTCAGGGGCCACCATGTCTACAACACAAATATAGACATATTTTTTACTTTCCACCAATGAACTTACATGTGTCTTCACGAGTTTAAACGTAATTTTGATGGTAAAATAGGGGAAAATCTGACAGTAATACGATATTTTTGGGGACTATTTTACCTTACAACACCTTGCATATATCCCTCCCCCATGAATAGATTTTAATAGATTTTATAGTTTCTCAAAATTATTTTAGAACATCTCAGACATCAGGTATAGCCATTTCATATAATAATTTTCTGTGAGGGAGCTTTTAGAGGTGGCTGTCTGGTTCTTAGTACCAACACTGTGAACAATTTCTCTAAGACAGAGCATTTCACAGCAAACCATGACTTCAGTGGCTTAATGGATGTTTTATGTGAGATTTTTAAAATGTTCTCCTTTCATGTATTCACTGTACATGCTGTCATATCATGAATGTCTGTCTTTCTAACTGATCCGTACAGAGCGTAAGAGAAAGTCTTACCTTGTAATGAGATAGACTGTTTTCATTAAGGGAAAGACTATCAGTGCTGAACTATTTCTAGCAGCGCTGTAATTTAAATGAGCTCCAAGTATTCATGCTTCAATATTTAAACTGATTATAATATTAAACATTCTTTCTCCTGGCGGCCACAGATTTTAGTACTAATTCACATTTCTCCAATTAACTGGACCTAAAGAATAAAAACAGTGGACATGTGGTTGTTCTTCAGTGGTCTGGAATGTACTCTCCATCTCTGGTGTTCAGGGGTCCAATATTGGTTGGCTACTCACTTACTATTGCAGCGCTGATGCTTTAACAGCGACAGAATGTTTGCTTTAACCTTCTTCTGGAAATTTTAAAAAGCACCACCCTGAGGCAGAGCTGTGCTGCAGCTTTAGATAGATAAGGATTCCAAACAGAAGCTGACTGATGGGTGAGCTTTCCATTAATCTGTATTTGAGCATGTTTTTCCCAAAATGCACAGCATAATGTCATAATGAGTATATTTTCATGGAACACCCAGAATTTAGATATTTGTAACTTTAAAAATGAAAAGGAATGTTTTGCTTTTTCTCAAATCGTCTTAATACTCAATTTGACATCAGGATCAATTGTCACAATTGATTAACAGTAAAAAAGCATTTTCCCGTCCAGATCCAGACTATGAATCGGACCTCACCTGTGATTCTGCAAACTAGTCACTCTTCCACCTGGGGACCAAGTACGTCCAGACCAACATTTGGGAATGTTAATCTGTACTTAAGGGGAGGGAGATCAGCCAATCTTCGCTCTGCTGTCTTGCTACAGAGTTTATTGCATATGACACAATTGTGTAATTTGTTGGCGATATGCCTTATTACACCAGCTATCCAGATGTCATCATTGCAGATAGCTCCTTCAGTGAAGACTCTGAGCTGGTCCTTGACTCTAGCATGGTAATCATCTGGAGAGAAGCACCATGGCTATGGCCAGGGGTGATAAGAGGACATTTCTCAGTGGCATCAAGCCTGGCATGTTGAATCCAACCTTCAATTCTCAGCAGTCTGCCTTCATCCAGGAAAGCATTACATTTTCAGAGTGAACTACCATTAGAAATAACTTTTCCTTTTTCCAAGCTGCTGTACTCCACCTTGTAAGTTTCTTTTTGCACACATTGAATGACAACAGTCTTCACTTAAGCTATGACATCATCAGAGGGTATGGGTATGGGAGCCCATCAGTATGGGTTATGGCAGTGATGTCAGCCACTACATTCCTTCTGCTGACCATCTGCAGGTGTGAAGGAGTGTGTAATGTGAATAAGACAAGCTATGACCCTGATGAGAGATTTCCATATAGAAATCACCCCTTAAAACAAGAACTGAGACTTGAAGAAGTACTGGTGCAAGAAGTAAAATGAGATCACACCTTAGCGGCAGATTTTGGGTCAACAAGTTGTCTCTCTACCAGAGCACATCCCTGATAGACGTGACTAGAGAGCCAAGTGATCTCTTTGGTGAGCTGGTTGCAATCTTCTAGATTCTCACTGGTAGTAACATAATGCCACTGTTCAGAGCAGAAGAACTTACTGATATGTTAAATCCTATTGCTGATGTATGTATAAAACTGTCTGAATTCATTATAAATATGTCCTACAATGACTTTTCTGTCAGTGTAGAATTTCAGTGCTGTGGCACCCAACAGGGAAAATTATGGATTGTTACAGGGGCTACGTTGGCCTTCACCATGATGAATCCAATGTGGCATGTTCTGTTAGAGTCTATCACTTTCAAATATGCAACAGCAGCAATGGCATTCATGGATGTATCTGAGAAAATATTAATGTCCTTTTGGCAAGCATTACAAAGGTGGTGGGAGTGTAGGCACCAAGTTTTGCATGATCTTGCAGTGAATTTTTACATGTATACAACTTGACTTTCTTTGCAACTGAAAAAGGTGAGTCCTAGTCTACTGTTGTGCTGGTAAGCTCACTAAGCATGAGTTTTCCTTGGATCATAATGGGAGAGACAACACCCAAGGGATGAGACAAAATGGTTATAATAACAAGAACTTCTCTACGTGTAAACGATTTCTCATTTGTGACAAAAGAGAATGTGAATTTCACGTGTCACCCAGCACCCCTGGTTACCAACCGGGCCTCCACTGGATGAGCAACCCTAGACTTATGGTGTAGGACCCTGGAGCAGAGCAGTCACATCTCAGAGCAGGTTGCATCACATGGGAAAAAAACACAAGATTCCAAAGCAAGATTCAAACCCAGGCCATCACCCTACCGGACAAAGCAGGCACTTCTCCAGACCATAAACCTCCCAAAACACCAGATAATGGACCCACCGGACTTCAAGGAGGCACCTTACTGTTTAGGCAGAAGTATTGATGATACACAGCAAGGGAAATGTGAAATGCATGGTTGATGTGCAAGGTGGGGGGTAGACCCAGGTGATAGGATACTGGGTTGATCTTATAGAGAACATTAAAAGGCCCTATATAGCGGTGTGCTCGCTTCTTGGAGCCTACATGCTGGTGGAGATGCCTGCCTGAAAGCCAAACCCACTGCCCAGGATGGAAAAAAGTTTAAGCGAGCCTATGGCTCTGGTTTGCTCTCCGCTATTGAGCAGCGGTGGCAGCCAGGAGAACCCTATGTGCCTTTTGCCAGGCCTTCCAGCAGTGTCAAATGAACTGAGCTTCTGATGGTACCCCAGTGTCCTCATCCTGCTCGGGGAACATGGGTAGAGCATAGTCAAACTTTCACTCCAATAGGGACATGCCCAAAGACAAGTGCCACAATGTGTCATGAGTAAACTCCACCCATAACAGACGATTAGACTTGAGGAAGCGAGACACCGGAGGGTGTGCCCTAGGTCTTGGTTGACCCTCTCCATCTGACCATTGGACTAGGCATAGAAACCCAAGAACAGGCTAACCTCAGCCCCTAAAAGCCGACAAAAAGCCCCCCAGAACTGAATGGTGAATTGAGGTCCTCTGTCTGACAGCACACCCCTGGGAAACCCATGGACGTTGACAACATGCTTATCAGTTAAGCTATCTCCCTGCTGGCCAATGGCAGCGTTGGCAGTGCAATAAACTGACCTGCCTTAGAGAAGTGGTTGACTTTAACTAATATCAAGGTGTAACCTGGTGATCAAGTCCAAGTAGATGTGAGACCATATGTGTAAGGGGATTGGCAAGGGATGCAGCAGACTTGCAGCTCTAGTCCTGGGTTCTTTGCATTGGGCACAATTTGTGCATGCAGCTATGTGGGTCCTTATGTCAAGGTCCATATGAAGCAGGAACTCCAGCGTACGGGTCACCCCTGGGTGTGCCATGAAGGGTGATGTGTGTACCCACTGTAGGACCTGTTTCCTAATGGCACTTGGCACATTACCAGGTGTTCCCACTGATGGGAGAGTGCATCTGGCTTTACGTTCTTGGCAACCATGGCCTGGTCTATAGGACAAGCTGAACTGAGAGAAGAACAGTGACCACCTGGCCTGACGAGGGTTACACCGGTTGGCCTGATGTATGTAGAACAGGTTTTTATGATCCATCCAGACCAGAAAGGGATGATGGGCTCCCTCCCACATCACAATTACACTTTGCTGGGGTAAGGTGATGCAAAAAAAAGGCACAGGCGTGCAGTTTCTGGGTACGAACAGAATGCTGGGACAAGACTGCTCCTACAGCTACTTCTGAAGCATCTACCTTGACCACAAATGGGAGATTAGCGTCTGGAAGCTGTTGTCAAATGCTTCCTGAGCCTTTGCGTAACCCATGAAGCAATGAATGTGGGATGAGTGGAATGAATGTGGGATGAGGCCAGTCTATCACTTTCGGCCTGTATTGTTTCAGAGGGAGATAGATAGGAACACAATCCTTCTCAATTTACAATTGCAGCCAAGGGAGCCTTTCTCTTCTTTACATATCCAAGGGATAAAATGTGAAGTTGAACTGAAATGAGTGGACTTCCTGGCTGAATGCTCATTCAGAATCACTTCTGTATAATAGGAAAAAAAGATCCTTGCCACCAGATGTGACTTGTCTTGTTCTCACCTCCATTTGTAAATGCATGTGACATTCCACAATTCCAGAATTCTATACCATACATCACCAAGATTTTCCATAGACTAACTTACAGCCTAAGCAGACAGACTTTAAGACATTAAAATTGTTTCTCAATGTGTCTGTCAAAACCCATTTCAGAAGTGTCAATTAATTGTGTTGTTTCCTTCTAACGTTCCATTTGAATTTTTGAAGACTTTTGATAATTTTTAAGCTATAGTAATTAATTAATCAAGATTAACCTTTGAAGTGTATACTATATGTTTAATTTAATGGACTAGCGTTTTTGTGAACTGTACTTTGTCTTATTTAACCGGTTAAACAAGCTGCATTTATTTTCAAGTCACGTTTACTGTAAGTCTAATTTGAACAACAGTAGTTAACTGCAAAAACATTGCGGCATATAGTTCAAGATCTCAGATAAATAACTGCATCAACTTTCAGAAATTACACAGGAGAGGCCTTCAGCCAGGTGTAGGCACTCTCGAGTAGACGCGAGCGCTGCCTGTCACATGTACCTGAAAGAACTGCCATCTGCAATAACCAGCCAATGTCGGCCCAAATCAGCCATCGCTCTGAGAAGTCAACAGACTTACTAAATCCACTGTGCATGTCCAGTGGATCTGAGATGTCTCTGGGGTTCTCCTCTCTGAGACCCTCACAACCACGCAGGTAATCTTCTCATCCTCAAGATGTCTTAAGAGACAGTACTGTAGACACGACTAACACAATTAGGACAATTGACTATTGCACAAATACTTTAAAATGAACAATTATAATCCCATTTATTCTTATTCTAAACATTATGCGTTAATTACAACATATTTAACACTATCAAATCCTTCTCTCCTTACTACAGTGAATGTAGCATATCTGCACAATTTGTAGCTGACACACACACACACACACACACACACACACACACAGCTACGCAGCATTAGTTACGTCCTTGTTCACATCCTTCTGAGAGCAGAACAAAACCTCTGCTCAATAAACTCAGCAAAGAAAAGAGAATCTTTGAAAAAATCATACTTCATTATAATCATGGAAAAGTAAGCACACCAAGAACGTCACCACTAAATGATCACTGTAAAAAATAAAAGTCCTTCTCCACGAGGCACTTCAGAGCTACCAGCCACATCTAAATTTTAGGAAACTCAAGTAGTTACCTTGCATGAATGTAATGTCCATGTTCTTTTAATTATCTGTATTTTAATTACTCATTTCACTTAATGCCTTACTTACTTTAATATTAATGTTTGTTCAATAAACTTCTTTTATTAAAGCTGATCATGGTGTGTGGATCAATATTTTGACAAGTGTGCAGATCACCAACCTCAGAAGACCCTTAACTAATTGTAAAATACAGAATGTGCAATGAACATCTAAATTCCTGCAGAATGTCGTAAAGCTGAAAATGTTTGTGAAGTATGTACAACACTGTATTCATCCTTGCCTTTAAGCCCTCCTGCTGAGCCTAGATTGTTTTGACTGGTACATCCCCACATTGCTAAGGCTGTTCTTACATTGGTATTGGTTCTGTAGCGTCACATTGATAACTGAGTAGCTAAGAAGTGATTTAGGCTATATCTTGCTAGAAAAACGGCAAAAAGCTAACTAACCAACATATTTTACTAGCACCATAATTTAGATTAATGCTTAATAACTAACTAGGCATATGATGTAGCAAAATAGCGAAGTAGGCATATAGCATAGTAGCTAAATAACTAATTAGATTATACAGTCACTAAATGCTGGGTTTCATCCTTTGTGATGCTTTGCCAGGCCTTTACTGCAGCTGTCTTCAGTTGCTGCTTGTTTGAGGGTTTTTCTACCTTAAGTTTTGTCTTAAGCAAGTGAAATGCATTCCACTTCTTTGCCTTAAAAACTCCTGGGTTCATTTCACAGTATGTTTTGGGTCATCTGTACTGTGAAGAATCATCCAATCAACCTTGCTGCATTTGGTTGATTCTAAGCAGAAAGTATATCCCTGTACACTCCCGACTGCTTCTGTCTTCTGTCACATCATCAAGAAACACTAGTGACCCAGTGCCATTGGAATCCATGCATGCCCATGCCATCACACTGCCTCCACCTCCACCATGTTTTACAGAGTTGATTTTAGTTTTATCTGTCCATAGAATGCTATTCCAGAACTGGGCTGGCTAATCTGGCCTTTCTATTTTTGAGGCTGATTAACAGTTTGCACCTTGTGGTAAAGCCTCTGTATTTACTCTCATTGAAACTTCTCTTAAGGGTAGACTTGTCCAATTACTTTTGGTCCCTTGAAAAAGCGTCAGCTACTTATTAAAGAGCTGTAATTCCTAAACATTTCCTCCAATTATGATGCAAATACCCTCGAATTGCACTTGAAGCACTAACTGTATCTCTTATAAGTCTAACTGTATGTCTCATAAGCAAATAAGCTAAATAGACATATGGCCTAAAAGCAAAATAGCTAGTTAAACACACAGCTTAGTAGCAAATAGCTAATTACGTTAAATGTCTAACAAAATCGCTAAATAGGCCCATAGCATAATAACAAAATAGCCCTTAGTAGCATAATAGGCTATATTTTAGTAGCAATAGCTAAATAGGTAATTAGTATATATCTTAGAAGCAAAATCGCAAATAAGGTTATATTGTAGTACTAAATTGCTAATTAGGCTATATCTTAGTAGCTAAAAATTAAATAACCATAACCATAACATTTTATTCTATATCCTACCCTACATAATTAGAGTGAACATGTAGGAAAAACCAGATTGAGCATAGCTTTAGCCTTATTGTATTTCTCTTCAGATAATATCCCTGCCTCTGTCCCCGTTATCTCTTAAGCTCCAGCTGTCACAGACTCGGCAAAGAAAGCAATCTAAGGAATCTGATTGGTGCTGTCCAGGTCAAAAGGTAGTGGGTTGTGTTATGCTCTAGATATTGAATGTTTACGTGAACATGTGTATGGACGTGAATGTGGATGTAAAGGTGAATAATGCAGAGATGAGATCCGTTTCTCTGACAGATTAAAGCTCACAGTAAAGAATGGAGAAGCAGCAACTCGAGATGTAACCTAGCAACATGTTACATTTAAGAGTAGAGTCTGGTCGGGATGCTGGAGCTTGTCCAAGCAGTGCTGCATGCTGTGAGTGTGAAAGAGGCGTGTATGTGTCACGAGTTAGAGGTCAGGGTCTTTGTGGACGTTCACGTAAGCACTCCTCTGTGCATGTTTTTTGTTTAATTCGGTTTTGTAACAGAGCTGCATGTGTCTGATTCATGTGTGAGCTGTTCCTTTGGAACCGTAAATAAACATTAAAAGAAGCTTTTTAATTCCAGCCCTGAACACTGACTGTGACTGATTAACAATGCATTACAAAAGCATTTATATCACATGTGTGATTATCATATTTAGTATTTTTTACACTTGCTAGGCTCTGCCCAAATGTTCTTATGTAGCTACTATTGTGAGGTCAATCAAGCTTCACAGAACACTGGCAAAAAATCCACTCAACCTAATAAGAAATTGTAAAAAGCAACACAATACCTACATTTAAAATAAGTTATACATTTCACCTAATAAAAACTGTATAATGTGACTGTTAACATCACTGTACCTACAATTAGCTAGTTATTAATGAACATTATCATTCCATGCAGCATTATTCTGACTTACATATCTGAAGTACAGCCAAACTCATAAGCTTGCGGCCAGGTTGTTGTCGGTCAGTAACCAATTTTTTTGCTCATTTTTTAATGCAAATGAAACTTTATAGCCAAAAAGTAAAGAGACAATGTGAGTCAATTTCAAGGATCATGAAGTTCAGAGAAAAGTCAGCATGTCCCTCCTGTGCCAGGCTGGACCAAAGTAACCTTTGCTGATGCTAACAAATCCTCCTATCAGCAGCTTCAGGCTCAAAGAGGTGCTTCTCCAGGCCCGGCTAATAGAACAAAAAGCTCAAGTAGGGCTGGGCGATATGGGAAAAAATCTTATCACAATAATTTTTTTCATATCAGTCGATATCGATATATATCACGATATAAATCAAATCACTATTTCCTGAGATATGAAGATATCAAAATTTATTTTTTTTCTTAAATTGTTTCTATCCTCTAATTTATTTTCAGACAAATAGACAAATGTACTATAGAACATTACACAACTGTATTAAACATACGCACACACACACACACTATATATATATATATATATATATATATATATATATATATATATATATATATATATATATATATATATATATATATGTGTGTGTGTGTATGTGTGTATATGGGGCAGTATTAGTATGAACAGTATTCACACACAGACTCTGTGTTAGGCAGGCTGTTGCTGGCCCTTTAAGTTCGGGCTGAGGAAAGGATTCGTAGCGGTGAGTCCACTCTGTCGGCTCAAATGGGGAGTTGGTTTAACGGTTCTGTTTTCGGTAGTTTCCCTCCTTGGGATTTTGGTTATAAAGTCAACTTTGCCTCAGTGTTCTCACTCAAACTCCTACAGTATACATGTTTATCTTTATCGATTATGAAATTACGTCGATTAGCATGGTGTTCGTCGATGCGTTGCAAAGGTGGCCGCGTGTACTGAAAGCATGGATTTATCTGGAGCGCAAGCTGCAGCTACAAACAATCGCTCGCGTGTATATAAAGTTGTGGGAGTGTTTTACACAGAAACACAACAGTGTGGTGCTCTGTCAGCTCTGCACAACACAACAGCACAACTGCTATACACGAGTACTTGAAGCTCAAACACCCCGTAGCGCTTTATCAATACAGCAGCAGGACAGCAACTGTTTACCTGTTTATCTTATCTTAGCAGATTATTTTAAGATTATTAACACGTGTAACATGTTTCTTTCAGTAGTAGTTAACGTTTTCTGACGTCATTTTCTCTTATTTTATTCTCTCTGCTCAACTGTGACGCCTGTAGTAAAACTAGCATGTTGGTTAAGGTGCTGCTATGTCTACACTCTGCGCTGTGTGTCTCAACCAAACATGAAATGGCTGGAACTCTGGTTCAGCGACCTGATTGGTTTGGAGCGGCGCTATTCTCATTCTCATTGGCTGTTCGTGTTGTCGCTCAAAACACGGACGGAACTTAATTCTATTGACTTTCTATCTTTTTTAGGGACCACATACATTTGATTATTTTGATTTTACTAAAACTATGATTAAACATATCGTTTTGTCACTACCAAAAAAATCATAACACTACCCGAACAATGGTAACTGTTTCAGTAGTGCCAATTTTGCTCATTTTATGCAGAACTAAAAATCCCTGTCCAGTACATGACTAGCAAACAGAGTTTGAACACTTCTACACATAAAATCATCATATTTTTATTAAAACACAAAAAGTTTACTGAACTGTAGAAAAGTAGCAACAGTTCTTAACGTTCCATGCTAATTTTCAGACCTAGGGACACATAATGAGACCTAACTGCACACCTGGGCCTGGAGGGACAGAGATGTAACGTCAGTTCCTAATCTAAAATACAGGGCATGGCTAATGAAATAAAACTCTTTGTATTTCAGTAGTAAATTTCCATGATAGTGTAAACTGAGAGGTTTAGGGTTAGTGTAAATGTGTGGGCTAGGGTTTAGTGTAAATGTAGAGGTTAGGGTTTAGTGTAAACTGAGAGGTTTACAGTTAGTGTAAATGTGGGGGTTAGGGTTTAGTGTAAATGTAGGGGTTACGGTTTAATGTAAAAATAGAGGTTAGAGATTTGTGTAAATGTAGGCTTTAGGATTAAGATTACATGCAGGGGTTAGGGTTTAACGTAAATAAAAGGATTTGGGTTAGGTGTAAATATAGAGGTAAGTGTTTAGTGTAAGAGTAATGGTTGAGGTTTAGGGTAAATGTAGAGGTAATGGTTTAAGGTAAATATAGGGTTTAGGGCTTAATGTAAATGTAGGGGTTAGGGTTTAGTGTAAATATAGAGGTTAGGGTTTAGTGTACATGTGATGGTTAGGGTTTAGGGTAAATGTACATGTAATGGTTTAAGGTATATATAGGGCTTAGGGTTAAGGTACATGTTGAGCACTAAAAAAAGTGATACCTTGAACGAACTTGAAAACATTACTCCAATTTGCTACATCTAAATTTATTAATGTTTCTCCAATTATATTTATGATTTAGTTGAAATCCTATATTTTAATTTAATATCAACTAAAAAATGTATTTACCCAAACTCAAAAAAATACTTGCAATCAAAGTAAAAAGACTACTTATTATAAAGACCACATACTCATTTATTAACTTTGTTTTAACTGATTTTTTTAATTTAGGAAAAATCATATTTACTGTTACATTCAAGTATAGTTTTTACTTTTAAGTAAACTAATTAATTACTCTAATTGTGTTACATGCAATTTAATTATTTTTTTCCTGAGTCAGTACAAACTACAATTTCTGATTATAGCTAAATCAATGTATTTTCTTTAATCACAAAACTTACTAAATGCAGGGCAACAACAAATAAGACAAGAATATTCTCCTCAAAAGACCATAATATTTATTCCGATGTTTTAACGTTCACCAATCTTTCTGTACATACCAAAAGATATAAAAAATTAAATAAAAAATCTATAAAAAAAATCTAATAATTAAAATATCATTATGATAAAAATGTTTTATTAAGGCTAGTAAAGCTCACCTGAATAGCTCAAGATTACAGCATAGCTGAGACCAAACAACATGACACATGCATGTGCAACTGACAGCAACTCATTAAGAACTTCAACACCTTCAATTCCAATCTCAATATCATGTGCACAAAGCACTCCTTCTGAGCAACCTGATAAAAGAGAAAACATTTATAAGAACGCTGGATTGGTCTCTCTCTCAGAAGCTGGGATGGGCCCCTCCCCCCTCATTACAAAATCATGATGTTAGCCAGTGAATTGTGAAAAGGGTCTATGCTCATATACATGGCTTCCGGTCCTAAACATTTTGCATGTTTACGTATGCTTGCTGTTGCCTGTATGTACTGTGGAGTTCTGTGTCCCCCACTGGTTCTTAATCAGCACAGTTCTGGGCGATTGACTGCTGATTGTCATGCAGTAACCATGAGCAGGTCACTTTATGGGAAGACAATATCCAAATAGCTCAACATTAGCCAAGCTAGCTAATGTAGTTATGATCAGATGCTAAAGATGCGTTGCCCTGCTTATCCTGGCTGCAACATGGATACTGAGCTGTATGAAAGCTCCTGAATAAACATATTTTCACAGATGTAAGTTGAGCTTTTGAAAGTTATTGTGAGGAGAATAGCAGGGTACAGCACCATCTCAGAGCATAAATCCAACCGAAGAGTCTTGGAGACATCACGCTCTGTAAAGTGACAGCTGCAAACACGAACGACATGAATAACTTAACCTACCTCAGCTTGTTGAAGAGTGTTACTGTAGCGGATATTTATGGGTAAAATTGCACTAATAAAACGAAGTTAACTGGGTGTTCTGCAGGTGTACTGTAGTTTGGTATATTGCCCAGATTATTATTACAGCTATGAACAACTGCTGTTTTTGCTGTTACTCCGTGCTACGCTGTACAAGAAATGTGCAATAGTTTGTGTTTACTTTCCTGCACCAGTGCCAGACAGCTCTGACCAATCAGAAGAGTCTATGTGCTCATGTGGTTTGCTGGGGCGCATTTAGGACCAGTAAAACGAACTACAGGTGTGAAAACGCCCTTAGCAATCTGGACCTCTACCCTCGGATTACCTGAATCCATTTAGTTCTTAACATGTACTTGGTTTAATATTTATGAAAAACAATGTATAGCTGTTTTTGTTCAGCGGTATGGCACTGAAAACGCCTTACAATTGGACTATAGTGTTTGTTTTGGTTTGACTGGAAATAAATTACCTACGGACAGTAAGCGATGGAAGCTCAAGTAATTCAACTAACACTACTTACCAGATACTCATTTATAAGACTGTCCACATCTTTCCCGAGGTACACAGTAAGGCACTTCAGCAGACACTCTTTTCAGATTCACCTCAAGGCTCTGCGTATAAAAACACAAAAACATATAATGCAAAACAGACCCTGCTTTGAATGTTAGCCTAAATTTCCTCAGTTACCATCACCTTTTATAAATGTTATAAAATAGTTTTTTTCTAAATGACAACAAATCTAATCTAACTGTTAGTTGGTAGCACTAAATATATGAAATGTGTTACACTTATAATACAGTTGAATGTAGTGATTTGACAGACTGAACTTAGCTCTCACTCTTAGCTCCTCCCTTGTCCAAGAAAGCCAGGAATTTTCAGAAATTCATTATTTATCTTTAAAAAAATACAACAAACATGCAAATAAATTATGTTACCTTATAACTATGGTATGAGAGCTTAGATACAATCACACACATTTTGAATGGGTCTGGTTTCATGCTCTTCCTTTTCATAGGGTATAAAATAACACAGCTGCAATTGATTTATTTACATTGCTTAGAAAACTTACCTCATCTATGGTGAACAATGCAGAAACCTGTAAAACAGGAATTATTACTTCATTAGTGCACATCGCCTAGTACTTCATCTATTCTTATTTTTATTTATAAGAACTATATTACTAATATCACAAAACATAAAAGCAGTCTATCAACTATAGGTTAAATGTCCAACTTGCTACTAAACTCTGTTTGAAGACAGCAGCCTGACAGATCTATACATACTTATTACATACGTATTAATATTAATCCGTATTAATCCGGTTCCTTTCTTTTTTGTTTTGTTTTTTTTGGTTTATCTAGCATTAGCTTGCAAGTTCCCTTGCACAGAGAACACAAAGACAGTCTGGAAAGCAATAACTGGTTGCCTACACTGCAACAAAGCACAATTATGCATGAAAAAAAGCACTTTAGACTCTTAGACTAGAGATGGACCGATCAGCGTTTTTGAGGCCAATTCTGATCGCCGATCACCTTTCAGCACGATCGGCCGATAGCCGATACTGATCGAGGGCAGGGCTGTTAGACACGGCAGGGATACATATTATTAGCACAAGCAAGTCATGAAACAAGGTGGAAACTGGTTTATTACCATTTTAACGAGCCCATGTGAAACAGCATAATATTTTAACGAAATCAGAAGTTGGTCTATGTGGGAGTAAACTGCTTGATACAGCTCCGGAAGAGCGACATCTGAAAAGTATTTCTACTAGGAACAGCAGAGCGTAGATCCAGGTGGAATATTAGGTGACAGAATGAACGTCTTCTACAGCCGAGAAGAGCTGCTTATCTAGAGCGTTAAACTCAATCACTCTGGCTGTTGTTCCTTTAGCTCTCTGGCTGTTTCTGCTGCTGTACTGTTCGTACCAGTCAGGTCTGGTCTGCACGGTTCTCTGGGCTGCGCGTGCTAGCTCTGCTGTTTTCTGATACTCACTGTATTCAAGCTGTGTGGTGTAAGTCTTTGTCTTGGTTCCCCGCGAGAGACGCTGATTTTACTAATTTTACAGATGTTACAAACTGCCCTGGAAAAGTCTGAGTCACATACGGTAACAAATTGCCAGACGGACGATGTTTTCTTTCCGGACATACGGTGAACGTTCAAACTGTTCTCGCTTGGCCGCCGTTTTAGTCAGTCTGACGAAAATGAAACGGTATGTATTTCCACCTAGCGGTTCAGATAAGAATTGCAGGGACCTGGCCGGAGGGGGTTCTCCTCTTTCTGGATGAAACGCTAGCTGGAAATACAGAAATAAGGCTCATTTGTTTGCCGCCATCGATCGGCCGATCGCCAGTCACATATTTTGATTAAAAATCGGCCGATACCGATACATGGCCGATCGACCCTTCCATCTCTAGTTTAGACGTTTAAAAAAGTTGCCTGCAAGAGGCGAGCTTCTCTTTCTGAGCGACAAAATGGGAGACAGCAAACCTCGACGAGGTCACGTGGCATCAAAACCCCAAAATATTGATTTTATATTTTTTTGGACAAACTGAATAAATCAGGCTTGAACTGGAAATCCTGATTTTATATTAGACCTAACGTTATATAAAACACACTACATAAACGACAACACAGTTTTTCTTGCAAAGACCATGTGAACAGTCACTGATGAACGGCCTCCACGAAGGTGAAAAAGCGCTAATAACTCTAACCCCCCCCCCCCCAAAACCTTACCGTTATCTTCCGCTAATCAGTCATCACCCCAAAATATTCTGTTAAACTGAGCCAAAAAGCGCAGTTACATACATAAACGCACAACACAAAAGGTTTAAAAACACACTTACACTTTTTTGTCATTTTTAGCTAGCTAGATGCACGCTAACTTACGTTTTTGAAAATACCCTGGTTTAGCTAGCTAGCATTAGCGTTAGTTAGCTAACTCGCTAGCAAAACGTAAAGACATTTTGTAAAGTAACACTTAATGTCATGTCATGACACTAACCATATTTTTGCACATAAACCCATACTGCCTTTATGAAATAGACTTTCAAATTCTTACCTTGTTTAAAACAGCAGTCCAAAACAGACGGGCTTCACTTTTAAAGCAAAGTAATGGCGGCCGCCAAATTCGACGAGAACTGAGCTGATGTGACGTCATGTGGTCACGTGACATTAAACGTCTGGCTTGAAAATATTATTTTAGCAAAATTATTTATTTTACGTTGTTTTCTGAAGAGTGGTATTTGCTTTTGGGCAAACTGAACAAAATAGGTTTTAACCAGAAATCATAATTTTCAATTAGACTGACATGCAAATACACTTCAAATAAATGACATAGGCGTTTCACTTTTTTCAGTAAGGTAATGGTTTAAGGTGAATATGCGATTTAGGATATTGTGTAAATCTAGGGGTTAGGGATACAAGGGCTAAGGTTTACTGTAAATGTAGGGCTTATGGATTTCAGGTAAATAAAGGGGTTAGGATTTAAAATAAATGTGGAGGCAAGGGTTTAGTGCAAATTTAGGAGTTATGGATGTAGGAGTCATGGTTTAGTGTATGTATAAGGGTAAGGGTTTATTGTAAATGTAGAGGTTAGTGTTTAGTGTAAATGCAGGGGTTAGGGTTTAGTGTATGTATAAGGGTAAGGGTTTATTGCAAATGTAGGGGTTAGGGTTAGATGTAAATATAGAGGTTAGTCTATATCACAGTAAAAATATCCTATCAGTTACACTTATGTATAAATTAGTTATATGATTATTTATTAATTATATGATACGTATTTGTTTAATAGATCCAAACATAATCACTGTTAATATCTAAGATATAAACACTTTACAGTTTTTTACTGCAGGACTGCCGGTTTAACCAGTGTGGTGGACCATTTTGGTATCTAACAGTAGCTAAAGACACATTTGTGGGCAGAGTTAAACTAATAAATAGATTATTCTGTATAATCAGCCTAATCTCACAGCATTATAGAACCACCTGCTCTAAAGCTAATCCAGCTGTGACCATGATTCTGCACAGGTGACAGTGTAAAGCTAAAGCTGGTTTTGTTCAAGGTGACGGCAACATTTAAAGCACCATCAGCTCCTTTCAAGTCTCTCTAATTAAGCTTTGTGTGTAATTAACTCATGAAGAACAGCCACTGAGAACTGATCCAAAACACCTATCACATTACTCAGAAAATAACTCACAAAGAGGGTGAGAGGGGTGAGAGACAGAGCGAAAGAGATACAGAAAGTGAGAAGGAGAGAGAGAGAATGACTTCATTATATAAATGTTTATAAGCTCTGTCAACCAGTGTATGATGGTCAGATTTAAATGTTGGCCATCCAGCTAACCGCCCCTGTAAAATCAACTCAGAATCAGCTTAGTCCCAGTAGTCTGTTTCTTCCCGCTTTCCAGATGGCTAATTTGGCGGCTTTTAACAAATAATTCAATAAACAGGCTTTTACTGAACTGAAAGCTGCTCTTAACTCCTACAGAGACCATGCTATGAGACAGCTCACTCACCAAAACTCTTCAAAAACAGAAACTCTTCAACAAAACAGGTGCTGTATAGTTTGTGGCTTAGTCAAAATATTTGTTATTGTTATAAATCTTTGTTACATATCTCTGATATATAGGGCTATCTGTATGGACACACTGGGATATACAGAAGTATATTAGTGTATGTATGAATATATGGGGATATATATGTGAACAGTTTCAAGGTCGGGACTAGCAGTTCAGAGGGAACTGTTTACTGGATAAAATTTCAGAGTAGGGAATTTGGTACTCTGTGGGAGCTTTTGTTTATTCAAAACAAGTATAAAAGCATCAGAGTCAGGACTAGCTGCTCTGAGGGGTGCTTTTTTATTCTTAGAGTCAGTTACTTTATCAGTCACTTTTTTAGCTGCTTTATCTCTGCAGCAGAATCACACTAAAGCACAGTTTCTAATTAAATTTAGTAGGAAATCTGGAGGAGCCATGATGATAAAGCAGAAGACAGCTAAATGTAGTTTTCCCAACAGACTTTTTCACACTCTCTTTTTTAAATTTTTTCTCTTTTTCATCTCTAGTCTGATCACCTCCCTGGGAAGACGTATGGGACATTTTAGCCGCTTATTGAGCTTCCACAACTGGCTTAAGAAAGCTTGCCAAACTAACAACTTGTTTTTCAATGATAATTTTCATCTTTTTTTGAAACTGTCCATCTTTTTATAGGAATGATTGGATTCATCCCAGCAGACTTGGCTCACAGATTCTAAGCCACAGTATATATTTAACTCTCTACTAAGCAGAAAAGTAATGTCAACCTTTCTATTAACATCTCTCTCTGACAATTGTTCTATTAGATGCATCAGGAATACCAGTATTAAAACATCAGGCTTTTGGATACTTGTTAGAAGAAGTGTTTACATTTCAATCAGGGTGCCTGCACCTGAGGACACTGATGTGGCCCCAACTGCACCTGAGGACTTCAGTGTGGTCCTGCCTCTGTCTACATCTGATGGTGTCTCCTGACATGCCATCCTTTACATCTCTTACCCTGCCTGTGGCCACCAAGCCTCCTGGTTCACTGCCAAACCTGCTGGTCACCTTGCTCCTCCATGTATTTTCCTATATTTTCCCTTATGTCACACTCCTTACCTGTTCCTTGTTGCTCTTCATCCTGGGTCTTCCTTATCTCCCCTTGTGTATTACCCCTGTTTATTTATGGTATTTGTTTGGCATTTGTGCCTTGTGGATTTTGGACTATGAAGGTTAATGTGTTCTTTTTTGTATGTATGTTTTGGTTTTCTTAAGTTTTGATTTGTTTTTCCATTTCTATTTTTTTGTCTAGTTTTGTTTAATTATGAATCTACCAGCCCCCTCAGTTTCTGACTGCACTTTACACCTGGACGCAAATAAATAGACTTCACATCTATATTCACATCCCTTGCCTGTTGCTCCTTCTTGACATATATATTTGGATATCCAGGGATGTGTAGGTATATATTGGAATATGTAGGGATATATTGGGATATACAGGGATACAGTGCTGTGAAAAAGTATTTTTCCACAGATTTCTATTGTTTTTGCTCATTTGTCACATTTAAATGTTTCAGATTATCAAAAAAATCAAGATTATCTGAGTAAGTACAAAATACAGTTTTTCAATGATGATTTATTTTTTTTAAGGAAAAAGCTATCTAAACCAACCTGGCCCTATGTAAAAAAAAAGTAATTGCCCCCTAAACCTAATAACTGGGTGTGGCACCCTTGGCGGCAACAACTGCAATCAAGCATTTGCGAAAACTGGCAATGAGTCTTTTACATCTCTGTGGAGAAATTGTGGCCGCCTCTTTTTTCTTTGCAGAGCTTTTTTAATTTAGCCACATTGGAGGGTTTTTGAGAATGAGCAGCCTGTTTAAGGTCATGCCACAACATCTCAATCGGATTTAAGTCCAGACTAGGCCATTCCAAAACCTTAATTATTTTTTTTAGTCATTCAGACGTGGACTTGCTGGTGTGCTTTAGATCATTGTCCTGCTGTAAAACCCAAGTTTGCTTGTGCTTAAGGTCACAAACTGATGGCTGGACATTCCCCTTCAGGATGTCTTGGTAGAGAGCAGAATTCATGGTTCCATCAATTACAGCAAGGTGCCCAGGTCCTGAAGTAGCAAAGCAACCCCAGATCATCACACTACCACGCATGATGCACACCTTCCAAAAAGTTCCACTTTTGTCTCATCAGTCCACAGAATATTTTCCCAAAAGTGAGGTGGTCCTTTTTTGTTCTTTTTGGTCAGCAGGGATTTTGCCTTGGAACTCTCCCATGGATACCATTTTTGCCCAGTCTCTTATTTATTGTTCAACCATGAACACTGACCTTAATTCAAGTGAGGCCTGCAGTGATGTTGTTCTGGACACATTTGTGACTTACTGGATAAGTCGTTAATGTGCTCTTGGAGTAATTCACTACTGTTCCATGTTTTCTCTATTTGTGGATAAAAGCTCTCCCTGTGGTTCATTGGAGTCCCAAAGCCTCGGAAATTTTTTTGACTTTGTAACCGTTTCCAGATGTCAATGACTTTTTTTTCTCTTCTGTTCTTAAATTTCTTCAGATTGGGGCATAATGTGTTGCTTTTTGAGATCTTTGAGTCTACTTTATGTCTTGTCAGACAATGATTTCTTGATTCTGGCAGTAACAGAATCATTTCTTGATTCTGTAACAGGGCTGGACATAAATGAAATGTGGTGCACAATGTGGGACACAGGTTAAATGACTTTTAAATTAAATAAATAAATGACTTTTTGGTAAATTCCTTAAATTACTAACCATATAAATGTTTGGAACAAACTGAACTAACAATGTACATGTATTTCATAGAGATGTTTATGGCCAGTGTACTAAATTAAAATTAAATTACAGATCCCTTCCATTTTTACAGAAATGAACAACAGCAACTCCTGTAATTTCTTTGCTTTTATAATGGAACATAAATGGAATACCTTTAATGGAACACATCTGGTCATTTCTTTTCAGCTCCTCATTTATCCTCATTTATCCTAAATTTTCTGCACTTAAAACATACTTTTAGAGTTTCATATATTTTATCATTTATCATTTGTATTTTTTCACTTATTTATTTTATTACTTATATTTTGCTTCTATGTAAAATGATGGGGGAAGCTAATCATGTGCTTTTTCGTTATGTTACAAAATAAGCATGAAGCTATCCAACATGGTCCGATATAGTCCTACTACATTGTACAACTTGCCAATGGCAGCACACTAACTAAAAATATTTTGCTACAAAACAATCATTTGTTAATTTAACTGATGAGGTTAGTGATGTTAGTAATTATTTAGCAATCTAATAGTTAGCACACTGTACTCACTCATTTTCAAAGCCTTTCATCCACCTGGGTCACGGGGGTGCTGGACCCTATCCCAATGCTCATGGGGTGGAAGGCAGAAAACACCCTGGACCGGCCACCAGTCCAGCACAGGGCAGACACACAGATATACCGAAATACTGTGATTACTAGCAACATGCTAATGATAATTACAGTACTAATGTGCAGTTAGAAGTTAGAAGATGTTCAGGGCTAACTAAACAAATTATCCTGAAACATCATTAAACTCCTGACTAGTCTGTTTGCAGTTCAGATATCAAAGGCTTTTTTTGTTTTTGTTTTTTTTATTTGTTTTTTTGATGGTATAGTACAGACCACTTAAGTGTTCATTCTGTAGTCAGCTCCATGATCTTATGCCCATATAGGGAAATCCATGACTAAAAGATTTTTTTCTATAAGAAACTGCCACATCCTGTGGTGGGCAGAAATGTCCCAAAGCTCATCCATTTTGTCCTGTGAACATTTTTTTAATTATCAGGTTGTCAAACAGTAGAAATATTAATATTAAGCTAGTCCAACAGTGCACCAAATGGACATCATTAGACTGGCAGGCCCCCTAAAAGGAGCAGGAACCAGCATGCTGTGCCAGTGTGGTTAGGGTAAGTTGCTCTGGATAAGAGCGTTTGCCGAATGCCATAATTGTAATTTGGAGAATCCAGTAATATTTGGGAGGGGATTTTTAAAAAAAAACAAACTTTTATATTTATTTTGACCATAGAGACAACTTTAGTAGTGTCAAACAGGACAATTATGTAGTTATAATAACTATTACTTAAAATAAACTGTATTATTTCTTTAATTATAAAGATTATGTCACACTTTTTCACTGTACTCAAGCTGCAGCTAAGGCACCATATACGTATGAAGAAAAGCAGGCTGTTTTAAAGCTCAGTCAGAGACTCCACAGTAGAAATAAGAAGATTTACCAAAACACAGCAAGAAAAAGCAGCAGTAAAAAAGTAATTAAACAGAGATTAAAAGAGAAAAGAGAAAAAGAGGACAAAAGCTGATAACAGGTAATACTGTCTATTTTATGACTGCTGGAATGAAAATTTGCAGAAAAATGCATTTATATTTCACCCAGATCAAACACAATGCTGTACAGGAAAAAAAAAAACCCCAAGTGTGACATCATTTAGGCCTACATAGCATATGAAGTCCACTCCTAACATTTGTGTGGTACCAAAAGCACACAAAATTGTTGTTGTTTTTTTTTCTGTATCCCTTACAAATAAACAGGCAATTTGTGTTACTCTGCCTTTATGACAGATATATGCAAATTGGCGAATGAACGGCGGTTGGGGGGTGGCTGTCCCACACAATATCAGAAACAGGTAGATTTGTCCCACCCAAAAATTAAACTACAGAAAAAACGGAAACTGTTTAAAAACACTTTATTTTAAAAGCGCGTTTTGACAGCCTTGGCAATTTAATGTTTGTTGTTAGCAACCGCCACTGGTTGTTAGGTGGTCTTTAACTTTAAGGTTTGTGTTGAGATGCCTGTTCAGAAATATCCTACATCCAACAGCTTCACAGACCCGAGCTTTCATCTCTTTCATCATACTGCAATAAAACGTCTTTAGTATAATGTGTTGTTAAGGTAACAGACTAGGGTTATCTAACGTTTATATTAACGTTTATATTAACTTTAGTCAGAAATCACTTTAAAACATTACTCTCTGGCCAAACTGCAGACCAGGTGCGTAGCTAGCCCTAGTTTAGATTTAAATAGTCCCAGCACCCTCTTTCCTTTTTCTTTTAATGTTGGAAATGTTTCCACAAGGTGGAAATGTTAAAACCATAAAAAAGAACATGGTTAAACCAATTATTATAACAACGAAAAGATAGCAGCCCCCCCTGCCTTGCAAAATGGTTTGATCCAGCTTCTCTTTTCTCATCGCGCGCACACACGGTGTCGTGTGTCTAGTAAGTTTTGCAAAAGAGTATTTTTGTACTTTATCACCCAGAACCAACACATTGCAGTAATTATCAGCCTAGCTCTGACCCTAACCCATATGTCTGATACACTCTTTATTCTGTTATTGTTAGCTAGGAGTGACTATCTGACAGTTTAGGCTAATGCTGCAGGTGGTCTGTTTACTGTTTATAGAGGAGTGAGAGAAGCTGTAGCTGCTGTGCTGTTGGTTAGTCTGTGTGTAATTAAAGCCAGTGTGCTAGAGTAGTGCTGTCTGTATGTGTATTAGCTAATTAATGTTACAGAATAATAAGATATGACGAGATGATGCTATAAGATAACTGTGTGTGTGGTAAGCAGGTCAGCTATGGATATTTAATTCTTTTTCGAGTATGGCCAACATGATCTTGATCATACGCTCAGAATCTGTTGATAATGGTAGTAATATTGATAACTGATTATTAGAATTGGCGTGTCTGATCTAAATTATTCTAATTATTCTGTCATGACACACTCACCCAAGTCTCATGCCCTGAATTTCTCTCATTTTCATCTGGTCACCCACAGCCCACAGACAGTCTGAAATGACTTCAAAATGTATTTTTTTTTATAAGCTGTTTTTATTTGGGTGCAGCTAAACCTCTAAGCCTACACTTGCCCCTGCTGCAGAAAAAATAAATATATAATAAATTAAATAAATAAATAAATGAATGAATAATTGAAAAGTTTTCTAACAACAGTACTGTGTAATGTGGAGTATCTTGTTTAGCTTGTAAAGTGATCTTTAATTGGATTTATCTAATAATAAACAGAAGTACAGATAATGTTTTATTTTGTTTATTTATTTGCAATTTACTGTAATTCCACAAATGTTGTTTTACATCACTATACATACAGTTATTTACTACCTTACCTACAGTGGAATCAGGTTATAGGTAATATTTAGGGGATGAATGGGCTTTGATTCATATTAGCAAATGTGTTCCCCCCAGTGTCAAACCTGCTCCTACACCCTTGGCTGAACTGTATAGTTCCTGTTTCAGAAAACACACTTTCAATGTGTGTGGGCAGTGCTAGACTGCTTCTAAGTAATATAACTAAATAGATTTATTTTTTAAACCGTGAAGGATTCAAAACTGGCTGTTTTATTAGCTTAATTGCTGAAACACTTATGAACTTGGGCCTATAAACTGGGAAGTAAGCGTTATGTCTTAAAAGTTTTCCCATGATATGAGCATTTTACACCTGTTGATGTGGTTTAATAATGCTGCAGGACACCTCTGTCCAGCTGCTGAGTTTTTATGTAATCCAGTCCAAATTCAGTATAAATTACATAACACAGTGCAAAAGAAAAAGCAACAGCATGAGTCAAAGTCTCAGCATCATCCACTATGACAAGAACAGCAGCCCTATCATGAGCCTTAGGCACTGTTTAATACTGCACCTTTTTAAGCAATAGTTCAGCAAAAAAAAAACATTTAACAATTAGTGTAAGCTCCATTGTCCTGACATACTGGTCTCCTTTTTCACTGTTGTGTAAAATGGTTTCCAGGGATGTATTGTGCAATTTCACGCTGGTGTGGATTCATATAACCAGTTACAATTTGTTCTTCCATCCGCCAAGCTGCTGAATCAGAACTAGGAAATACTGGAGAAAACTACACTTTAAACTTCAAATAACTTCTAACAGGCTAAAGCTAATAAATACACTTCATCCACCACAAGCATGCTCTTAAAGAACACAGTGTGACAGGATTATTTACCGGACAGAATGCTAAGATCCACACTTACATTTGTGTGTTTGTATCTGCTTTAATATTAAGCTCACTTAATTTAATAGCCCTGACCGGAGGATTGTAACTTGATATAGTAGCTATATTAATTTATTTAGCTTCTTATTCACCAGCTTTTTGTTTGAATGATCCCGTTCCAACTTAAATAGCACAGCCATCTTTAATGGCGCTTATGCTAAATTTGGTCATTTTTTTCCTGCTGTGATCACAGTTAATAATCCATGCATATAGTAACATATGTCTAACATATTCCCTTCAGGAATCAGAAGTCAGGAGACCTTCAGCGTAGACTCGAGTTTATTGGCACACAGGAAATGTGGGTACAGCTCAGTCGATCACAGCCAGTCTGTTTAGTGGCCAGGAAGCAGTCTTAATCACGTGCATGCAGAAGCACATACAAGGGCACATCTTCTTAGATCATCGGTCTGTTGCTCGTCAGTATCTCGAGGTCCAGTGCATCTCTCTCTCTCGCTAACTCAGTAACTCCAGTTTTAAGGAGGAGGTAAGGAAAGGGTCAAATTGTAGGGGGGTGTAGGAGGTTGAAGGATGAAGGTGACAGTATTTGCATGTCACCCTTAGGGGGGTTGGTATGTTGCCACCTTGATTGATATTACCTTAACAAAGGACATACAAAGGCCAACTTCCTGCAAGGATGGCGAACATCAACACTCAAAGGGCCACACCAACAATGCAGGGAGTTGACCATCTCAGATCGGCAGATAGGACAATGGAGGGGGTTGACCTGGGGGTCATCTGCAGAGAGAGAGTGTTGTATGAGATCATCAAAGTTAATTTGGTAAGTCTCCACAAATAAAGTACATATGATGATAATAATTTCTCTCAAGATCAAAGCAAAATTAATTTGGTAAAAATCAGTTGAGGCCAGTTTAATAATGAGAACTCATCATATGTCAGAACACACATTTGTTTACAGTTCAGACTGCTCCAACATGGCAGACATGTAGACATATCACCTCAGACAGAGAACAACAGACAACACAGCAGTTATATATGTGAGCAGAGCTGGCAGCATTCTAGTTAAGCAAATGATAAACAGCTGCTCTCATGATCAGCATTTAGAAACTGGCTTTAGTTTAAAGCTCTGACATTTATTAAATAACGCAGAAGGACATGGTGTAAAACTAGAAATAATCAACAAAGAGCTATGTCATTACATCATCCCACTAAATGGGAACCAGACATGCACCTCTAAAAGCTCCTTAAGAGTAAGTTATTACATGGAATGGTTATGAATACACTGCCTGATGTCTGAGATACTGTTTTACAATAGTTCTAAAAAGATTTTACTCTAAAGCTGTCGCGATCGGGGAGTGGAGCAGAGGAGGCGAAGACAAGACAGCCAAGAGGGCGGACACAAATGCAAGTTTTTAAACAAAAACAATAAATTAAATAATTTTTCATTAAAAAAACTAAAAGAAAACAATACATACATTTTAAATAAATATAAACAAGACAGGACCATGGAGCAAGCAGGAAACAAAACCACAAATGACATGAGCAGAAAATGAACCAACAAAGGAAGGGGGAAAAACAGGAGGTATATATACAGAGACTGGGAAATGCCTGGGAACAGGAGGAGAACGCAAACCAGCAACAGGTTAGGGGCGGAGACAAGAGGGTGGAGACAAGGAGCACATGTCCAAAACAAACAATAGCGCATGGGATTGACAGGGGAATGTAAATAAGGACAGAGATAGACAAAGAACAGGGCAGGGCATGACAAAAACATAATTTTATAATCCATAATTTCAATGTATTGATTATTTTACCATCATTAACATAACATTTAACTTAATATTTATATAAAAGACAGAAAACATGTGTAGGTTCACTGGTGGTTTTGATAGTAAATAAAATGTCTTTATATGTGTTATAGACATGGTGACCCCTGGTTTCTATCACCACAACTGTAAAGAACATCTGAACCTTTCACATCAAACTGCTCTGAATCACTGTTTACATCTCACACACTGAAGCATGGGTCATTTCTGACTGAATTTTTGGTGGAATTCTCCTTTTAACTGTTGCACTTCTGCTTCAATTAAAAATCTACCGCAGGCCTTTCTTAAATAACATTCTACCTCTGACTGTACTGTTCAACACTAATGCTCACCGACATTTAGGAACAGGGGATTCTTCCTGGACTTCTCTTGTGCAGCACTGGACAAATCAGAAATATCTAGACAAATCCAGATCTGCTGTTAGCCAGAGAGAAGCACAAAAACTTTAATAGCAAAGTTTGTACTGCTCTCCAGCAAAAACAGTATCAGCCTTGGCTTATTTAATTTCCACTTTAAAAGGTCTTTAACTATATTTATATTTACTAAGATTGTGAGGGGATCACATTTCGTATAATCCACCTGTATAAGGGAGGAGAAAGTGAAAGTTGAGTTTCCTAAGTTGGAGTTTTAAAACCAATTAAAAGCTGCAAAGTGAATGAGACAACCACCTTGTAGACCTGGTAGAATAAGCAACACTGTCTCCATGATGTGGCTGTGTTATCCCAGGTGATTGCTAAGATGTTGCTATGGCATCCCTGGTGGTGGCTAAGATGTTGCTAGGCTGCTGCTATGGTACTCCAGGAGACTGCTAAGACGTTCATGTGGTATCCCAAATAGTTGCTTAAATGTTGCTAGGCTGTTGGTATAGTGTTGCTAGGGGCAGTTGCTATTATTATTATTGTGTTGCTATTATCAGATGGTGAGAAGCAGCTTCTAAGACTGAACATTGGAGTGTCATAGAGGAAATGAAAGTAAGTCTCAATTCAGCCTACAACAGTTTAGCCTCACCTGTTCAGTATAGAGCTATTAGCTCCACCCATTTAGCCTACAGCAGTTTAACCCCCCACCTATTCAGTATATAGAGCAGTTTAGCCCCCACTTTAACTTAACGCAGTTCAGCACCACCAATTTACTCTGAAGTAAGATAAACTCCTTAATAAAACCAAACTTAAATTCAAAAAGGTGCTATAAATGTACAGAAGAAAATGTAAAAAAAGGGAAAGAAAAGAAAAGAAAGCTGTCCTTTTTAAATAATGAACATAAACACATTCATTATCATTTTACGGTGGACTGTGTCAGTGGGACATCTCAGAAGAAGTGAGGTGTGATTAGACGGAAATATGAAACGCGTGCGGGGTCATAAAGGTTCAGTCAGAGTGTCCAGCATTGTCCAGTGCCTTCATAAGATGCATCAAATCTGCCTTTGAACCTGTGTGCTCTGAATGAGACGGGAAAGGGCGAGAGAGGCAAAAGGTGTAATTTCAGAGGGAAGCTACTCGAAATGATCTTCAAAGGGACTGAATTTTGATCAAAGAGTCGTGAATTTTTTCGAGTCGTATCCAGGCAACAATCCCACAGACCCAGAGGGACTGAATTAAAACCAAACTGGATGCATTGTGATGGCCCTTTTTTCATCCACGGCCCTTTTATCAGGAGGAATCGCAATCAGTTCTTTAAACTGGGCCAAAAGTTACCCGCATGCTGCGATCGAGCGTGTCTGAGGCTTTGTGTGGCTCTATTATAGACATGCATTGTCTACATAGACCATTAAGAGCAGCCTGTAAACATGTAGGAGCACCGTGCGGGCCTTCTGCTGTAATTAGCTGTATTGTGCAGCATTTATACTCACTTTTTTTCTTGGACAGAGTTCTACCCAAGCTTTTAATTCTGTTTGCACACAGTTATAACACCCAAAGATGCTGATTCGCTGTCGGTTGGTAAAGCGCTACTTAGTTCTCATGAGTATAGGGCCGGCAGGTATTCTGGGTCAAAAGTCGTTGTTTCAGAATGGCCTTCAGAATGTTTCTGAAGCTGTTATTTTAATTTAGAATGGTTTCATAATGTTGCTTTAAAGGAAATATTTGACCAAAATGAATATTGTTACTATCTTGGTAAACTAGTAAACATGCACATTAGCATCCTGCAGTGATAGTCTCTAGAGTGAGATTTATCAATTTTAAAAACCAAGCTTTTCTTATGATGATGTACCTTAATGGTGGTTGCGCTTAATTTGAAAAACTTTGAAGGCAGGCTGTTTGAAACTTTTTTTCCTGCTAGCTGGCTGCAGCTAACAAGACTGCTAGCATGCTAAACATCATGCTCAGTATCTATTAAAGTTTACATAAGTGGCACATTATTTAACATGACAAATAACATATTAATTAAAAAAGGTTTAGGCCAACTAATAAGTAAAGGAAGCTTAATATGCACAGTACTAACTGTGTTCATAAATTATCACACATACTTCAGCAAAAATGTACTTTCTAACCATACTAGTAAACAAAATGGTGTTTAGAGTGAGATCAAATATTCCTCTCTGCAGCCCCCTGCAGGCCACTGTTAAGTATTACTGCTGAGGCCAAACCAACTCAAAGTCTGAAACAGGAACTCAACAAACCCTGACTGCACGGCTTATATAGTTTTTAAAACCATCCTCTGATATTGTTTTGTTCCGGCAGTGAAGTAATGTCTGCAGGAAAAAAAGAACCTGCCTAAAAATGATTTAAAGAGGAATTCAACCAGTTGAGTGTGTGAGATGTAAAGAGAGTGGTTTCATGTGAATGGTTCAGATGCAATGATGGTGATAGAAACCAGTGGTCACCATATCTACAACATAGACATTTTATTTACTGTGATGTTGTTTTACACCAAACCACTCTGAACGTGTTTGTTTACATCTCATTATGCTGAAATAAAAAAAAACGGCATCCACTGTAGATACAGAGAATCTTATAGAACTGTAGGAAAACATTTTTAATATACAGCATCTATAGGAGCTATAGAGCCTGAATGTTTCACTTTAAATGGTGCAGGACAGTTTTTGTAGCCTGTGCTCCTGATTAGGCTGAATGTAAGCTGTCAGGATAAACAGATGGAGAATAGGAGACGCCCAGCTGGGCCGTCCTCCAAACCCACCCAGTGCTGTCTGATAAATGGCGCAGCCTGGGCACTTCGCCTGGTCAGGAACAACACTGACAGTGCAGACAGATCACTTTGTACCAGCAATGCTAAACATTCAGCTCTCAGTAGCAGTTATGCTAATCAATCAACACTTAGCAACAGTAATGCTAACCAGTCAGCACTCAGCAGGAGTAATGTCAACCAATCAATGCTCAGCAGTAGCAATGCTATTCAAGCCTCACTCAGTAGCAATAATGTTTACCATTTCTCACTCAGTAGCAATAATGTTTACCATTTCTCACTCAGTAGCAGTAATGCCAACCAATCAGTGCTCAGTAGCAGTAATGCTAACCAATCAGCAAATCAGCAATTATCTTAATTTATTTTTCTACACTTTTTACTCTTTTTTATATCTAAAACTTTCTAGCATAGCTGCCAACTTTTTGTTGGAATTTGTTGGAGGTAGATTTGGAGTTGAGCTAGCAAGACTTCTTTCTACCTATTTAGCATAAATCACTCTGTTTACATTGCAGGTGGAAATCAGAAACACAATTACAGAACCCCCCAGAGAAACAGCAAACCATTTTTAGAAGAAAAGCTAGCATTTAGCTGTGCTTCATGGGCACAGTGTAGCAACTGAGTTTCCCAACTCTAATTCTAGGTATGGATTACTGCATTTTAATAGTAGTTAAGTTGCTTGAATAGATTTTTTTTCCCAGGCAGCCCATGTTTCACCAGCAACAGATTGTAATGTGGCATTTTTCAAGCAGGAACAGAAATTTAAATTAAAGCTGAAAAAAATAGCAAATCTCATATCTATCTTCTTTTCACAACATCCTTCGAAACATTTTGGGGGATTTTGGGGGTTATAATAATTTCTGATTAATTTTTTCTCAAGCCTAAACCACCTTTGGACACTTTTTACATCTAAGCATTCAATAACACACAGAACAAGCTACCTGGCAAAATGATCTGTTAATCTGTTTAATACTATTTAGGATCTGTTTAGGAACTGTGCACTGTACAATAATAGAATATATTTTTACATAAATGTGAATAATTTACAGAACTGGAACTGGGTTTTCTTTTTTTATTGTGTCATTTAGCTGCATTGCACCAGCGAGCTGAACTCACTGCAGGAAACACTAAAGCTCAGCTTACTGGGGTCACTGAGTCATTTTAAACTCTTAATTTCTAGCCACCTCCGAACGACCTGTCAATTCAGTTGTTAACATTCAGTAATATTTAGTTGTTCTTTTATTTATTTATTTATTTATTTTCATTTTAATTTCCTTTTATCATTCTTTTATCTTGATTTGTATTACTCTATTATTATTAATATTCTTTTACTATTTTATTTTTTTTACTATATTTCTATCTACTTTTATTGATTTATTTTTTTTATTTTTGTCTTATTCCTAATTTTAGTTTCTTATTCAGTTTTTATTTTTCTTTTACTATTTATCCTACTTCTGTCTCTGTTCTTAATGTTTCTTTTACATTTTAAGTGCTCATTAAAATTAATTTTTATTTATTTTCAATCCCGTTTTGTTTAGCAATTGTAATGCTCAGCGAAATTTTAAATTAGGGCCTCCCTCAATGTACTCCTGAGTGAAAATAAAGGTTGATTGATTGATGGACTAATTTCCCGTCATTGCTCACTAGTGACTCGTGTCTTAACATTTTACACACAGGGAGACAAGAGTCCTAGTTCATCAGATATCTGAGTCATAATAAAATCTCTGTTTTAGATCAGTTCTGCAGGCTGCTTAAGTGGTTCATGTTAATATTTTCACTGTATACAATGTGTTTTCACTGATCCACAGGCTTATCATTCAGTGCCTCCACCCCCTCCCCCTCCCCCAACCACTCTGTTCACTGACCCTGCTGCCAATCACAGTGCTGTAGTTCCTTTCTGTGACCAGCAGGAGGTTAATGAGCTGAACGGAGATGAGCCCTCTGAACATATTTACTCATTACAGCTGTAAGGTCTTCAGGGAGAGACTGAAAGAAACAATGGCTCACTGTAGTGAGAGAGGAAGAGAGACACTGATTCACTCCAGAAAGAGAAAGATAAGAAAATTAGAAAGCAAAATTGAGAGGCAAGAATTAAGAAAGAGAAAGGACAGAACATAATTCCTCAGATAGGCTTTAAACAAACACCATTATAAGAGATTTTAGTATTATTGATTCATATTGATAAAGTAAATGTAATAGTTAATTAGGAAGCTCCTCTAAACCTTATCACTGCATATTAGCTGTATTAACCACAGGCCTTGGTGTAGCCCTGCATTAATTCGATTATTTGCCAAGTTTTAGATTAAATAACAAATAATCCAATCATTATATTTGCTGGTGGAAATTAGATGAGCAGTCATGTAGGTTCCAGTACCGCTGATTATTACAACTGTGTTTAGATATATTTACTTCTTTACAGAGTCACTAACATGAATTTGAATCATTACTAAACTAAAACAGTATTTTATATATTAAAGAAAGGCATTAATGAAATTTTGAATTTAAAAAGTGTTCATGGGCGGTGGTTATTTTGCAGTTTGTTACCATATGGTAACACTATATCACAGTGGAACTGTAACCTGTGTGAAAATGCTTTAAGACTTTAAAAAAATTGAATGACAAAACATCAGCTTGTAATGTAAAAAAAGTCATCATATGGTATTTTTTGTGTTGACAATGTTTCAGAAGCTAGACCTAAACATCTGATACAATTTAAAAAAGGAATGTGATCAGATAAGTTTTTTCCTAAAATAACCAAAATAGACTGACATTTAAATAGCAGTTTGAAAAAAAGAACAATTAAAAGATACTATTGCCATACAGCAACACCACACAGTAAAATATTTGTGTAGATCTTAACATCCATCTACTCTCTAGTGGACAAAAGAGGAATTGGAAAGAATGGAGCAGAAAAAGTGATTAAAAATTTATTGAATTGTACAAAACATCAATCACTCCTTTTTTTACACATTAAAACTGTATAACAGATATAAGACCATCTAAAGACTGAGAAAGTCCCCCCCCCAAATAATAAACCCTGTTCATATCTCACTGACCCTTCAACAGCAAGAATCAGCCCAGCAGAGCGCCGTATACATAGACCCACATTTTAAAAGAACAGAAAAGGCAAAAAATATACTGGTTATATACAGAAAGTGAAGGAGAGACTAAAGTGATAAGCTCTATTTGCGAGCGCTCCTCGCCTCCAGGATCTGAACCACCAGACGGTTCTTTAGGCTGCGCAATTTGTTGCTGTAGTTCTCTTGCAGTGCTGCAGACATACGCTCACGCAAACTCTTTAAACATGGCAATGAGCTACAGTTTGGAACATTCAGCAGAGAGTGGAAAAACTCCTGCCACAGATCCCTGTGAGGATTCCTGAGAGAGAAAATTTGGAGAGATGAAGGCAGATTATATAAATTTACTCAGAGACTCCGATTGGATTCTGGGTTATTGGGATTGGTGACCTTGGTTACCCTATGATCAGTTCTATTGAACAGTTATAACTTTAGTAGTAGTAGTAGTAATAATAATAATAATAATAATAATAATAATAATAATAATAATAATACCTCTTAAAGACTCCGTTGGTTTTCCAAACTCCATCTTCATTCCTAACTTGCATGTATGTGCCAAATATCATACAGTACACAGTGCCGGCGATTCCAAAATAATCTGTCTAAATAGAAGACAGCACGGTCAGAATAAACACACAGACAATGCATTTCATCTGACCAGTCACACGTGCAGATGGTCACCAGATGTGTTACACATTAACATGTTTAATAAAGGTGTTGATGGTCAGCAAGTGTGCTGGGTTACCTGGTAGTTCCACGGCCGTCCGCTTAGCATCTCTGTGCACTGGAAGCCAGAAGTCATGCAGCGGGCAGTGAAAGCTGTGCCCTGGGGGAATAGGGACATATCGATACTCTGACCAAAATCTATTAAAACCAGACCGTGATCCAAACTCTCTGCATCAAAGTCATCGTTCTCTAGAAACCTGCAGGAAACAAAGAGACACCACAGGTTGCTTAATTAAACAACTGCACAATTACTTAAAACATCAATTCAGTTCATCAGTCAGAAACATTAGTGAGAAAATCCAGATTTAGACAGTGGAGATACAGTAATGTAACTAGATATAATGAAGACTGAAAACTCAAAGAACTATAAACGCTTAAACAGGTACTGCAGGTAACGTTTCAGTCTCTTTTACTGTGATTGACCATATAATGTTAATCCACTAAACAACTGTCTAGCAGACTCATGGTTCAGATGAGTTGTTCAGACAGGTCAGTGGTCATATTTCTTGAAACAAGAAGAAATTACCATCTCATATATCCAAAATGTTATTATTACTGTTGCTAATTTTTTTGCTGGCACTGGTTGTGCTCCTGAGTACCTTTCTCCCAGCAGGAAGTTATCAGGTTTGATGTCTGCGTGGACAATGCTGGCTTGGTGCAGCAGCTCCACCATCTGCAGGATACAGACGGTAAAGTATAGTACCAGCGGTGGCGGCATCAGCTTTTCACTGCGGCTCTTGTACAGGTTCACCACATTCTACATGAGCACACAGAGAGAAAACACAGCAGGTCAGTCTGGGAGGAACCAAGATGGTAACAGTGATCATCATTTAAAGTTAAATATTTATTGCTTTTTAAGGATAGCTGAAACTCATGTCCAGAAACACTGTTTTAAAATAAATACATAAAGACACAAAAACAAACTGATCATTGAAGAACAGGATGAAAGGGGGCTAACAAAGAAACAGATGGACTACAGTCTGTAAGTGTAGAACTATGAAGTGCACCTGTATTGTAAATGGAGCTGATAAAATTGACAATATGTAGATACAAGGAGATGGTTATAATCTTATAGCTGATCGGTCCATACACTAATTATGTTGATTCTGGCAACACTGACAAGAAGCTCAAGTATATTCACCATGTACAACAACACAACACAATCTGCATTCCTTGTATAAACAATGCTGCTAGTTTCTACACGAGAGAGTCAGTTATTCAAAGCAGCAGCTACTCACCAGCAGAGTTCCGCAGTTGTGTAGCTCCCCAGTCAGCACGCTGCCATTGGAGAACAGGTGAGCAGAGTGGAGCTGGTTGAATAAGTGACGTGCTCTTGGCTGCACTCGAGCATTTAGCTGGTTGTTAATGTAAAACTCCCATGGGTTTGCCGGCTTCTGCACCTGAAAAAGCAAAAGCGCACAGCGGCAACTTATATCAGAGAAATCCCACCATTTCAGAAATTTCCCATTAAAACAATAGTCCGGTAAAATGTTCCCTTTTTAGTTTTAGCTCAGGAGACATTGAACACCTGTCTTTGCTGATTGACTACTTTTTGTTTAATTACCTTTAGGATGAGTTTGTCTGATGTGGTGAGGTTGGTGGCCTGGTAGACAGTAGCAAAAGCACCCTGACCCAGCACAAAGTCTACCCGCAGAGAATCCTTTGCTGTTAATCAGAGAAAAATATAGAATTTTAACAGCAGGTTCACTATGGGATATTACAGTCTGATTGCAAAAATGCTTGTTTATATTGTGTACTTAATAATACTCCTGGTGAAGTGTTTACCCATTGGTACGGTCATTCTGGGGGTTATGGCGGGAAGGCTGTGGGTCCAGATGCTGAGGTTTGGGTAGGAAGAGAGAGGAGTCTTCAGTCTGGAGAGCAGAGAAACAATCAAATCCTCATCCCACGGGTCAGACACCAGCACTGCGGAGTGACAGTTAGACCAGAAAAACAGAATTAAAAATGTTTACATACATACATACATACATGTATAAATATTATCTACACACAAATATTGAAATTGGACATTAAGCTCAAGAGACACAAGCGGAGTCTTATCACAATGCGAGTACCTGCCAATAAATAAAATAAACCTTTCATGCCCATTTCCAGTTTTATATGGGATTAATACTACATTTTTTAGCTTTTGTATACAAAATTATCAGCACAAAGCGCAGTACAACATTGGATGTGCAGAATATTGTGATCATGATCATCATCAATTGCTGAATAAAATCTTTTTGGGTGTTTTCTTACTGTGCATTCCTTCCATTGATGTTATATATTTTATTCATCATTAAATGCATGCAATATCTTTATCACACAATGCATTTCATATTTATATTGTGCAGTAGTTTGTGAAAGCTTCTCAGCAGCTAGTATATCAATTTGTGTTTGATGTAGAACTCACTAATGATCAATATTAACCATGAACTTGAGAAGGGCACAATTAGTCATTCCTATTAGCGACAAGTTTATTATTCCAGGTGTAATCACTGTGTAATCCTCCTGCATGCAGCAGATATCTAACCACAAGCGTCAAACCTGTTCTAATCAATGTGATTAAATAAACTGTGTCAGTACCTGACGGAGCATAATCAGGTACAGAAGCCTGCAGAGGACTCATGGGAACATCATACTGCAGCCGGTGGGCAGAAGCTGGAGGAACGTCTACCACTGCAGATGTTTTAGATGTCCGCTGTGGTGTCATCAGCACATCCAGATCAGGTTCAGTCACATGTGCCGGACTGTCTGCACAGAGCCAGTTCAGTCCTGGAGTTGGTTCTGGACTCATGGGAACATCCTGGGTCAAGCTTGAGGCTTGTTTCGGACTCGCTAGAAGAGATTTCTGTACCAGAGGCATATCTACAACCTGCAGTACAATAAAATCCAAACATCACAATACATATACATACATGTATCAAAACATTTAATATATAAACCATCTGAAGTTGAATTTGACCAAGGGTTAAAAGTTTTTGCATAATTAGGTGAGCAAGAGAAGTAACTGACTAGTCTGTTGCCCACAGAATTGTTCACAATGGTGACAATTTTCAATGCTTTGTCAGCACCAGTTAGCTTCCATTTCAAATTCTCAACCAGCAACCTAGAAGAGCTCATGGTTGTCATGCATACATGCATGCAATACAAATAAATGCTTTTGAAGCCTCTCGAATTCTCCTCACCTGGTAATTCCTAATGACAATTCTTGATCTGCCCACTAGTCCCAACAAATTAACCAAGAACTAATAAGTGAAGTTCTGAAGAAGGGTATCCAAATTCTTGCATTAAACTTCTTTTTACACAATATGTATTTTGACCAGGGACGGCATACAGGGACGGCTGTATTCTTTTATTGCCTATCCTCACCTCCAAAACCCTTTTCTCCGATTTCCATCTGTTAAGGGATCTCTTGCAAAGCAGAATTCCAGATTGTTCAAGTATGGGAATTGGATGGTGATCTGATTCCTCCATGGGCTCTGGTGTCTGTGGTAGGTGTCGTGGTTCCGATGGTTTCTCTGGACTTTGGTACACACTCCAGCTGAGTTTGGACTCGGCCAGTGGAGCTCTGAAAGTTGTTTTGTAGGTCTCTGGAGACCTTACCGTAGACCTGGACAATAAAATACAAATCATTTGAAAACGTCCAGTCCATTCACTTATGACAGCATAAATTAGCCGTTAGCAGAATTAGCTTGTTAGTTACTAAAGTTGAAATCACAAATTACAAATGTAATTATAGAAATAATTTACTATCCTTATAATTAGGGATATGAAATTCTGAAGAAAACAATCACAAGACTATTGGTTTTGTTGCTCAACCCTACCTGACCATCACGTCTAGGTCTGGCTCTGCTAGTTTGACTGGACTGTCCACCTGAAGCCAGTTAAACCCCATGGCTGGTTCTGGACTTATGGGAACTTGCTGGATTGCTCTGAGTACTGGTTTTGTGCTTGATGGAAGTATATAGGACTGCTGGAAGAAATCTTGGCTCTCCTGAAGAATCTCTTGGTTCTGCTGTTTTTCTGATTTGCGCCGATGAAAAGACCTCTTTGGCATGAGTAGGTCAGCCTCAGCCTCACCCTCATCAGAACACATGTCCACTGCCAGCAGTCTGCTTATGTTTAGTTGGTCTTGTCTGAGCTCTCTCTCCAAATGCTGGATGGATAAGTCGAGCACTTCGTTTGAGTTAACCTGTGGGTCTGTGGAGTTGAGCTGATCTCCTTTGTGCTCCCTCTCAGACAGCAGGCTGATTGGGATAAGTTGGTCTGGTTTGAGATCTCCGTTAGAACCTCTCTCTGGGCTCTGGTAAATGTTCCAGCTAGGTTTAGTAGAGAAGATGGAGTTAACTTGCGGGCAGGTTGAATTAAGACGGTCTAGTTTGGATTCTCTTACTAAATGCATGCTGGCTGAGTGCAGTTCTCCATTCGGATTTGTTTGGCTGGTTCTCTCTGGGCTCTGGTGAATGTTCCTGCTGGTTTGGGTGATGAAGCTAGAGTTAACCTGCAGACTAGTTGAGTTGAGTTTGTCTGGTTTAGGCTCTCTCACTAAATGCATGCTGGCTGAGTTTAGGTCTCCATTAGAATTTGTTTGTCTGGTTCTTTCCGGGCTTTGGTAGATGGTCCAGCTGGGTTTTGTGGAGGAGATTACGTTTGCCTGCAGACCAGTTGAGTTGTGCTGGTCTGGTTTGAGTTCTTTCACCAAATCCAAGTGAAGTTCTCGGACTGATTCTGTCTGGCTAGTTCTCTCCGGGCTCTGGTAGATGCTCCAGTTGGGTTTGGTGGTGGAGCTTAGGCCCCTGCTGGCCTCAGCTGAGTGATCGTGTAAAGTCAGGGGGGCCAGCGGATGCCTGCTGATGCTGCAGTTGGTCTGGTTGTGGGTCTGAGAAAACGGCTGTGGCAGACTCAGTCCCTCACCTACAATGGTGCCCCGAGCCCTCATGCTGCACTCAGCAGCTTCAGACGGTTTCTCCTCAGATGGACTTTGTTCCAGGATTGGACTAAAAAACAACCAATAAAAAACAAAACATTATACATTTTGGAAAATGTATAAAATATCCTGATAACTACAAGCACATTAACACACTGGAGAGCCAATACATTGACATGACTACAGGCTGGTCTGCATTAGTTCATGTTGTTGGATTTGATGAACATGCTGTAAAGCCAGGTGACACTGGAAAAACACAATATCACAATAGTTCCAGTAAAATACCACAATACCAAGACGAGACAAGACCAACCACAATAATCCAGAAACTCACCTGGAACTGTGAATGGCTAGAGGCTAATTTGCATACTTCTGTTGCCTTAGCACAGCAAAGTCAAAATAAAAATTAAGAAACGATATGTTGTGCAGTACTATATCCATTGTAACACATTTATAAAATAAATTATACATTTAATACAATAGCAAACTCATTGCAATACAAGGCAAAATAGAACTATGCTATACTAAAATATGAAGATCTGAGACAGTGAGAGACGTATTCCAGGATAACCTAAAATTTATCATAGCATTTTGGTTAGAGTACCTGAGTTTGGCAGGTTGGCGCTGGTAGGGGTTTTCCTCCGTCTCACTGAAGCCTCTGTTTTCTACATAACAGAACAGATCGCACACACGCGCACACACACACACACACACACACACACCAATAGCTGCATTAATGCTTATAGTGCACTGGCACTAAAAAGATGAAAGGCAACTGGTTCAGTGACTCATAACTAACGCTAACGTTTGTAATGGTATGTTTTTGGTAAGGTTTGCACTGTCATGCATAAATGGATGTGTTGACTGCCTTGGAAAAAAAATATCCAGTTTATTTCACTGCTGCAGTTGACGGCAAAGGTTGGAGAAAAGTGAACTTTAGGCAGAACAATTTTTTCAGCGTAAACCAGTTTGTAGATATTTTCTGTTCAAGCTGGTAACCACAACCTCATTTTTTCTTAGTTTGGTTAAATTAGGCCACCAGTTTCTCCCATATTTGACAAGCATGCTTAATTCCAAAGCAGCAGCAGGAGCGCAAAATCTAACGCTTACTTATAGCATAAAACTCCATCAGAGTAAGAATCTCAAGAGGAACCAGGCTCAAAAATTGAAACCCATCGTCCACTGGTTGACACCAGACAGTGAAACAAGCACAAAAGCAATACAAAAAGGATGACATTTAAAAAGGGATGCATAATTTAAGAACAAAACACATTAGTAGATAACCCAGGTAAGTGTTGATAAACAAATTAACAAATAAAGTAAATGGATGACAGATGAATGTACGTGTCAATACCCTGGCTGTGCTCAGTGTCCCAGGTGTATGGGGCAGTGGGGTGGAGCGGAGTGGACACCAGGTGGGCGGAGATGGCGAAGTCGCGGGTGTGGTTTGGGCAGGCAGTTATAGAGGCATATCGAGCACCCCACATCGCACTCTCATCTGTCAGTGATTCCGCACCAACGGGAGTGTCCTACAAATGTGCCAGACATCACACAAATCAGCATCTCCCACACCCACGAATATTTTAGCTAAAATCAACAGAACAAAAAAAAAAAGGAGGGCAATTTGGGGAATTAAAAAAGCTTCTATAATAAATAATTCCCACTGAGAAGATGCACTATTGGTGACCTATTGGAACCAAGTGATTATAAACAGGTCATGATCACTCCTCCTCCTCCAGATATTGACTGTTGGTGCAGCTTTCCGGGGACCAAACACCTTTCAGTCATAATGATGAGTGTAACAAGACCACTTTAAGTAAGACATCTTAGTGCATCAGAGAGTACTTAATCATTACTGTGTTAAGTTACATCTAGTGGATAAATAGATCTTAGTTAATGAACTAAAGAAGACAATGGTGTAAAAAAAAATCTTTGATCATCAGCAAAAAAAAAAAGGAAATTACAGTAATGATGTTAATAAGCACAACCCTTCAAAAGGCATTACATGACTGCAGTACTGCAGTATATATTAGTTGTCAGAAAGACAACCGTCTATGCCAGGGGTATTTAATTACAATTTAGTAAGGTCCACCTAGAGGAGATTTCCTCAGGCCAAGGTCCGGACAGTCAACTTGTGTTATGATTCAGTGGCGTATCATGTATACTGAAGTAGTCCAATGGCATGTTACACCATCAGCAACTGAAAGACCAACACATCACACATACCATTCAGTATATTTACTGTTTAAATGCTGAAGTAAAATGCTGAACCTAATAAATGTTTTTTTTCATCACTTTAAGTAAAAACAAGGGTTACATTTAAAATGATTTTTAAAAAAGTGCATCATAAAGTGTTTGTTTATAATAAAAAAGGGAAATAAAATGTTTAGTCTTGTTAACTGAGTTTCACATCTTAGTTTGTCTCCCTCTTGTATATTCTTCCACACTTTCTCTAGTTTAGTGAGAGAAGTGAGCGCTTGGTTGTCCAGCCAATTGTGTTAGGGCCATTTTCACATACACAAGATATATAGGTGGTGTGGAGTGTGCATGTTCTCCCCGTGCTTGAGTGGGTTTCCCCCCACTGTCCAAACACATGCATTTAAGGTTGATCGTTGCAGATAGGTGTGAGTGTGTGTTGGTGCGATGGACTGGCAACCTGTCCATGTCTACTACGCCATCGCCTGATAAAGCTGGGATTGGATCCTGCCCCCCGTGACTCTGACTAGCGGGATAAAGCGGAAGATAATGGATGGATGGATGGATGGATTGATGGATGCATATAATTAGTGCCACTGTCTCAGAAAATATGAGACATGTTGGTTTGGAGCTGCCTGTGGGAAGCATAAACATCTCTGTCTCAGTCCAAAAAAAAAAAAAAAAAAAAGTCGTTTTTCGCTGTCGACTTCTCTTTTTTAAAGCACACCATCTCACTAACTTTATTCTCCGACTGCTGCTTCTCGCCCGAATCTGCTCAGATCTGATTGGCTGAGGAGCGCGTTTGGTGATTTTACTACACACGCGATTGGTCTGTGAGTTTGCTGCGCTGCAAAGCCCGTTTACCGTAAAGACAAGAAAAGTTGCCCCGCTGAAAATAATCAGTCAGAATTAAACCGTTCTCAATAGATTATCGGTTTGGGTACACATGGGACAAGGTCTGGGTATGGACCTGGAACGCGGTCCATTTATTAGTGACCTCTGCTCTATACGAAAAAAAGAAAAACCTGACACGGTTGCTCATGCACTCAAAGAACAGCACAGCCATCACGGGGCACCCTAACAACTTCTGGATTATAATAGCAGCATTAGTAACAACTTCAGTTTTAGATCTCAATCCACTACTCACATTGGGTTTGGACATGGGGATCTCCATCAGAGCTCGAGCTGCTGGCCTGGACTTCTCCACCTCCTCACTAAAGAACACACACACACGTCAGTGCTAATCAGCAACTTCACGAAGCCGGTTTAAAAAAGTGAGTAATGAAGAACGTCTGTACCTTCTGTTTTCATCTTGATATATCCTAAAAGGCACGGAGGAGGGAGGTCTTGCCGAAGAGGGCACAAAACCTTAAAAACAAACAAAAAAAACAACACAAACACAGGAGGAGTAAGTGTTAAACAACAAGGGTGAAAAATGAAATAAGAATAAATTTACACAGTTGCCCCAAGTATAAATAATCAACTGTAACATTATTAAAATGGACTGCATTCAGGCTGTTTTGTTTAGTTATGCTAACACACATTGCTCCATTTTTATAGATAAAAAAACCCACACGATTAGGTTTATTAGAGATAAGTGAATGCTAATTGGTGGGCTATAGGCTTTCATTACTTATTAGCTACATTAGGCTTGTAGCTCTAGTGGTAAATCTTAAGAAACGCAAACTCAGCTGACTGACTGCGTTTGGACAGGAGGGGAAAACCAAAAAAAAGTAATTTTAGCCATGTGCAGGTGAACTCTCAGTTCTTGCAGTAATAAGTAACAGTCACTCTCACCGTTCACTCTACAGTTTTTCTCAAAGCTGTCGTTGGTTGCATGGCTCGTGGTATTGAACAGCGTGTCCTGCAACAGAGTTGGAGCCTGGAACATGTCCATAATTACATCTAGATGAGAAAGAGAGGTTGGGATCATTCAAGCAATACTGACCCCATATCAGCTTTATGCACATCTAATGCCAAAACTGTCCAGTCCCATTATCCAAGTATAGCAGCAAATATATAAAACATGAAGAGTCTCTGAATGAGGGAGAAGTCGAGCCATTTACTCACAACACATACCAGAGGGAAAGTTAGAAAACTTGGCTGGCATGACCTATTTTCAGTTAACAGAATCAGCTATTTTCAGTTAGCATAGTTAGCCAGTGCTAGCTATTTTCAGTTAGCTGGACTTGAATGTTTTCAATCAACCATTTTTAGTTAGCTTTTCTCTGTTGGCACAGAACTGCAACACAAACGTTACATGAATGGCTGTCATGAATGGAATGTCACTAAAGCGAATACCTTTAGTCATATCTGCCAATGAAGCTTAGAGCAGTTATGCCCTGCCTGTTTATACTTTAGTTATAGGGATTTGTCATAATACAGGTAAGAGCAGTGATAGACAGCTTGAAAAAGGGGAACTGAACAGTGACGTACGGGCTTTTAAAGAAGCTTAGATGTGACGTTGGTACGGAAAATGTGTGTTTAGTGTGCTTACCCAGAGCCTCTCGTGTGTTTACGGTGGGTGAGGGAAGTGCACGTGAAGGAGTCGCTGAAATCAGACCCAGAGACGTGTTAGGAGTGACATGAGAGTGGTTAAAGACTCCGTGAGACGCTGAGAAAGACAGAGAGAGCAACAGAGAAATGAGTAAGTCTGTGCTTCTTTAGTGTGGAAACCACGTGTCCGAGTTGTTCACTTACTGTCTGCGTTAGCATCCACATCTGGTTCTGTGTGTTCAGATGCGTCTCTGTAAAACAGCACAGGAGCAAAGTGAGAAACGAAAGACAACATTCTGCAAAAATAGAATCTTTGTACCACATGAACTTTCATAATTAAACAATCATGAGCTGACTGAGCACTATCCTCCACCAGATGGTAGTTGGAGTTGCATGACGTAAGACTGGATTTAAACAGTAAAATGCTTATGCAACTAGCTTCATGATCCCTTTCTGTGCCCTTAAACAATTTTTTACCTTAATAGTTTTTGAGTTGTTTTGTGTATTTTTTAAATTCTATTGTTTTGTCTAATTTTCTTGTCCAATGATTTGTTGAAATCAACAAATTAAAAGTATTGTTGAACATAATCACAAGTTGCTTTATGCGCGTTTAATATTGCTGTTCCAGAAACTTGAGTATCAAGCAAGTTGCACATACCTATATATAATGAAACTTTCAACTTTGAAACAGGTTTCATGAAACAGCCAGCAGATAGAAAAGGCATCAAAGTTAACTCTTATTCTGCTTTTATTTGTCACTTCTTTTGTATGCTGCAGAGAGCAGGCATTGATGTTTGCCAAGTGCTTCAGTCAATGTTGCATTTACTGTTGCTTTCATCAGCTACCAGTTCCTAAAAATGATTTCACAGGACGCAGCACCTTCAACATTTTTGACAAAAAGGTTAGATTATGGCATTCATGTTTTAAACTAAAAATCATACATTGCACTTTTAATTGCTAGGTCAATGAACAAGACAACAAAGCAGAAGATGTATTGGGCTTCGGAATTTGCTCGGCGTACTGCAGTATGGGATTGTTCCACCATATTAGCTGGGTGCATTGTTTATGTGCTACACCACGTTCCAAATTATTATACAAATTGTATTGAAGTGTCAAAGATTATTTTTTTTGTTTCTCAATTAAACTCATGGGTGGCATTGTGTCTCAAGGCTCTTTCGATCACTGAAATCAATCTCAGACACCTGTGCTAACTAGTTTGCCAGGTGAGCCCAATTAAAGGAAAACTACTTGAGAAGGATGTTCCACATTATTAAGCAAGCCACAGGTTTCAAGCAACATGGGGGGAAAAAAGACCTCTCTGCTGCCGAAAAGCATCAAATAGTGCAATGACAAGGTATGAAAACATCAGATATATCACGAAAACTTAAGCGTGATCTGTGAAGAGATTTGTGGCTGATTCAGATGATTCAAAGAGATTTGTGGATGATCATCGGATTAAGAGAGCACGTGCTAAAATGCCATTACAAACCAGCAAACAGGTATTTGAAGCTGCTGGTGTCAGACATACACGAAGACTAATTTCCAAACAGTCTTGTTTACTGATGAGTGTCATGGAACCTTGGATGGTCCAGATTGATGGAGTAGTGGATGGCCACAATGTCCCAACAAGGCTGTGACGTCAGCAAGGAGGTGGCGGAGTCATGTTTTAGGCCGGAATCATGGGAAGAGAGCTGGTAGGCCCCTTTAGGGTCCCTGAAGGTGTAAAATGACAATGACAGGCAAAGTACATACAGTTTCTGACTGACCACTTTCTTCCATGGTACAAAAAGAAGAACCGTGCCTTCTGGAGCACAATCGTCTTCATGCATGACAATGCACCATCTCATGCTGCAAAGAATACCTCTGTGTCATTTGCTGCTATGGGCATAAAATTTGAGTTATGGTGTGGCCACCACAAACTTATGGTGTGGCCACCATCTTACCCTGACCTCAACCCTATAGAGAACCATTGGAGTATCATCAAGCAAAATATCATTTGCATAATGATTTGGAACGTGGTGTATGTGTATTCACAGTGATTGTGAACGCTATGCTGTTTTATTATTTCTCATGATTAAAAGTTAATCAAAAGGAAAAGAGAATGCATCATAATGAGTTTCAGAGAGACAATATACAGCAGTCTTAAGGTCATGAATTAAAAAAAAAAAAAACAAAAAAAAAAAACTCCCAGTGATTTTGATCTTGAGCTCTCACTAAATTAGGTTTAACATGAGTCTGAAATAATTTAGAGTAGGTATGGCTTTATCAGTCACTTACCGCTCTAGTGCTGACAGCTTCTGAGCACAGCCTTCCAGGAGCGAACACTCAGCCTGGCTTACATAATCACTCACTCGTCTTTGATCTGTCGACTGCAGCGGAACCACAGTGTGCCTGCCGGAGTCCAACGGTGCAGTCGTTAGCGCGCTGACTGCCTGTTGAGTTCTGGAAGCTGTGCTGAGAGACAGACTCAGTCTGGAGGCTGGAACCTGAGAATGGACGGTACAGTAATCCCAACACATGTGGATGTATTACCAATAAGTATCACAATTTAACACTTACAGGGGAATTCAGTGTGAATAGTAAACAGAGTGATTCAGAATGGTTTGGTGTGAAATGGTTTAGCTAGAGGTGGATGTCTGATTCCCACCAACACCACTATAAACAATTCTAACTATCTACAGAAGGGACTGTTTCACACCAAACCACTCTGACATTGGACATTTGTGCAATATTAAGCAGCTTCACACAGCACAAAGAAGGGAAGACATCTGCAATTTCACACTAACTACCATAACGTCAAGTCTGGTCTACATTCTAACTAATTTTATTACAGCTCATAGTGAGCAACAACTTTAATTTACTTTGTATTGATGCCAAGGTTCATTTTATTTTTTCAGTGTGTGTCTGTTTTGACACACTGCTTCTAAACCAGCCAATCAAAGCAAAGCTCATCAAATTACTCATGAGCTTGGGGGAAAAAAAACCAAACAAACAAAAAAAACAAAACACGACAGGGTGTAACTGGGCATGTGAAACCGCTTCCGGGCTTTTTTTTTTTACCTTAACCAAAGTTACATACCTTTTATGTAAAACATCAGAAGTAAATTGCAATACTAAATAAAATGCATACTATGGTAACTAAAATTTTGCATTCATGAGCATTTTAGGGGAAAAAATAGATGGGAAAAACAATTGGTATAAACAAATGAATAAAATACTTTCAGAAGTAAATTGCAATACTAAATAAAATGCATACTATGGTAACTAAAATTTTGCATTCATGAGCATTTTAGGGGAAAAAATAGATGGGAAAAACAATTGGTATAAACAAATGAATAAAATTACTCTGCAGTACTGACCACACTTAGAACAGAGCATGGTGTCTTACCTTGGTGTTACTCCATAGAAGGTGGGACTCAGACTTCCTCCCGCTCAGCAGGGGGCGCTCTGGTGCAGCCTGAAGCCCCTTAAAGGACAAGGAAGGCGGTTCAGAGACACATACTGTCCCTAGAGCAGCAGCTTCAAGAACTGCTGGGGTCCGAGTTGGTCTCACTGACCGGTCCACTGGGTCCTGAGTACTCCATGATTCTACACTAGACAGTTGCTACAGACACAGACAAAACCAAGAACAAATTAAAACTACAGCTCAGCAAAATATTTAATTCATTTTAATCCTTGAAATTTTCCCTACCACACACAAAACACAACCTCATTCAGAAACGGCTGCACCTGCTGTGAGTGCATGTGTTGGCTCTCCTCCTGTGATTCTGTACTGTTCAGCTTCTCCAGCAGCTTTTTCATCCTCTCCACCTCTTCCTTCTCTTCTTCACACTTCCATATTGCCTCCTCTGAAACACAACCACACAGCTATCAGTGGCTATTATGAAATTATGGCCACAAATATAAAACAATAAAAACACACAAAAAAAAACCCAATCAAAAAAGTATTCTCAATCTTCACAATTAGTATGCATGTTAAATGACACAGTATTTGTGGACTACAAACTCTCCACAACAGGAAACTAACAGCACTCAAGTCACTTGTGTCAATCACTTAAAGAGAGGAAACTCACACTAGCTGAATTTTACTGATGTGAATATGCTTGCAGTTGCAAATTTCATTTATAAAGTATAATTAAAAGAGAATTTTGACCAAGACTTTTACAGTGGTCATGATGGGAACACCCCTCAAGGCTCCCTCACAGAAATGCATATGAATACGCTGTCTGATGCCCAAGATGTTTTCTGATAGTTCAAACATAGAGGGATTAGGGCTGGGCGATAAAACGATAACGATAATTATCGCGAAATAACATTTCCTCGATAGAACTTTAAGACGTAGTCGATGGAAAGTCGATAGAATTCAGTTCCGTCCGTGTTTTGAGAGACAACACGAACAGCCAATGAGAATAGCGCCACCCCAAACCAATCAGGTGGCTGAACTGAAGTTCCAGCCACTTCGTGTTTGGTTGAAGCACACAGCACAGAGTGTAGGCGTAGCGGCAGCTTAACCCATGCGCTAGTAATAAGTTACTGCAGACACCACAGTCGAGAGAACGAAATAAGAAAAAAAAAACAAGACAGAACACGTTAACTACTACTAAAAGAAACATGTTACATGTGTCAGTAATCTTAAAATAATCTGCTAAAATAAGAACAACTAGTAAACAGGTGCTGTCTTGCTGCTGTGTTGATAAAGCGCTACGGGGTGTTTGAGCTTCAAGTGCTGGTGTGTAGCAGCTGTACAGTTGTGTTGTGCAGAGCTGACAGAGCACCACACTGTTGTGTTTCTGTGTAAAATACTCCCACAACTTTACATGTAGGTGAGTGATTGTTTGTAACTGCAGCTTGCGCTCCGGATAAATCCATGCTTTCAGTGGGCGCGGCCACCTTTGCGACGAATCGACGCACGTTATGCTAATCGACGTAATTTCGTAATCGACAAACAAACATGTATACTGTATGAGTTCGAGTGAGAACGCTGAGGCAAAGTTGACTTTATAATCCAAAAACCCGAGCAGGGAAACTTTTTTTTCTACCGAAACAGAATCGCTAAACGAACTCACCATTTGAGCCGATAGAGAGTCGACTCACCGCTGAGTCCTTTTTTCAGCCCTTAAAGGGCCAGCAACACCCTGCTTAACACAGTGTCTGTGTGTGAATACTGTTCATACTAATACTGCCCCATATACACAACATGACACAACTGTATTACACACACACATATACATATGTGTGTGTGTGGTTAATACAGTTGTGTAATGTTCTATAGTATATTTGTCTGAAAATAAAAAACAATTTAAGAAAAAAAATAAATTTTGATACCTTCATATCTCACTTAAAGTAAAAAGGAAATAGTGATTTGATTTATATCATGACATATATCGATATCCACTGATATGAAAAAAATTATCGTGATAAGATTTTTTCCCATATCGCCCACCCCTAAGAGGGATACATGCAGAGCATTGTAAGGCTAAGTAGTCCCCAAAGAAAGGAATTTTTATATTTCCCAATATTTTACCATAATTAACATATACAATTAAGAAGGCATGTAGAAGCACTGGTTATTCTGAGGGTAAATAAAATGTCTATATTTGTGTTGTTGATCCCTGGTTCCTATTATCACCACTGCAAAGAAACATTTCACAAACGACTTCGAAGTTTTACCCCATTACCTTCCTCTCTTTCCCTTTTTGCTCCCTGCTACCCTTCGGATAGCTACTTAGGCCATGTCAGAAAGGAGTAGACTGGCGACACTTATGGCCTAAGTTGTGCCCATGTATGATTCTGCATGCATGTAAAATAAGACTGCTGACAGCCTGCTAACAGATTGTTGATAGACTAAGCTGTAACCATACTCTGAATGTAAAAAAAAAACCCCAATGCAGAAGCCTTCCAGAATTTTCTAAAAACACAGGCATACGACATCAGAGCATGCGATGAACTGACCCTGCTTTCTCTGAAGCTCCTGCTGTCTGCGTTTACTGAAGTAGCGGCGAGCTCGGAGTTCCTCGAAGGAAAGTTCAGAACCTTCACACTCCAGCTCCTTCACACAGTACATGGACACACACTCCACAGAACTGCTGCCGCTACCAGGCTTGGGGTTATTCTCTGAACGAGAAACTCTGAGGATACAAGGACACATCAATGCTGCGCTGCATGAACTGCTTATGATTCAGATCAAATGTTAAAATGTTAAAAACATGCTTGGGCACATTAAAATGCAGTCGGGCATAGTGTGACTACACCCCAAGTTACTGCCACACAAGGTCTATGGAAATGTCTTACATGCATACAGTTCTGTCAGCTGGAAACAGGAAATTTTCTGCATCCTGTAAAACAGCCCATTTACAGCAATCAAAACAAGAATGAAGAAAAAGAAAGAAGAAAATGATAGACCAAAACACTTATTCATAAAAAATAAAAAAGAGAAAATTGGAAATAATTAAAACAGTGTAGGGTGTCCTTTGCATACCTTGCACTGTGGTTGGAGCGTCTCTTTCTGCCGCAGACCCTGATTAACCAGCTGAGAATTTTGCAGAGGATTCCTCACATGATCTGGCTCATTCAGCAAAACACAGCACCCATCAATGTTAAGTACATAGTTTGTTACTGTTAATTACAGAGTTTATTACTGTTCCCTACCTGATGGTGCTGTGTTAGTTTTAGCTGTTCTGCTCTGGAACAGTCTGGAAATAAAGAAGGAATATTTAGACTCCAGTACAGCAGTCTGAGAAGAGTGCAGGCCACTAAGCAGTGCAATGTTCACAATGCAGGACAAAGCCTGAATCAGTATAGCAGATTACACTGGTGTGTTCTAACCTGTACTGCTGCTGGACCATCTCCAGTGGTCCCGCCTGGTTCTCCATGGCCCTCTGGTAGACCTGCTCAGCCTGAGCAAGCAGTCCTTTCCTCTCAAACTGTTGAGCCCAAGCCACGTAGAGCGCTGCTGCCTGCACACCCACACCACGACTATGCACATAACTGTATAGCTTTATCGGGTCTCCGTAATAATCAGCCTGCATGAAAGAGTGAGAGTGAGACACACAGAAAATATATATATATACACCCACATATACATACACACACGCACATATAGATATAACTAAACAGACAAACAAACCCACAAATAAATAATAGGTACTGACATATATAGAGATAGACAGACAGGATATAATTACATATAAAGACATATAAACAAACAGATAGATAAAAGAGGGATAAACAAACAGATACATAAATGTTCAGAAATAAACATGTACTCACACAATTGATGCAGTGGTTGATGTATCGGGGGTCGTGGTGGTAGCGCTTCTCTTGCAGAAATGTCTGCACCAGCCGCTCCAAAACAACAACCATACTGTTCTTATTTTCTGCTGGCAGCCTGCGCTCCAGAAACTCCACAAACCTGTCACACAACAAACAAAAAGTCCATTACAAATCTAAAAAAAAACTTAAATAAAGCAGCTCAGGCAGAGCACTAAATTAATCTTTAACACTAAATATTGTTGCATTAGGACTGACATCACAACCAAGACCAGACCTAAAGCCACCAGCTCCACAATGTCTGCAGTGATAAATGCTAAATATTTTTTAAACAAAAATAAAATAAAATGAAATAATAACTCACTTATCCCAGGGATCAAGAGGGTCATCACCAACATAGCCGCTGACACTGGCCTCAAAACTTCTATAAAAATGAAATAAAACATTTTTTTAAACAATCAGACAGCTTTTAAAAATCTATTTCAGCAATAACGAATCAGTAAAAGCAAAGAGCCTGAAGCTGGCTTCCTATTCGAATTTGCTCGTTCCGCGTGATGCGGCAACTATGCATCAATTAAGTTGGAACGGTAAAATTCGACCCGACTACAAAACAACTCGCTGCTGTTTTCGCTACTTACTGCAAATAAAAGTTAATATCCATCGTTTCTTTTGCTCCCAATCGGTGTATAGAAGTCTAAATGTCTACGCTGTTGTTTCACGCGAAACAATTATTTTATCGATATTATTAACTCATAATCGTCGCCTACTGATTTCCTAATCCTGGCGGCTTCCCTATTAACGAGACAAATGTTTTCAAATCACCCGCTCTGACCAATCATAGCACTCTTCCGTTTCAGCGCGCCAATCAGAATCGGGAACAGTTCGCTAGGCCACTGCGCCCTACACCGGATGCATTCCAATCCGCACACTAAGCGCTTCCTCTCGAAAACCTTGGTTCACGGTTACGTTAAATCATCTTAGACATCATTAAAATAATATAAAGTTTTTATCTTAACGGGCATTAAACATTTTTGATTAATTAACTATTATTTATATAAGCTGTATCTGTAACGGAAACACAGGGATCAGCAGGAGAACCCAAAACATTAGTTTAATTTTAAGTTTAATTTTTAATTTTAAGTAGTTTAATTAGTTTTTAAACAAAAACATAAAACAGCTTTTAAGTAAAAAAAATAAATAAATAAAATCTGTAATTCGAATATTAAGTAAGTGTTGGCGGAGCGGCACAAAAATGCAAATATTTTCGGCTAGTACTACCAATCTAATGTAGGCAGTAGCAAGCGTCAGACAGCACAAGCATACACTGTAAAATACTGTGTTTAGTCTTTTTATTAGGCTTCTTCCTAGCAGATACATTATGAAGGAAATCTGAGTCGCGAATACACACATTTAAACATGGTCTGCCTTTTACCATTTACAGAAACGTATATAAATACCCATAAATATAATTACATTTAGTGAAACGTTTATAAAAACATCAAGACTTTCAAAAAAGACACATTGCAAATTTTTAAACACAACCCACTGTGTACATCCCTCCAACATATACTGGTATAACCACACTGGGGCGGGGGCGGGGTACTTAGGGTACTTCAGTGGCAACAAAACATTTGGTTTTACACTTATTACCAACAGCGCCACGCTGAGGTAGACCACACCTATAGCTTTACCAGTACCAAAGTAACTGATTAGTGAACCAGCTGAACACTGATCTTTCCCAGAAGCATCTGTTTTCTATTTTCATATTTTACCCCTAAGAGACAGCATAACCTGAGGTTTATGAAGCAGTCACCCTAGAAATTTGATACATTTCAGCAAGTGCAACAATGTTTTATTTCACACCTTGGCTGCACAATTTCCTCACTTCTCTGTAGAGCTTAGGTCACTACAGGTGTGCTGGTACAGAAACATACATACCTGGTTTTGGAGTCTTAAGCAGTAACGAAACGCCAAAACTGTATGGTCACAGGTCTTTGCACATGACATGGGTGACAAACTGTATTATTTCTCTTAGCTGGTTGGAACTGGACGGTCGCTTTGTCAAGCTAGGAATGTACAGTGTGTTTGTTTTTTTTAGTGGACCTCATTTAATGTTGGCTTTGTTAGTTTATTTTAATACATAAAAAAATTCTAAAACCTCTCATTGTTTCAAAATTCTCTGCATACTTAAACAGTTGAGACCCAAACAGTATCCTTCAGAGTGGTTTGGAGTGAAATGCTTTGTTCTTTAAAAAAACAAAACAAACAAACAAAAAAAACCCAACAAAACTAAATCATTCACAGTGGCGGTGACAGGAACGAGATGTTTGCCTCTGCAGCCTGAGACACTGTTTTATGATAGTGTTGAGAAGATTCATGGTGCATACATGCAAGGTGCTGTGAGGGTACAAAACATTTTTATTTCAAAAACATTTTTATTGTAACAGAAGCAGAATGATTTTAATTTTGGGTTATTTCTTTTAATTAATTTGTCATGAAACGCACACGCAACGGGAATAAACCCCAACATTAAAAAGAATTGGAACCATTTTACAGCGAACCACTCTGAATCACTCTGTTTACATCTCACACACGCAATTAGGGAGAAAGAAAAAAAAACCCAAAACATTAAACTTGCCCTTTAAGTAGGCCAAGTTCCATTTCCTAAGAGTCAGGAACACCCAGCAGTTTAAAGCCTCTTATGTGAATATAATGTAATTTACATTATAAAACACTGTTCTTTCACATTTCAGTATATACTGTTACTAAATACTTTTATACATGTTACTCTGTGTTTGGGCTTTTGCATGATAGTAGTGATAAATCATTTATAACACAAGCATACTTTAACACATACAAAATGCAGTCTATTATATCTATATAGCAAACAGATATATAGCTATATACACAGACTCTCAAAAAACACTCCTCATGTTTACAGTATAAAACATTTTATTTGCAGGAATGCAGAAAAAAAACATTTATGCACCAATAATTCACTTAAAAAAAAAGAAAGGAAAAAAATAAAATTTGGGAGCAACGATGAAATGGATTGTGTTCAAAATCCAGTCACTGTGTTCCATCTAGCATACCTTTTTATTTTCTGAGAGCTAGCTAACATGCTTAATATGGATATTTCATACCAAATAGCAATAAAACGTGAATAAAAAGAGCACCTTCTCATACAATCCATTCAGCAGAACGACGCTCCAGCTACAGACGCCTCGAGTTAAGGGAGTATCACAGCTGATTTATCAATATTGTATGTGTGACATACAGCAGATTACTGGGAAACAGCTTCTCCTATGCTAATGTCACTAACAATAAATCAAAAGGAACAACATTAACATTTAAATTACACCATGCTAAACGGTGATTACTAACTCCCAATCACTGTTAGCAATGTTAGCATGGTGCATGGCAAACTGTAGTGATCGCTGTGTCTGTAGTTAGGCGATCTGCACTGAACTGAACATAGCATTTAAGATAGATGGTGCTCCAGTCACGCTGAGCAAGTTTACAGAAAGTAAACCCTGATAAACAAACAAACATACAAATAGTAGGCAAACATTTTCAGAATGACATTTGCAACCATGAAATAGGTTGTTAGAAAAAATGAAATAAAAATAACAAGACTTGTTGATTTCCAGAAGGGAATAAAAACCTGCTAAAGCTTGTTAAAATAGGACTTTTATCCTTTATGTTTAAAAAGGGAAAACTTTCTTTCCTAAACTGTAATACAACCAGTTCCTACACACCTCTCAAAAGGAGGGGGGGCAGCTTTTTGAGCTGAGAGGAAACAAAGGCAAGGCTTATTTAGACTCATTGTCTGAGTGTGACAGACAGACAGACAGACAGCATCATCGGAACAGCGTTATAAAACTATAGTACACTAGATAGGCTCCGCTGTTGCCTTTGTGCATAAAGTAGAGTAGAAAAGCCCTGCGCTCATTACGAGCCTCTGAATTTATTTACATTACATAGAGGGTAGTCTCCCGCCTCCACGCTGAGGTAGTTAACAGACCCTTTAAAAAGGAGCAGTCCACCCAAAAACCTACTTCACAGTCTCCCCACCATCTTCCCAAATGTAGTTCAGCAGCAGAGACACGTTGATTACCTTTAGCTACAAGGATAATACAGTAACAGGGATTATTATTAGGATTAATGTGGCGCTAACTGCCAACCAAACTGTTTAATGACCTCTAACAGACTTGATTATGCCATGTTATATAGGGACACACCAAGATCACTTCTTCCTTTCTGATATCTGATCTATCGATACGAAGTTACAATATTTAATGTATCATCGCTAACGTTACACAATTCCACTGTTTAAATGTTATTTTTATAAAGGCAGCCAGCACTAAATGTATATCAAGCTTAAATAAACAGCATTTACCATACCTCTGCTCTCCAGATTGAGAAGCAGAAACATCTTGCTTTTATTGTAATAGAAGCAGACTGTTTTCTAAGTAATTTTGGGTTATTTCTTTTAATTCATTTGTCCATGAAATGTACACACAATAGGAAAAATAGGCTTTTTCAGATTATGAAACTGAAAAACAAGGTTTTCTTCTAAAGGTCATGAGAAGCTATGTAATGCTATGTTCATGTTTGTGGTCGATGGACAACAGCAAATTCAACATTACGCTGTTTTCAAAGGAACCACAATAGAAATTTTCCTACCGCCTTGTTCCACCTTAAATAAACAGTACATAGCTCCTTCTGCCTTTCTCTGCAGGGTGAGATGTGAGACTAATGGAGAAAACATACAACAGCATCAAAAAAGGGTCCTACTTTGTGAAAAGCCTGACATCGTAGCTGTAGAAGACCTCTCTTTTGGTGCTCCCTAAAACACTGTTTTCCATCAATCAAAAGAACGATTTCACCATCCGAAGAACTGAAATCTGTTACTAAAAATCCTTGCAAAGATCTCTTGGCTGATCATGTAAAGCTGGGACAGTGTGCAAATTAGATTTTTTGGCGAACAAGTTCAACAATAATATTAACACCAACAACAATGAACAACAAAAATAAACAACAAATGTAAAACTAAAGGTTCTTAAATGAACCATATTTGTTGTTGGAACGCCTGACCGAACTGGCCAGGTGGTACACAGCTAAGAATCTGGCAATACATTATTAGAAAACAAAAACTCACAAAAACATACAAAAAGTGCAAAAATCCATTTTTACTTTTTTAGCTGTTATCTGTGGGGACCTGCAGCACACAAGGCACAAACAGGTCACCAAGTATCAGGGGTTTGGGGACAGACAGTAAATGTACACAGAGCCTTTGCTGTCATGATTTTAGGTATCAGTCTAGGAGTAGTAACTAGTTCTCCTTAAGGCAGGAACAGTGGACCGCAGTGTTCTGGACCTTACCGCTGACCTCCAGTGACAGGAAAACGGCTCAGGGAGTGGGTGCTCCTTCCTCAGAGGGACTTGTCAGGACCACTCTCCAGACTCTTTCCCTGCTATTCAGGTAACAAAAGGAACGAAGATTAGACAGCATATCACATCATATATTTATATATATGTGTATATATAAACAATATATATATAAGCAAATTCACATTGTCTCTGCGCTGTCTTAACAAAACCAAACATACCAGACATGAATTTTAAAGAAGAAAGGGTTTATATGAAATACAAGAAGAAAATCACTTCTAATTTTTCACTAAAAATGATTCTAAGAAAATTTGAAGCAGGAAACATACATTAAATGTATGGCAGAAATAGTGACAATTATAATAAAAATAATAACAGAAAAAAAAGGCAAGTGAGGTTCTGATATGACAGCGACCGCTAGGATCATCAATCTTAGACCTTACAAAGGAACAAAATTAAGCAGTTTGTTGATCTTCCTGTTTTAACTAAACATCAGAGCTGAACCAGGTGTTTAGACAAGAAAATAAAACCAATAAAGCCAAAACTGATGATCCCTCAGAAAATAACTAAGAGGAATTACTAAAAATGTTAAATAATAAAAGTGAAAAGGGAAAAAGGAAAAACATTATTCAGTAAGCACTTCACATGCAGATCAACATCAGGCGCCCCCCAGTGGACACAAGCAGAAATGATATCTGATTATGTTTTGTATTACTATTATGTGTGTGACTGAAAAGGGTAGCATGGAAAAAACAGAAGGATTCTGAGTTTAAATACTAAAAAGTCTGGTCTGAAAGAAAATAAAAGTGCGTCGCTTAAATTGGAAAGAATTTGGCATGCAACAGTAAGGACACCTAATGCCTCCGGTGACAAACGAACAGATGTGGAATATTCCCGCCCACCCTCCAGCGCCAGCTATGTTACAGTGCTTTGGTAGGGCTCAAGAGTCCTAGAGATTTCTATAACAAAATCCCTCCACCAACACAAGACTCTGGAGCTCACTGAGATTCAATCTTAAGGATTATCTACCGACAAACTCCTGGACTGAAAGGTGTCGAGTGACATGAAGGACATGCTGCTGAGCCTACATATTCAGTCCTGGTCAACTGAGACAGGCTTTAATTTGATTTACAAAAAAGGTAATATATTAGTGTGTCCTCCATAGGAACATGCCAAAGATTACACAACGATTAAACAATTTCTGTTCACTGCTGAACCATGTTTTGCTGGGTTTTCTTCCAATTTGTTATATTTCCCTAATAAACTGTTTGTCAAATCTGCACCTGGAATCTATATTCTGGTCCTGGATTTTGTGACCACCGTTAGTTAATTAGTACTACAGTTGTAATTGATTGGCCTCCTGGGTTCTGATACCTACCAGTGTTTACAAAGTCCAGGACTGGAACTAGACTGGAACTAAATCTAGTGACTAGATTTGACGACCACTAGAGCTGTGGTTTTCAACCTGGTCCTCGGGGTCCTCCAGGTACTCCAATTTAAACACTTAGGGATGAAATAAAACGAGTGTTTGCAGGACCTGAGAACAGTCTGATCATAAGTTAACGTAATCCATATGTACAAAATAACGAGAGCAGGTGCCAAAAGTTCTGCGCAGGTATAGAGATCTGTGGGGGTGGGGAGGTGTGTTAAATAATAATGGGGTCATGCAGAGAGAGAAAGAGAAAGAGAGAGAGAGAGAGAGAGAGAGAGAGAGACTAAAATAATCAAACCTTAACATCCTTCTTCCAGTAGGAGCTTTAAAAATTTGTGAACAATTTGAAGAGAATTTGCCGAAACATGAATTTGAAACACAATTTGAGTTTTTGTACACGGGTGCGTGTATGTTTTATTTAAGCAGACAAAACAGCAAAGAGTACAAGCCAAAATGTAAAGCGCAAAAAAAAAAAAAAAAAAAAAAAGCCTGCATGACCACAATTCACGCTATTTTACTAGCATTATCTTCCCGTAACATACAAATCGTTTTTTTGGGGGGGTTGAATTTTTTCTTCATGTTTGTTGTTTCTGTTGATCGAAAACAATGTTTGAAATATTTTTTTATTGTTTTCTACTTAAAAACATGGAGAACAAAACTTGCTATGAACATACATACTACAAAGCCAAATAGACAGATTTAGCACAGGAGGTAATATCTATCTATATCTATATATATATATATATATATATATATATATATATATAAAATCTCCAATTAAAAGGATAGGAACTGTTTGTAAAACAAACAAAAAAATAACAAGTACGGCGCAAAAAAAGAAATAATAAACCAACACGTGTGAGTGTGAGCAAGTCCAATCGGATAATTAAAAATATATACAAGGAAAAAAAGCTTGCCAGATTTCACCAATTTTGACATAGATGACAGAGAGAGGCAGACGAATAATAGGTGGAAAAAAGAAAGAATCTTAGAGAGAATCAAGAATGACAAAAGATGAAGAATAACCGTGTGTGTGAGAGAGAGAGAGAGAGAGAGAGAGAGAGGAGAGAGAGAGAGAGAGAGAGAGAGAGGAGAGAGAGAGAGAGAGAGAGAGAGAGAGAGAGAGAGAGAGAGAGAGAGAGAGAGAGAGAGAGAGAGAGAGAGAGAGAGAGAGAGAGAGAGAGAGAGAGAGAGAGAGACTCTGACTGGGGCCCAATTAGGTAAAGTCTTTATAAAAAGTGTTTATTATATAACAGTATATAAAAAAAAAGGGAAAAACAAAGCCCTATGTTTTTTTCCTCTTTTTCCCCCCTCCTCTACTTCCACTGTTGCCCAAAAGAATCCTGATAAAACTCCTGGTTGTCAGATTTGTAACCATAGTTACCAGAATGATCACCACCTTGTAGCGGCTGCTGAGCAATAGGTTGCGAGCCCCAGTTCTGATTATTGGTCTGGCGCCGTTTGGAATCGGGCTGGCTGTAGCCATCGGCTTTGCGCTTGCCTCCTATATTTCCACCACGTCCACCCCGCGCACCACGTACCCCGCGGACCCTCGATGCCGGCCCTCCTCTTCCGACTCCAATTCCTCCGCCCCTCGGCCCGCGGCCAGGTCCGACTCCTCCGCGCTGTGGGAACCCTGCCCTTCCCCGTGGGGGACCTGCCCCTCCTCTGCCTCGGGCGGGAGATGCACCCCCTCTGGCTCCACCCCTAACCCCACCACGGCCTCCTCGAGGCACCGGAGGCTGGAAATCTTCATAGCCGTAGTATGGATCGTCATAGCCACCCCGGTAGTTGTGGTAGTCATAGCCATAGTAGTCATAATAGTCTTCGTAGCCATAGTAGTCGGGAGGGTAGGAGTAGCCGCCCCGGGCTCCACCCCTGCCACGCCCACGGGTAGGTGGGGGCATGTGTGGGGGGCCATAGTAATAATAATCATCATACCTGTGAGGTGGGGATAAAGGTAAGCTTTTATCATCACTCTTTCAGAAAGAAACTTCACAAAGCCGTTACAAAAATGCTGCATTATATAAGTGCATATATTTAAACTGTAAGTAAACATGACTGCCCTAACATTTCATTATTCAGTTAATTAAAATCCACCTTTATTATTTTGCATATTTAAATGGGCAAGATGTAGGAGTCTTTCAATATGGTCTGGTGTAAAGGGCTCTGTTCTCAAGAAAAACAGTTGTTCACAGTGGTGGTGATGGGAACCAGACCAAAAAAAAAAATACCCTCACAGAAAGTTATTAGATATTATGTATGATGATGTTTTACAATAGCTCTGAAACGGTCCTAAAATACATTGACAGTGGAGGAATACATGCAAAAAGTTGTGAGGCAAAATAGTCACTACAGCAAACATTTTATACCATCATCAATATTCCATATAAAATGCACCAAAAGAAATCTGAAGGTTCTCTGGTGGTTCTATATTTGTGTAATATATTTGTGGAAATAGTGACCTGTGGTTCCTATTAATTATGCAGGAACTTTTAAACACCAATGGAATTCCCCTTTAAGTCTTTATGCATTATATTAACATATACAAACGTGAAACAAACACACACCATTTAGGAGTTTGCTTTTAAATACATGAATAAATCTTTAAACAGGCCACCCTAAAGCCAAAACTAGAGGACTGTTTAATGTTTGACTTAGCCTTCTGTGGAATAGGCTAAACTTTACATTCACATTCCTGAATTGAACCACATTCCTGCTCTTTCTAATCTCAAAAATTTAAACAAAACTTACTGCTACAGTGCTGCAAACATGTCTTCTGAAACAAGCACATTTGTCCATTAGCATGCTAACTAAAGGAAACAAGGCTAAGCGAAAACTGCTTTTATTAGCCTACAGCCACATTAGCTTGGCACTTTAAAACTCTGACGGCAAAAAAGGAGTCAGAGCTGCTTACATCTGTGTTTTGGCTGCTTGCCTCTGGGCCTTGCGTTCTTTCCGCTTCTGGTCAGGGGGCTTTGCAAAGACGATCTCAATGTTTTCACCCTCCAGGTCTTTCCCATTCATGTCTTCCAACGCCTGCAAAATAAATTAAACTTTATTATATTAAACTTTACTTCACACTGACTACTTGAGTAAACCCTTACAAGTAGTCATAGTCCATTGAAACATCCAATCCTACACCTAATATGCAAAGAATAAGCAAATCAAAGCTTTTAGAATTACTGTCTTTGACATCATTTGTTTTAGGATCAGGTTAGAAAACACACACAAACAAGATCACAAAAGTTTGTTATACATCGTGCCAGTTAGCTAAAAATAAGCAGTTAAATATGGATAGAAACAGAATTGCTCAGAATGTTCTAAAGATTTAGAAAAACAATTTGTCTCTTGACCGCTCTACAGCAAAAGTAAATTTGTTGACAGAAGTCAGAACAAGTGGTATTGCTCTTGGTCATCAATATATTCGGTAATATATGTTCATGAATCTTTGTGAGAATCAGAAAAAGAATTACGCACTAATTCAGAATCCATTGTGGGGCCCGATGCACACAGAGGGCCACTGTGGCTCTGAGAAGTGAAGTTAAAAGCCTTAGAATATGTCAGAAGGTATCCAAATGTTTAGATTATTGATCAGGTGATCTTCTACCAAAATATCTAGCAAGATTTATTAAGATGGACCTTTTGATCTTGGTCTTGTAGTCTCTAAATAAATAAGTCAAAATACCAGAGAAGTAGGTAATTTTCTGACAAAATGTGCAATTACAAAGTTGTTCAGGACAGAGCTAAACTAAATGAGACTTTCACTATACACTATGTAATTACCTCAAAATACGCTTAAAAAAATGTAAAAGATTTACACTCATCTGAGCAAAATACTGAGATAATATGCGTAAGGGCGGATGGGTTGGCAATTTAAGCTCTAAATGCCAAGGCCGAAGTAATTTACTGAGATTAATATCCTCCATTTTGGATCATTTTACAATTATTTTCCTAGAGATTATTTCATGACCAGTCTGAAAGAGCTCTGATTGAAAATTTCGCTTTCAAACTGTTGCCTGAATTTTAAACAGTTAATGACAGCAAAATAATTATGCATTTTACAGTTATAATCACAAAGCTGTTAGGAACATTGCAGTAAATTATGTAAAACATTTTTTAAACACAAGTAAAATATTTATTCCCCTCAAACAAAGGCACCCTTTGTTTGAAATGACCAAGTAAATAAATAAACAAAGGAATTACAACACACAACAGGAGTAATCTGCCAGACCAGAAATTAAAAATTCAAATGTTCTGATTGTCACCCTCAACACCAATCAATCAGATAAATTAGCTTTGATGTTTTGTTACCTTAACAGCACCATCCCTCTCGTCAAAGTGAATGAACGCGTAATCTTTCAGCTTCTTTACTCGTTCCAATTTCCCGAACTGGCTGAAGGTTTTCTCCAGGATTTCTTCTGTTACGCTGTTCGCAAGGTTTCGGACAAATAACACCTTCACCTAAAAGAGAGATACAGGAAAACAAAACATGCATTAGAACTGCAGGAAACATTGAAGTCTGGATCAATAAGGGAGAAACTTAATGACACACCTGTACCAAAAGGTCCAGTTTTATCGCTGTTGGTGCTTAACATTAGGCCCTGCTGGTACCTAAGAGTTACATAGGATGTTCTCTTCTATGTTTGGCAACACTTGGAGCTGACAACATTTCTTTATTTCTCCAGGCTACAGTAAAAACACAGACCACTATTCTAACAGCTTTAAAACCAGAATGTAAACTACAATGTCAATGCATCAATCATTATTTTTAGTGTTTGACTTAGTACAGAGTTTGCCAAGCAAGCTGGTCTGTTAGTCAGCCAAATTAGAAACGTGCTTCCATAGGTCTACCATCCTCTTAATGCAGTGGGCTCTTTTATAGATTTTACCAACTGCTTCAGCAATGGGTTCAAACCCTGCTTCAACACATCTACCTCTACCGCTTTGGGTTGCAGCCATGCTCCTGCAGATCTACCATCTTTTGCAGTGTTATCCAATCCTGCTTCTACAGATCTACCACCTCTACTACTGTGGTTTTCTATTGTGGTACATACCTTGGCCATGACTTCTGGGTCAGGGTCCTCGATGGGGTCAGCCCATTCTACTGTAACAACATTCCCCCAAACCTTCACCTTCCCACTCATTAGCCTGCGTCGTGCCTGTGCTGCCGTCTTATGGTCCTCATACTCCAGGAAACAGAACCCTCGGTTCTTTTTTTTGTCGTCCGGCTGGTGGTACAGGATAACATCACTCAGGCCCTCTAAAATACAGAGAGAGAGAGAGCAAGAGGGAGAACGTGTAGGAGAGAGAGCAAGAGGGAGCAAAAGAGAGAGAGAGAATAGTTGCAGTCAGTGACTGTGAAAACTGATTGCATCAGAGGAATCTACACTGTTTTTATTATTTATATAAGTTATTCGGAGCCCTTCAAAAATTATTTAAGATTAAAAATGAACACTAAACTCCAGAGTGGTAAGGCAGCAATACTTTGCAAACATAATTCTCAGACCATTTAAAGGCAGCATTAATAAAGTTAAAGAACATGAAAGGTGGGCATTATCTCATTGTTGCAATGAGATACATTCTATTGTGGGCATCTCATTGATATTGCATGCCCTTAAACACTGGTGCACTGCATATTTTTAAAAAGAGAACGTAATTTTGCTGGACTTAGTTCTGAAAAGCTCAAGAAAATATATTGTACCCAAAATTTTGTTTTTACTGCAGATTTTAAGTACTGCATTGCAGCCTGGGTGAGGTTCTATTAATGAAACGAACAAACTAACGCTTTGAAATGAATTAATTCATACAATTCAGTAAACCCATTTCTAGTCAGGTTAAAGAACCCTTGCTGCTTATTTTAATAAAACTTGATTTATTTTGTTCTATTTTTCGTCACATTACACCAACAGAAGCTTACATTGTGCTTACAAAAGCTTGCTTCTATCGGCATGGAACAAGGACAAAGTTTACATAACATTCACACAAATACATCAATCAGTCATAACATTAAAAGCACCTCCTTATCAGCTCCACTTAATACATAGGAGCAGTTAGTGTTTCTACAATTACAGACTGTAGTGCATCTGTTTCTTTGTATACTTTGTTAGCCTGCTATTCAATAGTCAGGACGCCCCCCAGGGCCACCACGGAACAGGTATTCTTTGGAAGGTGGATCATTTTCCACACTGCAGTGACACTTTCATGGTGGTGGTTAGTGTGTATAAGTGGATCAGACACAGCAGTGCTGGCGGAGTTTTTAATCACCTCAGTGTCTCTGCTGGACTGAGGGCAGTTCACCAATCAAAACAACACTAATACAGAAGACAGGGAGTAGAAAAAAAAAAAGTTTTAAAATTTCAGCAGCACTGCTGAAAACCAGATGGACTACACTGTAACTGAATGGCTGATTTGTGTAGAATGTTCGTTATTCATGAACACAGTCTTGGAGCAGCCAATTCCTTCACTTACCTGTGACTTTAGCGAACTCTTCTACAATCTGCTCTTTCGTCTTGCTCTTCGGAATGGAGCCCACAAATAGTCTGTTGTTTGCCACTGATATGCACACACCGATCTGCTTTCCAGGTCGGATCTCGTGATTGTTACACTGATGGGGGAAAAACATCAATTTAGGACAATGTTTTAGTCACGTACACCATTTCTTCAGTCCACCCTTATAATACAGATAAATCCCTATGTAACTGACCAGCTTTACAGCCTCCTGCGCGGCCTCTTTAGTGCAGAAAGTGACAAAGGCATATCCACGGTTCAGACCGCTCAGTGGGTCCATCATCAGCCGCAGGTCCCAGATCGGCCCAGCCTTCTCAAACAGAGGCACCAGCTCATCCTCGAAGAGGTCCCGTGGGATTTTACCCACAAAAATCTGCACACATACACACAAAATCTGAGTCCACAACACGCCACATGAAGGCATGTTTATCATCTTATGTTGAGAAAGATAAACAGCCTGAAAACTATTATCTGTTTCATCTAATTAGACATTATTGCATAGTCAGCATTGCAATGTTTTTGCATTCACAGCAACATTATATTGTGACTTAAGTATCACGATATATCATAAGGCCTTTGCTGATGACCACCCTACTAAACACAGGAGGTCTCAATGACAATTAACTCATTTACTCAATCCTGAATTTACTGACAGTGTTTCTGTAAACTTAATTATAAGTTTGGGGATTTTTATTTAAATAGAGTTATAATCCTGAATACAATTTATTCCTAGCATGACACTGTGCCAATAATTATATATTACATATATATTATATATATATATTTGCCTTATCGTCCACCTCACAATGTTTGCACACAACCAATTAACTTCAAGTTCTAATAATCAAAGCAGGTCTCTGTCAGAAACAGTATTTAGTGCTCAAAAGTTTTCTGAACAGTTAAAACTATATATATATATATATATATATATAAATACATGGAAATTGATCTGCAAAGCATTCAGTCACACACTGTCTCCAGTCTTATTATAAATGGAAAACCTAATCAAACAACCAATTACAGTTGCACTTTAACTACCCAGCTTGTTAAGAAATCACAAAAGGAAACACTGCAAGTTTGCCAACCTGAAGCTGCATCCAGAAACACCTAAGCCTTGTTTGGCCCTCAAAAATACAAACATTGCCTTCCTGTCAGATCTTAGCGGTAAACTGTCATTGTAACAGATGTTACTCCAGGACAGAATACAGGTCATCATGGGAAGGTCTTCAGAAACTCACACAGATCAACTAAGCCCAATTTGTGAAATTCTTATAAAGTGGCTACTGTTAACTTCAAACTGAAGCTTTAGTGAGACTTACACAAAAATCTCGACTGCTGTCTAGACTATTATTATTATTATTAAATAAAAACAGAGCAAACATTACCTGGATAAAACTAAATTTATCCTCTCCGAAATCCTAAGGTATTGATTTGTTTATCAGGTTTGAACTAGGCAGTAGGAAAACATTTGTCATTATGAAAAACACATTGTAACATACTTTTCTGAGCATATATCATATCATATCATTACTGTCCAACTACATGCTTGAATAAAGAAAGAGCGTACTTAGTCTGGATTCGTTGTATTTAGTACAGCACAGTGTGTAAAATGTTGAACACAAGAAATTGGACTGATCATTTTTGCCTTTTTGTCCACCTCAAGCTATCTGGATTAAAAATATTCCTGAATTTCACTCCGGGTCAGAAATAAGTGACGCATAAACTGATACACTATCAAGTTTAATGAGTGCAAAAATGACCACAATTATTTATTTAATGCATAAAAATTCATTTTACATGACATGTTTGTTGAGTTTCTAACTATTAGAAATGAACTTTCATGTTTCTTCTGTATAAAGAGTATAAGGCAGCTGCAATGTGTTACCTCTGTGCCAATGGTGGGTTGAGAGCCTGTGTGGACAAACTCTGGCGGAGGGCCACCATATTTGCGCTGCCCAGTTGTCACATCAAGTGTGTAGTTTGTTCTCTCAAGCAGAGCCTGTGTAATAGATAAACATTTAAAAACGCACAACAACAGAAAAAAACACTTCATATCCAGATACAGTAGTAAGAGTTTTGGGCACTTTACCGACTGTACAGAACATGGCTAACAGATTAACGTACAAGTGTCAGTTTTAGAGATAAACATGTCCTGGTAATAAAAATAAAAAAACAATTAATTAAAATATGAAATTGTGTTTGCTTCAATATGTTTGACTGTTGTGCATTTAACACTAGTTCACTAACGAAACTGTGCAGCCGTACTTTGATTTTCGCTTCGTCTGGTCCTTTGTTGGAATCTAAAACTTTGGTCCCTTGTTTCTCTCTCTGCCGATACGTCTTCATCACTCCACAGAGAAAGGCACTTTTATTCTGTGAGAGTAAGCGGGATAGGGAGAAAGAGAGGGAGGGAGAGAGAGAGAGAGAGAAAGAAAGAGAAAGAGAGAGACAGACATCCTCAACACTAGTGTAAAAGTTAAACCGTTCAGCATTGAATGAGGTACACAGATGTCTGTCAAATAATATTCAGCACTGTTTTTGTTGTGCTATATGAAACTGCTGAGAGCTTGTTAACTTATGTCTTAAAATCATTTGCCTGAGACGTGCACCCTGTATACCTGAGCCTTTATCTTCTGCTGGAATTTGGCAAACATGAGTCATTTATGCTCAAACACCGAAGTTCACTTCACAGGCGGTGAAGGAACTAGCACGATTTTGAATATAATGATAAAATTGAAAATTAACCTGGGGTTTTACTACACTACACTATAACTACGCTTCCATATGGCTTAGCCTGTGCTGGTTGGTTCAAGTCTGCGGATTTTGGGGCACATGACAGCTGTGAGAGAAATATGCGAGTGGTGCACACTCCTGGCCATGTTCCAGAACTATCAGTTAAACAAACACCCCCATCTATCTAAACATCTTTTATGACCAATAAGGCAAGTTAAATTGTGATTATATTCTATAAAGCGATTGGATCTGACTGGCTGGACAGTTAATGAGCTCTGTTATTAAGTTGAAGTTCCCTTCTTACAACACAACATTGAAGGTTATAGGCTACAGTGATGATTTCTGCTCTTGTAATATGTAAAATGAACAGTTCTAAATCACAAATTTGATAGGCTTTAAAAACAACTTTAACCAGCATTATCACCCACGATTAATCTAATGGATATTTAACCATCCATTTGGACAGATATCCCACAGCATTAATTGGTCATAAATAGCTCAATGTGCTTAACCTAAAACCACACAATGATAATATTTCATGTGTGTATTAGACACATCCATTAAACATTCACAGTGCTGGTGGAAAAAGTAAGTGAACCCTCACGCTAAATTAGAGTCAGGAGTTAGTTCAATCAATCAAACAACATTGAAGATGTAGAGCTACTTTGACCTACAAAAGACACTCAAACCTTTTTTTAGTTTGCTATTTACAAAAAGCATCTGCTGATGTGAAATCATGCCTCGCAAAAAAAAAAGATCTCTGAAGACATACGATCAAGAATTGTTGATTGGCATAAACTGGTTACACTGTTGACTTTATGTATAAATCAGTCCACAGTTAAGACAAATTATCTACTAAAATGGCGTGTGCGCGTGTATATGGAGCAAAACTGCTCTGGCTCACGTCTATGGAACTAGCGTTACCAAACACAGCAGAAAGTGTTTTTATCAGGCCTGGGAGATTATCTGACACTGTTGATGCATTGAACGTAATAAAAGCAGTATTTGGGAGGGGAACTGACAGAATTAGACATACTTTTATTAGGCTATATAATATTAGGATAATATTCTACTGTTAAAACAGCGGACTTTTATAAACTATTAAGCCACCCAACGTTTTATTGTCTTTCCTTTAAATTTGAAAAACAGTGCCATGTGTTTTCCAGATATCAACCAAAATGCGTAGCACACCAACACAAAATGAAATAAATTTCAACTTGTGTTGAAATCCTGTAAAATAACACAGATAAACAAATTGTTTTGATTCACAACACTAGAAAAACAAAATATGGCCCCTTTAACCAGTGTTGGCGTTCAGACACTTACTTGCACATGAGATAAGTCACTCTCTTTAAACTGTATGAGAACTTGCAGTGCACCTTCCTCATTGAACTCCTTTAAGGCTTCAATGGCCCGTTCATCCAGATCGCTATGTGCTACGAGTCCTGTAGACAAAACCATAAAAACAAGCTTTAGACTGCACTCCCAGACGGTGACCACATTCTGATCAGGGAGAATCCTCTGTCCGGTCAGATCTTATCAGTGTCCAGCAGCGTAAATGCAGTTACTCAGAGAAAGAGTTCAACTGCATCATTATTTGGACAATAGCATCACCTCCCACTGTAAAGAACATTCAAACCATTTCACACCAAACCACTCTGAATATCTGTTTACATCTCACATTTTGAACTATGGAGGGTTCCCACTTAATGAAAGTGATAAGAGTTTATAGCACTAGACAATCATGTTCCGACCATGTTTTATGATTTGCTTGCGCTAATAATTGGATGTTGCCCTGCCGTGGTGTATAGCCCGTCCTCCATTGGTATCGGGCAATCGTGCTGAAAAGTGAACGGAACTGGCCTCAAAAAAGAGAGAGTGAGCAAGCGAGAGAGCAAGTCAATATAATTTATACACATACATATCTGCAGATACTGATATACTTGTTTATATAATACAGAAAGATTAGAAACCCCAAATTAACATTATCAACAGTTTAATTCTTAGATCTACCTAAACTTACAAACAAATAAAGAACAAGTTCACTTAAAGCAAATGTTCAAATGCAAACCAACACGTGTGGTCCTTCAGTGGTATAAATTATTTCTCCTTTTCCACACTGTCCAAGGTGAAAGAATCTGAGCTAACCTTTTTTTCAGCAGTTCATTTATTAAATTTTTTTTTTTTTTTAATGAGAGGAAGGTCCGGCTTAACAACTTTGTAGGGTGTCTACTGTAAAACCGAACTAGCCAAGCACAACGTCAGTAATTCACCATCTACTTCAGTAGTTCAGTCTACAAGTCTAGTCCACAGAGCGAAGCCCACACACAGGAATGATAACATTAGCATTTAGCATAAATCAGTGTGATTGCTAGTTTAGATGAAGGCTATTAAAGTTTTATTACATGATGATTATGTGTAACGAAAGTAAGTCACTGCGATGGCCATGTCTGTAAATTAGCTAAAATAAAAGCCTGAGCTTCATTCACATTTTTGTTTTGATCAAAGTCTCTCTCTCTCTCACACACACACCCACACACACACCCACACACACCTCACAGTGATGCATAAAATACTACAGAAGATACAGCATCAGGACAGCAACTGGAGTCTAAAATGCACCGTTGCAAAGCAGCAAGTATATCCAGTTTAGCTTAATTGCTGTACGTAGGGTCAGCAAGTGCAGGACAAAGCTTCAGCATGGTGTTTAAAAAAACAAAACAAAAAAAAAAACAACACTCATCCAGGGTGTTCTGTAGTGGCTGATTGGTCCGTCTCTATTTAAAAGCTTACATTAAGCAATTTAATAAACTTATCTGATTTTAATCCTATATTAATTGATAGATAATCAATAGAATATTTGATTACTAAAACAGTTATTCACAGCGAGCTGTAACATGTGGGCATTACATGGCAAACTCTAAACCCCACATCCCACCATAGCTTTCGCTATGTTACGGGCATTGTTGTACAGTACAGCATAAATGGTTTTCTTAGAAATCCTACATGTTCCATGTTCTTTCAATTGCTGCAGAGAGTACAGAGCGTGTGTGAGATCTGGAGCAACCTTGGGCATGCAAAACTGCTTTCTGTAATTCAAAACTATGTGGTTAAACTGAGAATGCTCACAAGACTCACATTCAATGTCAAGATTTCTGTAAGAAGGCTAATATGGGCCACATTATCATCAACGAGCTTGATGATTTAAAAAAAAAAAAAATGATAGCTCCAGTAGGGTTGTGTCGGAAGAGTAACGACGGCAAGGTATAGAGTTTCAATGGTTAGTCAAGCATGTTGAGCCAACATCGAAAATGATTGATTTAAGGCATCCAGTAGCTATTCCACAAGTGCACAAGGCAAGACAAAACAGGACAGTTACAACAAAATAGATATAATATAAAACAGAATACACAAATAGAAATATTCTCACAGTGTATATGTGAGAGTAATGACAGTAGTGCAGTTAACCAGTGTAAACAGTGTAGACAGCGCAAATATGCAGCCATCAGTACAATTGCAGTACAATAAGAAGCTGTATAGACTGTATACATACATAAGCCATAATATAATAACAGCATAGTCATTATTATATATAGTTAACAGTAGTTAACCGATTCTGATCGCCAATCACCTTTCAGCACGAACGGCCGATAGCCGATACCGATAGAGTGCAGGGCTATACACCACGACAGGGCAACATGTAGTTATTAGCACAAGCAAGTCATGAAACTGGTTTATTACCATTTTTAACGAGCTCATGTGAAACATCATAATATTTTAAACAAAATTAGCAATAAATAAACAAAGTAAATCAAACAAATATCCCCAATACTGCAATCATTCAACTCAGACCCTTAATTTAAAACGCAAAACGCTAATAAATAAATGCAGTAAAAACTGCAGTCCTTAAACGCAGACACAATTATTTTAAAGAAAAAACTGCAATCATTAAATGTAGATCTAGAATTGTTGCTGCTGTACTGTTCATACCAGTCAGATCTGGTCTGCACTATATATATATATATATATATATATATATATATATATATATATATATATATATATATATATATATATACACACACACACACACACACACACACACACACACACACAGTAATGCAAAAAATATACATATATACTCTGATACCTGATATAGCGTTTCGGAGTATAACAGTGTCTGATAGGTGATATATGGGTTACAGGATTTTTTTTTTTTTTTTTACTGTGCTGGGATAAGTCAAACAGTCTGATGGCCTAAGAGACAAGACTTCTTTGATCTGTCTATGAAGCACTACTGGGACAACAGTCTACCGCTGAATGAACTCCGCTGCCTGATGATGGCACTGTGCAGAGGGTGGTCAACACTGTCCATGATGGTCAGCAGTTTACTGAGGGAGCTTCTCTCTGCCACTGAAGTAAGACACTCAAGCTCTATTCCCAGCACAGAACCGGCTTTTCTCACTAGCCTGTCTAGTCGACTGGCATCCCTCTTAATGCTGCTTTCCCAACACATCTAGAGTGATGATATAGAGCGAGTAATTCCATCACCTTTTATGTAATAGCTGTCGCTTTTAGGCTATTTTTTAAAGGAGCTGGTCAACCGGCTGAGTCAATGGCAGGTTTTGCTTATGTGCGTGGTGCTGTGTGAGTCTCCTCTTTCACAGTCATGTACTCTGTACATTTATTAGGATGGTGTGTCTTCAAATGTTTCAATAACGGTGATATAATTTTTGCGGTATTTCGATATTATTTACAGCAGGGGTGCAGCTGGATTTTTACCGCAGAATCACCCTTAATGGCACAATGCAAATGGAACGTCGGTATGTCTCAGTGTTAGCAAGACGAAGTAAAAAAACAAAACAAAACTGAAGGCTGATTTAAGACTCGTACGTAGAAATGTCTGCACACGATATGACCGTCACTGCCATATACATTTTCTGCGCCAGCTCCATTGACATGGTTGTTAAGCAACACTTCCAGTAAATCAAACAAGGCAACGCTGGATAAGCTCGTAGTTCTGCATTTACTTCGAAAACAAAGAAAAACAACTATTTGTCTCTGCACCGCGGCTATATAACTAACTCGCACAACCTAAAAAGTTGTTTCTTCTTCGCTGTGCTCGTTTGGAAGTGGTGGCGTCTTGCATTGCCCCCAAGGTCTGCAGCGGCATTGCTCTGTCCCGTCCATATCAGTAAGCTTTGCAAAAACGTGCATATTACGCATAAAATAAACACAGAGTGCGGACAGAACTTTAATTTACAGAACTGCATGTAGTGAAGGCTACGTCAAATAAGCGCTAACGCTGCATTTACACTGCTACGTTGCGTCAACCGACGTGAGCACATTTCCCCTCTTGAGCTGGCCGCATGTTAACAAAGGTGCTCCTTGCGTCGTCCAATTATATCTTGTGCTTGTGCTTTCAGGGGTTACGGGGCAGAGCTAATTAGCGCTTGTGGGTTTTTTATTGCACGTTTCTTTTGTATAAGCAAATAAACTTTAGCCTACAAATGTTTGACTGAGTTTCATAACATTATCTAGTAAGCAGCATATAAGCACATGTTCTGACATCAATTTTTTTGTGCGCTGTAACATTTGTACTGCTGCAATTAGTCAATTTGTTAGTAATTATTCTGTACATTGGAGTTTTTTCTTATTTTAAATACAGTAAGATATATATCTATATCTATCTATATCTATATCTATATATCTATATATATATATATATATATATATATATATATATATATATTATACATACATATATATATATAAAAAAAACTGCATTTAAAATAAGAAAAAACACCAATGTACAGAATAATTACTATCGACTATATATATATATATATATATATATATATATATATATATATATATATATATATATATATATATATATATATATATATATATATATATATATATATATATACACACACACACACACACACACACATATATGTGTGTGTGTATGTGTGTGTGTATAATACTTCTGGAAAGAGAGACCGGTGCCCCGATCCCCCCATTTAGAAGACTGCTTATTTGACAGGGATGTCATGTACCTTTTATGTACTTATGTATGTTCTTTAACCGCGCTGACGCATAATTGTTTTGATCGGTTCAATCTGTTTACAAAAGAATAAGAAACTTGGTCTTTGTTGTAATTTAAAGTTATTTATATTGTTAAAAGGACATACAGACTTCCATTATAGGAATTCTTGGTTTTTCAGAGGCCTCCAAATGATTTACATCAATATCGGAATTATATTGTATCGACCAAAATTAAGGAATATATCGCAATATAAATTTGTCATATCGCCCAGCACTAAACACAACGTACCCCAAACGTACACCAAACTTTGTTGCAGAATTACAAAATTACGTCGTCTATGCATTAGATGCTAAAGCAAATATCACCCTTCTTGTTTTTGGTAATAGTATGGTTAATGTTTTTTTGGTCTGCTGTTGACAAGGTGGGCAGACACACAGGCTTAACATCATATGCTGAGCTTGGAGCCGAGAACAGCAAACTAACTTTACAGACATTCCCAGTTGTGGGAGTTTGCTTTGATTTTCACCCCATCAGAGATAAAACACTGAGATTCTGGGAGGTGGGCAATATGGAAAAGTCATTTCAGAACACACACACACACAGAAACACACAAAACATAAAGACACTATAAAACATACAAATCACCAGATTTGTATTCAACTTTAAATATAGTGCAGCATACTGTAATTAAGCATGCTGTTGTGATCATTTGTCATGAAAAGGAATATTGTCATATTGGCCAACCCAGCACTCTAGTGTATGAAAATACTAACAGACAGACAAACTGACAGATTACCAGACAAACTAACATTGTCACACAGACCTTACTTTGAATTTCTATAATAAAATATAGAAACTTTTTGTCTGTGTATTGATAGAGTATTGTATATTGGAATACTATGCTCACACCACTTTATGAGGCACACCACCTACTGTATTTATTAGAGATGGAAAGATCGATCGGCTATGTATAGGTATCAGCCGATTTTTAATCAAAATATGTGATCGGCCGATATTTCTCCAATTTAGCCAATTCCGAGAGCAGATTAAATGACCTTAATTTCTGTATTTACAGCTAGCGTTTCGTTGAAATTCCTATCTGAAGCGCTAGGTGGAAACACATACCTTTTCATTTTCCACAGACTGTCTAAAGTGGCGCGCCTCGCGAGAACAGTTTTCCTTTGCGTTGCATCCATCTGGCAGCTTGTTGCCGTATGTGACTCAGACCATCAAGAGCGTTATTAAAATCTGTAAAATTAACGATGTCTCATTGGGGAACCAAGACAAAGACATTTATCACTTCTAACTTGATACGGTTTTGAGAGTACACCCACGGCTGAATACAGTAAGTATCAGCAAACAGCAGAGCTAGCACAAAACAGATAACCCAGAAAACCGTGCAGACCAGGTACGAACAGTACAGCAGCAACAATTCGAGATCTACATTTACATGATTGCAGTTTTTTGTTTAAAATAACCAGTGTTTAAGGACTGCAGTTTTGACTGCATTTATTTAATTAGCTTTTTTCGTTTTAAATTAAGGGTCTAAATTTAATGATTGTAGAATTGGCAATGTTTGTATGATTTACTTTATTTACTGTTAATTTTGTTAAATATTTTAGGCTGTTTCCTGCGAGCATGTTAAAAATGATAAACCAGTTTAAACCATGTTTCATGATTTGCTTGCGCTAATAACTACATGTTGCCCTGCTGTGGCATATAGCCCCGCCCTCTATCGGTATCAGCTACCGGACGTTCGTGTTGAAAGGTGATCGGCAATCAGAATCGGCCTCAAAAACGCTGAACGGTCCATTGATAATATTTATAGTTTATGACAGAAGTACTGATTTTACATTGTTAAAAGGAAAAAAAGTCTTGAGGTGCAATGATGTCATGTTTTGCCATATTACTGACCCTAGTTATATCTTCAGCACATCACCTTTCAGTTTTGTGTAGCCCTACTAATTAAGGAGAACTCCAACAATTCACAGTGAAACTTATTAAATTAGGACTTTTCACAATAGTGGTTATAGGAACCAGACAAGTAAAAGCTCCCTCACAGGAAATGATTACATGAAATATTTCAGAGACAATGTTTTAAAGTTGTTTTAGTCTAAAAATCTATTTTAGTTTATTCTTTCAAATTTATTTCTGGCAGAGCGATACATGCAAGGTCTTCTAGAAGAAAACAGTCCCAAACAAAAACTCAAGCTTACTTAATCCTGATTAACTGCATTTATGCCACATTCAACGCAACCTTTGCAAAAATAAATAAATAAATAAATAAATAAATAAATAAATAAAGGGTGTCAAACCATGGTTACATCCGCAAAAAACAAGTACCGTTACAAACATGCTTGACATATGAATGTACATCTGAAATCAATTGTTCTGTTTTTACTGTATGCAACTACTGAAAACAGATAGCTAATATGACCAAATTAATGACAAGCTATCTACTGCCTTAGCACTTGATACTTGACATACACAGCACAGCTCAAACAGCAGTCACTGCTGCCCTTTTCGGGGTATTTCAGAAAACAGGATTTCAGTTGGCCAAGCTTAAACCCAAAGGTGAAGATTATTTTTTTAATTAAAAAGTTTTTCCCTGGTGTTACAGGGAAACTTATTTAACCTTACCTTAACTTCTTTAACCCTAATCTAGAAAACTAAACAGAGCAGTACTGAGGAACAACAGAGATTACTGAATGTTTTTACATGCTTTGAAGTGTACAGTTAGCACTATGCTAACTGGAGGATTATACACTTTTATCACTTGTTAGCTATCCTGCATTTAGCCAGGCAGTTGGAGCTCATTTATTTCCAAAGTGAAAGGAGGAAGCATTAACATGGGCAGAGTTAGAGATTTCTCTGTAACATTTTTATAAGAATATAGCTAATGTGAAGTGAAGTGAAAGTGAAGTGAAGTGAAAAGAGCCTTTATTGTCACATAGTCACAAGTACAAGTACTAGAACCAGCGAGATAATATATCAACCGGTCCGTTACATACAGATACAAGGTATTGGGGAGTTGGAGGGGAGACAGGACAGGAAGACAGGCAAAATCAGAAACATAAGAGTTAACACCGGGAGAGACGAGGATAAAAAAGTCAAACCCCCAGACTGAGCTCCGTGGAGCTCTGCTGATAGGCACAATCAGTACACTCAAGACACAACTAGCAACGGGTAAGTGGGCCGGGTATAAGACACATCACCAAGCCTCGCACGACATCACCGCAGGCAGCCATACCGGCGCTAACAGAGACTCGCACGCCCACTTGGCCGGAACAAGCAGCGAAGGCGTGGGGGAGGGATACGATTTTCTTGACAGCGTTCTTCTGGAGGAATTTTCTTCGTCAAAAGCTGCGCCAAGGTCAAGCTGATAACAGGGGAGCTGAAAGCAGATTAGACTTTAGGTTGTTTGGGTGAGTGGCGCCACGCTAATTTAGCGAGTTTCATTCTGTAAGATGGTCCTCAATCTTTTCCACACAGCGTTGCAAAGCTGAGAGCTTCTCAAAGATGTTGTCAATGCTGCAGCTCAAAGTTCCCAAGATGTTTCCATTTTGCTGTTAAAAGTCACAGTCTGATTTCCCACAGCTCTGCCCACTGCGTTAATCATGTCAGGCAGCTTTCCTGGGCTCTTGACAGTTAACCAGACTCTTGTAATTTCCAGATATACCAGGGAAATGCCTAATCCAATCAGCATAACCCCAATAATCAGAGTGCCAAAAATGTAGACATCCTCAGTGTCCTCCACGGAGAGAGTCGCCAGACACACAACACACCAATTCTCCCACACGTCCCTCGCCTATCCAGCTACAAACGTTCCGGCAGGACAGTCAGGTTCCCCCGAACCCGAGCTTCTCGTCGAGAAGATGGTGTCAATTGCGTTGAGAGACCATTTAATCAAATCCATTGCTTTTGGTTTTGATGAGCAAAGTCGAGAAAGTCTCTGGAATAGAATAACAGCCACGAGACAAGACAGCCAAGCAGGAAAGATAAGGAGGGGAGAGGCGAGAAAATGCAACCGCCTTCGTCGAGAGCAAGAGAGAAGATGTGTGCTCAGTGTCAGAGATACTAGGGCAACCAAAAGTCAGCTAAAGCTCAGAAACACCCAGAAACTATTAACATAGTAAGAGAATGTAGATAATGTTGACGTGTTTATTTTATGCGGTGGAACTTTTCTTGTCTTTACGGTATACGGGCGGTGCAGTAAACACAAAGACCAATCGCGTGCCTAGTAAAATCACCAAACACGCTCCTCAGCCAATCAGATCTGCGCTGATTCGAAAGCACAGTGCGCACACAAGAGAAGCAGCAGTCGGAGAATAAAGCAAGTCAGATGCCGTTCTCTAAAAAAGTCGACGACAAAAAAACAACTTTTCAACCAGGAATGGGCCGAGACAGAAATGTTTATAATTCCCACAGGCAGCTCCAAACCAATATGTTTCATGTGTTCTGAGTAGAGATTGACTGATATGGGCTGCCGATTTTTAGTGCCAATATCTAGAAGTTTTCTGCTAAAATGTCACACTATTAATAACAACAAGTGGATGCACAACATTTCTAAACGTAACATAATTTATTGAATGTTTACTGCAGTTACAGAGAGTGCCTCACTTCACGGCCGGGTTTTTATCTTGTTGTTGTAATATTGCGGTTCTTTAAGGAAGATAAGGCTTTCTGAGAGAGAGCGCGCAAGAGAGAGTGTGCGAGAGAGCGAAATAGAAACAGCGCGCAATGCCTGAGAGACAGAAATAGAAACAGCACACGTGATACGAGAGAAAGGAATAACAGCACGCTTAACATGTGAGAGAGGAAAAACAGCGCACGGGACGTGAGAGAGGAAAACCAGCACACGCGAGAGAGACACACTGATATGCTGTAAGGACTATTCTCTTTCTTTAGTTCCGTTTGGCTCGAGTGCCTGAAGCTGAGTAATAAATGGGAAGCTCTGGCTGCTCCGAAAAGACTCACTGTGTAACAATAACCTATGAATGTGTGTACTACATAAGAGCAGTTAGCTTTAGCCCCAGAGCTAAGAAGTACATCCGCTCTGGTTCACGTCTATGGCCGGAACTAGACACATGTAACCGTGTCATTAAATACGCCATTGTTCGCTATAAATTATTCATTCATCATCTTCCACTTTATCCCACTAGTCAGAGTCACAGGGTGGGAGCTGGAGCCAATCCCAGCGTCTTCAGGCAAAGGCGGGGTAAACCATGGACAGGTCGCCAGGCTCTCTCATGGCCAACACACTCTCACGCACACACTCACACCTACGGACAATTTAGAGTGAGCGATCAACCAAACATGCACGTGTTTGGACTGTGAGAGGAAACCCACTCAAGCCTGGGGAGAACATGCACATCTCATGTGTGTGTGAGAATGGTCCTAACACAATTCCAGCCCAGATTTAAACATATTATTTCCTTAACAATGAATAAGCACTTTATAATGCACTTTTTTCAAAAGCATGAAGAAAAAAATCTATTTCAGCATTTTAGTTCAGCATTTAAACAGTAAATATACTGAATGGTATGTGTGATGTGTTGGTCTTTCAGTTGCTGATGGTATAAGATGCTGATACTAGACTACTTAAGTATACAGCACTAAGTCATGACACAAGTTAGAAATGATGATGGTCTGGACCTTGGCCTGAAGTAATGTCCTCCAACTGGACCTTACTGAATTCTAATTAAATACCCCTGGCATAGGTTATTAGGTATGCTGACTAAGTAGTCAACACTGGTTGTTTTATTGAATCAATACTGGGTGCACACTGTGGTACAATCAGTGTTGCCCTCTTAACCTTTTAGAGCACCACAATGCATAACATTCACCATTTAAATGCATGACATTGCAATACATAACTATTACATGCAGATTCATATATCTGAATTCTCCTTGTCATGATCAATGATGAAGTAAGTCATACTTTCAGTTTTCTTCAGATTTGTGCTTAGCGCTTAGTATGAGTAAATACAACTCTTCAGAAGAAAACACACCCACACCTCCACACCTAAGCATATAAGAACTAGGGACGTCACAATAACAGAATTTTGATACAGATACCAAGTGTAGTATTGCAATTATCAATACCCCCCCCCCCCCCCAAAAAAAAATTTAAAGTCCTTCCTTTATCTAAACGTAAAATGTGAACTTGAATAATTTGAACACTCATTACTCACTAACATTTTACTGTTTTAAATAAACCCACATTCAATTTAACTATTAAGCAGGCTACGTGCCTGATAGATGGAAACTAGGGGTGTAAGAAAATATCGAATATCGGGATATTATGTTTGGTGATACTGTATCGATTCTCGAAAACACAGTATTAATACACAGATTCCTGGCAGACAGTGAACCATTGTGTGTTGGGTTTAAACCTCTGACCACTAGATGGCAGTGTTGTAATCCATTTTCAGCTCCACTCCAACATTAAGCAGCACAAGGGTGCAGTGCTATTGTAAGCATTGACAAACCTGTTCATACAGCAGTGTGTTTTATTAGTAGGATTAGAAAAATCACATATCATAAATCACTGAGCGCTGTATCACGATATGTATTGTATCGCCGGGTTCCTGCCAATACACAGCCCTAATGGAAACGCAGTTCACACGGCATGACGAGTAATTAGCTTAGCCCCCACGCATAAACAGTTGGATTAGTAATCGCTAGGAAAACTTAGTAAATCTCCCCAGTGTGTACTTTAACTTGATGAACTTTGACTTCTCAGCTTTTGTAGAGGTCAGGGTGTTTGTCAGCCAAATGCTCAGCCAAGTTGATTGTCTTGCCTTGGCCTGGAGTGATTTATAACAATTTGCATACTGGGTTTGTGGTGTCGGTTGGTTTCCCATCTTCATCAGTGATGTAAGCAAAATATGCCACACTTCACTTCTCGAGCCCATTTTTTCCACATGTCGCGGACTTGAAAGAACATAATTTTGGGTGTTGACATGCTATGCGGTGTGGGCTACTGCTTTCTCACTGCTACAGCTGGCTTGCGTGTGTGTGTGTGTCGCTTAACTGTGTCAAATCAGTATGCGCGATTTGATTCGCTTATTCAGAACACTGATTCAGATGCTTAAGGCCACCAAACACTGCGGCAAATATTATACACAGGAGCTAGTTATTTGGCTATATAAAACACTGAGAGCATCGAACGCTAAAGATCGATTTATTTGTGACGAAGTACTAAAAAAAAAAAAAAAACACTGAATGTTAGGTGCATCGTGCAACTTTCATAATTTTCCCAAAATTACTAAATCTACAAACAACGGTTTCATTTCAGGCTAGAATTGTAACATCATTATGACAGAACCAGGGCATTACAGTTAACTATCATCTCTAGCTAAAAATGAACAAAAACAAAATGTCCATAGAAAACAAGCCCTTCCAAAAAGGTAGATACTGTAATCAATTAAAAATGTATAACAATCAACTGTATATAAACAGTTAACATCCCTTAGCTCCATTCGCATTAGGTGGCCATTTTCATCATTAGCTCTGTTTATTTGTTTCTTTAGTTAAATATTCGTAATAGTCTTATCTTGTCTGTTCAGTAAGTTACATGTGCACTCAATAAAGTTAACTTTTTTTGTGTAACGGAGTGGAATTAAGTGATTCCAAACAATAAATATTTAAAACAATGACTGACCACAACAAACCACGCTTAATATTTTTGATCTTTTAAATTATGCCGATTTTTGGGAACATCAGTGGACAATCACTTTTAGAACAAAAACAGAAATCTGAAATAAAAAAAGTTAATTGAATCGTTACACCCCTACCATTTTCACACTCCTAACACACATCACCTGTCTCCGCCTCAGGACAGCTGCTACTATTGTTCCGCCAAATGCCCAGCTGGCCTCCCACCACCCCCAGAAACCATTACAGAAGCACACATCCAACCCCTGGGGACACTATCAAGGAGCACAGCCCCCTCCTGTTCTGAGTCTACAGTCATAAAGCGCTAATCCCCACACTCATTGTAGAAGCAGACGCCCTCCATTCAGCCCTAGTCACTGTACAGTCCATGTGCCACCTCAGCATAGGACCATTTTGGCAGGGGGCTGCAGTACCCAGTATCTTATGGAAACCACACAAAGTTGCTTCAATCCTCCAAAGAGAGCAAAATATCACACTTTAGGAAGATATATATATCAAATACAGTTTAACATGCAATGAATGTCAGGACTGAATCCAAGAGGAGGCAGAACAAGGAGGGAAAACAACAGTCAATTTAAATTTAGCTTTTTCGTGGCTTGTTCATTCTTGGCTTACCTGCTATGTAAATTTCATCTAGCTTTTCAGCAACTTTCTGTGGTAACCCAGCCTCTATTAATGTCTGGAAGTGCTCAGAGTGGGTAACTGCAGCCGACGTGTCCATCGGTTCCTCCGTACCGTTCCCATTTACATGCTCTGTTGCCATGCCGTCAGATATCTGTTCAAATGCAATGGAGCCAAATTAATGTCGGACACGTTTGGAGGGAAGAGGACAGTAATGGTGGTCATGGTTTAGTTCTTCCAATCCTCAATTTACACCTAAGAGGGCTTTAAATTTGCATGCAAATTAAGTCTCTTACTTGTATTAGCCCTTTAGATCAGTAACAATGCATTAAAGAGTGAATATCCATAAAAGGCTAATCATATGTAAATATTTACATACATCTTTAACTTAATATATTTATAAAACACACACACTTCCGTTGAGGTTAAAATGGCTTTTTCAATCAACTGATCCATCCATACATCAATGCAATTTAAACAGTAAAAAAAGAACACTGTGTGAAAAGTGGGACATGGGACATTTTTGCATGAAGAACGTTCAACTGGAGCGACCTCTAGCTCCCCTCCTTGATTTAGGCTCAAGTCAACTAGACAACTGAGAAATTCTGCTCTGAAATCCCCCGATGAATAACGCTGTTGCTGAAAATGTTTAAAATAATACATCACTTTTAGTCAGCAATACAGACTTGTTACACTGTAGCAGGTAGGAGTAATAATCACTGAAGCCACATACTGCATTTTTATGACATGGCAAGCATTGCAATAACATTACCAATTTTGACACAGTGATTTATCTACGCACTACAAGTTAATGGAAATCTAGTTTGACTGTTCTAGGACAACAACTTTTATTTGCATTTGTAAATTGTATTAAAACTGACACATGACATATTGCCACACAAATAACAGAATAATATGCATTATAGACTTTTATAATATATTGCGGTTTGACCCCAATAATATATTATTTCTTTAATTACAGAATTCTATTTGATAATTTAAGCCACAGCTGAATACATGATAGTCATTTTCTGTAAATATCACATGCATGTGGCTCCAGCAGATTTGGTCACATCACAGCTTTAAGTACCACCAACTTACTAATGCATTTAACTTTCACTTTCACTTAACTGATGAAGAATCAGAAACACAGCAGTAACAAGCACTACAGCTGCTTCCACACCTTAACTTTCTCCTCAATTAAAACAAGCACACTTAAAAGGTCCAAGAATGTCACAGAAAATTGAACCACATTTTTTCAATAGAAAGTCATGTAGTGTGCAAACAGCATAACAGCATTCAAGTTTTAAAAACCAGTCCTTGCAGCTTAACTGAGCCCGATTTTGACTTCACTGTTTCAGTGAGGTCAGAAAACACAATTCACCAGATACCTATGGTGCCTGCCTCTGTTTCATAAATTGTAAGGGGAAATACAGGACAGCACTGGGCCTCCAAATGGGATCACACTTAATGCACCTTCAAGAATCACCAGACACAAGGTTTTATTTTTTTCAACACATCACTACCATTTGATTAGACAAAGCTGTTAATGCTCGAGGAAGTCAATAAACAGCTAGAGCAAAATTAAGGCAAAGAGAGAGACATTTATTTTAAACTTCTACAAGACTTAATGGCTAAAAAAATCACTTTGGTGTGAAATGCTCTATTCTACAGCAATCAGAACCACACATAGCAGCGGTGATAGGAACCAGACATCCACTTCCAAAAGCTCTAAAAGCAACCACAGAAATGCATTACATGGAAAAGTTACAAATAAACTGCCTGGTGTCTGAGACATTGTTTTAAAAGGACAGTATCCTTAAAATCCATTCATGGGGGCGGGATACATGCAGAACGCTGTAAGGCAAAACAGTCTCCAAATAAATCATATCATTTCAGATTTTCCTCTAATTTACTATCAACAACGTTCCATATAAATCTGAGAACAAACGTGTAGCTTCACTAGTGGTTTCGATAGTAAGCAAGATGTCATATTTGGGCTGTATACATGATGACCCATGGTTCCTATCACCACTGTAAAGAAACATGAATTATTAATGCTGACTAAAAGGGGACATCTGGGAGCAGGAGGCAAAAACAACTCTCTTTCCACAAACCTAACGTGGTTCATTAGCTGAACTAGCACTGCGTTAGCTGGCAAATGCTACGCTGCATCTAATATTTAGCCAACTGACAGCAACTCTGTAGACAAACTCCTTGTTACAGTGCTCTGCATGCCAGGTGTGGACTGCAACCAATAGTGAAGCTGCATTACTGGAGAAATGTCGGTTTTCAGCAGCCACCGGGGCCTGAGGAAGCCCGCGAAGCCCGAGAGCGGAGTCCATTTTCAAAAAGCCGGTCAGACAGTCCAGCCCACTTCACACTTTGTTTCCAAACAGCAGCAGAAAAGAGCAGAAGTACAGCACACACCACTACGCAGACACCGACAGCCTGGACCTACCTGCAGATGTTTCGAAAAGGTGCAGAAGGTGGGTTTCTGTCGGGGTTGTATGTGAGTGAAAGCAGGAGAAGAGTCTGGAACCCCGCCGCTCTACTCCGCCTCATCAGATAATGTAAAATGGCGGCCTGCCGCTCACGCTGGCCTTGCAAGGCTGCTACGGGGCTGCTAGGGGACACACGCAGGGCTGGGGTCTGCAGGGGCGGGACAAGCTAATAATAATAATAATAATGATCATAATAATAATAACGTATTATATTATATTTTATTATATTATATAGTGTGTAATTAGTGTAATATTTAGGACAGGAAAATTATTATAAGAAAATTATTAATAGTTAAAGTAGTGGTATTTATTTTTACTTTATATATATTATTAGTAGCAGTACTAACAGTGGTGGTGGTAATATTAGGCCAGTACTTAGAATACTGGCCTAAACACTGATATTAAATTATTAAATTATTTATATTAAATATTCATATATTGATATATTTGAGAAAATATTGAAAAATATTTCAGCACAAAGAGCATAGGCATACATTTTTATATTATGTTACTACTATGCTACTATTGTTATTATAATTATTATTACTACCACTTTTTATTAAATATGATTAGTAACATTTTTATGTGGATGCATATCATACAGTTCTAAGTAATATTTTACCAAAATCTTGTATTTGTTTATAAACACAAAAAGGTAAGCTGCTTAATGATAATAATACATGTTATTATTACTATTATTACTATTGTTACTACTAGTATTAGACGTAATAGCAGAATGTAGACATTTCCCACAAGAGACTGTTTATGTTTTTATTAGCACACACTGAATATCAGTGTACTATCAATGCTTAGCTTTTTAATTAAATTATGATTTAAAAGCACAAACACGGTCTAAGATTTGGTACATGTCATCCACACAGGCTGTTTAAAGATGTGGAACACATTTACTCAGTTGTTCAGCTATTACTATATGTGTGGCTGAGGACATATACTGGGCTTAATAATTTAGTCATAAAAGCCTTTAGGCTAGTTTATTTACATAAATAAAATAATAATGGATAGTGTTAATAGGACAATATTGTTGGGTTAATAATGGTAAAAAACAGGTACACAGAATCAAAATTTTGTGTCAAACATTTTCATGCTTCTTCAGTTCATTGTCTTGTACAGTGTGACATAGGGCAATAATTTTGTACATTAATACATTTATTTAATCACAGCATGTTTCACACCAAAACCTTCTCAAAACCAGATAAAAGACAATATGTAGTGCATTTATAACAATTTCATGTAATACATTTATGCGAGGAAGCCTTAAAAATGGTTTAATTGCCATTTTTTCTGGACTTTTCTGGATCTGTGTAACAGATCTTCTAAAAGAGGCAAGTCAGTAAATAAGTAAACATGCATTTATTATTTTTTTAAATATCTATTATAGGTTCACGTAAGCTTTTTATTCTTTGAATTTGTCAAAATGTTTATTGTCAGCGTTTTTCAAAAATCACAATCAGTCCAGAAGCACCAATCGGGGCATTTAAACCGACTGGTTCACGGGAGATGTAGTGTTTTACGTAAACTAACAACACGTTACTATAAGGAGCAGTCGGGAGAATTGGAACTACAAGTCCCATTACACAATCGAAGACTTCGCGCATGTGCGGACAATCGCTACCCCGCTTAATGTTTTGTTTCCTCGCCATGTTCGCTGGCCGGTCGGTGTGAGATAGCAGTGAAGGTTTCGATCTCCGAGGAGAGGATCCAAGTTCATCCGAGGGTCAGGAGCTTCCAAAGTAGATAATCAGAATCCAATGCGTTTGTAAAGCTTTTAGGTTTTCGTTGGATGCCGTTTTAAACGATAAGAGTTAACCGGGAACCGAAAAATCGACGTTGATTGTTCCCCACCCTGTGTGTGTGTGAGAGAGAGAGAGAGAGAGAGAGAGAGAGAGAGAGAGAGAGAGAGAGAGAGAGGGAGAGCAGAAAGCCAGAGCTCCAGCAGGGGTTTCGGCGATATTTACACCTGTTTAATCCTCTTCGTGGACGGATTGCAACTTATTTTCAGGCTTCTGCTTCGCGTGAAGGACCATGGCGTGTGGAGCCACACTTAAAAGGACTATGGACTGGGACCCTGTGCTAAACCCGGCTTCCCCCAAGCGGAGGCGCTGCGCACCGGTGTCTCCGGCGTCCTCCCCGCAGAAATACCTGCGGATGGAGCCCAGCCCGTTCGGAGAAGTGTCCAGACTAAGCACAGGTTAAATAAAATCTCTTTACCTTAACCTCAGATGTTTCTTACATTTCTAGTCATACAGCGATATATCAAGAGAGAAAGCGCAGCTAGGCTAATGCTAGCCACTTCCTGAAAGCTATGTGTACACATACGCAGCTGTATGAATACAGTTTTTGTTAATATCTTTCTAGACCACACAAAAATACACATTTAGAAATTATATGCAGAATGCCATTAAAAAGACAATTTAGTAAAATCGGGCAGATTTACCAACAATAACTTTCGACTTTCGTTATTTCTTAAGAGCAGTGGCGATGCCAACCGGGCGTCGTGATGTCTGAATAAAATTATAAAAGAAGCTAACTTTTAATCTTGAATTACGTTGAATCTTGAGAAATGAGAAATGTTTGTAGTATATGCTTTTAACGCTGACATTCATGTTTACAGCGTGTGGCCGTACGTTATTTAATTTGTGTATAATATGTACAATACCATTGCACACTCTTCTTTTTTTAAAAACCGTTTAGTTGATCAGATGTAAGCGTAAATAATCTTAAAGATTCAGTACCAGTTTTTCAAACCTTACTTTGTTTTTGAAAGTGTTAAAAAGTTCGATACGCTGTTAGTGCCTATACGTAAGTGAGGTGAAAAACCTGGCAATATGGTAAGCTTCACGATACAGTAGTTACGATTCAATAGTTTGCAATGCTGTAAGCAAGAAGATAAAAATATTATTTGTAATAAACTGTCATAAAAACATTAGCAGTTTGCCCTTACGCTACTTGTTTACGTTCGAGTTTGAAGAGTCTAGAAGTGAAGAACACTGCTCTCTAATGGTCAGAGTTTAAATACAACACACAACACAACAAACAAAATTAACCACTGTCTGCCACTAATCTCTGATCGTAAACTGTGTATTTCAGAACATAAACTTAATATGAACAGGAACTGAGAAAGTTATTTTGCAGTAGACATGTAGTTTGTTGACAGTAGGCTGCTTTTGCTAAGCAACTACAGACTCCCCAATGAGAAACAAAGTGTTTAGTCACCCATCACTTTGTATTTCCAACATTTCATTAGCTTTATTTGTCATAATAAACATGTCAGTCGTTTTTGACAACTTTTGACAATGCTAATTTATGCAACTTTCAATCAGTATTAGCATCAGGCTAATACTGCTGTACACTCTTTTTCCCACACTGGGGCTGAATCTCAACCATCTTCCTGTCACCTGCATAGTGTATTATGCTCTTGCAGCTCAACAGCGCATAGTATAACTAAAAAGAGACATTTGGGATTCAGACACATCCATACTCCACAAATAGTATAATGTTTGAGTGAAGAACCCTGAAATTCATGATTTACACAGAGCACTGTATAGGCAAGAGGGTGCTATTTGAGAGGCAGCCTAAGGCAGGGTCTTTATCTGTCAACACACTCTGTTCAGGGTGAGTTGTTTAGCAGCTCATTAACATCACAGTTGGGCATTTATACAGAATTCAGAGTGCATTTTTAGAGACTTTATGTTGGCTTCAAATGTGGCTTAGCCAATCACATTACAGGACTGGAACTGTCCTTTTATAAAGCCTTTACAGTAGGTGATGTGTGCAGCTGTCTGTAATGGAGTCTGTAATCTTAGGGTTTGCATGTTTGACCAGGGTTAAAACAAGTCGTTGTATGATTGCTTTGTGGTTGATAATAGCAAGTGGGAATGCTGCCCTCCAAACTCTGGAGCACTAGGTAAGCAGACAGAGCCCCACTGAGTAGGCTGACCTCATTTCGCTTTTCAGCTAAGTATGGTGTGTATCATTTAAAATGTGAATGCAACACGGATCAAAAATGTCAAAGCGGGCCAAGAACAAGAAACTCCTCTTTGCAGAACTTCTCTGGTTTGTGCAGACAATGAGTGAGTGATCATCTCCTTATAAACTTTGATAAAATGAATAGTTTTAATAAATAAAATAATAAAATAAAAAATTACTCTTTATTAATAATGGGTGACTTGCCAAGAATAACATTTCAATACTCATGATGGTTAGTGTTTGGAACAGACTACTATGAATGTTTTACCCCTTGCATTGCACCACATCCAGTGAAACAGGCCTAATTGTGCTCACTGTTTGATGAGACGTACCTGGTCGGCCTTCAAGTTATGGTATCCATCATTTATTCAAAGAAACATACTGTCACAGTTTATCACAATAATAAAATTTTGTTACATGGCCCAGTTGATTGCACACACATTCACAATTAAAGCTACTGCAGAATGTATTTATTTACCCTGGGAAGGAAATTAAATGTGCCAGTGTGTAACTGTAAATGTTGGGGGTGTAGATACCAATAGCAATCTGTTGTGTAACAGTTCAGCCTGTTTTATCTTCCTCCTTTGTTAATTTAGGATTCGTATTTAAAAGCATGCAAAATTAAACTGAAGTATTTACAGTTTTAAATTGTACTGTTAAGTCCATACAGTACATATACTCAAGTGATTTTGTGATGTCACATAAGTGGTGGCCTAAGGAAAGCGAGCTTGCATGATGCACAGATGCCACCACACAACACTTACTCATCTGGACATTAGGTTGGGTAATTATGTGAAAATGCGGTTTGTTGACTACAGCTCAGCCCTTAACACTTATCCTCTCCAAACTCACCACCAAGTAGGAAGATCTGGGACCTCCATCCATGTCTCAATGGATCTCCAACTTCCTGTACAGACCAGCAGTATAGGTAGACAAACATGTCTTACTCACCCTCTCCCTCAGCACTGGATCCTCCCAGGGTTGTTTTGATAATAATCTCTGTAATGTCAGCAAGACAAAGGAACTGTAGCAAAAGAAGCAGGAGAGGAGCTTCCCCCTTGTCTGCATCAGCAATGCTGCAGTGGAAAGAGTAGACAGTTGTAAGTTCTTTGGGGTTTACATCTTGCAGGACCTGTCATGGTCTTGCCACATCAACTCCCTGGTGAAGGACAGTCAGCGTGTCGACCACCTAAGAGACTTCAGACTGCCCTCCAAAGTGCTGCAGAACTTCTACACCTGCAGCATTAAAACATCTTCACAGGGAACATCACAGCCTGGTTTAGGAACAGCACCAAGCAGAGTGGTGCGTTCAGTGGAGCGCATCATTCAGACTGAGCTTCCTGACCTGCTGACCATCTACCACTTAGGTGGTTGGTCAAGGCCCAAAAAATTGTGAAAGACCACATCCATCCTAATATTGGACTCTTCTCTCTGTCAAAGTCAGGGAAGTGCTGTCACTCCTTGAAGGCAAACACCGAGAGGATAAGGAAGAGCTTCATACATCCTGCTTGGTTGCAAAGCACTAGTTGCACTTTCATTTATTTCGGTTACTTGTGAATATGGTGGGAATAAAATGTTCATCCCCATTGTAAACCTCTATATTCTTTTTCTGTATTGTATATTTGTGTGTGTGCATGTTTAATTGTGTGCTTGTTTTTGTTCTCACAGAGCAAATCCTGTTTAACATAAAGCAGGAGTATAAACGGATGCAGAAGAGACGACACCTAGAGAGTTTTCAACCCTTAGATTCCAGCTGTCCACTCGAACCTCAGCCCAGCACATCCCTCTCCACACATGCCGCACTGACCGGTAACACCACTGACTATCGTTCATTCTCAAATTCATCACCCTTCTCACATTTTTACACTCAGACCCTCAATAAATTAATGTTTTCCATATAAACAGAGTGGTTTGACATTAATGGTTCAGATTTGCTAATTATCCAAACTAATAGAGAACCTACACTTAGGATTCCTAAATATATAAATAGACAAGCTGTATTAAAACATGGTTGCACTATAGGTTTACAATTCTAAAGCTACTAATATATACAGGTTTCATATCTCACCAGTGTTTGTGTGGTGCAGGTTTATCTTCAGGATCCTCGTCCCCGTCTCGGAGAGAGCAGCCTCTATTCACTCTGAAACAGGTGGGAATGATCTGTGAGCGGCTGTTGAAGGAGCGAGAGGAGAAAGTGAGAGAGGAGTACGATGAGATACTTACCACTAAACTTGCAGGTACATCCCCCGTTACACTGCATGTTTATTATATTGTTATTAACCTCAAATTGCATTATTCCGTTACTATGAACTACTACTACTGATTAGTCAGTATCCTGGTTGAATGATTTGTGTGTATATTTAATTTTGCAGTCTGTCATTTTGTTTCTCCACAGAACAGTACGATGCTTTTGTGAAGTTCACTCACGATCAGTTAATGCGGCGGTTTGGAGAGCAGCCGGCTAGCTGTGAGTTCAACACCATTAAAACTCCAGTCCTCCTTTAAATTTCACTAAATTCCAGTGACCTCCAGTAGTTTAACTGACATACACTATATGCCATTAAACTCAACTGACCTCCATTAAAGTCTACTAAATGCACTTGAGCTCCATTAAACTCAGGTTAAATCCATTAAGTTGTTCCACTTACCTCCAATGACCTAAACTAAACTTCATTAAACTCAATTGACCTCAAATTCACTTTTTCACTAATTTACGTTGACCTCCAATAATGTTATGACATGCACTAAACACCATTAAGCTTAAATTACTGCCATTAAACTCTATTAATTTCTGTTTATCTCTATTTAAGTCTACTAAACTCAGTGTTTCTGTATTTTGTAAAATGATTGCCACCTCTACTTTAGAATCTATAGAAATTAAATTGAAATGACTGATACAGGAAGTGGAGACCTGATGAATTCCAAAGTTTAAAAGTCTTAAGTTTTTTTACTTACAAGTAAAATGTAACGTAAAGGCCGTCACTTCCCTTTATTAATAGTAGAAATTTAGAAGTTTGGAAATGTTAATAATGAGATTTGGTCATTATAAAAAATGTTTTCTTTAATCCTCTGCTCTGTCTCACTCTTTCTTGTTATCTCTCTCCCCCTCCCTTTATAGATGTGTCCTGAGTGGATCGGTGGTTTTGGTTCTGGTTTTCTGCTTTGGCCTGTTGGTCCATTGGGTGTAACTGCAGTTTCCGTGGAGATGCAGTGAGGGATTTTGGGCTGCTGTTAAAGCCCCACCCTTCCATGCCAACTGGGCACGGAGTGTCTCAGGCTTCTGTCTGTGATTTTAAACCTCTTCCCCCACCCCCTTTAGCAACCACCTGCTATTTGGAGTGCTTCCTGTCATCAACACCAATTACAGCTTTTTTTTTTTTTTTTTTTTTGCACAGAACTGTTCTGATTTATGGCCTCAGTTATTTTCCTTATTCAGTTATTTATTAGTTGTTTTCTCTTAATGCCTTTTATAACGTCAAGGGTTTTCATCTCTGATGTTTTTATTTTTTCTTTATTTGGAAAAGCAGATCCGCTCATGTGAAGTGACTATACCCTGATTTCGGCGTGTGTTGGTGGCAGTGTTTTGGCCACTGCAGGACGAATAGCTCTAAACACTCATAGCTTTGTAAAAAAAATGCATTTCATGTACAAATCACTCAGCATATTTACATTAAAATCTTTTGTCTTGATTTTTTTCCTCCTTCATTATGGTTTTACAGCTTGTGTTTTTTAAAGGACTTTTATGTTAAGAAACTATACAAATAAATTGTTTACATGACCAGTTACAGTTGTTTGTGTATTGTATATGCATTGCATATTATACTGTGATCACTCATGGTCAGTATCTCTGTCACTGTGAATAGTTAAATGAGTTCTGATTCTACTCATTTTAAAAAGTAAAAATTTAAAACATGCTTTCCAATGTTTCAAGCAAGATCTATGTGTTATATGTGAAAAAAAGGAGCACTATGAAAAAGTTTTGGTTTGTGCTATGGGATATTTTTTTTACCAAGATCTCAGACCTTCATAAGCCTGCTAGTGTTAGGGCTTATTTGCAGTCATCATTAAGGTGATGTAAATCCCACATAAATACTCAGACCATGTCTTAACAATCAGCTGCCATAGGCTCCTCTAAGCCCTGCACAGCACCCTGAAAATGAAAAGAGGATAATGATCCTAAACTCACATCAAAATCCACAATATTAACAAGCTAAGGTTTAGTCATAGTCCTCCTAATTCCCCTGATAAATATCATTCAAATATCATCCAAAATCTGTGGATAGACCTCGAAAGAGCAGTATATGCAGGACAGACCAAGGATCTCACAGAACCAAAAGCATTTTGAAGTGGACAAAAAAGACTCTTGGCTCACTTAAAAAAGTGTTTATAAGCTGTGCTGCCCAAACTTTTGCATGTATATACTATGCAACAACCCCCTTTGTTTCTGTACTCATTGTTGATTTTTCTACAAAGTGCTCCTATATGTTAAATAAAAAAATAAAATGGGCAAAAGTGTAGATACATGGAACCGATGAAGTGACTAAGAATATTAAATTAAATTTGAAACAGTGACAGTTACCGTCACAAGTTGCATCAAAATAAAGAGATTTTAAACCAAGTCAAAGTAGGAACATTAACTTTTAATGTACATCAACATTGAGAAGTTTTATTTCCAGCGATTTTGAACTAATTTCATTGGTTAATTCAACATGAAATTAAAACAAATGTAAGTAATCCTGGCGATGTAAAAAGCCCTCGCTGAGTCTCTGGGGTGAGCTCACTGCTGTATGGCAACAGCTCTTCCTTCAGCCATGACAGACCTGCTTTTAATGCTGAACTTAACCGAAGTGTCAGGGCTACCACCAATCCTCTAGGCCGTGTTCTGCTTAGCGCTAGCAACAGCTATAATTTAACGATGCTCGAATTGCCTGGCGTGAGTTGAAATATTCATCACATCACATCCTTTTATTTATGAAATAAGAGAGGCAACTAAGAGATTTGACTCTTCGATATTAAGAGAGTAGACTATTTGCTTGTTTTTTTAAATAACAACAGTACAAAACTAACCATATTTTAATAATTAATATCAAATACAATTTCTATTATTATTCGTTTCTCACATAAATACGGTTGTGATTTTTCTAAGAAAAAGTTAGTATCTGCTATATATAGATAGGGTATAAATAGACTTTTTATTGGCCCTGTACTTACTTGGTATCGAATCGATACCAAATTTTTCAGTATGGCACACCATTGTCTGCCAGTGCTCACTCCAGAGCTGTGCAGTAAGTAAGCTCCACACAACGCCGTGCTGCCTTTAAGGTCTCCAAAGACATAAAACAGAATTAGCTACACTCTCGGCGCTTTGGTGACTTTTATTTTGAAATGTGGTCGGTGCGCTGATAGCGCCGAGCTTCACGGCGGTCCGGTCAGTGAGAGTCGTACAGAGATGGAGGAGTTTACAGTGAAGTTATTGTGAGGTATTTTGTGCTCATGGCGTGTTTTTTCAGAAGGAGCATCGCAGCGCAGGTAAACCTGCCTCACTCACCTTCTCTATTTACTCAGTCACTGTTATAACCGAAGGGTAGTTTAGCGCACAGACGATACATACTAAGCAAGGAGGGATCAGGCATGACAGTCGCTGCAGTTTGGGCCGCGTCCTAAAGAAGGGTCTCTGTCTCGGTCTAACTGAAAGGGGGTCCACTTGTTTTATGGGGTGTTACAATGTATACGTTACTCTAAAGCACTTAATTAATAAAAATTAATAAACGTTAATTTATAATAGACCACTGAAATTGTGCGTCATTTTGTAGTTTTATATGCTTATGTTTCATGTAGATATGTTCATGTATATTGTTTTATTAAAACTACATAAAACTACTTTGTTTCAGAATGCACTACAAATCAGGACACAAAAATGAGTGCCTGAGTCATTAAACGCTCCAACATGTTTGTATTTAATTGAAATTTTCTGTCGTTGATTTAGTACATGACCATGAGCATCTAAAGGCTCTGTAAATACAATTTACTGTTCTTCTGTGTGAAGCACTTTATGGAACTGGCTTGTAATTCAGGCTGCATCCCAAACCACGTACTCCTCTACAGGGGCTAAACACCAGACTCCCCCTGCAAGTAAATGAACAAAATGGAAAAAGATAATGTATTTAATAAATCTTAGTGGGGTTGTTTGGTATGCTTTTAAAGGCTGAACAACTGACCGTCAATTTTGTTGTAGTTTAGACTTGAATCTAGTCTCTGTTCAAGACAAGAAATGGAATTTGAGGGAAATTCAAAAGAGAAAAACTAAACATATATATTTATATACATTTACTTGCTTTTTTGCTGATACTGCTTGACAGATACACTTGGACACCTATAGTTACATGGAACACCCATTAGCTACCTGTTTGTGGAGCTCACCTTGTCAGAAAAGAGGTGCTGCCCTCTCTCCCTCAGTCACAGTGGCTGCTCTCTCTCCCTCAGTCAACGTGGCTGCTCTCTCTCCCTCAGTCACCATGGCTACCTTTGGAAGCTGATGCTAGGATAAGAATGAGACTTTACTGGGCTGTGATTGCAGACATAGTCTGCTACAGTAGCTGTTTTAAAACATTGCTTGCTTGCTGCATTGAATCAAATCCTGTGCTTTTTGATCAGCTTGTGTTTGTTGAGTGGCTGAATTACATAGCCCACGATACTACAACACATTTACTGTTTGGCCTTGAGGATTTGCCTGCCCATATTGCGCAGTAGTTGTATGAGGTTTGAAACACACTGCTTGCTACTCAGTTAGTGACTCAGTCACTCAGTCACACAATTGCCCATTCACGCGTCAAAAAAAAAGAAAAAAAAAAGTTAATGGTGATAGTTGCAATTCAGAAAAATGTGTTTTCTTTGGGGACTATTGTAAGATAAGACAACACTTTATTAGTCCTAAAGGAAATTACAGATTTTGCCTGGAAATTTAGCCTGCATTGTTTGTGATAGCCTGGCTGCAGACTGAGTGGCTTCAGTTTTGGGGCTGGATGTACAGAAACGATTTGGGTGACAGTTGACTGTTTGGGTTCGTTAGACACATTAGCTGTGAAAGAAGTGGAAGATTGGCTAATGTAGATAGCTTTTTTTGGCCTTTTGGTTAAGATCAGTTGTAGCAGCTGTTCTTATCAGTTTAATATTCTGTATTTCTCTCTATAATTACTACATGTTAAATAGATTTTTGTCACTCTAAATCCAAAAAATTCGGAATCTTAATGTTTTGTTGAACACTTTCTCTCCGCTAATCCTTTATCTGATTATGATGATGGAACATTAATAATCAGTCAAGAGATTTTGCCCCTAGTAAACTCTGGTCTCTGTTTCTCTCTTAGCTGTCGAGGATCTGTGGAGCTCCTGAAGATGTTTTCATTCCACTGCTCTCTACTGTCCCCGTGTCTAAGAAACAGTTAAGTGTGCAAGTTTTTCCTGGAATTAGGGTTTCTTAATCCTAGGGACATGAAAAACAGACTGGTGTTCTTGGGAAGTACATTATTGATTAGTTAGTAAAATTAATTTGCGAGAACACTGAGAACAGATGCTAATATATATTTTGTATTATCAACTCTTCTTTAGCATTTCTCTAGAATCAGCCTCCAAGTGCCCATCTTCAGTGTGTATGCCAATGACATAGTTCCATCATTCAAGTTTATCATCCATTTGTCTCTGATTCTGACTGAAGTTGTAAAATCATTTTGCTTTAATTGTCAAGTCCAGTCAAGATTGATTTATTTAGCACTTTTTACAACAGATGCTGTCACAAAGCAGGTTTACAGAAATTCTAGCCCCCGGTGAGCAAGCCAGGGGCCACTCCATCACACAAAAGTACCTGGTGTGAAGTGTGAAGCTAGAACTCTTTCATCTTGGCCTTCGCTAACTTGACTAAGTCTAATCTGTGCCTCATCCTGAACAAACAGTTCACATCAGGCAGTATTTGTGCCAAATGAGTGATTTGACACCTTTAATGTTGATTTCTTTTGCCTCAGCAAGAACAACATGCAGGTACTTTAACTTTTCTTGATACATTTGTTCTTTAAGTATTAGAATACACATTGGGAAGCAGATGAACACATGAACACGAGAAAGCATTTTGTGTAACGTTTTCGCTGGAGCTACAAGCTCCAGGTAGCTAGCAAGCAATGGAAGATCATTAGCATTACCCAATTGTTCATTTATATTAGCATTATATTAGCAAAGACACAGGGTGATGCTGGGGCCTATCCCAGTGCTTATTGGGAAAGTAGGAAAAAAGCAGGGCATTGCTCAATTAGCCTTGTGCTCATGATCTCTCAGTAATCTTCAGTAATCTCTTATGGACTTGACTTGGACTAAAGTTCACACAAAATTTAGGCTTCAAGATGCTACTGCTGTTAGCTATGCTGTTACTGTTATTAGCTCTACTAATGTCATCCATGTTTATAGATACTCAGACTTACACACAAATTTTGTATTATTCTAATATACAGGAGTTTGATATAACATCCTAGACAGTGAGTATATATCAATCTGCTGGCTTGATAAGGTCGACTGACTGTTTACTACTGCTTGTCCCCCCTCGGGCCACCCAGATCTCTTTAAATGTTTTAAATGCACATTTCTGAGATTTTTGTTAACATTGAAAATTATTTACTTAATTAATTTACAAGATAAGGAAATTCAAAAGTGAAGCACAAACATCTAAATTGGTCTGTTAGCAAAAATGAGCAATGAAAAATGTACTTATGTCTAAGAATCTGTTTGACCACCAGTGGGTCGCCCAGAAAATGCTGGGCAAAACGCTGACTGCTATCTTCTTACTATCAGTGATTTAAAAACACTGACTTCATTCCCAACTCCATACCTGGCCATACATGGAGGCTACATTGTAAATAACCACTTTTGAATTAATTGTTTTTCTGATATCAGCATATGTTTATACATCCAACTGCTTTTCCAACAGTAGAGCTAATCCAAACACAGCTCATTCATGTCGATTTACGTCCTAGAGCTTTGCAGATAGACACCATCCCATTACTATCTAGAACAAGATAAATGTTCTAGCTTGTTTGTCTCTGGATGAAATCCTGTATGTGTGACCTTTATCTTTCAGGATGACCCCTTACTTCCGTTTGGTGGTAAGCTGTCTGGTCAAGAATGGACTGCTCTCACCGGACAATGATCTGCAGACTCAAACAGAGCAACTGACCAAACAGGTGATCAGTTATTTTAGTTTCCTGTACAGACTGTGAGGATATTAAACAGCGACTGTTCACAGTATCTTTTTTTTTTTTTAAGCAATTTTCGCAATCGGAATGGTAATCTGAATGCACTGATGTACCAAACATATTTGCTTTTACAAGAACAGCTCTATATGTTTTCATAGCCTGCTCTTGTTAATGTTTTTATTTTTATTTAATTTATTTATTCAGCCAGGCCTGACAGGCAATACAAGAGAGGAAAAAGAGGAGAGAGTGAAAAACAAAAGAAGTTTTAGTTTTCAGTTACTTCAGTTACTGTATTTATATAATCTTATTTTACATTACTATTAGAGTTACAATAATAATAACATTTTGATTAGTTAAAGTAATAAGTCTTGTATATCTTTTTTATCTCAGGTCTGAGCAATGTTACAGTATTTAACCTTATTATTTATTAGTATTATTTAGTTTTATATTAATATGATTGTATTCATATTTTATGTTTTTAACACTGCTACTACTACAACAACCACAATATACTATAATACTACTACTACTATTATCATATATAATCATCCTCATCATAACAACAACAACAACAATAATAATAATGAATTTTTCATATTTGCCAAACATATAGCATTCACCACACTTCAATGCATTATAATAAAATACAATCAATAAGGGATATATCTATCTATCTGTCTATCTATATATATATATATATATATATATATATATATATATATATATATATATATATATATATATATATATATGTGTGTGAATCAAATTAACGTCGAGGTGATAGTTCTAATGAATATTAAATCTTATTATTAATGTTTACTTCATTGCTGTGTTTGTGTGTGTTTCTCTGTGTGTGTGTTTAAACTACAGCTGCAGGTGAACGGAGTGGTTGAGGAGATTGTCCCCGGGCGTGGATTCATAAACTTCAGGATAAACAGACGACTTTTGGCAGAGGTGATGGTCTATCACCGCTTCACCTCTGATTCAGACAGGAAGTGTTTAAATTTATGCTGGCAGGTTCACCGCTGGTACCGTCTGGTGAGACGCTGGTCCACTTAATCAGAAAGCAGCCTGAACAATAAGTGTTATTCATTTTTACTGTGTACATGTCATTAATATGTAACAACACTTATTAAAGGTGTTATACAGAGCAAGGTGTACCCAAACTTTGAAAAACAGCATGTGGCCACTGATGGTGATGAGCTCTATCAGTTTTGTCTGAAGATTATCTTTCCTCCAGAAAGTGCTAGAGCAGCTACATGCAGAGCCTCTGAGTTTCGGAGTACAGAGCGAGCTCCTCCGAAGACTTCCGAGAGGTAGAACCCTGGTGGAGTTCAGGTAACCCTCATAAAATTACATAAATTGAATAATTAGACAAAGCATTTTTGTTTTTGGTTCCAGTTATAGCATACAGTTTTAACCCCCTTAACACAAATGTAGTCTCAAATACAGCACATTGCATGTGGAAGCTGGTGATTTAGGCCTGCAGTAAGCCCTGTGTTGTTGCGGTATAATTGGTTGTAGACAAAACAAACAGTATATAATTGAGCCCAGAAATGAGACAAACAAAAATACATTCTCTAAAAAGTCACTTTCTGAAACCAGTAAAGTGAAGTCTGTTTTTATTCTGCTCACCTACACAGCTCGCCAAACATCGCAAAAAAGTTCCATGCTGGACATCTACGATCTACCATCATTGGTGAGCCCAGATGACATAATTAATTTCATGGTTTGATGGTGACAGGAACCGGGGGTAACCATGTCTACAACACAAATATATATATATATATATATATATATATATATATATTTCATTTACTATAAAAAATTTTGTATGGAGTGTTGATGATGGTAAAATCTAAAAAATTATAAGATTTTAAACAATGATTTTAAATGAAAGATTTTAAATAAAATTTTAAAGCCAAAACTAGATTTTAACACCAAGCCTCAAACTTTTAACCATTTAATTATGCAGATTTTTTTAATATGTGGCATTTTAATATGTGAATGTTCCTGTAGGCTCCAGTAGATGTTGCACTTTTCATGTTAAATACATGTTCACTATAGCCAGATACTTGGACGTTTTTGTTGTATCTGCATCCTGTTTAGAGTTTGATGTTTGTGCAGGAAATTTTATTGCTAACCTGAAGGAAGTTCTCGGTAACAAGGTGGTCCGGGTGAATTATCTGGGAGACTGGGGTATGCAGTTTGGTGAGTGAAACTATACTACGGATTAGAATTGTAATCAGATTAACATCCAGATTGAAGTTCTAATGAATTATGTTATCACTAATGTTAACCTGATCACTGTGTGTTTTATATCACTGTATTTGTGTGGCAGGGCTGTTGGGGGTAGGGTTTCAGCGACTGGGCTCTCAGGAGAAACTCAAAGAGAACGCACTGCAGCACCTTTTTGAGGTGTGTGAGTGAAAGATCTACACACACTCTGCTACACCAGTAAGAGTATCAGACAGAACCACATTTATTGCCACCCTTGTTGAAGACGTGACATATCTTGGGGTTCTTTTCCGCTGCAGGGTCGAAGGGTAAATATTCCATTAGCGTTTTCAGACAGACAAAGTGTGATATGGAATGCTTACAATAAAATACCAATAATAACATACAGGGGTTGGACAATGAAACTGAAACACCTGTCATTTTAGTGTGGGAGGTTTCATGGTTAAATTGGACCAGTCTGGTGGTCAATCTTCATTAATTGCACATGTGCACCAGTAAGAGCAGAGTGTGAAGTTCAATTAGCAGGTAAGAGCACAGCTTTGCTCAAAATATTGCAATGCACACAACATTATGGGTGACATACCAGAGTTCAAAAGAGGACAAATTGTTGGGGCACCAAGACAGCAAGTCTTTATGATGTATCAAGAGCCACGGTATCCAGGGTAATGTTAGCATACCACCAAGAAGGACGAACCACATCCAACAGGATTAACTGTGGACGCAAGAGGAAGCTGTCTGAAAGGGATGTATCCAAAAAACAAAACCACGGCTGCCCAAATTACGGCAGAATTGAATGTGCACCTCAACTCTCCTGTTTCAACCAGAACTGTCGGTCGGGAGCTCCACAGGGTCAATATACACGGCCAGGCTGCTATAGCCAAACCTTTGGTCACTCGTGCCAATGCCAAATGTCGGTTTCAATGGTGCAAGGAGCGCAAATCTTGGGCTGTGGACAATGTGAAACATGTATTGTTCCCTGATGAGTCCACCACATCCGGGAGAGTTACGGTGTGGAGAAGCCCCAAAGAAGCATACCACCCAGACTGTGGTATGCCCAGAGTGAAGCATGGTGGTGGATCAGTGATGGTTTGGGCTGCCATATCATGGCATTCCCTTGGCCCAATGCTTGTGATAGATGGGCGCATCACTGCCAAGGACTACCGAACCATTCTGGAGGGCCATGTGCATTCAATGGTTCAAACATTGTATCCCGAAAGCGGTGCCGTGTATCAGGATGACAATGCATCAATACACACAGCAAGACTGGTGAAAGATTGGTTTGATGCACATGAAAGTGAAGTTGAACATCTCCCATGGCCTGCACAGTCACCAGATCTAAATATTATTGAGCCACTTTGGGGTGTTTTGGAGGAGCGAGTTAGGAAACGTTTTACTCCACCAGCATCACGTAGTGACCTGGCCACTATTCTGCAAGAAGAATGGCTTAAAATCCCTCTGAACACTGTGCAGTACTATAGTACTCTGTACTCTTTGTTTCCGTGTTGTACCATGTTCCTCTAGGAACGTAATTTCACTCCACTGTGTACATGTACGTAGATAGAATGATAATAAAAGCCTCTTCACTTGACACATCCTAGTGCGTTATTACAAACCAGAAAACAATCAAAGTTCATTTTGCCAGATAAAGGCAGTATCTGAATGTTAAACAGTGGTGCTAACCAGAAGAGAGCAGCTGGTTAGTATACTCTTAGCTGGTATGCTGCCAGCTCTGCTCACCACAGAACAGGTTTGATTCTCACAAACAGCTTAGAGTTTAGACACTAATGATTCAAATCTGAGGAAATTAGGTTGAGTGACTGATGTTGGAGGGACAGAAGTTAAAGTCTACCTGAAATCATTTATTTTATTGCGGTAATTTTTGTTCTTAAAAATAATCTGTCATGTCGTGTCATTCAAATATCTATACATTGCTTCTCTGTGATTTTTGATGGATGTGTAATCTCTTGTGCTGCCCAGTAGTGATTTTTTTTATTATTATAAATTGGTTTTCTCCTCCCCCCTTAGTGTGTGAAATAAACATAATTTCAGTCTAGCAAAACTTGGTAAACCACATTTAGGATGGTTTAATCTCTGCTGTGTCTCTTTATCCATGGTTCTGGCACTCTCTTTTAGTAAAGTAACCTCAGTTAAAGTAAAGTTGAGTTAATTCCGTTAAGAGTCTTATGTCAATTGCAAAAAACCTGGGGTCGTGCATTTCTAGTTTTGTTTTAGGAGCCCGAAAGAGAAGCCATAACAAGTCTTTCGAGTCCACATGATTATGGAGTGATACAGTATGGTTCTAAGAATCATTTGACTCTATAGTGGAAAATAAGACTCTGTATTGTCCCACATATAAACACAGTGAGTAAAACGACTGTTTATCATGTAAGAAATATTGCTGAAGAGAAATCTGCTTGTAGACATATTAGTGCATCACGTTCACTGCATTAAAAACACGTTTCTTAAAAACATTAAAGGTGTGTTTAGGATTATGAGAAATATACGTTCAGTTGGGTGAGGGACTTCCACCCCATAAAGAAAGTGAATGTGTGTCACAGGTGTATGTCCAGGTGAACCGGGAGGCGGAGCGCAATGAAAGCGTCCGATTTGCTGCGGCTGACTTTTTCAGACGACTGGAGCAGCATGACGAGCAGGCTCTGTCACTATGGAAACAGTTCCGAGAGATTACAGTGGAGGAATACAAGAAGATCTATGAGGTAGAGCCTGGATTAGATTGTATTAAGTGTTCTTAACAAAGCAAAGAAAGAAAAATACACTGTACACTGTAATGTTCTGATATCAGATATACAGCAAAAACCTCAGACTATTTAATTTACAGCCAAAATGGCTTTAATCAAGAAGAGATAGTTGTGAGGAGGTTAGATATGGGATAACCCACCTGTATACGGAAGGACAAAGACAAAGGAAAATGTGTGGAGTTCAAAAACTGATTAAAAGCTACAGACCCTGCAGAACACCAAAACTTATAAACTTATTGTAGATTCTGTGTGATTTTTCTGTGTGAAAACTTTTATTTTTTAGTTTTGGCTAAAAATGAAATAAAAGTTAAATGATCTTTTTCTCTTACAGAGGTTAGGTGTTTCTTTTGATCATTATTCGGGTGAATCCTTCCATCAGAGTAAAACTCAGGAAGTGTTGAAGGAGCTGCGCTCTCGATGTCTGCTGAAAACTACAGAGTATGTACACAAACACGCTGACTGCTTGGAGGAGTGATGAGCTGTTTAGGGCTGCAACAGCTAATTAGAAACATCAATACCATTTAATAAGAAGTGGTTGTGAATTCTGTTATCAATTAGATTACGTTCAACTTTATTGTCATAGTCAGGATTACAAATGTGCAATGGGTTACAAGGATGTACAATGATTGTAAAAACAGGAGTAGTGCAAGTAATAAACTGTGCAAATATGAATAAGTCTACGTACAGAACAGAGCAAAGTCACAGGATTTCTGAACATATAAGGATGCAGATATCAGGTATTGGGTCAGTACCAGTAGTAAAGGCTGTAGAGAGGCTTTCCTGTTAAGAGTCTGTCCTGTCCTGTAAAAAAAGTCAGTCTTGTCTTTTGAGAGGTCAAAGACTATCCTGTCCTGTATATAGACTGCCCTGTCTTTTCAGGAGATTGTCCTGTCCTGTAGAGGGAACTGTCCTGTCTTGTAGAGATACCATAGACCATCTTGTCCTGTCAAAAGGCCATCCTGTCCTTTAGAGGGACTGTCCTGTCCTAAAGAGAGCTCGTACTGTAGTGTAAAGAAGCTTTACCATCCTTTAGACGCACCATACTGCCCTGTAGAGAGACCGTACTGTGCTATTGGAAGACCATAGAACAGGGGTCACTAATAGGCGGGCCGCGGTCCGGGTCTGGACCCAGACGTTGTCCAGTGCGGACCCAAACTCATGTGTATGTATAACTGGAACAAAACCTGCTTTCTACACTGCAGCGCTACTCCATTCAAGCTAACTAATGTAGCATAGCTTGCTAATGCACAGTATTAAAATCAATATTTAATTGGTGTCAGACACAATGTAGGTACAAAAAACTATTTTACAAAAATGGTCCGTAACAATATCAGTCATCGTCTAGCATAGACTGAAAAAGATTGTAATACCTAACCTCATTAACGTGTAGTTCTGATTGATGATGCTAATATATTCCTGTTTCTGACTGCTGAAGCTGATGTGTTGTTGTTTGTGATTAATGGAGCTGAGGTGGTGCTGTTTCTGATGAACAGGAAAGGGACAGGCGTGGTTGATCTTTCTGCAGCAGGAGATCTGTCATCGTTTGCTACTTTAGTGCGCAGTGATGGAACGTCGCTCTACATCACGAGGTAGGCACACTTATTCATCACCTTAGAGGTTTAGATGTACTATAGCAAAAGTTGGGATATACATTATTCTATAATAGTGAGAATATCCAACAATTACTACGGTAGCACATTTTAAATACACTCACTCATCATCTATACGGCTTATCCTCGTTCTGGAAAGGGGTTCTGGCACCTGGAGTGGGTGGAAGGCAGGAAACACACTGAACAGGTTGCCAGTCACAGGGTACATTTGAAAAGTTTTGGAAATCAGTTTATACAGAAGCTAAGGATTTAAAGAAGAATACATTTAAGTTGTGGAATTCTAAAATATTAAGTTTTTTGGTGAGCAAATAAAATTCTCTCAGATATTATACATGCTAATATTTTGTGGCCTCTGTACTCCACTAGAGGGCAGGACAGAGCTTCGGGATTAGCTTGTAGCTGTAAGCTGTTGTACATGTTCAGAGTAACAAATCCAAGTTTTAGCCTAACACTGAAAACAAATTGTATAGAAATCATATATGTTAATACTAAGTTAAAGTGGGCAACCTGATTTTATCATGTGGTGTTAAGTCTGTGGGTGACATTTGCACTATTTTTAGCTAGTTGTTTAGCTTGTAAAACTACTATCAGTGATCAAAAGCAGGGGCCATGCAGACACAACCACACTCCCATAACTGAATAACTATACCAAATACAGTGTCTTTGCGGAGATTCAGTCAACAAAGATAATGTCCCTCTTAATAACGGCAGCAAGACTCGCTGAAGGTCTTGGAGCTTATAGAATGGTCACCTTTCACCCAGTTATATGGTGATTAAAGATGGCCAGTTTCAGCTCCTGAACCACAGACCATCTTCATGTCTTGTAGCACAGTCATGATGATCATAAACAAGTCCTTGTTTTACAGCATCCTTTTTAAAGGACTATTATTCTTGGGTGTAAAGCCGTTACACACCAAATGGAACTGGAAAACTTCACTAAAATGCTAAATATTCAGACACAGTTTTTTGCATTAAACTACTAGGGGTGAATCAATCTGATACATAGTTTCAGGGCCATGCTGACCAAAATCACAGAATAAAATATCAAAAGAAAAAAAAAGTATAATCTGATAGGATAATCTGATCTTTAAACGTCCATTTTGGGGCAGTTAATGTCTGGTGTCTGGACAGCATTTAGTAACATTACCGAGAAGCAATTTATGAAAGGTACTGTCCTGATTTACACTATTTTGATACAATTGCCATCAGAAACTGTGATAGGATTATATAATGGAAAGAATGCAGCATTTTAACACTCACGTCTGCGTGATGTTTGTTTGTAGATACAGCATCCTTAATCCGGATAGATGTTCACACATGAAGATATTCAGATGTTTAGCTCCCTTATTCACCAGCTTCTGTTTCCAGTTTTCCCATTCAACTTTAAATGGTGCCTTAGATGTCAGAATAAAACTGCTGCACAAGAAGCTGGCAAATATGAAGCTGGACTTGTCTTGTCCTTCTTACTTTGTTTTGAAGGGCTTACAGTATTTTTGACTCACACATTTATTTGCTGATGTGTGTGATTCTGTTGCTACTGGAGAAAACGCACCAACATAACAAAGTTGAAGCTGTTTTGTACTGTTATTTCAGGGATGTGGCTGCAGCCCTCGACAGGAAAGAGAGTTTTGACTTTGATGAGATGATTTATGTGGTGAGAGTATATGTATATATGTATACACTTTCTTCCGGTAGAAATCAGAGGTGCACAATTAATGATTTAATGTCAGTGCTGGTCAGTAGAATTGTCTACAGCATTAGTACACGTAACTAACTGGATAATGTTAATTCTACTGCTTTAGATTGTGTATAATACATATTCATAATGTTACCTTTTTGTGCTGTACATTGTACTTGGTTTTCTACAGTATTTATGTATCTGGGGCCCAATTTAGGTTTTTTCATATTTAGCATTTACAAATATTTAGTAATAATCAGTGATATGTGTGTGTACATGCTTAGCTCCTGTGTTCCTGAAAAGATGCTTTGTTTTTCTTTCTTGGTAGACAGATAAGAGTCAGTCTGTCCATTTCCAGCAGCTATTTCAGATCCTGAGGATGATGGGTCATCACTGGGCTAATAGGTGAGCTCACTGACCTTCTAAATGACTATATATATATATATATATATATATATATATATATATATATATATATATATATATATATATATATACACACACACACAACCATATAAAAATAAAACTTAGTCAGTGTACAGCTTGTATTAATTTCTTCTGAAAATAACTCACAGCCTATAATGTCCAAATAGCAGGCACCACAAGTGAGTACAACTCACATTGAACATGTCTAAATTGTGTGACCACCATTATTATCTAGCAATGCCTTAGGGGGATGGAATACACCAGAGCTGCACAAGTTGCTACTGCAGCCCTCTTCTACTTCTCCTTGATAGACAAAACGGGCTTGAGCAATGAATTGTGGGCATAATTTGCTTATATCACTGATGCAGACGGGAACCCAACCGACACCACAAACCCAGTATGCAATCAGTGTTATAAATCTCTCCAGTGCAAAGCAAGCAACACCAGCAACTTGGTTAAGAATTTGGCCGACAAGCACCCTGAGCTCTACAAAGAGCTGAGAAGTCGACAACTTAAGCCTGGCTTACACTACAGGATAACAGGGCTGATGTTGTGGCTAATTTGCTCTTCCCAACAATCGCAAGAGGTCTCCCGATTTTAGGGTGATCTTAAAAGATTATCTTCCCAGATTATCCTTTACTGTGGGGAGTCAGTGATCCAATCTTTATTCCTCAGATCTTCTCACAGTGCAGTCGGGGATTGTGAATCGTAAATATGAAACATGTTCAATATTTACAGTGCAGAATCCTGTAGTATAAAATGTGCCTCTTTTAGCAACATAAATATCACTGATCAAACCTTCACAAAAACTGAAAGTGTAGCTTTGTGTAAAAAGTTTAATTAAACCTTTACAGGATAATTTAGGCTAATGGATCATATCAGATTATATATATTTCCTTTTAATAAAGATTCTCACACACACACACACACACACACACACACACACACACACACACACACACACACACACACACACACTCTCCCGGTTCAGAGGGCTGATGTAAGTGAGAGTGTCTGAGTTTAAGCTACAGGCAAGACCAGTCTGGCAGCTCTGTCACCCACCTACACTAAACTGGAACCGTTCTCCTTATTGTTTAGAGCACTTGTGTTTGTCACTATTTTTCAAACATTGAAAAAATAATCACCAGATTAATAAAAATAATCATTATTTACATACTGAATATTTAAAAGATAGCTTAACCAACTACAACAGTGGAATTGTGAAAAACTTACATCATGATGTTGTCTGAGATGATTATCATTGTATGTATGTGTTTGTAGCATACCAGATAAGGTCACGAGTGGGTTGTCATATATGACAGTTAACGCTGAATAACTTTAACGTCATAACAGTTCTGCTTTGTTAGATAAAGGTGGAGTAACCTGTTTAATGTAGCCGACCTCTGAGCTTACTGTGCTGGTCAGGACTGCTCCTGACTGCTCACACTAGGAATACAGTAAGTTTAATACTGTCTTTTACAACTGATGTTGCCACAAAGCAGCTTTACGAGCCAGCCAAGAGCAACAGGGGCAAGAAAAAACACCTTGAGAGCAAGAGGAAGGAATCTTGACAGGAACCACACTTAGATAGTGACAGATTAGACAGATTTAGATAGTGTCTTCTGCTAATTGTAATATATCTAGTTTCAATATTTTAGTGTTCAGTTAACATTTTACGTTATTAGTCATAGTTATGGGTTTGTAGGTTGGCACTATCTATTATATTAATCATACTAGATTACATAGTACTGTCTCCGATCTGTTCTAGATTTAGGTTAATACTTTGTAGTAAAAGTACTTAATTTAGATAAGTATTGTCTTTCCTACATTTATGTTATAGTGTATTTTCTAGTATAATTACTAGATTTAAGATCTTACTAGATTTTTGATCTGAGACAGTGCTAAATTTAACACTATGTTTGTTAATTTTCACATTGGTATGATTAACCTCCTGCACATGACATTGACATTGCGAGATATTGTACTGCGGCCTGTGGGTCCTGCAGGAATCACTGAGGAATGCAGACTCACTGTTATGAAACCAGTTTGAGATGACTTTTGCTTTGGGACATTTGTCACTAAATTAAGTAGCCATTAAAGGATGGTAGATAGAAGATGGTGTGTCCCTTGATGGTTATCAAGGGACACACATGGTCAGTGACAACATTTAACTAGGTTGTGTTCTCAGCCTCTCAGCTTGACTGACCGAAGTAGAACCCGACTTTCTGCTGTTGTAGCTCTGAAAGTTGGACATGGGCATGTTTTTTTTTAATATTGTTTAATTTTGAGTAACTCTAGAGATTGGTGTGCATCCCAGGAGACAATATTACTAAGCTATAGTAGTCAAGTCAATTTTATTTATATAGCGCTTTTTACAACGATGTTGTTTCAAAGCAGCTTTACAGAGTTTTGAAAACAGTTATAACATATATCCCCCAGTGAGCAAGCCAGAGGCAACAGTGGCAAGGAAAAACTCCCTCAACTGGAGGAAGAAACCTTGGGAGGAACCAGACTCACAAGGGGAGACCCATCCTCCTCTGGTCAAACAGTATTTACAGTTTGAGCTAAATACCAAAGAAAGGAGCCTCTGTTTGAAATCTGGATAGCAAAGCTTTAGAAGCTGCACAGATAGAGGCAGTGTATGACTGAGGCAGTCTCTGGCTGAGGCAGTCTCTGACTGAGTTTTTATGTTAAGTGGGCGTGAGCTGAAACAGTCCCATCCTATCTCAGTGCTGGTGCATCTGGATGGCACAGTGATGTAACTGAGGGTGTAGTAGTAATGGACAGGTGAGCTGGCTGGTGATGGTGGGGTGATGGCCCGATGATCAGTCCTTCAACAGCGTTCAACAGACGAGAGGACAGTCATTTCCTCAGGAAGAGTAAAGAGAGAGAGTTAGTTGGGCTCGGGAGTAAGACTGTAGAAAATATGAATTTTCAGAATTTTAGAGTGCGGCAGGCGACTCCGGCAGATCTAGCTATAACAGCCTAAAATAAAAGGAGAGAACCAGAAGGTAACATGGACATGAGAGTACCCTGAGACACTGGGGTCCCCCCACTCCACCATCAACAAACCTGTGTGATCGCGTGAAGTGGTGGAACAACAGCACCAACATCTCAGTTTACCATAAACCTCTGTGTCCAAGAAGATCTCCTGCCTTTATCTAAAAGAGAAGATTAATTACCAAAAGCTACACTAAACAAGTATGTTTTCAGTCTAGACTTAAATATTGAGACTGTGTCAGAGTCCCGAACATTAACTGGGAGATTATTCCACAATTTTGGGGCTTTGTAGGAAATTGATAGTAAGTGGAAATTGATTTAGATTAGTATTAGTAGGTCTGATTGTTGATCATGTGTTATGCTGTAGGTGTGTTCATGTTCCGTTCGGGTTGGTGTTGGGGATGAGTTCGCGACTTGGTGAGGTGGTGCTGCTGGAGGACGTGCTGAATGAAGCTCGCTACAGGATGCTGCAAAACATGCAGAAAGCCAAGAGTAAGCACACAGACATACATACACACACACACACACACACACACACACACACACACACACACACACACACACACACACACAGAACTCAACAGCCATGATTCAATAACATAAATATACATTTTAAATATTAATATTATGCATTATCATAAATATTATTTGTGATAATGCATGTTCTATTTATACTGTTGTCTGTTGTACTTTTTGTGTTTAAGAACTTTGGGAATCTTGTTTCTTTCTCTCTAGCCTCAAAAGAGCTGTCTGATCCAGAGCTTACAGCAGAGCAAATAGGAGTTAGTGCACTAATAATACAGGTACATTTAATTGTCCATGCCTTGCTCTTTGATCATATAAGTCTACTTTACCATATCTAACTCTTAGATAATATAGGTACATCCACTTGACCATACCTTGCTCATAGACCATATAGATCAGTATAGATATAAATAATATTGATTCAATTTACAAGTGCATCTAAATGGCCTTATCCTGCTTTCTGACCATATAAGTATATCCACTTCACTATAACTATATCATTTTACGAGAGAATAAAATTGGATAATATCTTGCTGGTCCTTGTCGGCAAACACAGTGCAAACAGTCAACACCCATAGACACAGAGAAACTATCCGCTGACTCAAACTGAACCTTATTTGATTAGTCATGTAAACAGAGAACAGGCCTGTGTGAAGAAGCCCTGGGTGACGCCTGTTTGAATAAAAACTTGACTGTTGACTCATTGCGAATCTTAAAGGCAAACAATCGTCTAAATACGACTTCTTTTTTTTTTTTTAGATAGAACACAGCATAGGGCCAAATGATGTTTATGTGTCAGATGTGCCATTGTAGATGTGAATGCTTACTTAACTTCAGAAGTCTTGTGTTTTGCTACATTTAACATGCCATTTTACATCTATTTAAAAACAGTTGCATAATTACATGACAATTACATTACATATAATTTGCAGTCTGTATGAATAGGTTCCAGTTTGCACTTCTGTTAAGTCAGTAATAAACAAGGGGTAAACAGAACAAGACTGCACATGCAACCTGTTCCAATTTAAATAATAAAAAAAAAATCTGTGTATCTAAAATGTTTAGAAAGTATCAAATCTGCTCTTTCCTCATAAGACTTATCAGCGTAATCACTGTCAAAGCATGACTTTAATTATCTGCACTTTCTAACTCTAAATAGGTTCAAACTGTCTCAACAACCTGCTGCAGGTTGCCAGATTTGGCAAGGTCCTACAGAAAAGTGTTTTATGCTGCTTGCTATGACAAGAATTTTTAGCCATGTTTGTATCTTGTACTATTTCAAGTTTGTTTTCAATAATACATGTCCAATAAAGATTTATGTAAAATATAGAGATATTCCTAATTTTCCTCACATAATATATAAAACATTTAATATACCCTTATTGATTGATTGATTGATTGATATTTATTTAGTCTTTGGGGGACGGGGTGACCCACTGCTCCTTTATTTTTGATTATGCTGTTATTCTGCTAGCTGCAGTACTGTAGATTGTTATATTGTACACTGGTATTACTGTGTTGTTACATTAGATGCCTAAACATTTTAGCAGTTTACATCACTGGTATGTCACTGTGACAGTGTTCCATAGAGTGCAGCGTTTCTTACTGTCTGCTATACAATATGACAGTATTATAAATAATATATAATATTTACAATTCTAAACTGTGCACCATAAAAACAGTTGAGTTTTCATTTATGAGTAAATGATGTGTAACTTGTGGTATATGTATGTGTGGATGTGTTTCAGGATTTTAAAGGGTTGCTGATTTCTGATTATAAGTTTGATTGGCAGAAAGTCCTGCAGACTCAGGGAGACACTGGAGTGTTCCTGCAGTACTCACATGCTCGCCTGCGCAGGTATTCAGTCTCTCTGAAGGCTCCCTGTTTATCATACACTAATGTAGCTGTATGTATATATTTGAACTGTGCTGTGGCTCCAGCTTGCTAAGGATGCACGGAGGTGGGAATCACACGCACTTCAATCCGACTCATCTTCAGGACAACAGAAGCATCTCAGTCCTGCAGCACCTTCTGAGGTAGAATGTTCCTCCTGTAGCAAGAATATGATAGTTAGATATTCACATCAGATATCTGTCATGGTAGTTTAGCTTAGTTTACCCAAAGTCTTATTTAATCTCAAATAAGGGTTTACACAAAGTCAGCAATCTGCAGACAGTTGTTGTAATACTGATCCACACACCAAGGTTAGCTTTAGTACATTTAATTGAATATTTAATTTATTAAATTTTAATTGATTAATTAAATATTATTACCAGAGTGAAGAAGGCATTCAATGAAATGTAGGTGATTCAAATATGGATAATAGGGAGAATAGAAACATCACATTCGCCTGACACAACTACTAGAGTTTTCTGAAACTCAGAGAAAGCTATTTATAGAAGATAAAGCTAGAAAACAAAGCTAGAGCATCTGAGTTTGAATGGAAAAAGGATTTTAGGCTTACATTCACAGAAATGGAATACAAATAAATTAAGCATTCAGGACTAGATCAGAGGCACATGTGTGCTCTTGAGTATTTACCTTACTGCCTCTTGAAGGTAAGAAGAAAGACGCTGGTCTGTGCAGAGGAGGATCCAGACTGGAGTGGTGGTTGGGAGAGTTTAACTCCAAACAAGGCTTTTGTCTGGTTCAGTTGGCATGAAGAACTTAGCTGGGTTTTAAGTGGCCTTTGCTGTTGGTTATTTCGGCTGACAGGCAGCTTGCAGCACACCAGGCTGATCACTTGGGCTCACACACGGCTGGTCACCTCTTTTGGGAAGCATAAAAAAAACGATGTTGGCTTATTTTGATCTTGAACTGTAATAAACAGACCTTGCAGGCGAAGGTAACAGTGGACAGTGTTGTGTTCTAATGAATAATGCATTTCTTTCCCTGCTAGTTTCCCACTTTCACAGACTATCACGAAATATCACTAAAACATGACAGCATTTCATTTTCATATGGAAACTTTCTAAAATTTCTATATTAAAATAAATCTGTCTACAGTTATACTGGGATTACTTTACATAAGAGTTATATTAAACTCATTTACCTCTAACGGTCCTGCTGCTACTACAACTAAATATGAGATTGCCAAACTACTAATAATTATACTTTTAATTATAATGCATTAAAAAGGTAAATCTTAATTGAAGAAACTGGTTACAGTTTAAGAACATGCTGATGTCTTAATAAATTCAAAAGGGAAACAGAAAAAAACAAACAGACTGACAATTCTAAAATGAATTCAGAGAGAGAGAGAGAGAGAGAGAATAGACAGTTTAAGAATAAAGATTGCCAGTCTATTACACTACTGCTTCTTGCTCACAGCTGTACACAAGGCTGTGAGTTTTGGCCTATCTAAAGCCAAAAATATTAGCATAGATAACAACTAATAAAGGCTAAATTTACTTTCCTAAAAAATTAAAGGGAATAACAGTTTTATTTGATTTGATTTCTTATTTGTTTTCTTTCTCATGTTAAATTTCCATGTAATAACGAGTCTAATGTTTATGTTCATAAAACAGCAAGTAATACCTATATCTGTCTGTCCATATAACTTTCTCTTTTAGGTATGATGAGGTTCTTCTTCAGTGTGCATTAGACCTGCAGCCGCGACACCTGGTCAACTTCCTTATCACTCTTTGGTACAAACCAATAATAATTATAATAATTAACTCATAATAAATAATGAATAATAACTGTGGCTTTTAACAAATGGGAGTTAAATGTACACAGAAACTTAAATCCACAAATTAGCTTCTCTAATGCTTTTGTTTTCTCAGCCACCTGGTATCATCTGCTCACAGAGAACTCCCAGTGAAGGGGAGTCCTGCTGATATGGCTCAGGTACCATCACATTACACCACCATTACTTCACCTTACACCAACACACCCCCCCCATTGTGGCACCACCATTACACCATTATTACCCAATCTTTACAATACCGCTACATCACTGTTACACCACCATGACAGTTATGACACCATCATTACACTACCCTTACACCATGGTTACACCACATTACACTGTCATTACCTCATAATTACACCACCTTTATACTACCACTGCACCAATACACCATTACACCACCACGGTAACATTGCATCACCATAACATTACACCACCCAAGCACCATAACAACTACCACCTTAGTAAGGTTGCACCACCATCAATCTGTGTGATAAAGAATTTTATTAGAACTGACTAAATGATTTCTTGCTACAAGGCAAAAGGTGTTTTTTCATTTCTCTCTCCTGGTGACCTTGCCTGTTTTTCTGATTGACAGGCCAGACTACGTCTCTTCTCGTGCACATGTTCTGTCCTGGCCAATGGGATGAAGATTCTGGGCATCAGACCAGTGGATAAAATGTGAATGTTTTGATTGACTAAATAAAAAAGAAATACTGTACACACTTTATGTAGCATTATCTGTTTTGTGGCTCTGATGAAATTACAACATTAAACAACCATGCAGAATATCCATACATCCTTTAATGACCTGAAGAACTGATTTAAATTGTTTTTTTTTACCCAGGTGAGAGAGGTATGTTTAGGTTCTGACACTTCTAGTTTCAATAAAGCTGTGGATATTAAAGCAATCATACCAACGTATTAGCAGTTCTGTTGGTAATAGCATCAGTACTGCTTGTTGTAATCACTAAACTAATAGTACACATAAAGGTCTACAAGGGTGTAATGCGGATGTTCAGTGGGTCAATCATTACTTTTTTAAAAACTTTTGAAAAGTGTTACTTTAGAATTTAATTATAATATAAAGTGTTTGAAACGTTTTCTAATAATCAAATCTGTATGTAAACATTTTTATTATTAAAAGCATTGTGTACCTGTCTGTCCGAATGCCGAATGTCTAAACAGAAGTCTCGGGGCACTTTTAGTGTAAAACACTGTTTATGACTTGACATATGTTTGCACATAGAGACTTGACTATGTTTGCACATAGACAGCACAGTTTTATATAAAACATGAATGTCTGTGAAATAAGTGAAATTTTAAATCCTAACTGTGAACAGTAAGGCTTTTAAATAATAACCACATTTATGTACTAATGCAGGCAATTTGATTGTGACTTGTTTTAACCCATAGGTTTTCGACCAAGTTCAGAGGGAAACCTGCTTTGCGATGTTTCATCCTGCAAATGTAGCCTGTTTTGTTGAATTATTCATCCAAAACAAAACCGTAAAAGAACACTACTTTACAGTCCATACAGGATACAGTCTTGCGGACATATTCCTTCTCCCTGTGAGCAACTGCAATAAAACATGATTATCAAAGTAAACACACATATTAATGCAGCCCATATGGCTCACATACATTCAACAGGATTAGCACTGAAGGATGAGTGTTAATAGGCTGCAATAGTGGCATTAAAGGGCAGTCCCAAATTTTTTAACCTAATATCTGTCTGCAGTGTCTGCTGTATTTGTAATGTACAGTGGATTACCACAGACAGTAATTTCAACATGTTACCCTGAACTTAATGTTGCCTGTTGACTTAATTATACACCTGTTTTGGGTGTCTCAGTTTTCTACTCTTTTCTAAGTTCAGGGAAAGGTGTTTGGATTATTTTCCATGGTGACAGACTGTACGCTACAGTTGCAGCAGACACAGATTATGTTATAAAAACAATTATTAGTGTGTGTTCTCCGGGTCGGCTCAGTTCATGTAGCAGATATAAAACACTGCATTCTACAATTCCAGAACTGGAATTCCGTGATTTGTCTGAAAATCCCCCAGTCTCTTTTTCGGGAGTCTTCACACTGATATCAGCTTCTCTTTGACAGTCTTGTTGCTGTCGACTCTCGCCAGAATGCTGGTGTCCTGCTTAGGCAGTCCATACAGGTAGATGGACATGCAGACCAATAACGCTCCCAAGGCGAAGGTCACAGCTGCAGGAAGAAAAACACTTGATTTAGTTTATTTATGCAGTTTAAACCACAACAAACTCTTTTTCTTTCATTGCAGGCCTCAAAAGCAGTCAATGAGGCAGTTTGACATAATGGCGTATAACATAATGAACAAGTTAATGTACCTCACTGATTATAAATGAAGGGAATTTGATGAACTATTTGTATGGAAATTAAGCTGCTAAAAGCCTGTTTTGAATTTCTTGTTTCCGTGATGTCATAAAAAAAGAACGCTGACTTCTCTGTGGCAGAGACAAATAGAATGATCCAGACTATTATCAGCCGATTGTGCAACATCTGTCATTGGTGACCTGCATATATTTTAAGTAACCGGTGCTAAAACAGCGAGGCAATAATGGAAAAAAATTCACTCGCAGAACTGTAACAATCAGTATCCTCCCTTTACCAAACCTTTGAAGTGTGTAATTAAAGCAAGGGTAATGTAAGGTAAACATGATTCTGGTCCTTAAATGAAAACATCAAAAATCGTTTCTTTGTACATTTGAAGAATTAAGAGAATGTACAAATCCAAGATTCTTGTTCCAAAACGTGAACCTATGTAGTGGAAGCACTCACTGATTTGCAGGCCGAAGAGCGTGACGGAGGCTATGGTGGACAAGACAATGGCCGCAGCAGCGCTGAAGCCCTTCATGATGTTATCGGTATACTTCACCACCACTGAGGTGTACAGACCACCAACACTTGCCAAAACTACAACACACAGGCATGCACAGGTCAGCGTGTTTATAACACTGATATAACAGCACTTCATTTAATTCAACATATTCACACACACATTGTAAACTGTAAATCTAATACATGGGTGCAGGAACATACGTGGGTATACATCCTATCTATACATATACATGACATCAAATAAAAATAAAAGAATTGTAAAAATATTTACAAAACTAAGAAACATTATTTATTGATTACTATAGATCAAATAAATCACTTCTATTCATTTGTGATATGTATTGAGATCTAGGGTTCCCTATACATTTAAAGTGTACATTATAAAATATTGTATATAACTCACTATAATTAATAAATAACTGCAGTTGAAAAGCTGCTGGCTTTAAAGGCTTTCTTCTAAACATAGTAAAGTCGAAGACTATCAGTTAACAAATCACAAAGCATTAATAAAGACATACAGACATACATACATGCGTGTGTGTGTGTGTGTATGCTCACAGATGACGAAGCAGACGGCTGGCGTGTATCCGTAGAAGAATCCTTTTTCCATCACCTGCGGCCCATCGCTCATATACACCCCCGCCAGAGTCACCACGATACCAGACAGATACATCTGAATGTTCCTCACCCACAGAGACGTATCAGAACTTTTCAGCACCTTCTCAAAGTACACACCTGTACAGAGGGAGAGAGAGATTGAGAAAAAGACATGGAGAACAAAGCAAGAGAGAGGGAAACAGAGAGAGCAAGGAGATACAGTAAGTGAGAAAGAGAGAAAGAGAAAGAAAAAGGTCGAGAAGTACAGATAGAAATGAGAGACATACAATGAATAAAAGAGTGTGAGAGAGAAAGGGATACATATCTTAATACATGGTACCCCAATGTTTTAAACCCTTTTATTGAATGAGTACGGTTCATAATCACTGACAGTGCTGCTATAGTGCTGATTGGTAAGTAGTTTAAAGTTCACATGAGTTCACACCTGCAAATCCAGAACACAGGACAGCTACAGCGACAGCCACAAACCCGAGGAATGGATTCTGCTCCACCTACAAAGAGATTTAACAAGAGCTTAATGTTATTGGGAGACATTTCCATACCTAATGGGTTCTGTAAGGTTGTGGAGAACACTCCAACTGAAGCAGAACTCACACTGTAACTTTATATGAATCATATCTGACTCATAGGTCAGTGTTTATTAGTAGACTAATAGTAACTTTTTTTATAAGCCACTAAAAAACCTACCAACACTATTTTAACTATTTCTCTTGTCCTGATACAGATTGGTAATTTAATTTCCCATTACTCCTGATTTCAAAGTGATACAAATTAAATATGCGTAGGATATGCGCCATAGTACCCGGTAATGCAACACAGAGGTGGAGGTGAGCATGCAGACTCATTACGCATCACTCATTACTCCTCTGTGTGCAGTCCTCCACCCCCGCCCTGTTCCGCTCAGTTTGCTGCTGAAAATGAGTGAAATGTGTTTCTAAATTCCAGTGCACTTGGTACAAGGCCTTGCCCTTTTCCACCATGAGCCACATTACCAAACACAATGTTAGGCCAGCTTTTGCATAAGTTACAATGTTACCAAACATGCAAATAATGTTAAACACAGGCAGGCTTATATAGGAATTTGGTGTTTGGGAAAATCTCCCTCTTTTTCACATGCTTATGTTGGCAGATATGCCAAGAAAGTACAAACACAAACTTGTCCCTATGAGAATGGAAACCAATACTTTACTATTTTTACTCTCCATATGCCTTACATTTACAGGTTTCTGTCACTGGGCCCACAAGACTAAAGATTGTAAATGAGCTCTGTTCGGATTAGCTGTCCTGTACTGTACCTCAGTCAAAAAGCAGCCCAGGCCGAAACATTCTTTAATACTGCAGTACTGAGTGGGCAGGGATAAGCTGCTGTAGGCTGAATACATGGAAATATTGTGGCATCAGCAAAGAAGACAGTGCTGGAAACAATGCTTTTTTGGAAGTGATGGTCTTTTATTAAACATAGCAGCAGAAAAGAACCACTGCCAGCACTAAACCAGGTCCACCCAATCCTGCTTCTAGGTAAACACTAACCCACCCAATCAACCCCACAGCTCAACACAACGAGTCACATCGAACACCTAACATGAACTAACATCCACAATCTACAATGGCACCTCACAAGAGCCTCTGCGTGTGGCCGCTTCCACACTCCTACGGAAACCAACAGCAAATGATCTTTAAAAGACATATTTGGTTGTGGTTTGTTTTCTGTGCTGTTTGGAGTGAGAGAATGCAGGTTTGTTAATTTTCGCACATTTTTTCTTGAGAAATCCAAGAAAGAAAGATGAATATCGAGCGAATGTCCAGCTTAAAATCAACTTTATGTTTTAGTAAAGCCCTATGCCTTAAACCAACTCATACACGACCAAAATGCTAATGACCAAGCACTAATCACAGCAGTAACTAATATCTCACTACAGCCTCATATGTGTAAAACCAATAAGGTTCGTACAGGCCATAATAACGGTCAGTACATGACAATCACTCCATTCACACTCACAGCAGTGCACAATAAGGTATACGCTAGGCACCATTTATGGACACCCCTGGTGATTTCACATTTTTTTAGATACAAAAAATATATTAAACTGACTTAAAATTAAATTAAACTGACGGAAAAATCAGAGCTCGCAACAGAAATCCTGAACGTTACCATGTGACGTCACTGGTGGACCACAGTGAACAACGCTGCAGTAAAACAGCATTGTGACTGACTTTGGGACTGCATTCCGGTGATATTTCTGAATTTGAATTTGAAAGAGCCTGTAATATAGGAAAATAGACTACCATATCACATGGTCCTGACACTTCTAGTCAAACCATACGCACAAAAGCAGTCAATCCTTAGTGTAAACAGTTCTTAAAAATAATTTAATTCAAATTAAAAGCAGTAATTTATTTCCAAAAACTAAACTGTTTGTATGTCGTCTGCTTTGTAAGGCCATCATAAGGTTAAGGAAACATTCAAGAACACTACGTTTACAAGCCTTCCACTTGTTCTTTGAATTATTCCTAAACAAAGCGTACAAATAACATTTTTGGAACAGTTTTTTAAGAATAAAGCGATAATAAAAACACACATTTTTTACAAAATTCTTAAGACACTTTTGTGAATCTGGCCCCAGGTCTCTAAACGAGAAACATCGCCTGTTCAATTCTCAGATGGGGTAAGCCAGCCCCTAATACAAATCCATTACACTAGATTAGATTATCACAATAATGCAGACCTGATAATATTTTAATTTCTCCCGTGTGCAGGTGAGTTTGCCGGTTTGTTCGCATGCCAACGGAGCAGGAATTTGGTCTTTAAAAATACTTTGATGTTGTCTTTGTCAGTTCTGCGGGTTTACTGAGGGTCAAATTACAGACATGCAAGAATCAACACATTGTTCCAGTATGCCATAAAACACTTCACAGTTTTACTACACCAACCCACCATAACACTAAACCTTGCCCATTTTATCAGTTCTACTTTTCATATAGGAACTCTTTACAGTTCTACAATTACAGACTGTAGTCCATCTGCTTTTCTGTACATTTCGTCACCCTGTCCTTCGATGATCACCACAGAGCAGGTATTATTTGGATGGTGGATCATTCTCAGCCCTGCGGTGAAACTGATGTGGTGGTGTGTTAGTGTGTGTTGTGCTGGTTTGAGTGGATCTCACATACCTCAGTGTCACTTCTGGACTGAGAATAGACCACCAACAAAAAAAACATCTAGCCATTAGTGTCTAGCGGACAGGACTAGCGGATAATTAACACACACTGTGCTGTAACAGATTAGATATCGTCTCTGACTTTACCTCTACAAGCTAAAGCAGCAAGCTAGGAGTGTCTAATAGAGCGGAGAGTGAGTGGACTTAAAAACTCCAGCAGCATAGGATGTTTTGATACTCAGCTTTCATGCTCTACATCAAGGAACACTTAAAATGAGTGTTGCGTGTGGAACTGTGTTCTGTGTGAAAACAGGTCATGTGTGCAATCTCACCTGGACTTTAGTGAGCTCAGCGGGCTTCCACTGGACAAGAGTGACCCCTGCACACAGCATGAACACAGAGAACCACTGCAGACGGCTGAGGGAGCGGTTCAGCATCAGCACTGTGCACAGGGCAGTGCAGGGGATCTTCAGCTGATATGTCACCTGAAGGAAAAAAGCACTTCAGCATTAAAGCAATGGTTCAGAGACATTATTATTATTATTATTATTATTATTATTATTGTGTGTACCTGGTACACTGCTGCGTCCAGGTTGCTCAGAGCGAGGAAGGCCATGTTGTTCTGAATGGCGTAAACCACTGATGGCACACTGAGCTTCAGCAGCTCTTTAGGACTCCTGAAGATGTGCTCCACCAATGTGCTACTACACCGGCTGAATCCGCCTGATTCTCTGAGGAACAGACACCGTTAACCCTTTGAACGGCACAATTATTATTCATTTATTCATCTGTTTGATGACTTAAACCACAGAATTATTATTCATCTGTTTATTGTCTTATAATATATAACATTTTTATTTGTTTATTGATCAGGTTAACCCTGATAAATACACAGTTAATTCTTATTTAATTAGATATCAACCTAAAAAAAACAGGCAAGACAGGTGTCAGAGGATAAAACTCTGACTGTTAAGAACACATAGCAGATTCCCACAGCCAACTTATATTAACAAACTACACCTATAAACCCAATGTAAACAAAAGGAACTGTGATGTGGACAGCTCAGTACTTAAACCATTGTGTCCACAGTTTATCGACATAATCGGAATGATGGTAAATAGAACACTGGCTGTACTACCGGGTGAATATCTCATTCAGGCAGCCATATAAGCACCTGGCTTTAAGTAAAGCTAAATATACACAGAAGAGATGGAACCAAATACGCTCAACAATGTAAAATATTGTGTTTGAGGCTGTAATGGAATTGGGATTCCATATTTCTTTAAGACTTTAAGAAGTGTGAATGTGATGTTATTGCTGGAGAAAGTCTCCTTTTTGAGTTTTTTTTCAGACCTACTACATAAAATATACATAGAAAATTGCAATAATAAAAAAATAATGAAACAAAACTAAGTAGGGTGAATACTGTACCTTCAAAAGGTACAGTATGTGTGAGTTTATGATTTAAGGGTTTGGGCAGCTCTGGTAGCTGTTTTCAATAATTTGTGTAAAATCTCACGGAGTGTAATATTCTGACCTGCACATCCTCCGATCTAGTCAATCCTCTCCTTGTAGCGTTAACTGGACAGTGTACCTGAAGCATCCAAATATCCTCTATTTATTTATCAAGGGAAAACAGCTATCCAAACCAACTTGGCCCTATGTGAAAAAGTAATTGCTCCTGAAACCTAATAACTGATTGTGAAACTCTTGGTAGCAACAACTGCAATCAAGCTTTTCCTATACCTGGCAAGGAGTCTTTCACATCTCTGTGGAGAACTTTTGGCCCATTCTTCTTTGCAGAATTGTTTTAATTCAGCCACATTGGAGCGTTTTTGAGCAGGAATGGTCTATTTAAGGTCATGCCACAGCACCTCAATTAGATTTAAGTCCGGACTTTGACTGTGCCACTCTAAAACCTTCATTTTCTTTTTTTCAGCCATTCAGAAGTGGACATGCTGGTGTGCTTCAGATCATTGTCCCACTGCAGAACCCAAGTATGCTTGAGCTTAAGGTCATGAACTGATGGCTGGACATTTGGACATCTGGTGGAGAGCAGAATTCATGGTTCAATCAATTACAGCAAGTCACCCAGGTCCCAGATCACACTACCTCCACCATGTTTGACTGTCGGTATTATATTCTTTTTCTGAAATGCTGTGTTAGTTCTACGTCAGATGCACACGTTCCAAAAAGTTCCACTTTTGCCTCATCAGTCCAGAGAATATTGAGTTTTGGGGATCATCAAGATCATCAAGCCTAAATAAACTGCTTTGTTTATGGTCAGCAATGATATGTTCTTCAGTTTGTCTGATAGTTGTTTGCAACATTAGCAACTAACTGAAAAACTTTAGGAGCTGCAGGTTCCAAACAGACATTTTCTATTTAATAATGAAGGTATTCAATGAGAATCAACAAGGATGTTTTATTTTGGCAGTCGTACGAGAGATGTATACACTCTGAACACCCAATCCTTACAGATTTTTCAGTCTGGTAAGGAATTCTGGGCATAAGGCAGATAAACTAGGCTACATGAGATCTGCTCTCCTGTATACGGCAAAATAAATAAGCTCCTCCAGAAGGAGAGCCAACGCTCCAAACCGGTAATATTTTGGTTCCCAAACAGGCAGATATAAAGGAGCATTAGTGCTACATGCCTTCTGTGTAAAATACAGCCATCTTTATAAATTATTTAGTAATATTAGACTGTAATTATACAGTAGCTATATTATTACTAAGGAGAATGTGAGCTGTGCAGTAAGACTACTGGAAGATTTTGGATTATGTAATCTCATGTATAAGATATTAAGAATTCTGGCTTCTTCAAATTGGCAAATTGCATCATTTGTGTTATAAGCCAGTCAGTCACAGGATGTGAGCAGAGTAAAATACTACTGAATTACATTATTTTTCGTTTTACTCATCGGTGCGGATCAGAATAGGAACAGGATCAGGATGGAATAATCTCATTTCTCACTGAAGGTGATCTTTGGCAAATCCTAATAAAACCTCATGTAGAAAATCAGCATCTAGTAGCAGCTGATATGCTGGGGGATGATGTTATCCGCACACTGCTTATAGCGGGAGTGTTTAACACCATCATGTGTACCGCCGTATTTGACATGATCATCTAAATTACCTTGCGAGCATTCCGAAGCTCAGGAACAGTTTGATAATCTCTGTGAGGCATACCGCGGTGGTGGAGAAGTACAGATCTGATGATACCGTTCTGGTGTATCTCAGTGCTACTGTGTAAGCAGCAGCAACCAGAGTCATCACCACCAAACAGTACACCTTAAACACCACGCTCACCGGCTCTGCAGGACAAACACCACATAAACAAGCAGGTTAGTGAAGATGGAAAAGTGGCCCGCTTAATTAACATAAATAAAAAAGAAATTATTAAAAAGAATTCTCTCCAGGATTTATTATGGCCATATTATAAGAGGAACCAAATGACAGTAACAAAAACTGCCAGTTTATTTAAAATGTAAAGAGAAATTAAAAACAGTCTTGTACAAATTACATTACAGCTGTTTGGGTACATAAAGCATCTCAAATGCCATAATAGAATCTTAAGAACAAATTCAACAGTAAAGCATGGGCATCCTTAAATGCTTATTCACAGACTTCCAGTGCAGGTCTGGTCTGAAGATGCTGGCGCTGCACTGTCATTCATTAACAACTCATAGCTGAACAGCTAACAAGCTGTATCCACATGTAACTGTCCTATTTACACTGAGCTGCAGTATAAAACACAGCAGTGCTTACTGAAATAGCTGATCTGTTCTTACAGAAATACAACTAGTAATGATAAACACAGCTAAAGGTGCTAACGCTAACGGCACTTTATTTCTTTATATAAGATAATTCTCTTTTTTTCACTCACCGTTCGCCATGGCTAGATATCCTTCAAAGATGAAGAGAGTTAATTAGTTATGTTATTGTGAATAAAACAACTGCCAGCATGTCGATCCGAGAAACAGAGGATCTCAAACAAACGATGCGACCAGCGAGACACCAATGAGCATATCAGTTAGAGGGACACTTTCATAATAAAAGTCTCTCAACGCTATCTCCCCTCACGTGACGGACAGCTGACGTTATGTCGTCATTTTGTAGTCGGCCAGGTTGTCATGCCCGTATTTGGCATTCCGTGTCTAAACTGGATTATTAATTCATAAATTGTTTCTTTAATCTCCTTTATCACATTCTGTAATTATTTTTGAAAACTTTACTTAGAAGAATCCCATATATGAAAAAAATCTCCCTAATATCACTGGATCCTCTAAATTACAAGCTTGTTAAGGAGTTTTACTATTAATAACCTCCTGTTGATTGTTGGCGAATGCTAATGCACATCAAATTAACGTCACTGAGCTGCATGAAAGTAAGACAGGCTAGGCGGTCCTCCATTCATGCCTTTTAATTCTCCAGGAAGCTGATTCCACCTAAAATGGCAGTTATTGTAATACCTCAGACACCAGAACGTAAATGCAGGGCCATTTAAGATGGAATGGGAAAATATGAACAAGAAGCTGGAGAATGTCGTTATCAGAAAATGTTTCTAGCATTAAAAGAATAATTAGGATGTTTAGATGGTAATTTAGTAGTGATATAAACCTGAGTGCAGAAGCTTGTAGTCTACATTACTTAACAGGTGCCCATTTTCTTTTTCTTTTCTTACTAATTTTAAGTTCCCTCATTCTGTGCATACATCATCGAACGGGCAAAGCGTGCTGTTTGTGTGGTTTTAAAAAGACTACCTGTCCTAAGACAATTCAGTGGCTGTATCAACAGGCGTGTTCGACTTCACGCGGCGCCCGATACTTCTTTTCTTTCTTTCTACTATTTTCTATTGCGTCCACTTCATCAGCTATAAAGAGCACAAACACCGCGAGATGGCGACTGTCCGACTTGAGGCTCTTTTCTAACCTCCTCCCCAGACACAGCTGTATCTCGAACACGCCTATTGGCTTACCTGTAGCATTCATTTTATAACAACACCGCAATTTTGAGGAGCCAGTGACATATAGGAGAAAATTGTACACAGAGCAAAATATAAACTTGTTTATTTACCCCATAACGTGATTGAGGCGCTTTTTTAAAATTCCATTTATTTTTGTAACATTCATTTTAGACCCGGAGTACCAAATATGGGCATAACAACATGGCGCCGACTACAAAATAACGATACAACAATTCAAAATAAAAGTCTCCGGTCACACCTTCAAAACTGTTTCAGGATGTCTACAGGGTAGAGATGAGTATAATAATAATAATAATAATAATAATAATAATAATAATAATAATAATAATAATAATAATAATAATCCAACTGTGTGATACAGAGACACCTTTTACGGGACAGTTTCTCAATAAAAGGCTTTCAAGACTATTTAAAATCAGTTGGACCTAGCTGCTTTTAAAACATTTACATTTATTCAGGTTATGAACATTTTTAGAAGTCCCTGTTAAAACATGAAGTATGATTTTAAAACAAAAGTTATTTTGGTAATTATTGTGGTTTCAAAATACAGTGACCTTAACCACAGAATATTGTATGTGCCTGAATGCTGTCCACAACTATATATTTATGTACACAAATCAAAACAAATCTAAAATGTTAGAGCTGATATTGCTTTATTACTTTATTAAGGATGAATGTGAAGCTACAACAGAAAACAGACTTAGCTTAAATAAAGAGATGCTCCCTGAATTGCAAATTTAGCTCTCTTGCAAATGCACTGCGCTGCAGCAGCAGAAACATTTTAGTTAACACAATATGTAATATACATAAAGAAGCTAAAAAAGGAAGAAGGTTTCCTAAATTACACTTAGTACTGAGACGTTTTGCACCTTTTTTCTAGCCTGTTATGAATTTCCTGGTGTTTTTTCAAGTGGTCAGCTCGAGAGAATCTCCTTCCACACTCGGAGCAGGAGTGGGGCCTTTCTCCGGTGTGGATGAGCGTGTGCTTTTTCAGTTGTCCACTCCTTCCAAAGCCTTTTCCGCACCAAAAACAAAAGTGTGATTTGACCCCAGTGTGAATACGCAGGTGTATTTTTAGTTCTTCTCTAGATTTGAAGGTCTTCTTACACTCTGCGCAGGAGTGCGGCTTTTCTCCAGTATGAACCCTCTCATGAGTCCTGAGCCTTCCTGGCCTTAAGAACCCTTTTCCACACCAGCCACAGCGATGAGGCTTCTCGTCACCATGTGTGTGCATGTGTTCTGATAGCTGATTACTGGTTCTAAAGCTCTTCTCACAGTGGGAGCACTGGTGAGGCTTCTTTCCAGTGTGAATTTTCAGGTGAACATTGTAGTGTCCAATCTGAGAGAAGCTCTTTCCACACTGAGAACAGCAGTGAAACTTTAATGGGTGACGTTCTGGTTGATCTTTCTTCTTTAACACTACTTTCTCTTCACCAGGTTCTCCTCTGTTCTTCTCGGTTTCTTTTGTAGGAACCACAACAAGCTCTGCTAATATAAACAATGACAAACATTTGACTAAAAATAATTTCTCCATTTTAATCACATCATTTTGTTCTCTATTAAAGTTACTCTTAAAAATAAAAGCTGGCAGAAAGTAAGAGTCCCATATAATTTTACTGTTAAATGCAAGTTAATGTCTATATTTGTGTTGTACACATGGTGACTCCTAGTTTCCATCACCACCACTGTAAAGAACATCTGAACTATTTCATAATAAACCACTCTGAATCACTTTCTATACATCTCAAACACTTAAAGCTGAGCTTACAGTGCAAAAGTTTGAGTGCAACTGAGTATACAGTATTGCAATATTTTGCATAATAGTATTGTATCAGTACACAGACCAAGTATCTATTTTTATTAAATAAATGTAACACAGACGTCAGTTTGTCTGTTCATCACTCCGCCCATCCATGAATCTGTTAGTCTTTGCATCAGTCAGTGATCTTAAATATCTTAATAACATCGTGTCATGGAGCTTTGGTGATTCTGTCATTGGTAAAATAAATCAAAGGGCTTGCTCTAGACTCTCAAACCCCAGGATTGGCAGAAAATATGTGTAAATATGTGTAATTTATTGATACAGTTCACAATTTAATTATTTAATTTTCTGCTTAACAGACTGAGTGCCTGTCAGTGAAGATAAACAGGAAGCATCTGTCTAGACATGGATACTGTGGAAACCCCCATTTTAAGAACCACTCTACCAGAAATCTGCCTTGATTTCAACCTTCAACCTTACACACGAGCACAAAGAAATGGTAAACAAAGTAATTCAGAGTGCTCTGGTGTGAAAGAATTGTTCACAATGGTGCAGCTTATTCCGCTTAGCCAGATCATTTTATTTAAGGATGTTTCATATATCATTAACCCCTGTCTGTTTTTTGTTCTGTCTGTCTGTACAAGAGGCCTCTGCATGTACCAACACACTCCTAAAAGTGTCCATGTATGTAGGATGCCTTGTCCTTACCACCATGTCACCTTTACCCTTGAGGCACATTCTAATTTATCTAGTATGCAAAAGATAAAGGTGAATGATCATACCCTCGTTTACGACAGGAAACTGATTTGACTGTTACTGCCTGGGGCTCAAAGTGAATTTGAATGAATTAGAATAACAGAAAAAAACAGTATCTTCATTTCTTTGGCTCTCATCAAGCTCAAGTTGATATGAATACACTGCATTGAGACATAGTTTATTGATAGTTTTGTAAAGATTTTGGTCTTAAAATCCTTTCATGCTGGAGGGATACATATTCCACATAAAACTCTAAACTCAAAAGACACAAGTAAGTTCTCTGCTGGTATCAATAGTAAATAAAATGTCTATATTTGTGTTGTAGAAAGGTGACAGTCACGGTTAAAAACAAAATTTAAGCAGCTTAGATAAGCAACACTGAACCGCAATAAGGAGATTTTTAAACAAAAACACACAAAATACAACATACAATTTCTTACCAACATCCATAACGAGGACTTTGTGTTAAATGTCGTGGAACATAGGAATTTCAGCCTTTCTGTTTTCTGGGTGGATCGTCACTCACACAGTTTGAGAAGAGACACACACTCAGTTTCCTCTGCTCTCTCAGTTTATTCTCACTTCTCATAAGACTTTCATACTTGAATTAACATGTAATCATGAGCTCTTGGGCTTAAGGCGACCCTCTCGCCCCTCTAGTCGTCTTTAATGTCGACACGTTTTCCTACTTTGATACGCTCTCTTCCTCTTTCGACTTTCCGGCTTCTCTTTCGAAAGTAGCCTGTTTCAAACGCTTTCTGCCTTATTCTGCTAGGCGGGAGCGTCCTGCTACATTTTTTATTGCCATTACAACATGGTCTTAGTTAATCATTTCCAGAACACTTACACAACATAGTTAGCATTTTAATATTCGCGGATCTAATATACTGATCCACTCTTTTTACTATTACTTTGAACATCACTTAACCCAACACATCACACTCACACCCACTCCTCATTAGAAACCTCATTCAAATCCACATGTGCAGGGTGCTTGTAAAGCAGCCTTCAAAATAAAAGACCTTCCAAGTATCCGCTCACCTTATCCGAGACAAGCTCTCCCCGAATACAAGCAACTCAAACGGCGAGAAGAGCTGTTTTAAGCCATTTCAAAAGAAACCAACCACTTGAAGAGCCACAACATTTTATAATCCACAGCTGTCAATATGCGATAAAATATTATAATAATATAAGATAAAAATAATATATAGTCTATTTTCAAGTCCAAGTGTTCTTTTAGTTCTTTTAAAGTAATTCATCAAAATGTATAACCCAGTACATGCAGACTTTCTTATTAATGCCTTAATGCCTCTGCTCAGTCCTATAATTAAAAGTGGCTTTTAGTCTATTTAAAGCTGTAGGTTTTGGTTGAAAGACTTTCAGCCTTGCTTAGCTTCTTACACCAGTCAAGCCTATGGATTGTCTGGCCCGTAGAGTTGTGAAGGATTCACCCCTTGGGTCCCTAGTTGCTATAGAAAAAAAACTGCATTTCTTGGCTGCATGTGAAGGGGCCTTCAAAATGGAACAGTTGCGCCACTGTGATGCAAACAGCCTTCAAATGCAGCGTCCAAAGGATACAACCCCTGAAACGGGTCACAGCTTATTATGCCTAAACATATTCCAAATTCTTCCTTTACAGTTATGGTCAAAACCTAATAGCACCACCTAATAGTGTCAGTTGCCGTTAAGCACAAGAGCTGGCTAAGCCGCACATTGCATAGTTATTGAAATCTGTGGCAATCCCAAGGGCTCCCATAGATTTGTATACATAACATGAAGTCAAGATGATAGCCAGTCTAATTCAGTAGAATATACACTAATCAGTCATAACATTAAAACCACCTCCTTATATCTACATATATTGTCTGGTTTATCAGTTCCACTTATCATAGAGGAACACTTTGATGTTCACCAATTACAAAATGTAGTCTGATTCGATGCATATGTTGGTTGAAAAGCATTGGTCATTTGCTGCGTCCAAAATCACCTACTAACACAGTAGTTACTAGATTCTACCCAGTACATCGGAAGAACTACGCCCTGCCATATTACTACAACTACTTACCTGCTTATTTAACATGTATCTGGAACCTGCAGCCAGAGGCCATCAAGTAGTTGCTCAGAGACAATGAATCATGAATAATTTTTTACCTCAGAAAATATGCTGTACAGCTAACCTTGCAACACTACACTACTACACACATTTAGTGTGCTTAGACAGTAATACAATGAATGTGAATGGCAAAATTATAAATCAGTCATATTTCAATTAAAATTTAATTAGAAACAAGTAGGATGTGGGAGATGTGGAAAACAATTAATTTCAAAACCTAATTAGGTTCAAAACTTGATAGCACTATCTAGTGTCAATTGCTTTTAAGTACAAGAGCTGGCTATTGCCTCACATTGCCTAAGGGTTCCCATACCTTTCTATATATTAGCTGAAACCAAGCTGATATCCAGTATAGTTAATTTAAAGTAATTCAATAGAACATATATCCCAGTACATGCAGACTTCCTAATTAATGCCTTAAGAAAACTATTTAGTCCTCCAGTGAAAGTTAGCTTTCAGTATTTTTAAAGCTTAAGGTTTGGATGAAAAGCTTTAAAGGTTGCTGCTGGTTCGCAATATAGGCCATTTGAAGTGTCATATTATTCTATTATTGCTTAATAGATAATGATTTTTCCCCATCTTTTTCCCAAACAGTTAGGTGCAAAACCTGATATCTGTTTAGCTTATTTCCTTTATTCATCACTTAAAAGGTTACAGCCCAGTGGTTACTTTCCTTACTGAAGTCACAAAGGCCATCACTATTAGCAGATTTAAACAGAGTCAGATAGAGAGATAGAGTTCCTTTATTAGTCCCTGGTGGGAAGTCCAAGGGCTTTGGTAGCATCAATAACTACACACAATATGATGTAAGCAAGAAAAATATTTATAGAAGAATTAAGAACAAAGCTAACCATATAGAGAGCTTCCAGTGAGACACCACCCTTCATGTATTTGATTAAACTGACCAGTCATCTTTTGTTACTTATGGGTATAAAGGAAACAAAATAGCATTAGGAATTACACAGAACCACTTTGTGTTTCAATTCTTTTTAAGAGCTATAATTCCAGCATTTTCTGCTTGATATCATTGTCATACCAATAACAAATATATTCTCCTTCCTGATACATATTCTCCTTCCTGATAGAGGTGGATTGTCTTATATCCAATTTCCTTATCTTTTTAAAAATATAATAACATTTACTTTCGACTGCAATATAAAAAATAAAGGGGGTCTCAACATGGTGCAGCTTTACAGTGCATGTGTCGTGCAAAAGCTGGCAAACCTCTGCGAACCTTCATTTGGTCTCGATTATGAGCTGCAATGAAAAAGAAAAGTCTGTGATCAGTCATGAGAAAAATATGTGAAGCTAGTTCAAGCATTTTTATCTCTGACATCACTGACTGTATTAAGCATGACAAAAACAACTAACAGTGATGCATTATAATAAAACTTCTTGGGCAAAACTGAAATTCAGATTATACTAAGCTGAAAACCAGAAAAAACTCTTTAGGTTAGTTTGACAAAGCTGTTGTTATGGTACACCATTTTACAGTTTTGGTATATTTTTCCAGAGGGTTGCTAATGGTTACTAATATGTGTGCATACACAGATCAGCCATATGATTAAACCCACCTTCTTATAGCTACACACATTGGCTGTTTTATCAGCTCCACTTACCATATAAGAGCACTTTGTTGTTCAACAATTACAGCCTGCAGTCCACTTATTCACTTTTAATTTTTTACCCTGTTCTGTAATGGTCAGTATCCTCACAGGACTACCACAGAGCCGGTATTATTAAATAGCTGGATCATTCTCAGCACTTCCATGGAGGTGATGGTTGTGTGTTAGTGAGTTTTGCACTGGTGTGAGTATATACTTTGTATACTTACAAAGTATACAGAGAAACAGATGGACTACAATCTGTAATTGTAGAACTATGAAGTGCACCTGTAAGTATTTAAATGTGCACCTGTAAAATGGACAATGTGTGTAGATACAAGCTGGTTATGGCTGATCAGTGTATATCTGCTGAATGTATGTGAATCTCTATGTAAAGCCTATAAGGGTCAGTTGCTGAGTCTCATTTACAGGGCTATGACCATCAAAAGGTCTATTTCCTGGCTGCATAAGTAATAAACTCCAATTTCAAAAGAAATAAAGCGAGAAATGTGTCCTTCTTTTTGCTGAATTCTGAATTATTGGTGCCCTGCTGATTGCAGCATGCTAATAATGTTTTATTAAGAGATTTCAAACCTGTAGTAAAGAAAATCTCTTAGTTTTCAATATTAACATTGCTTCTCTCAAGTCAAATATCCTTCAAACTGTAAAAGTTCCACATGCCTGATAGTTTCACTGTTAATCTGGCGCTTGACAGTGAAGAGAACAGTTAGTTAAAGTTCATATCATTTCTTTTATTCTCATATTTCTCATTTAAAGTCTTAGACTTAGACTTGACAAAAGTAATTTTACACGGTTTCAGGAGCCAAAATTGCGGTGCATCTTTAAAAATACGTTTTGTTTACCTTAGAGTTTTGCTTGCCAATCCGGAACTCATACTTGGTGTTGGGTTGCAGGTCCGAGATCACCATGGTTTCTTCACCAGTTGGCCAGTTTAGTTTTTGCTCTTGTGCCTTGTCACCTTCACCCGCTTTCTTGTATGTAATAGGTTGAGAAGCTGCCTTGGCTGAGCGTCTGATGGTTATGCTACTTGCGTCGACCTCCACAACCTCCGGCTCGTGTTTGTTTTGGTAGTTCACGTAGTCCAGATGACAGCTTGTATAGAGTCTCACAGCAGCGCCTACATTGTACGGGTAGTTGATGTAGCTTATGATGGGTAGGTGGCGGTCAGCAGCACCTTTGCAAAAAAGTTTCAGAGACTCCCTCATTGACTTCGAGACTTCAGAAGATTTGTACCAAGGAGTTTTCTCTTTGACTGGTGGTGGCCGCTCATAAAGTTCCAGTTTAGTGAAGCTCTCTGAGTGCAGACAAGCACTGAGGGAGCTCAGGTAAGGGTCATCTTCTCCAAGGGAGGTGAACACAAATGCCCACACGCTTTTATTGCTGGGATCGAACAGCACTTTGTCGAGGTCCTCAGGAGCTATGATCTGAACATCTGGTACATGAATATCATTTATGTATGATTTCATGATGCTGAGTTCGGTCTCTCTTTCTTTGAGCCAGCTGTCCATTTGGGTGGGCCCAAAGGGTGAGTCTGCATGAAGTTTGAACATCTTCTCCAGTTTTTCTTCCTTCTCTGCTCCCTTCCTGATTTCAGGCAGGAGTTTGAACAGTTTGTCTTTCCACACAAGCATGTATTTCTCAATGTTTTCTTTAAACGCGTTCATCCTCTTAGTGATGTCGGTGGCCTGAATGGAGTTGCTCTCCTTTGAGATGTCGTTTGCTCTCATTTGCCCGGTGGTCAGCTGCTCCATTATGTTTCGTAACTTGATGCAGTTAATTTCACTGACCTCATGTTTAAGCTTTGGAGCAGAAGACATAACTTCAGAAAGTGGGACGAGCCAGAATTTCTTGGGCACTGCTTTCTCCTTGTTGGACCCGAGTAGTTTGGGGAGGTCTCTGTAGACTTTTACTGCCTGCTCAAAGTTGGTGGGGTTCTCCTCCAAGTCAAAGTCACCATAGAAGGTACACGCAAAGTTCTGCACTTTTTTCTTCTCTTCCTCTGTCATCTGAATCTTTCCTTCAGCATTGACTTCAAACAGGCTCATCTTACTTAGCATGGTATTTAGGTTTGTAGTGATGCTTTTTTTCTCTGTCTGAGTCGATGCCGTTTCACTGAACACCATCAACGCTTCTGCACCATACTCCACTCCGGTGATCACATGCGTGGCACTTAACTTGTGGATGGCCTTTCTCTTGCCCATTTGGCTCAAGTTAAGATGCTCGGTCCTGGTCATTACATGATACTGGATGGTTGCTCTGCACTCTCGCATGGAAGAAGATCTGTCGTTCAGGTAGGTGGACGAACCCCCAATCTTTACCAGCCCTGCGTGCACGCTTGCACTAAGAGAGGTACTTATTTGCAGTAGTTTTGCTTTTTCTTCCAGCGAGTCAGACAGAGATATGTTAACAAATGTTTGCGGCCTCTCTGACACAACCTTATTTTTCTCTATGCTTTCCATGTCCCACAGGTAGACACCTGAAGAAAGAAGAATTCATCAGATGGTCCTATAAGGCTTGAAACAGGAGATTGTACAACAGTTCACATTTCTGCTTGTATGCTGTAGAGTTTTTTGGTGATGATGTAAATTTGATTAATTACATTCCTTACTTTTAATTCATTACTTTTTTTTAGCCAAACTGAACAGAAGTAGTCCTACTTGATTGCTTTAAAGATTAAAGGTTTGTTACTAATGTTGCACACTTTCTAAAACTCCCCATTTGAACGGTAACAACAAAAATCCCAGTAAAAAAACGCTTATAAAACTTGTGGTGCTTGAGAATAGATAACGTTTATAACATATATTTATATTATATATTTAGTCATATTTGTTTATCTATTATTTAAATCTGCAGGGCACTCTTTAGGTCCTGTGAACTGGGCACCCCTGGACACTGACTCAGTCAGTTGTCAGGGTTCCTCAGAAGAATTTGCTCCAGGTCACTACACTTTCCGGCCACCAGAGGTCAGCATCACCAGAATTACAGTTAAAGTTCCACCCCCTGTCCCTTACACCTGAACCCAATCTCCTGGTCATTACCCTCCCTTTAAAAAGCCCTTTCTTCCTCTTCAGCCTTGTGGAGTATTAACCTATCTCATGGTTCTTGTGTAGAACCTGCTCAGGTAATCTGTGGGCTATGTTCTTCTTTGTGTCTTTGCATGTTTTTCAGTATCTGCTGCTCTATGAATCTCTGGATTTTTATGCTTTTTGTCTTTTGAGCCTCTGGACTTTCAAGCTTTGTGTTTTTAAATATTTGCTTTTTTGTATACTTCATGAACTCCATGGACCTCTTTGTTACAGCTTTGGATTTTTTTAGCTTTTTGGATGACCTTTTTTTGTGCATTTGAATACTTTCAAATATTTCTGAGTTGTTGCAGTTTTCTCTAGTTTCTGTTTTATGAATAAAACCCAACTAATGGCTCCTCTTCCTGTCTCTTAGCTCCCTATGTTACATCAGTAATCCACCCCAGTTTGCAGTGGACTCCTACCTGGAACGAAAGAATCGTTACGACAGTCGTACATCATTCCCAAGTGGAGATGTCTTCCAACCGCTGCAACAGCAATCGACTTGTCAGATTTCACTTCAGTGCGTTTTAGTATGTTTAACATCTTGAAGTTAATCAGATGCTGTGGGGGAAAAAAGAATTGAATTAACCAGTTTAATTGAAGTAACCAGTTTACTTTAAAAAATAAGTAGAGTTTTATGTATAAACACTAATCTGCCATAACATTAGAACCACCTCCTTTTATATACACACATTGTCCTTTTTTTCATACCATACAGAAGCACTTTGTTGTTCAACAACTACATGTGTGCATTGTTTATCCATTTTCACCCTTTAATGGTGAGCAGATACTATTAGGGAGGTGGATCACCGCAGTGATGATGATGCGGTGGTGTTAGCATGTGGTATGCTGACATGAGTGGATTAGACACAGCAGTCTGCTGAAGTGTTTAAACACCTCAGTGTCACTGCGGAACTGGGAATAGTCCACCAACCAGCATCATCCAGTCAACAGTGTCCTGTGGGCAATAATGAGGAACTAGAGGATGAGCAACCCAAACTTTGCAGCAACAAATGAGTTGTCATATTTGACTTTACATCTACACGAGGGACCAGCAAGGAAACACATCACCACCACATTAGTGACAGTGTCACTGCAATGCTTAAAATGACCCACAACTATATATCTATGTATTCATGCATGTGCACATTCTTCTCAGTTTGTGAATAGAATGCCATATTTATGATGAGAGATTCCCCCAGACATGAAGCAGTAGACCCCCTTTGGACTTCTATCCACATCTCATTGGTCCTGTTGTGTACAATAAACTGCTGCGTAATATTGCTTTGCTTCAAGGTGTTTTATTAATATTAAACTAACCACTTACTTAATAACAAAATAATAATAATAAAGCATGCATAACAAATGTATTTAATCAAATTGACACTAAGTCTTTCTATTTTTCTCTCTGTTGTCTTTTTTATGTCTTATTAAAATGTAGTGGAGTCATCAAGACATCATTTAATAAAAGCTAAAACAAATTGAAAGACTAGAAATGACTTGACAGACATTTGTATACTGTAAACACACCCATCTATTTTTAAGTGAAAGTATACTGACATACTGAGGGGAAAAAGAAAAAAGTGCCATAAGTTTTATACAGGCCACCTTTGTTTTATTTTCCCTCTAATATGTCCAAGTCTGCAAATAAACAGTAACGTGCATACAACTGTATAAATAAATTAAAAGATAAAATTACCATGTATTTCTTTTCAGAACAAACATGTAAGCATAAAAGGAACTGCAGACTCACCTGCTTGACTCTGCTGCAATCTTTTGTTCACCTTTTGGTCTTCTGCTGTGATCATTTAGTGAGATGGTGACACTTAATATAACTTCTGTGTGTGCAGACCTGCTGGTGCTGTGACACTTCAGTGGGAGTGGCATCAAACACAAAAATATAAGAAACCTCCAGCTTGGCTTTACATTCTATTATTTTACATATTAACAGTAAAGTACAGTGCCTTGCATGTGCTTTAAGTTTATTAATTAAACCTAAATTTGAACCTCAAATTAAATTCTTCTGACATATTCAGAACTAAATCCCAGTACCCAGGAAAGTTATTGACCCCCTTGACCTCTTCCACATGTTGGTAGTCTTAGAACCTGAAACTTAAATAGATCTTTTAACCATTGAAAACATTAGTCTTAGTACTGTGATGCAAAGGTTTTTAATCACACAAGAAATGTGTTGATGTGCATAAATATCCCCCGTCTTTGTTTGCAGGTATAGCTGCAGGTTTTGTAAGATTTGTCACTATTACCTTTAACATCTGGATCTTAATATATTTGTTTATTGCTCTTACTAAATTGCTTGACCTCCATCAGATAAGAACCATTTCAGTTCTGTTTCAAATTGGAACCACTTGTAGCTCTGGCAGTATGTCCTGTGTCCTTTTTTTGTGTTGGCCACTAAAGCTCCACCCCAGTCTCAGAGCTCTAGCAGACTTTGGCTATGGTCAACTTGCCCAGAGGCTTTATGGCCTCTTAGTGCCTGATGATGAAGAGCATGACTGCAAAATGATACTAACACCACCATGCTTCACTGTTCCCAGGGCAATAAGTAGTTTCAGGTTTCCAGCAACGGCAGACCAAAAGGTTCAAAGAATGTTCTATATAGATCCCCCAGCAGGAAGAAGCCTTACAAAAAGGGAGAAAAGACCTTATAGACCACTTTGAATATGTGCTTGTTTTCCAGTTTTGCTGCTGCTATAAGCATAGTATTCCTAATTTGTCTTGTTCACGGGGCAGTGATTTAGGGATTGTTTAACTCTCTTCTGATCTGAGAGAGTTGTAAGTCACAGTGCCACACATCAATATGATTGGTCACCACTCAACTTATTTACATAATACTCGTCTAGAGCAAGAGAACAGAACTAAGGCGTATGAACCAGTTTTTTTTTTTATGTATGCCCAATGCTCCCATGGAAACTTTAAAACTTTCTAACTATTAAAACTATCATATATCTTGCAAAACACTGTGCTTGTAAAACAACATATCCATAAATGTACTTTAAAAATCTAGTGATCGTGAGAGATTAAAGCCCAAGAGTATTTTTTTAATGTGGTGATTAAGAGAAAATAAAGCCTCCATAGAGCAGAACTAAATGGAGGCTAAAAGTTATAATTGCTTTTTCTCAGAATTTCCAGTCTAACCTGATGCCTGTGGATAAACAAACGATGTAACAAGAAAGACATACTCAAACATCCTGCAGATAAAGGAGGAGGTTTGGCAATGTCTAAAGCTTATATAGTGGCATGCCAATGTTTGTGCACCACTGGTCAAATGTCTTTGAATAGCTAAGTGAGTGGACTATGATCTGATTCTTCTTTCTCTTTTCATTATTGTTTTGTACTAGTTTAGAGTGAATATGTAGCACTAGGAAAAGGTTTGGGGATTCCATGAGATTTGATGTCTCAAACAACCTAGATTTCAAAGCTTAATGAGTTTATTAGCTATGGCTTGTTCACAGTCATCATTAGGAAATGCCAGGTGATGCAAATTTAAAAGCTTTATAAATACTTTGCGTTTTCAAACCTCATCCCAACAATCAGCAGCGATGGGCTCTTCTGAGCAACTGCCCAGCACTCTGACTATTGAAATAACAAATGCCCACAAAGTGTGAAAGCTGTAGGAAGATAACAGAGTTCCAGGTAGCTATATTATAATTAAGAACTGGCAGTTCTGGAAGGAACAGTGGAGGTCAAGTTGAGGTCTGGACGATGAGAAAAACTTTCGGAGAGAGCTTCTCATTGCTAATAAGGCTAATCGAAATTCCCATCTTACTAAAAGAAAACCTGTCCTGCATCCTTGTCACAAACTTCAGCATCAAGAGTTTGCAAAGAAACATCTAAACAAGCCTGATACATTTTAGAAACAAGTCCTGTAAAAATAAAAACATAAAACAAAATCTGTGGATAGACTTCAAATAAGCAGTGCATGAAGGACAGCCCACAAATCTCACAGAACCAGAAGACTTTTGTGAAGAATGGACGAAAATCCCCCAAACAAAAACTGAAAGCCTCTTAGTTGCTACAAAAAGCATTCTATGCAGGATACCCAAACTTTTGTTGTTTTGAAACTGTAAAAGATGCAAATAAAAAGAAAACTAAAATTATGCAATAAGAGTAATCTTGATAATACTGACCAGGAATTCCAAAACTCTTGCATTTAGAACCACTCTTTTGTTTATGGCATCATGTGCCCTTGACTATTCAAGACTAGACGTAGCTAGACTAGTCTTTATCAGGCAATGTTGGGTGTAATGATAAAGAATGCTCCAAAACCACTTGGACAGTAAACAGTGTATAAAAACAGCACATCTACGATTAGAAGTGCGCTCATTTGTGCAGTAGGCAAAGTATAGTTGTGAGCTCATTAGTGTAGTAGGTGAAATATAGAAGTGTGCCCATTAGTGTCATAGATGAAGTATAAAAGTGTACTCTTTAGTGTATTTGGTGAAGAATAGAATCCAGCTCATTAGTTTAGTAGGCAAAGTTAAAAATCATCACTTATTATTGTAGAACGTGAAGTACAGAACTGCGTTCATTAGTGTAGTAGGCAAAGTATAGAAATCTCTCATGTGTGGGTGAAGTATAGAAGCATAACTCATTAGTGTAGTAGGCAAAGTATAGAAATCTCTCATGTGTGGGTGAAGTATAGAAGCATAACTCATTAGTGTAGTAGGTCAAATGTAGAAGCGTGCTCATTAATGTTGTAGGCGAAGTATATTAGTGTCACTCATTAGTGTAGTAGGTGAAGTATAGAAGTGTTACTTATTAGTATAAAAGCATGCCTGTAAGTGTACTACTGTAGTAGGTAAAGTATGGAAGTGTGTTTATTAGAGCACAACCGTTTAGACAGAGTTGTCTTTGCATCCTCCTTCAATCCACAGATTCATCCATTCTGAGAAGAGGGATGAAGCACAACCTACTCTAAAGTATGTTCTTTCACACATTGTGGTTGTAATTACACATTAACTGACAGCTGACAACTTTGACCAAAACAGCATTTAAAGAAACTGTCAAGGACATTTAATAACAAACAAACTAAGCTGAAAATATTCATACACATTAATTGGCATTTTTATTAGATCACATTAATTTACATTTGCAGTTTACTAGATTTTTACATGAAAATGTAAAATGTAAAGGAAACTGATTTTATTAAAACCTTTTTATAACTTGCCAACTCAACAACTCTCCAAAATGGTTACTTTACAGGAGAAGCCAAAAACATTCTTAATTTTTTTAGTCAATCGAACCAGATTTTTTTATTTATTTCATTAAATATAAAAAGTTATAAAGTTATAAAGTTTTAAAAATAAAAAGAATTGGGATACATTTTTTTGGACAGTGATGATATGCTAACACTATATAAAATGTTATACAAGTTACATTCTAAACATTAACTTGGGATTTATACTTGCATTTTTAATGCAACCATGCAATACAGAACCATTTTCAACAAGGCTGTATTAAGCATATACAACACATTCTGCTTTAGTTTGAAGAGCCTTTTCACCATGCAAACTAGGCTGTGAAACAAAATTGCTAACTCGTCTTTCAGAAAGGGATGTTGGCACCTTTATTTTGTTTTGTCATTTTGTGCTTTATAGAGAGTGAATATAGGTGGAGCATAAAAGCTTCCAGTGAAAAACAACCAGCTGCATGACATCTCACTTCACAAGAACTTTCACGCTACATCAGCATCTCTGAAGCCTCTTTTACCAGGAAAGCGGATGCTTCTAAATCCTTGTGTACCAAGTGTGGTTATCAATCGTACACGGTGAGGCATTATATCTTGAGGGAAGTTAGCCAAAGCTGACAGTCAAACAACAGCCTCTCATTTGAGCATCCCTTATAAAGCCCCACCCCAAAACACCTGCACTCGTGGCCAGGAATATAACTTCTGAATGCTGGTGGCAACTGATAGTACTGCCCAGTTTGAGCTGCACTATTGCTACAGGAGGAGGTTCAGTAATATGATTTGTAGTACTAACTTATTCATTAAATCATTAAATCAAGCCATTAAATAAAGTCTGAAACATCATAGCCTAGACATTGGAATTTGCATTAGGATTTAAATTAAACATGCTCAAACAAACAAAGAACAAAAACTAACTTCGAGTCAACATTATATACAATCAACCTTGTCCAGGTGTATTTTGTCTTTTGTCAAAAAAAAAGTTTGTCAAGTTCCATGTTGTGTCAACAGATCTAAATAAAAAAAAAACTATCCAGTTATTATCTAGCACTTTCATTGGAATTCCTAAATGAATTAAGAAATGGCAAAATTTGACTTTTCCAGTGGGCTCTAACCTAGCTATCCTACCGTATTCTGGCCTAACATCTGCCTAGTAGTCGACCAAGACTCTTATTGGAAAGCCAGAATTGGCACAAAAATGCCTGTTATTTGGATAGCTGGGCAAAACAGAAAAAGTGTATCCACAAAGGTCCAGTTTAGCTTTTACAATTGTAATGTTAGCACCCACTAGCAAAGACCAAACTGGAATTTTGTGAATATACTTGATATTGGTTTTACAGTGTTTAAACCCACATCCTTGTTTTGATTTGTTTTTCGTCATTGGTTTAAGAATTGTAACCCACCTTGTTTAGATAGCTACCCATTTAGCTCGCTACAAGCAAAGTCCCAGCCAAGCAATTCTGATTCTGAGTGATATTAATGTGAACTAACTTTCGCATGAGGCCTATTATTTTAGGAAAATACTTTGTGTGGGCCCAAAAAGAATCTACTTTGTTATAATACTTACTAATAGATCCCCAAAACATATCTGTAATGTATATATATACTGTCATGGGATAGAAGTAATTAATTTTTTTAATTGCTTGATGAATTTCTGAAGCTCCAAACTGCCTCCAAACATCAACATCAGCACAAGAACTGCTTTGTCAGAGGCAGTGAAAAAAACACCACTGGACTCTGGAGTGGAAACATGTTCGTTGGAGTGAGGAGTCACGGTTTTTAGGCTTTGGTTTCAGACTATCCCTGTGAAGGGCGATGTTAATGTTGGAGCACACAAAGAGATTTTACACAATTATAAGCTTCCAACTTAGTGCAGTAGTTTGGGGACTCTTTCCTACCTTTGGGATGAACTGGAACAACAGGCCTTGTCATCCAACATTAGTACTTGACCTCACAAACGTTCCATTCACTGAATGGGTACAAATTCCTACAGACACACTTGTTATAACCACAAAAAGACACATCTGCATAATAATACCCAACAAAATGTCTTTTTTGTTGAGTTGTGTTGGCTGAGTAAAGTTGTTTGCTAAGTGAAGTCTGTCCTTTATCACCTCCCTGTTTATCAAGGTAGATCTGCCGTGATGTTTTAAGCAAACTGTTTGAGAAAGTGGCTCTGCTGCAGGATCTGAAAACATAACAGAATAAATAAAACGTCTGTGTTACACCCTCTTTGTCAGCTGAACAAAGAAGGTTTTTTCTTTTTTGTAAATTTCCACAGAACCTTTAATAAGCCAAACATTTCCATAGAACACTTCAGTTACATCCAGACATTTCGGTTCATATCCCATATAATAACATGTCCTTATCCATAGCGTATTCTATTGCTTCATACTCAGAATTTATTATAGCTATAAAAAGAATACTTTGGAGCGGGACACATTTAAGAACACACACAGTAAAAATGTGGTTCTTTTTTATGGATTACTATTTTAGATATTATTTTTGGATTAATTATAACTAAAACATTAATAATGCAGTCAATTAGTCCTTATTTCATGTAGTGTGTCTATAATCTGAATAATATTCACATCATTATGACTGATAATAATGTAGTTTTGGTGGGGTGTGAAGCTGTAGACACTATATAAACAAACAGACTAGTGAGAATTTGGCCAATTAATATATGGAAATACCTTTTAAAGAGGTGCAGGTGAGAAATACAGAGAACTCAGATTATGTGTTTTAAGTAAAAACAATTAAGATCGATGTTAACAATGTGCACAACATTTACATTTTTTAATGTCATTTTTTTATGGAATTATGGAATTATTTAAGGAATTATTATTTTTGTGAAAATTGAAATAATGTGATCTATAGTAAAAATGCATTAGAAAGCCAGCACATTCTAAACAAATTAAGCTGTCTTTATTCATAGATCAAAACTTGTTAACTTTAGGTGAAATCTGCTGTTTTTAATTTTTAACAGGCCATTTGTCCAGATCTGAGAGGGGTTTCTTCAGGGAAGTGAAGAGAACAGCAGCCATTCTGTAGTTATAATTTTACTTTTGTGAACCAATTAGAGCTAAGATACTCATCACCATCTTCTAGAAGATAGTAAAAGCGTTAATTTACCTCTGTATATTTCACAGAAGCAAACAGGGTTAAAGGTCATTTTTTTGCTACATGAAGCCCTACAGTTCTACAACTAAAAAGTAAAAAAACTACTCCATAAAGTCTTCTAGATAGATAGATAGATAGATAGATAGATAGATAGATAGATAGATAGATAGAGAGATAGATAGAGAGATAGATAGATACTTTATTGATCCCGAAGGAAATTTAGCAGCCAGTAGCAGTTACAAACACAGTACAAAAAAACAATAAGGTATATTCTAGGCCAGGAAAGCAGGAGCAGATAATGTTGAGATAAGAACACAGATCATATTTCAGTTTCTTAACATTTAAAATAAACATACTGTTTTGTTTATAAAGCTGAAGTTGACTTTTATTTGACTGCTGCACAGCTGCAGTAAACCTGGCTTCATATTCAGGTCTCTTTTTTCAGTAGCTTGAACCGTGCTTATATAATAGGTGCTTTTGGTGTTCAGCGCCAGGGACAGCACACTGAACTTGTTGTTCAATGTGGTACTTGTTGCAACTTTCTGTGTTAATAACATTTGAACCACAATACAAATTGCAAATCTGATTGCATCAATCGATTTCTGACAAAATTCGATATGCTACATGACCACCTTGATCCGTGAACAACTTGCCCTTAATCCAATATGGAGGCTTGCTGGGGTATTCAGATATGTCATGTTCCCTTTCGTTTCTGAATTAAATGGGTGTCCTTAGACTTTTGTATATTTCCCTGTATATTTCAGTGTTTTGCCGGTGAGGTTTGTGAAGGTGTTTTGACTTTTTAGGCCTTTAAACTTGCCTAAAGCAGGATAGGATTTCTTAACTCATCTTCTTTTTCTCTCCTCATTTATTACAGACTTTTATTATTAAATGAATACTAATGTGAAAAAGTGGCTTCACAGTAGGGGTGGGTAGCTGAAATCAGAATCAGATGGGTTCTCAGTGATGGTCCTGGAGACCCTTTATCTCTGCCCCAAAACACCTGATTCATATAATCAGCTGGGTATAAATTGCTGCAGCTGATGGCATACTGATCAGGCATGGTAGTGCACGAAAGCATCTAGATCTGAGGGTCCCGAGGACCAGAGGTGATACCACTGTTTTAGCATAACTGCGCTGACAAACGTGGTCTAACTGCATAATATTGCCCATAATATTCAGGCAACAAACAAAAAAACTGTTTTTAGAAGTAAATAAAAAACAAAAATGTCTATATACAACAAAACATGCTTCTGTACATATGTATACTTAAATACATATTTTTATTAATAAATTTCTTTCAATTTAAACATACAAATGTCATTTCAGTTGCTGGCACTGCATCAGTCTTAAACTAACAAAAACAGCCTAAATAAAGGATAAAGAGAGGCCTGGACAGTGGTCATGTAAAATGAATCTTGTGCAGGTTTAGTAAACAAGCCAACCCAGATGGTAGTGGAGTAAAAACAAATTAAACAACTAATTTGGATGTTGGCCCTTTAAATTAACATTAATCCAAGTAGGTTCCCAGTCTTTGGGGTTTCATGATGCACTACACACATTTTATCAGCAGATGTCGCCAGCATGAGATGATTAGTTCAGTTAGTTTCTTTTAAAATTCAGTAGAGATGAGCACTTGTGTAAATCTCAGCCCGTAAATATAAGGTGTAGCTCTGCATGGGGGGAGCTTCTAATAAAAGGACAATGCAACAGACCATTTGATTAGACATATTTTGGATTTGAGTTTTGGATGTGAATGTGTATTTGCAGCAGTCTAGTTTCCCAATATGGACTGTATGGACTGGGTATATTCTGTGATACATGAAAGTAAAAATAAATAGTTTTCCAAGATACAGGACCTTCAAAATGTGGATGCAAGCAATGTGTGATGTGTGAGTGTTACTTGTGTGTGAGTGCTGTGGCTGACTAGGTTGTATCATTATGAAGCTTCTCTGCCTCACAGGTAAAGTGATACCTCACCACCTCTGGTTACCGTAGTGACACAGAGACTGATCACTGGTGTGTGAAGGAGTTACTCTCTCTCTCTCTCTCTCTCTCTCTCTCTCTCTCTCTTTCTCTCTCTTTCTCTCTCTCTCTCGTTGTCTCTTTGTCTCTCTCTGAGTGGATATGGCTGCCTCTGTGTGATGCTGAACACTTTGTCTTGCTTTCTTTAATCTTATTTTCTTTTTTTCATTTTCTCTTTTTGTTACTGTCTTGTTTTTAGTCAGTGTAAACTGCTCATTGAAATATTGATGCAGTAGCAGCTCTCTCTCGCTCTCTTTCTCTCTCATGCCACACTTACAACGGGGGTCTCTGCACCCTCTTTACAACATAAACCACGGAAGATTCAAGTGGTAAGTACCATCATCTTCTTCATGTCTCTTTCTCTTTTTAATAAACAGGTCTCTCTTGTTTGTATGCAGTATCCTAAACCCATATAAAGACTACTAAAAGGGAACACATTTTCTGAAATGATCTACATAATTAGGGATTTTACTCAGCAAGGTACTCTGAGTCATTCATTCAGATGTAAAACATCAAATCAGCACTGTTCACAGTGGTGATGATAGGAACCGGACATCCACCTCTGAAAGCTCCCTCACAGTTATTTTTTATCAAGTTATTTTATGAGGTGGATATGAGTGTGCTGTGTGAGAAATTGTTGATGATAGTTTTCAGAAGATTAAGAAGTCTTTAAAATGCAAACCAGGTTTCAGATTTCACCAACAACAACATTCTATCAGCAATAGTTTTCATAGTAAACAAAATGTCTATATTTGTGTTGTAGACATGAATCACCACCACTGTAAAGAACACCTGAACTGTTTCACACCCAACCGCTCAACACGGAATTATGAAGCAATATTGGAAAATTGAAGAGCAGTGGAATTTTGTAGTTCATCTACTGTGTATTAGTAGTCAGATTTGATAAATGTTATGATTAATGTTGTTAAATACAATTTATTATTTTTTTTTATTTTCTTGAATCCCTTGTCATTGATACTTTAAGTGCATTATGATGAGTAAAGATTAAAAAGTAGGTCAGAGAGAGAACGAGAGAGGTAGGGAAAGAGACAGAGGAAGACAGATCGAGAGGGAGAGAGACAGAGGGAGAGAGAGTGTATCTTGTTACAAAGTGTTGACTTTGTGATTACATCTCTCAGGAAGAAAGAAACATGCGCGCTCCGCAGTAGCTCAGTGAAACTGGAGAAGAGCGCCATTTAAAGGCCAATAAGGACAGAAATACTGACCCCACTCATGTCCATCAGCACACACACACCCAGCCCTCTGTGTGACCACTCGGCTCTTTGTACACTGGTTAAGAAGCCTCAGGGTGGACACGGCCGAGGGGTTTAATCTCCAAATCACTTAATGACCCAAAGTGTAAGGCTGAAAAGTATAGCCTGGGCCAGTTCGTCTAACAGCTAAGGAGCTCAGTGGGGACCTTGTGTGTAAATATTTATATAATTTTGAGTTTTTTTTAATTTAAGAAAATCCTCATGCTTGCTCCAAAAAAATCGCCCAATCAGGCTTGTTCTCTCTGTGGTTTGTAGTTAGATGCAGCTAAGCAAGCTCTCCCATTGATTAGAACTTCAGGAGCTGGACTGAGGGTCTTACATGTTATGTTTAATGCCAACATAATTAGAAAGTGATTCAATCAATCTGACAATGTCAGTCTAGTTCTTCTGGAGGTTCTAGATAACTACTGTTGATATGAGTGCACCTGGTTTGGAGGCACACAAAGCCACTTAATGTAAATGCAATACCTAGATGTTTACTTTTGTAGAAAACAAGAAAAGAAACAGTTAATTTTTAAGAAATAAATGTACATTAAATATTTTATTAATAGTGATAGGTTAATAATTGTATATTATCAATTTTATCCGATATTCTAAAATTCTTAATGCCCCCTGTCAGTCACAGGCCCTTAAATTGAACTTTTCTCCCTTACCTGCTCCTGGCAGTTAGCTTAGCAAAACCTTCTTTAAAATATTAATTTATTTCACAGAACATCTAATTTGGTCTGTGAATACAGGTGTGTACTATGTGGGAGGCCTAAAGAAAAATACCCTGGAGTTTATTTGTTGTATCATCTCTTTATGGTGGAGGGATGTGTTAAGTGTAGCAGTGGATTATATGTTGTTACAGCTCGTTCTCTATTCATCCTCAGAGTTGGAGCTGGCCACTCCAGCAGGGGGCCGGTTTGGTGGGGGTTCGGACGGCCCCCCTGTTTACCTACAGCTGTGGTTCATGGTGGTGATGGCCGGCGTGGCTTTGCTGCTGCTGGCCATGTTTCTGGCCGTAGGTCTGCACAGGGCTCTCAACCGGCCCCCGTTCACTCGGGAGAGGCCCCCACTTGTTCCCCTGCACCTACAGCACAGGAGCCCCAGGGCAGTGTACCCCCCCAGCAGCTCCTATCTGGTGAGTACAACTGTACAACACACCTGGGTCAATCAGCATGCAGACAGACAGACAGACAAACAAACAGACAGAATGAAATCATGAAATCAAAGGTTTCATCAGAAGGAATGGCAGATGTATTTATTACAGGTTTGTTAAAAAATGTCAATTGAAAGTTCTTTACATAAAAACAGCTTATAAAAAACAAAAGGAGAAAATAAAAATTAAATGAATCAAAATTGTCCACACATAAAGTTTGAACAGCGGACGAGATAATAAGAAGTTTAGGTTTCATTTGTTTGCTTGGTCAAAAATACTTTTGGTATATGTTGAATGAGCTCTGAATATTACATAATGAAATATTGTTTCAGGTGAAGGTAAATATCCTGCACTGCTTAATTCCGGATGGCTGATATTTGTATTATATCATCACTTAATTATTAATCTAACAGCATTTAACAGGCGCTATCCTATCAAGTGTCATTTGCCATTTTGTGCAATTGCAGGCCACTTTGGGCCACTTTTGGTCAGGCTGGGTCAGTTTCACAGCCAAGTTTTTTATGACAAGTTTTTTAGTTCAGGTCAGACTGAGCTTGGACAGAAAGTTTTCCAAGGATTCATTAATTCAGCTTAATTCAACAAATGTATTTATTTTTATTTAAGTATGCAAATGCACTGAAGTTACATCTTTCAGTGATTTTTAATCTGTTTTTTTTCTAAATGTTTTGAACGCAGCCAGCAGTTGATTCTTGACCTTCTACTCTCGAGAGTTTATCTTATGATGAAGAAATGGAGATCTAGTTTTCAGGTTCCACACAGCAGGATCCAATTTATATAATATAATTCACTTGATGTATTATAATATATATAACAAATCTATATCTGATTTATTTTACAGTTTGATACGGTGCCAGACACAACCAGCTCACCGAACAGTGTGACTCTGAAAGGCTTCACCATGCACCTGGAGGTTAGAAGAGAAAATTGCACACATCTTCATTGATTCAGCAAGTTGCTTCACCCAGAGAACCACACATTTATAAACAGCACACAGACATAAAAAAGATATATTTTTAATGTGATGTTTTTTCTTTTATTGTGAAAACCTTATTGCTATGATTAGTACTACTACTAATAGTACTACCCAAAGGCCCAAGCTTAGAATGTGCAACAAGTGAATTTAAAGTGGTTTTCAGTTTAAAATGTATACATATTTGCTTAAATCTTTTAGCAACACCATAGCAATCTCTTAGCAACACCCTAGCAACCTCCTGGAATACAATAGCAGCTGGTGATCAACACCTTAGTAACCATGTAAAACACCACTGAATCCACCTGGGATGCCACAGCATCCTCCTTGCAATATCTATGTAACCATGTAAACACCTTAGTGACCACATTGAATAGCATATCAACCACCTAACCACACCCTAGAAATCACCTTCATTGACTCCATTATCTCCTACCCTTCACACTCCACATAGTGGTGGGCCTGAAAAATCCTCTCCGATTTCTGCAGGAGATGACGGACACTAAGGTTCTGGACAGCAATCTTCTAACTGAGGATCAGGTGGGGGTTGTTACTGTGTCGACAGTCCACATGTCCACCCATGGCTTTTCCCAGACCCCCCTGCGGCGGAGTGTTAGCCAGCTGATTGATAGGAAGGTGGGGGAGAGCGAGGAGGAGGGGGTGTGGGACCCCCACCTAAGAGCCCACGACAGCGGCATGGTGAGAACATTTCAGACGAAAGGCAGTAATGAGCAGCTCTTTCAGTTCCATCATCAGTAGACCATCACTGGGTTAAAATCTATGTTAATGTAACAACATCCAATCAGATCACAGTCTGAGAGGTGCAGCTGTACAAAGCATTCTACCAAAGTAGTTCAAACTGTAAAGTCACCACCGAAATACGAAAGCTGTGTCCCAAACCAGGGGTTGCATCCTTTGAAGGATGAGGTCTACGAAGGTGTATCTTTTGAGGGACCCGTAGACCGTGCTGAACTGAGGTGGTCTACTCTAGTCCGAATTTCCTCTTTGTGTCACAGCACCCTGGTTCCTGCCATTGCTTACCATTGCTTCACAAATAACTGCTTCTATCACCTAACAAGCTTGGGTTCTTATCAGCACACAACGAACCTCAGGATATGCTGGCCAGCGAAGGATTCACCCTATGGACACTTCATTGCCATGATAAGGAAGGCTTGAAATGGGACAGCCTAGTTGACCGCCACTGTGACACAATTGGCTTTCAAATTCAGCCTCCAAAGGATGCAGCCAGAGTACATACTGCTCAAGCGGTAGAGTAGTAGAATGTTTTAGTAGGCAAGTGTTTAGTATCTACGCAACTATGGATGTACTATCGCCATCTTATTAATGTCCGGTGACGCAAGACATAAGACCACCATTGTAAAAGTCCCGCTATTCATTAAAAGCCCCATTTACAGACATCACAACACTTTTTATGAGACTGGCATACATTTTTGTCTGAATCAGTACTCAAAGATGAACCAGGAGGAATTTAATATTTTTTCCTGTGTAGCAGCAGTTCACTATTAGTAGGTACATACACACAGCTGATGTCCTGCTTTTTGCTATTTTTTTTCTTCAGACTCCTCTGTGGCTCCAGTTCATGGGATAGCGGTTGCATATTTGCGGTCGCATATTTACAATTGTCTCCAAATTTAGTACTACTTATTTCGTAAGCACATAGCGCAAACAGGAAATCCACCGTAGAGCAGACCCTCTCATTTAGGTTTGGCCTTTAAGGTCTACGAAGGCTCCCCCTAATAAGGATGCAGCCCCTGAATTGGGACACAACTTGTGTCTCTGTCCTTGATGGCCACATGAGCAGTTAGTTCCCAGGGTTTTGAAGTAAATGGCCCCTTTGGCTGAATGGCTGAAATGGCTGAAGTGTTCTGATCACAGAGGGTAATCATTCCAGTGGCATTTCCATGCAGGCGTGGTTCAATACAGGACGCTAAAAATGGTCTCAGCAGTTTTTTCTGATACTCAGTACCACTGAACAGTTCGACGAGATGATGTAACAACGTAGCTATAATTGCTTTTAAGTTTATGTCAGTATTGTACTGTCACATTTAAATCCTCTATTAAGTAAATGTCTGCGCTTCAGTCCTAACACCGATTTCTAAACACCAGCTCTGTTCTGACTAACCAAAGTTTTCCTGACGAAAGAGTTTATGACAATGACTCTTATGTGAGGAAGTCAAATAGCTAATTTTAGAGGAACAGAAAGGTGTCAGGAGCTGTGGTGTAGTTTGTTAGCTCTTGCTAACTTACTCCACTCATCCCAGTAAAGTTTCAATTCAAATGGTACTCTGTTACAACATACATTTAGAACAGAGAGCAAAGTCAACAGATTGGTGCTGGAGTCACAGAAAGCCTAAATCAAACCTGCTCTGTAGTGTTTTGAGCAGTATGTAGTGTTTTGAGCAGCACTTACTTAGCTAATGTAAATGCATGTCGTATTCTATGGAAGTACAGGTTCAGTTCTAGCAAACCGATAAAATCACGACTACGGCGATCTACTGCGACGAATCACAGCTGCCATGTTCGCCATAACACACCACCACTCACCATCTACTGCATTATTCAGTTTCAGGTTTACATCAGTCCGTTTTATCTAATTCCTCATTGTCATTTGTAAATGTAGACCATGTTGTAATATAAAATTTAATGTCAGATGTTTTGTTCTAGAGTTAAAGGACTTGCAGGGGCTTACATTTCACCACATTTCACCCAATTAATCACAATTTCAAAGCAATTACTTGAGCTACAGAGTAGTTTGGTGTGAAATGGTTTAGATGTCACTGTGCTGGTAATGGGAACCAGGGGTCACACTGTCTACAACACAAATATAGACAATTTAATTCACTGTCAAAGCCACCAGTGAACTTACTCATGTCTTCAGTTTATCTAGATGATGGTAAAATAGTAGAAATTCTAAAATACTTGTTCTTCTTGGGCTATTTTGCCTCACAAAACCCTGTATTTTTCCTCCACCAACAACTGGGTTCTTGAAGAAAGTACCTGACAGCATGAGATTAACCATAACCCTAGACTTATATTTAACTGTGTAAATGTGCATGTGTTTTTTTCACCAATCACTCCCCCTCTCTTTCAGTTTGACGAGGAGTTTGTGGACACCATTAAAGGCTTCAGCACGGTCAGGAAAGAACACACCATGTTCACTGACACTAACCTGTGACCTGCTGACCTCTTACCTTTCGCCCCAAGAGCCATGTGGTTCTTTTAGGGCAGAATGAAGGAGACAGTCGTGGTGAAATAAAAGGCAAAAAGAAAGAGTGAGTGAGTGAGTGAGAGAAAAGGAAAAAGAGAAGGAAACAGACACCTGAGATGATGATTTGCCTGTGTTTCTCAACACCCTTGATCTCCAATCAGAGCTCTAGGAAACAGGCCGAGGGTTCTGTAATGCCTCCCAGGCACTGGGAGCATCCTGTGGACACTGTGGAACAAGCTGTGAAAGACAAACTGAGCATGATATCACCCTAGAGAACTGTGTTTAAAGTGTCCCACAGGAGCTGCACCAACAGCCAACATTTTAAGTTCATTCAATTAAACTACACTATCACTGTAAGACTCTTTGTTTGGCTGTAGGTCCTGTTTCATTGTTTACTGTAAAGGCAAATAAAAAAACTTCTGTGATGTTCATCTTGGATTCTAAAAAGGGGGGTGGCGGATGGAGGGAGGGTGTGTGTGTGTGTGGTGGGTGCGGGGGATGGGGGTTTGTGTATTTGTTTAGACAGTGTAAGCTGGAACAAACCCGTTTCTGTTTATAAGGAAGAACTACACAGCAGGTTGGAGTTCTATCTGGAATGGTAAAACATTGAAGATCAGAACCACCACAATCATTTATATTTAGCCTCCTTTAACTGGAGCGTATAATCATTTGTCTCATTCCAAGATTCACGATTTCCTCTAATAAATTCAGCCTTTTTGTGGGTTGTTTTGTTGTTCAGTCTGACTGAGAGGCATAGTATGCATATTCTGACATCAATGAATACCCTCTATTAACCAAAAACTACCTTCCAATTTATATCTCTATTTAATGGATATAAAAACTCTTGAAAGGTATGACTAATACTTTGATCATATTGATAATTGACCACAGGCCATAATGATCATATTGATTACAATATGTTACCATAAAGAGACAAGGATTAGAACTCAAGGGAAACAGGCCTCGCACACCTGCTATTAAGATATGTGTGTGAGCCAGAGTGCCGTTCTGTGGTCAAACTCTGGCCAATGTCACAAACTAGCATGTCACAGATACACATCTTCAGCTTAGAGCAGTGTTCCTCATTTTAGACTTCAGGGTCACATAGCTCACACACACACAGAGCAAGCAGAGGGCTTTAAAATGATTAAACATAAAACCAATCATTAATAAATTAAATTACTATTTTTGGTCAATCATATTTATCAATCCTATATAAAATCCTCCACACTGAGCGTACTGCAGTTCTGTTTTCCTCCTTAAATATATCTGAAACTAAAAAACTACACAGTCATTGTAGGACTTTTCTTGTGAGGACTGCAGTTGATAAAGTGCATTACAATTCTTAAACCAACAGGGGAAAAAAGTTTGGTATCAGGGGGCTATACATATTACTATTAGTACTACTGCTACTAATAATAATAATATAAGTAATGTATGCTATAAGATATAAGTACTTTTATATTATCAAACAAAAGCACATCAATTTATAACCTTATTAGAATTAATTATAGTATTTATAGAATTAATGCTATCAAATTCAATATGTGCTTTCTTTTGCTTGCAGTTCACAAGGGACAGAATCATTCTGAATTAGTCTGAAAGCTTAGCTAAGGCGTCTGCTCTCGTTGATTCCATCATTGACGGAATTTTGAAACCTTCTGCATTCAGGTAAGAGATCTGATGCCTTAAAAGAGACACCGACTGAACATTTGGATGTGATGAAATCAGGTGGTCTCGGTTGAGAACCTGTGGTCCACTGCGAATACAATTTACAACAGCATGATTAGCCAGCTTAGCTACAATGTACCAGAGAAGGTTGAGCCTTCTGAGAACAATGCGGGGGGAACTGTTGACAGAGCACTTTGCTCTGTCAAAAGATCACCACAGTTCAGAGGAAACACTGCTGGTGTTTGATCAAATTAGGTTCATGCTGGACAACACTGTCATAGACAAACATCTTGTAGATCCAGAAAGATCTCGCCACTTAAGTGAATGCCATGATGACCTCCCTGATTTTACAGGGCTCAGGTAATTTTAACTCTCTTGAGGAGTTGCATTGGCAAAAAAAATGGTTGACATGTTTTCGACCACAGCCACTCAGGAGTTCGCTATAATGTTGCAAATCAAACTGATGCACAGATTAATTTTCTCTGAACATCTGTGTCTGTCATGATGCAAGTGAAAGTTAACAGTTTAATAGACAAAGCATCAACACATTTTAAAAGAAATCAGGTCCAACAAGCCAAAAGAACTGAGGGAAAGAATTTTTCAAGAGTTCTCTGTATCGTCTAGTGCTGTAAAGCTAGACTTGTGTCCAATAGGTACACTTACTAAGCTACTTCATCGATTTGGTGAGGAAGGTTTACTGCACATGGCCTTGAGACTTGAAGGTTCTACATTTGACAAGGCACTGATGACTGCTTCATACAAGCATCTAGACGCAGATGTTTCCACTGCAGTGCTTGAACCAAAAATCAACATCAGCACCTTCAAAAAGGTAACCAGTTCTCCTTCAGTTCATATGTAGCACAGATTTAATATGTACAAGAGGGAAAAGAATGATAATAAAATTTTAACAGATATTACATTTTTATATTACATATACATATAAAATATATACATACATGTACACCAGTCATAAAATTAAAACCACCCCCTTGTATCTACACTCATTATCTATTATATCAGCTCCATTTACAATTCAGGTGCATTTTGTAGTTCTACAAATACAGACTGTAGTCTTTCACCCTTTCACCCTATTCTTCAATGATCAAGACCCCTAATGAACCTCAACAGAGCAGCTATTATTTGGGTGGTGGGTCAGTCTCTGCGGTGCATTGACACTGACTTAGTGGTGGTGTTTTAGTGTGTGGTTTGCTAGTATGAGTGGATCAGACACAGAATTAGGACCTATTAGACACGCCTACATTGCTGGTCCACAGTGTAGATGTAAAGTCAGAGACGATAGCTTATTTGTTGTTGCACAGTTTGTGTTGGTCATTCTTTAGTCAGAGAATGCTGCCCACAGGACACTGTTGGCTGGATGTGGCTGGTTGGTGGACTATTTTTAGTCTAGCAGTGATACTGAGGGGTTTAAAAACGGTTGTTGTTAACCTGGGCCTCGACCGATCCAGTATAGTATCACTTAAATGAACTCGCCTGTTTTACATCGGATGCCCTTCCTGACACAACCCTCAAGATTTACCCAGGCTTGGGACCGGCACTAACGATACACTGGCTTGTGTTCCCTAGTGGCTGAAATAAAACCTGACAGGACACAGACAGTTTAATAACATAGTTGTGACAAACATAACAGCCATTCAGCAACAAGTACAATTAAAATGTACATAAAATATAATGAAAACATCAGCTCAGTGTGAAACTTGTGATAAAAAATTGATTGTACAAATCTTTGAATTTCTATGAAATGTTCTTGTAGAATATTGAGTTGAAGACTTCCTTGAACGTCTCGTAAATGGAGAGTTATCCCAACCTGAATTTAGGAGATGAGGAGGATGGGGCCAGGACTGAGATAGGTGGAAAGTTGGTTTTCATCAGTTTAATGTCTTATATGTAAGATCTAAATGGAATGCATATCAGTTCAAGAGTGAGAATACATCAAATGAGTTAAAATGTGATTGTTTGGTTATTAGATTTAGAGAGGGACAGTGGAGAGGTTACATGCCAGAAGACCTTGGCAGATGTGATTGAGATAGAGGAGACAGAAAGTGAAGAGACAGAGAAGAAATACAGAAGGACAGAGAAGGACAGGAGGAGATGACAGTAACCAGGAAGGAGGAAATGTCACCCAAGGCTACTCATAGAAAATGAGAATACATGAAAACATCCACAAGCTGATGTTCAGGTTCCAGTTCCATTCCAACTTGGTGTTGTATGTTCATTATCCTACAATAAAAATCCTACAATACAATCATACATCTTGTGTTCACATGCATGTTTAAATTGCATTATTTCCCTCTCTTCTTGCAGGCTGTGGGTTTTCCTGGCGATGACCTCACTGCTGTTCCCTACCCAGGCTGTGATAAAAACTCAGCCTTGTTTTTATGACATTTTATGCCCATCGTGTTGTGGCGTTCATTGGAATGGACATGAAAAGATTCTATTAAAAACATGAAAAATGTGTTTTTTCATTTTTGTTTTTATGTTGGACAGGAGTCACAATCAGATTAAAAAACATTTTTTGGCACAAAAAAAAAGCGGGTCCGAAGGGGTTAAGGAAAGCCATTGTGCGTAATATACACACAGAACTTTATTGGTCCCTATAACAGGGGTACTTAATTAGAATTCATTAAGGTCCAGTTAGAGAAAATTTCCTCAAGCCAAGGTCCAGACTGTCATATTTTCTGGCTTGTGTTATGATTCAGTGCCATATACTGTATACTGAAGTAGCCATCAGCAACTGAAAGACAAGCAAATTACAAATACCGTTCAGTATTTTTCAACAAAATTTATTTTAATATTAAATGTTGAACTTAATGAATTATACATAAAACTTTAAAATAAATGTTTTTCCCCTCACTTCAAGTAAAAACAAGGGCCACAAAAAAAATCTTTCCCTCTTGTATTCCTCTCTCACACTGTCTCTTGTTTAGTGAGAGAGGTGAGCCCTAGGTTGTCTTTAAATCTGGGCTGAAATGGGCCATTCTCACACACACATGACAGTGATTGTTGGTGAGCCTGGAACGATATTTGTTCTTAATAATGTTCATTGTGGAATGGACCGTCTGAATTAGCCTTTCTCTGACTCACTTTACTCTCCGACTGTTTCTGTAACTTACCTGTGTGCGCCGCACTCCCGAATGCGCACTAATCGCACACGATTGGTCTGTGAGTTTACTGAGCCGCTAAGCCTGTATACCTTAAAGACAGGCTTAAAACAAACACTGTCAACATTAAATCATCCTCAATAGTTTATCGGTTTGGGTCCGGATCCAGATTAGTTTCCAGTCCAGGAGAATGTAGTTTTTATATGTCCTGCCTTAATAGCAGATAATCTACAGTCGAAATGCTCTAAAGTTAGAATTACATGAAGCATATGTTGTGATTTCTTGTGTGTATATTTCTCTCGTAATGTCGTCTGAACCATTGCAGTACAAGCTCCTTACCTCCATTCTGTTTTTGCAGTTACTGCTCTCCATCTGGATTTCGAATGGCATCAGAATGAATTAAATAAAAACAACGTACTGGGTATAACTGGTTAATTATAAAAGCATTACTTACAGCAGCATTATGGAATGATTTTAACTTCAGAATCATTCTGATGGTGTTTAGACTTATTGTACGGAGAACAGTGTCCCTGCCGTTCCCACTCCAGGCCCGGAAAGCCTGCTGTAGTGCTATGCAGCATCTCATGACAAATTAGCCTTGAAAGTTTAAAGCTCTTAACATCCTGTAATGGAGCTATACCTTCTAAGACCACTTGGTTCTTTTCTTCTAATGTTTTCTTTGTCTTGTGTTGAATTTCCGTCTTTCTGACAGCATTCAGATCCCCTCATGCAGGCATATGGGCGCTACAGATTACACTCAGTCAGTTGCACATAGAATCAAATAGAATTGTGAGTGTGATCTGTTGTGTTCATATGTCTGCGTGATGAGGGGCTTAAAGCACAAGCTGTATGTATGACAGTGGTGTAAAAGTGAATTGCACTCTGCAACTGTAGAGTAAGTCTAAAAGTATATATATGTGCCATATCCATTCTGAAAGGAACAGTTTCTTTGAGAGGTTGATCAGGAAGGAGATAACTGAAGAAATATTTAGATGCAGATCCATTTTCTTCCGTGGAAAATTCACACACTAAAAAGTGCAATGGGTTACAGGATAAACCTTTACTGCTTTCAAACCTGTGACTAAAACTGTGCAGTATTTGTACTTTTCTAAAATGGGTAATAGAAACTGAAAAATAGCCTGTAAAAAATGTTAGCTGTAAAACTAATGTTGGCTTTAAGCTGTGTGTGTGTGGTGTGACTTGAGATTAAACAGCTCTGGTAATGCGAGAAGTATGGCCAACTTGATATTGTGAATCTTGGGCTCAGGTCACGTATCAAATTTCTTAAACCATTCTCTAATTCTGAAAATAGCAGGTGATCTAGTGCTATAAATTCCATGACTCATTATATTTTTGTTGTGATTGCTAAAGAAGATAACAGCAGCTGCTGACTTGTGTCTGGCTATGTGATCTCACTAGCTTTAGCTTTATTGTCTTTGCTACCCAAATTGTACACAAGCAGCAAGTGCTGTTGCTAATGTTTCAAGTGTTGAGTTCTGCAAGCTTGTTCCATTTTTTTTACTCTATGTGAAGAACACTTATGTTTTCTATGCAGAGTGTGTGTGTGTGTGGTTATATGAATTATCGGATAGGAGGCTATTTGATTGGTCATCAGTCTTGGCCAATTAATCAGCCAAATCCAGTTATTTTTTAATTATTTTTAAATTTACTTCAATAAATAAAGCTTGTAAAGTAGTCCTAAATGTAAAACACAAGAAAATACAGAAATCATGAGTGTGGGAAGAAAAGTCACACACTGTTGATCAGCATGACCCAGGAGTTTATTGTGAATGCGCTGATAAACACAGGCATAAAATGTACCACGACAGACTATGAGATGAATACAAAACATTAACGAAATAAATTAATCAATCATATGATAAAACATTAGATCAAAAAAGTGAGAGTGCTGCATTAAAAATATGTTCTATGTACAAAGATTTCAGGCATTTATAAAGGCAGCCTTTCATTGTTGCTTGTTTTTCCATATAAATATAAATCTCTAGTTATTAGCGTGAGGACCCTGATATGGTGCTCAGTGCTGATATGTTTCGTAGTTCAGGGTCAGAAAACCCCAGCCTCCTCCACAACTGACCTGTCCGGACCTCGCCGGCAATATGCATTCTTTTGTTGCTGCTGTTGGTTAAAATTTCATTCGACCTAACTCAGTAGTTTTAAGTGATTTTTTTCTACAATTTCTTTTTTCTAAATCATGTTCTACAGTTTCCCATTACATTAAATGTACAACTCACTCTAAATGTAGGTACTGTGATATAAACCAAGTTGTGTTTTACAGTTTCCCATTACATTAAATGTATAACTCGCTCTAAATGTAGGTACTGTGTTCTACAGTTTCTCATTAGGTGGAATGAGTATTTTTCCCAATAGCATCTACAAAAGAAGGCATTTGTGGGCAGAACCCGGAAAGGCCACACCTTTCCTTTCGACCTTTCACCCTGTTTAAGTCTCAGAGAGAAAAATACAAGTGCATGCAGCTGCGGCAGGAGTCTGACACGGTACACAATATCACTACTGTAGAAGATGAAAAAGGACATACACAGTTGTTAAAGAGTTAAAAAATCTTACATTTTGACACCACATGCTAAAAGATCTAACACAAAACTGCTACAGACGATCGCCCCTGTACTGCCACTAACGCTACTCCAGAATCAGCTACTGAAAATCTTATTTAAAGTGTACAATCAGGATTTAAACAAGAAGAAATGTTTCCTGTTTAGGAAAAGCGATGTAGTCTTTGATATGTTAGTTGCTTTTTTATTATTTCTTTATTTTTTAGAATTCAGAGAGAATTTTGATTGCTTTTGATCTTGACTCCATATATCAATTTACTGAAAAGCAATTTGTGGATGCTTTTTAAAAATTTTGTTAAAGATTTGTGTGTGTGTGTGTGTGTGTGTGTGTGTATATATATATATATATACATACATACATATACATATACACACACACACACACACACACCTTTGTTTCATCCTCCTTTCTAAACATTATTAATTATTTTTGTACAGCATTTGAATGAATTTAATGTAACATATTGTAACATATTAAACTGACATGTTAAACTGAGCAGGACAACATATCAATGTCCACAATGTTCTATTTAATCCTGATTGCAGCTTTAATTTACATGTACAGCTATGCTGGTAAAGGGAGACACTGAACTAACTTGCCTAACCAGCAAACTACAGAAACCTCACAGCCACTTTATATTGCTGCAATACAGGTAATGCAGGGTCACATTAAAACAATAGTTTGGTGAAAATTCTAATTTACAGAATATTCAAATTTTGATTTTCATTTAATTTAATTTAATTTAAAAACATTATGGACGAAATTCCAATACAATTCCTACTTCTTCGTTTACATACTTCAGTCCATCTATTTTGACAACAGTGTAGCAAACTTAGTCAGAAAGCTCACAATCAAGTCTATTAGGGATTAATGAACACCTCTGTACCATGCTAATCGGTTTTCTTTACTTGTCAGCTACATTAGCTTCAGAGCTACAGTGTAAAGAAAGCACACTTCCGAAGCCAAACACACCCTGACTAATCAACTACACTGGAAATTAGAATTTTTTAACCAAGCTATCGCTTCAAAAATCGGCGGAGGCTGGATTAAAAGTTTGTAGGGTAGCATACAGAGAATAAGATGCTAACACAAACCCTTGCAGTAATGTACAAGACAGCTGAGAGTGACATTTTACAGAGCCTGCATAGAGAACTCCCAACATGACATTACTCACATGTACTAGCTTTAGCACTGATGCTATGTGTATGAACCACATAAACAGCTGATAATTTAATGTTACTGCGTGTGCTTTTATTTTGTTGAATGTGATTATGCAAGCTTGTTTTTGCAGGCCAAAAAGAATCAATTCAGCCAAAAAAATTTGGCCAACAAGGAATAACATTATTCAAACAAATACATGCTAAATGGTGGCTACTGGCTTCCATTCATTGCTGACATTAGTATGTATTGCTGAACAAATTCTTTAATAACCTCTACAAGCAAGTAGAGCATTAGTACCTGAGTATAAGGTGCTGTGTACCTGCTAAGTAGAAACACCTGGTGGGTTTTTCACCAAGTAGAACTTTAGTTCAGCTAGTTAGCTTAAGCTCGAAGTGAGGATAGTCTAATAGTCCCTTATCAGCAGATTATTTCTGTCAATTAATTCATTAAAAGATAAAACTGCATCAGTTTAACACAAAATAATGCCTTCCACATAGGACAGGCTTGACTTTGGGCTTAAGTTATCTGACAACATTAAAATACTGCTTTGTGAAACATCCTACCAGCCACACTGACACCTAGTATCAGTGTGAACACAATCTAGATTTAGTCTAAAATTATTAATACAATTTTAATGTTTTCAGTTTGCCAAACCTTCTGTCCAGACTCTACTAATAAAACCCACTTTATCCTTTATTTTAAGTAAAATAGGTAATATGAATATTTCAGATTCTAATATTAGTTGGTTGAGTATTAGCAATTTGTTGAGTATGGGCAAAAAAAATAAAATATAAAATAAATCAATTATTATTCCGGTTATTTTCTTTACCAGAATGTACCAAAATCCCTCATTTTACTTAGCATCGCTCACTTGACTCAACACTGTTGATTGTGTAAACATTTACAACAGTTACTAATTTACAGGAACATACCAACATTTTTCAACATATTTTCAATCTACTGCATTTCTAGCATATAGTTTATTATAGGCAATAATTTAATCTTCCCTTGTGTTTTATTTAAAAAAACAAAAACAAACCCATAGATAGAAAAAAAATTTACTGGTGCATGGGCCTCTGCTACAGCTACTGCCACTTTGCTTTTGTTGTACGTTTCAAGAAACTGTCAATTGGCTTCTACTGCAACTATGTTTTAAACAAATGCTTATTGGCTTCTACTGTACTTTTCAAACAACAGTCTATTGTACATTTCAAGAAACTGCCCATTCTAACTGTATTACTAAAACTGACCATTAGCTCATTGCATAAAACACAACACTACTAACCTCTGTACCGTTAAGCTGTACATCCACATGCACCCCGACTTCACGTTTATATCCACTACCCTCCACTGGACCAGCACCAGACTGACCACACAGGAAAAATCTCCATTATTGGTCAACAGGAAACAGTCAGAACTGATAGTAACAGACAAACAGGCCTTCTTCTTAAGAGAGACCCACAGATTACTATTGCAACAAGCATGACATCACTGATTATTTCAAAATGAAATTTTATCTGTTCTAAATAAGGGAGCGGGTGCCTGGTAGTTTAGCACTTTCTATGTAATTAAAAGTTGTTATTGGGGGGTTAATGACCATATCCAAAACTCTAATTTTTCCAAGAAATGCTTCAAATCAGTCAAACCATTTGAACTAACAGCTGATATTTACTAACAAAAACTCTTGATTCTGAAATCTGATTGTGAATAAAATTACATTATAACTATTTGATAAGTAGTGGCATCCCCTACTGGAGAACCTGAGTAAGTGAGCCTCAAGACAGTTCTACACAGTGCTTTGTACCTAAAAATTGTGTTCCTGTTAATATTGCTCTCTAAGCTCTTAGAAAAGATAGTTCTTTTACTAAAGGCAATTGTTTTATATTGTACTAATAAACCATCTGCATTGTTTCTTAAATACAACCATATACAGCTGAATTCTGAATTCAGTCAATCTGAAGAACCATTTAACCATGCAACTTACCATTGAAGCATAAAAAGGGTTCTTTGAGTCTTCATGGTTCTATACAAAACCACTACCTTTACTAAATAACCCTTGAAGAACCATCTTTTTAAGAGCATATGATATACATTCACAAAATTATTACTTTAAACTGACCAGAATGGGTTCTGTACCATTTCCCCCCCTGAGCATACTAAAATTCAGTCATTTGACATGAATGGGTTAATAAATATGGATGATATGTTAACCACAAACAGAAGCTTTAGCTACAGATCGAACTCAGAATTTCTCTTGGGCTCCTTACCAGGCCTAAGTTTTACCAAAAACATCTCAGCACAATAATGATTGTTAAATGGTAGAGTGAGCATCATACTGAACACTCTCTCTGGAAATTGGGTCCAGTTTGTTCTTTTTTTTTTATTTTAATTGAAACGAGTTATATTATCAAAACTACAAATCTCTTAAATCTCATTGGTTAATACAAAATATTACTGCTAACGAGCTAAAACGAGTTCCTTTAGTGCTGTGTACACCGAAACCGCCCTCCCTTTTGCGTTCACATTAAAACACCTCCGTATTAAAGCGGTAGTTTGGCAACTAAACCTAATTTATACAATCGGCCAAGACGTGTTTGCTCCTTTATTTTTGCACTGGATCTTCAATGCTAATGTAGCTAACAAGCAGTGAAAGCAAGATAGCATTAACCAATTATTATTTGAATTGTAATTTCAATCAAACTTGCTTGTGTCACTACAGGGCATGCAATTTTGCTAATATATGTTACCGATACTTGGCTACATTGATCAGCATGCATGTGCAGATGCGGTAACGCAGTAATGTAATTTATACGTGTTCAAGGGGTCATTGCTAGGCCAGTGAGACACTCTGCTGGGCTGACTGCTGTACATGGTAGTATTTTTCAGATAATTAAAAACTTTTCAGTAAACATATTTTTGGTATTTTAGATGGTCCGATCTGAACCTTTTTGGAAAAAGTTTGTACACCCTGGCCTAAAAAAATCTAGAGACCAAACACAACTTGGCTGATTTAGAGTGAAAGTGCCAAACTATCGCTTTAAAAAGGGACTGTATTGGTAAATATTCTCAATATTGCGATGAAATATTCATTACACTAATGCTATAGCTATGCTCTGCTATGTCATGCTTGTTTACGGGTGATGAATGGCTTTTAGGATTATGCAAGCTTGAAGTTTCCCAATAGGCCACAGTCCGTTGTCTTGTACAGCCAAGTTCTGGGGGTGTTACCAAACAGGAAAACCGACTGCGGATAAGCAAACATGTAAATATGAAACCCATGCACAGCATGTAGCTTCATACCAACTCCAACCACACTGAGAAACCCCAAATGCACAACCCTCACCAGTCCATCAAAACAATACTGTTCATTGGCTAAACACAAGACCTACATGCCAAGTAATATATAGAAAAATAATAATACTAATAATCTCATACTAGTACATTAAAACACAGCTGACTATATAAATGAAGATCTGTAATGAGAATCTCTGGCTGCTGTTAAAGAAAAGGAAGAACAGTAGAAGAAGAAACTGCCTCAGTCACATAAGCTGGATCCCTCTGGAAGATTCTGCTGCATCTATGTAGGACACAAAACTGAAGAACAGAAAAAAAGAACAGGCAGCTGGTCAGTCACATTTGAGCTAATTTAACAGCCACAGTTATGCAAACATCCCAAAATGTAGTTTACCAGCCAGGACATGTTCGTTAGCACTGGAGTGATTTAGACCACTCCTGTGTTTAGCTATGCTAATTCACTGTGTTGTACATGATTATAACAATGACTCCACATAATCAAGTCTATCAGAGACACTGAACAACACCACACAGGTGAGTGAGGATTTAGAGCAGCAGTTAGCACCATGCTAATTAGCATGGCAATAAGTTTATATTACTTGTTAGGTACATTAGCCTCTTTGCCGCAGTGCTAAAACTAAAGATACAAGTTTAATGTGCCTTGGCTCATCGTCCACATGTGGGGGAAGCGGGTTTCTATCTATTTCTTTAATCTAGATGGGACAGGAGCTGTATAGAAGTATAGAAGTAAAGAAGGGAAAGAAAGTACAGTGAACAGAAAATTTAAAAGAATGAGGAAAAATGAGGGGGAAAAAGAAGATGTAGTTCTTTCTAGTTGCAGTAGGGGGCACAGGAAGACTTACATGTGTACACACACTGGCAGTCTGTCTCACAAAGCTCTTTTAACTGAGTATCAGCTCTTTATGAAGTAAACCTAAAATCCTGTGTTAGTTTGTGTTCTTGCTCACAATAAGAACAATCCACTGAGTAATATCATTTAAAAGACTTAATTCTGTGGGACCTTTAATGGATGTGTGGTGATTTATGTCACTAAATGTTTGATTATGTCACAGTGAGCCATGAGCATATGCTAACCAATAATATCTTAGCATGTGCCTTCTCTTCCTGATCAATCATCAGTGAGAAACTTGTCATCATCTTTATTCATGGCTGCAGGAACATGTCTACAGACCCCTCTCCACTAATCACTTATGAGTTAGTTTAGTTTTTTTATGCTGAAAACCTGTGTTCATGTTAGCAGGAATAAGCTAGTTAAGATATCCGGCAGCATTTGTGCTGATGTTTGCTGCGCTAAGAGGCTGTGAGGGAGGCAGCTTATGATTCAACGCCATGCACACATATAGTTCATCTTTTGCTGAAGCGTTTGGTAATTACACATGTGCACAATATATTTAACCTGACCTCCTTCCTCCAAAGTCTTTTCTTTTGGTTTTCCCATTAAAGTGTAATAAATACCTCATCTACACAATACACATGATTTTTTCGAAACTACAAAATATACCTATACCTAAAAACCTGGTTATTTTTGTTTGTTTGTTTTATTATTTATCATTACTGCTAAACAGATGGATTCAGCTGTTCGACTGCGTGTTTGTTCTAGAACACCACCCAGTCAATTCCTGAAGAATCAAATCATGTCTGGCCAACAAATACTTCCCGCCTGAATAGCCTTTTTCCACAGACCTTCTTGTTTTAATCGGAAACACCCTATTATAAGGAAGAAAAATTCTGATTTCCAATTCATGCTTACTATAAAACAAGAATTATTCACTGATTTATTGGCCTTTCCTGATTGGTCAGTTGAGCTGACCATGACATTTCCAATAGCTGTTTATAATCTGTAATCCTGAAGTTACCTGGCCCTGGAGCAGGTTTAGACATGAGGTTATATTCCAGTAAAAGGGATCTATAGTTACTGAGATTAAAGTGAGCCAGGCTCAGTAGAGCACCCTGCTTTGTAAGACAGACAGAACCCAACTATAGGCTAGACAAACAGATAGAACTAGCCTATAGACCTCTGAAGTAACACTCCTTATTAGGAACTCCGAGTCTAACTGGATTTCTCTATGGGAAAATGAAATGTAGAGCTGAACTCAAGAGGGAGAGACAGAGAAATAGCCAAAGAGAAGAATATCTGAAGAACTAAGATTGAGAAAGAAGTTCTGAGATCAGGCAAACATGAAGACCTGTGTTAACAATCAGTATGGAATTTTAACAGTGGAGAGACCTCAGAGAACTGACGAGGCTGAAGTTGGCTTTTAGTTTGCCATCTTGAAGAAATGTCATTGCTACACCATTTAAGGTGGGATGCACCTCAAAGAAGTTGAGGTGCTGGAAAGTAACTGCTGCAAGGTTTAAGGTATTCACTTTTACATTATAACATGGCATTTGTGAAGGGCTGTAGGGCCACAAAGATCTAACAAAAAAAGGTATGAATTTGGGGGGGGTTGGGGGGGCTCTGAAGAAGCACTGAAAAGAGGGCTATATATATAGACATTTTCAGTTACACTATTACATAGAGAAAACCGTCTTAGATCGGGAGTTCCTCATACGGACACGACAATACAAAACAATGTCAGAGGCCCACATATAACAAGATGATGGGAAAATCCTCAGAGAGGCTAACAAAGCCAGCACAGCCAGACAAACCTCTGTCTCCTCTCACTGTCTCACACCAATGCTGCAGGTCAACGCAGCGAGAGCAGAGACAAAACCAGGGGTCAAAAGTAAAAACAAAAACAAAACAACAAACAACATAAAAGTGGAAATACATAAACAAAATCAGACATGATATATGAAATATAATAACCGATCAGAGCAGATCAGCCCCAACACACAGACTGCACATGCTTCAGTTCAGCTCAGGTCAACATGACACCTAGAGCTGCACCATTCAGATTAATGTTTATAAACACATAAATTATGCAAACAAGCATCTACCGAATCCCTAACATGTTTGATTATATATATATATATATATATATATATATATATATATATATATATATATATATATATATATATATATATATATATATAAACAAACAAACAAACAAACATGTTAGGGATTCGGTAGATCGGTAGATGCTTGTTTGCCAGTATGTACTAATCAATACTGTGACAGAGTGATAAGCAGCCTGTGGTGCAGCTCTGATGTGAAAACATTAGAAGACATAAGAGTAAAGGAACCTTTGAGGATGTAGTCGGTCAGTAGGCTGGGAACTTTCTCACTGTCATCCTTCATAGCACGCAAAACTAAAACACAATGAACACACAGTAAAACCATGTCAACACAAGTAAACTGATAAATACATACTGCACATAGATAGTGACAATTAACACAAATACCTAACTTGAACAGCCCATTGTTTTCTTTTTCTCCTTTTCTTAATTTCTTTCTTCCTATTTATTTTCTTAATCTTCTCTTTCTTTCTGTCAGTCCATATCTTTATTTCTTTTTTTCTAATTGTTATTTCTCCTTTTTCATTATTTTCTTTTTATTTATTTTTAACTTTCAATGTAAATAAATGTGTTTTAATTTACAAGGGACATTGAAGCTTTTTATTAGAAACTTTAACAGAACATTATAAGAAACTGTCATGTTCAAATGACATAGAGAAAGTAACATTAACAAAAGTGGAGATATGTTTTTCTTTGGACACTGACAACACACACACACACACACACACACACACACACACACACACACACACACACACACACACACACACACACACACACACACACACACTCTGTTTTAGACTTACTCTTGGTTAGGATCTGTAGATCTTCCACTGATGGAGCTCCGTTTTTCTTCTCATAAGGAATCACTGTGGTCAGATACTAAAGAGAGAGAGAAAAGGTGTAATGACAGATATAAAAAAGATAAAAACAAATATAAAGGGATGAAATCATGCTAACAACTAAAAAATGAAGAAAACAGCAATAAAACTAGGAAACGAAATAGCAATAAATAAATAAGTAAATAAATAAATGTGGAAATAATGTGTAGGAAGGATACTGATATTATGGGATGTCAATGGTCAGATTGTGTTATCCAGTCATAAACACCAGCTGTAGGTTGCACTGACGTGCCAGAAGTCATGGGACAGGCGACTTTGCATTGATTTCACAAGTGGACGGAAGATGTATGGAGGTGAGCTATTTGGTATTTGTACGTGCAGGATCTTTGTAATGAATGGACCTCTCTACCACATCCCGTATTGGCAAGAACCTGGCAATATAATACTTATCGTGATACAGCAGTCACAATTCAATATATCGCAACATATTGCGATATTGCAAAGTGATATATTGATATTGTTTAGATCTTACTATTATAACACACTGCTATATGAACAGGTTTGCCAATGCTTACAATAGCATTGCGGCCTTGTGCTGCTTGTTAATGCTGGAGTGAAAATGAAAATAGATTACAACACATCTAGTGGTTTAAACAGAACACACAGTGATTTACTATCTGCCAGGAATATGTGTCTCGATACTGTGTTTTTGAGAATCGATATAGTATCACAAAATATAATATCCCAATATTTCAATATTACACCTCTAATGTAGACAACGAAGGAATCATAATGAGACCGCCTGTTTTGCTTCAGAATTCCTGTTTTTGTCACAGGAATGCCAGACATTACCACCTAGCAACCTTAGGTTTTCATCGGCACACAACGAACCTCGGGATATGTTGGCTGGCAAAGGATTTACCCATTGGATTCTTTGTTGCCTTGGAAAAGAAGGCCTTATATGAAGGAGCCTTAGAAATGACAAAGCTTAGTCATACTGTTGCGACAGAATCAGCCTTCAAATGCAGCCTCCAAAGGATGCAGCCCCTGAAAAGGGACACAGCTCTGGGGTCCAGTTGGCAAGCCTAGGTAAGGCTCTTTGTCCGGTGTCGTGGTGTTAACAGGGGCACTCTGATTAGTCTTCTGCTGCCATAACCCATGGAAGCTAAAGAACGCTACACTGATCAGTGAACAGTGCATGTGGGGCCTCTTGCACTAAATGTGGATGTGATTTCTGCCAGAGTGGCTTGTCAGTTCTTTACTCTCAAGATAACACCTCACAACTTACACAGGTGTTCCCAAGGAGTCCTGAGGTAACAATGCTTTATAATAATTTTACACTCTGCTATCCCATGATTCTGTCAGCATGTCAGTGTAACAAAAAAGGCTTTTAATAAACTTTAAACTTATTTCTTGAATTTCACTTTCCAAAATTCCAGGCCGAACTTAGCAAAGAAATAAAAATGTGCAGAAAATTGTGCAGTAAAACTGCAAAAAATATTTTTGGTCACATACAGTCTCATATTCAGTTCCAGTGTGTAAACGGTTTTGGTTTTTGAAAACTTTGATTCTGGACCAATAACAAAAATACAGCCAACGTGAGGAATCCCCTGACCCGGAGGCTGATCTGTAGAGGACACATCACTGACCATGAGAAAAACCTGGTAACTCTGTTTTTGGCTGTGTCATTAATGGTGTTTCGATGTTGTTAATCATATGATCACATAATAAGCTACATTTAGACAAATTTACACACAGGACACGTGCTAGTCCACAGAGTTTATATTTTTCATTTTACACAAAAACACGGTAAACAATAATCACTGTATTAAATACGCTTTCTCTTCCGCATGCAGAAAAACTGGTTTAACTAGTCTGGATTAAAAGTTTCCATACTGTTTCGGTTTTAGTGAACTACACTCTATCAGAGCTCAAGTTTTTCTCTAGACAATCTGGCACTTTCATGCAGAAGTGCAGGTGGTACTGCTGGGAAAAAGCAAGAAAGAGAAAAGGAGAGATGAATAAAAAGAAAGAAAAGATGGAGTGATAGTAGAGGAGCAGAGGGGTAACCTGTCTGTCCCCTCCGGACCCTCCAAAAGTCTGACGAAGACTGTTCTGAATTACAGTGGAAAAACCTTCCATACTGAAGAGCTGAGTGAGGGTGGGGGGATAAAGAGAGGGAGAGAAAAGAAATAAAAAGAGGAAGAGAGGGGAAATAAAGACAGGAAGGGACAGAGGGGGAGAGACAATCGAAACAGAGAGAGGGGTTGGGACAGGAGAAAGAGAGAGCGAGAGAGGAAGACAAGGGAATGGGGAACAGGCAGAGGACAGAGGGGAAGAGACAGCAGCGAGAGAGGGCGAGAGAGAGAGGGACAAAGACAGGAGAGGAAAAAAAGCAAGGGGGAGAGAGGTGAGAGATAAAAAGAGTGAATGAAAGAAAGAGGTGGCAAGAAAAAGAGAGAGAGAGAGAATAGTTATAGAGGGGAAAACAAGAGAAGCAGTGTGTCCAAAAGTATCCAGCCACATTAAGTAACTAGAAAAATGAATTTGTAAATGTAACACACACTGACACCACCATCATGTCAGTGTCACTGCAGTGCTAAGAATAATCCACCTCCCTAATAGTACCTGCTCTGTGGTGGTCCTGATTATTAAAGAATAAAGTGAAAGGAGATAAACAATGTATGAAGCAAGTCAGGTGGACTATAGTCTGTAATGGCTGAAGTGCTCCTATATGGAAAGTGGAGCTTATATACAAGACCAGTAGTGTACGTATAAAAAGTACTGCAAGGAACTAAGATTTTTACTCAATTTCACACCTGTGTTAACATGGGCTAATCTGTGTTAAATGTGATTTAACTATGAGCATGAATTTGATTCAGGAGGAGTTGGAGCACACTGTGATAAAGGGTCAAGCTCTACTAAAGTCCTGACCTTATGACTTTAGGAAAAGTTGGAGTGCAATTCAGGACACAGACCTAATCCACTGAAAACATTTTGTGTGAAGTCTTCTCTGAAAATGTTACTGGAGTAAAGGGGGACTTTCCTCTAATAATATCATTTCTTTTGGATGAGGTGATGTCTGGATACTTTTGGGGATGCAGTGTATGAATATGTGCTGTGGGTTGAAAGAGTGAAGGAAGAGAAAGTGAAGAGAAGACAAAGAGAAAAAGTGATGTGATCTGCATTCAACACTCCAACACAAGTTTGTGTTTCCTCTGAAGTATAAATACTCTTAAGATTTTTTCTTTAAAAGAGAACTTTGTATATTGTGTAATTCAATATTTGCTTGAAAAGGGTTATTTTTTAAACATAGCGTATGGTCCTTACTATCTATATTTCGGTTACATTTGTGTACAGTTGTCTCTGAATCACATCAAAATAATAAAATGAAATATTAAGATCTGAGATAATGATGCACAGAATCAGAAACAGAATAATTTTGAATTACTATGAGGTCAGATGAGTGACTGAGTAGCGATAAGAGGGACAGAATCAGTGTGTGTGGTCCTCACAGTTCCAGGCAAGTTTGTGCGCTCATTCCTCTGTGTCCCCGTTGCGCTCTTCACCTTCCTCCTCCTCTTCATCATCTCTCTGTGCTCTTTCTGTCTGTTCTGCACGTCAATGAGGATGGAAATAAAGCCGTTCTTCACCTCCTTCTCGAAGTCCAGCTCATCCCTCAAAGCCAGCTGCTCAATCAGCTCCTCTGAGTAACGGCGGATCTCCCGCTCCACCTCCTCCAGCAGCTCCTCCAGCTCACATATTCGCAGCCCACGAAGACCTGGTGCACAGACAGAGAGAAAGATGGTTATTAGGAATGAACAAATTTAATCAAAATTAGCTTCATTTTAATCAAATATACACTTTTTAGTAACATTTGTGTAGCAGAATAAGACACAAAATAATCGCAACCCTGCCATAAACACTGCATAATCCCAGTTCTACAGTCATAAAAGAAATCCCAATCCTGCAGGTCTAAATACTGTAAATAATCCCAATCCTAGGGTCATAACCACTATGAATAATCCAAATCCTACAGCTATGCACACTGTGAATAATCCTAATCCTACAGTAATAGCAGCTCAGCCATTGGCATTCCTGTATTTTATTATGTGATGTCAAATGTAATGTATAAAAATAACACATTTGTGCACGCATGAACGAATAACCTTTCCTCTGTGTGAGTGAGTGCGTTATACAATGAATAATCCCAATCCTACAGTCATAATTGTGCACAACCCCAATTGTCCAGTCGAACACTGAATACTCCCAATCCTACAGTCCTAAACACAGTATAATCTAAACCCTTCAGTTATAAACACTGAATAAACCCAATCCTACAATTATAATCACAGTGAATAATCTAAATCCTACAAACTCCTACTTTAAATAATTCCAAACCTACCCAACCATTATCTAACATAAAACAGACACATCCTAATTGTCTTAGTTGTACACACTTTGTTGATCTGGTTGCATGTGCACACATGCATGCATGCACAATTGTGTTCTTTTCCATACATTACATTTGACATTATATAACAAAGCACAGAACTACTGGGACCAATGACTGAGCTGCTATTACATAAGACATAACACACACACACACACACACACACACACACACACACACACACATATTATATAATAATACCAGAATATACACAATATTGTATTATCAGACTGATTGTATTATATACTGTTATCTACAAATATGGATAAAAGTACAGAGAAAAGTCCAGCTTAAGGATGGCCGTTGCTGTATTCAGCTATACTATTGTACTTTACTCCACGTTTGTAGATAACAGTGAGTTATACAGTACCACAAAACATACAATTAAGACGATTAGAGATACTGAGATTTTCCATATGCTTTGAGGTGACTGATTATTTGGATAGGATTTATAATATTTTTTTCTTGTTTCAGTCTTTGTCAGACCTTTGTCAGCCTGACAACCAAAACACCAAGTGTTTCCACATCAAGAGTATATCCAAAGAGCCAGTTTGGCTTCTTCATTGGTTAAATAATTGCAATTAATTTTATCAACTGCAGCTTTTTCTTATAATAAGGAAAGTGCTACAGTGATAACTGAGTATTTGTTTTGATGTAAAGTCGATATGTCACGTCTTAACAAGGGGACAGACACTCATCAAGTCTTGAATGAAGGCTCCATATAAAGGTAAGAGTCCATTGGTAATTACAGCCACCAAACTATTACTTTACTGCGCTTAATCTTAATCTTCCTGTTCAACACATCATGCTTGGGTCATGCATCTGCCCCTGACTGTCATGTCTGAAAAACATCCACCTTCACAACAAAATAGAGGGATATACTGACGCTCTTCGTAACTGCTGGTGGAGGTGGAGTGAGAGAGTGACTGTAGCTCGTGAGAAAGCATGGACAGGTCAGATTGGGACGGACTCTCTTCAGCCTCCGGGTCAGGGGATTCCTGCATCATCTCCTCAATCTCCTCAATCACCTACAACACAAACACACATTTTATATATGGGATGGGGGTTTACTAGTAGACTAGTTGACTAGCTGCTTGGTGTTGATGCTAGAAGCCTAATGTTGTCTAGTCACTAATCACATAATTATAACACCAAGAACACCCTAACCCAGAGAAGACACAAGGTGAGGAGCTTTAAAGATAAGATTTTCAATGTGGTTATGCCCAAGTTTCCTGAAGACTACAATAAAACGTCATGTGTGGGTGTAGAGGGAACACCGGGTTGGTTAGTCTAATTTTTAGCCATAATACAGTGGTCACATGTGAAATAACGGTAATTCCATGTTTATCTGATTACATACATTTGTGTCGATAAACACATCACACCCAGGAAAGTTAAGGTCATAGTTTACAGACAAGTTAAAATATTTTCAGGGCTGCTAATCAAACAGATACTTTGGCTGGTAGTTTGTGTACGTCAAAGGGATAAGGTGTTCACCTGCTCTGCAGTGAACAGTGGTTCCTCGTTCACGCAGGAAACAATGATGGAGTGCAGATCCATCTGCTCCCTTAGCTCTTCATCATCAGACATATCCAGATTCATTTTATCCACCTTCTGAAATACACACAAACCACAACATATACTCGATGATTGAACCACCAACTAGAAAAACACTGTTTATAAAATTAGAAGGCCTCATCTCATTCATATCTCTACGTAACTTCGGATATAAACATGACTGTACTTTCCAGAGATGAAAGGATCGAATGGCTATATCAGTATTGGTCGATTTTCAGCCCGCATGTGATTGTCCAATATTTCTCTAACTTTGCCGATCCTGAGAGCTGATTAGTGACAAACATACCAATAACATTTGACGAGTTAACAAGACCCCTTGATTACAGGACCCTGCAGTGTCTGATTTAAACATGTGAAAGAGGTACAGAGCTTTTAACTCTTTTGACTACAGGACTAAAACTGTTGGTCTCGTGGTAGCTAGTGGAAGCTATGTGGTCAGTATGGAAGTTATTTTTTTACCGTATCTTGTAAAATATGTCACATTAGTGTTCCTTGTGACTTTCAAACACCACCATCCTGATACCACGCTTGAGAGTAAGGCTGATTAATTTGGGGAAACAGACTTTTTTTCCAGCGTTATCGACCGACAACACTAAATGGCGATCAGTATCGACCCATAATACTGAATGGTTATCAATATCTATTGATGACACTGAAAGGTGATCGATATTGGCCAAAAATTCTAAAAGGCAATCGGTACGTAAAGGAGAAATATTTACTAAATGGAGCAAATTAATGTTAAAAAAACTGTATTAAAAATGGATCTGATTATTTGTAGCGTTCATGTAAACAGACATGACCATTAGACTGTTCAGTAGGACATTCATATCAACACCAGCATGAATTTAGATTGGAGAAAATCTCCACATGTAAACACGGCCAGTTGCAGCATGCTGTAAACAAGCATGAAGTGGTCTTTCCCATGGACCCAGTCTGAGAGTCAGTAAGACCATTCAGAGCCATTCATAACATCACAGTAATAATTTACAAAACATAGTTCTGCATGATTTAAAATAATGGTCAAATCTGTCCAAACAGGAGCAGAGCTTTCTCAGCAGTCCTCACCTTGGGCTTCAACCACTGAGCTTTTGAATATTGCTTTATTAGTCCCTCAAAGTATTTCTGCACATATACTACAGATGTTGAATGTGAGCAAGACCAAAGTGGATGGTTCTATGTATAAACAAAATAACAAAAACAAATAAATTTAAGGAAAAGACACATGGATGGACTAAAGATCAAGGACAAGTTACTGTTTGCTGGCAGAGGTTGAGAGTAGGTAGATGAAGAGAACGTGTGTGAGATGTCTTCCAATCCACCGGCATCACATTCCCATAGTTATCAGTCAAAGCATTCCATATCCTACAGAGAGTGAGAGAAAAGAGAGAAACAGAAAGAAGAGAGCAAAAGACAAGATAGTGAAGACAGAAGAGAGAAAGAGGACAGAGAAAAAGTAATGTTTCAATTTTTATTTAAAATAAGATAAAATACAGAAAACAACATCAATTCTCAACAAATTCAAGCTGATAATAACAATGACAAAAGAAAATCCAAAAACTAGGAAATAAATAACAAAAAGAAGACAAGCTAGCAGAGCAGTGGTCAGCTGTTAGCAGCACAGAAGACAGATTTACCAGGACTAGAAAGATAATGAAAGCAAAGGAAAAGAGAAAAGCCAAACAGGGATCTGCAAACCTCTTAACATGAAGAAATTAAAAAGTGGCTTTAAGAGGAAAAGCGGAGTAAAGAAAATTGACAGGCAGAACAGAGCAAAAACTGGAGTCTGAACTCACACCAGGGTTAAAGCCTAATACTACACAGTACTGGATACAATACAGAGGACAAGAAGCAAAAAAGTGACCGGACAGCTAAACGTGCTAAGTATGCTGAAGCTGCTGATCTGACCGCTACGAGGTGCCTCCTCTGACTGGCCAGCTGAGCTACGCTGTAGCAAAATGGCAGCAGCAGCAACAGCTTTCCTGCACTTTCAAGTGCAGACAGCAGAGCAGCACAAAGCAGTACAAACAGAAAAAACAGAGAAAATCCTGAGAATATTTAGAGACTGCCATATGTTTAAAGGGGAGAGCACCACAGCTAACCTGCTGTTTCACTCTGAACGCAGTGAAGCATGTCATTCGCCCACATACTTTAATCGCATTACAAAACAAGAGAACGGCTGAGGTTGTCCAATATGCACAGAAGCCCCCACTCTTGAACTACAACAAGCAGAGGGGAAAGACAGAGCACCCCCACAGCCTCAATGCCTCAATGCCACTACTCCAATGCAGCTGAGATCAGGAACAGTCTCTCCCTGCTGGAGGTGGAGTTGGTGGATCTGAGGGAACACATCCACACCCAAATCACCAGCAACGACATAAGCTTCCTCAAGGACCAGCTCAGCCAGATCAGAAACCAGCTATACAAGAGCTAAAGAGAGACACAGAAAACCTAGAGCACTAAAAATGAACTCAACATTAAAGATGACACACTAAAAGAACTGGAACGAATAAAACAACTGGAACGAATAAAAGAACTGAAAAAGAGATTACAAGCCTTAAAAATGAGCTGCACAAGAAAGACATCACAACAAGGAATTTAAAAACACAAAACAGAGACACATGTTGCGACCCCCAGCACTCCTCCAGTACGTCACACCCTAGCAACACTCAAAATCTACCTGTCACACAGCAAGAACAGCAGAGCAGTCCAGCTGCAACACTGAAGATAAAATTTAAAAACTGAAACAAAAAAAAAAACATCTGGCATTCTAAATTAAATGCTAAAATACACAAGATCAAAATTTCAGCTGGCCAGAGTAAAGCTGTTCAATGTAATTTTGAATGCATGTGTCTTCCCTGAAATCTGGAACCATATACTAATAACACCAATCTTTGTAGTTGCTGCAAACTGCAAAAATACCAGGAAACTTAAACAAAATCACTGATTAGAATGCAGTGCCCTGAGGAGCACAGTGACTGATCTGAACGACCACTCTGATGAGATTTAATCAGCACAGTTTGTCTACAGAGGCTGCGGAGAATGTGTGACTTGCTCAATTGTGTGCAAATTGCTCATCCAGCTGTTTTTTATTGGTACCACTTACTTTTCCAGCCTTTTGTTTCCCCGTGCCAAAATTTAAGATGCGTTGCTGCCATCAAGGTCTAAATGAGTTTATCATTTATCATGCACGCTCTAATATGGTTTCGCAAATAATTCCATTCTGTTTGATTTACATTTATTTACATTTTACACAGCATCCCAACCATTTTCTTAAATTGGGGCTGTACATGTTATAATCTTTTGTAAACAGTTATCGGTGCTAATGGTTTTTTAGACTATGTTTAGATCTCAAAGAGTTGATTTTTTTTGTTTAAATTCAGATTTTAGAAATAGAGAGAGAGAGGGACAGACAGACAAGAGAGCAGAAAGAAACAGTAGAGAGAGAGAGAGAAGAAAAATAGAGAAAAAGAGAAGAGAGGCTGCAAGTGTGCAAATCTGAGAGGCAGTAAGAGTGAGAGGTAGGAAGAGTGAGAGGCTGTGAGAGGCAGGAAGAGTGAGAGGCTGCAAGTGTGCAAGGCTGTATGTGCGCCTCTTTGAGAGGTGGTAAGAGTGAGAAGCTGCAAGTGCGCCGCTTTGAGAGGCGGTAAGAGTGAGAGGCTGCAAGTGTGCAAGGCTGTGAGAGGCTGTAAGAGTGAGAGGCTGCAAGTGCGAGAGGCTGTGAGAGGTGGTAAGAGTGAGAGGCCGTGAGAGGCCGTAAGAGGCTGCAAGTGTGCAAGGCTGCGAGAGGCGGTAAAGTGTATGAGGCTACAAGTGTACGAGGCTGCGAGAGGCGGTAAAGTGTATGAGGCTACGTGTGTACGAGGCTGCGAGAGGCGGTGAAGTGTATGAAGTTGTAAGTGTGAGAGGCTGTAACAGGCTGTAAAGTGTATGAAGTTGTAAGTGTGAGAGGCAGTAAAGTGTATGAAGTTGTAAGTGTGAGAGGCTGTAACAGGCTGTAAAGTGTATGAAGTTGTAAGTCTGAGAGGCTGTAACAGGCTGTAAAGTGTGAGAGGCAGTAACAGGCTGTAAAGTGTATGAAGTTGTAAGTGTGAGAGGCAGTAAAGTGTATGAAGTTGTAAGTGTGAGAGGCTGTAACAGGCTGTAAAGTGTATGAAGTTGTAAGTGTTAGAGGCAGTAAAGTGTATGAAGTTGTAAGTGTGAGAGGCTGTAACAGGCAGTAAAGTGTATGAAGTTGTAAGTGTGAGAAGCGTAACAGGCTGTAAAGTGTATGAAGCTGTAAGTGTGAGAGGCAGTAAAGTGTATGAAGTTGTAAGTGGGAGAGGCTGTAACAGGCTGTAAAGTGTATGAAGTTGTAAGTCTGAGAGGCAGTAAAGTGTATAAAGTTGTAAGTGTGAGAGGCTGTAACAGGCTGTAAAGTGTATGAAGTTGTAAGTGTGAGAGGCAGTAAAGTGTATGAAGTTGTAAGTGTGAGAGGCTGTAACAGGCAGTAAAATGTATGAAGTTGTAAGTGTGAGAAGCGTAACAGGCTGTAAAGTGTATGAAGCTGTAAGTGTGAGAGGCAGTAAAGTGTATGAAGTTTTAAGTGGGAGAGGCTGTAACAGGCTGTAAAGTGTATGAAGTTGTAAGTGTGAGAGGCAGTAAAGTGTATAAAGTTGTAAGTGTGAGAGGCTGTAACAGGCTGTAAAGTGTATGAAGTTGTAAGTGTGAGAGGCTGTAACAGGCAGTAAAGTGTATGAAGTTGTAAGTGTGAGAGGCAGTAAAGTGTATGAAGTTGTAAGTGTGAGAGGCAGTAAAGTGTAAGATGCTATAGACAAGCTGATGTATAATATATTCACCAGGTCAAAGTCACAGATACTGATCAGTGTTCACCTCCATTTCAACACATCCTCTCTCCTTCATCACTTCCTCAGCACTCACTATGGTTTACCAGCAGATTCAGACACGCCCACTCACTATCTGCACTACTTCATACATTACACGTGTTACACGTGTTGGCAAGAAAGGTGTTGGAGGCGTAGCAGCAATATTTGATTCTTATCTTCTATTTCTACTGAATTTTAACATTTTGTTATTGCTGGTAATTTTAACACCCATATTGACAATACCAAGGACATTCATGTTAAAAAAATGTGACATACTTGACTCTTTTGAACTCTCTCAGAATGCAACTGGAAGCACACACTCTCATGGTCACACTCTGGATATGGTTATCTCTAAGGGTCTCAACATATCAGCCACTGTTAAGGACGTTGTCATATCAGATCATTACTGTGTATTCATTGATATGTGGACGTCACTTGATATCAACACCAAACACGGTAGCTTTAAGAAAAAGAAAAGGCACTGTGTAAACCATCTGATTCTGTTGATGCTTTGCTGGATGACTTCAACTCAAGAATATGTTATGGATGAGATTGCACCAATTAAAGTTAAAATCATATCATGCAGACGAAAAGCACCCTGGAGGAATGCTACAGCAGTTCAACTCCAAAAGAAAGAGTGTAGGAAGGCTGAGTGTAGATAGCGTAAAAGTAAGCGTCACATTGATAAATAAATCTTCAAAGATAAACTGCAAGATTAGTAATGTGCACAGCTAGACAATCCTTCTTCTCTACCATTATCAACAATAACAACAGCAGAATACTCTTCAACATGGTTGACAAGCTAACAAAGTCTTCTTCTAATGTGGCCCCTGAATTAACTTCAACTGACAGATGTTATGAGTTTGCAGGATTTTTTGACAGTAAAATTCTCAATATCAGGCATTAGTACATCTGTATCCACCAATGAGCATGTGTCCTCTCAATTACCAGACAAAAATATTATGGATAAAATGTGTCAGTTTAATGTCATTAATGAAGAAGTTTTAATCGATACAATGAAGTCATCTAAAAACATGCACCTACAGTCTCTGACTAGTTGCCAACAAAGTTGTATTGTTCTTAATATCAGCAGACATACTTCAGATTGTAAATACATTATCTAAACCCATTAACAACTGCAGTTGTAAAGCCTCTCTTGAAAAAGAAAAACCTAGATCCAATCCCAGTAAGTAATTACAGACAGATTTTAAATTTACCTTTCATTAGAAAAATCATAGAGAAAGTTGTCTTCAAGCAACTTACAAGTTTTCTTTCCAGAAACAACTGTCTAGACAAATTTCAATCAGGATTCCAGCCTAATCCTAGCACCAAGACCACTCTGATTAGAGTCATCAATGACAATCTTTTAAATACAGATTCAGGAAAACTGTCTGTGTTATCGTGCTAAACCTGTGCTGCATTTGACACTATTGACCACAAAATTCTCATAAACTGGAAAATTGGGTTGGACTTTCAGGAACTGTAATACAATGATTCAGTTCATACCTGTGAGAAAGGAATTACTTTGTTGAAATTGAAAATATTTTTATCTGTGGTGTCCCCCAGGGCTCAATTCTTGGGCACCAGTTATTTAATCTATATATGCTTCCACTTGGTGAAATCCCACATGACTATGGGATGTCTTACCACAGCTATGCTTGACTTACTGTGCAAGTGCCTTAAGCACATCACTGACTGGATGGGTCAAAACTTTCTGCAGTTGGACAAAGACAAAACAGAGATTGTTTTATTTGGGAGAGGCACAAACTAGCTGCATATCTAAATTCCAGACCCTGAAATCTACAGAACTAGCTCGTAATCTGGGTGTACTAATGGACTCTGATCTTAGTTTTAGAAGTCATCTTAAAGCCGTTACCAAATCTGCATTTTATCACCAGAAAAATCAATAGGATTAGGGATTTTCTCTTTAAACCGTCTGGAGAAACTCCATGCCTTTATTTCCAGCAGGATCGATTACTGTAATGCTCTCCTCCAAGGTGATTCAGAATGTAGCTGCCAGAGTTCTCATTAGGAGCAAAAGAAGGGAACACATCACCCCCATTCTTAAATCCTTACAATGGATACCGGTATGTTACAGAATAGACTTCAAGGTCCGGTTACTGTTCTATAAACGTCTAAATGGCATTGGATCAGCTTATCTGTGTGATCTAGTACAGCGTTATGCGCCGGGCAGAACTCTTAGATCGTTAGGAGTCAGTTAGTCCTAAGGTAAAGACGAAATATGGGGAAGCAGCGTTTAGTTATTATGCTGCTATTAAATGGAATCAGTATTACAAGAACACTGGACACCTTTAAATCCAGACTAAATACATTCCTGTTTGAGCAGGCTTTCAGCTCGGTTTAAAACTCTTACTGAACTCTTACTGAACTGTTAGTTCTACAACTCTTTCAGAACAGCTCTCATGTGTTTGTTTGCTATGTCTTAACAAACATGACTTTCACTCTGAAAAATAACAAACTCATCTAGTTCTCTCTACATGATCCCATTGGCTGTAGCTAGATGCTGCTGTTGACTCATAGTCGACCGGCCTAGATTTTAAACATGCTAGATGTTTGCTGGGCGTCTGCGATTAGTCGGCGATGGCTCGGCGAGCATGTTTCAGCAGTTCATACTACACAACTGAGCGAGTGCTGAGTGGTTGCCAATTTGCCTCAGAGCAGAGGTTTCTGTCAACGATCTACAAAAAAAAGCCGGCAACTGAAAAACCAGGCTAAAATCATGTAGTGTGAACTAGGCATTATATGACGGTATAGGAGAAATCTTTAGTGCAGTTTCTGGAACAAAACTGTGCCTCTAGGGCCGACGGGCCTAGCAGTATATACAAAGCTGGCTCTGATGGGGTGCAGGTAACGCAGGACTAATGCATGGTTTTTGATAAGGGTTGGGTGATTGGGGACTAGGGAAAAGGTTGGAGAGTAAATGAGAGTAATGAAAGAAAATGGGAAAAGGAAGCAGTAAAGAAAAGCCAAAAGAACAGACCTCAGCACATAGTCCAACATCAATTTTAAACCTTCTTTTTTATTTTTATGTTTGATTTGCTTTCTTTTAAATATTTTTCTTTTTAACTGAGACAGAGGCTTTCCCCAGAGGCTTTTTCTAGGGGGAGTTAATACCATGGGCTGGACCCTGGCAACCCCGTTTTGAGACAAAGGTGATAGGAATCGCCAACATGATGATATAAGGAAAATCCTTAGTGCATAGAGAAAGTCTTATAATCTGACTTATATTCTGTAATAAAACTGGGCCTCTAGAGCCGACGGGCCCAGCAGTATATATAGAGTTGGCTCTGGTGCAGGAGTAACGCATGGTAAAGAAAAACATAAGCCTGAAGAACAGACCTCAGCACACAGTCCAACGTTATTTTAAAACCCTCATAATTCACTTTTATGTTTAATTCTCTTTCTTTTAAATATTTGTATACTATTTATTTATTTTAATACTTTTGTTTCTTATTTCTTTATTTATGTAAAGCACTTTGAGTTGCCATTGTGTATGAAAGGTGCTATACAAATAAACTTGCCTTGCCTACAGAGTAACAGTGACGCTAAAACTGTGAACAAACATTTCTAGTGTTATGGACAGCTCTCAGTCCATTTGAGGTATGGGGCTGTAAATCTAATTATATACGTTTACAGCAGTGACTGTGTTTGTCAACCACCTCAGTAGACTAAGTACTGATTAGAATCAGTTTTTCTGATAAGGACTGTCATAAATACAGCAGAACCTGTACAACTTTGAGAAAACCAGACCTGGTGATGCAGCTATGTGAAGTTTTGTTCCTGTTCCCCCCCCCCTTTCTTCCTGTTCCCCCCCCTGTGGTTCATGATGAAGCATGAACCACAGCCCACAGCAAGGACCACTACATCCCGCGCCAATGTATTCTAAGGCAAGATGTGATGCTGAGTGTTCCCGACTTCCTGCTCAGCCCTACAGCTCAGAATTACCCACACAGTCCTTTCTGTGTCCTTATATTTTACTCTATATCCATACTTCCACTAGCTGGCCTACTCATTACAAACACTTTGCTGGGATCACTAAATGATCTAGATTAAAAAAAAACCAAAATAAAAAATACCCCCAATGTTTCATCAACCGTTTGCATGTCATTCTCATATATATATATAGAGAGAAAGAGAAAGAGAGAGAGAGAGAGATGTGGAGGAGGTAAAAACTGACACGTGCTGCTCTTAAACTTCCCAACCATCAAACTTAAACTTCAGGTCGGGATTCTATTCTTCAGGCAGTGGATAAAGTAACAATAACAAACACAGCCTTACAATTGTGTTTTGACCAATGCAATTATGTGTTTCAGTTTTACAGTGCAATAAATATCTCTTCTTAGTTCTGTAAGTAAGCAGCTGTTAGTATTTAATTTATGTTTATTTTGCCGAATAGTGTAAAGAACTTCATAATTCTGTATTCTGCTGTCTGTATTGGATTCACATTCAGTCAAGGGCACCTCGTTTTATAAGGTAATTCCATAGATTTTTTTATACTTCTACACATAATTACACAGTTAAAATGTAAACAGAGCCAGAGGTTTGGTGCGAAATGCTCCGTTCTACAGAGATGGTCATAATAGTTTGCAGTGGTGGCGATATGAACCAAACATCCTCCTCCTAAAAAAGCTCCCTGACATATAATCGGTAAACATGAGCTGCCTGATGTCTGAGACGTTGTTTGATGTAAGTGTTGGCCTTTCATTCATAGTTGAAGGATATATGCAGGTCACCCCAAAGAAAACATTATTTTCAGATTTTCCCACCATCTACATTCCATATAAAACTCAAGACATGTCGTTTCTGTGGTGATTCTTATATTGAATAAAAGGTCCATATGTGTGTTGTAGACATGGTGACACCAGTTTAGAATCTAATCCATTTCACCACTGTATTCACATCTCACTGAATTATAGACACATTATGAAAAACTGGTAGAATTCCTTTTTAAGTGTGGTTTCTGATCAAACAATGTTATTGTACAATGCATTTTATATCAGTAGATCATACAGCCCTAACAATTCCCAACTGTGATTCCGATATGAACTGAATTAGTCTTGCTGGCCTGGTAAGGATGAGTGAGCACGCCTAAAAGGCAGTGAGTCAGTGATTATCAGAATTCTCCACCTCTCTCTTGCTCCCTCGCTCTCTCTAACTTTCAAGTCAGACTTATGAAACAGTTTCTGCATCACTCTCGCCAACTCTCTCCGCACGCATCAGTGCACCTACTTGCCGCTCTGAGTAGGGAAAAGAGCTGCTGGGAGAGATGGGGGAAATTTTTAAACTAGGAGCTGCATTACAGATCCTTCCTGTCTTTAGCTCTCAGTTACATCTCACAAGTTCATACGACAGTAATATTATATCAGGATACTACGAGACATTTTCATGAGATATATTTTATTCTAAGTGGAATTAATAATAATATTATTATTATTATTATTATTATTTTTTTTTTTTAGGAGTGTAACAATACATTGATGCACGATTGCTTACGCGTTCTGTTATTTATGGCATCTAATGCAATAGCATTGTTTAAACACTAGAGGACGCCCAAGAAAGGCAGAAAGTGTAGCAATAACAACAGCTGGGTGGACTTTGTGGGCTACCCAGAGCTACATTACAATAACTGCACATGTGATCACCGTTGAGTGGGAAATGGCAAGTTTTGTACTCCAAACTAGCTTTAAAGAGATAATTACAACATTGCTGTTGTTACAGATAACACACGCAATATGAGCGTGGCAGTGAAAGAGTCTTGGCTAGCACCGCACATTGTGGTTTTGCCCACACTTTAAATCTTGCTTCCCGAGCAGGCCTAAGTGTAAACCACGTCCGTTGACTACTGGGTCTGCTACAGTTCCCACAGCGTAAAATTGTCATGGATGTCATGACACAAAATGTTGGAAATGCTAAGCTACAAAGCGCTATACTGAGCAACAAGTAAGGGCAGCTCTTGTGAGTACAGAGATGCGTCAAAACACCGGTGACATTGATACTTCACACAGCTGCAAGATCAGTGATGCCGAGGATATCGTGAAACTTTTGAAACCTCTGAAAACAGCAACCATTATGCAGTCCAACGAAAAGAACTTCAGCTCATGACGGCCATAAGAACATTGGAGAACCTGTTAGTAGGTTACAGTACAGTACTGTTGCAGTAAGTTTTTGGGGTAGCATAATTTCAAGCACCTTCTTTATTCTTTTAATCGCACAGTGAGGGTTATTCTGTTTGTTTTTTTTTATAAAAGAAAGACTACACTGTAATTTTGTTCAGCAAAAAAATATAACACAGTAAGTTCGTTTTACTTGTGAAAATATATCATCAAAATAAATAAACAAATACAATATGAAAAAACACTTCTTTTGAAAAACGTAGGCAACATCTTGTGAACTAGTCAAAGTCTGTCTCTAGACTTCTACGGAGTGTATTAGATTCCATCCACAGCTGAGTATAACCCATCTGAACATAATTAAGTATGACTATAATTGATACTGGGCTTTTAGAGGGAAGGAAACAAATAATTTATCCAAATATAGGTGCAAAGAATAATAAACACAGTTGACTAAACTCAATGATCAAATTAACTGGGAACAAGTTTTATGCTGGTGATGCTGACATCACCACTTACTGGAGTGCACAATAGTGCTTCCTTCACTATATAAAATTTCCAGAGTGTGCCAGAAAGTTCAGAAATGCAGTATCAGCAAAACTGAGCTGCAGAACACATCAATCACAATAATCTGGAGAAATGTAGGCTTGTCTTGGTAGGTTAGTTGACTGGTTAGCTAAAGTTGATATTAAACTAGCTGTGTTACCTCACCGTACGAGCAGTAATGGTTTATATTGTGATATAATATAATAGAAAAAAAAACAGACGTCTGATAAATTGTTACAGTGGTGATGGAGAATAATGTTTACTAGGAGGAATAACGTTAGTGATGCTCCGATAAACAGTAGGTGGCACTTTCAGAATATTCATAACTTAGTTTATCACACTTCATTGGTAACGGAAGCTGTCTGGATAAACATACACTTACATATGATTTTGATTAATTCAGAACATTCTCATATTTATACAGAGATGTGTTTGAATCTTTGTATGGCAGATAAAGTACATGTAGAGTTAACTGTGCTTTAAATTCATAAAGTCTAAATTTAAATGTTAATCACTGTCCTCGCAACATTCACGGTTGGAAAATGTGTTTCTGCCAAGAGCACAATTTAGGGACGCTTAATGCTGTAAGACCTGACACTGAAATCACAAAACTCCTGTCTGTGCAGACATGATCAATGTGGAATGCATTCAATTTAATCATGATGATATGTGTGTTTGTTTGAGCTCATATAAACTTGACTTGAAAATCACACAGTGTTTAAAAGAGTGATGATACTTTTCAATAATCGATTATTTAGCTATCAAAAGTCATTTGTTGCAGTGCTAATTTTAAAGGGCATTCCTAATATTAACAGCCTTAATTCATCCACAACATCATAATTACATAATAACATGCTAAAGTATGTGTCTAAGCACACTGCTCCATTTTAACACAAAATATCGCGAAATCACAGTGTATCGCTGTTTTCTCCGACCTCTTACCGCCACATACGCATCGACGATATGACTCCGTATTTTGCTACAAACACACATACACAGAGCGCCCGTAAACACAAAGCGCTTCTTACTCATCATCCTTCAGGAAGTTCTCCTCAGTGATGGGCTTCACCGGCGCGATGTTCTCTGTCGTGGCGCTGTAGTTCCTGAAGCACACGGTCAGTTTTTCGTCGAAATCGTGGACCAGGTCCTCCATGGACTTGAAGCTGCAGATCTCTCCGGAAAAGCTGTTGTCCAGGTCGGAAAAGTCCTCCAGGCCCGCTTCGCCCGCGTTCGAGTTCACCCGGTCCAGCCTGGAAGCGTCCGCTTCGGCCGCCTTAAACTCGTTAAAGTCCTGCCAGTCTTCATCAAACTGAGCCAGCGGAGCCGCCATGACGTCGCGGAGGCACCGTGAGGGTCTTTAAGGCACACTGCGCTCCTCTGCTCGGCCTGCACTCACTGCTACGCCGCAGTCCCACTTACAGACCCTCCATACAGGAGAACTGACGCACAGTCGCTGCGTCTCACTACGTCATCGCGTACGCCCCGCCTACTTTAGGTCAACTGCCAAACAAAAGGCGTGTTCGAGAAACAGCTGCCCCTGGCCCTGGTGGCCAGCGAGAGCAGCTGGAGGCATTTGGAAGAGGAGGTTAGAAAAGACCCTCAGCTCGGATAATCGCCACATGCAGCCATACGTGAACAACGGCGGATCTCGCGGTGTTTGCGCTCGTAACGGCTGATGAAGTAGACGCAATAGAAAAATAGTAGAAAGAAAGAAAGAACAGAAGTAGAAAGAAAAATAAATCCAAATAATGTTATAGTGTTTTTAAAGACAGTTACAAACCATAAGAGCAGTTCAGAACACTTTAGAAGAACAGAGTATTAATCTAAAGCACTGGAGCCTCTTCATAATATGAAATGCTTATGAAAAAAGAAAAATGTTGAATACTGCATTAAAATTAAACTGTCTTGCTACTAGACATGATAGTATTAGTGTAAATATGAGGTATTTGAAGAGCTTTAGAAGAGATTATATATTTTATAATTAAAAGAGTCAAACGTCAGAGGTATCGGAGCTTCTGACCAATGAGGATTAAGCTCTGTCGATATCAAGCCGTCTCTCGGCTCGAGCAGTTAGTGGAGAGCAACTGCAGCGACTGTATGTGAAGCCTGCAGCGCCTTGCACTCGCGATATTTTAACATTGTACGCCATCGTGAAGCACCAGTGGCGCCGACTCAAGTCGGACAAAAAAACTAACCAGCATGCAGCGCACTTAGCCAGGCGGTGATCGGGCTGCACGGCACTGTGTGAAGTCGAACACGCCTGAAAGCTCCTACGGATGTTTGTTGTTTACAAATGTTTTTATGTTTTTACAGTTCTGTATTTTTGTATCTTATTTATACACTGCATATATTTTAATAAACAGTTCTCAATAATAATAATAATTAAACAAATAATTAGGGTTTGGATAGGTGGTTACTAAGGTGTTGTGAGGCGGCTGCTAATATGTTGCAAGGCAGTTTACCATTGTACCAGTTGGTTGCTAAAGTGTTGCTAGATGGTAGCTATGTAGTTGCTAGGCGATTGTAAAGGAGTACCAGACGGCTGCTAAGGTGTTTATAGATGGTTGCTATGTAAGTGATTGCCAAGGTGTACTGGTTGCTATATAGTTGCTAGGCAATTTCAATTTTCAGTTTTTTAACAGGTAGTTCCTAGGCAGTTGTCAAGGTGTACTCTGTGGTTGCTAAGGTCTTGCTAGACATGTACACCAGGTGGTTGCTTTTGTATAATAGTTGGTTACTAGGTGTTGTTGAAAATGAATGGTACTCTAGTAACAGTTCAAGCTAAAACACTCCCTATATCTTTGATGTAAGTGGGAAGGGCTAAACTGCTATAGCCTAGCAGAGGTGTCAAGTAACAAACTACATATACTTCGCTACCTTAAGTAGAAATTTAGCTTATTTATACTTTACTGGAGTAATTATTTTTCAGCTGACTTTTTACTTTTACTCTTTACATTTTCACACCATTATCTGTACTTTCTACTCCTTTAATTTTTGGCTTGTTTTCATATATGTACATTTACATTCCAATAAAGGTTATTGATAACATGCCTTTGAAGTTGGACATTTTGCACCATTACAATACTTAAAGGCAACTAGTCATGATATCTTCCGCTCCATGAAACGCATGTTAATGCTCAGTAGTACATATATATGGTTTTTAGTACATTTGCATTGTACTAAAATACATTCATTTTTAATGGGCATATATGCGACTGAAACAGGAAGCCTAGTGCATCCCAAATTTTTCAACAGTAACAGTTTAATAAAACATTATAGTCATTATGGCTTTTAGAAGACTGTTTTTTGGGAAGGTGGGCTAGTGCACTATTGGCCCCTGTGGTGTGACCTAAGCTTTTGTCCTTAATGACATTTTTTCCCCTTGCATTACTTTTATATTTTAAGTAGTTTTGAAAGCAGTACTTTTAGTTAAGTAAAAAGCTTGAGTTGATACTTTAACTTCTATAGCATTTAACATTAATATTGTATCTAATTTCTAATAAAAGAGTTAAAAAATAATATTTACCCAAACACACGTTTTAGCCAGGAGGCTGCATCTTATTTTAACTACGCCCCTGCAGGAAGTGAGACTGCATCCTTTTGTTTTGCAAGAAATATGAACTTGTGTGTAAAACTGTTTAAAGCTGTGTTTGCTAGTCATGTGCTGGCCTAAGTTCTGTTCAAACTTGCTAAAGCTGTCACTACCAAAAGTCACAACTGAAAGTTTATAAGTTACAGGGTAACTTAAAGCAAACTTTCGTCTTCAGTCCGAAATGTGTTTCAGCGCCGACAATGAAGCAGGTCAAACAAATCACTTTACAATTCAAGTGCACAGCTCGTTCAAAACCCTGAATGCTTTATTGAAAATATGCATACATAACACATCTCCTACACAACAATACAAAACATTACAATCACATTTGAAATTACACATTTAACGCAAAAAGGAAACGATCCCCCCCCCCTCCCAAAACTCCCCAATCACAAACTCAGGAAGTCCCATCCCGATGAATTACATACTTTTCCTCTTTATTTCCACACTCCACATATAAGGCCATATGGCGAGCCCAACACGGCAGAAAGAAGACAAAAAAAACAGGTTTAAAGAAAAGAAAACAGGTGTAAAAGGAAGTGTAAAGTTGCATACTTTAGCTCAGAGCTGATTGAGAAGCGTTGAAGCCCTATCTTAACAGGGGTTAGCGATGGAGAGCTTTCAAACACGCAACTAACTGTGAAAACATAGCTATGCTAGTACGCATGCCAGCGTTGCTAGCCCCCCCCCCCGCACCATGGGTGAACAGCCTATAAGGGAGCAGGAGAAGGATTATAAGAGGTTTTGTTGTCTTTAGGGTAGAATGAACCTTGGCGTTGCTTTTTTATGTCCTGTGTGGTTTTTTTTCATGAGTATTAGAATTTAGCATGACAGAACTCCATGGCAGACCGGACAGCCTTCGGTTTTGCCTTTGATGGAGGCTGGGAGGGAAAGGGGAAAAAAAAGTGAGCCGAGTGAAATTCAAGGTTGCTACAAACCCAGATCTGTATTTGTAACAGAACACTTGTAGTAAATGCTAAACTATTAACAGTACATGAGCTTCGACCTTGCTAGCTCTTCCTTTCGCCCTGCTAATGGCACGTACACGGCCTGCACTTGAGTGCAAGCCCAGAACCAAACGTCGTATTGCCTTAGGAGGTTTGGTGAGGGTGAAGTGTCTCACTAAACTTGATAGTGCACTTTCTAAAAGTAAAATTACTGATGTGTTAATAAAACTAAGCAAATGTAATAAAGCAAAAAGAAAAAAGGGGAAATAAACGCTAATATTAAATTATAATGAGTAAAAAAAGGAGGAGACAATTTGGCTGGTTATAGTTTAATATGATAATACAGGGATAGAGGTCAACAAAAAAGAAAATAATATCGATAACAAAAACGAAAAAAGTAACAAAAAATTCAATAATAAAAACAGACAGAAAAGCAGTCTCTTTTAACATTTAATATCAGTCCATAGCAAATAATATCTTGTCACCATAAAAGGGGAATAGAAAGCTCCATTATATTCGGAGTTGCCGACAAGGACAACTACAAACGGGTATTTCTGCACCTATGCTGTTAAACAGATGGACCCCCAATGCGAGACTCCTAAGAAACAGACAGAGCCGGGTTAGAACCTTCAGGCATGTTGGTGGAGAATCATCTCACGCAGGGTTTCAGCAGTTAGCCGGACAAGCCAAAACTAAGCAAGGTCCAAGAAAAGGAAAGACTAAGGGGCATTTCTTCAGGACGATCCTCACTTCGGGCTGAAATTGTCCAGCTGAACGGGCTTTTATAAAACGTTCTCCTGCACGTCTGGCAGTTTAATCATTTAAAGTGGCTAAGATCTGATTGGCTGTGTAGTGCAAATGGCGAAGGGGTTACCGTGCTGCTAGAACCAAGTGAGTGGGTAGGGCTTATGAAGTCACCAAGAGGCAGACAGAAAAAACAAACAAACAAACAAACAAAAACAAACATGTTTCGGGCAGAACTTCTCCTCCAGGTCGAACAAAGGAGGTATTTGAGGGTGGTGCTTTCTCTACACGTAGGAGAAGCAAGCATTTGGGGGAGGGACTTCTTCTGTAGGTAGAAAAGCAGGTGTTTTAAGGAGGGGTTTCTTCTATATGAAGACTGGCAGGTGTTTTGAGAAAGGGGGTTCTTCTGTAAATAGTGAACATAAGGTATTTGGGAAAGAGCAACTGCAGGTAGTAGAGCAGGTGTTTTAAGGAAGGGGCTTCTTCTGCAGGTAGAACAGCGGGTGTTTTGAAGGAGGGGCTTCTGTAGGTAGAAAAGCAGATGTATTGAGGGAGGGGCTTCTTCCGCAGGTAGAAAAGTAGATGTATTGAAGAAGGGTCTTCTTCGGCAGGTAGAAAAGTAGATGTTCAAAGAATGGGCTTCTTCTGCCGGTAGAGGAGCAGGTGTTCTGAGGAAGGGACTTCTACAGGTACAGGAGCAGGTGCTTGGAGGGGCTTCTCTTACAGAAAGAAAATGCAAGAGTTTAAGGGTGGTGCTTTTGTACAGGGAAGGGCCTTACTTGATACAGGTAAAAAATAATAATAAACTGCATTTAGAGCAGGGCTTTTTCTGCTGGTGCTTCTCTTACAGATAGAGGAAGCAGGTATTTGGAGGAGGGGCTTTTCATACAGGTAAAAGAAACATTTTGCAGATGAGGCTTCTCTTACAGGTAGAAAAAGTATGTATTTGGAGGAGGTTTTTTTTGGACGGGTACAAGATACAGGTATTTTGCAGGTAAGGCTTCTCTTACAGGTTGAAAATGTAGATATTTGGAGGAGGGGCTTTTTAAACAGGTACAAGATACGGGTATTTTGGGGGTACAGTTTCTTATACAGGTAAAAGAAGCAGGTATTTGGATGAAGAGCTTTTCGAACAGGTAGAAGAAACAGGTATTTGGAGGGAAGGATTTTCATACAGTTACAGATGCAGTTATTTTGGGGTTGGGGCTTGTCTTACAGGCAGAAGTAGGAAATATTTGGTGGAGGGGCTTTTCCCACAGGCAGAGAAAGAAGGTATTCTGGGGCAGGACTTTGCTGCATAGGTAAAAAATGAGGATGTATTCCAGTAATTCAGACAAAATGAAATCAGTGGAGATTTGTCTGCGATTGTTTATTTGGGTTTTTAAATTCCGGCGCACTCATAGAAGCACATATTCCTGGAACACATCCTCAGCGCCAGCATCTGGGGCAGAGCTGGGCATGTGATTGACAGGTGGAGTGTCACAGTAAGTGTAATTAAAGCTGCGGTTGTGTTCTGTTTCCAGATGTTTCTGCTGCTTCAGCCGGTTTGGTTCCAGTGCAGTACACACTCAAGATCACTTCTCACTTTTATTCAGTTTTTTTGTTTTTCTCACAGTCATTCACCTGAACGCCTCCTCTAAGGTAAGCGGTGATAATGCGAGGGAAAAAAATGAAAGTCAAAAAAACAAGCCCCCATGTTTGTTTGTTTTTTTTTTAAAAACAATAAGTTTACAAAATGAGTTTAAGGTGTATTTTTTTGTTCCACAGATGATAAAGGTCTCTCGGGGGCTTTAAATCAGATTCAGTTAAAATTATTTTTCCAACTAAACACACACGCTCACACACACGCTCACACACACGCTCACACACACGCTCACACACACGCTCACACACACACACACACACACACACACACACACACACACACACACACACACACACACACACACACACACACACAGGGCTGAGCTAGAGGCAGAGCAGGACTTATTATTCTCTAAAACAACAAAAACCAGCCACCAGGGAAAGAGATGATAGGGAAAGATGAGAGGTAGAGAGCGAGAAACAGAGAACGAAAAGGTGGTGAAGGCAGAGAGAGAGAGAGCGAGAGAGAGAGGGAGGGAGAGAGAGAGAGAGAAAGAGAGAGAAATAAAGACAGCGTCTTAGAGTCTTCTAGGTGTTTGTATAAAAAAATAATAATAAATAAAGAATATCTGTGCGTGTCATCTGAACAACACAGAATTCAAACAATTCAATTCCTCCCTAATAAGCCCTGTCTCCCTCCAGCCCTGCCCCGTTCCATCATTACACACACACACACACACACACACACACACACACACACACACACACACACACACACACACACACACACACACACACACACACACGCGGGTAAGAGGGTCGGGGCTGCTGGCTGAGGGTGCAAAGTGTGTTTCCTACTCTTCAGTGGACCCCCACCATCAGAAGTCCCATGGTGAGGGGGAAATGGTATCCATGGATACAGGTCGCCACAGAGACAGCTTTGCGGCAGGCCTGTGCCAAGTGTCGTCATAACAACGACCACCGCATCCATACACTCGCTCCCTCACACACTCACACACACGCTCTCTCGCGATGCAGCCGGCACAGAAATGTGAACTTTTCTTCTGAGGATTTCCACTCTCACTCGTTCACTCGTTCATCTGTCTGTCTGTCTGTCGGTGGAGGAAGATGATGAACTGTTTTCTCTCTCTTCTCTGAAAACAAGACTTCACCATCAACTGTCCATGCTGCTGCAGTTTTCTAGAGACAAAGAGAAAAGGGGGAAAGAGTGGGATAAAAAGAACATAGGAAAACAAGAAAAAGGCAGAAAGAGTGGGGGGAGAAAGAGAGTTAGAAAACTTGACATTCCATCACATATCAGCTCTGTCATAAACCTTACACAACAGCAAAAATTATTTGATTTTGTTGTCTTTGCATTCTTATAAATCAGCTAAAAGGCAAAGAAATAATGAAAGTTATGACAAAGCTAGATAACCATGTTAATCAATAAAGTTAGACGACAGCTGAGTTGTGGTGACCGCGCATACAAAGATAATTGTGCAGCTTGTATTAAAGGTGATGGCTGATTGGTAATATCAGTACAACTGTCATTGTGTGATTGAGAGTACCGTTGAATCCGTCCACTTCCTGTGTGTCCAGAAAAGGAGGGGGCCCCCAGATGCGAACGGTGCCATCGTCAGAGGCGCTGGCCATCAGACTCGGAACACACGGGTTCCAGCTCACACAGTTCACCGTACGAGTGTGACCAGTCAACTCAGCTATTGGCAACTCACTGCGCTTGTGCCAGATATAGACTTTATGATCTGAGTGAGAGAAATAAAATAAAAAAAGAAAAGTTAAAGTGTGTGTGTGTGTGTGTGTGTGTGTGTGTGTGTGTGTGTGTATGTATATATATATATATATATATATATATATATATATATATATATATATATATATATATATATATATATATATATACACATATATATATAGAAGTATGTCTAAATAAAATTATTTCTGCCTTCCTCTAGCTAACATGAGCTAATTATATTAACGGTAAACAGCAAACACTAGTCGCCTGTACTGACCACAACTAGCTAATAGTAACTAAATTCGCACACTGAAAACAGCTTAAGCTAACTAAAGTGATGAAGGTCTGTATACCTTCGCTACCGCTGGCGATGAAGTCCTCGTTGTGACCTCCAAAACAGGAGTGTATGGTGTAGAAGCCCTGGGTCACTCCCTGATACTTCCTGACCAGCACACGGTCCTGTAGGTCCCAGAGATGGACTCCCTACACACAGAGAAAGATATTTTTAAAAAAATAAACAGACAGATGCTGTAAGTGTCTGTTACGTTAGCCAACATTAGATTACATCTTTCAGCAGGAACACTAAGCTTGTGAAGAGTTAATAAACTGATGCCAAAAGCAACACATCAGGAAAGATTTGTTTCATTCCTTTATAGAATTTGAGGGCAAAAATGAATGGAAAACTTCACATGTACTAATACTCTCACTGCAACATATTCAACATAGTACAGCAGAGCTTTGAACTGTATTGGATGCATAACACTATATGCTGGCGCATGATATTACACCACATGACATAAAGCTATACACTGCTGAGTGTCACTACACTGTGTAATAGCTACAGTAGTCGTTCCTCTAAATAAAAAGAAACTACACTGCCCTCCACTAGAGAGTTAAGACACATCTTGATTCTGTAATGCGAGCACTTTAAAACTGTATTTACTGTCTGATATTTTTTAGACTTTTATTACTTAGAATGCTTACCTGAGTTGCTACATTTAACAAAGCTAATCTTCCATTCTTGGAAACAGTGAAAGACATGATCGGGTGGTCCTCCTGAACACTACATGACAGAAGACACATTTCAGTATTTCTGAAAAAAAAAGGTATTACTAGGGTAATAATAATTGTAATAACAAACAATAACACCACTAATAATAACAGTAGTAGCAACAGAATAGCATGTGATTAATAACACAGAACCCATGGGAAGTGTTACTGACATGTTTCTATCTGTAAGGTCCTCGAAGTTGTAACCGCGGATACGCTGATGTGTGTCAGAGGCCAGAACAGTTCGTCCATCACTGAGACACCACAGACACTGCACACGCACACCTTCCCACGAGTCCAGCAGGTTACCGTCCAGATCCTGACCAGACAGCACAGTCACATTAATCTTTCATACAGTAAAATATTAACCAGCCAGTCAGGTAAAAGTCTCGGTTGACTCACGCATTGATAGAACTGCCCCCGTTGTCCACCTGTCACAAATCTTTTACCATCGGGGTTCCAGGCGACGCTGGTCAGACTGTCCTCATGTGACTGACTCATTTTTGTACGCAGTTCTCCAGTCTAAACACCAAGAGGAGACAAAACTCACTCAACACTCCAAACATGCACAACATCTTACTTTGAAAAGCCCTAACCTTACACAATTATACTACTGTATACAAATTTTAGCTAGTTTGTAAATTTATAGTCAGTGGGAAATTACAATGATAAAAAGACTTGAAATGGTACGGCAATCTTTAAGAATCAAATAAATGAGAATGTTAAAAAAGGTTTATTGTAAAATACTTTTTTAGGGTAGGAAAACTTTAGTAATAGTGTTTTGACATTTACAAGACAAATAATAATACAGTGCCTTTAGAGGCATAGATACCTACAGGACAGGTAGCGGTACAGTGCATTTAGAGGCAGGGTTACTCGCAGGACAGGTAGTATTACAGTGTACACTGAGGCAGAGTTATCTGCAGAACAAGTAGCAGTACAGTGCCTTTTGAGACACGCTTTCCTGCAGGTCTTGTAGTACAGTGCCCCTGGATCCAAGGCTACCTACAGGCCACGTAATACGTAACACTCTTTAGAGGAAAGATCATTTGTAGAACAGGTAGGGTTACAATGCCTTAACAGGCAGGGTTACCTACAGGACAGGTAATGGTACAGTGCCTTTAGAAGCAGGGTCATCTGCAGGACAGGCCGTGTTATAGTTTCATCAGAGGCAGTTTTACCTACAGGACATGTAGCAGTACAGAGCCTCTCTGGATCTAAGATTACCTGTACATTCCAGAGCCAGAGTTCAGAGCAATCGTCCGGTCCGCAGGCAATGAGGTAAGAGTCGTCCGGACTCCAGGCCAGGTAGGACACTCCATAAGCATGTCCCTCCAACGTCCTCCAGAGCTTCAGCTGATGTGTGTCCTGAAAACAGTGAACAGGGAGCGTTTATAATTGTTATATTAAATTATGCACTGCTCAGGAAAATTGTCCTTGCAGTTGGTGAAACAGATTGTTGTATATGGTGGCAATAATGACCGATTAAGCAAAGGTGTTGATAAGTGGTTGTACAAAGTCAAACAATAATAATTAAAACCACAGCCTCTTGTGTGCAACTACAGTTGAGTTTAGTGTAAAGATGTATACACTACAGTGCTTGATCGTGATCCTTAAAGTTAGAACCAGGTGTTTTCTAGAGCAGGAGAATAACAAAACTAAGGTTTATCATATGGAGGAGTCAGCTGGGCTGCCTTAGCACTGACCGGGTCCACCTGCCACACGATGACAGTGGTGTCTTTGGAGCCTGTGGCCAGTTTGGTGCCATCGTTGGAGAACTTGCAGAACCAAACCTCATTACAATGCTCGGTCAGGATCTGCTGAGTGTAACACGGGAACTGCTTTCTAAAAAAAAACAAAAAAAACAGAACCACAATTAGGAAGTCACTGTATTTAGACTGTGGGCTGTGTCTAAAAGCGAAGAAGGCTGTCTCAATGTCATGCTGCCTCGGCTGCCTCATTAGTCAGTGTTGACAGCTAGCTATTTTTTATTTATTTATTTATTTATTTATTTATTTTTTAACAGTCTTAGCGCCATACTAAATTGTTTAGCTAGTTCCTCCTAACTGCATCACTGCTGACATACATGACCATGGGATATGTAAGCAGTGAAGGAGATACAAGTAGGCAGTGCTCATTTCTGCTAGCATTCCTGTAAATTTCTTATAGTATGCTTGTCCAACTGTTTTGGCCATTCAAGATTAAACACAGCAATTTGAAACCTGAAAACAACATTGACAAGTATAGTGTTGGGGGGCTTTAAACCACTCTAATGGTCTCAGGTGCAGACGTTTGTGGGGTACCTGCTGCAGACATGGTCCAACAGTAAAGACACTGAGTCCAGGCTGTTGTCCAGCTTGGTGTTGTGGTAAAGGCAGCGGTCCCTCTGCAGCTCCACCGCCTGCCGCAAAAGTATGTGAAGTCTCCGCGGAGGCAGCATCACAGAGGGGGGGAGGTAAGCTACACACACAAACACACACACACATTAAACATTTTGATATTGATGATGCATTTCTGAGGTAATTTTGATGATTAAACAATTTTGAGTAAGGTGTTTGACATGGTTAAGTGTGTTTCATAGTTTTCTGAAGCAAATCAACTTATTATTAATAAACCCGTACAAAGATCACAACTGCCATAAATAATCTCTTAAGTGCTGCAATAAGTTTCTCATTTTCCTTAAGAAAAGAAGACTCCCTCCAATTTAATGTCCAGTGTGAGAAGCTCTGAAGATATGGCTGTGTTTTAGGGGAGTTTAAGGAGGAGAATGCATCTGTGCGCTTTGTGATAAAGAGAATCCAACACCAACAAAAAAACAAACAAACAAACAAAAACATCTCTAAATACTCTATAGGTTTACTGGTGATTTTGATAGTAAATAAAATGTCTATATCACCATCACTGTAATAAATATCTAAAACCATTTTAACACCACAGCACTAAATAAATCTGTTGTTTTTAGGAAGTCTCCTTTAAGCCAAGAATTGTAATGCCAATAATGATTCATCACTAAAAAACTTTAAACCCCACATATAATTTTAGTCAGGCTTCGAGAAACCAGCTCAGCAACCTGTAGATAATTATATTCAAGAACAAGTCTGGATGTGAATAAGTGTGTATTAGTGCGTATAAACACGTACAGGTCTGTGAAAAAGCCAAAAAACACTCTTCGCTTATTTAACATTTCAAACAGCCATTAAGTACAAATTATCAGCAAAGACCCAGAATATCACACAGAATCTCCATCATCTAAAAGGTTCATCTATGAGGTGTCTGAGTGTTTAGTGTGTCACCTTTTTCCTCTATTACAATGCCATTCTTTTCAGGAGACTCACTTTCAGTTCCTCAAAAAGGCACACCTCCAAAATTCAGACTACAGATCACTGGACACGCAGCGCTGCACAGCATCCAAACATTTTAAGCCATTGTTTCAAATGAAGGTGATTTACAGTAAACAGTTGTGTGTGTAAAAAGAAATGCTGAACACTTCAATTCATTATGTTCATGCTAGTAGAGAGTAAAAACCAACCTCAACCTGCTGTTTCTCGGCTCCCCCGCCAACATTCTACTGTACCAGCTTACTACACCTCCGGTGTGCGGCAGCCTTCTTTAACAGTTGCTTAAACATTTTCCTCCAAAAATACCATTGCCCTAGCAACACCTTAGCAACCACATGAGACAACACAGCAACCGCCTAGCAACAACTGGGGGTACCAAAACACATTCAGTGATTTTAAGGTCTGGACTCTGGGGTGGTCAGTCTATGGTTCTGAGAACACGAGTAGCTTTTCTGTGGCAAGATGTCTTCTCACAGTGGAAAGATGGATTTAATCAGATATGAAGCAAGAGCTTGATGTTCTCCTCTGTCTCAAAGATGAAAGTTGTTTATCTGATGGGGACACTGTCTGCAGGTCTGCCAAGTCTCCAGGTGATCGTTATGAGCTACATTTTCTCTGTAGTTTTTGGAAGCATATTTATTTAAGTGGATTATTTTATATGTAAGCTCTCCTCATGAATATCGTCACACAAATAATTTGGACAGGAAGTTAAAAAAATGGGTGGTTTATGATTTATGCACAGTGCAGTACAGTTATTTTGAAATCTGTGGCCAGGCTGTGTGGATGCGTCCACTCTTTAAATGGTCAGCAGATTAGATAAAAGCTCTTCTGTGAAAGTGTTGGTGTTTCTTACTCTGTAATTTGTCCAGTAGCCTGGAGCGCGAGCTGATCCCTTTTCCCTCCCACTCAGCCTTTGCCCTCAGGTCCTCTGCATGGCTACACATCAGATACCTGTATGACAGCAACACACAGCCTATGTCAGTACCTTTGTAACCTTGACTGGTTGTCTCTTTAAAATGCATTTTTAAAAACTCCTATTAAAAATGCATTATCCACAACAAATGTAGAAATCTGCTGAAGGAAGTAACGCTGTTTAAATGTAGGCAACAGGCTGGCTGGGCTTTAGTGTACCACTGTCTGAGACACAGTATCGGCATCCGAAATCAGTAGGCAAGTGTGGCTAGTGCGTCCAAATACAGTATGCAAATGTTACCTGGATGACCTACTGAATAGGGAGAGAGTTTTAAGTGTTTGCTATCCCATAACTCAACTGGAGCCACGGATGTCTGAAGTGGAGAAAAAAAAAGCATCAGAAAGCGGTACATCGGCTGCTAGGGGTTAGCGCTTTCTTTTGAAGTAAAAAATTATTAAAATGTAAGGTTAAGGGCAAAAAATAAATAAAAAAAAGATGAAAATTGTCTGCAATTGGGTTTTTTAATGAACAATAGGACATTGGCGGTGACATCTTGAGACACAGGACGTTGGTAGGATGGTGGATGTAGTGCATCTGAGGTTATTATACACTCGTCTACTAAGAAATCCTAATACTCTACCGCTCAAACAGTATATACTGGTTCCAATCTAGTACCTACTGACTTAGTAGACATTTAGCACAGAAACCAGTACTACCACTTTAACACTGAACACCAATCAGTAGTAATGCCAACCAATCAGCACTCAGTAGCAATAATGCCAAACAATCAGTGCTCAGGACCAGTTCAAGATTCTTGGTGTATTGGTCACTTACCCACTAAGAACGTGGATACGGTCTGTGTTGTACTTAAGTGGTGTCAGTTCTCCTCTCAACACCTGTAACGCTTCCAGAACCTTCCCGTCCTCCAAGTACTCAAGATATTTCTGCTGCAGGAGCAGGAACTTCATTCTCTAGACAGAGAGAGAGAGAAAGAGCGAGAAAGAGTGAAAGTTAACAATAGGTCCTACACATGTACATCATTAAAACCAGACAATGATCATATCTCTCAGTCAAGCTTTAGTCACATCTCTAAACTAACGGAAAGCAATGAATTAACATTAACTACTAATTAAATACTGAATTTAAAACACTTATTAACTGCAATATGGATGCACATCTCTTAGTAAATAATAACTATCAAGTATTCCGCAAGAGTAAAAATAATATTTTATATATAAAAATGTATAACTGGTGGAGTCTGAATGAACCTACTGATATAATTAATAATAGTATTGTCTATAATCAGGTGCTATGGTTATGTTCGTCAGTAGAGGAGAAAATACTGATTGATAAATATAGCTTGTTTATACCTCCATTCTGTTGTACAGATCTACTTATTTTCAGAGCGACAGAAGAATTAAAGTGATTTAAAGAAGGGAGATTTGTAGTGGGAGCACTGGGGTGTCAGGTGTGACTGTGTGGCTGTTATGAATCAGTCAGGAGGACCCCCCCTGAAGAATTTTGGGTTAGGGGCCCAGGGAGGCCAGGACTGGCACAAACATGAACTTGATATACATTTCAGACTAAGCCTATGTCTGAACTTACATATGGCTGAGGCAACTGACGGACAGGTAGGGCTGGGCATTATGGGAAAAAAAATTGTATCAAGATAGTTTTTTCATATCAGTCAATATCAATATATATTACGATATAAATCAAATAACAATTGCCTTTTTACTTGAAGATATCAAACTTTAAAAAAAAATTGTTCAATTGTTTGAAATATTACACTGTATTTCAAAAATTAAACACACACACACACACAAGTTCCTTTAAGTTCGGACTGAGGAAAGGACTCACTCATAGCGGTGAGTCGACTCTCTGTCGGTTCAAATGGGGGGTTGGTTTAGCGATTCTGTTTTTGGTAGAAAAAAAAGTTTCCCGCCTCAGGATTTTTGGTTATAAAGTCAACTTTGCCTGAGCCCTCTCACTCGAACTCCTACAGTATACATATTTACCTTTATTGATTACAAAAATACGTCGATTAGCATGACGTGCATCGATGCATCACAAAGATGGCTGCGCCTACTAAAGCATGGATTTATCCGGAGCACAAACTGCAGTTAAAAACAATCGCTTGCAAGCAACTAAAGTTGTGGGAGTGTTTTACACAGAAACAACAGTGTGGTGCTCTGTCAGCTCTGCACAGTGGAGATGATCACAACACCACAACTGCTATACACGAGCACTTGAAGCGCAAACATTCCGTAGCGCTTTGTCAACAATGCAGCAAGACAGCACCTGCCTACATGTTGTTCTTATCTTAGCATATTATTTTAGGATTATTAACACATGTAACATTTCTTTCAGTAGTAGTAGTAACGTTTTCTGTCGTCTTTTTTAACTTATTTTGTTCTCACTCCTCGACTGTGACGCCTGCAGTAACCAAATTACTACCACGTGGGTTAAGCTGCCGCTACGCCTACACGTGCTTCAACCAAACATGAAATGGCTGGAACTTAGCCACCTGATTGGTTGAGGGGTGGCACTATTCTCATTGGCTATTCGTGTTGTCTCTTAAAACATGGACAGAACTTAATTCTATCGAATTTCTATTGACTACGTTTTATAGTTCTATCAAGAAAATGTTATTTTGTGATAATTATCGTTTTATCGCCCAGACCTAACCACAGGTCAGATAAAAGTCTGAAAAGTGTTTTCAACTTCCGGTTTAGTAGAATGATCTGTATAAAGTGCTCATAAAAAGAGTGTCTGTCCTCCACCCTCTGTTCTCAGCTGATACTAAAGGAGGATCACACATCGCTTATCTGTATGTCACACTGACCGTCCGTGCTGGGTGGAACACCATACACTATTAGACATTTTACCCTTCTGTAACTGAGAGCCAGGTCATCTGTTATTTCATGCATTCAAAAACCCAGCTTGGACCCAAGTAAATGGGAATTCCACCCATTTTATCACAATTTCTGCATAATTAAATCAGAGCACTTTGGTATGAAATGCTTCATTCAGAATTGCTCACAGAAGTGGTGATGGGAAACACAGAAACCTCTAAAAGTTCCCTCACAGAATATGAAATGGTTATGAATACACTGCCTGTTGACAGTTTTGAGAAGATTCGGTCTTAAAGTCCATTCATGTTGGAAGGATACACGCAGGGCATTGTGAGGCAAAATAATGTCCAAAGAAAGCTACAATCATCAGTTCACTTAAAACTCAGACAAGATACATGTAGGTTCAGTAGTGGTTCTGAAAGTAAATTAAATGTCTATAAAAATCTTAATCATTTCAAACCAAAAAAACATCTGTTTTCATCTCAAACATTGTATTATTAAGAAATTCTGGTGGCCATTTATCTAGCAAAAGTTAGCATAACCTCAACTGAGCAATTTTAACTCAGACTTATTAAAATCAATTATTAATAGCAACATTTGAACTTCTAAACAAAGTGTTTACTTAAATAAACAGTTGAGTTTATTTTATTTATTCAAAATTGAACTCTAACTCAAATGTACTTGAAGTTTCTTTTTTGGTTACAGCACTTGAGCTATGAGGCTAAATATTGCACACACTTCCCTCAAAGCATGTTCAGCATTAAACAGACGTATTTATGCAGTTTCTGATACTGTATGACTTACTATTATCTAAAACCAAGGAGTAAAGTACACTAGCTTGGCTAAAAACAAAACAAAAGAAAAAAAAAAAGATATGAACCACCACTGAACTATATTTGATGTAAGAATAAAAATGTGTTTGATTTTGAACACTGTCAGAGAGCTAAAGACTTCGGTTTCACTTTAGCTTTGGTCAAGGCTACTTTAGCCTTTCAGGACAAATAAGGTGTATAAACATAAAAACATTCATTTTAGTTTGTCTCGACTCAACACTGACGTAATTTTTATTCAGCCAGGACAGACTCAAATATTCTGTTCTCCTGATTCTGGGGTTATTTTGAACCCACTTAGCCTTTAGCACCATGTTCCACATGATAGAACCTCCTCTTGTAGGAAAAGGGGCTTTTTTATCATTTACTGATAGTAATCAACAGTCTAACAGACCTAGTGAAAAAAAAACATTGTGAAAAAGGAAATGAATATGAGATTTGCTACTTTGTTGCCAGCTGATCCACCTTAAATGGTACTGCAGTTACATCCACACTATAACTACCTAGATCTACTCACAAAGTACATTAAAAACATTATTAAGAATAAATTCATTATTAAGTTTTCAATACTGTGGGCGTTCTCTTCCATCAGCATCACTGTCGCAGCAGAGCAGATGCTCATTAGAATATTTAACACTGTTTAACCTGATTTGTTAACCAGCGGCTGCTGTTTAGTTAGCCTGCTTTACTGCAGCAGAAATCTGCACCATCCTTAATGCTGGCGCTCAGGCTAGAGACGTTCTACCCAATGGTAGCTTTGTACAAGACTTCATATATGTCCTGTTCTCCAGCACTCCAAAGGAGAACCAGTTCTATAAGCTTGTTTTAGAACCCGTCTGGATCTGTAGCTAACACTGCTAAGCCATCTGTATGGCTTTAACAGCTTTCCAAACCCATTATTATATCAGTCCTACACACAGCCTGCAGAAAAAGACTGAAATAAACGGAACGACAATGTTGCTGCTTAAACAGAAGAGTACAGCACTAGGCAGCTTTATTTCTAAATCACAATATGATAATACCAGACAACAATAGAGTTAGCATTAATAAAAGTTAGGGAGCTCATACTTTAATTATGTAAGCAATTAATTTATTCATTCATTCTACAATGCTTTTAATACAGGCACATATTAATCCTTATTTTATTTTATCTGTTAACAAACAAAGTTAACAAAAGTTAGTGAACTAGCAAGTTAATAAGCTTAAATAAAGTTAATAAGTCAGCATTAATAAGTTAACATTGTGTTAATGAGCTCATTAACTAATCTTCCTATTCTACCAGAGCCTGTTCTGATTCGGTTAACACTATTTTAGCAGGAAGACTATAAATAAATAAAACCAAATAGTTAATTAACAGAAACCATGCTGATTAATGGCTATTATATCTCTAATATCATTAACAATATCACTAATGCCAAATCACTATCAGGACGTGTGAATGAGACAAGGTGCAGTACTGTGATCAGTGGTCTGACTGAAACCAGGCACCTCACTCAACCCAGATCTGGGCGTATGAATATAAGCTGCCAAAGACATTCCAGCACATCAAATAGACCAATCAGAACATAGCTCAGCTTCATCACCACTGCTGCATTCAGGGTGATTCGTTCCAGACACAGCTGCAAAACCTCAGAGTGAGAGTGAGAGAGAGAGAAGCAAAAGAAAGCAAGAGAAATGCAAAAGCTAAAGAGAGAAGAGAGGACAAGCAGAGAGAAAAGAAAGACAAAAAAAGAGAAAGACAGCAGAAGGAAAAAAAGAAAGCGAGAAAAAAAGAGAGGGGGAGACGGAGAGAGAGGCTTACCACAATAGCGTTGGGTGAATGCATCAGGGCTTTGAGCTCGCTGAGGTCATTTTCAGCCTAAAACAAAACAGAAGAGTCAGTTCAGCAGTTTTCTCACAGGGCTGAAAAAAAAGCTGTAGCTTAGTGTGTTCAGACACACTCAGATCCGACTATTCACTGATTATGTGGAATATATAATCATATTAAACAATACTGTGATAAATGAAGTCACAGTGGGCTTTTTCCAATGATGCGCTGATAAGAGAACTGTGAAAAAATAGAGAAGCTGAGAATAAGAATAAGTTACGTTCATCTGTTTTGTGTACTTTGTTATTTTGTTCTTCAGGGCTCAGGATGCCACGGGAGTGATACAGAAATGTGTTTAAATACTACAGCATTACTGCTGTGTCTTATCCACTCAGCACAATATACACCACCATGTAGGTCAGATCCTGACCCCTGAAAAACAAGGTAGCAAAGTATACAGAAAAACAGATGGACCACCACTTGTAATTGTAGAACTACAAAGTGCACCTAAGCAATATACGCCGTATGCTGCTTTATAAAACATGACTGAGATGAAAACATAGCTTTGGGCCAAACCATCTGTTTGTTGCTACTGTGGATTAGGTCAATCCATCTGACCTCCACCTAGCCTGACAAGCAGCCTTTAAAGGACCAGTCCAGCAACATCTCAGAGTTTACCAACCATCTGGCTAAGAAACTCCAGAGGGGAACAACAACAATTTGGCTAGCATATTGTTGACATGCAGCACCAGGCAAATGTATTATATGGCTAGCGCTAGCCCAGGAATTAGCTTGACATTTTCAGGTTTGTGAGTAATCACCAATAAATAAATATATAAATAAATAGAAGATGCTCTAGAGGCAGGGCTAAAGTTATTACATTTTGGTGGAATACAAGTTTTTTAAATGATGCTTTATAATGATACTTTAGACACTTTAGATATTAGGGCGACTTTTGGTTGACTTTTTACACACCAAACATTTCACACAACTAGCTGTATGCTGCAAGTTGAATGCAACTTAATTTCTGTGCAATAATCATCAGTTTGAAAAAGTGGTACACAACACATTATAATCCACTAGTAGATATATATGTTTATCAAATATTATTCTACATTGATCACATGATACCTTTTGATTGGCTGTTTCATTAAGCATTTTGAGAGACGTGCAACTGTTGCGACAGAGTTTCAAGCGTGCTGCAGGACACTTTAAATGAAACAACTAAAGTACAATTTAGTGTCATGTATATTTCAAGCAGATACAGCTGCATGGAGAGTTTTCTATGTAAAGTCAGCCTTAATACAACCGCACACCGGATGTCGGAAGGTAGAGCTGATAAACGGCAGGTTTAACTTCATTTTTTTAATACCAACTAGAATAAAATTAATGAAATAAAGTGTTCAGTATCACCTGCCATGATTGGTATCAGTTTACTACCTAATGGCTTTCTCGGTGTAGATTTCAGCTACATACGTTCTGTCTGTGCATTAATTTAATGCTGTAATGCCAACACGCACTAAGTGGGAGCTGTCACATGCTGAGGATTTTGGCGTTTTGAATTTTTGGACACTGCGAGATGCAATATTTCGCATCTGGTGTGTTGCAGTCTTTACTCACAACTTGCAACTCAGTCCTAATATTCCACTGATATCATGCAATCGCTCTTTTGGAAGGCAACTCAGCATTGCAGTAGTGGTTTGTAAAGAGATCAAGCCATAAAAGATGCAGTTTTGTTTGTTTTTTTTACATTTTTTTTAAATTAAAAATATGTTTGTACAGCATATTAACTGATACATGTTTATTTATATTTAAGTGATATGTTGTATTTGATTTGTTGCTGTAGTAATATCCCAAACCACAAAATAGCACACAAAGTAGTATGTAAAAACAGTAAACATACTATTGGAAGTCTACTCATTCGTGCAGTGGGTGAAATATAGAAGTGTGCTCATTAATGTAGCAAAGTATTAAAGCATGCTTATTAGTGTAACAGGTGAAGTATGTACATGTGGTTGAGGACGCAGGGTTAGATCAGCCAATAAGATGCATTTAACAGCCCAACAGCTCCATTGCCTGATTATAGTGCTGCTGTGCAACTCATTAGCTGATAATTAAAACATCTTAAATGCAAAGTTTTAGGTAGTTACTGAGATAAATCAATACACTTATTGAGGTCAGCAGACGTTAGCTTCATCTTCTTGTTTGAAATTCAAGTTTAAGGCACCTCAGTGTAACTGCAGCACCATCAAAGGTGAATACGAAGCTAACTTCAGCCGGTATGTGAGTTTACACTTTTAAAGATTTGGCTGCAAATTCCACCGCATCAGAATTATGTAAACTTAAGTGGGTTATACGGATTGTAGGGGATGTTCTCCACAAAGCGTTTTCTGTAGACTGCATATAAAGTGTCTATTTTTGTGGTCATTCTGGTCTGTGTTTTTTGGTCTTCATCCTCAACCATGGTTGTAGCTGCAGTACTGGTGATGAGTTGAGTAATGTTACAGCACAGCTGAAATTACAGTTCACCTTCTAAAATGACTACAGGGTCTTATTAATGACACAACTGAATACAAACAATTGGACTTGCGTGATAATGTTTGGCATGTACTGGTCAGAGAGGATTCTGGCATTGCCATTAATAAAAATAGACAAACCTTGTCCCATTCTCCTTCCATCACGTGGTTCCGAAACTTGGTAGCAGAAGGATGTTCAAGTCTACAGCCGGATTCCTGCATGAGCAGATCTACCGTCTGACTGAAAGGGAGAGGGAGAGAGAGCATGCATTTATATGCAGAAACTGATACCTCTACACTAAAATGTCAATGTCTTTGTATATAAAGTATCTACAGTTTGGTGACTGTGCGGTAGCTCTATTGTTTAAATTCAGATCATGTACAACCCTTCCGGTATTCACCCCACAGTCCTGCATATATACTCTGGAACACACACACACACACACACACACACACACACACACACACACACACACACACACATTTGAACACACTGCGACTTTGCAAGTTCTCCCACTTAGAAATCATGGAGGGGTCTGAATTATTCATCTTAGGTGCATGTCCTCTGTGAGAGACAATCTAAAAAAAAAAATCCAGAAATCACAATGTATAAATTTATTTGTGTGTTATTGCTGCAAATAAGTATTTGAACAGCTGTGAAAATCAATGTTAATTTTTGGGACAGTAGACTTTTTTTTGCAATTACAGAGGTCAAACGTTTCCTGTAGTTTTTCACCAGGTTTGCACACACTGCAGCAGGGATTTCGGCCCATTCCTCCACACAGATCTTCTCCAGATCAGCCAGGCTTCTGGGCTGCCACTGAGAAACACAGAGCTGAGCTCCCTTCAAAGATTTTCTATTGGGTTTAGGTCTGGGGACTGGCTAGGCCACTCCAGAACCTTGATATGCTTCTTACGGAGCCACTCCTTGGTTATACTGGCTGTGTGCTTTGGGTCATTGTCATGTTGAAAGACTCAGCCATGACCCATCTTCAGTGCACTAACTGGAGGAAGGAGGTTGTTCCCCAAAATCTCAGCCCCAGTCATCCTCTCCTTAATACAGTGCAGTTGTCCTGTCTCATGTGCAGAAGAACACCCCCAAAGCATGATGCTTCCACCCCCATGCTTCACAGTAGGGACGGTATTTCTGGGATGGTACTCATCATTTATTTTGGTCTCATCTGACCACAGAGCTTTCTCCCATGACTCCTCTAGATCATCCAAATGGTCAAGGGCAAAGTAAGACGGGCCTGGACATGTGCTGATTTAAGCAGGGGAACCCTCTGTGCCATGCATGACTAAACTATGACGTGTATTACCCACAGTAACCTTGGAAACAGTGGAGCCAGCTCTCTTCAGGTCCTTGACCAGCTCCTCCAGTGTAGTTCTGGGATGATTTCTTAGGATCATTAATATGCCACAAGGTTAGATCTTGCATGGAGCCCCAGTCTGAGGGAGAATGACAGTAATAATTGCTCCAACAGTTGATCTTTTTTCACCAAGCTGCTTGGCAATTGCCCCGTAGCCCTTTCAAGCCTTGTGGAGGTCTACAATTTTCTGTCTGGTGTCTCTGGACAGCTGTTTGGTCTTAGCCATGTTAGTAGTTGGAGTCTTACTGATTGTGATGGGTGAACAGGTGTGTTTATGCATCTAACAACCTCAAACAGGTGCTTCTAATTTAGAATAATAAGTGGAAATGGAGTTTTTAGAGGCGGACTAACAGGTCTTTGAGGGCCAGACTTTTTGTTGCTGGTGCAGGTGTTCAAATACTTATTTTCCTGTATGTCTGTCTGTATGTAAGCAGGGTTTGGACAATGAAACTGAAACAATAATTTATTAGTATGGTCTAGAGCCTCCTTCTGCAGCCAATACAGCATCAATTTGTCTTGGGAATGACATATACAAGTCCTGCACAGTGGTCAGAGGGATTTTAAGCCATTCTTCTTACAGGATAGTGGCCAGGTCACCACGTGATGCTGGTGGAGAAAAACGTTTCCTGACTCGCTCCTCCAAAACACCCCAAAGTGGATCAATAATATTTAGATCTGGTGACTGTGCAGGCCATGGGAGATGTTCAACTTCACTTTCATGTTCATCAAACCAATCTTTCACCAGTCTTGCTTTGTGTATTGGTGCATTGTCATCCTGATACACGGCACCGCCTACAGGATACAATGTTTGAACCATTGGATGCACATGGTCCTCCGGAATGGTTCGGTATTCCTTGGCAGTGACGCGCCCATCTAGCACAAGTATTGCGCTAAGGGAATGCCATGATATGGCAGCCCAAACCATCACTGATCCACCCCCATGCTTCACTCTGGGCATGCAACAGTCTGGGTGGCATGCTTCTTTGGGGCTTCTCCACACCATAACTCTCCCAGATGTGGGGAAAACAGTAAAAGTGGCCTCATCAGAGAGCAATACATGTTTCACATTGTCCAAGATTTGCACTTCTTGCACCATTGAAACCAACGTTTGGCATTGGCACGAGTGACCAAAGGTTTGGCTATGGCAGCCCGGCCGTGTGTATATTGACCCTGTGGAGCTCCCGACGGACAGTTCTGGTGGAAACAGGAGAGTTGGGGTGCACATTTAATTGTGCCGTAATTTGGGCAGCCATGGTTTTATGTTTTTTTGGATACAATCCGGGTTAGCACTCGAACATCCCTTTCAGAGAGCTTCCTCTTGCGTCCACAGTTAATCCTGTTGGATGTGGTTTGTCCTTCTTGGTGGTATGCTGACATTACCCTGGATACTGTGGTTCTCCATACATCACAAAGACTTGCTGTCTTGGTCACAGATGCACCAACAATTTATCCTCTTTTAGCATGTCAGCCATAATTGCAATATTTTGAGCAAAACTGTGCTCTTACTCTGATGTCTCTGGCGTCTTTGGACAGCTCTTTGATCAGTCATGTTAGTAGTTGGAGTCTTACTGATTGTGTGCGGTGGAGGCGGTCAAGAAACCAAAAAAGGGATAACAGACATGCAACAAACAATAACATCTGTACAACATAGATAACTCCTTAAGCAAAATAAGGTTCCTCTTTATAAATAGCCGAACATCACATGGCTCCATTTGTGCTTTGCAGGAATATGTAAACGGCGCGCCAGAAAAAACACGAGGTGAAAGATATAAAGCTGCACGTTTTAACATTTGGCGCATGTAAATGTTTTACTCATGAGCATAATTGTGAAACTCACGAGCATAGAAAGAGCCATTTTTATGAACACACACTCTTTTTTTCCTCTTTTAATGCTTTTTTGCTCTTACAATTTGATACTTTTCCTCATGCGCGAAGTGCAATGCCGTCAGCTGCTCTCTGCTCGCACAGTTTGGGGGCGAGACATGGTCCGAAGGCTATCGGCTATTGGCACCTGCAACTGTGCACCTCTGTAGTGGTAGCGCTAGCTTCAGCTTCCATGTGACTTAGCAAACTAGTAAGCAGTGGTAACCTAGCACTAGCTAGCGTCGCCACAGTGGGCGGAAATGATCATACAGTTAAGCCCGCCCACTTAGAGGGAAGATATGATTGGTCAATTTTCATGTCATATGAAATTGGTATCATGCTGAATTATAACTGTCTGGCCCTCTGTACATGAACACCAATATTCTGTGGAGGCATCACAGACACAGGCTTCCACTTTTTTTTTTTTTTTTTTTTGAATAAATTATTTGCCTATATTTTTGTAATTGTTTATATGTTGCTTGTCAAACTGTAAGAGTATATATATATATATATATATATATATATATATATATATATATATATATATATATAGTCGCTGTCCAATGACATGTCCAAACATGTATCTCTATTTATGTTGATTTTGAGCTTTTGATCTTTTGAACACACACTGTGTTAAAACTTTCATGATGATTGGACCAACAGAAGTGCTCCAAAATAGCTTGGAACAAATTTTGTTTCCTTTGACTTCCATTAAAACTGAAGTAGGTTTTTGGTCTCTCCTGTAAAGTTCCAATTTTGGAGATACTTGTTTTTCTTTGGACAGCGACGATACTTCAATGTAGTATGTGATCAAATTTCAAAACATACTAATCACTTTTTTTAAATTCAACGCATTTGACAATGACAACGCAATTACTTATATCTGCTTATTCAGACAGCTCAGCTCCACCCACACTAAAGCGACAAGGAGCTAAAATGCTGTGGGCTAAATAATTGGACTTTTAAAATGTGTTTGAATTTTGTAATGTCAGAAAAAATTTAATTTCCTGTTATCATACGTTTCATAATCTTTTAAAACATTACCAATGTTTATAGATTTTAAATGAAACAATAATATTTAAAAAGAAACACATTGCCACCTAGACTTCCTGTAGTGTATTACAATGTGTCAGAATGAATGTGTGGATCATAGCATTACACAGCGCTTTTTAATTGAAAAGCTCTGAACACAGGAGAGAGTTCCGTACCCTCCCACAGCCCCCGTCTTGTCCTGCCGGGCTGTAAATGCTGGGTTAAAGCAGCCCGTGTTTACTCACGGCTCCAGGCTGCGGCCGGGCTGAGCCAGTGGAATTTCCCTGCAGGCTGCGGCTAAGCAGAATTTGGCCAGACTCGCAGGATTTCCCGGAGAAAAGGCCTGAAATGCAGTGCTCGATAACTTCAGCAGGAGGGATCTGCACTAAAATTAGACCCGAGGCACATTTCTAATGGAAAGCAGCTGCTCAAGGCCACATACCGTGGGCTCCATGAAGCCAGAGAACAGCTTGTGCACCTCAAAACGACCCCAAACTCCAGCTAAACAGGCACCTAAATACCTCCCTAATGCGGCCTTCTAAACAACCCCACACCAGCACTGCCACAACACAGCTACTGTCCACAGGCAAAAAAATGCCACCTATAATCACCCAGGCATGTTCACTAGCAACTGACAGTTTTGTTTTTTGATAAGTTTCATAACCAAAAAAAGGCTTTGAAACCGAAACTGAGCTGAGAAACAGCACACTCCAATCTCCACAAAAGAATATTCAGAGCTGCAAAACCCAAGATTTTCCACTGACAAAATTGTTGTTTATTAATCGGGCCAATCACAACACAGCTGATCAGACACAGACCAGGTGACGTTGACAACATTTTTCCAAGAATGACAAAAAAATCGTGCCATATACAGCTGTTCTAGTGCTAACTGGACTAATAACTGCTTTATATTATTTGCATCTGGTTGCTAAGATTTTCCTTCTCTGTCAAAAAATAATTATTCATGCACCCAATGCAAAATAACTCATCCCCATCAGAAAGTCAGAGAGCTGTTTCTGATGTATAACCATATACTTAACCAGCCCAAACTGGGTTGGAAGTGGAAGCTGCCATGGTGTCCTAGTGAACAAGGTAATCTGCTGTCATGAGACAGAAGATTCTAGGGTTAAACTGAACTAATTTTAGCTGGCTAAGCAAGAAATTTTGCTTGGTGTGACCCTAAAGCAACAGGTTAATACTGACAAAAGTTTCCGTTTACTGGTGTTTGCTCTTGAAACAAGGCCAACGCTGGTCAATGATGGAGTTTTCAGCTGTGCTCAATTCAAGCTTAAAACAAATGTTAGCGAACCAACAGTTGAGTTAACACACCGATTGTGAGGTTGTGTGGCTCTTTTTAACAACCCAAGTGATGGAATAACGCCTCAAAAAAAATTTTAATTTGTAAATAATATTGATGTTTCCAGCCAATAGTTGAGCTGACAATGTGAAAAGTCAACAATATTGGTCATAACAATGCAGGACAGTTGCTATTCATAAAGCCCACCAATGATAAGAGAAGGAAAAAAAATAATAATAATATATATATATATATATATATATATATATATATATATATATATATATATATATATATATATATATATATATATATATATATATATATATATATATATACACACACACACATCATGTGATTCTGTATCAATTATCAAAACATACATTGACTTTTCATTCATAGTTTGATGTAAAGACTGATGTCAGTGGATCATTTCGTATTGTGTTTACATCTCTGACCACTAGAGAGCCGTGTGGTGATCTTTAGCTATTAGACTCTTACACTCTAACATAAACAAGCATGCTAAGCACTGCTAAGGTTAGAATAAGCAGACCTAGCTGGTTAGTTACTGTTTTAGACTAATTACTTCCAAATTTGAGTTTTATGGTTTTGTAAACAATGTTTGTGTTCACAAGTGGCATAACAGCTAATAGTTGAAAAAAAAGAAAGAAAGAAAACAAAACATGTGTTGCGCTCGCTCTCCCTCTCTCACACACACACACACACACACGAATGGAGTGCTTTTACGTTTTCAGGTTCTGTAAACAATGCTATTATTTACTTGTTGTGTAACAGCTAATAGTTCATTTTACAATATATTAAATCATATAAAAAAGCAGGCTGGTATGAACACTGGTCAAATACACTAATGCTGCAATATATTTAATTAACACAGGCCATTTTACTCTTTAAAGTATGCCAGTGAGTGAGCAACAGATGTTAACAAGCTCAGATCATGTAAACAAAGCAACCAATGGAATTTTTTTCCTTTTGAGATTTTAGGTTTTGTATATTGTTTTTTTTTTTTGCTCCTTTGTAAAGTAACAGCTACTTTATGTCCACGTCTATGTTATATATAATGCAACATATATAACATTATATGTTTAAAATTACTAGATTACTCCTAGATCTAGTTAAAAAAAACGTTTTAAACCCTTGTTGTTGTTGTGGCATGATACAAAAGCCAACATTTGTGTTAAGCTAAAAGCATGTTGTGTAGCTAAAGGTAATCAATGCGGAACTGACCATAATACTTTTGAGCTTTCAGATTTTACACAAACAATGCTTGTGTTCACTTGTGGCGTAACAACTAACAGTTGAGTTGACAGTATCAAAAAAAAAATCAAATAAAACAAGCTGGTCTTGCCCCAGACCACATACATGTCCACTAATACTGCCATAATATATAGTGATACATAAACACAGCAACGCATATTGTGACAAAATGCATCACAAAACAATACAATGTCCTCCATCCACATCCACTAATGCTACTATGACGTTTAACATTGCTGCTGTCAGAACAAAGCCTCATTTTTGTTAACATAATTTATAAGTAACTGTTGCTCTTTCCATTGCACATCAATTTCATAATGAATGCACCAAAATAACTTGTAAAAACATCCGAATACCTTGACTTACAATACAAGTAAGCTATGTTTTTGTCTTCTCCTGTAAAGTTCTCATTTTGGAGTTTAGCAAAATCAGCTCTTTTTGAACGTTATCTCGTCTCGTACAAGAAACAATATTTGAGAACATTGCTGTGTAACAAAGTGGATGTTAGAACAAGCTCTTAGTAACTGTAGGTTGACCTTTGGGGTCAACAGCGGTAGTCATAAGAATGCAGGCCAATCTGCACCCCTGTACACACAATGCATATCGAGAAACACACAGCAGTTTAACCGCGATACGACTACTGCGCCCGCATCGTGAAGCCCCTGAACGGCTGTAGGCCCACTGCTGCTGTCAACACTGCGCCTTTTGCGCAATCCTCACAAAAAAACACCAGCAGGCAGACAAAAAAAACAAACCTGGAGAGCCATCTTTCGCTTTGTTTTCGCCTGTAAGGACAAAAAGGGCCATTTCACTCCATGGCACGTCCATTTAAGCTCAAATAGGGCCGTTTTATGCTGGAATTAGATGGTGATGTAATGCTAGTTTGCACCGAGCAATAAAAACAAAAAAAACAAATACATCCAGAAGACATTACTCCACAAGAAGTGAACTTTTACAAAGACGACGCTGGTTTAGCTAAGTGTCATTTCACATACTTCAAAATCAGAGCCTGTTTTGGTTGTGCACAAAAACGGTATGAAGTTCGAATTTTCTGTTCCACCTTAAACGGTGCAGCATTTAAGGTGGAACGGGAAATTCGAACAAGTAGCCAACTTAAGCTTCGCCCCTCTTGTTTTTCGTAGCTGCTTTAACTGTTTGCCCCATCCCCCACAGCCTATCGGCTTTGGGGGGATCTAAACCCCCCCCCCCAAAGGCAGAAGGGAGTCTGTTTTTAATATATCTACACTTACTTCAACCCTAAGCCGTGGAGATGCTGCCCAATCAGGCGGATCACGTCCTCCTCAGCCTGTGACAGCCGCTTCTTCTTTTTCAGCGAGCCCAGCTCCGAACCGGAGCCCGAGGACGGAGCTCCGGCCCCGTTGCTAGCGCCGGAGAGAAGCCCATTGGAGTGCGATCCGGCGCTCGAGGAAGACTCTCCGTTCTGCGCGGCGCTCAGGCAGGAAAGAGCCGCCGGATCCTGGCCCTGGTCCTGGTTCTGGTTCTGACTCTGACCCGCCCCGTTGGACTGCATACTGGAGACGAGGTTGGAGCTCCGGCTGAGAAAGGCGGCGGACGCTGTCCGGGTGTCCGAGGGAGAAGCAGCAAGGGCCAGAACCAGCGCCGCGGAAAGGCCCGCCGAAGCCCCGGGCTCTCCTACTCCCTCCGCCGCCGAAGCTCGGTGCTTTTTCCGCGGGGGCGGCGACGCTCCGCCGGTGTCCGAGTCGGAGGAGGAGGAAGCGGAGGAGGCCAGAGTTTCCTCGCCGAGAGCGGCCGTGGTGAGGGCGAAAGGAGGGAGAGAGAGACGCCGGGGATATGGGGAAGGGGAGCTCGGAGGGCGTCTGCAGTCTGCTGCTGGAGCTGCTGCGGCTGCTGCTACTGGGAGGCTGCAGGGGTCTCCGGCCTTCCGCTCCGCTCCTGCTGAAAGCACAGCAGCCTAATGGAAACCCAGCGCCTGACGTCACCGGAAATGCTTCAGCGTCGCCCAGGCAGCGGCGGCGACCGGCAGGGGGCACGCTATAAGATTATTATTTCAGCTCAGAAGAAGAATCAGGAACAAAATGTATTCTTAAATGTTTGTTTTCCTTAAACAAAATAAATAAATAAAAAAAATAATTTTGGTGTTATTATTATTATTATTATTATTATTATTATTATTATTATTATTATTGTTAGACCATATGGATATTTTAAATGTTTTGAGGTCTGTTTGATAACTCCAGAAACTTATTTTCTCGCCGGACACAACGACCAGCAGGGGTCGCACTATTAATTTTTAGGCCAAAAGAGATCAAAACGTCCAAAAAAAACAATTACTTCAACAATTGCTTAAGCCGTTTTAGTGTTTGGCTTTGATGTGAAAGTCCAGACAAACCCACCTAAAACCTATGTTTTTTTATCTCTTACTTTTGAGCTTAGAAAAAGAGTTCAATCTAAAACCTCTTTTGAATGTTTTTTAATCCTTTTAACTTTGGTGTTTCTGGTGTTGTCCTTGTTTTAAATATCCAGTTGATAGCCCCACGAAACAACAGGGCAGTTGTTTCAATTTAGGGACAAACACAAAACAAAATGTATATATATATTTCTCACAATAACATAAAAGTATAAAAGATCTTAATTTTGGTGTTTGGTTTTAAAAACAATGTTTTGTTCTTGATGTAGGATTCAACCAAAACTTATGTTTTCACTGGACACAATGACCAGCAGGGACTGCAGGTTAAACTTTTAGTTTCAGTAATACACAGTAATTGGTGTATCCAGGTTTGGTGTGTCCAGTTGACAAAAACAGAAGACAGAAACGTAATATTATGTTTTATTAAAATAAAAATAGAAATATAGCAGGATAACATCAGATGTATGCTACAGTTCTCAAGTGCTCAGGAAAAAAAAACCTTGAAGATAAAACCAAACAGATGATAACTAAAAATCGACAGTGACTTTACCCCAGCTTGTGAGTTGCATCTGGTCAGTTATAAAAATGTGGATTGACCTTAATGGGCCTACATGATCCCTGCTATATCTATTGTAAACAAGTTTTCAGTGTCCAGTGGTGCTGCTTTAGCCTCTACAGCAGGAGTCTCAAGCTACCATTTATCTACAGTTTATCCTCAAACCCTCAAAGTCCACAGTTTTATGGTGAAGAACATCAATGTGGGTGGAGTGGTGGAGTCTGTGTTTTTAGCCTTTAGCACTAGGAAGGCTGTTCATGATAGCAAGAAGATAGCGGACCACTGTTGGCTCACTACTGGCAAAGATGCTAAGCCACTGCCTTTTAACTCAGAATTTTCAGGCAAGTTGTTAAAGTTAAACAAAATGCCATTTTTATCCAATTTACTTACTCTTTAAAGGTATTTTTATTCATTATCCTTTGTGAATTATTTTAGTCAATAATTTTACATAAGTGTATATATAAAAGCCTAAGGACCATTTGCCTAAAGACCCCAATGTCAGTTTGAGGCTCCTGCTCTAGAGGGAGATGTTCCAGTTTGAAGACGAAGAAAGTTGCCTTCTAATGATGTATCCTGAAAATGAAAGGAACTTTTGGAAATCGTCAGCTGCTGCTTAGGACAGGCTGCTCAGATAGCTAGCACTACTGCTCTAATGTCTTATTGCAGCCATATAACTGTGGAACCTTCAAATCATCATTACACTTGGGGAGAGTGGATTATTCAAACCTCGGAAATGACTCTGCAGATGAGCAGGACAAGAAACTTTTTCGCCTGGTTGTCTAGATATCAAACACTATTTTGACTCTTTTTGCGTTTACATTTTTGTAGTGTTAGGTGTCTTGCCCGAGGACTTTTATTGGTAAAGTGTAAGGTTGTTGCCCAGGTGGGGAATCAAATTCCAGTCTACAGCATGGAGGGTATAGGTGTAACGCAAGACACTATGCCCATCTTTTCTCTGACAATGTAAATATTAATCTCTGGTGTTTAATTAGTGCTGATTAAAGACAGAATCACTTTTTTCTTTATGAATCACACAAATGGTAGCTTGGTGGCAGTTTTTGCCTACAGCTTAGTGGCTAGGCCAGCAGTAAGGGTGGGTGACACCATAGGGAATTCCAATGGCTGTATTTGCGTAATGCATCCTGGATATTGTAATGAAAGAGAAACATAAAAACTATATAAGTCATGAATTCTTTTAAACCAATAATGCTGTGCTACAGAATACTGCATAACACCACAAATAAGATATTAAACTGTAGTTAATAAGCAGTAGCTTTAAATAAGAGCAGAAATATGTTCTTAAATGGTTTTGACATCCAACCCTTGTGTCCATTTGTAATGCAGAAGCTGCTGTGAACATTAGACAGACTCTTGTTTTCTCTAAACATTTCCAGAAAGTTCTAGGTTTCTACAGCAGTTCTGTACAATGTACAGTGTACAGTGACATGTACACGTATGAGTTTCAGTCTTCTCCTTTTATGTCCTCTGTTGGCATCATCAGGACCTGTCCAGTATCTGGTTGGGAAGGCTGGGGATGACTGTGCGGTCATTAGGAACAGGTTTGTCTTTTCCCTTCATGAAGTAAGTGAGCAGTTCACCTTTTCCTTTCACAAAGATAGGGCCTCTCCTTACAAAGCGGAACCCATACTCCCTCAGGATCTTATAGCAGTCCTCCACCACCTAAGGGGAACCACACTTACATTTAAAAGCAAACTAAATTTCTACCGCAATGCCTAAATCAGCCAAAAAAAAAATGTATTAGTGTAGTTTAGTCCCAATGAAAGAGTGTGAGAAAATGCTCTGTATTTAGGTTTGTATATAGACTACCAATCAACACAGTGGCCAGCAGAGGGCGCCATAGTTAAAGTTAAAATCACACTATGATTTAACACACAATGTATTTCTCACTGAACATCTTATTTTCTAGAATATAGTACAAGGTACAGTCTGGAATTAGTTAAGTAGATACTTCAGATAGTTTAACATAAAGTCTGAAGTTTAGAGATAGTTTAACATTACATTTACTGTAAGGTTTAGAGTTAGTTTTATGTAAAGTTTCTAGTCAGTTTAATCTAGAGTTTGGAGCTAGTTTATTATAGAGATTAGAGCCAACTTATGGGTAAGTTTGCAGTTGGTATATTGTAGAGTTTAGAGCTAGTGTAATATAACATTTATAGTTCATATAAATGACAATTTGGAGCTAGTTCAATGTAGAGATTATAGTTAGTTTAATGTAGAAGTTACAGCTAGTTTAAACAATCTTTTAGACCTAGAGTTTGTAGCTAGTTTAACATAAAGTTTACAGTTATGTTAAAGTTTGGAGATTTTTAAGTTTAAAGTCAGTGTACTGCTAAGTTTAAAGAGAGAGTTTAATGGAAACTTTAGATTATTTTAGAGATAGTTTACATTAAACATAGAGTAGTAAAGATAGTATAATATAAATGAAATTTTAGAGATAGTTTACAGTAAACTCACTTTAAACTTAACATTAAGTTTGTAGAATTGTGTGTAAAGTTTAGAGCTAGTTTTATTTTTAAAAATTAGTTAATTTTAAGTTAGATGTAGAGCTAGTTGCATGTAAAATTTAGAGCTAGCTTAATATAACTGTATGTACAATTAGTTTAACATAAAGTGTAGCAAGGTTAAAGTTTAGAGACAGTTTAATGTTAAGTTGAAAGTGTGTTTGCTGTAACATTTAGAGGTTTATTGTAAAGTTTAAAGAGTTCAATGATGTAAGGTTTACATTTAGTTCAGACACAGTTTACATAAAAGTTTATAGTTATTCTAAGGAGTTTATAGTTAGTCAAATGTAGAGTTTTGAGCTAGCTGTTGAGATAATAGCTAATTTAATGTAAAGTTTAGACTTAAATTAGTGTACAGTTTGGAGCTAGTTTAATGTAAATTATGGAGGTTCTTTAATATTGAGCTTAGAAGTAATGTAATATAAAGTTTATAGGTAGTTAATAAAAAGTTTACAGCTACTTTAATATACATTTAGAGCTAGTTTAGTGTTAGGATTATTATTAATTTAATGTAGAATTTAGAGCTAGTATAATGAGTTTATAGAAAGTTTTATATTAGAAAAAAGATGTTTAGCTATGTTTAAGTATTTGTGTGTGTGTGTGTGTGTGTGTGTGTGTGTGTGTGTGTGTTACCTGAATATTACCCATGACTCCAGTAGACTCCATGCGGCTGGCCACATTAACTGTGTTTCCCCAGATATCATAGTGAGGCTTACGAGCGCCGATCACTCCAGCTAGCACTCCACCCATATTTAACCCTGACAACACACAACAACTTAAAGGTTCATAAAAACAGTTAATATTTATCTGCTATTTAGAAGAACCAAGGTTCTAGAGTTCTCCTCATATCTCCCAGCCATCACATGGATTTATAACATTTTTTAGCAGCTCCTTATTTAATTTAATATTAATTCTAGATAACTCCAGAATAAATTTAATGGACTTCCTGGGAAGGGCTAAACAACAACACTGACACACAAACCATTATTTACTGTATTAGTATTGTATGTGATGTAACGTGTTTGTTTTCTGAACAAATAAACACTTTCTGTCAAATTTAAAATGTATTAAGTCTAACTCTATGACCTGTAATTAATCGGAAACCACAGTGTAAAAAGTGCTTGGTTGGTGCAACTTATGAAATGACTTCATGTGGTAACAAGCAATTGAACTAGTTTCACTCAAAACTTGACTTTGAATGAAAGAATTGTTCATTCAAACTACATTTTTAGCTTGAATAAACAATTTTACAGTTAATACTAAGACAAGATTCTTTTTTAACATATTCATTTTGAAACATCTTAATTGTTCTATTTTTGGTGCTATATAAAACGATATAACACTTGAGCATTAAACTTAAGCATTACATTGTTCTATATAGAATCAATGGTAGTAAATAAAACTATTCCTCTTGGTAAAGAACCTTTAAAGAAGATCTTTTAGAAGTGTGAATTAATCCTTAAAAAGGGCAGCGTCTTGTAGCAGATGTGGTTTTTATTACCGATGCGGAGCATGAAGTTGTTGAAGGACTGCTTGTTAAGGTTGTTGAGGGTGACCTTCATGGCCAAAGCAAAGTCAGCCAGATCAGCCAGGTGTTGCCATCGTTCTATAAGACACTGATCCTCCTTCTGTTACACATAGACAGAAAACTGTATCACCCTTACAGTCAGCTCCAGAATACATGTCTTCACAGAGTTGTGCACAAACGTGTAATCTAAAGTGAATGGTATTCAAATTTAACATGAATATATTGACCAAAATTATCAAAGTTAGTATCCCAATTAATATTAACTCGCTGAAGATATTAAAAAAAGTACTGATACGTAAACTGAAACTGAACGTAAAATAATTTTATCAAGTTTTATATGGAAAATCACAAGTAAAAATTTTCAAAGCTAAGCATTTGTAACCTATACATTAACATTACTAAACGTAACATTACTACTTACCACTGAGGAGCCAATTTAGGATATTTAAATGTCCTAATTATTCTATGGCTTCACATCATGACAAAGTTTTTTTAGTTTTTTTTAGTTTAGTTATTTTGTTCAGTAGCCTTTTGTTACGGGAACTATGATAGACTATCATAATGACTTTGACAGAGAGAACCGGGTACTTAGGTAAACAGTGCCAGCCTATCAGTAAAGAAGTAACCAATCCAACTAGAAGCAGAGTCGAGTGCTAATTTGCACGTGGAGCTTTGAGAGGGGAATTCAGGCTTTCAGAAATCTCTTTCTCTCTCTATCTCTGTCTCTCTTTCCCTTTTTCCCTTTCACTCACTCACCCTGCGGTTGCTATATCCATTGGTATTGCTCTCCGGTGTCACTCCTGATGCTGCCATGTAGGTGCTGCCAATTGTCTTTATTTTGGTAATGCAGCGAAACTCTGACCGGTCCAGCAGCTACCCAGGATCAATGGTCAAAGGACATAATGTTAGAAACATACAACAGTAAAGGACAAAGAAGAAAAAAAGAGAGAAAAAGAAATACAAAAAGAGAGACAGAGACAGAAAGAACAGAGAGAAAAAAGTACTGACAGTGTCGAAATCAGAGATGATCTCATTGAGGATCCTCAGACACTCAATGCCGCCATTGTTGATGCTCTCCTCAGTGTAGAAATCAGAGAAGTTTGGGATTGAAGCGAACATTACACCAATTTCATCATAAGACTGACTGTACAGCTCCTAACACACAGACACAAACACATTCAGACAAATACACAAAACCACCATTTTCAGTTAGCAGAGTTAGCTAGTGTGAGCTATTTTCAGTTAGCAGAGTTAGCTAGTGTTAGCTATTTTCAGTTAGCAGAGTTAGCTAGTGTTAGTTATGTTCAGTTAGCAGAGTTAGCTTCATCCGTATACTTCATTATCCATACACAAACATTGTTCCTTCATCAATTCAATCCTTTATCTGTACGCCAACATAGTTCTTGCTTTCATTCCTTAATCTATCACCAACTTTGTTCCTTCATCTGTTTATTCCATCCACACACCACCACTCTCCCTTTATCTGCTTTTTTCTTTATCCATGCATCAACATCGATCCTATATCCCTTCATTTCTTTGTTCATCACGAACATTGTAACTTTGTTCTTACATTCTTTTATACATACACCAGTACTGTTCCTTCATTTGTTCATTCCTTTATCTGTACACCAACATTGTTCCTGCATCTGTTCATTCTTTGTCCATCACTGACATTGTTCCTCCATACATTCATTCCTTTATCCATACACCAACATTGTTTTTCCATACGTCCATTCCTTTATCCATACACCAACATTGTTTCTCCATACATCCATTCCTTTATCCATACACCAACATTGTTCCTTCATCCGTTTCTCCATTAATGCGTTGCTTCATCCATCCCATTTGTTATTCTGTCTGAATGTCTGCCTGTGACTATTTTTGGTCTAGTTAGTGTCACATAAAAGCTGTTTAATAATATTAGTTCTGCATGAAGAGCAGAGCATGCTAGGCATGTTGGACAGAGAGCTGTCAATTAAGCCTCTTATTAGCCACACCCACAGAATTCTCAGATAGGTCTCATCAGCATTTTTATTATATTTATATCTTTCATTGTAGATTTTTACGTTGTACATGCTTGCATGCTGGATGTTTAATATGAACATTTAAGTTTAGAATCTCATTTTACTAGGTATACACTTAACACTTCATAATCTATCACTGTCTTTCTCTCACTCACTCTGTCTCATTTACCTCGTCTCTTTTCTTGGAGCCCAGGAAGTGTTTGGCGACATGTTCAGGCAACATGTTGGTGACCAATGCCTCGTTATATGTCCTCATCTCATACACTCGCTCCTTCTGTTCATGAACCTCAATCTTCCATAGAAACAACTTACGGGACTGTCTCTCCACCTGAAAGAAAGAGAGAGAGCAAAAGAGAGAGAGAGAGACATGTATCAGTTGTTAATCTTATTTGACCCTGCCCTTTGGAGCACAGTGATGTCACCGTTAGACTAAAATTTACAGGAAATCAAGAAATTAGTTATTTAATCATTTAATATGATCTGATTTATCGTGCTTAATATGACCAGGAAACTAACTGTGAGAGATAAAGTTTACATTTCAGGTTGACTTTGAAATGATAGTATGGCAAAAAATGTACCCAGTTTAAGCGCCACTAATGTAGTCAGTTATCCAATATATATTTGTCATCTTAAGTTTTGCATGTCTCGATACCCTTGTTTTTAAGGTGGTGGGGAATTGGCTATATTAGGTTATTTGCAGAACTACCACTTTAAAAAAGGGAAGGAGTTTGCATTACAGCCTGCCGTTCCGATAAAAAGAGTCTGCAGGAGGACCTGACAGTGCTTAGTGTGACGTACATGCCGAGCGAAGTAGTAGAAACTAATCATCATTACGATGATCATCACCGTCATCAGATATTTGGTGGGAACCACAGAATGCCTGCAACAAAAAAAAAATCAGTACCAGTATCCATACACTTATTAAAGCTCATAGTATATTCCATAGTACAGCCTTAAAGCATACTAAGTGAAATACATTTTTAGATATGGCCATAGTGCAGTTCACCTGTACTCCAGGTAGCGTATGAGGTCGTAGATGTCATAAATGTCCCTCCAGCTGTAGATGTCCACGGCAGTGGTTGCCACGGTGACCAGCAGCATGAGAGCGAGTTTGACCAGGTGGCTGACCTGCACCAGCATGGTGGTTGCCACCAAAGAGAGCACAGCGATGTAGCTGTAGTGTTTAGGGTTTTCAGCGCAGCCTCCATCACCCAGAGACTCCAGAGTTAAACCTGCAGTGGAGTTCAGCACCAGCAGGGGGGGCTGCACACAACTCAACTACACACAGCAGTCAGACAAGTCACATCAAATTACACTTATAAACATTCACTCTTCATATAAATAATGATTTTCAGAATAATTTTAAATAATTCTACATATAATAATTCACAATGTACATAACACGTACGTAATATTAAATAATATTGCAACAAATATTATAAATAGACACTAGAAAGTATGTTTTGATGTTTTATTAATCTTAAAAAGTCAAACTGAATACAAGTACCAGTGCACATCCCTAGTTATTAGTACAGGTGGGGAACAATCAATACAGCATATACTCACTGGACACTACACCTCCTTGTATCTACACTGATTGTACATTTAATCAGCTCCACTTACCATAAAAGGAGCACCTTGTAGTTCTATCAGTTACAAAGAATCACCAACAAGGTTGGAGTGTCAATTAGAGTGGACAGTAATATGGTAAAAATGGTAGTGAACTAAGGAAAACTGTAATTAAGTATTTTTGATTAGGTTTTCACAAGGCAGTTAATCAATAATTATTATGTCTGTGTTAATCGATGATATAGGTCAAAAATTAGAACAATTAAAACAAACAGTACGGTTTTTATTTGGTTTTAAAATAATTGTTATAAATGCTGTACTCATGTACTAAAAACAGCTTTTTGATAAATTACTGAAGTTAGTTTTGATAAAATTATGTGAGATAAAAGGTCAAAACTGTTCATAGACTTCTGCTGTGAAAACAATGTCAGTTCTCTTTTAATGTGCTTGCTGTGTGCACTGCTACAACTGTAATATTAACTCGTTATAAACTGATATTCAATAAAAAAAATCCTGATTACAGATACGAGACCAGGACATCCCTAACACAGTAACACAGAAACTTACCATGTCCGCCACCTCAGCCATGGCCAGAACAAAGATGGCTGCCATAGCCCAGGTGTTCCGAGCCCAGCGAGTTCGATCAATCCACAGAGAGAATGACACCAGCTTCTTCGAGAACAGCTGACAACAAAATAAATACCATCATTTATAACTCTGTGTAGTACTATCCACCAAAGATTAAATTTGAGTTTTATTAATTCGGTATTGTAACAAGCTTTAGTCTGTGTGTATAGATAACAGTAAGTCAGAACAGTATTATATACCACATAATCAGGTCTATTAGATATTACTGAACACGCTATGAGAAGTTATGCAGTTAACATCATGCTAATTCACACGCTAAGAAGCGTCCATTGCTAGTTGGCTACATGCACCTTGTAACTTCAGAACTGAAAGTAAAGTAAAACTTCAGACATCGAACCATATCTTGGCCAATTGACTGTATTTGGGCTTAAGGGAGGAGATGGTGGTGGAGGAAGGAGGTGTTTGGGGGGTTGTGCTGAATTATTCTTTTAAGTCATCATCTTTATCAACAACAACTATGTCGCACCCGTGGGAAGATGGCTGCCAGTGAGCAAATGGTGAGGATGAGGAGCAACACCTCGCCAACAGCCAGCGTTACATAATTCACTGTCAGCCTATCAGAGACAAGAAGAAGAAAATCAACCAATCAAAGGCAAGCACATTTAGAAAACTTATAGAATATCTGCAGTTAGAAGTCTACATTCCATTCCAAGCTATGGTTACTGTAGAAGTTGCGTAGATGTTGTGTAGATGTTGCATAGGTGTTGTGTAGTTGTTTGTGTAGCTGTTGGGCAGATGTTGTGTATGTGTTGTGTAAGTGTTACCTAGCTGTTGCATAGATGTTGCAAAGGTGTTGTCTAGATGTGTAGGTGTTGCTTAGACGTTACATAAATATTAAGTGTTGCAAAGATTTTGTGTACATGTTATATACACAGTGTAAAAATGCTGTCCAGGCTATGTTATGTTATGTAGTATGTTGTGTAGATGATTCTGTATAGATGCTTCATAGATGTTGTGTAGATGTCATGTGTGTGTGTCACAGTTGTTGTGTAGGTGTCTGGGTAGATGCTGTGTATATATTGTGAAGATGGTGTGTAGGTGTTGTGTAAGTGTTGTGTAGATGTTTTGTAGATGTGGTGTATTTACTGTGGGTCTATGAGCATCTCCATGGCCGAGGTAAAGAATAGAACCACGCAGCTGCAGCTGAATGCCACTCCAGTTCGTCTTTCTTTCTCCAGTGAGTAACGAGACTCTAAGTCAGAGTCCAGAAACTGTAAAGAGAGAATCGCTGTCTGTTTCTCTTTCAGCCTGCGGGGGAGGAGTGGGGATCACTTAGGAAGAAAAACACTATTTTACCATCATCAACATTCCATATAAAACTCAGAAGATGTGTGGAGGTTCACTGGTGGTTTTGGTAATAAATAAAATGCCTATAATTGTAGACATGGTGACCCCTGTGCTGTAGACATGGTGACTGTGTAATGTATGTTTGTGTGCTTACATTTCTTCTGTCTCTCTCTCCACTAGAGCTTTATTCAGCAGGCTACTCAGGTCATGCTCATTCTCCATCCCTCCATCAGCCAGGCCGGCCAGTCGCAGCCTCTACAACACAGTCAGCAAAGCCGTAAGTCATTTTTACGCCACATATACATAATATACATAAAACTAGCACTAGCCATTATTAATGCCAGCTAACAGTAATATAACTTCAGAATCAAACTGTTAAGTTGTTGAGTGTTTCTATCTCAGCATGTTATATAATGAACGTACTGCCTCTGACCAATGCTGTGTTCCATGCTCTAAGCTTAGCTGTGCTGGCTATCCATCTGTGTAACAGATTTTGCTAATGTCAGTTAAATAATTTTTGTGGAAGTCACCAAAACAGATTAGGTTAAACTTCTTGCTCCAATAACATATTTCCTTCATCTCTCTTTCTGCTTATTTTACTGTATAGTTTACTTACAGAATATATTGGGGAAAACATTATATGTCACTGCTGTCTAAACAAACATTGTACTTTTTTTCATTTTTCAGTTTGTGAGATAAATTGAAAGTACATGATATCATTATTTAAGATGTTTCCCAGCATGTTAAACACAATAAATAAAGGGCAATTGTATATGAAAATATGTTCTCTGAAGAGGACGCAGATAATTTTTTTACAATGTGCACATTCATGGATCTATATGAAGATATGGCCCATATGAAAAGGCCATATGAACTTACATCACACCAACCTATATAAACATCAAGCATGCCTTAAGTTTGCCAAAGGGTAAGTTGACACTTCACAACACTACTGGGAAAATGTTTTGTGGACTAATGAAACCAAGGTTGAATTGTTTGGGAAGAACATGCAGCAAGAAGGGCACTGGATACTAACATGAAAACATCATCCCAAAGGTGAAGTACAGTGGTGGGAGCATCATGATTTGGGGCTGCTTTGCTGCTTCAGGGCCTGAAAGTTTATCAAGGTATCCTACAGATAATGTCAGGGTGGCTGTCTGTCAGCTGAAGCTCAGTAGAAGTTGGGTGATGCAGCAGGACAATGACCCTAAACATCAAAGTAAATCTATATGAAATGGCTACAGAAAAAGAAAATCTGCCCTTGTAGTGGCTCAGTCTGAGTCCAGACCTGAATCCAATAAAGATGCTCTGGAATGTCCTCACGAGAGATGTTTACACAAAACATCCTACGAATATGGCTGAGCTGAAGCAGTTCTGTGAGGAAGAATGGTCAAAAAATTCCTCCTGAACGTAGTGCAGGTCTGATCAGCAGCTACCGGAAATGCTTGTGGAAGATTATTGCCGCCAAAGGAGGTTCAACCAGCTCATCCAAGGGTTCACTTACTTTTTCCACCAGCACTGTGAATGTTTAATGGATATGTTCAATAAAGACATGAAATATTATACTTGTTTGTGTGGTATTAGGTTCAGCATATTGTATTTGTCTATACTTGGGACTTATACTTGGGATGTAGATCAGATCACGTTTTATGACCAATTAATGCAGAAAATCAGATAAGATCAGATGAAGCCTAATCAGATAATCAGATAAGGCTTCACATAGTCTTTCCTTCCACTGTATTTGTGCTCTTGTGCGGTCTTTATCTGCGAATACTTTGATATACAACTCTGCTGTACTGTTAAGAAGGTTAGCAGTGAGGTGAGTGACCTCTGACCTGCGCCTCAACGTCTTCCTTCTCCGCAGCAACGCTTTGCACTGAACACACACTGCCGTTTGTCTCTGTGGTAGCAATTAGCGGAGGAGAACTCCTACTGACCACCTGAGATAAAGAAAGGAGGAGATAGAGAGATAAGGTGGAGATAGACAGCGATAGAGAGAAATAAAGAGAAGATAGAGAGATAAGGGGGAGATAGAGATGAGGAGGAGATAGACAGCGATATAGAGAGAGAGACAAGGCGGAAACAGAGAGATTAGGGGGAGATAGAGAGAGATAAGGTGAAGATAGAGGCAGAGAGAGAGGAAGGAAAAAGAGGGACAGAGAGAGAAAGAGGGTGATATAGAGAGGGGGGGATAGAGAGGTAAGAGATAGAGAGAGATAAGGAGGAGATAGACAGCGATAGAGATCGAGAAAGATGAGGAGGACAGAGAGAGATGAGATGATAGATAGAAAGAGAGAGAGATAAAGAGAAGAGATAGAGAAAGATAAGAAGGAGATGGAGAGAGATAAAGATGATATAGAGGCAGAGAGAGAGGAAGGAGCAAGAGGGACAGAGAAAGAGTGTGATACAGAGAGAGGGGGGATAAAGAGGTGAGAGACAGAGAGCGCGAAAAGGAGGAGGAGATTGAAAGAAAGAGACAGAGAAAGGGAGAGAAAGAAAAGACACAGAAAATGAGACAGAAATGGGAAGAAAGAGAAAGAATAAAAAAGAAAGTGAGTGATTTCTTTTCAGCTTTATGAAGAGTAAAGTCTTTATATTTTCCACAGATGGTCTGTTTTTTTGACTCACGGTTCCATTCATGACTCCATTCGGAACTCCACCTACTCCGTTCGGGACTCCGTCTTCAGTGGTAGTTTCCATAGGAACAAACACCAGGTAGGTGTCGATGCCTTTCTCCATCAGGTACTCACAGCGGTCTCCTCCATTACCCGGCTCCAGTACAAACTCCCCATGCAGACACTCCATCGTACTCTGAGAGATGTGCACGCGCCTGCACACACTCATCATCATCATAATACAATAATAATACAAAAAATAGATTTATAAATACAAAAATGTATTTATAACAAACTAACACATGCAAAGATGTAATTTCCACATCAGCACAACATACTGTTGTGATGACATGATGTTATAATGGTATGATGATAACATAAGATATTATATTCAAAACAATCCAATATCACTTTCAGTTATTACATATATGACCCTCAGCAATTAGCACTGAACCGTTCTGTTTTCTGGAGTTTGCATGTTAATATTTTATATTAAAGAAATGAAAATGATAAATAGTGCTGCTGACCCCGGGATGCCGCCAGACTCCATCTTATTGGCCACGGTGACATCAGTGGACCAGACGTCAAACTGCCAACGTTTCTGTCCCAGAACTCCGCCAAGAACCGTCCCGGTGTGCACACCTACACGCATGTCCACTTCAGTCTTTGTCTTCTCACGGACGTACCTGAGTGCAGGTAAGCATAGATCAGTCTGAACCTGAGATACTGACCTTTAGAAGTGGTTTAGTAGCTGAAACTAATTCTTATTTCACTTTCCACCTTTAACAATCAGTTTTTACATTCAGACACTTCAGACATCAAAATATACAGGTGTCCCACTTAGGGTGGAATGGAATAATATTTAGTTTCAGACTCACACAAATTGCAATGTTATTATTATATTCAATGATTCCATACTAATACACCTGGCCAGTGACTGCAAATCAAGAATAAAATCAAGAATAAAAAAGTGCACTCACGAGATGGCCTTCACCATGGCAAGGCCCATCATGATGGAGCAGGCTGCATGGTCTTCCCGATAATCAGGTAATCCACAGATGCAGTAATAACAATCCCCCAGGATCTTTATCCTCAGCTGGTGGTATTGCTGCACAAACAGTTGAAATACGTTCTGCAGTTTAGAATGTATGTATACTGTCCTGAGAGCCAGGAATAGCGGAACATTTAATCATTTTTCCCTTCCTTTCTAATAACTCTGCTGCAGACCTTTAGAAAAACATTCAACATCACTATAATGGGTGGGGCTAACTTGCAGTAGGGTGTATGGGTGGGGCTAAACTTCTGAAGGCTGAATAGGTGGAGCTAAACTGCTGTGGACTGAATGTGCAGTCATATGCAAATATGTGACAACCATAGTGAATTCAAAACAAACCATTTTGTAGGTTCCGTATGTGGATAACATTTACATACTACATTTAGCTCTCATTAAAAAAGCAATCAAATATTCAGTTTTTGTTATTAAATATATTAATATTTTGAGCTTGGCTTATTCACAACAAACAATACATACTGTATGTGAGTCCAGCTCTATATGTATATGTATGTTTTATTCATTTGTGCCTCTTACAGCTGCTAGCTTATCGAAGCGGGCAAAGAGCTCGTTGAGCAGTTTGACGAGTTCCTGAGCGCTGCAAGCAGATGAAAGTTGAGTGAAGCCAACAATATCAGCAAACAGGATGCTGCAAACAAAGAGAAATTTTTTTTTTTTAAAGAATCAATCAGCTGTATGAACAAGAGCGAATAGATAATTCAACCACAGAGGAGGATAATAATAAATAATAATAAAATGTACACTCTTTGGCTGTACAGTGCATCCAGAAAGTATTCACAGCGCTTCACTTTTTTCACATTTTGTTATGTTACATTAAAAGTCCCACTGAGCACAGTGACCTCCATCATCTGTAAATTGAAGACACTTGGGACCACCAGGACTCTTCCTAAAGCTGTCTGCCTAGCCATTCTGAGTGACTGGGGTAGAAGGGCCTTAGTCAGGGATGTGACCAAAAACCCAAGGGTCACTCTGACACAGCTTCAGCATTGCTCTGTGGAGAAAGGAGAACCTTCCAAGAGACAACCATCTCTGTAGCACTCAAACAATTAGGCCTGTGTGATAGAGTGGCCAGGCGGAGGCCACTTCTCAGTAAAAGGCATAAGACAGCCCGCTTGGAATTTTCCAAAAGGCACCTGAAGGACTCTCAGACTATGAGAAATGAAATTCTCTGGTCTGATGAAACAAAGATTGAACTCCAAGCATCATGTCTGGAAGAATCCAAGCACTGCTTATCACCTGACTAATACCATCCCTACAGTGAAGCATGGCTGTGGCAACATCATGCTGTGGGGTTGTTGTTTAGCAGCAGGAGTTGTGAGACTAGTCAGGGTCAAGGCAAAGATGAATGCAGCAATGTACAGAGACATTCTTGAAGAAAATCCGCTTCAGACAGTTCTCAGACTGGGGCAAAGAATCTTCCAACAGGACAATGACCCTAAGCACACAGTCAAGATAACAAAGCAGTGGTTTCAGGACAACTCTGTGAATGTTCCTAAGCGGCCCAGCCAGAGCCCAGACTTGAACCTGATTCAACACCTCTGGAGGTGCTTCATCAAAGTATAGAGCAAAGACAGTGAATACTTATATACATGTGATTTTTTTTTGGCTTTTTATTTTTAATACATTTGAAAAAAATTCTTACACTCTTTTTTCACTTGTCATTATGGGGTATTGTGTGTAGAATTTTAAGGGAAAAAATAAATGTAATTAATTTTGGCTGTAACAACAAAATGTGGTAAAAATAAAGAACTGTGAAAGTTTTCCGGATAAACTATATTTATGATATAAACACTCTTTGTTTATATATGTGATAAATAGACTTATTGTGTATATGATATACACACTCATTGTCAGTTTATATGATATACACATGCATATATGTATGTGCGTATGTTACCTGACGTTTTCATGTCTGTACATATACATGGTGTTGAACTGTTGAGCTTCTGATTTCTGATTCGCTTCTTCCTTCATTCCCTGCAGCATCTCATCCGCTATGTGCTTCGGCAAGATAGACAACAACAACTCCTCCTAAACACACACATAGAAACATTAATGTTATCTGACATATACGTGTATACTCCAACCAGTCACTTCCACTTCCTATCCTCCTTGTATTTACACTCATTGTCCATTTTATTAGCTCCACTTATCATATGTGAGCACTTAGTAGTTCTACAATTACAGATGGATTGTTGTCTATCTGTTTCTCTGTATATTTTGTTACCCTGTTCTTCAAGGGTCATGACCACCACAGAGATGGTATTATTTGGGTAGATGGATCATCTTCAGCACTGCAGTAACACTGATGTAGTGGGTGGTGTGTTGGATCAGACACAACACTGCTGCTGGAATTTTGAAAAACCTCACTGTTACAGCTGGACTGAGAATAGTCGAGCATCCTTTAACCACCGATGGAGGACTAGACAATTACCAGTACCAACAACAAATGAGCTATTGTTTATAACTACATCTACATGAAGCTATATATGATGTAGAAATGTTAGAAAATAAAAAACAGAGCTGTAAAAGATCTAAAATATATATGCTTCCTTCCTTCTGCTGCATAACCGAAAGCCCTAATATGAGGACGGATGATAGATATGAGCAACACCTGCAATGGGTCTGCGGTAGACCTAAACCCAAAGGTGTCTGTGAGAGGAGGAGTCCTGGCTTGCTATCTCCACTTTAGTCCTGGTATGCTAAAGCATCAAGACTTCCCTTCACTGGAAATAAGGGGACTCCTGGAAACTGCCAGATAGAAAGGCCTGTTTGCGCACCTCAGACTTTTATGCGACTCAGCACTACGTGGTTCCTAAACCAGCTACTTGACCGAGCAGATAATGGGGGGCTGTTTTGGCAACACTGATCTAAGCATTTTGCCCAATCCTTCTTTGATCATGCTAGTCTCATCCACATTGGTTCCACTTGCATTATTATCTTCCCATCAGTGTAGAGACCTTTCAAGTGGCGGGTACAACAACTGCACCGGTTCACTAGTCCGCAGTAAACTATTCAATGTGTCCAGCCCATGCGAGGCTGTTTCTCCAGTACTGTAAAATCACATCCTGCACTCTTTGCTCTAATCTCCTAGTTCAAAGTGTGGTCTTGTAGCTACACTCCTAGCATACATCTTCCTGTATTTCTTTGTGCTGTTGTGAGCCACTGTTCCTCCTTCTTCATTGTTGTCTGTGTCTTACTTTTATACAGTGTTGCAGACAGTGCACTTTTGAGGAGGGCAGCACAGGCAGTGGTGTCCAATTGTCCCTTTAGCATGTCCTTGATCATGTTAAATACCTCCATCCTGCACTTATACTCCTTCACCTCCTCTATTTTATTGCCTCTGACCATCATTCAACCTGGCGCTACATCATCACCCTTTTTCTTCCTTAGGACCTGCAGCACAGCATTTATCTCAAATAATTGCCTTCTCGTAGTCAACAAATGTTACAGCAGCTGTGTCAGAGTAAATATGAGGTTTATCGTGCTGTAGTTCTTCATGAAGTTCTTCTTCCGTCCACTGGATGCCCCTGTTTGCCTGCATTCTGGAAAAGTTTTCCCACTATGGAGCCTTCTGCTTTCAAGTGCCTTGGGAAAACTCAGCTGCATGGCCCTGGCACTTTCAAAGATTCCGTTTACTTAATCACAGAATTTTATTTTTCCTGCTTTCAGTCCTTTCTTATCCTACTTCACAAAACACTAAGCTGGTTTTCACTGCTACTCCAACAGGACTTCAAAAGTTTCTTTACTTTTTGCCTCTGTATTCACTGATGCATAAAGTGGTACATTGATGCATGAATTTGTACTTGTTTTGCTATCTGGGGTCAACTGATCTGCAGGATACCGAGTCCCTTTTCATTTACTTTTTAGCTATTAAGGCATAGCCACCCCGTTGGCTGGGCAGGCAAGCCCTTACCTCAACTGTTCAGCTGGCTTCTGACTAGATGGACTGTATACCCGCTTCTGCAAAGGCAGTCAATCTGTATGACCTTTGTAGCGTGGTGTGAGCGGCCGGAGTATATGTATATCTACTTAACATAGCTACCAGATAGCCAGTGTCACTTTTGCACCACCACAGTGTCACTATTGCACTTGTGTAAGATAACGCAACAGAAAAACACTGTCACTATTCAGTTATACCACTCACAGTTGATCACATAATATCTAGCAAGTAAAAAATCACTAACTGACTTGAATGAAAAAAGGAAAAAAAACAAGGAAAATGAAAAAGAGAAGGAAGTAAAACATAATTAAAGAAAAGAAAAGAGAGTGAGTTAGAGAGCAATAAAGAGAGAATGAAGAGAGAGTGACAGACATATAGAGGGATGCAGGGCTCATCTCCAGAGCTTCATTGCCATGGTGACATGAAACACTTGGCTGCACTCCGATTGGCTGGCCGCATGCGTTTCCCAGCAGCCCAAGTTCCTCCTGCTGCATTTTGGGAGTTTTCAAGGCTCCAGAGCATTAAAACGACACAGAGGAGGAAAAAAGAAAAACAGCAGGGAGGAGAAGAGTGAGGTAGAAGGGCTATAATGGGGGTCTGGAGGGACGCGGTTTCACTCTGTGTGTGTGTGATGGATCATCAGGAAATAAATGAGGACACAGTTTAAACTAAACTAAACACAGTCATGGGGGGGGGGGGGGGGGGGGATGAACACTCTGCTGCTGGTAGTAACAAGAAGAACAGCTAAACAGGTTAATGAAGAATAATCAAATAATGTTGTAAAGAATTAAAGTAATAGTTCAGCCAAATGCATACATTTCCAGCAGAGTAAACTCACACTAGAGGATATATGGACATTCACATAAAGCAGCATGAATCAAACAAAGTCTAGCATATCAATTATATTCAAGCTGGTCAACCAGCATGACCAACAAATCCAAGCTGGCCAACCAGCATGACCAACAAATCCAAGCTGGTCAACCAGCATGACCATCAAATCCAAGCTGGTCAACCCACATGACCAGCATATCCAAGCTGGTCAGTCAATACAACCAACATATCCAAGATGGCCAACCAGCAGGACCAACATATCCAAGCTGGTTAATCAGCACAACCAACATATCCAAGCTGTATATCAATAGCGGGAGCTAGTGTACAGATGACAGTGTACCTGTTGCTGGCTTTGCTCCTCCAGCGTCAGTCGGACCTCCAGTGACTGTTTGGCCTCCAGGAATGCTGTCCGGTATTTACGGTCAGACATGAAATATGACATCACACCCACCACCATGGCGCCAAAATACAACATCAGATTTGCCACAAGCTGCACACACACAGGAAAAAGAAACTTCAGTTTATGGGGAATGCCACTAGTTGAAAAAGCTTACATAATTCAGTGTTTGAGATGAGTGATTTAGAGTGATTTGGTGTTAAATGGTTTAGATATTCTTTACAGTGGTGGTAATAGGAACTAGGGGTCACCATGTTTACAACACAAAAATAAAACAATCTGAAAATAAATAAGTTTTCTTTGGGACTACTTTGCCTCACAGTGTCCAACATGTATCGTAAAAAACATCTCAGACATCAGGCAGCCTATTTTTAACAATTTGACGTAATATTTTTCTGTGAAGGAGGTTTAAGAGATGGACGTCTGGTCCCTTTTACCAGCACTCTGTTTGCTTTATCTTAACCATTTAATTATGCAGATTTTTTTAATTTTTATTTTTTTGGACTTGTGTACGAATGTACAGCTGTATGCAAAAGTTTCTTTTGAAATTTCTGCAACAGTCTCTTAGCTTACAAATATTTATCTACAAATAGTAATATACACTTGTTTTATATTTCATAACCTTTAAAAAAAATAATAAAGTTTAAAATGTTTCTTTCAAACCCTAATTAACTTGTTAAGCCATAATTATTAATAACACTATAGTGGTAAAGTCTACCTTCTATTGTTTACTTCTAGGTTTTTATACTAATGTTTTACCTTTTAAATGAGCACTACCTGAGGATTTTAGCAAACTATCTGATAAGAGTGCCCCCTTTTAATGTGAGAATCCCATTACAAGCAAAAGAAGAGGCAACAGTTATGAGCTTAAATCATTAGGCCTTAACTGACACGATAGGGCTGGTTAGGCAGGTACGGAACTGTGCTATTTCTCAAACCTTGCGCTAACATTTAACAACAATGAGCTCCTTTATGCAACTGGTTGAGGATCTGAAAATGCTGATGCCTACAAAGCAGAAGATGACAATAAAGAGACTATAAAGAGTTTTTAAAACATTATTGTAATGTCTCTCAGATATAACTGGATCTCTCTAATAGAACTGCTTGTATCCTGGACAGCAAGGCAAAGCAAAACCCCCACATGACACAACGTTTCAGCTAAGGTGGCCTGCACAACCACCTGCATTAAAGAAAACTTTTTATATTTAAAAAAATATATAAATTCATATATAATTTAGGATATAGCTGGCCAGTATAAGTGGGTTTCCATTCACCAAATTTTGAAAATGCAGTTTTTCTAATAAACAATGACACATAAGCCATATAAGTCACATGACCCTTTACTCCCTATAAGTGGCCAGTTTGTATATAGTTTGGTCTTGCTTAGCATCTCTAAGCTACAAAAAGATTTTAAATGCAGAATGCCAGTATGTGTGCTACAATCCAGGGCATGCAAGAGCAGGATAGCATATACATCTAAAATAATCCCACAAATTAATAAATAGTCTATATGAAATAAAGAAAATCCCACTAATTATTATGCATAATTAATATAAGGAGCTAAATAATCAGTAAAAAGTAGCTGACTTTAATCTAAATTGTTGCGAAGCAGCCAATCGACTGGCTGCAGGATTGTTTTGGTGGTACACCTCGTATTAAACATCTGCCTCACAGAACAACAAAAGAATTTTATTCTAGCTGTTTATTTAAACTGACCATTAAAATGAATGAAAATGATAAGAGAAAATTGCAAATAAAATGCTAACACTGTTAATGTCATTTTTCATAATCTAGGCTAAAATTAAGTATTACATTAAAACTGACCAGCTGTGTGTTTACCTGTCTGACCAACATCTGTAGACTGTCCTGCCGCCGCTGAGCCACCACAATCCCCAGAAGTACTGTGTGTGTGCTGCACGACAGCGCCCCCAGCAGGACCACGTGTGACAGCGGCATGGGCAGGGTCAGGAAGAAGGAAAACGTGAAGAATGTTTGCCAGCCCACCGAATCTCCAGGCTCGTAAATGCCCACAAAATTCAGTCCTAGGTAGCACAGCACGTGAACCGTGATTAGCAGCCACACAACGTACGGTACAACCTTCTGGGTGACCTTGTCCGGCAGTTTGTGTGACCTTGAGATGCCATAAAACACAACGTCCACCACTAAGCCGATGGCGGCGGCTAACACCGTGGCTAACTTGTCAGGCGAAAAAAGCACTGCGGCCATGATTATGACGTAACAGTTAAACAGTACAGCGGAAACCAGCAGTGCTAGCAGAGTCTCCTGCCTCTGCCGTAGAAAATACGTCTGGTAGACTCTCTCAAGGGAGGCTGGGGAGAAGGTGAGGCGCAGGAAGGATGGGAGGTACGAGAATCCTCCGAAACTTCGCAGACTCATCCTGTGCATTTGTCCTGTGGCCCCGGTAGACTCAGGGACGGTCACTGAAAAGTCAGGCTGTTGGGACATCTTTTTTGCTGCCCTAACACGCTCGTTGGATTGACTTGTTTTTCACTTGTGAAGTTGTAAAGTGCTCTGTTTTAAGAAATATGCTAAGCTAATTTTCTAGCCTGCGAGATTTTCCCCAGAGATTTTTTCTGTGGGAATAACAATGTCTTCATGTTCAAGTACTTTGGAATCAGAAATATGGCTAGGAAGCTAGCCTGATATATTTTGGTATTTTTCTAACATTCTTGAGGGATTTATGAAGTCATTCTATTCAAATGTTTTGCACAGTTAGATAATTAGCTAGCTAGGTATATATTTTTTAACATTTTTTGTTGTAGGTTAAAATAGTTTGCAAACTAGCTAGCCAAATATTTTCCGGTGTTTTCCTAACTTTTTACCAATATTAATTCAAAGTCTTTGTGCTTTTTAGTCAGACATATGGGTAGCTGGTCAGCTAGCCTGAAGTATTTTTGATATTTTTCTATCATTCTTTTGTGTTTTTTACAAAGTATTTGTGTTCAAGTTTGTAGTATTCAGAAATAAGGTTAAGTTCCTTGCTATGATGGCAGCATAATTACAAGTTCTCAACTTAATACTGCACTTTTTAAAGGGCCAGTGGTTTTTAGTGACATCACAGATACCTATTCCACTCGAGTCTCCTGACACTGTCCATTAACGGTCAAAACACATGGGGCAACTTGAGGAAAGATTGCCCTGGAAAACCTTGCATGCCTCTTAGTTAGGGTCATGGAGAAAGGGAACGTCTCAAGGGCTCGGGGTCACTCCTCAGAGGGGAACTTTAACACCTCAGGCCAGCGCTGTCCCTCATGTGCTGTTTCTAAGGAAAACCAGGTTGTTATGATGTCACTCTGAAGATCCACATCCGTCCCTACAGCAGGAGATGAACCTGGGATCTGCAAAAACTCCCAAGAGTAAATTACATGAACTCAAATTATGAGCTTATCTGAACAGCATCAGAGAATCTAAACTTGATGAGCTTGTTTTAGAGAAAATTAGATTTGTTCAAAGAGGTGGTATTAGGAACTTCCTTATCTAAAAGCTCCCTCACAAAAAGTTACATGGTGGTTATGAATATGCTGCCTGATGTCTGAGATGTTTCATGATAGTTTCAGCCTTAAAATTCATTCATGGTGAAGAGATACATGCAGGGTGTTGTAAAACAAAAGATGCCCCAAATAAACCATATAAATATTTTACATTTTCCACTATTTTATCATCATAAATATATGAATGATTGTAAAAATCCATATATTGTAGACATGGTGACATGGTTACTGTAAAGAACATCTGAACCATTTCACACCAAACAACTCTGGACAAGCCTATTCGACTTTTTTGCCTTACAACAGCCCACATGTACCTTTTTACCACTTAAACACAAAACTTACACACACATAATAATGTCTCAGTGTATTCATAACGATTTCATGTAATAACTTTTTATGAGGGATCTTTTCAAGGTGGACATCCGTTTCCCATCACCAACACTGTAAACAAATTTGACTTCAACAATAAACTGCTCTGAACATCTTTGTTTACATCTTGCCTGTTTAATTTAGAAAAATTAGTGGAGTTTGCGTTTGTCGATCATTAACTAAGCGGCTTCTCTGAAGTGCAATAATGTTGTTGTAATGATAAGCGTATAAACAGTTTAGGGAATACTCACCGCCTGTACACAATGAGCTGAATGCAAATCCATGGTCCTCTTTTTTTCATGAATTACGTCCTGATTGCGTTATTGCATGTCAATAAATAATCTTAATTCTAAAAAGGTAGTGTGGAACAGCTTTGCATCTCAAAATGTACATTTAATGAGCTAATTTCTCTCTCTCTCTCTCAGGTACACGCAGAGACAGTGTTGCTAGAGCAGCTGTAACCAAACTAAACTGAGCGTCAGGTTGCTAGTGTGTTCACTCTTGAGAGTACTGGAGACCCGAGAGAGAACATCAGTGAACATCACTCCAGCAGACACTGTACAAATTATCTGCACACAACACTCATTATTAATCTAATAGTGGTTCTTCATACTAAGCTCAGACACTGTGCAGCTCCCTTCTCCCTCAACACCACATACAGTATATGGCCAGAAGTACAGTGTGGACACCACTCCTGATTGTTATTTTAGGTGCTTCAGCTATGTCATTAGCAACAGGTATAAAAAATCAAGTAAGAAATCATGCATACTACATAGAAAATGGCACTGGCACTAGATCACACTGAAAATCTTATCAACAGACGTATGATGTATCTGGTTCATGTAAACTCACAATTACAATGACTGGACCTCAGAGAAGTTAAAAGACAAATTTACGGAACTTAAAAAGTCATCTCAAAGCACAGTGAACACAAGAGGGCACGGCAGCCCACTGTCACCTGTCACATTTGAGTTTCTCTCTCTCTTTTGTTGCCTCAACATTCCCTATTCTCTTTCTTTCTCTCCTTCCCTATTCTGCCTCTTTATCTCTCTGTCTCTTCACTTTTCTTTCTCCTGTTTTCTTCTTCTGTTCTCTCTCTACTTCTCTCAATTTGTTTCTCTTTGGCTCTCACTCTCTTATTTTCTTACTTTTTCTTATTTTTTCTCTCCTTCTCTGTTTGTACTTTTTCTATTTCTCTCTGGCTTTCTCTCTTTCTTTTTCTATCTCTCTCTACTTATTCTTTTTCTCTCCCTGTCTTCTTTCTCTCTGCCAATGCCCTTCTTTCTTCACCTACAATCTCTGCTGTTTATATCTGTATTGTATCAGTGGGTTTATTGTGAGTAATAAACAGTAAAAAAAACAAAAACAAAAACAATTATAAACACAGTGTCTATCATTACTGTATTTTATTTACCTCCAACCTGAGGCATCACAGTAGAATCACATTGTCCATCAGTGACAGATAACCAAAGACTCCAGCAGACATAAAGTTCAGTAAAGCGGTCAGTGTGACTGGGCAGCAGGTGGTGAAAGGTCACTCAGGTCACTGGCGCGAAAGTCCTAAAGTTCCAAAATTCAGTCTTAATCAAGGCATAGTGTAAACACCTAATGTTCAGCAGACTACGTCATCAGAAAGAAAAAAACATCTGTGGATTCTTAAACTACACAGCATAAACGGTCAGAGACACAATCATAAACTGTCCTGAGCTGAAAACAGCTGGAGAGGAAATAAAAACAAAAACACTTGATCGCTGGCTTTGCTGAACACTAGCGGAGAAATAAACAAAGTAAAAACATTCAGTACGTCATCGTCATGCACCAAAAAGACATTTCAGTTCAGAGCAACACATACAAAGATACATTGTTTAATTAATAATTCACTCATTTATTTACTCATTTTATCATAAAATACTTGCCTATTCTACAAAGAACAAACATAAGTCATCATTTTGTCGGTAGGATATGTATGGAGCGGAAATAATGCCACCTTCAAGCCCTCCTCGGAAGTTCGTAACTAAGCACGACATAATATTTAATTTTAAATGAAAAAAAAAACATGGCGATGATATTTGTTCATATCGTAACATATTGCATTAGATTTGCAGTGTTGTTAACGTCCTGCTCTTATGAAGCTGTTTTGCTGCTTTTGGCGCCCCCTTTGTCAACATCGCAAAATCACAGAACAGATAAGTTAAGTTTCTTTTTCGTCTGTCCCAAGTTATCACACTAAATTGTAGCGGTGCACATCAGGAAAATATCTCAAAGTATTGAGATATTTTAAAGTATTGTGATTCTTTTGTGACATCAGGGACATTATGTTATCATCAGAGTGGGTGTTTACTTTTGCATTACTGGAAAAAGTGAGAATGCATATCAGTGTTTGTATGTAAATGAGAACACGCTATTAAAAAATCAAAACAGTTTAGCGTATGTTTACGCGTCACAGTCAAATACAGAAATAGAACCACTTTGCGGTGAATCCAGCTGCTAGCGATTAGAACACCATGTCGCATAATTACAATATTTCCGTTGGGACTTGAAGGCAGCATGACGCTCCCTCCGTCAGTAGTCACATCGTGAATAAGCTTTAGTTGTTCCACGTAATCGTGAATCGTAGGTTTGTCATCTTTTATTGACCTTGTTGATGATAGGGAGGGAAAGAGTTCAGAGCGCCCATGCTGTTTACATTCAAAAGATAACAGTATATAACAGATTAAACAACATGTCCCACGATGGGGTCTATTGATGTCACTATAGTATCAAGTTGTATTGACAGCTGATCAGTTGTGTTGTAACAGTCACAGTTGATGCTGTAGCTGCTGTACTTGTACCTGGCTTTTAATACGCTATTGAAACTTCTCTCTATGGAGAAATTAATGGCAGTTCAGAATCGTATGGAACCCAACCAGCAGGAAGCGCAATTCTGCACTTTCCCTCCCCATGATCACTGGCGGCCATGGCAAAGGTACTTAACGAAAGTTCTCCCGCCACACCCGGTCAGAGCGGGTAGGGTGGGACGTTGATGTGCTGGTGGAAAGGCGCGTGCGCACCGTAGAGAAGGTCTGAGGGGGTGTGGCTTAATCCTGTGCACACCGACTCGTGATTGCTCAACACGGTGGACAGGTATTTGGCTTCTTCCGTCAGCCGCTTCACCTCCTTCCTCAGAGCGGCGTTCTCCTTCTCCAGACTCTCACTCTCCTGCACGACAGAACAAGAATCCGTCATTAACAACATTACAATTCATTTACACCAAATGCAGCCTGTTAACTGAAACTACACGGCTAACGTAGCCATCAGGTAATGACAAAAACAAGGTTGCTAAGGTGTTTGGAGACGTCCGCTAGTCTTTAAGAGTCTTGATTTTGTAGTTTCTGACTATAAACATGGATTACCATTAGCTTCGTGACATGTTTGTAATCATAATCTTCCTGTGAACTGCTATTTGCACATTTAAAAGTGACATAAAAGTGATTTTTTTCTTCTTTTACACAGAATCGTATTGAATTAGCCTCGTTGCTTAGAGCGCTAGAGCAAAATAATTTTTGGCTTTTATATCAGAATTGACCCATAACTATACATTGTCTCTCCAGGACTGCTTCATATTAATATTAATAATAATAATAATAATTATGGTTACTTATTGAGTTTTTTTCATATACAATGCACCCAAACATTAAAATTAAGTAATAAAATCAATAACACAACAAAAGCAGAAATAATAAAACTAAAATGTTATTAATAACTACATAAAAAAGTGAACTTGAAAGCAGAAAAAGAACAAAATGAGAAGCAAAATGACAAGTAAAAAATGTATGAAGTATTTAGAATAATACGCATATACAGGCATAAAATAGTATTTAATGAAAACAGTGTTTAATTAGATATATTTTTAAGTGAATATGCGCTGAACCAAACTGTCTAGTTGTGAGAGGCAGTGAGTTCTACAGTTTAGAAGCATAAAAAACAAGAAAATGACTGATTCTGTACTTTATGTGCTGCACGTTGAAGAAATATTCATATCTCGTCTTTCATGTTACCTCTCTTTTGATTAAAATTAAACATATTGCCTACAAATTATGATAATCTTTGGTAAGGCCTCTGAAAGGTCAAGAAATTTTCAGGCAGTTAAAGTGATTTCATAGTGTTTCCCAGTGCTGCAGACAGGTGGCACAATGACACAAATCACTACAGACACAGCAGCAGCGTGGAGGAACAGGCCCTGCAGTGATTAGATCAGTACAAGATGCACTCTAATAGACAGAATGATGAGTAATGCTGATAAGAACAGATGGACATGATTGAGTAAAGTACTACATTTTCAAATATCAGTTTAATACTGCGAGCTAATCACTCACACAGGCCTAAACCTAAACACATTCACTCTCCTGACCTACTCTTAATATAAACACAAAGATGTGCAACACATTTTACTATTGTAAACGGGGTGGCACCAGCCTTTAAAAGTGGTGGGGTGAAATGAAATCTAGCAAGTTTGAAACAAGCTATTTGGAGGCAATTTATTTTGCAATGTAATTTCTAGTTCTTTCTCCATACGTAAAATACAGCAAACACTCAAAAGATGCTGAGTGTTTGGGACAGTAAATAAAAGGGACCCCTCGTTCTTACACCACCACTGGTGTTGACTGATCTGTACAAATCTAAATTGTCTCTGCTGTGATTGTCAGGTGCTGTGCTGTTATCTGTTTCTCTTTCTCTGCAAAGTGCTGTAAAACACAAAATTAACCACATTTCTTAATATCAATAAACATTAGTATTCAGATTTGAGTCAATTAAATGCTCTAAACCTTAGCAGTGGCACCAGCAATCTAACAAATAAGCTAAAATACCTGTCCAGATCACTAGTGAACACTAGAGCAAAAATATCTAGTTATTGTCTGCAGTACCATGTACAACCACATGTAGCCAAATTTAACTATAAAGTACTATCAATAATCTTCCAGATCTTAAGATCTTATCTTATGTATTTACACCTTTTGCTGATCTTATTGGTGCTACCCAAACAAAAATACCTCAGCACAACTCATAATGGCTAACAGACAGACCAACATGTCAAGATCACCAAAGTGGGGTGCTTAGTCGTTTCTACCATCTTTCTCAGATAGTAGTAGTAGTAGTACCAGCTGAAAATCATTGCTGTCCAATGAAAAACATGTATTCACATTTTTGGTGATTTTCATTTTTCTATATCATTTGAACACAACAGCTGCTGTTTACAATGAGTGAAAATGTAATGATGAATGGATAAATAGAAATGCTTCATAATAGCTTTGAAAAAATTCTGGTTCCTTTGACTTACATTAAAAAAAGGCCCCTCCTGTTAAGTGGCCATTTTGGAGATACTTGTTTTTCATTGGACAGTGACAATATCTAACTTATAACTTACTGTTAGTGCTACATATAATCTAGGTTCTAACTACAGCTACTACAACAAACCTTTTCACAAATGCTGTTTGTATTGTTTACTTGTTTGTGTTGTTGTTTACTTGTTTGTGTTGCTGTTTACTTGTTTGTGTTGTTTACTTCACTGGCTTAAAAAGTAGTGGATCAAACGCCCGCTCACTCCTGTGTTTCTGGCTGCCTTGATTGTAGACATTTATAACTAATTTGTATCATGCATTACTTTATTTTTAGCAACTGTATGTAAGTTAAACAAAATATCATTTAGAATATTTCAGTATCAAATACAATACTGATACATTAACCTTGACACTAATTCCTGATTTTTATATTTATTAAAGGCTACCTACATGAGGCCTTCAATGCATAAGCATTAATAGCACATTTAAGAAGCAATATTTGGCCATTTTTAAGCAGCAGTTGCGATGTGTTATATGAAAGAAGTGACTTAAACTAAAGAAATGGACATTTATATGACTGTTATGAAAGACTCATCTAATACCCTCTAAAAGCAATGCAGGACTGATTTTCAATGTTCTGGGCTACAATCTAAGATAAAAGCATTCTATAATTCTGCATTCTGCATTGAAACAATAGCAGAATTAAAATGTTTATAAAACTATATGGAACAGATTTTCCATCATTAAGAAGAGCCATTTAACCATGTAAAGTATTTCATTTTTTCCATTTTATAAAGAACCATTGCCTTCAAGAAACCCTTGGGGAACTACTTTTGTAAGTGCTGCCTAATACATGTACTTCATAACATTGTCATAAATGGAACACGGCAGTCACATTTATGTCTAATACTTCATTAGACATCTTATGTCATCTTGCGACACATAATGTGTTCATAAATGCTGAAGTATTGTTCTTCATACATGCTATCCAACAAGACTGTATGTGTTATAAAGTCCAGGCATTCAAATGACGTTGCCATCTTTCACCGAAAGAAGTGTACATTATTCAATTGTTTTGAACTTTAAATAATAATAATAAATAATAATAAATAACTGTTAATTTTGTACAGTGCCTCTAAGTAAAACCGGACATCCTAAAGCCAGAGGCATCACAGAAAGTTATTACATAAAATGGTTAGAAATATGCTACCTGATGTCTAAGATACATGATAGCTTTGAGAGGATTTTGGCCTTAAAATTTATTTATGGTGGGTATATACATGCAGGGCCCTGCGGAGCAAAATGGTCCCCCAAGGAAAACCTTGTCATGTAATGACTTCCAATGGTTTGCCTATTGGTATCTATAGATATTGGTATTTATAGCTCCCAGTCTAGCAATGCCATTTGTTTATAGGAATCTCTGGGGCAAACTGACTCCTAGATGGGGGAGACACCTCTATTTTGATTATAAAGGTAGAGGCAGTCTCCCATCAAGTAGGGGGTTTCTGAGTTGTTTAGACAAAGGGACAACAAGAAGGTATGGGTTACATGATTGCCTACTAAAGTCCATTATTATGTAAACTTAGACTGGCTTTTCCTTGACAATGTCTCCACGCCTGTTCTACAAGAAACCAAAAATTTTGCCAGCAGAAGTTACAGGTTTTTGACTGTTTTACCATCATCAACGAAGACATATGTAGGTTCACTGAGGGTTTTGAGAGTATGTCTACATGTGTGTTGTAGACATGGTGACCCCTGGTTCCTATCACCATCACCATCACTGTAAAGAACATTAGCATGGGAGAGTTTCTCTACAGAGGTGGAATTCACCTTTAAGGTGGGCTAGGCTGATTTCTGTTGGCATTTAAGCAGCTGACTCGGTGGCCTGAGCGCACCGTAGGTGTTTGAATCTATGAGGAAAGTGACATTTTCTGGTAAGCTATCTCTCTGATGGGGGGATGGATGACGTCGGTGTGGAGGTAAGCTGGGCTGCAGAAAGAGAAAGAGAGTTCCCGCCAGCTTTATTATGCAGAGACACCTCAGAGGCCGCAGAGCAGCCCAGTCTCTCTGCTCCCTTCCAGTTAGCGCTAGCGTTAGCGTCTGGGGTATGCCCCTGTGACGCACGTCATTTGGGCTTCATTCTGCCCACGGGCCTCATCTGCCTTACCAGAAATGACAGCAGAGCCCCCGCCCCCCTCCCCGCGCCGGCCCACACTGAGTTTTCTCACCCTGCAAGCCTGCCACACGAAGACAGAGCTTAGAAAAGTACTACAGGAAACGTGTCATATGGAGGGAAAATTCAGCTTCCTGTTTATCATGCATGGCCATGAAGACAGAAACCACATTGTGCTCACAGTCAGGGCTGCACAGGCACACAAACACAGTCGCATGGCCTTCATTTATCTGGCCTGGTTTAGCTTTAAAATTCCTCTTTTTCTATTTTTAGCTTGCATTTCTGAGCATTTTGTAGCCTAAATATTGTCAGTTCCTAAATATTTTTTGGTCCTGTTTAATAGTGGAGCAACAATTGATACAGTGCACTGGGTGAAATAAAACATTACATACATTTAATTTGTACATGTGCAACACTGCTTTATATATACAAATTGAAGACTTTACAAAGAAAGGAAAAAAAAAACATACTTTTTTTACACTTTTAATGTATGTCAGTGGAACCATACTTTTTTCCAAGTAATTTATGGCTATGTTCATCATGAAATTTATATGCAGTGTAAGGGACAACAGGAGCTTACAATTGTGTCAGAAAACTAAAGGGCAAATATTGTTGGGCATATCTGAAAGGCCCTTCATCTGATGGAAACATGCTAAATGCTAAAAAAAATAAAAAAGTAATCTAATGTGTTTCCTAGTGCCCGTTATCATCACAAGTATTGAAACCTATTTCCTGATAATCAGCTCAGCCCACGTGTGCAGCATTAGAACTCCTACATCACCATCTTTCGTAGGAAACCTGACTAGGTTGTGGTCGAGGATCCACTGATAGACTACTGAGAAATGACCGCTGGGGAATTTAAAGAGGTCAGCAGGAAATATCTGTGTCTCGCTGCCAGTAGTAAAAGTGAGCAACATAAAGGGTCACCACATCTAATCGACAAGGTCGAGGACAAAATGCACTTTCCACACATGAAAGTGACCCAAATTAGTCCCAGAACAGCTTGAATGTGTCACTTATATGAGTGCTAGTCCATAGCAAATGCTTGGTTTATCAGAATTTACCCAGTTTTTACTATGACTCATGTAATCAATCAGTGTTTGGTGCCAGTAGCATTATGCAGTCTATTAAAGATTACTTAACATCTTCAGGTAGTTTGAGGCATGATTTAGGTACCCAGCTAGTTAGTTTTGCACTATAGCTAATAAGCTAATGTAGCTAATTATGGAATTGTAAGATATAGCATTAATCTAAATGCATGCAGCGAGTGCCTAACAACCTTATGCAGTTTTAGGTTTGAGGGTTATACAATTAGCACAATGCTGTTTGGTGGAGCTGACCTACATGTTTTGGTATCTAAAGTTGACTTCAGTGTTTTGCACTGGGGTATTAAGGCAAATGTAGCTAGTAATATAATCATATAAGCAGTAGCATCATGCTAACTGCACTCAGCAAGTCTATTAGCTTGACTCAGCAAGTCTATTAACTTTGTGTCAAAGTTAGGATAGGATCGACCAATACATGCTTTGGTATCTAAAGTTTGCTTCTTCAGTTTCTTCACTGAAGCTGCTGATGTAACTAGTAGTGATGGCATAACTGGCATCATGCAGCAAGCCAATTTAAGTTAACAACTTTATGCGGTTTGAGGCATGATTTAGTTATACAGTAAGCACAGTGCTATTTGGTGGTGTCAATCAATGCATGTTCACATCTGAAGCTTCTTTGGTTTTAAATTGGAGCTGATGCTAATGTAGCAATTAATTAAAGTCTATGTATTTCATGCTAACCATATGCACCTGGGATATTAGAGATGGACACCTTTATGCAGTTTAAGACATGATTTAGGTTGTTTACTGATTGGTTGTGCTCCCAGAGGTAAGAGGATAATACTAAGCATTACGATATTAATGTTTGAGATTAATAGGCTATAGCTAGTAATGGCATCTTATACACGTCTGTTTATGCAGGGTTTTGCACTTTTTGAGTTCCTAATTGACAGGTGTTGCTATAGCAGTGAAAGCTCAATAGCAGGCGCTGTCATTGGGAACTACTTTTGTAAAGGTTCTCAGAGTAACGACCGTGACCGCAGACGGCGAGGAATGGGGAGGGGAGCGAGGGGCGGTGGTCCGCTCAACAGATAGTGAAAGGACGTGAGTAATACTGCTCCTAAGCATCCAGTCATTGAAAACTGTGTAGTGAAAGAGAAAGAGCGGTTCAACTTTGAGTAACAGTCCGAGCTCGTAACTGTGAAGCTTCTATGTACTCAGCAAATACAGAACTGTTGCTGATTGATGTATAAGGCAACGCCATTGAAAGTCTGAGTCAGAAGAGGTGCAGCAAGTCCTGTTTTGTATCTGCAGAGGTGATACAGACGAATAGTGAGGTGATAAAAGCACTTAGTAATGATAATAATAACCATAATAACAACGACAGCAATAATAATGATGATAATAATAATAATGGGGGAGGGAATCAGTTTTTATCTCCAAAGCGCAGAAAGTAGAGGGAACAGACAGGGACAGAAATGTAGGCACTTTTCTAACTAGATGCACAATCGTGAGGTTTGCCACGGTTGCTCTCCCACGCGATCTAATTAATGCCAGAATCGGAGGCAAACATGGCCAGAGCCACAGCCAAGTGTGAAATTCGACAGAAGCCATGACGCATCGCCACATGCTCACCAGCGATCCATGTAAATATACGGCAGGACAAGAGCCCGTGCCGCTGTTAGCTTATTAGCTTTGCCATTACGTTTGCTTGTGTTGTTAGCTGTGATGACCATGGACGAACACCTTTGAGAAATGGTATAAGTGGCAGAGAGCCTCGCTTGTCTTTTAAGGTGTTTTAATGGTTCCTGGCTTGGATGCATGTTGAAACATTACTTGGTATTTAACCTTTAAAAAAACTTAATTATAAAACAGTGTTCTCCAGACAACAAGACAGAGGTCAATGCAACAGTGCATGAGCACCATAACAGTGCCCTGAACACATCAAGACATCTGTCATGTCATCACTGCTAATTGCCAAAGTATGTGGACACCTGACACCAAAACAGGGGAAGCCAAAAAAAAAAGATTGTCTTCAAAGATTCAGTCAAAAGAGCATTTGTGAGGTGAGGCACTGATAGATGAGAAGCTCACAACCGACATTCCTGTCAATCTCAAAGATGTTCAGTGGGGTCAGAGCTCTCTGCAGGACACTGGAGATCCTTTACACAATACTGCTATTGTATTTATGGAGCTGGTTTTGTGCACAGGTACAGGAAAGATTTCCCAAACCGCTGCACAAAGTTGGAAGCTTGTAATTGTGTTCTCTTTATTTGCTGTAACATTAACATCTCCCTTCACTGCAACTAAGAGTCTGCAAATCAGGTCCTAAATCCCCCTCCCATTATCTCCCCTCCACCAAACTTTGCTGTTGGAACTATGCATTCTTGTAGATAGCATTCTCCTGGATTCATCCACAAAACGTAGATTCATCCACCAGAGTGGTAGATAGTGAACCATGATCCAGAGAACATGTTTCCACTACTCCAGTGGTGGTGCTTTAACACCACTCCAGCTGACACATGTGATCTTAGGCTTGTGTGCATAAAGCTCCCAATGCACAGTTCTTATGCTGATGTTGCTTCCCAAAGCAGTGTGAATAGGCAAGATAGGCATCCACACTCAATGAGTGTGTGTGCTTGATTTTATACACCTTTAAGCGCTGGGTGTGGCTCAAACTCAATAATTAGGAGGGCTGTCCGCAAGCTTCGTATACATGCCTGTATAGTGCATATCATAACACTTGATGCCTATGTGGAATACATTTAGCAAAACATTAGTGACACTGTTATATTACCAAACAAAAATTGTTATGACAGCATGTTACATCTGCTGCGACATGTTTATGGCATGATTATGTCAGTGTTATGTAGCAAGGTTTGAGTAAAGTGTTATCGACTCATCTGTGGGATTTGCACACTTGTAGCTGCTACAGGTTTGTGTCTCAGATGTGCCATGTGTGGCAGAATGAAACTGCATGTGTCCTAATTGGAAGGGAAGACCGTCTAGCGATACCTAAACGGGTGGCGAAAGTGATCGTGACTTGGCGGCTTCCCTTGAGCTTGTGGCACAGCCGGCCATTGTGAATCCTGCAATGGTAAGATCCACTGCGGAGTGGGCCTTACACAAAGGCAGTAAGAGATGTGTGTTCTGACTCATTTCAATGTGCGAGTGTCCAAGAGAGGATAATAAGTTTACTTTTTAGGTGAGATCATAGATATTAGCAGCACAGAGAAGAACTTCGAAAACATTAAAATTCCAAAATCAGCCAAGGTAAAGTGGTTGCTTTTCATGTTTGGCTGGTTTAGTGTGTGGATATGTTCTTACCAGATGCAGACTGTCAGCTTTCTGCGTTTGCCTCATCCTGCTCTTCTGTGCCGCTATGCGGTTCTTCTCTCTCCTCATCACCCTCTTCATGTCGTCTGATGATCCCTGGAAAAAGAGGTTTGTTAGGTGTCACCATGTCACCAATAGACATTTTATTTACTATCACCAGTGAACATGAGTTTTATATGGAATGATGATGATAGTGGTAAAATAGTGGAAAATCTGAAAAGATTTCTTTGGTAACTATTTCGGCTCCAACATGTATTACCACATGTATAATTGGTGAAAATAAATGAATAATAATAATAAATAGGCAATTGTAAAGCATGGCTAAAATAACAGGCCTTCATTCCTTTTTGATCTTTTTGATGTTGATGGCATTTAAACCCATCAAGTGTTCAGAAATGAGTACTGATGGGTAATCTACCACAGTAATGATAATATATTGTTATTTTGCCTAACACTACAAACTCAATAATAGAATTAGAATAGTGGAATTACACTATAATCCTGAATTGAAGGGGAATGTTGATCTGTTAAAGATTATGCATAATTAAATGGTTAAGATGTAAAAAATAATTTGATTTTTAAAGTAAATAAAGTAATTAAAATGTCTATATGTAGATATGTTGACCTCTGGTTCCCATCACCACCACTGTAAAGAACAAAGCACCAATGCACTCTAAATCACTCTGTTTACAACTAAAACACTGAATTATGAAGAGCATTTAAACTTTAAAAAGTTGACTTAAAGGTAGCTATCAACCAAACTCCACCACCAGCAGCAGATAACTGCTCCAAAATCACATTTACCTACTGCTTATCTCTGACAATTGAGAATGAGGTGTTTGACATTATTAAAGATAATAACATTTTCCCTGCAGTCTGTGGTTTTAAGTGTGTGTTGTGACGTTCATCTGCTAAAACCCACAACAACAACATCAGAGCACCTTTTTCCATAAGAAACTTCCCCACAGACAGACCCTTAGAGAGAGCATGTGTGGGTGCAGGTTCTGCTCTTTCAGGATACTTCACTGATTTCAGGTGAAGAAGCTGGTAGATGTAGTTTTTCATTTTTCATTTTCGTTTTAATATGTGCTGCTTTTGTGTATTTCAAGATTTTCTGAATAAAAAAACAGCCTGTGCGTCATTTTTGTTTTAAATGTTTGCAGAAAAATATCTGTTATTAACTCAACCAAAATGTATAACTATTTTTTTGTCATGCTGATGTTCTTTACAGTGATGATGATAGGAACCATGGGTCACTATATCTATCACCTCAACTGTGAAGCAAGCTTCTCTAGACCGGCATATTTCACATTTATTCTCAGTGAATTTGTTTATGTGTTTAAAAACTTAATTACACAAAAATATAGGAAAACCTGTGGAATTACCTGTGAGGAACAGTCCAAGAGTCTGACTTGGCTCAAACTGTAGTTTCTCACTCTCTTACTTTTCACTAATGTCACTAATATGCTTTAGGGGTACTCAATCTGTGGAAGGCTGGAAACATCCTGGGCAGGCTGCCAGTCTATTACAGAGAGGCTTTGGTATCCCAGGTGATTGCTATGGTATACCATGTGGTTTGCTATTTTGTGGTGTTGATTTAAGATTGTTTCTAGTGGTTGCCAAGGTACTGCTAGGTGGTTGCTATGGTATCTGAAGTGGTTGTTATAATGTTGCTAGGAGGTTGAGAGAAAGTGAGTGTGTGGGATACACACTCAAGACTAGACAGCAAGACTAGACATAAGGGGACCGGTTACATTAACCAATTAGCACAATTAACAGCATGCTAAATATCTAATTGTTTAGCATCACTGCTAAAGTGTGCTGATTGGTTAGCCGATAGCCATTGCTGCTACTGAGTGAAATAGCATTACTCAGAACTGATTGGGGGTATTACTGGTTGATTTTTCTTAGCATTACTGGATAATTTCTGCTTAGCATTGCTTGGTTAGTGTTGCAGTTGCAGAGAGCTGATTAATTTGCCCTACAGCTACTAAGTGCTGATCGATTAGCATTACAGTTGTTGAAAACTGATAAGTTTGCCATACAGCTACTGAATGCTGATTGATTAGCATTTGTGCTTCATTGGACAGTGTTGATTAGTTAGCATTGCTGCTGCTACTATTAATACAAACAGCCAAGGAAAAGAAATGACTTGCTTAAGCCATGATGACAGAAACAGACAGGCTATCAGTATAAAAAGCTGATGGAAAATTACAGGTTTCCCCCAAAACCCAGTCTAGACTCTGTTCATAACACACAACAACAACAGCAGAACATTTTTCCATCAAAAACATCTCCACAGACATGTGTGGGATACTTCACCTGAAACCGCTACCAGAGCTAGGTGTGAATGAATTGCCTCTTTTCCACTGGAGGGCCGAATGGTTCTCAGCACGGAGTCAACCATACTTTGGGCCTCTGAACCATTCAGTGGTCTGATGAAGCCACGTAGCTATTCACTAATAAGTAACATTAATATGTTTATGGCAGTATTATGTCACTGCATTCTGCTGCGATATTACAAACCAGAAAACAATCGAAGTAAGTTAATTTTGCTCACACAAACGCCAAATAAATGAAGGCAGAGCACGGTTTTAAGTAAATGTTAAAACTTCAGTCTAACACCAGATTTAAAACGTTAAACACCTAAACTAGGATAGAGCAATTGGTTGGCATTAGCTTAGCTGACCAGAGAACAGGATTAGGTCTGGCAAACAGAACCCTTTCTGATTTGGATGAAAATTAAACTTATTCTGTGTTATTTCTGCCTTACCTCCCCTACCTTACCTCCCTTACTTTTCCCACTCACCTCAAAACAATGTTTGATTTGACTAAATGGTGCTCTGCTATCACAAGGATTGATGTGCTTACAACAGCAAGATCAAAGTTGGCTGATTAGTGTTGGATTGTAGTTGAGCCCAGTTTCAGTAAAGGATTTTAAAATAACACTTGTTTAGAGGATGAATAATCTGAGAGCACGCTGAGAAGCTGGTGTTGGAGTGACAGATGGAATCAGATGTGTTTTGTGGTGGGTGCAGTGATTAGCCAGTTAGCAGTTAGTGAATTTTAATGCAGTTTTCTTTATTATTTCCATGATTCTGATTTAATGACATAACAGATGGACAAGACAAGAGTCTTTACCAGTACAAAAAGTCACAGTGTGGTTCTGAGAACCATATGGCTCCACAGTGGAAAAGAGTCTATTGTTAGCTTGGACCATTAGCATTAGCATTAGTGTTGCTGTTGATGGCAGGATGGATTGAGTTTGATGAGTGAATCTGGTTGAGGGTGTGGTGGGTCGACTTGCCATTCTAAAGTCCCCAACGGCACTTTCACAATCAGTAACCACGCACTACTCATAAACATCATCTCTATTTCTTCATCCCCTCATGTCTTTATCTCCCTCTATCACTGGCAGTTCTGTCTATCAAGATCTGCATTTCGATCTAACTTGAACATTTACTTTTACTGTGTCTTTGTCCCACTCTCACTTTCTTTCTCTAGTTATACACATATCTGTCCAGCTCTGCTCTCCTTCCTGTCTCTTAAAGCTTTATTTAGGCAATACAACCATTAAAATGTAAGGGTGCCAAATAGGAAACCATGTCCAGGTTTGGTAAGACTGTATAAACTGGTATAGAGCCTTTATAATCTGTGAAAGATCTTTACATCTTGAAAATTGGTTCTTTAGGTAATCAACTCAGAAAAAATGGGGTTTTGTAAGGAACCACTTTTTGGATCCCAATAGAGAGCTTGCAAAAGTTCGAAGAGGCTGGTAAATATAAGCTTAAAGAGAAGTTCTTTAAACCGTGAAAATTGTTCCTTCAGGAAACCAAAACATGATTTGTAAGGAATCATAATTGCACTCCTGATGAGGTTCTTGGTTCTAGGGGTTTGGTATAGAGCCTGTTTATTGTGTGGAAGTTCTTTAAGCTCTGTAAAGGTTCTTCACATTTGTAAATCAGGTCTCCAGGCAAATAATTCAAGGTTAATATGATTTGGTACGGAACCCATTTTGGGTTACTAAGGAGAGTCTGGGTTCTAGGAAGTTTTGTAAAGATTATAGAACATTGTTTTAGGGCCTGTACATTATGTAGAAGTTTTCCTAGGAAGGTAATATGATGATAAATATTACATTGTGTAAAACCTTGGAAACTGGTTCTTCAGGGAACCAGCTGACACCTTTGTAAGTATAAACCCCATTAATGTTTTAGACCGTACAGCAGTTTTCAGATTAAAAAGTATGTATGTCAGAATTTGTTTTATTTTATTTTATTGTTGTCAATTTGTAGAAGAACTTTTTAGCGCAAAAAATGACTTTTTGAGGTTTCTTGTCCAGTGCTGTTTTACTGTTCTTCTTCTATCTTCTCCTAGATTGCTTGGTTATACATAGAGAACAAATTATCAGCTTCAACCGTCTACAAACTTAAAAAATCTTACTGACTTTAGTCCAAAGGTATTAGTTTCATGAAGGGAATGATGCACTTGCATTCACCTCCAATCGAGCACCTGGTTGGTGTTTTGTTTACAGCAGTTTAGCTCCGGAATTGTTTTATTTAGCATATTTGCTAATGTAAAGGGTAGTGCAGTTTGTAATGTCCATTACTTTTTTTTCACGTCAGCCCACTGTTCTGTTGTTCTCCCACAGATGCCCACTGTGGAGGTGTGGGAAGTATCAGTCACTGCACTAAAGCTTCCAAAATTCATTACAGCACATGGAGCTCCGGTTAAAAGAGTGAGTAATTGACTGTGGGTTACAATCTCAGTGCACAACGTCCACATGATTCAGGGCTGCATCATGTTGATCAGGCCCTACGGTTATATATAACATTTAGGTGATTTTCTAACAAATGTACACAAACATCTTTTAAAACGTATTCAATCAGCAGACACAAAAACTCTGGTTTTGTCACCTTATTGACTTGATTTTATGGTTTTTACTCACTGTTATCCATAAACATTAACTAAATGCCATGCTTTGCTAGCTATGCTAACACTGTAGTGCATGCTTATATATAACCATGAGTCATATAGTGTCAGAAACCACTTAACCAAGTCTATTAGAGATTACTGAAGGCACCAAACTTCATGTTCTCGGTTGATCTACTACACTGAAAGATGTGCCAGGGTGGTCTTAGGTATTCACTGGTCCAGACACAGGAGATATCTTAGCATTAGCATCCACAGTTTTGTTTGCTAACCAATGAATGTAGTGTTGAAAATATCAAACAATCACGGCTTACTGGATCCACTAAACTATGAGCTACTAAGAGGGTTACCATTTTCAGGCTGATCGGGGGGCGTCCCTCAGATCAAGAGAAACTTAATGAATGAACAACTTCACACAGAAAAAGAGAGAGAGAGACGGATAAAGAGAATGAATAGATGAACAGTGATAGCGAGAGAGGCATAGCATGCATATGTATATTGTGTTGTGTTATAAAATGTTATTTACAAAACAGTAAATGTTGAACTGCAATAAACTGAGCTAAATACATGCAATGTTATTCAACAATCTGCATATTGAGTTGCAAGCAAAAACACAATATGCAAAAACATCAATAAAGCATTATTATTAATGAGAGATAGAGGGGGGGCAAAAAGATGGAGAGAGACAGAGAGATGGAAACAGAGTATAAGAAAAAGAGATGGAGGCAGAAATATGAAGACAGATAACAGTGAAAATGTTGATGATAGGGTGGTTGAATAGAGATGGTTGAAGAAAGAGAGAACAGAAAGACAGAGAGAGAGGCCAAAAGTGAGATGGATGTCCTGCTAATAAACTGAACTAAATGTGAATTCTTCAATAACTTGCAGGCTGAGGAAGAGCTAAAGTGAGAATTGAGCAAAAGATTGCATAAGAGTGAACATACTGATATAGAAGTGATCATGTTAGACAGGAGTGAAGGAGGAAAGAAAAGGAGAGAGATATATGCAATGCCAATAACTGATGTAAAAGATCACAGAAGAGTCAAAATGTTGATGAAAAAGTCATCCTGACAGGCAGAATGAGGGACAGAGAGAGGGAGAGTGATGGAGAGATAGAGAGATGAAGAGAATTGTACCTGTTTGTTTCCCGGTGAAGGGGACTTGGTGTAGCTGGTGTCGTTGCTGTCAGAGCCTTGAGCCATACCAGAACAATCCTGCACAAACTTCTCCTCTAGTCGCTCTCTCCCTCACTCACTCTCTCTCTGTCTTCCTCTCTCTCTCTCGATGAGTGTTAGAGTGTGCGTGTACAGAGAAGTGTGTCGAGTTGACCACGGTTCACCGCTTAATGTGTAGCGTTCCTCCTCTTGACTCTCTCTCTCTCTCTCTCTCTCTCTCTCTCTCTCTCTCTCTGCCTAATTATCAGTGTGTGATGTGGTCTGAGATAGAAAATCTAGACTGGAAGTCACATGACTCCTGGAAACTTTGCATACAAAAATACAACTTTGGGGCACCGGAGACGCAGAAACCCCAGAAATAGTCCAGAAAAAAATTATGAAAGAAGGAAAAGGCGAGAATCTTTTCTCAGTTTTTAACAAACAGCGTTTTGTAAAAGGGGGTTTTACGCTTTCACACCGTCCGCCTCAAAGCCACACTGCAGCTAATTCTCCCTCTACTCGGCTCACTTGAAATAACTTTTAAAGAGAACTCAAAAGAGAAAGAGGATGCACTTTTTTACATGTGGGTTGCAGCTTGTAGTTATTAATTTTTGCATAAATGTTTATGAAAAAATAAACATGTTAATTTTTTGATGAATACATTACAAAATACAGCTTAATGTGATATGTATTGTAACTTATTCACAATGTAATACTGCAAATAAAAAGAAATTTGAAAACTATAATGACTATAGTGAAGTAGAGTAAAAGTAAGTTGAGCTGATTAGAGTTAAGTATATTAAAATACAGCTAAGCTGAGTACATTGGATGAGTTGAACTTAGTGGAGTGGGGCTGACCTGAGTTGAGGGGGTGTCCTGTACAATTAAGTTATTCTGAGTAGAGTAGAACTGAGTAGAGTTAAGTAAAAATTAGGGTTATGTTGAGAGAGTTGAGCTGAGTGAAGCTAATAAGAGTTGAAATGAGTTTAGCTTAGTACAGTTAAACTCAACTCGGCACAGCTAAAGTAAGTTGAGTTACTGTCCTAATAGGGATGTTTGTAGCATTTGGCTCAGTATAACACAAAACATTTGATTATTTTGGATTGTTATGGCTACTGCGCTTGAGCAGATTTCAACAACTTGGGGGCTGAATTGAACTGAATTAAATTGAAGTGAATTAAAGTGACCTGTACTTAATTGAGCTGAGTTTAGTTGAGGTGATTAGAATAGAGCTATGTTAAAGTTGCGTGGAGTTGAGGTGACTATAATAGTTATATTTAATTAGAGCTGCGTATAACAGAGCGGAGTTTAGTATAATAGAGCTTTGAGTTGAGTTGAGCATCACAGAAGTATGTTGGGTTGAATTAAACTGAATTAAACTAAACTGAACTGAACTGTACAAAAACAAATTGAATTAAACTGAGCTGCGTTGAGTTGAGGTTGAGTTTAAATTAATTGAGTTGAACTGAAATTAATGTAATGGAACAGAGCTGAGATGAGTATAAGTTGTTTGGAGTTGAGTATTATAGAGCTGAGATGAGGTGATTATGTTATAACTGTGTTGTGTTGAATATCATAGAGCTAAATTGAGTTGAGTTGTGTATAATAGAGCTGAGCAGAACTGAGTAATGTTTGAAATCATTAATGAAATAAAGTTACATTTTGTAATTAACTTTTAAGTTTTACTCTTTCATTATAATGAGGTTTTACCAAAGATTTTACGCCAAGTAAGTTTAGATCATTTTTATTCATGGATCTGTCTAAAATAATTTGACTGCAATTGTTTGAAAAAGACAATGTTATATTTTGCCAAGAAAATGAAACGGCATAAAACGGTGTCATATTTGAATAGAGGAGTTTATTGACAGTAAATTTGATCATTGCATCCCATGAAGGCTGTTTGTTTCACAACTAAATGTTTCAGATGGTAATACACACCTATGGGAGTATAAATGATGAGCTTTGAGGTTTTTGAACTCACCACGATCCTACATGCCCACCCTACTAACTACAGGCAAAACTCCATTCACTAAAGTTCAGATGTGTACGCAAAGATGTTATTTTCTCTTTAGAGTATTAGCATTGATGATGAATTGTATTGGATTCATTCAGATATTTATTTTGTTTACTGCTATTTTGTTGTCTGTACAATCAAATCCAGTATATCTGTGTATATTTATATGTCAGTCTGTAAGTGATGCAGGTAATTTCCCCTGTCATATGGAGCATAGCAGCAGCTGCACTCTGACATGCTTGAGTCTCTATCAGGTCAAAAATTCCACCTGACCTCACCCTGTGTTACTCTAAAGCTGAGATCAGGCAGCGGCGTTATTTTTTTTCTCTTCTCTGAACACTGCAGCTCTCCCACCTCATGCAAACCAGCCTTCTTCCTGACAATGATGCGAATGATGCAAGCCATGCAAATTTGCAAATGATGCCAAATGCCCAGAAACCAAAGTCCTGATTTCCCTGAGCTGATGTTACATCATGCACACACCCAGGCTATTATTACTTTTCCTCATGAACAATGTGAAAACTAAAATGACAGTCAGAAGAAAAACACAAATGCCAGGAAAAAGACACTGTTAATTATGCAAGTGAAGAAAAATAAAGCGTAATTGTTCAGTCAACAATTTACCCAAATATTCCCCCTCTTACTCCAAATGCATTCGATCGGCCAGGACGTTGTTTACTCTATGAACAGCACTGGAGTGGGTAGCAGGATGCTAACATCACATACTTGCCTAAAACCATGAGATGTCTCTAAGTTGAGTAAATTTTAAGTTATCTAAGCTTATCTAAAATTAGCTGAGTTATGTAGCTTTACCGCTTTTCAGACTTCAAACGTTTTGGATTCTGGGGTAAGTTGATATAGCACCACGCTCATTCATGTACAAAGGCTTTCATTAATTGTTAGCTACATTAGCATCACAGTACATTAGCTCCAGTTCTAAAACCAAGCACGTCGGGTGGAGAAAACTGAAAGGATTTGATGTTTTGCTGACCTTTCAGAGAATGAATAAACCTGGCTTGTTCTTTGAGAATGCTGTCTTTACCTGGTTTCAGTAACTTAACATAAAAACCTTAGGGTTTGCAAAAACCTACAAAACTAAATGAACATCTTAAAAATAAAGATGCCAGAAGGAGCTCTATATGTAATGCCACAGAAGAACTGCTTTTGGTTTCCTGAGGAACCTTTCAATGGATGTAACTTCAAATAGCCATTTTTGGTAAGCAAGATGAGGTTTAAAGGACATTCATGATGCAAAGGTTCTCGGAAGCCGCTGAAAAGCAATGGTTGATTGGGAGAGCAAAATTGGTTCTTCGGTGGCATCACTGGAGGAACCATTTAGAGCCAAAGGCCTTGGCCACTTCATCTGCTTGTCATGATTATGTCAGCACTTACACCTTTTAAATATTTGGACCAAACAAGATCCAAAAATCTGATTTTGGAGAACTTTCAGATAATTGTCTAGAAGATACTGTAATGGACCTGAAGCTGAGCATTGGAAATAAATGTGCACACAGAGTGACCTTATAATAAATGATAACCCTTTACTGGGTGTTTTTCTTTCTTACTTCATTGAACACTGCCAATGGAAATTAAGCGTTACTTGGAAAATTTTCAGAAAAAGGCGAGGAGCAGCTAACGGGCAGTGTAACGTAATGCAGCATTTTTGGGTGTTCTTGATGTAACCTCTCCCTCAGAAAGTTGTTAACATTGTTTTGGGGAAGCATCTAAAGTGCTGCTTCATTAGTCACTAAAAAAATCCCTCGGCAGCAATTTCACTTAGATTAGCCGTGGAGAGGACTGAGCTTCATGCAGAAACATTACAGCCTGAAATGCTCAGACTCCTTCACACCCTCTACTCTTCTTCAGCCAACATCACTTTCCAGCAAATATACAACATTGTTTTTTTCTGACGTTATTGTTACAATGTTGTCAAAATGTGAAGTTGTTTACATTGTCTAAATAAGGCTGTCAAAATGTCATTATTAAGTAATGCTGTCTTGCAAAATTCCATTGTTCCAATAACAACATTAGCATGTGCTCTAGATTAGGATAGTGTGTACACTTTATGAAAGACGGTTCTACTATTTAGAATCATCTCATCCTCATCTGCGCCCCATATTCTAGTGCTCACTGGACAGAAGGAAACCGATGCAGACACGGTTAGACGATGCAAGCTCCACACAGAAAGGACCCTTGGTGCCCAATCAGGGACTTGAACCTAGACTGGTTTACTGTGAGGTCACAGCACTGCCTACTGAGTCACTGTACCACAGAAGAATCTATATAAACCATTTGCATGATTAAATAGCACAGTAGTTCATCAAAATAACGGTGAATCTATTGATATGGTTTTAAATAAAACCTTTGTGAGCATGGTTCTGCATAGCACTAAAAAGGACAACCCTTTTCAGTGCTACATAGAACCACTTTCAATAAAGTTGTTGATAAAATATCAATCAAATGAACAATTTCACCATGCAAATTTAAACACACAAATGTTTCTAAATAGAATTCATTTTTCTAGAGGACTCTTTGTGGATACCCTTAATACAGGCTACTAGCTTAATACAAGCTAGTTTTATAGGGTGTCTTCTTGCTATTTTGTTTATCAGGCTTTTTTCTGTGCTGCCCAGTTAAGGTGAAGATTAGAAATTAGCATCCTTTGACTGACATGCCTGACAAGAACCTGAAGATGTGAAGATGTGACAAGAAACACCTAAAAAATAAAAAGTGCACCCATATACACAAATACAGATGTTATTTACAATCTAAAACCACCAGTGAACCTACACGTCTTCAGAGTTTTATATGGAATATCGTAGTAAAATATGGAAATGGTTATAGCAAATTGTTGAATAATGGTAAAATAGGGCTGAAATCTCCTCAAAACTATCACAAGGCAACATATTCATAATCATTTCATGTGATCATTTTTTGTACGCTTTTAAAGTTGGACGTCTGGCTCCTATCACCACCACTGTAAACAGTTTTTGTAAAACAGAGCGTTTCACACCAAAGCTCTATGGTTGACGTAGCTTACATCTCAACTGTCTAATTAAGTGGAAATTTTGTAAAATCGGTGGAATTTCCCTTTTGGTCCTTCAGGTGTGTTAGAGCAGTGAAAACATCCTGTCCACTCAGAGGGTCAAGCGTCCCTGTAATACTGTAAAATTTCTTTTCTTTCTTTCTCTGAAATGACCAACAATTGGCTTTTAACACCTAAAAAAATGATTGTGCATTCACGGTTGGGGTCATTTTCACACAGCTGTGCTGATGGGGAGCCTGTGAGTGCTCACCATGGCTCTGTGTAGATGTGTGGGAGTAGATCCAGTAAGTCTAATACAAAATAAGTCACTCTTTCACCTCTCTGTGGTTTCTCTCCTTTACTCAGAATGGAAGTTTTGCAGTAGAGACATGAACGTCCTCTCTGCTTCAGAGGAAACAAAGCTCTACAGTACAGCCTGCTTACCAAACACCAACAGGATCTTCTACTGAAACCAGAAATCCTTATCAAATGAACTTCAGCAGTCAATCACACAAGCAACCACTCATCATTTAGACTCCCCAGAAATCTCCAAAAGCTCAATCAGCAGAGAACATTCTTGCAGGGCTTTAGTGATGTTTTAAGTCTATTCTGTATATTTACAGACTCAGAATTGTTCACCATTGAGCCTTCACATCTTTTGAGTTTTATACAGCATTTTGATGATGGTAAACTAGTCGAAAATCCTAACATCCTAACATTCCTAACCAGTTCATTTAATAACTTTTTGTGGAGGAGCTATTAGAGTTGGACACCTTGTTCCTATCACCACAACAATGTTTTTTGCACCATACCAATTAAAAAAAATTCCTCCATTAATCTTTTATCAGCATTGTATTCTGTTTTTATAGTTTTTTACTCTTAAACACTTTTTGTCACTAAAAGTGCTCCATAAATAAACTTATCTTGCCTTGTAGACATTGTGACCCCTGATTTTTATTGCTTTCTTACTCAGTAAAATTTTGGTAAAATGGTGGAATTCCCCTTTAACCCAGTTTTGGATCATGCATGGATTAGGGCCAGTTCTGCACTGACACACATTTTAATCTGAGTATTTGGGTTTAAAGCAGGTGCATGTGGCACTGATTACCAACCTAAAAAACATTGTTTTTTTACTGACTTGTTTTATAGGCTATACATTTACATTTACGGCATTTAGCAGATGCTCTTATCCAGAGCGACATACATAACTGCAATGTGTTCAGTCAGAGTATGTATCTCTATCTAGTACAAACAGGTGAAGCTCAAACACTTCCATAAACAAGTGCCAGCTCTGATACCTAGAAGGAAGACAACAAAATATAAGACTAGACACAGAGCAATACCTAGCAAGACATGAATACCTACAGAGAAGAGAACAAATACACGACTACATACAGTACAATATTTAGCCAGTGTTCCTAGAAAATCAAGGGCAATTATGGTTTATACCAATGCTTCAGTAGATTAGTGCTTATAAGGGCTTAACAAAGAGATAGGTCTTCAGTCAGTGAGAAGACAGTGAGAGAGTTCGCTGTTCCTTCCACCATCTGGGTGCCAGGACAGAGAAGAGTCTTGTCGCTTGTCTTCCATGAATCTTGAGTGATGGCGGGTCAAGCCGAGCCGTACTTGAAGCGCGAAGGGCTCGAGGTGCAGATCAACTTTTGACCATTTCCATAAGGTTTGGAGGAGCTGGTCCATTCTTGGCTTAGTAGGCAAGCTTCAGAATTTTAAATTGAATGCGAGCAGCTACAGGAAGCCAGTGAAGGGAGCGCAACAGTGGAGTGACGAGTACACTTGGGGAGATGCTGGACCCAGATGTTGTCTAGTGCGGACCCAAACTGATAAACTATTGAGAACAATTTAATATTGACAGAGTGTATTTTAGGCGGGGGAGCTTCTCTTGTCTTTACGGTATATGAGCTTTGCGGCACCCTGAACTCAGAGACCAATCGCGTGTGCTGTAAGAACACCGAAGGCGCTCCTCAGCCAATCAAATCTGTGCACATTGGGGCGTGCAGCACGCACACAGGCGAGGAGGTCGAGGAAGCCAGAGACTAAAGCGAGTCAGGAAAAATAACGTAAAAACAGAAAAGTCAACAGCGAAAACTGACTGTTTAACCAGGAACGGTTATGGAATGGACCTGCTCATCTAGTTTTGAAGAACACCGCTCTGTAAAACCAACATGTCAATTTGTGAAGCTGAGTTAACAAGAAGACGCATGTTTTATTTACTTTCTCTATAAATAAACACTTTAAGATGCACTTTTTTTTCAAAAGCATTCTGTTGTTTTTACTTGAAGTGAGGAAAAAACATTTATTTGGAGCTTTATAAATAATTAATTCAGTTCAGCATTTAAACAGTAAATTTACTGAATTATACTGAACGGTATTTGTAATGTGTTTGTCTTTTAGTTGATGATGGTATATGATGCTGATATGAGGCTACTTCAGTAAACAGGATATAGCACTGAATCATAGCACAAGTTAGAAATGATGAAGGTCCGGACCATGGCCTGAGGAAATCTCCTCAAGCTGGACCTTACTGAATTGTAATTAAATGCCCCTGTTGTGAAGAATATATCTGCATGACTAAGTCAGGTTTGTAATATGGGCTGAGAACAATAACTGGTCATCCAGAATCACCCCAAGGTTTCTTGCATCTTTAGACAAAACAATCAAAGAGTTCTCAAATGAGAATGCAAGATCCTGCTGAGGACCTGTCGTTCCAGGGATAAACAGCAGCTCAGTCTTGCTGGGATTGAGCTTCAGATGATGAGCTGTCAGTCAGACATGCAAAGATACAACTGCAAACCTGAGTATCAGATGGTGGGAAGGAAAGCATTAGTTGAGTGTCATCAGCATAGCAGTGGTAAGAGAAACCATGAGAGGTAATTACATCACCAAGAGAACGGGTGTAGAGTGAAAAGAGGAGAGGACCTAGCACTGCAAGGAGTAGATGTAGACCCTTTCCATGTGACCTGGTAAGAACGCACCTCTAGATAGGACTCCGTTTCCATTTCTGTGCAATGCCCGCAATTCCCAGGTCAGCAAGGACAGATAGGAGGATCTTGTGGTTCACTATGTGGAAAGCTGCAGAGAGGTCCAGAAGGAATTATACAGATCAGTATTAATATCTGTTGTACTTGCACATCATACATGAGCACAGACTTACTTTGTGCTCCTCATAGGGTGCTGCATGTGAGCTCATTTTGTGATGTCACAAAATAAGCCTGGAAAACAATTAAAGTATCAAAAATTGAAGTATAAGGAGTTTTCACAGTAGAGTTTTTTCTTGACTCATGGCCGCTTGTGATTTGTTGTTCTAAAAGCGAGTATGAATGATGTTCTTGAGGCCAAGTGTGGTCCAGAGAACTAATCTCTGGTTCTCTATATATAAATCCATGGTATGCGGATCAGCTCCAGGCGACTCTGGTGTGATCCACTGCATGTGTGGAAGCCATCAGCCATCGCTGTAGTTTGACTGCTTCAAATTATGACTTTACTTCCCTTTTTAGTTTCTGTGATAGTGGTGAAAAGAACAGAAAGTAATAAAAGAAGAAGTAAATGGAGTAAGCTACAATCTTGCAAACCAGAGCACAGAAAAGTGATGTCAATCCACAGGGATGGAAGACCATGTTTGAACTGATTTGAGATCATATGTTCTGAACACTCAGGTGAATAGAAATGCTGAGCAGTCAACTAATCACAATCTGGTGGTGAATTGGATCAGATGGCGGGGACTCACATGCATAGCAGTCAGATCCATATGCAGGGCTTTTATTGTAGCACGATGATACCTTCATTCAAACACTGTTACACATACAATTATAGACACAGAAGGGAGAGTGAGGGGAAACTGTATACACACACTCAACAAGGGACACCTGGTGAACATTACAAAATGGCACAGTTGGAGGGCAGAGACACGAAGCACATGGGGAAACATAAACGGAGGGAAGGGCAGGAAGAACACGAACCTTACACATGGCATTAAGTCAAACATGTTCTATATGAGTGTTGGTTGTGCCTTGTCTCCACTCTTGTTTGTGATATCCATTAGGTCAGGTGGCATTACGTGTGAGGGCTGGAAGGTGGCATCTCTGCTTTTTGCAGATGTTGTTCTTCTGGCTTAGGTGTTAAACAGCTGGTATGTGGATCAGCCCCTCCAAGTTTGAGGCCATGGTCCTTCATGAGTGATTGGAAGCTAGGTTGTCATTTACGCTTATGAGTTATGGTTATGGTAATGATGGAAAGAAAAGAAAGAAGAGAGCTTACTTTACTCTATTTGAAAGTAAGGAGCTTAGTCATTCGGGAGGAACTCAAAGCCACTACTTCTCTATGTTGAAAGGAGCCAATTGAGGTGGTTTGGGCATCTGATTAGAATGCCCTCAGGTTGCCTCTTGTTAGAGGTTTACCAGGCATGGCAAACTGGGACCCCAGGACCTGTTGGCCGGGAAATGGCTTGGGATTCCCCAAAATAAGCTGGAAGAAGTTGCAGGGGGCAGAGCCGTCTGAGCTTCTCCGCATTCCCCACAACTTGGGCTGGACTAAGCAGTATAAGAAGATGGATCGCTGGATGGATGTCATTACTGTTGGAATGAAGCTTCAACTTGGTAAGTTTACAAAAGATGAAAGACCATTCTTAACTTGGAATAACAAAATTCATTTAACAAGACTATTGTGAATAATTTGCTTCTTTTTATCATAAAATTTACAAAAGAGTAACAGGAGTTTTTACAATTAGGCAGAAAAGGTAAAAAAGAAAGGAATTTTTTTTTGTGTATTCTACAAGTGGGTTCCAAAAGTCTGAAGATCTTACTGAACTGGATTTATTCGGACAACAGTAAATTAATTATTGCATGTATAATTGCCAGTACCTTATTCACAAAATCTGATTCTTCAGACAAAAAAATGCAACACTGTTTCATTCACCAGCTATTCAATTTTTGCGAACATTTGGCAGCAAAAAAAATCACGGTGGCTGCTGGCATGATGACAACCGAGCAGACAGAGCAGCTGTGTTGCTGCAAAAATAACTTTTCCGCAAACACTAAAATGATCCAACTTAGCTACAAACATAAGATTTAAAAGCTAAAAGACTTGCTTCTGAATACTTCTGAAACTTTCATTTTTCCAGAGTGGACAATATTCCCAGGTCTTAGTTTGTCTGTTCTGTCAGGAGTAAAGAACAGCTTTTTTACACTTATAGACATTCAGTCTTTTTGTTTTGTGCTTAATTTAGTAAAGCTGCATCTCCAACATCAGCTTAAACTCAACTAAGATACCTGCTGTGAGCTGCAGCCCTGACAACCGTTCAGCCCCTGTATGAGGTGGATGCCTCACCCTCCTCTCACTTCTCCACAATGACACAGTCTGTCCACTTCATGAACTGCAAAGGACATTTTTGGTGTGGTTGCTATGTATTATGCAAATATATATTTATATGTTTATGTAAATTCTGCCCATTTTGTTTGTAGTGTTAAAACACTTCAGGAATTCAGGAAACAATCATTCTAAATATATTGTTTTGTACTGTTTTATATATATAGTTCATGTAACAGCCTTACTGTAAATAACACTATTAATGTGGAGGTCTTTGAACTAAAAGGTCAGACTTTTTTCAGTCTGATCTCTTCCAGTAAGATGATTTTATCTGCTTTCACACCAACTTGGTCAATGTAGCTCGAGCACATGCTGTCATTAAAGCAGAAAAAGTTTGAAATTCACATTCAAATTTGGTAAGATTCTACCTTTCAGATTGATATGCTGATCATATAATTTGTAATGAAAATGTTTAAATTAGAAAACAATGCAATATGAAAACACTTTCTAACATTTTCAATAATGCAAAGGACATGGAAACTGGCACTTTAAAATTCTGTAAAAACAAATATATATAACATGTGTGATTTCACTGGCCAATTCCTACAGAATAAAGGATCTCTATAAATTCCCCAAATTTCCCCAAATCTCCCAGATCCAAACATCATCACAGGGATGTTGACATCAGCATTATGCAACAGGTGTTGCACTTCATAACAATAACAGCTTGGTGTGGCATATACTGTATCAGACGTATAGACTAGAATGTCACCCAACAAGATAGAAAACACACTTCCTTGAAAGAGGAACTTTCAACATTGCAATTTGGCCATCACCAAATGTTGTGTATTACAGTAACGTTGACTTGAACCTGATAGTTACGGAAGTGGGTCAAATGAAGCTGCATTTACCTTCTACAGGTCATTTTCTATTAGCCAATCTTATTACATTACGAAGATGTGAATTAGAAGGACTATTATTGCTGAGGAAGCTCTGAATTTGGCAAATTATGGACTTATATTTATATAAATAAATATATATTTATAATTTATATAAATAAATAAAAAATTAAATCACAGAGCTCACCAGTAATTGCTCCAAATGAATCCAGCTCCAACGGGACTTATGAAAATGCTATTTTGGATATACAATATATGTGCCTATCAGCAGTGAATTTGGCAAATTATGGAGTTATAGATTTATATAAATTAATTTTTTTTAAATCACAGAGCTCACCAGTAATAGCTCAAATTGCAGTGAATCCAAATGAATCCAGCTCCAACGGGACTTATGAAAATGCTATTTTGGATATACAATGTATGTGCCTATCAGCAGTTTAATTTGGCCATTTACACTGAAGTGATAAGTATTTCAGTTCAGACTGCTTTCTGAACCTGGCTCACAACAGGACAGCCAATCAGAACTGATCTCATTTACAAATTTACAGCCTTAAAAGGGAAAAGTTCCTGCATAAGTAATCTGTTAAGATGTAAACAGAGTCTTTCAGAGTGGTTTGGTTTGAAACAAATAAGATCTAAGATGCTGTGTTTTGATAGTTTTGAGATGTTTGGCCTTGAAATCATTCATGGTGGAGGGATACAAGCAGGACATTGTGAGGCAAAATAGTCCCCAAAGAAATTTTTTTTAATTTTCAGACTTCACACCAAAACACTCTGAATAAATGTCTTTACATCTCAAGGACTGAATTATTCAGAACTGAAAAAAGACACAATAAACACACAGTCAACAGCCTGTTTAAGTGTGAGTGATGCAAAGAAGTAAGAGCTGTGACTCTTCAGCGCTGGCACTGTACTAATTGTATTAACCCTGTTTTAATTCTCAACTGTGGTCAGTAAAGTGGGTTTGCTCGTTCTGAGAGCTACTGTGTGCTTATAGATCTCCAGATTGAGCCTTACAACACAAAGATCCTTTTGTTCATTAACTCTGCCGATTTGAGTGGGTGAGTGAACTCCAGTGTAAAGACGGCTTAACAGCATGTGATACATCCAAGGCTTTAAACTCAAATTTATAAAACAGGTCCAATAAGAAAAAAAACCTTTGCACATGTATCTGCTTATACTAAAATATGCACTTTGTAGTTCTACACTTACAGACTGTAGTCCATCTGTTTCTGTACTTTGTAAGCCCCTTTCCCCCCTGTTTTCTAATGATCGGGACCTCCAAAAGGCCACAACAGAGCAGATATTATTTGAATGGTGGTGTTAGTGTTTTGTGCTGGCATGAGTGGATCAGACACAGCAGTGCTGCTGGAGTTTTTGATTACTGTGTCAATTCACTGTCCACTCCTAATTTGCTGGTCCACAGCGTAGATGTAAAGTCAGAGACGACAGGTCACCTGTTGCTGCACAGTTTGTGTTGGTCATTCTCTAGTCCTTCATCGGTGATCACAGGCTGCTTCCCACGGGACACTCTTCGCTGGATGTTGCTGGTTGGTGGAATATTCTCACACACTGCTGTGTCTGATCCATTCATACCACCAATGTGTCAGTGTCACTGCAGTGCTGAGAATGATCCACCTCCCTGATAGTACCTGCTCTGTGGTGGTCCAGTGGGGGTCCTGACCAGGGTGAAAGGGGGTAAGCAATGTATGCAGCGTATCAGATGGACGACATTCCGTAACTGTTAAACAACAAAGTGTTCCTATATAGTATGTGGAGCTGATGAAATGGATAATGTCTATATGGAGCTGGTTTTACGGCTGATCAGTGTATTTGCATATGCATACACACAGTGATGTGGAGTCAACCTGTTGCACACAACAGATCACGCTGTCCTTCTCCTCGATTCTCATCTTGTTTGTTTTCTGGCTATGCTGTTGAAACCAAACAGTGTTCTCAAGGTAGCACTCAGTGGCATCAGACAAGCACGTGTTTACCCCCCCTCCTCCCCGTACACACACAGTCGGCTGAGGAAAACAGGCTGGAGGAGCAGGCCAGACTGGGCCAGCCGCCCACGGCCCAAACGCGTTCAGCCAAAAGAGATGGATTTCTGTAAAAGCAGGAGCTGCCAAACAGAAGGTCAGACGTGTGATCCAAATGGCTTTACAGAACGAGAGAGAGAGAGTCAGGCTGAAACACAGCAAAGCTGATTAGACCCTGATCCACAAACGCGACAACAAACTCAACACACGACCCACTTCAGCTACAAATCCCAAAACTTCAGTTCCTCACCCTCATGACTGCAGAACCTCCGCACTCGCTTCATTACTACTTTATCATACATTTTGAATAATTTAGCATAGATACGGAATCGTTCATAATAGATACTGAATCATTTCAAATTGATACTGGATCATTCAGAGTAGATACTGAATCATTCATAATTGTGATAAAATCATTTAGGGTAGATGCTAAAAATTCATAGAAGAGACTGAATCATTTAGAATAGATATTGAATCATTCAGAAATCATTCATAATAGATACTAATAATTGATTCTGAATAATTAATTGACGATGCTGAATAATTCATTGTGGATACTGACTAATAAACAGTAGATACTGAATTATTCATAAGAGGTACTGAAAAGTGGATAGTAGTGTCTGAAAAACATCTGAGATCTTGCAATGTTTATGGTTGTATGAAAAACGATAAAAATGTTTCTCCCTCACAACAGAAAGAGAAGTCAGTCAGTGGTCACTACCCCTCCTCTTAGAGGTCTACTGTCCTTGCAAATTTCATTTTAACCTGTGTCCAGGGTTTGTAACCAGCCTGCTTTTGTTAAGCTTTAACAGTGCCACCTAGTGGGTATTAGTGACCTGCAACTTTTTAAAAAGCCATGATCTGTCCATGTGGAATCCGTGGGCTTAGCAAGCCTCTGAGCCTCCGCAATGATTCCCGATATTTTGGAGTTCATGGCTGAACTGTAATACTGACAAAGCAAGGTTAATATTATTATGGTCAGAGGTCAGGTCTGTCTGTTAGGAGAAGGCCTTTTCATTTTCTTAAAGGGGAATGCTATAATTTTTTTTACCTCAACACATAATGGCTGCATGTTTTCTCTGAACTCGTAACTCGTAATTCTAATAGAAGTCAATGGCAGGATTATCATAGTTAACCTAAGCTATCACTGAAACAGAACTTTGGGTAAAAATGTGCTCATAACTTTAATATTTTTTTTTTTAAAACGACTGCTTTTCAGTACTCAAATGAGAATTCATAAGAGGATTGCTACTGCATTTGACTTTACCAGCCAGCCATCTTCTACTGAGGTACACTCTAAGAATAAAAAGCTTTCAGGCAAGTACCTTTTTAGGGTTTTCAGTATATTTAGTTTGGGAACAGTCAAACATAAAAAAAGGAACATAAAATTCAGAACTAGTTAAAAAATTATTTCTACAGCACTACACTATGTGTAATGTGTAATTGCATGCACCTTTTGGAAAAAAACATTTAGTAACATCGGTTATGCGTTGGACCCCTTCCCGGAGTATATAAATCTAATGATTATGAAAGTCTTAAAAGAGTTTTGAAGGATGTGCATTCAAGACCTAAACCTCAGGCCAGACCGGATCTTCTTTTTAAGCCTGTGTGTGCAAAGTTAATGAATATGTAAAGACGTTTGACTTGGTTCAAAAACTCTCACAGAGTGTGTCTCTGACTTTTTACATGACATTTCAGCAAATTTTCAAGATTTCTCTACAATTCATTGTTTGAGATGTAAACAGACTTATTCTAAGTGGTTTGGTGTGGAATGGTTTATTGTAGAGATAATATGGGCCCTTTAGGTTTGTCCAGTTTACAGAGTACTCATGCTGGTCACTTACAACACTGAAGTGGAGGGAATCTATTACACATCAAATATGTTTTATCAGTTTATTTCTTTTACATAGCAAAAGACATTTGTTCAGAAATCAGTCAAGCTTAGCGACTCCGCACAGCAGAAATCACAGCAAAACAATCAAGATGCATCTGACCAACTCAAGTAATAACAGTAAAATGGTATAATAATAATAATAATAATAATAATAATAATAATAATAATAATGTGCAAGTGCATGCACAAAGTAAAAAAACATCTCATGTTTAAAACAACGCCAGCGTCAGTACACAAAAGAAGCCATCGGAGTGGCTTTTCAGAGTATTTGGCATTATTATGCATCACAACAGTACATTAATAGAAGTTAGAGCCAAACGATCAGCTTTAACCACTGAGGAAGCTTATAAAGCTGATTTTACACAGCTTTTCCAACACAGTGCTTCAGAGTTAGAGGCTTGGTTAATGTCCACTTCCTTTATGATCTACTGGATCTATTCTTTCAGTTTAGTTCAGTGGGTGATATGATAGTATATTATTGTGATGAATTACATCATGATACTCATACTGAACAACTGCACACATGAAAAGGCAGATGAAGAATATTTGTTGAACCAACAACATGCATGCAGTAAAAGCATTAGCTGATTGCCCTGCAGCCTGTTTTGACAACCTCAGATGGATTTTTGTAACCAAATTTGTCCATTTTATCTTTCTAAAATAGCAGTTTTTCACATAATTTAAAAATTCCTGTTCTTTTTTTTTCTTTTACATTGTGTGTAAATTTCGTGATGAGTGGACTTCAATTATAACCAAAAATGAACTAGAAAAATTTAGTTCCATTGACTAACATTAAAAGTTATAAATCTACTTTGTGACCTTTGTAGTGCATTACACATGATGCAACTGTAGTATATATACACATATACACACATATATCCTGTAATAGTGTCACTTATTAGCCTCAGAAAAGATCAATATTGTGATGCATATTGTGTATCACAGAATTGGGCATTGTGATGTTATATTGTTGTCCAGTTCAGAAAGAATAAAAACAGCATCTGTACAGCTGCAGCATTTCTATCCTTCTCTGCATAGTCTTGACCTTCAAGCTGTATTATCAGTAAACAAGCAGGCTTTGGTCAGGGAAGAATCTATCTCCATACAAAAGAAGAGTGAAGACCATGTCCTGTCTGACTGTGCTAAGCCCTAACTCACGAAGACACAGATTCTTTTGATGTTTGGCATCATAGAGACAAACACAAAAATTGGCAAAAATGTCCCGTCATATTGATTGACGTCCTGCGTCTGAAGAGGAAAAAAAAATCTTTTAGAGCTACAAGGCTAATGTAGCCCATGCGATGGAAGCAGGTACAGTCTTTGCAAGTAGACCCCCAGTCAATTATCTGTACACAGATAAAAAGGTGCCGTCATATTTGCACAGGCTCCAGATTTCTTTAACCACTGTAGGTTAAACTCAGCAATGAAGAGTAACTGTGCTGTGTAACATGTAATTTGACTTGTCACCAAGTTCGTCTCATTTAGAGGCAAGACTGAGTGATAAGGCAGCTTTGGTAGAAAAGGCACTTCTACTGCAGGCTCAGTTCTGGTCTGTCTCTCAGTGGTCCTACAGATCAGCTGGTGGAGAGCGCAGCCCCAGGGTTTCATTTCCAGCAAGTGAAAGCATCTGCTGTATGAACCGGTATAAGCGGGTGGGGCACATCAGTGAGTGGGATGCTGCTGCAGCAATGGGTTCTGCTCTGTCTCAGGGGTCTGGATGCTGTCTCTGCGGACAATGCAGGTGGGCCGGTGCAGGTTAAGCATCAGGACAAGGTGCTGCCGTTCCTGCTTTAGAGATTCAATCTGAGCCTTCAGCTCTCCATTCAGCAGCTCCAAACGCTCCGATTCCTGCACAGAGAGAGAGATTTCTCAGTGTGAGCTTCAGTGATCCGGTTCATAGGCCTCAGTTAGCAAGTTAACAATTGGTTAGCTAGCAACTAAATTACACAATTATTTATCTACATAGTCAAGTTATTAAGTTACTTTACTTTGATTAATTACCTGGTTAGATAAGTTACACAGTTCTTTAGTTACCTTGTAACTTACATGATTTAATTACAATGTTGCAGATTGTTAATTAGTGACCTTGTTAGTTACTTGAACAGGCAAGATAAGCAACTTACCACATTAGTTAACTAGTTCCTTACATATGTAATAATTGCTTAGTTACCAAGTACATAACTTGGCAACCTAACTAGTTACATAGCATGTTATTGAATTAAATAACCAATTATTTAATTACTTAGTTAATTATGTAATTTAGCTACTAAGATGCTAAAGTACTTGTAAAAATAGGAAGTTAACTGATTAATTAGTTAGCAGCTTATAAGAAGCTCATAAGTAATAAGCTAACCAAGTATTTGCTAACACTATTACTATGTATTGTAATAATAATAATAATTATTATTATTATTATTACTATAAATTATATAACTATTACACATCTAATTCAATACAAATGCACACAGAGAACTTATAATATAATTGTACACTTGTATTAATTGGTGTCTTACAATACTAACAGTAAAATGTGTCTAAATGCCACCAGGTTTAAAATCGCGCTGCATCTGTTCAGACTCACTTTCTGCAGGAAGTCTGTTCTCTCCTTCTTCTTGTTTCGACAGCGTGCTGCTGCAACTTTGTTTTTCTCTCGCCTCCTCTTCTTCCTCTCAGTTTCATCAGCCATCTGTTCAGGAGAGAACAGAGATCAGCACAAGCTCTGAAATCTTCTATAAAATAATTTCAAACACGTCGTTAGTGATTATTTTTTAAGACTTGAACTTAATTTGTTTCATAAACTATATTACTATGTGGCCAGTAGAGAGTGCTGTTGGCCAGAAAAAGAGCACTGTGGGCTCATCTAATCATTCTGATTGCCTGTTTGTCCAGCAGATGGCGTTGTAGCACGTAAAGTCAACTTCTTATTTGACATAAACTTCTTTTCTATTCCACCTTAAATTCCAGCAATTTACATTCAGGGCCTGTAATAGTAGGCCAACTTGCACCGTGTTTCTCAGTAGCAGGTAATGGTTTTTAGCAGCCATATTAACTTCTTGGTGGGTACAACTAAAATGAATTTTCATTCACTTTTGTCTATTTTACATAAACCAGTTGCTTAAGGACAAAACAAATCTAGTATTTATTGCTAACAGTCTTAGTTTTGTTGTTAGCTACATGAGTCTGCAGAGTATATTTTGGGGTTACCTCGCTCTGCAGAAGGCTGAATGGTCTTTTGCTGGGATGTATGAGCTGTATGGGTGTTGCGGACCCTCGTAGGCTGAGCATCTCGGCTAGTTTGAGCTGCTCTGTCAGCGTGGAAGCCGGAAACCCAGCCAGATGAGTCAAATTAGGCAGAGAACCAGCAGGCACAACAGGGTCAGGCATCTGAGCAGGCATCATTACTGGCTGACTGTAAAAGAAAACCAAAAAGGATATTCACCACTGTCCAAAAGCTTGAAAGCAATAAGAAAAAAAACATACAGGAACATTACATTACAACACACAGTTTTGTTCCCATGTGTGTGCAGTATGTGGCTGTTAAGATGTAAACAGAGCGATTCAGAATGATTTAAAAGTAAAGTGGTTGTGATTGAAACAAAGAGTCACCATGTGACTCTTTATATGTACATGAGTTTTATATGTAATGTTGATGATGGTAAAACTTGGTAACTTGTTTTACTTAACTTAAAAAATTACTTTGATTAAAAGGATCATTCATTCCGAGGACTTTTTTCAGGTTGAATAAAACTAGTTCAATTTCTAATACCACTTGATTTTTTTGTACCAACGTGTATATAAACAAACTTAATGAGAATGAAGAAGAAGGTTCTAGATTCCCAGCACACCAGAACCTTCAAACTTACTGAGGACTACAAAAACAGAAAATCTCTACTGGAAACTAAGTCTGTTGGTCTGACTTTGAAAAACAAAGCAAAAACTCGTTAGTGGCTGTGCTTAGAAAGCCCCACCCACGCCTTTGTACACAGGCTGAACCAGAGCTTTGCACTCGTCTGCTGCGGCTGGCAATGTGAAGTTACATAACTACCTCAGGCCTGAAATAGTTTCCTTTGTTAACTCTGCAAACATTACAAACTTAAAACATACAGCTTTACACAGACAAGAGAGAGAGAAAGAGATAGAGAGAAAGATAGAATGAGGAACTGGCCTGCTTTCATACTGACCAAACCTGCTGCCCACACAACCGCAATCACGCACTCTGCATAGACTACATTCAGTTATCATTCTTTATGGAAATTGTTCTTTACAATAGTGTTAAGAAACAAATTTGAGCATGACTGAATTTTTAACAGATTGCTGTTAAAATACATACATGTAACTGGAGGAATTATAAGTTAGCACATCCATCAACTGTCTTTGCAGGTCAGTTTAACATATTTGATTCTACAAGAAAAGAATCTGCCAGAACTTTGCAGGAGAAAAACCAAATCCGACTTTATTTTTAATAAAAGTCAGTGGAACAAATTTTGGCTCATTTGCTATTGTCCATTTATCATGAACTTTACATGCAATATAAAGAACAATTTTGAAAGTGAAAAAACTAAAAGATGACAAAAATTTAGTTTTGACAGTAGGGATATATAACATGTATACAAGTATTGTAACATATAACAACTTAGATGTGCCATAACTATTTCAAAGGGACCCTATTTTACGTTAAGTTATATTTCTGCTATGTTAAATGCAGCATGCATTAAATGAGGAGCTTTATTTTTTTCCTTTATTTATTATTAACTTATTTACGCTCACAAGTTAATAAGAGCCTGATTTAACCAGACATGCCCAAACCTTTGCACATGACTGTATCCTGACTAAGCCATGTCTGGGTTACCAAAAAATAAAAAAATAAAAAGGTTAATACTAATGTCTGATGATAAATAACACCACAGAGCAACATTAGATTAGGTAGCCTAGTGAGCTTAGTATAACGGCTGGTCAGCCTTTGGCGCTCATGTTCGTTATTAAACATTATTTTGTAAAGATGAATATCAATGCACTAGTACACATGATCACTTTGTGCTTTTTAAAGCCTGCTAAAACATCTGAAGGTACTCCTCAGCTGCTAGCATCTGACTAGCTCTGATGTTAGTGCCAGTTAGTGTTGGCTCATCTGATAGGGGCAGCATTCTTGGCTGAATACTTGTAAAGCTTATTTGAATACAATACAAATGTGTGTTCGGTACAGATTTGAGAGCAAATCTGAAAATGCACATTTAATAATAATGCACATTATTATTACATTCACATTCAATATTATTAATTATTCTTATTCTTATTCTTATTATTAAGTTCCTCTGTATGACCGAACTCAACTTACAACAGTAACTAAGGGAAGGAGGTGCTGGTCTGCATTTTAGCAACTGCATCTGATTGCATGACTAACAGAATGTCTGTTCTCTGTGATGCACATTGTCAGATATTTGCAACAAAGTGCATATTTCATATTATTAAGGAATCGTATATCATGCGGATTATAATGTTCTAAATGTAATGCAGTTGAACACTGATGAACCTTTTTAGCACTCATCAATGGGGGAAAATGTGCCAACACCGCTTTGATATTTCATCATAACTGAGTTTTTGAGCTGGTGAGCGTGTTCAGTGCAGTTTATGCAGACAGCACAGTTTTGTTGACCTTATTTTTGTGCATTTGTTTAGAGTTTATTTTAAAAATACTTGTTTTATGTGCTGTTTTTGTTAAGTATTTACACATATGATATCTGTAAATGAGGGTTGTTTTGATTGGTCGTGCCTCATTCAGTAGACTGAAAAATTGTTTTGTATGATAAACCTATTGCTTAATCATGGAAGATAGAGTTATATTTTTAAATATATTTAAACTTTGTTTTCTACCTAACATTAGCAGTTAGCTGTTAGATGTGGCCATAAAGAAACTTGATTTTGTTGCCCTTGGTGTTAACCAACTCATGTAGCCACATACATAGTAAGTGTTTATAAATAAGTAACATTACAGAGCAAGGTTAGGATGAGTAGATTGTCAAAAATAAAACCAAAAGTATGAAAAAATGTTTCATGCTTTGCAATATTTCTATCAGTCTGCTCACAAGGACATGTACAGAATGTACAGGAGTGACTGGTATGTGTATATGGGTTTTGCGCAAACACTTCTGCACTCACAGTACAGCCATTTTAGTTATTAGTTGAACATATTTAACCACTTACTGAATTGTACTTTACATGCAGATCTGCCTGAATTTACATCTGTTCAGTAAGAAATAGCATGTTTCCTTGGTCATCTGTTCATATTTTGCAGTCGTCTACCCAGATCAGGTCTGCTCAGTGAGAGAACGAATACATTTATAAACTATATAGGCCTTTCAGTTTCTTAATTATAATTTAAACAAAATGCACTGAAACATTATACAATGTTTTAAATGCCTTTTGCCTGCTTTATTTATCCCTTCTCTCCCAAGACAAAAACTTTGGGCATCCCTGATCTGGACCCAAAGGTCAGCAGGGGTCACCCAGTAAAGATATGTTATTAGACCCATGCATATATAAGATTAAACTGTTCTGAAATTGCATATAAGTCCTGTTCTTGCAGGCGAAGATTCTGACCAGCAATCGGTCCACTCTCTGTGCTTCAGTAGAGCTGTACTAAAGCAGGGACGCCTCAACAAAATCCTGTACCATGAATCCCAAGTCACCATCCACGCTACAGCTTCAATGACAAATTCAGCCAGAATAAGCAAAGGCCTTCAAAATAGACTAATGTCCAACAAAGACCTTCAAAGTAGACTAATGTCCAACAAAGACCTTCAAAGTAGACTAATGTCCAACAAGTGTAGACTGAATTAGTAAAACCATGAGCTGCAACACCTCATACCTGGAGCATGATTTTCAGTGAAAGCAGACAACACTTTGTTCAGTTCGCTTCATTTAATAGCTACAATTCTCAGAAGAAACTGCAGTCATGAGTTGTCAGCTTCAGGCTAAAGTTCTGAGAAGTTCTTTGTTCTGCACTGTTATGCAACCAACACAGTGTGCAGAGTGAGCAGTTAAGAGTTTATTTTTATTAAAAGACTCTAATAAGAACACACTCCACTTGTAAGATCACTAAACCGCTCCTCTGGAGAACATGATCTGGAGAACATTTATACTTCGGAAGCAAGCAATAAAGAAATATGGGTCAGTAGAAACAGATATAAACTCACCTGCCTTCCTTACGTGTGATGTCGGAAGCACTGCGTCTCGTTCTCCGCGCAGCAGTTGTGGCCTCCGTTGCATCAGCGCCTTTAAATACTCTTTACGATGGCACGCGGAACTGACGCGGGAGCCGTGATGTCAGCTTTCGAGGCCGCGTTCCAATTCCCGCGCCGCCCCTCTCAGCGAGGGAGCTTTAGTCTTAACCACCAGCGAGGATCTCCGAACGTTCCGTGAAGCTCCGAAACGAGAGCGCTGCGATCCGATCGCATGGTCCAGCACTTCCAAGCCGGATAGTTCTAGAACTCTGCCGCTCTCGAGCGTCCCACCTAGAACCCTAGAACGCGTATGGGGACGCGGACACACACCAAAACAAGGACTCCCCCCCGCTGCGAGGCCCCACCCCTAACAACCAGTCTGCTCAAACCACAACAACAACAACGGCAACAGAGAAGAGAAGCTTAGAGGAGTTTCTGCTCGAGCCTCCCACGCGCTCGGGAATCCCATCACAGAAAGCGCAAGAGTTTTCCTGAAACCAAAAGAATGTAAACACGAGCGTGATCCCACAAACAGACAGATAGACAGACTGGTGGACAGAAAGACAGACGAGAAGGCCTAGACATACAGACAGGTAGGTAGGTAGACAGAAAGAAAGACACATACAGACAGAGGGACTAACAGGCAGACAGGTAGGTCATACATGAAAACAAACAGGTAGACAGGCAGACAGTATCATAACTCAGAGTGTGAGAGTTATTTCTGTTTTTGTTTCCTGGTCAGTGGCAGGTTCTTTGCAGCTGCTAGGTGATCGGAATAAGGGATTGAGTTAAGCTGATTTGCTTTAAGTGGGGTTTAGTTAGGCTGAGATGATTTTATTGGGCGTTTAGCTGTGTTGAGTTGGATTTAGATGAGTTGGACTGAGTTGTGTTGGGTTAAGTTTGACTGAGTTGTATTGGATTGAGTCTTGTTGGTTCTTTCCTTGTTTGCCCAGTTGGCTCATCAGTTTGCAAGGCTAAAGATGTTGTGTTCCATAGTGTAAAATCTTTAACCAGAGCTTTAACAGTTTAACCTCTGATTTGGCAACTATAGTTCAGAAAGTGAGTCTTAGCATTGCTGTGTATTGTTATTTTTTCTTATAAACTTCGCTTTTGCTCTCATGCTCAAAGGCTGTACAAGGATTCAAAACAATGGTTGTTTTTATTCTCTGTTGAGTGACCAAAAATACTAGTTACATTAGCATTAGTCTCCTAATTAGTCCATGTCAGTTTAGCAAATGGTTTACAAACTAATATTTCTACAAGTACCATTAGCTCTTGTTGGTGCTGAACCTGAGCACCAAAACCATAAAACTGGATTAGTCAGGACTAGATTGGTGATCACAGGACTCCAGTTATCTGTTGCTGAAGTACTGTGTGCAGTGGATGCACACATTAGGCCTTTTTGGTGAGGTTCCTCTGAGATGAAGCACAGGAGCCTGTAACACTAATTTTCATCCTTTGATTGACAAGTGGAAATACAATGAGCCGTGCAGAACTTCTACAACAATGAAGCGAAATCTTAGGTAATAGTAAAACCCCTTTCATCATTGTCACCCTGAATGTTTTAGCACAGAGGGCTTCTACTGAACATTTCTTCTGGGTGCTGCTTTCTTTACTTTCGTGTCAAAGTAACCTGTACTCACACTGCTCCTTTATCCTACACAAAAATCTGTTCTCATTCACGCTCACACGCACACACTGACAACTTCCTCTTCACCCGTCTCCAAAATAACCTCTGCAGACATTAATCACACAATAGCCAACGCTGTCTTTCATGCAGCTTCTGGAATTTTCCCCTGACCTTCATCACAGTTCCAGCTAAAACAATAAATAGCACAAACTCCACAAGGTCGACTCAAATGCTCTGTTTATAAAGCATGTATAAATCTTAACGTTATGATACAATGCTGCAATACAAAACACAGTCATTAACCATGCAGCCACAATGCAATGATGTCCACAGACACATGCAAACATTTGGTCAAAGGCATGTTTTCCTTTAGGGAGTTTGTATATGTCTGTAAACCACAGGAGCTCATTATTATCATTTATAATATGTCCCCCATATCACCAATGTCAAACAGACAACAGCCCATCACAAAGAACCACACTGAAGCCCCATGCAAATGTTTGAAGGTATGTTAAGGATCTCTAAGCAAGTTGCACAACAAGGCTTGCTGATGTTTGGGAGTGAAGTTAGCCTGGCCAGTTATATGTTATTTTCATTGGATCGCTAGTGTGATCTATAGCATGAACTTTCTGTTTTTACATTTCCTGCTGTTTGATGCCGACATTGTTTTGTTGTAAATGACTAGGTCAGAGTTGCTTTGTGAAACTAAAAATTCAAATACACAATTCAATACAAAACAAATTAATTCTGTGTTTGAGCATCAATATCCATTATACTAATGCATTTCATGCCAGGTAAGCTGATTCATGCTGCTTTACGCTGGTCTGATGCTGGTTTAGCTAGTTACCCGGGTCGTGCTGGTGATCAGCGTTTAAGTATTAAAAATCATGTGCTTTTTTTTACATTACAGGAGAGGCCAAAAACATTCTACAATTTTAATATACATTATTGGAACCAGATTTTTTTACAAGTGATTTTGGAACATTTCTATTCGTCCATTCATCATGAGATACATTTTTTTCTTTGGACAGCGATGATAGGCTGGTTTTGCTGGGGATCGGGCAAACTGGTTCATGACATTTTTGACATTTGTCAACACAAAACCCTGCAACAAACACTTCTGTTTCACATTACTTAACCAAGAGCCTGTTCACACATCCAAAACATCCATCTTGAATGGTCTGACCTGGCACTTCCATGCATCTTAAAGGCATCTCTGTTGATCAGATTTTGTTTAGTTTTTTTAGTTTATCAGGCAAAAATGTACCACAAGCCTGGGTTCACTTAGCATTCATGCTGTAAATGCTATATGTGATCATACTCATCTCTGACCACCAAGGTGGTTTGAGTGATCAGGTCACTGCATTGGTCAGGTCACTGTATTGTACACCTTTCACACCTGAACTTAGTCCACTCATGATCAGATTAGTGTGTTTATGCTAAACTCTCACAGAATAATGAGCATATATTTGTATCGTTAGTGAACAAGATCACTTTGGACAGGAATTCTGCTTAAAAGAAAAAAACATCCATTAAAAGTTACCATTTACCTCAAAAATGTATTTATTTCTTTTTTGCTTTTTTTTATGTCAATACAAGTCAATATATTGTTGGGAGATCAGGTTCCTCACAGGAAGGATCAACTATTTACAAATGAAAAACAATTCAAAACTTTTGAGCATTTTAAAAATGTTAAAGGTGGAATGCTGTACTTTTTAGGCACGTTCCGTTTGGGGAAATTAGTAATGCTGAGTAAGCAAAGTAACAGACAAGAGACCAATGAATAATCGCTGGATATTTCACCACCGTTCTGAATGGACCCGAGACTTAAGTATTATTAGAACATCACTGCACCATCTATATTACAAACTACATTTTCCAGCTTGTTTATCCCCAGTATAACATTCTTGTCATGGAACATAAGATGAATTCGGAACATTAAGATGAATTTTGGGTCTTAGACGCTGGTGATGAATGGAAAAGCCATTATACACCCTGATGCTTCATGTGTTCTCAATCTTGTTCCATTGCCAGAAATAAATGTATGAAAAAGCTCTGGCTGATGGAAGATTCAGGAAAGCGCTCAGACTGCACATGAAGCTGCTTTATCTCAACTACCCTCTGCTGTGTGAGTATGCAGAGCCCACATTACGAAATCTTTATGTGAGCAATGTTTCAGCTACTCACTCCATAAATAACTATATAACTTATATAGTAGTTACTGAATAATTCATAATAGATTCTGAATAACTCATAGTATATACTGACTACTTCATAGTAGATACTGTATATTTTATGGAAGAGGCTAAATAATTCATAGTAAAGGCAGAATAATATGTAGTAGTTACTGAATGATTCATAGTAGATTCTAATTAATTCATGGTTGTTATTGAATAATTCATGTTCTTTCTGCAAGACTATATTTTTAGGTAAAATGTAATTTATTTGATTTTGAGAAAAGTACTGTTGTGTTTACTAAAATGCACTGGATTAATAATTTCCTGGATAGCTATAGGGATGTTGCTATAGTTCAGATCTGGGAATTCACATTCTGACACAGAATATTCAAAGCAGAGCCTGCTGGAGCCTGTGAGACTGACAGAATCAGAATTGTTTATTTTACCAAGTATATCACACAGGAATTTGTCTTGGTGAGGCACACATGTATGACATGTAACAAGAACAATATTACACTAAGAAATATCACAAGAAAATACAATGAATCGAATAAAGAAAAAGAACAAAAAGAGTAATAAAGAGCCAGAAAAGGTGCTAATGAACGTGACAATGCTTTGCCAGACAGATATATCAAAATTTGTGCTTATATGTGAACAGATATTCTACACATAAGTGAGGAGACATATATTATAAGAGCTATTATTTACAGAATATATACAGCTGTGCAAATAAGCATTATTTGTTTAAGTATGTTTAAGTATGAGTTTGAAGTGCAGGGTGACCACTGTGGTTAATGAGAGTAACAGTTCTGAGGAAAAAGTGTTGTTAACTATTAACATTGCTAGTTTTAGTTTTGTTCATTGTTCATTGATTAGTTCATTTATATCTGGGTTCAGCAATATCTAAGTAAGTAAATGCAACATGCCAGCTGTGCAGACAGCGAGTGGCAGTAGCTAAATTAATAAGGACACCACACTCTAATAATTTTTCCAGGAACTGATCTCCTGGGACAGACAAATGTGAGTAATGATCAGTGATGTGATCTGTGGGCAAATCTGTGGTCACTGCTGTTTCTGTAGTATGTTTAATTCAAAACAGCTATTGTGTGAAGGCTAAAGCACAGTGTTACAGCCATAGTGTGAAGTCTAATGCACTGTTACAGGTACAGTGTAAAGACTAATGCACAGTGTTATTTAGTAACTACAATGAATTATTCAGTAACTAGTGTGATTTATTTTGTAATTACTATGACTTATTTAGTAGTAGATATGTTATTCAGACTTTAAATAAATTAAGGGGTTAATTGCTGGTCATCTTCAGTATCTCAAAAATATCTTAATATCCCAGAAGCCTACTGGAGAATACATATTTAAATGTCTTTTGCTCAGTAATTTTTAAATGTTGAATAACTAGACGTGTAGACATTTACAGAGTTACATGACTGATAGAATACACTGCAGTACAATACAGTACAGTACTTTACAGTATAGTACAATATAAAAGAATTGAACACTACATTACAGTGGGGCACGACACAACACAATACACAGTAAATTAAAATAGAGTACAGCTAAATGGCATAGAATACAATAGATAATAAATTATAACTGCTTAATTTCCAGCAACATTCTGATGTCTCTTAACTTTGGTGTTTTTTTATAAAAAATATACACAAGTTATATATATTTTTATCCATTCATGACTATAAAGAAAATTGCTTGTTATGTTTTAATTAGAGTCAGCTCCAGTGCAGAAGAACGTCACTCTAAATCTTACAGACACTACTGAAGAGAAAAGTGCTGACAGAATTATTGTGTTCTTTGTTTATTGATGCTTTCTGGGTGTGCAACAGGTTTCCGTGGCAGCGGAGAGTGATGTTCAACATCTGGAGAATAAAAAACATTCCAGCCAAGGAGTTTTCAGGTAACAGCCATGAAACTGCAAGTAAAGAGAAACAACACTTTCATTGCTCACCACTCCTGTGTGTATTTGTGTGTGTGTGAGAGAGCACGTGTGGGAATGTGCAGAAAGCTCTGCGCGTTTATGTGGCTGATCTGAGTTTACACATTGAGTGTTTTTGCAGAACTGTAAAGCGGCATTTCCTCATTAGCAACGTGTAAGACGTGCAGTGAGTGAAACACTCTGAGAACGTCATTAAATTGGCAAACAGAAAAACATGCTGTACATGCTCAGAGAGCAGAACCAAACCTGTTCAACATGACATTACATTAATTTCATGAATTACATTCATCTGCAATTTCCCCCTGGGATCAATAAAGTATTTCTGATTCTGATTCTGATTCTGATTTCATTAGCTTACATTCTTTTAAAGAATTCATTAATTTATTTACTAGTCCTTACATTTACATTAAAAATAAACCCAGACAATAATTTTGTCTATTTCTATGGTAGCCTTCTTCAACCTAAATTTCTATGATACTCTTGTTTTTTTAATGTCTATTTATATTTCTGACCTTGCTCTGTATATTATGGTGTGTTCCTGAAACACCAGAAACAACTAAACAGCTTGTTAACAACCTCAGCTGGAGTTTAGGAGATAAGGTGTGATAGCACAGAAAACATTTTGTTCATTCATTTATATGCACAGCAATCTTCTGCATTACATCTGTGTTAAATTTACTGTGTCAGTGAACACGAAAAGTTCTGTCAGTATCCGACTGCAGTAAATGTAAATGTACTTGGTAGGAATATAAATATCCAGTACTAAAAGGGCCTCGTATTAATATTTATCCTGGTTTAGGAACCTTATTTAAAATCATGAGGCGGTTTCAAGCCCTTTAAGCTCTGATATTAAACTGCTCAGTGCAGTAGAGCACTAATTGCTGCTTTTCAGGATGGAACAAATCTCAAAAGCAAAACAAAAACTCAACCTTGAGAAAGTGGAAATAATAATCCAAGGCTGGGATCTTCTCCTGGTTAGTATGATCTGCTATTTGCACACTGATAGAACTTTAGCTGTTTACAAATTGATCTATATATCTGTTTATGTATCCATATAGCTGTGTGGCTAGTTCTGTTGATATCATTTCAAATAAGAAAATAAATCAATTAGTGTCGTAATATTAAAACTGTAAGCAGGCTGGATTTGTCTATTTAAAGGTATTACTCTAAATGTTAATCTGAAGATACTCTGCTATCTGTTTACCAAAGAATACCCCCAGGATGGCTCACTGTTGGCACATAAGCATACACAGACATAGCCTCCATTTAATATATCAGAATATTTCTATTCTGTTTTATTCTATTACCTCGTAATATGCATGCATAAAGGTAAAATTCTAATTAATAGAATAGAATAGAAATATATGGGAATACAATAGAGCACACATACAAAGTAATATAATAGGGTACAGTTGAATAGAACAGAAATACAAGGTAGTAGAATAAAATAGAACATAAATAGAAATACAAGGTAATAGAATAGAATAGAATAGAATAGGTATATTCTGTTTTATTCTATTGCCTTGTATTTCTATTTTATTATGAGTGCAAATTATGGTGTGCTCATGTATGACATAATAGTTCGATTTAAAAAGCGGCGGTTATAAATGTGAGAGTGTGCAAGGAGGAGCGCGCGCTGTCTGCAAATAAACAAATAAAATAAGGATAAATAAACATCTTCTCTGCGTCACAGCAGCTCTGTAAGATCAGTCTGCGGGTGATATGGATTATTGATTATTGATGAACCTTCTCTCTCACCGGTAATGTCTTCCTTTTGCTGCTGCTGCCTCTGCTGCCACGTGACGTCACCCGCCGCGTCTCTATGGAAAAAAAACAGCAGCGCGTTTCCAAATATGGTCACCGGAAGTAGGAGGAAAGAAACAACAGCGGCCTGTGGGTCGCGCAGATACGCACTGACGTCACACGCTTACGCTTCACGTTCTTAGGGCGCGCACACACGCACACGGATTGTTGCTGGCGCGAGTGTTCTATTGCAAGACCAGTTCTGCTTCATTTAGCAATGCACATATAATCATTCACCAGGTTTAATATGATATTGTATATACACCGATCATCCATAACATTAAAATCACCTGCTTGTATATACACTGATTTTCCTTTTTTCATCCACTGATCAGCTCAGCATAGGACCCCCCATGACCACCACAGAGTCGGTACTATGTGGGTGGTGGATTATTCTCGGCAGTGCAATGAGTGTGTTATGCTGGTATGAGTAGATCAGACACAGCAGTGCTGCTGGAGCTTTTAAACACTGTGTCCACCAACTTTTCACATTTTATTAGATACTCTGTAGCTGTAAAATCAGAGACGATAGCTCATGTGCTGCTGAGCAATGTGTGTTGGTCATCCTTTAGTCCTTCAGCACTGGTCACAGGACGCTGTTGGCTAGATAGATTTGGTTAGTGGACAATTCTCAGTCCAGCGTGTTTTAAAACTCCAGCAGCACTGCTGTGTCTGATCCATACCAACGCAACACACACTGACACTCCACCACCACGTCAGTCTCACTGCAGTGCTGAGAATGATCCTCCACCCACATAATACCTGCTCTGTGGTGGTCCTGATAATTGAAGAAAAGGGTAACAAAGAGAAACAGATGGACTACAGTCTGTAATTGCAGAAATACAAAATGCACCTATATGGTAGGTGGAGCTGATAAAATGGACAATGACTGTTTACACAAGCAGGTGGTTTTAATGATATGGCTGTGTGTGTGTGTTTGTTATATTGTCTGTCCTGTTTAATAATACGATATCTAAAACATTATAGTATACATAGTATATTATAGTATATGATAATATAGTGTCCATTAAATATTGTGTGTGTGTGTGTGTGTGTGCGCATGTGTGTGTTCTTTAAATTCAGCATAGAATGTATTTATTCAGTATTTAAATTGTTCTCTAATGTTCTACATAAAAGACTTTGATCGGGTGAAAAATTCCTGGATTTGGTTTTATACGTCCATTTACACCTGTTTTTTTGTTTCAGCTTATTTATAATTGGCTGAGCACTGCTCTGATTGACTGCTTTACAATGAGACACAATAAATAGACACAAGAAAATTAACCTCTGTGTAAATAAGCTTGATCCTTATATTATGTAGTTGGCTATGCTAGTTACTTGGACCTTGCTAGTAACTAACATTACCTATACTAGCTACTTGCTTTCGATCTCAAATTCTAGTAAATGAAAGTTGTTATTCACTATGAAACTTTCAGTTTAACATGTTCTGCTTTAACCAGCAAACAACAATAAAATCACACAGCGTGGCTGTTACGTACAGGTTGCTGTTGTGTTTGTGATGGAAATAAAGGTGGAGTTGCTTCTCTCTTTGGTCTTTTCAATCTCTTCAGTGTCAAACGCTGATTGAAGCTGCTCCCATTTGTCAGCTGAAGTGCAAATTTTCTGTTCTACCTTAAATGTTGCCATGTCTACATTGTGGTGCCTGTTCAAGCTGTAGTATTTAAGGTGGAACAGAACATTTTACTAAGAAGCTGGTAAATAAGAAGCAGCTTAAGCCTTGTTTAAAGATGAACATCAACCATGTACCGCTGACAGTTCGGTTCCTTGGGAAGGAAATGAAAAGTGTCAACATCCTCATAGTCCACCATTTTTGTTGTTGTTGCTAAATTGCAGTTGTACGTAAATGTTTTGGGTGTAAATGCTCCATTGTGGATGTATGTTAATGGTAGGGGGTGTGAATATTAATGAATCTGTTACACCTCTCTTTTGTAAATGCACAATTTGTATTTAAAGGCGGAACAACAGTGTTTGAGGGTGGTGGTGTGTATTTTCTATGTACTAAACTCTCATCATTTCAATTATGCAATAATGTAAATACAATTATACACTCTATAGCACCTTTACTCTTACCTGCTTATACTGATCATCATCATATTTCACCCACCATAGTCATACTTATTTATTTTTTGCACATTTGCAAAACATGGCATAAACTGCAGATCTTAAAAAATATAAAACAACAACAAAGAAAAGGCATAATGTTGAAATATGGCACGATTCGTCTCACTGGAAACCAACATCACATTTGATTTTTTCCACAAACAGCTGATTTTTACACTGATACACTTCATATCAGAGATAGACAATAACCATATTCATCACCATATACAGATAATACTGTGAGAAAAACAATAGAACTTCAGATTCTCTCTATAATTCATGTATAATAATTCATGTTTGTGCTCTTCATTCTCCAGAAAATGAGCAATAAAGCTAAACCCTGGCCATTACAGAGACAGACACTGGGTCAGCGCAGTGCCATGGGCCAGGAGGAAACATACTTTTTGGACACATTAGAATATAATTTGTGATATCAATATATATATATATATATATATATATATATATATATATATATATATATATATATATATATATATATATATATATACGCATGGTAACATGGTCCAGCCTTCTGTAACAGACTGTATGGTAAAGCACAAAGTCAACAACGAGATGGACAGTGACGTAGTTCAGTCCACATGGTACAAAAAGTGCATAAACGACGTCAATAAATCACGTCCATCAAGAAGGATGAATATCACGACATTCCACACATCACCACCTGGAAGAAATGATCACGTCATGGTACATGACTGTGTAGCACATGCGGCGTGAATGACATGATCGTTGTGCTGACCTTAACGAATGGACCTCAACAAACCAGTTTTCGTCCCTGCTGAAACCAGTTTCTGCCAGTTAGTTGAAGCGGTAATATAATTGGGGTTGCACAATTTTAGACACTACTTATGTAGTGTCAAGTTGACATCAACTAAAGAAGTCATGAATAAAATCACAGAGAGGGATTCTTTCCACCAAGCGACTCAAAAAAGATTTTTTAGAAAATTGGAAATACAGACCACAGGCTCCTCACCTGTTGTGCCTTCTCTGGGGTGTCCATGCTGTGTCATAAACATGTGACTCCTTGACATCACCAAGCAATAAAGTCAACCAGTCTGTGCAACCCCGACCATCTAGGCTCATACCTACCAGAAAGGATCAATTTAGAACCAGAAACTGGACTTGAGGTCTGTATTTGGAGACCTCCACTGTTGTCTGTCCTAGAGTAAAAACGCCAATGAAATGAAATAGCTAGTGAAGTGCTACCATTAGCCAATTGACTGTTGGTAAGTTTTTTTTATACACGACTCACATCTACATGCATAATCAGCCATATTAACTAGAGGCATAAGATATTGATACAGTTAAGCCCTAAAGCCAACTGTGAGCTCTGCCTGATGCTTGATTTAGAATTTTCACTCTAAAAAAGTCGGTTCTTCCACATTTAGGCCAATTTTTCTAATGGTTGATGCCTGACATTTTTGTCATAAGATCATGTCTGGCCCTATAAGACTACAGTAAGACCTAACTTGCACTAAAGTGACAAGGCGCGAGCTGAGGCTCCTGTTGTTGATTGTTTTTAATCAGAGAGATGCAGTAAAGTAGCCTTTATCACATTTTTTTTCTGTGCTGATCAAGGTGTACCTTCAATGATGATTGCACACCCTGAACAGTATGATTAACATTTACATTAAAAATATTCTTTTGATGCTGAGTTTGTTTTTTTCTGGTAGCACCACACTTATAGTACTAGATCAGTTTTCTAAAATGATGAGTGGCGAACATTCTGCCTGTATTTATCGATAAAACATCTAGCACAGCTGACTAAAAGTTACTGTGGCTTAGCAAAGGGAGAGGTGCAGCCAAAAGCATTTGGAAAAACGCAGTGTAACTGCACTCTTTTGGTGAATTGCTACTGGCACTTGAATTTAGGCTTAATTCATGCCAGGGAAATTAAAGGAGCTTTGAACTAATGGTTCTTTAAGGTTCTCAAATCAGTCCCTCGGTCCACATTTTTGCTCCAAGGATTGATTAAAAAGTGGACTGTCGAAGGATTTGAGGGCTGGATTTCTTTGAAAAACATTTTGTCAATGTGATTTCTGAGTGTAAAGACCCAAAAATGGTTATGGAAGCTAAGAGCCATTTAGGAACCAGGATAAAAGTCACTTCTAAGGTGATATTTTGCATGGGCGAAGAATTCTTCAAAAGATAATTCTTGGTTCGTCTTACAGGGACAAAAATGGTGTTTCAAAGACCCACTTTCAGTTTCCAAAAGTGCATGAAAACATCAAGACGGCCATGCAGATATGGACAAAATTTTTCATTTTCAGTCTTTTTTTGGCATTGGCCTTCATAAGGCCAGCAGGGTCGAGTTATCTGCGCCTGATTTGGCCTTAGCTGGCCCAACTTTCCCCTCAGAACCCTCCGAGTTTGGGAACTCAAACACGGGCACGGCACTGCTAATGCTAGTGCTGCAGGTTGGACTTAGCGTTGGAGTGCTAAGGGGTTCCAGACTGCCCCCCATTGTCATATAGAGGGTCTCCCACTCAGTCAGGCCAAGGGATGCACTGAGGTCAATGTCAGGTACCAACAGGTCCATGTCATCTTCGTCGTCTTCATCCATCTTGGTGCCCAGGTCCTCCATTGGAACATCCTTCATATCTATGTAGGGTTCCAGTTCAGCGCTGGAGCACAGGAGAACATCAGAGTCTCCTGAGATGATGGGGCCGATGGGTTCCAGTTCCTGGGGGCAGACGGGCACCTGGTGGAGGCCCAGAGGGGAGGAAGGCATTTTGTCCAGGCTGATGGTTGAGGAAGGGGACTGAACAGGATCTGGGTCGTCCTGGAGCAGGAGGACGGATTTCTGGGTCTCTTCAGAGGCTTCCTCCTTCTCCTGCATCTCCGCTGGGATCTTGCAGTGGGGATTGTGGGTGGCTAGCATAAATTCGAGCTGCTCTTTTTCCTTCATCAGGTTGCTGATCTCAACCTGGAGAGCTGCTTTCTCTTCCTCTAGTTTGTCAGTCTCCTGCAGAAAAACAGAGGGCTTATGGATATGTGCTAATCTGTTTCTTGCAGTCTAATAAATGTACTTATACAATTACCCCAAGTGAAGCTTCTTTTTACACTGAGCACTCACAGTCTGCAGGCTGTCGGTGAGTTCCCGGCGGCGGTTTCGACACTTTGCTGCTGCCAGTTTGTTTCTTTCCCTCCGAATTCTCCTCTTTTCTTCTTCCTCTAGGGACAGCTGTTATAAGCAAAAATTTTAGTCAAATATTTATTGCTGAAATAAACTAGGCTGTTTTATACCTGAAAAAAGATGCAGCAAAGTAAGAAGTACTTAAATGTTTTATGATACACTGTTAACATTTTCATGAAGAATAATTAAATAATAAATAATGAAAAGATCAATAAAAAAAAAGTTAATATATACACAGTATGCTTACAATATTTTTTGAAGATTGTTATAACTTCTAGGCTTATTATTCAGCATCTACTAAGAATTAACCAGTAACTACTATGAATAATTCAGCAACTTCTAGGAATATTTTTTAACATTTACTATAGTATTTACTATTAATTATTACATACTAAAAATTTTCCACATCTTTGATAAATTATTTAGCATGTACTATGAAACATTTATTATCTATTATGAACTATGTAGCATAAATCATTCAGTATCTACTATGAATTATTTAGTATATTTAATTATTTATTTAGCATCTACCATGAATTGTTCAGCATCTACTGTTCAACATCTGCTATAAATGATCTGTACCTGCTCTTTCTGTCCCTTCCTGCGGCCTGCAGGGGCCCCATGGCCTGCTATGCCGCTGAACGGTTGAGCTTTCCTCTGTCCAGCCTGAGCTCTCTTCTGCTTTGCAGCACCGCTGCAGGGACTGACTGATGAAATGTCAGTGGACAGGACCATCCACTTCAAATCCGGAGCCGTGGCTATGGCAGTGACCGTGGGGACAAAGGGGCCGTCGGCTGTGCTGTTGTCAGAGCTTTGGCCCTGAGCACATCACATACATCAATAAGCATGTTAAGATGGTTGTGCACAGCTCACAATCAGCAATGGCACAAACACAATATCCTCTGCCATTAAGCATGATGCGAGATAAGAGCATGCATCCTTATGTCCCTGCACATTACAATGACTTCAGGTTACATTCCATACACACATAACCACAAGCATCATCCACATCATTGTCTGTACCTGCGCACTCTTCATCATCTTGCTCTCCTGGCAGAGGGCAGCACGAGACGAAGCTTTAGGCATCTCCTTTACTGCAAGCACAAAGAGAAACAAAAGGATCTGTGCAATTAGCTGCCAGACAAAAGCACGAGCCTTCTTTGTGTGTTATTTCTGCAGGGCTTTGTCTTTTTTGCCTTTTTTGCGAGGGCTTTGTGTTTACTAGACTACACCTGGACGCACGAGCCCCCTCTCTCTCTCCCCAGCGTTTCTTCTCTTATAGTGAGCGAGAATTTTTATGAATGAAATCTATGAGACGAGACCGTACCATGTTCAGAGATGGGGGTGCGAAGGAGGGGGGGGGCGAGGGGGTCAGTAAATCAAGACTGCTTCATTCAGATCGTCCACTGCAGAGGTGCTGTTAAAAATGGGAACTGCCAAATACCTTTTCAGGATATGTGTGCTTATTTTGCGCAAGAAACAGAACGCAGCTGCTTTCGCAAGACCGAATTAGGTTTCCCATGTCATTTCAGCGTGATGTTTTTACCTTTACATTGCTCAATGTTGGTAAACATTGTTTAACGTTGTCTAGAGCCAGATGTTTTAACTGTAGGAGGTTTTTGGCTAAGAGTGCGCCTAAAATGACTGTCTGCGGGCACTCGGAAGCAATACAATCATATACAATGTGTTTGCATTGCTTGCAGCCGTGGACGTGACTTGTGGATGGGGTGAAAAATAAATCTCCAAAAACTCATTCGAACGACATTCGTTTTCAAATGCACAAAATATCCACTTCGCTGTGACATTCCTGCAGAATTTCTGTACATAATCTTTTTTTTTAACCCGCTGGGCTGACGAACGCTCTCCCACACTGGGGCTGCAGCAACAGCGCGTCACCAGCGCGTCCCGCTGCCAATCAGCGTGCGGAGATTCCTCGCCTGCGCGGGAAATAACCAATCACAATTACTTGTCCCTCAGCATCCGGAGCCAATCCGCGCAGGCCGACGCGTTTTCGCTCCCTATATGGAGTTTCCGGAGTGCTACTGCTGCAACAGCAGCGGCGGCGGCTCCTATTTTTGTCACATACGGGACTTAATTAAATGACACCGGCGTGACGAAATCGTCACCAAATATCCACATTTTTATTTTAATTTATTCGAAAGTGGGACTATTTTGGAAGGTTTACGAATCTCTGATGTAATATAACGTCGACATGCTTTTTTGTTCTCTGTCACCCCCTTTTTCCCACGTTGGAGGGTCGTCTGGTGAGGATGGGCTCTATATTTAGCCAAAAATGAGATGAGGTAACCCCCCGGCCTCCCTCTGGAATGTGTGTGAGTTTCCCGGCAGGCTCACGCCCCCCTAAGGCCAGCTTTCCGGCAGCCTTTAAGAACTTCAGTTCCAGAGCTGGTCAGCCTGTGTCGGTCAACCTGTCCAGGGATACCGGGAAACGGGTTCGTTTAGTGCTGGGTCCCTCATAGCAACCATTCACATGCAAATTACAACACATACCGGTCCGAAACAACACATAATCTAGTATGCATGTAAATAAAAGAGAGCATATGAGTGCATATATATATTGGATATATATAACTACCAATTGCCTGCTCACATAAAACATAAACATAACATAAGATAATATAAAAAAGATCATAGTTTAAAAAATAGACTAATATATATAGCAATGCATACGGTGAAAAATAAAATATACATAAAAGTTTGTAAAGTGCAGTTAGATTTATATGCGTAGAGAGACAGAAATATCTGTACTGAGTGTAAATAGAGTGTAAAAATCAGTTAGATCATCTGCGTAGAGAGACAGGAATATCTGTACTGAGTGTAAAGTTCAGTTGGATTTATTTACGTAGAGATACAGAAATATCTGTACGGAGTGTAAATAGAGTTTAAAGTTTGTCCAGTTCGCTCCAGTTTCAGCTGCACAGCGTCACTGACGCCAATGGGTGGGGCGTTGCCCGGACAACGCGGAATAGGAGGAGCTTTGCCCGGACGACGTAGAATAGGAGAGCAGTTGTCCGGGCAACGCGGAAGGGTAAACAAAACACGGGTCGAGCAGCGCTGTTAATAAATAACAGCATCTACTTTTCTCCACTGTGTGTGTGTGTTTGCAGACATCTCAAAACAAGCTGCAGTTTATTTCCACATGAAGGAAAAACTGAAAACAAAGGGAAAAATCATGCGTGTAATGAGTTTGTTTTTTGTTTATATGCTTTGGTTAATTAGATCGTGCTGTTTATGTGTATTTCTTATAGTACGCTTATAGTTGGTATATTTGTTGGAATACACTTTTAGCCACTTTATACACTTTTTTTAATGTTTATATTTCTCCGTTTGCAAAATCATATAAAAGTGCAGAACATGCACACAATTGCACCTTTTTATTGCTTTCACGTCAGCAGTAGAGCTGCTTCATTCCCAAACCACGGTTTTAAAGTGAACCCTGACTGATAAAGCATACAGTCATCAGTATGCTGTACATGTGTAACACAAAAGCAAGAAAAATACTGATTTATTATTAAAAACAAAATCCTTTTATTAGTAGGCGACCATTTTTGTTGCCACATCGTCACAGTCTCTCATCCGCTCTAATATATAATTCAGCGTTTTCAGTATGCTGTTTTAAGGTCTTAACAATCAGAGTTCCCTTTAAGTTTTAAGAAGGGAACTTCAACCTAATTACTAGATTCGCCTGTGAACAGCCTGCAGCTCTGACACAACAAAACTTTCACTCACTTAACGGTTTTGGGAAAATATATGAATGCAAGTTTGCTTTCAATTTAAATGGTGCTTGTTTTCTGTCCACTTAACTTGAATCGCAATATTAGTCAGACAAATCCATATTCGACACTTTCCTCAAATTGGCTTACTTTGCAGGTGCAAATCTCACCCTTGGTTGTGTTCCATAAAGTAGGGCTTCTCAGGTATAGGACTCAAGTCTCTCTTATAGAAATAATGTTGAGCAACATTCTTATATGACAGTTCTCAACCTAAATATTCAATCTTCTACCACTCTTAGTAACTAAATCAATGAACTAATCAATAAATACTATAAGGATAAAAACAGTCTGCCGCAAAAGCACAGCATCCTACACAAGTCAGATATAAGCACATATGAATAATCACAATTATAATAAACTGTATAATGCACAACGTCTTGTTTTGTCCATCCAAACACTCCTCTCGACTCCAGACTCACAGACAGTTCGCTCTCTCTCTTTCACGTAACGTCATAGAGTGTTTCCCAGCAGTGCTCCGCCTGCACAGGATGCTTTCCATATAAGGGCAATGACGTCTTGGGATACCCTGCTATGGAACGTCACCCGTTCACATAGAAACGGAATATAATATTACCGCTGTCACCCGTTTATATATGTGTATTTATATATATATATTTATATATATATAACTCTTTTTATTATATGTGTGTATTTTTAAAACAAATAGAAGAGATGTCATAAACAGTCGTATATTCTTCTTCTGGAATGTTTGTTTTTATTTGTTTGAGCGCTGGAAGCTTCCGAGATGGCTACGCCCCTTTTTCTGCGTCACCTCAGTGCAGAGTATAAATACGGGGCTGGCTCGTCAGACACGGCACTCAAACTTTGGACTTGGAGCGAATACTAAAGAAACAAGACGATTTTCGTCCACAGGAACACTTTATATCGACATTTTGAAGGATTTCTGAGTGGTTAGACGTGAGAGCAGGATGATGTTTACCACTCTTGATCGCGACTCGTCCTCTCGCTGCAGCAGCGCTTCTCCAAACGCGGGGAGCTACGGATCTCCAGCTGGAGTTTATAACCTCAATCACACACAGGTACGTACCCAGCACTGACATTATCAACTCTAGTTTCTTGGATATGTTTGGCTTCCTATTCGAATTTTTCTATTCCACCTTAAATGGTGCAGCATTTACATTCAGGCGCCTACAAAATTTCAAATAGGAAGCTTCTTATGTAAAATGTCTGTGTTAATCCAACTTCTCATTCTAACCCAGGACTTTGCTGACCTAGCCGACTCCCCTGCCCCTTTCGTGCCTACTGTGACGGCCATCTCCTCTTGCCCTGACCTGCAGTGGATGGTTCAGTCCGTCGTGTCCTCAGTGGCGCCATCCACCGGCAGAGCTCATCCTTACAGCCCTAGTCCCAGCCCCAACACCTCTTTCTCTAGAGCCAAAATTTCTGGAACCAAGTCCCTGAGCTCCAGCAGGAGGGGCAAAATTGAACAGGTAGATATCTTTTAACTGCTTATCCACTAACACTGTCTCCATGGCTCCATGGACCCATTACTAAATGTTTCTCACTTATCTCTTATAGCTTGCTCCAGAGGAGGAGGAGAAAAGGAGGCTCCGGCGGGAACGCAACAAGATGGCAGCAGCCAAATGCCGAAACAGGAGACGAGAACTGACGGACACCCTCCAAGCTGTAAGTATCCTCTTCAATGCTAGCGACTGTGAGTTATCTGCATGGCAGTCAAACTAACGAGGCCTTCTCCTTTTCGTTTCTTTACCAGGAAACAGATAAGCTTGAGGATGAAAAGTCCACCCTGCAGAACGACATCGCCAACCTCCTCAAAGAGAAGGAGAGGCTTGAGTTCATCCTGGCCGCCCACCGTCCCATCTGCAAGATCCCATCCGAGATGGGGCCTTCCTCACCTGAACCTTCCAGGCAGACCGAGACATCGGCAACCACCACTGTTAACACTGCCACCTCCTCTTCTGTGTTTTCCACCCCATCTGTCAACCTCCTGACCTCCACCGTAAAGATCTCTGACCTTGACCCATCATTGGAGGCCTCCCTGGAGCTCCTGACCAAAGCCGAGCTGGACACAGCACGCTCAGTTCCGGATGTGGACCTGTCTAGCTCACTGTACGCTCAGGAATGGGAGCCTCTGTACACACCTGCCAACCTGGACCTGGAGCCCCTCTGCACACCCGTGGTCACCTGCACACCTGCCTGCACCACCTACACTTCTTCCTTCACCTTCTCCTATCCGGAGGCTGACGTCTTCCCCAGCTGTGGCCAGCTCCATCGCTGTGGCAGCAGCAGCAACGAGCAGTCATCCGATTCCCTCAACTCTCCCACCCTGCTCACCTTATGAGGGTTGCAGGTCTTCTGACCTCAGTCAAATATGATCAGAATACTTGACTCAGTATTGTAATAGACAGTAAACAATACTGCACCCCTGTCCACTATAGACTTCTTCAACACTGACTTTAACAGTGCAGGGCTATGGAAGTGACTCCACTAAGCAATCACTGCTTTACATTTACTGCATATTTATCTTTCCTCTTGCATATGTAGCAAGTTTAAGCATGGTTGAGTTACTACTGGTGTTTCTAGATAGGTAGTTATTACATTATGCGACTATAATTTATAAATTATTTTGAGTTAACTGGTGCTAGATACCTGTAACGTGGTCTGAGCAATAGACAACTGACCCTTTGTTTTCAACATGTGTGAATTGTGCATTTTCTTTATTAAACAGTTGTGCTTTACCATTATGATGGAATGGTCTAATGTCAAAGTATGAAGTTTTCTGTGAAAACGTATTTTAATTAATTTTTATTTTTGTACTGAAATGTGAATGCAAACTAAATACTTGTTTGCAACGCTAGAAATAAACGTATTGAACGTACACGTATTTCTTGGTTTTCTTACAGTTACAGCAACTCTTGATCTGACCTTATTAGCATTCTGAATATCCCACCAGACAATCTGGGCATAACAGGAACACAAATTTCATAACCCTGCTTGGCAATGGTGGCATGCTGATACGTCAGAGATGACAGTCTGTTTAAAAAACTTTCTGGAACTTTCTTTCCTTTTCCAGTCAGCCTACCTTTCAACCAGTTCCTCACTGCGGTGAATAGAAAACTGATATCATGAACGTGCATCTTATCAGGCAGAGCAGACAGAGAAAGCGGGGGAAAAAATGATCCAGGTCTGAGTAGTTAGACGCTCTCAGCCTAAATTCTTATCCTTTGTCCAGGCTGACCAGCTGAAGTCAAACGCAATCCGATTTTTATCGGGTGCAAAGAATAAAATGACCATCTACAATAAACCGCATCAGTGAACCATTAATATTAAATTATTAAGTACGCTTAAAGTGTAGTGTTCTTACAGACTTATATAATTCAAAAGTTTCTACATGGAAGAAAAAGTGGTTCTACAGCATTAGTTTGACAGTAAGAGCTCAATAATAGACAAGAAGAAACATCTACGCCTTTTATCAGAAATTACTGTTGATGTATTGTTTCTTCGTAATGACCAGCAGATTTGTCTGCAAAAAAGTTCCAGAATCATGTTTATTTTCCATAAGCATTTACATATGTTAGGAATTTGCAACGTTCAACACATTTTATGTTTATACTGTACACTGAAGACTAAGTGCATGACTATCATACCATCACTGTCCAAAGAAAATTATGTATCTCAGTTGAATTTTTATATTGTGAAAATATTTCATGATGAATGGACCAATAGAAATGCTTCAAATCTGTTTACATTCAGTTCCTTTAATAGCTAAGAAGATTTTTGCACTCTTGTGTAAACATAACATTGTGGAGACACTTGTTATTTTAGGACAGCGATAATATTTAGGAAGAGATCATCTACAATGTTAACCTTGAAATGCAGCACTGATCTAATGGAGCACAAAAACATAGAGATCTTACCTAATATAATTATTAATATGTACACACTGGTATCACAGAATTAATAACACTTCTGCCTTTTAAATAAATTGATTAACACAATAATATAACATTTATTTTTTTCAGATATTCCACTATTTTACTATCATCTTTAACATTTCATATAAAACTTGTGTAGGTTCACTGGTGGTTTTGATAGTAAATAAAATGTCTATCTGTGTTTTAGACTCCTGGTCCCTATCACCACCATTGTAAAGAAGACTCTCTTCACATCTCACACATTGAATTATGCAGGAATCTTTACTAATCAGACAAAAATGAACGGAACAATCTCCACTTATTTTATTTTTGTTTTTTGGTTGTGTGACTACTGATTTTTCATCAAAACAACGGAATATCTTATTGTGATTGTAAAAAGTATGTTAATTACTAAATAAAGTTCTGGTGGTGTTAGATGGCCATTTAATATATAACCCCACAATGTCACAGCACTTTACAAGTGGCAAGTGATAACAATGTACATCTAATCAGCATATAATATTTTATAACACAAAACTGCATTGAGAATTTTATGAGATTATTTTAGTAGTTTAGGTCTGTTGAGTGTTTTATGTTGTTTGGTTCAACAAAATGACCTGCTTACTTCTCAAAACAAGTCATGCTCAGAGAACAAAACAACATCACCAGAGAAAAAGACTTCATAGTGACCAGATTCAAGATGTTTCCACTTGCAGGTTTGCTGTATTTTTCCTCGTCATACTAAACCTAAGCAGAAAGATGAACAGAAGATGTTCAGAAATACTTGACTGAGAGTTTCTTTCCTTTACACGGGTATAGGAGTTTTCATTTCTGCAGATCAGGCTGCAGTGTTGGCCAAACTCGGCCACTTCCTCTGAGTTTCTCGGCTGAGTTTCCTCTGAGCTGAGCAGATTGCCCAATGATATTGAGGAGGAAACGTGTGTGTGCTCATGTGCGTAAGAGGCAGGCGGTGACGCAACCACGTCATGAAATGCTGAGCGGCCATTACGCTGCGGTCACTTCCTTCCTTTCCGCAATCTTGCAGCAGAGAGAGATACGCCCTCGTAGAGCACACCGAGATAAAGACACACAGACGTGGAGACTGGGAGCGGCTCAGCAGCTGTTACCCAACACCAATAAAACCAGATCAGTGACCTGACTCCACCTTACAGTGACCTTCCGCTGCACTCTACACACCTCTGTGGGAACACAGGTGCTTCGCAGGGAGACCTGACCAACAGAAAGTTGAAGCTGGAGAAGAGAAAGTAAAAGATCAGCCACAGGTTAGCAGGAGAAACAAAAGCATGCTCAAACAGAAAGGTTAAAATCCCCTCATCCATCTATGACTTAGGAGAAACGTGGGCCTTTTCCCAGAAGAAACCCACCAGTAGTTTTGTAAACCACCTGTAACTGGAGGACAGAAGGCTATCATCGGCAACACTTCTGGTCCTGATGATTTTTACATGTTCACAATGTTAAAAAAAAAAAACATTTGTTTCCTTCAAACTCTAAACCTGAAAGATTCTCTCCAGGGACTCGATCCACTAGGCTGACAGGAAAGTACAGGAATTTTACTTTGATGGGGAATAAAGAACCATTTCTCTGAAGAGGGCTTCAAACTCCTTCCTAAAGGACTGTCCAAAATGTTTCCCATTAAACTCTGAGCCTTCCCCAAAATACATTTTGCTCATAGAAAACAACTAAAACTTTTTAACCAGCTGTATGACCTGTATCTTTAAAAAACTGACACATTCAATTAGGCATGTCTATAAACTCAATTACTTAGAAGCTCATTTTACTCTTGTACTATTTGACCAAAATACATTTTGCTCACTAACACTGAGAAAAAACCCCCCCAAAAAGTCATGTTGCTTGTAGTTGGTGATTGTCACCTTTTACATTTTAGTTCACAGTGGAGGTGACCATAAAGTTATGATGTCTGGGCAGTTGGTTTCCAATGGTTTTGTGAGGAATCTGACTCTACAATTCATTTATGGTGGAGGGACACATGAGGAGTGCTGTGTGATAAAACAGTACCCAACAAAAACTTAGATTTTTCACTATTTTACTATCATCAGCATTCCATATAAAACTCAGAGGACACAAGTAGGTTAACTGGTGGTTTTGATATTGAATAAAATGTCTTTATTTTTGTTGTAGATGTGAATATCTTTAGGTGATTCTGAAGAAACTAAAAACATTGCCAAATTTCATTTTGCTCTCTAAGAATAAATATGGGCAAACAAAGAATAAAACATGGCCCACCAGGAGCTCGGATGCTCTGGAAGCTTGAGCTCAAAGTGGAAACCCCAGCATGGAACAGTGACGAAACAGCACATTTTTTTTAAAAATACACTTTTCTAAGAACCCTAATTCTATTGGTGTGCCATAAATTAAATTAGGTAAAAACCATCACATTTAGTGCCACAATACTGACAATAAAAAGTGGTGAGACAGATATAGACGGACTGAAAATCAGTAGATCCTATTACACAATGTCAAATACCCCACGTTGGAAGTCTCCAGTAAATATAAAGTGTGTGAGAAAGATATATTTAGAAAGAGAAAGAATGACAGGGAGGCAAGAGTCACTATTAGCCCTGCGGCAACGCTGCTTGTGACGTGAAATCATCACGTAGACGTGAAATAACTCTCCCTCTATTAATACCGCTGGCAGGCCCAGAGGGAGAGAATGAGAGAGTGGGAGAGAGAGATAGGGATACAGAGGAGTGCAGAAAATAGCAGCTGCTCCTTTTAACATCAGCTTCAACTGCAGTAAAATTAGACCCGGCGTATGACGCCAACCTGCGTCTCTGCAGCAGCACAGGGGAGGGAGCTGAAAAGGGGAAAGGGGGAGGAAACGGGAGAAAATGAAGCAGAGAGAACCCTGGCTAAAGATAGGCTGGAGTGCGGATTCGAAAGAGAAATGGAGGGAAAAAAGGAGAGAGAGAAAGAGAGGCAGAGAGAGAGAGAGAGAGAAAGAGAGGCAGAGAGAGAGAGAGAGAGAGAGAGAGAGAGAGAGAGAGAGAGAGAGAGGGGGGGGGGGGGGAGGGGGGGGCAGACAGCTGTTGACACGAAGCAGCGACAAAAATGGCGGCGATCCAAGCAGAACTCAGTTAATGGAGGCGAAGAGCTGTAACCAGAGCACGGCGCCCCGATCCCCCTGGACAGGAAACGTATAATGTATAGATATTATCTTTTAGCTCTAGGGTGGGAGGATTAGTCAAGCAGTGTTTCAGTATGAATTCAACAGCGTTTCGCGTTTATTCAATCAAAACAGAAATATACACACACCGGCAACTTTATTAGTTACACCTTCGTGTTTCTACAATATCTGTCCACTTCATCAGCTTCACTTACCACACAGGAGCACTTTCAATTACAGACTGTAGTTGACCTGTTTCTTTGTGTACTAAGATTCCCACAGGAGTACCTTATAGCAGGCATTGTTCGGGTGGAGGATTTTTCTCAGCACTTCAGTGACACTCAGTGTGTGTTGTGCTGGTACGAGTGGACCAGATACAGAAGTGCTGATGGAGCTTTTAAACACCGTGACTAGATAGTTTTGGTTGGGGGACTATTCTCAGTCGACCAGTGACACTGAGGTGTTTATAAACACCAGTAGCACTGCTGTGACTGATCCACTCATACCAGCACACACATTAACACACCACCACTACCTCAGTGTCACTGCAGTGCACTGCAGGAGTATGATCCACCAACCACATAATACCTGCTCTGTGGTGGTCTTAAAAAATTGGGTACCAAAGATGGACTACAGTCTGTAATAGGAGAACTAAAAAGTGCTTAAATATGGTGGAGCTGACAAATACTGAAGATGTAAGAAGGTGTACCTAATAATGTCGACGATGGGTGTATACAATAGTTGAGGGGATGATATGTAAGCCGAGCGATATGGAGTGATTTGGTGTGAAATGGTTTAGATGTCTTGACAGTGGTGTTTATGGGAACCAGACATCACCACAAATGTATCAATTTAATAATTTTGTTAAATCTGCAAATTTGCATTCAGTATTATATTATAATTCAACATTGTTTGTTTTCTTGCTGAGCTTGTTAGGGTTGGGAATATAATGATATGTTAACAATTTTGGTAAATTATTGTGGTAAATTAAAGACCAATATAGACTAATTATAGAGCCTGTGATCAATCAGAAAACCATAACTAGATCAACTGTCACAGTTGCTGACTGTTATGACATTGTGTTTATTATAATTATTAATTTATTTTTACGAAATATTTGATTATGTGACTGTTCAGAAACATTGAATATGGTTTTTCATAGGTCATGTTATATAACACTTGTTTTGCTGTATTTGATGGGTTGATGAATTTTTGTGTAGACTCCAGCTGATATAACCTTTTTTTAATTAGAAAGCTTATGCTTGTCTGGCAAATGATGTAGTTATTCTTAGGGATCTGACTTTTATGAAATTTTAGGGAATTTGAGTGCGCAAAACAGGGCAAGTTCCTGTTTAAAGGTTTTCTTCCTCCTACGCTATCCTGCAAGTGGTCACTCTCGTGACGTTGGTGTTATGTATTGTTGAGCAGCAAAAGGGAAGTGAACATGGGTGTGCTAGAAATTTGCATTACTATTAGATTATTTACTAAATATGCTAATCTGGGGATTTCAACATTTACCAGGGACAGGTGAGCATCTGTAGAATGGTTTGCTGTCTCCTTCGCTGTCCTGCAGGTGACCTTTTGCGAGAGGAAGTAAATGAAGCTGTGTGAAACAGCAGTGAGACACAGCAGTGAGACAGATCGATTGGACAGGCAGGTTTATGTTGTTTTAATGTTCTCTGACATGCTATAACCCAGGATGCTTTACACATACACATCAAACAATCATGAGAATCCCTGTGGTGTCACGTAATCCTGACTGCTAACCTAGCCATGGGTAGGCTAACAAAAACAACCAATCTAGGATAGTTGTAACTATAAACTCAGTGGTCAAAAAAAGTATAAAGAAAAGTATAATGAATACCAGAGAATACCAGTTTTTGCTCTTTTAGTTAAAGGTAACTAGCTTAATAACTTTAGGTGTTAGCTAGGTCTTTAATCAATGACTCAGTTGTGTTTTTAAGTAATTCATTCAGTGCAGTGGTTAGTACAGTCGCCTCATAGCAAGAATATCCGGGTTCGATTCCCGGTCCAGGCCGTTCTCTGTGGAGTTTGCATGTTCTCCCCTTGCTTAGGTCGGTTTCCTCCCACAGTCTGAAGACATGCATATTAGATTGATTGGTCACTCTAAATTACCTGGTATTAGCGTGTGTTGTTCAAAGCTTGGGTATGTGGCGAGGGTCGGTTAGAAAGGGCATCCAATGTAAAATACTTTCCCAAACCTAGCATGTGAGTTGACTTGCTGTGGTGACCCCTTTAGAAGGGAAAAATCCAAAAGGGGTGTGTGTGATTCTCTTCACTGAAATGATGATTTGAAGACAGCTACTACATTTATATGACTACAATGTGTTGTCTTCTCAGCAATGTTAACTGTCCTAGCCGTGGTGGTAACTTTCCTAGCTTTATTGTTAACTTTCCTAAGGTTAATATTACCTTTTCTACCATTAACATTACGTTTCCTAACAGCAACATTATAATTCCTAGCAGTATCATTAACTTTCTTACGAGTAACATTACCTTTTCTATTAATGTTAACTTACAACCAGTATTGTTAAATTTCCTAGCAGTAGCGTTAACTTTCCTATCTTTAACATGAACTATTCTACCAGTATCATTAACTTTCCTAGCAGTAATATTAACTGACCCCTAAATGAGTTTAACTGTAACTTTTAACTTTTCCAGCAGTATCGATAACTTTCCTACTATAAATGTGTACTTTCCCCACACCAATGTTCCTTACAGTAATATTAACTTACCTAGCAGTAACATTAACTTATTAACTTTTTTACTAGTAATGTTCACTTTCCTAACTTTACCCTTAACTGGAGACACAGCCAAATAAACATGTCTTGCATGTGCAGAAATCTACCATTAAAAAGGGCATACTAAAGCACATTAACATGTTTGTAAACACATTTTATGTATCTTGTCTACAATGCACTTGTTTACTGCAATGACTAAATTAATATCTAATAAACTTACATATAAATATCATAAAAAAAACAGTTTGTCTGTGCCCTTTCCTCCATGATGTCCTGGCATATAATCTCCACCTTGGTTTGCTGTGCTGCCTGGGGGGGTTTCAATCACAAGTAAGGATGCAGGGTTTTCCCATTGAGAGGGAGAGGTGAGCAAAATGGTTGGCTCAAGTCAGCAGGAGTAATCTTACAGTCATGAAAGTGAGGTAATGTGAGGTAATCATATTCAAACACTAGATTTGCACATTTTCACCAAAAAACAACACACAACTGGGTAGCATAATGTTTGGTTTATTAAAAATAAGGAACAGGGAGCTGACATGCAGGGTAAGGGGGCTGTCTGAAGGCTTTCAGAAGGCTTTCAAGCTCCATTAAATCTCTATGTGGTGCTGGAAGAATAAAGTAAGAGATAGACAGAAAAATGGTTAGACCCAGATATATAGGCTTGAACTGGAAATTTAGTTACCTGACAATGCCACAGGAGGCAGTGTTCCCATTTTACAGTTAACGCGGTACAGTTAATACCCTCAATCTACCAAATTTTGTGGGGGATAATCCACTAACATACTTTAATGCACATGGTAATTCGATACAGATGTTATGATGATATACATTCTGCATTGACAAAAGTGCATCACAGACGATTTATGCTGCTGCATCTCCACTGTACTGCTACTGTTTGCTTCTAACTTCCAGGAACTGTTGGGAGGTTTTATGATTTGCCATTGCTGAAAAAAACGGTCCATTGGAGTGAATGGAGATGATGTGACTCTGCCTAGCATTAATGTTAATTGAACTAGCAATGTTAACTTCCCTTACAGTTAATGTAAAGTTTCTTGAAACAGAAAAATCTCACTCTTTAGCAATACCAACATAATGATGTGTTTTGGTATGCAGCTAAACCTGTATCAGACCAGCTTAGACCAGGTGGTGCTGTGGGTTTTTAGACTACTGCAGTGCCACTGTGTTTATTTAAGCTGGAGTTTCCTATTAACATCATTCCCCATATATACGCATAGAGCAGTGGTCACCAACCCTCTTCCTGGAGATCTGCTTTTCAGCATGCGCCTAAACTACTGCCCCACCATCAACCTAACACTAATGCACTTAAACCAGCCAGTCAAGAACTTCTGAAGTAGGAGTGACTGAACTAGACTCTGCAGGAAGTTAGATGTCCAGGCCATAAACATTTATAAAAGTGGATAGCTTTTATAGGCTAATGAGCTAACGTTCACTGTAGATGGTGTTTTGGGAAGATGACTAATAAATAAGTGCCTCCTTTTCCAACAAGGATAATTGTTAGCTGTTGAAAGGGTTTATTAGCCTAATTATATAAGCACTGCTAAAATTAACCACAACTGAACTGGGCAAAAGCAGCAGGTTTTAAAGGGGAACTCCATTTTTACCATTTTCATTACTATTTTTAACATTTTAATGGTTTAGTGTAAACAAAGCAATTACAAATGGTTTGGTGTGAAATGGTTCAGATAGTGGTAATAGGAAGCAGGGGTAAACATGTCCACAACACAAATATAGACATTTTATTACTGTCAAAACCACCAGTGAACCTTCATGTTAACATTGTATTTGCAATATTAATGATGGTAAAATAATGAAAATAGTGGAAAATCTGAGAATAATAAGTTATTTTGGGACTATTGTGCTTCACAATGCTTATGCGTATCTTTCCACCATGAATAGATTTTAAGGCTGAAATCTTCTCAAAACTATAATAAAACAATATCTTAGACATCAATTAGGGTATTGACAACAATTTTTATGAAATAACTCTGTCAGGGAGTTTTCAGATGAGGATGTCTAGTTTGTAGCGCCACCACTGTGACCAATTTTGACTTTTTCTAAATGAAAAAATTCAAACCAAACCACTCTGGATGACCCTGTTTACATTTTAGCAGTTTGATTATGCATTCATTTATTACAACTTAGCTACTTTTAAATGTGTTAAATACAGCAATAAAACATAGCTAACCACCTGTGCTGTAGGGGGTGACATATTAGTTTGATTATATGCAGAGGTGGGTATAGGATCTTGCAGTCATACTCCAGTAAATAATGTCTAATAATGACAGTAGTAAAATAAATTTAGTAATAAGAGAAATTTCTTGAGTCAGGATTTTTCACAGGAACCAGACATCCGCCTGTAAAAGCGTTATTACATGAAATGGTTATGAATATGCTGTCTGGTGTCTGAGATGCTGATTGATTTTGGACACTAGGTCATACAGGCTCATTACCATAGCACTATAATTATAAATGTCCTGTCAAGCCACTATGACCACTGAATCTAAATGCACACATGAAAGAAGCTAAACATCTGTATCAGGCCAGCAGTGAGGTTTGTGCTGCCATTGTATCTTTGCTCAGTAATCATACTCAAGCTGCTTATAAGTCTTTAATCCAAACAATGCACTATATTATGGGTTTAAATGTACTCTACCTTGCGCAATGCATGTTTAAATGCACTGCCTTACATTTTAGGACACCACAAAATGACAGGACCCCAAAATAGTGCACTTTATAGTGGATAGGGCCAAGTTTTGGATGTTATTTATTTTAGGCTTTTCCACTATTTTACCATCATCACCAAAATACATGTGTAGGTCACTTTACTGGTGGTTTTGCTAGTAAGTAAAATGTCTATACCTGTGTTGCAGACATGGTGACCCTGGTTCCTATTAGCATCACTGTAAAGAACATCTTAACAATTTCACACCAAAATTACTTTGAATCACTCTGTTTACATCCCAAGATTTACAGAACTACATTTCATACTAGGTTACGTCCAACGTAAACAAAAAAGCTAATATACTTAGGTAGAAGGAAAAGCGTTCTCATTAGAATATACTCTGAAAACTACAATTGCATCCGCAATTAAATCTGACTAGTTATATAACAATAATGACAGTTATATTATAGATTTACTGTAAACGTCTCTACTTAGCCGGATGTATGAGAGAAACCCGCTTGTTTACACTGCAGTAGCGCTGTTTTGAGGTTGCCCTGGTCACACGAGTGACTTCTCAACTGTTCAATCGGAGGGGAGCTCGTAAACACAAACCACTAGCCAATCAGCACAGGACACGGATGCTTTCAGCCAATAGTAGCGAAAGAGGCGGGTCCTGTCGGAATACAGGTGCACGGGAAATTGCACCCGTGTTCCGGCTAGCCGTTCGCAGTGCAGTCAGTCCGGCTCAGCCATGGCGCGGCTCGGCGTGTTGATCCTGCTACCGCTGCTTTTCGACTCGGTATTTTCCATTTCATTCTTTTTACCGGTCCGAACGAGGAAGTGTCTGAAGGAGGAGATCCACAAAGACGTACTGGTGACTGGGGAATATGAAATTAGCGAGCAGCCCAACACGAAAACTAACCTGAAGGTGAGCGTTATGTGTGGATTAGCGCTAATGCTAAGGCAACGTCAGCTAAAACTAAGCCAGCTCTGGGTTAGTTTACGTCCATAAATAAAGATATATTTTAAATACAGTCTCAGAAGCGATGCTCGGTTTAATCCACAGCTAGTGTTTTGACCACGTGAGTCAAACTAACGTGTATAGATTGTGAGCTATAGCGCTGAATGTTGGGTGTAGGCCGGGTTGCGCTTCCTCACTAGAAGAGCCAGCTGGCAGCAGAGTGTAGTGAAATACGAGAACATGAACGGTTAAAAAAAAGAGAACACAGAAAGCTGTTTCTCTGTTTATTCACATACAGTTGATGTAAAGTGTGTGTAAACCTTAGCAGTATGTTGTTTTGCTCTACATTGGCCTGCTTTCTTTCATCCTGGCTGTTACACGTCACTGCAAACGAGCCTTGTGCAGTAGTTGAGACTGACCAGCATAATAAAAGTCCCCCATTAATACTCAATCTAAAGAATAAACAGTCATATTCTTCAAACAGTGATGTGTTGCTTGCTTTGTAATTAGCTGTAAGTATTCTTCAATCATGCAAAACACATGTGCCTTACTGGTTTATTTTTCAACATTCTTGAATAATTCAGTCCTTGAGATGTGAACAGATTGACTCAGTGTGCTTTGATGAGAAGTGGTTTACTGTAGAGAAACTGTATAACTCTGAGTTCTTTCCAGTGGTGGTGATAGGTCCTGTGTGTGTTTTCAACACAAATATGGACACTTTATTTACTCTCAAAGCTACATGTGAACCTACATGTGTCATTCTGAGAATGTTGATTATGGTAAAATAGTCATGAATTTGAAAATACAAGCACCCTTTGTGTATCCCATCAACAAATCTTTATCACAGAAGTATTGTAAAACAGGCTGCCAGATATCAGGCAGCGTATTTTACAACCATTTCTTATAGTGTCTTTCTGTAAGGGAGCTTGGACGTATTTTCTAATAGCTACCATAGGGAACAATTCTGACTTTCTCTTGAATAGAAGGTTATTCACCAAACCACATTTAATTTTTTAGCTTAGTTTAGCTCTGACTGCATAAAGACTGTGCACACAAATATGCGTAAACTAGAGTTATTGGTATGATATTGGTGTGATCACACTGATCTTTACCTGTCTACCCAGCAGGTGTTTAAATTTGTAGTACATGACAAACATTGTAATTAATTCTAAATGTGCTATATAGTGCCATTCCTGAAATTATTTGCTAACTGTGAACCATTGTAGATCACAGATTCCTCCGGCCACATACTGTACTCCAAAGAGGATGCCACTAAGGGCAAATTTGCCTTCACAACAGAGGACTATGACATGTTTGAAGTCTGCTTTGAGAGTAAATCCCAGATGGGTGAGTAACTGCAGTCCAGAACAAGACAAAGTTTTATTGATTTGATACTAGAATATGATTCATCCAATATTATATTGCCATGTGCGCTGTTTTATTCAGGAATGAAAAGTGTAAAAAGCTTGTCCCAGTTAGAACCAGATTACTTATGAGCTGACCAGCACACTGCTGCTGTTTATGTTATTTGGAGGACAAGATTGAAGCAGTTCAGGCTCTTTGCCATGTGTTTCAATAATACAGACTAATAGTGAATTCAGCACAATTCAGCAAGTCAAAAGAACTTCAGAAAATTCAAACTAAATACAACTAGAGAAAAAAAACATATTCAATAATTTAAACCTGGAAAATGCAGTATTGAAAACAATCAGAAGAAAAGGTTTTATTTGACGTATTTAATCTTACGCAGAGTGTAGTTGAACCAACAGTCCAACAGTGAGATTATTAACTGATATTGAATGTCTGTGTGACTTCTCAATTCAGATAGCTTTATTAAGTCAACTTGACCTCTTACTTGAATGAAGCGACCTCTGTAGTTGCCTTTATATCCCTTAAGGAACTTAAAGTCTAAGCATGTTTCCTCTATGATGAAAATGATTGTTGTTACTATAGTAAACACAGCAGTTCCAAACCTCATGTGTTTTGTTTAACGTACATATCGTGTTAGCTACAGCATCAGTTAGCAGGCCAAATATGGACTGAGAAGTTGTCTTATGAATGTGAGTCTACAATTAAACTTCAGTACTCTCATTCATTAACACCAGATGCCTCTAAACTACCATACTGGACAAAGCTTGCAGGGGTATTTTGGTGAGGCCAGCCTTTCTTTAGCCTTTTATACTGCAGTTTTACAGTTAGTCTTATCGTAAGTAAATTCAAGCCTGTTATATTAATGGAGTTGTTTAGCCTGTGAGCTAGCTGACCAGCCGATTTCTAGACAAGAAAATAAGTTAATCAGCCCGTCAGTTTAAACAGAACCAAGTTCTCACCATCAGTGCACTCAGTGCTTCATGTGAGTCAAAGATTATTCCATTAACAGCACAAGGGTTGTTCACGAAAGGGTCAGTAATACATAGTTTAGGTGTTGTGAGGTGGTCAATGTGTCTATTGCAGACTGTTTTAAAAAATAAATATATTAACAAGATGTTTGTAATCAGATTATTTGCATTGTTATTTGGTAATAACTGATTTAAATAGACAAACTTGAGGTGACATTAGCGACTTGTCTCCTGCTAGTGTGAACATATGGTTAGACCTACCAAACATTAGTCATTAGGCTGCTCAGGCACTTCTGGAGGTTAACACTAATGTTGTAGTGAAGCTTTCCATGTTTAATAGTTACTATAGTGACATTTTTTTTCATTCTCTGTAGGAACTGGAAGGGTTCCTGACCAGCTCATCAACCTGGACATGAAGCATGGCGTGGAAGCCAAGAACTATGAAGAGGTTTGTGCATTTTTGTTTTCCACATGCAAATAAAAAATTCAGAGTTTCCAGACTGTTGGAATGGATGACTTGGTTCTGTCTGACGTGAACCCCCGTTCAACTTTCAGTGCACTCATTAGTTTTACAACTTGTTGTTATTCTTATTCTTCATTATAATAAGACTAATTGGGACTGTCACAATCGTGAAATGTTGAAATGGTGTCATATAAATAATGGAGATAAATGGTTTATCTTTTCTTTGTATGCAGCTGTTAAAAAGCTACAAGCTGTACAAGCCTAAAGTTGTCGGATTAGCTGATATGTTTACTGTAGCTACACTGGCTGTAGTGTGAAATCTGTACTATACACAGACTGACACAAATACCTACAGATGCACAGAATTAAGTGTAGACTGGAGCAAAGCTACATGTTCCTTACCAGAGGAAAGGTATAATCCATGGTTCAATGTAAAGAGATTTTTGGAGCAATGGACAATGTAATGTAAAATTTTGAAGCAGTAAGAAGGACAACTGTTGTGTTCAAATAATGTTATTTTTATTTGCTTTTTTAGACAGTGATATAAATTATTACAATAACATTTCATATATTTTTCATTTGATTCATACAAAAAATAATTTTATAAAATAAATAAAAATTAAATATCCTTTTTTTTATTGCAAATGTAATTTTAGACAGCCGGAGTTCAATGCCGCTTGTTCTGGGTGAATTGCTTGGTCAGGTTGGAGGTGCTGATGTCCAGTCTGCTTGTCTGTTCTCTTAGATCGCAAAGGTGGAAAAGCTGAAGCCTCTGGAAGTGGAGCTGAGGCGCCTGGAGGATCTGTCCGAGTCCATCGTCAACGACTTCGCGTACATGAAGAAGAGAGAGGAGGAGATGAGGGACACCAACGGTAAAACTGCTCTAATTAAACTATAAAAATGTACCTAACGAGCTAAAACTCATCATAAACAACAGCTAGCAAGCTAGACCATCTGTAGCTGCCTGTTGCCCCTTTATCCATACACCAACCTTGTTTCTCCATCTGTTGTGACTTTTTTGGTCTAGTTAGCATCAAATAAAAGCTGTATAATGTTAGTTCTGCATGCCAGAGGTGTTGGACAGAGCTTTGTCAGTTAAACAACTAATTTGCGACCCCCATACAGTGTTGAAAGAGGTCTCATCAGTGTTTTTTTTTGTTTATATCTTACATTGTACATACATGCTTGATGTTTAACACTCACATTTACTATCATATAAACATGAAAATGTTTTTACTCTGTGTTCACTAGGAGTTTATTTACAAAAACTGCAGTTGTGTATATTTTGTCCAGCTTGTTCAGACCTAGTTGCTTTGTAGAATTCAGTTTGAATATCTAGAAGGTAAAGTCTGAAACGGGGCACATGTCAACTGATAGCGTCTTTCTTTCCACAGAATCCACCAACACGCGTGTGCTCTACTTCAGCATCTTCTCTATGTGCTGCCTGATTGGTCTGGCTACGTGGCAGGTGTTCTACCTGCGCCGGTTCTTCAAGGCCAAGAAGCTCATCGAGTAAAACCTGTTCCACCAATCAGAGACCCAGAATCCCTCTCTGACACTTCACTCTCCCGCCCCATTGTTTTGTTGCCCAGCGTCTGCAGGTTCGTAAAGATTCTTTGGGAGGAGGGCAACCAGGAGAGGACATCCATCAGGTCATTGTCTGGGAAGTCGGCGGCCGTATTCACCTATTCAGCATACGGAGCTTTTCCGGTTTAATTTGGACGAACCACACGCTTCTCGTTTCACATGTTTGTTTGTTTTTTTTATTATTATTACACACAGCCCACATGGATTCTTTATAACATGTTTAGAAATGTACATTTGAACTTCGAGACCAGACAAGCTGCTTTAGTGATGTGAGTGTCTGATTAGAGGTGCACCTGTACCATGGTCTGTCAATAAAGTACACTGTTGGTACAGAAAGCTGGATTAGTGTTCATTAATGTAGTAATGCATCCGATTATCTTTTTACTGAAAGACTTCAGCAATGTATCTAAATAAGCAATATTATACAACGCATCTCAATATTTTAGAAAGTTCTCCCATGATTCAGTTTGGTGTGAAAGGGTCAGTTGTTCTTTATTGTTGCTGATGGCAACCAGGGGTCACCATGTCTATAACACAAATATAGATGTTTTATTTACTATCAATACCATGAGAGAACATACACATGAGATTTATATGGAATGTTGAAGAAAATTGAAATAATAAGTTTTCATTGGGAACTATTTTGCCTCACAGTTCCCATGTATCCCTCCACCATGAATGGACTTTAAGACTAAAACCTAAAATCATACAACCTTCTTCCAGACACCAGGCAGTGTTGTGGTTCATGTAATGTTCTGTGAGGGTGCTGTTAGAGGTGCACATCTGGTTCATGACTCAAGCACTGAACTATTCTAACTTTTCTCTAGAACAGAGCATTTTACACCAAACCATTCTGAATGGCTGTTTAACCTTTAAATTATGTGGTAAATTGGAGAAAGTATCTTTAAGTACACCTTATCAGTTCAGTATTAGTTTGCAATTAGTAACAGTTCTATGAGTACATGCTTATACATGTGTTATGTTGGTAGACTCCAAATATAATGCTTTTAAGTGGACACCAGTGGTGCGCTCCTGTTTAGGGCTGCTGTTGTTATTGTTGATGTTGGTATTTGGAATCAATGAGGTGTAAATGGTATTGGTGCATCTCTACTGTTAATCATTAAAGCGCCTGTATGGTTTTTTTTTTCCTTTTTTTTAAAAATGCTGATAACATTAACAATGGCCCGAGATTGTCCAGAATGCCCCGCTCTCAGCGATCATACATGAAGTTCATTTGCACTCTGAAGCTCAACATGGAAGTTACAGAAGAATGTGTTGTCTTTTTTAGCTTTGCTGTCAAAAAGCGCATTTCACAGCGCAAATTACATCCAGGTTCTAGCTTATCTTCAGTACTCCCCCCCACTTTCTTTTGCTTCTTTTCCCCTCTTTTAGCAGCTTTGCTGGGATGTTTAGACTTGGAGTACATTGTTGTTTTTTGCTGACTCTGAAGCTAATAAGCTTTTCTATAAAGGAATATCTCTAGCCTGGTTACCAGAGTGCTGGTTCTTTAACTGGCAGTAGATCCTACTAACAACAAGGCAACTAAGCAGAAATATTCGCATTTGGATCGGTTTTATTATTTTTATTTTATTGTAATTATGAAATGGTGGATGCATAAATATGCAACATTCGGCTGATATATGGGGACTAGGCTTGTTAGGTGGTGATGGTTTGTGTTTGTTTTTTGCTGCCAGGCTTATAAATTTGGTTTATGATTTTTGACTTGTTTTATGGACATTTCCATGTTGGTTTTTGGTTTTGTGACAATTCATTTTAACAGTCAAGCTGAATTGTCAATAAATTGTTAATTAAAATAGTTTTAAGTGTATTTTTGTATTGCTTTGACTAACTTCTTTTCACTAGAAACTAACTGTATGGACACACTAATACAGAGTTAGCTAGTGCATTTAAAAAGAGATTTCAGCATAAAAATGTAATGTGTTGTGTTCAGTGTTCTGTAGTAGCACTATTTCCCTCAGTCTCACCAGTTTGACAGAATTCATGATTTTAATATACGTTGTGTTTCTGCCCATAATTGTCCTCTCACTGCCTTCCTCAGGATGCATTACAAACAAATATGTTTACATGGTTTTATAGATTGATGGAGTACACACTGTATATGGTCCTATAGAAAAAAGGGTCTCTGATCCAGTCTCACTGTAGAGTTGTGGTCACCAGAGTTGAGTTTTACTCTGTGTCTAACATGTTGCCCCACACTTTACCTGAGACTGATGCACCAATGCAGGACTTTTGAATAAGGAGCTGGAGCAGGTGAAGTGGCCAGTGGCTGGCACAGTGTGTACATCTATGTAGAGTAAAAAATGAAGGACACAATAAACATAATAATTAAACTAACTTAATCCTTCCTTTTTAGGCAACTATAAATTGCCCTACAACATTACATCCAACATAAGAGAACTAGGACAACTTCTAAGGTTGTTGGTAGAAGCTGATTCTGCAGTTAATTGCTACTTCTCTCCTGTTGAAGGTCATAGAAATTCACAATCCTTGTACCGCAGGCCACTGTGCAGCTACGAAACATAAAAAAATAAACATTTGATGTGTCAAAGTTAACTGGTTAAGAGGTGGGTAGTAAGTAGTACCATCACTTAAGCAAATGCGCTTCAATAAAATATTGATGTATTTGTACTCTGTATTGAATTTTCTAATAGTACTAATACTTGTGCTCATGTACATTTTATTGCCAGTATTCACTCACCCATCCAAACCATTGAATTTAAGCGTTCCAAACGCTTCCATGGCCACGTGTGTAAAAACTGAGCACCTAGGCATGCAGACTGCTTCTACAAACATTTGTAAATGAATGGGTTGCTCTTAGGAGCTCAGTTCATTCCAGCGTGGTACCATGATAGGATTCCACCTGTGCAACAAGTCAGTGAAATTTCCTTCCTACTAAATATTTCACAGTCAAAGGTCTGGGGTATTATAACAAAGTGGAAGCAATTGGAAACGACAGCAACTCAGCTACAAAGTAGCAGGCCACGTCACGGGGTCAGTGGATGCTGAGGTTGCCAGCGTGCCAACTTTCTGCTGAGTCAATACTACAGACTTCAAGTGGCCTTAGATCAGCTTAAGAACAGTGCAGAGAGAGCTCCATGAAATTGGTTTCTATGGCTAAGCAGCTGCATCCAAGCGTTACATCACAAAGCGCAATGCAAAGAGTTGGACGCAGTGGTGTAAAGCACGACGCCATTGTACTCTAGAGTAGTTCTCCGGAGTGACGAATCACGCTTCTCCGTCTGGCAATCTGATGGATGAGTCTGGGTTTGGTGGTTGCCAGGAGAATGGTACTTGTCTGACTGCACTGTGCCAAGTGTCAAATTTGGTGGAGGGAGGATTATGGTGTGCGGTTGTTTTTCAGGGGTTGGGCAATTTCATGCTTCCATCTTTGTGGGAACAGTTTAAGGATTCCCAATTAACATTCTAAACCTTGTGGAAAGCCTCCTCAGAAAAGTTGAAAATGTTATAGCTGCAAAGGGTGGGCCAACATCATATTAAACACTAAGGATTAAGAATAGAGTTCACTTAAGTTCACATGCATGTAATGGCAAATGAGCAACTACTTTTGGCAATACAGTGTATAATTTGCAAGTACATTTACAGTTACATTTTAGCTGTTCATATTTAGTTACTTTCCTTTTTTGTGTTTAATTTCATTTAGTTAGCTGCTGTGTGATCGGTCATATACGGACTTTGAAGCTTTAATATTTTATTTTAGACCCGAATAAATAAATAAATATATAAATGAATAAATAAAAAAATACGAAAAACAAACTTTTTATGCTGTTAGATTTACCAAGAAGTTCCAGTGCAGCTCTATAATTTACTCAGTATTAAGTAGTTTGATAATTTCTAAAGTATAACAACACTAAAGCCTTCCATGATTATAAAATGTGTGTGGACTTGGGACAGATCCTATTTTAGTTTGATCTGAATTAGAAGCCAATCATTTATCAAAAGCAAAATCTCATGGGCTCTGTAGCCCAGGCTAGTATGACTGGACCACAGAGGATAATTAAATAAATAATTGGAACTTGTTGCCATTGGGAATTTCTGCTTTTCTAATGTAGAATAATCTCCAGGACGTAGATGTAGATAAGCCAACAACAATCATGGAAGTGAAGCAACTAGGGCCTAAATAATAGAAAGGCCTGGTTAGCCTTTCTACACAAAGAGCCTGTTGGATTGTGGACGACGCAGTTTGTTTGCTGGGAATGTGCGTTCATATTATATATTAACCTTAGCAAAGGAGCTCAAGAAAAATGACCTCTTTTTGGTCATTAAAGCTGTTATAATAACTATTAAAATTCAACGAAATTAGCATTGGGATGTTGCGTCCCAAAAGATAATTTTAGGTGAAAACTGTGAAACCATATAACCGCGAATATTCTTTATCGTCAAATATAAACACGTCCAGATGATATATGAGCTACATTTCCCTCTGTACGAGTACATTTAGACGGAAATCCGCAGGTCAGCAGCGTATGCTAGTTCACCCTTCCGGACTACATTGCCCATAATGAACCGCGCTGCTACGCGGAAATCTCGATGACAACTTCCGGAAAGTGGATAACCGCGTTGCTAGCGGACTGAGCTCCGGTCACAGACTTATAGCCGTCATAGTAATCGTCAGTAGCGCGGTCAGAGAGGGAGAATGCCCGGCGCGGATAAGGAGACGGACCTGTGCGAGCGGATCGAGGCCTTTCTGGCGGAGCTGAAACGCGGGGGTCGTGGCTCTGGAGAGACCGCCCGCAGCACGGCGGCGCTGCTGCGCAGGATCACCGCGCAGGCGCGCTGGAGCAGCGCAGGTCTGTAACAACCAGCACAAAATACAACAAAACAACGACAATAAAGCCGCACTTTTACTCTTAATGCACACACAGGCAGCCAGATAACCTCAGCTGAGAAGTCAGGCCGTGTCCGCCAGATGACCTCAGTTTTGGCCTAAATGATGCAATGTATTGAAAGTCTGGTTGCTATTTCAGAATACAGCCACATATTCACTTACTCACTGGTGTGAGGACTGTTTGTCCCATCCTGTTTTTGAACGGACGGGAGTTTGTAGCCATATTAATCAATCCCAAAGTCAGGTCTGTCTTAACAGAAGGCAAGGTAATATCAGGGACATTCTTGCTGACCTCACTTTTAGCCTGCAGTTTTTAGTAACTGTTGGGGGATTTCAAAGCCTGAAAACTTGCATCAGCGGTTTTGTTCTGTCTATAAAAATAGAATTGTCAGAGAAAGCTAGATTTTCCAGTAATAAGCTAAAATGTGAGGACTCTTTCTGACTCCTCTTCCTATTGTAGAAATGGTAGTGGACTTCAGATGCACCCCCCACATCAACAACTCAGTGGTTTCCACTGTGGACTCACTCAAGTCCTTGGGCACTACTATATCCAGGCACCTGAAGTGGGAGAGAAACACTGTCTTCTTATCCAAGAAAGCACAGCTAAGAATGTTCTTCCTGAGACAACTGAAGAAATTCAATCTGACGCAGACTCTGATGATCCAGTTTTACAAAGCAATCATTGAGTCTATCCTCACATCATCCATAACCATCTTGTTTGGTTCCTTCACCTCACAAGAACAAGCCAAACTGCAGCGCATAATCAGGACAGCAGAATGGATCATTGGATGCAACCTGCCAGCGCTTCATGACAGCTACACCACAGGGTAAGGAAACGTGGCGGTAAAACACCAGCTGACCCCTCTGATCCTGGACATCACACCTTCAAGACACTTCCCTCTGGCGGAAGACTCAGGACCATCAAGCCCAGCATAACCAGACATGCTAACAGCTATTTCCTCAGAGCTGTTAGTCTCATTAACCACAGTGGTCACCCCGAACTTCAAACGCATACCTGAACTGAATCTCACTGTATTACAGTACAACTCCTTTGTAATATACTGCTTATTTGTACAGCTGTAGAGATTCTGTAAATAATAGCTTTTATAATATATGTCTACTCACTTCTGTGTAGAATATCTTTACACATATTAGCACAGATTTTGATATCTGTTCGGCAAAGCATTGTCACACTCATTAGCACCTTTCCTGGCTCTTTAATACTCTTGTTTTTATTTATTATTTATTGTATTTGCCTTTCTCTTAGTGTAATATTGTTTTTGTTACATGTCATACATTGATAAGGCAAGATTTTTCACTTTGCCCAATGGGATAAAGTAAAAGGTTATTTCAGTTGACCACACTGGCCTAAATGGTGCAATTTATTAAGATAAGAAAATTCTCTGCTATCCAGAGTCCTGTTAGACGAAGGCAGGATTTCTTTGTTAGCCGGACAGATCAAAAGTCCAAACTTTCTAATAGAAGACAAGGTCAGGGACATTCTAGCTGATCTTACTTTAGGCCTCAATGATGCAGTCTTTTGGGGGAAAAAACCCAGCGTGTTTCACAATAGACAGTGGTCAAACCAAACAGTGACGACTGTTTCTGACCCCTTTTTTATTGGATGAGACAGGAGTTCTCAGTTAGGAGAAGAGAAAAGGTCAAGGACATTCCAGGTGACCTCACTTTTGGACTAAATTATGTGACTCTTTGAGAATGCCATTATGTATTTTATTGTTTTTGTGTTTGTGCAGGTGATCTGATGGAGATTATCCGTAAAGAAGGCAGAAGGATGACTGCCGCTCAGCCCTCAGAGACCACTGTGGGCAATATGGTCCGCCGCGTACTCAAAATCATTAGAGAGGAATATGCAAGGTAGCTCTGATTGGCCTTCTTCAGGTTTAAGTCGTCTGAATGATCAGCTTTATTTGTGTGCAAACAAGCGTCTACTCTGCCAATTTACATGTCATACGCATAAGATGCCCCAGCGCGTGGACATCATTTACATATCATTTACATGGAACACACCCTAATTCATGCAGGTGTTGCCTTGAGGAAATAAAAGGAAATCCAGCACTAGGTTATGGGCAGAATAAGAAAGGAATGAAGGGATGTTTCAAAGTGAGGTTAAGTGAAGTCTACAGGTGCTGCATGCAGCAATATTTGACTGGTACCCTTGAAAGTATCAAGGGTACCAGTCTGGTACCCTTGAAAGTGTATAAAAAGAAAGTAAGATGAGTGATCATCTTCATCATCACCACCACCACAACTATAATGCTCTTACATCATCACAAACTCCACACAGTCATTCTGACCGATTGTAATAATCACATGACGTGTAGGGGGCAATGTGGCTACTATTGCTTAATTTAAAAAGTACTCAATTATGTTCATATGAGCTACATCCTCTACCCTATACCCACTGCAATGCTACTGTTTTCCTTTAGGTCCCGTGGCAGCAGTGAGGAGGCGGATCAGCAAGAGTCTCTTCACAAGCTGCTGACATCTGGCGGCTCCAGCGAGGAAAACTTCAGGCAACACTTCGCTCCCCTCAAAGCCAATGTCATTGAAGCCATAAATGAGCTTCTCACTGAGCTGGGTAAGACCACGTTACATCAGATAGCCCACCGAAACTGCAGACGCTAACACTCAGGAGTGAAGAATGCACCAATAGATAATGATAAACCAATAAATAAAAATATACACTGTTGCTGGAAAAACACCTTGCATCTCCACAACAATAACTTTAGGGTTAGGCATATATAACAGAATTATACTGCAAGAGGTTTAGCGTATTTCTATTGGTCCATTATTTATGTAATAACACAATGTAAAGTACAAATGACTTGTTTAAATTATGCAAAAACAAATGTACATGTAAACTGATTATAATATGATGTTTCCTAAAAGTAAGTAGTTGTTAAATATGTTAGATATAGATTATTTAAGATGAATTATATTGAATAAACTAGAGATGGACCGCTCAGTGTTTTTGAGGCCAATTCCGATCGCCGACCACCTTTCAGTGCCCGATTGTGGGTGGGGCTATATGCCACGGCAGGCTACATGCAATTATTAGCAAGTCATGAAACATGGTTATCTAGCGCTATAAACTCGATCACTTGGGTTGTGATTCTTTTAGCTTTTTGGCTGTTGCTGCTGTACATTTTGTACCGCTCAAATGTGGTCTGCACAGTTTTCTGGGTTATTTGTTTTTTGCTAGCTGCCTTTGCTAGCTCTGCTGTTTGTTGATACTCACTGTACTCAGCTGCGTACTCAGTGCCATATCAGATTAGTAGTGTTAAATGTGTTTGTCTTGGTTTCCCCATGAGACACGCATTGATTTTACACATTTTACAAAATGCCCTGGATGAGTCTGTGTCACATACTGCCAGATGGACGACATGTTTTCTATCCGCACATGCAGTAAACACCACAAACTGTTCTCGTGAGGCTGGTGTTTTAGTTTGTTGAAAATGAAAGGGTATGTATTTCCATCTAGTGGTTCAGATAGGAATTGCTGGGACCTGGTCGAACAGGGTTTCACGGAGGGCTCCTCTTCCTGGATAAAACGCTAGCTGGAAATACAGAATTTTGGCTCATTTTTTAATGCCATCGATAAGCTATCAGGATTGACTGAATTGGACAAATATTCTCTAGAAGAAACATTTTTTATTTTGTTTTATTCTGTTGTTAATCCTGGCCAAAAACTCCATAACATCAGTAGACATCGGCACTGCTTGCTCTAGTTTGTTGCAGTTTTCTTCTTACATTTAAATTCTGTAAATATTGCTGTTCATTAAAGGATTCATTTGTCTTTTTGTCACTAGAGGGCACCACAGACAACATCGCCATGCAGGCTCTGGAACACATCCACTCTAATGAAGTTATCATGACCATTGGCCGCTCGCGCACTGTGGAGGCTTTCCTGAAGGACGCAGCGCGGAAACGCAAATTCCACGTTATTGTTGCAGAGTGTGCCCCCTTCTGTCAGGTACCCGTCATTACATCATCAGATGTTAATGTTCTTCTTTTTTTAACTACTGTAACAGTACCTTCTTTTAGTAACAGTGACAAATAGACCACGCTATATTTATTTAATTTTATTTAGTATGTGAGAGGATTATATATATATACTTTTACATTTACATGTTTTTCTGTCCATCTTTCCACTGTGAGAAGACAACTTAGAGCTATGGGTCTGAAATTATGTGCAGCTGTTTAAGAAGCTTCTCTGAGCAAAGGAAACACATCAAACAAAGAAGCTGCTGGTGTTTTCAGAAAAATGGACTGACCACCCCAGAGTTCAGACCTCAGCATCACTGAATGTGTTTGGGTATTCCAGATGGTTACTAAGGTGGTAGCTAGACGGTTGCTATGGTGTTACAGTTGGTTTCTAAGGTGTCTTCTGGTCTAAGGTGCTTTTGCTATGGTATCCCATGTGGTTGCGAAGGTCTTGATATGGTAGTAGTATTACTGGAGGGTGCCTCTTGGTCGAAATGAAAGTGAGTCTCCTAAAAAGAGTGGCCGCTGTAATGAAGGTAAAGAGTGACACACTAACCACTCCAACACCTCATATTATATCTGTGTGGTTTTTTTTGTTTGTTTTTTTTAAATCCCTTACTTAATATTAGTGGAAAAATAGTGAAAAATTACAGTTTTAATTAATGATAATGGCTCTGGTGCTCTGTTTGTCCTCTGCAGGGACATGAAATGGCTACCAGTCTCTCTAAAGACGGAATCGAGACCACAGTGATTCCTGATGCCGCCATATTCGCTGTGATGTCCAGAGTCAATAAGGTAAGAAACATTAAGCACTTCTCAGTGAGAACAAATTACTCAATATACACTGTTCAAAAGAGTCACTTCTTATGTTAATATGCTTCATTCCTATGTTGAAATAACTTGCACCATGTAGAATTCTACATTATAGACACTAAACTTCTCATTTTTGTGAACACCAAGAGGTGTATGTAATTAATGCCAGGTTAATTGAAAAATATTATCTACTTTGTTAGCTTGACAGGTTTCAGATAATATGAATCTGTAAATAATGTAGAAATGATGGATGATTACAGAATAATAAGCAAAGGTGTAGAAGATTCTACAGTAACTTAGAGAACATCCAAAATGAATTTCTAATAATATCAACATCCAAAAAAAGTTTCAAAAATAATATCAGCAATTAGGTTCTAATAAATTGTTGGAAATGAAGTTAAAATAAATGTCAATAAATAAAATGAATGAAACGTTTAAAGTTCTAGTACAGTTGATATCTAGAATGAAGCTGAGAAGGAAAATAGCTGTCATCACAAATAAAAAAAGGGGTGAGGAAAAAAATTTTGTAAATAGATAGTCAGATAATAGATAGCATGTTATTGATCAGTTAATATTTTACTTGACCTGAAACACTTTAAATGTTAAAATTTACAGGCTTATATGTAGGGGTGTAAAAACATATCTTATATCGGGATATTATGTTTCGTGATACTGTATCAACAATACAATAAAAGACAATAAATCAGTGTGTGTTGTGTTTAAACCTCTGACCACTAGATGGCAGTGTTGTAATCCATTTTCAGCTCCACTCCAACATTAACAAAAAGCACAAGTGTGCAATGCTATTATGAGCATTGACCAACCTGTTCATATAGTGGTGTGTTTTAAAAGTAAGATTTTAAAAATCGCAATATATCGCTTTTCTTGCAATATCGCAATATATTGAATTCGTATTGTATCGTCAGATTCTTGCCAATACACAACCCTACTTATTTGTAGGTAGATCTATTATTTTGAGATGTAACAATTTATTTGAAATGTAGTACATATTTACATTTAGGATATAATATTTAAATCTACATTTCATGATTTATTATTGCACAGTGTCAGTGCCCAACAAAACCCAGATGAACTATCACATTTAGACAAACTGTATAAGTGCCCTAAGATAATCAGAAATAACATCTGTGATGTTTTTCCCTTTTTTGGAAATGTAATGATGAATATTGGGATGTAAGTGTTTGGGCAGTAGTGTTGGCGTTAAGTGTACAGTAGTGATAATGTAAGTATAAAATTGTTTTGCTCCTCCTACCATGTTTATATCCACTTCCTGTTCAGGTGATTATTGGTACTCAGACGGTTTTAGCTAATGGAGGACTGAGAGCAGTGAACGGAACCCACACACTCGCACTTGCAGCCAAACACCACTCTACTCCGCTCATTGTCTGCGCTCCGATGTTCAAACTCTCACCCCAGGTACAGAAACAGCCACCTTCAGACCCTTTAAATCTTCACCAAGAGCAATGGAAACTTCTTCCCCATCAATTAGCTTGGTTCTCCCTGCATACCTAAATCATCAGCCTGAACCCACATGAAGGTGTTCAGTATATGTAACAGATTTGATTATGTGTTTTTAGGCACTACTTATGTGGGGAAATTTTGCGTGCTATAGATTTCTGGCCAAACTCTGTAACCCACAACTTTAGCACAGACGCTCGCTATAGAGTCTCCAGCAGTTACAGTGATCAGAGTTAACAATGTTTATACAGTCATACAAATACAGTGAGAATCTTACTGAACCACAATAACCCCTGTATTTATTTATTTATTTTTTGGATTCAAGTTTCCTAATGAAGAGGACACGTTCCACAAGTTCGTTTCACCACATGAAGTGCTTCCTTTTACTGAAGGTAATGCTACGACCAGTCAACATTTATTCTGCTTGACATTTTCTTGGCAAAAATGTTCATGTTGATATTTTGTTCTGATATCAGGAGAAGAAAAATGTTCTTAACTTTTATTAATTATAGGAAAATTCCAGTAATTAAAAAACTAACTTACTATCAAAACCACCAGTGAACCTACATGTGTCTTCTGGGTTTTATATGGAGTGTTATTGGTTGTAAAAAAGTGAACAATCTGAAACTAATAATGATAACAATAGATATAAGATAATAAGCTTTCTTCGCACACTGTTTTGCCCTGCATGTAGCCCTGCACCTTGAAAAACTTTGTCAAGATCTTCTCAAAACTTTCTATAACATCAGGCAGTGTATTTATAACCATTTTGTTCATATAACTTTCTGTGAGGTAGCTTTTCCTTTGTAAGTCAACAATATACAGTAACATGAAATATGAAATCTTTAATGAAAGTTTCACAATTTTTATTAATTATATTTAATTTTATTAAATGTATTTATTAAAGCTTTCATAAGAGCTGCTCTGTACATGATGGTGATTATTGACAAACTATTTTTCTTTCTTTAAACTTTAATTTACACATGCCTTGTTTCAATACCTCAAGAAGACAACTGCCAAGTTTTTGTATTTAAATGTTTCGAATAAGCAAATGCCTCTCTATTACACTGGACTAACTAATGAATTTGTCCTACAGTTGATAAAACCTTAATAGTAGTTGAGTAATTGTAGTGTGTGTGTGTGTGTGTGTGTGTGTGTGTAGTTATATAATGTTATTGTAGGAAATATACATGTGCTAATATAAAACTGTGCTACTAAAAGAGGTTATATTTAATCCAAGTATTCTGACCAGTTTGATTTTCCTGTGTTCTCAGGTGAAGTCCTGTCAAAGGTGAATGCTCACTGTCCAGTGTTTGATTACGTTCCTCCTGAATTAATCACGCTGTTTATTTCCAACATTGGTGGAAATGCCCCGTCCTACACCTACCGGCTGATGAGTGAACTGTACCACCCAGAGGACCATGAGCTGTAAATGATTCAATAAATATTTCACGCACTACCAAACGCCCTGTGTGCTTTATTTCCCCAACATGAACCTCTGGTTTTTACACTGTTACCACACATCCTGCTTCTCAACTCTTACTCACATTTATACACTAACAGAGCATTTCAGGAATTTTTAACACAGAATTAAGCCAAGGTGTATGAAATGTCTAAAGTTTACTTTTGTAAATTTAGCATTGGCTACAACAAGGCTAGTGCAGCATAGATGCGCTGGGTTTGATTTCCCAGCTGAGCGAACAGGCAACTTTCTGTGTGTAGTTTGAATGTTTTTCCTGTGACTGTGTGTTTCCACCCACAGTCTACAGCCATGCAGTCAGGCAAACTGGAGATTGCCCCTAGATCTGCGTGTGTGTGTGTATCTGCCCTGTGATGGACTGTTGATCTGGCCAGTGTGTATCCTGCTGTCTAGTACACCCTGCGACTCAGAAGGATAAGCTGTTCAGAGGATGAGTGAGGAAGTGAGCTACAAGGCTGATTTAGTTAACAAGTATTGGAAGTTTGCCACCAATTAGCATGATGCGAACTGAATGCCTAAATCATGACACGCTTGCCTCAAACAGTGGAGTTTTAAGAAATCACAATAAGAAATCTAGCACCAACACAAAACAAGATATAGTCTGCTCTTTCGAGACGTTTTTTCTATTTATCTTGTACAACCATGTGTTTTATCAAACTATGCCCTTTCATTCATTTTAAAATACAACAAATAGGATTACACATTTTAATAAATATGTATGACATTTTTGGCTAAAAATGTGAATAGTTCTTATTACAAGTGCTCAATGTTTCCACACTGAGCAGCGTGCCGCTGGGCTTACGGATCACGCACATACCCAGGTGGAAGAAAAAGTAGTTCCAACCTGCCGCATGCCATTCAGACAAGATCTCAGTAGTTTAGTTACTTTCCACTGTGTTCCTGTTAATCATATACATTACCTCAACTGATTTAAGTATTAAAAGTATCGATATTTTGATTTGAGAATCGATTTTAGAGCATAAAGATCTGGTATCTGAGGTATCGATATTTCAGATATTTTGTATATCAGTCACTCAGTGTGAAGACACAATGGCAGAGCATAAACATGTGTGGAGCTATTTCAGCTATTTCAGCTCCACACACAGCCAAGACGAGATTTGTGACGTTTGTGGGAAAAACGGTGAGGAGCTGTAGCAACACCACAAATGAGTATAAACACATGAAACAGTACGAAAAAGAGAACCCCTCAGTCGGTGTCGCTAAATATAATAAATCTTGTGTTAACCGTGAAAGAGACACTATCCACTCCTTTAAAGTTTGTAAACAAGCAACAAGAGGTTAGTGTTTTCCCATTGGCGCAGCAGCCTTGCGCTAGCACTACGCTAGCAACAGCTATAGTTAAACGATTATTTCTCTTTAGGCACTTTATAAATATCCCGCTTATATGTTTATAGATGCTCAAATTATTATTCATCTGGCAACGAGCTGTTACAGATTTCTATCTGGATCACATCCTTTTATTTATGAAATAAGAGACAGCAAAGACTGCAGGCTACTATAGATTCGGCTCTGGTATTAAGTTTGTATTATTTTTGTACGAAAATAACAGCAATACAAATAAACCATACTATAATAATTATAATAATTAATAATAATAATAATAATAATAATAATAATAATAATAATAATAATAATAATGTGTTAAATATTAATATCACATACGATTTCTATTGTTCTTTTTTCATTATAAAATATGGCTATTATTAATAATCATATAAATACAGTTGTAATTATAACAAATAGCTCATATCTGCTACATGTAGGTAGGGTATAATTAGACTTTATTTTATTTCACGTAGGTTATTCCCCCATCTTTATCGGTATTGGTATCGGTGATACTTGCCCTGTAATTACTAGGTATCGGATCATACCAAATTTTGCAGAATCGCACACCACTAGTTTGAACAAAGGGGCATTGTGGGTAAATTTTCCAAAGGCTTATACATATGTTCATCGGCGTAGGAAGAGGGGGGGCGTGTCCCACGCAATATCAGAAACGTGGATTTGTCCCACCCAAAAATTAAACCACAGAAAAGACGATTTATTTTAAAAGCGCGTTTTGGCAGCCTTCGCAATTCACGCACGGTTTTTGTTAGTAACTGGCTCTGGTTGTTGTGGGTATTTTACGTTGTTAAGGCTTGTGTTGAGATGCCTGTTCAGAAATATCCTGCAATCAGCGGCTTCACTGACCCGAGCTCTCGCCTCGCTGGAGCGTCGGGTAGCTCACGCCAGCTTTAAACGCGAGGTCAGTGATGATAGCAATGAACAGCAAAGGCGACAATATATCGCGACCAAGTAAACATGCCAGATGCAGGAATCTTACTAATTTCGGAGATTTATTGAACTCGCTCAAAATACCAGCTCTTTTAAAAAGAAAACGAGCACTGGGAGCGTGCCCAAGATGCGGAGAGCTAATAACCCAGCGCCAGCTGCTATTGGGGCGATGCTACAATATACTGCAATAAAACCGGCTTTTGTATAATGTGTTGTTATGGTAACAGACGAAACGTAAAGTTACATTACTCTCTGGTCACGTCCCAAACTGCAGACTGGTACTACACTAAATGCCATCGTTAGAAGAGCTTTCAGTAGTGCAGTATGTAATTTTCCAGAGGGTGCTGTTTGGGACACAACCTTACTGTTAACCTTGTCTAGTCAGAAAACCTTAAGATATATTTCTTTGTCATTTCATTTCAGTATTATGCCACCAAAGAAAAAAAAACTTTTTGATTATATATGTATATAATCCAGGCCTTACATGTATAATTTAAAAGTTTTCTTTCATATGATGTGGAGTATCTTGTTTAGTTTGTAAAGTGAGCTTTAATTGGATTTATATAATAATAAACCGAAATACAGATAATGTTGGGTTTTATTTATTTACAACTTACTGTAAATTCACAAATGTTGTTCTAAGTCTCTGTACATACAGTGATTTACTACCTTACCTACAGTGGAATCAGCTCATAGGAAATATTTTAGAGGATAGGGTGGGCTTTGATTCATATTAGCAAATTGGAGTAGAACATTAAGACCATACACACGATTCTCCTTCACCGGCTACAGCATGCCTGATTCAGCTCATATAAATTAATTAACAGAAACAAACAAAAAGATAACAGCACACAGAGATCCGTGGGAGAATCATTTAATGCACTAGCAACATACTCTAAAGAGTTCAGTAAGTTACAAAAAGACAGTGCCAGTTCTTTTAAAAAATGATTCAAAAATACAACCAAAAACACAATTTAAAACCAGAATGAACATATCCTAAAACAAAGAAAAAACCTGAGGTTTGGGCCAAAACGCTGCAGAAATGTTCAGGCTCATGTTAAAAGAAAACCAATGGAGTTCTCCTGCTTTCTTGGTTAACTGCAGAAAAAAAGGAAAATAATAATCTGAGGTTAATACAAGTGGTTCATCTATGGAACTAAGATCATTATTTACTACAGTGTTTTAAAGGCTAGTCTTTATCAGTGGTATCTTAAGTGTACACCACAATCAATTCCCCAAAAAACAAAGGAGCTGTTTACTCCAACACACTTACAATACATTTCAGTGGGCAGCGGCTGAATTGAATCAGTAAATGTTTGTGCAAATGTGTATTGCTTTTATTTTATTTATTTATTTTTAAAAATCTTTTTAGGAAAGTGAAAGTAATCAGAACTGCTATTTTGCGTTTGTTATCGTCTGATTTTCGTCATGGAAAAAAAGGTTTGTTGACGAAAACTATGACGAAAATAGTTTGTCAACGAAATTAACACTGTTATGCAGAAATTCTGAAAAATGTGTGAAATCTTTCTATTAGCTGAGCTTATACAGCTACTGTTTAAATAATACTAGTGGGATACAGTGTTCAGCTCCAGAGCACTCCTGGTGAGTCAGCATGTTACCCTGTTTGTGTTTTAGTCCACTTCAGCGCGTGTCTGGGTGGAACAGAAGCTGATGGATGGTAGAAGGTGCATCCTGCACGTTTACAGTGTGCTGCAAACCTACAAGGCTACAAATAAATAAAGCAACAGATGAATAAGCATCAGGGTTGTTATTGACCCAGAACTGTCATGTATAATATATGGATTAGATTATTAATATTAATCCAGTAACTCATTCTGTAGCTCTTTAGCCCCATACAAACTGGATCATGAGTAAATTCTACATTTCTATAAAAGTCAGAATAAACTTACTTTTGGATGGTAGAAGGTGCAGTCCATTTTCTTACAGTCAGGGAAGAAACGGCACACACTGCTGGACTGAGGTGGTACTGCAGGCAGACGCAACAGACAATTATTTTACATTACTCTTTACATTAGTGGTCTTTCACTCAAGATCTTTCTTCCCCTCAACTCTCAGATGAGTCCCAGACTTACAAGTATACTGTAACATATTGGAAAGTATTTAAGAGATGTCATATGTACCGTCATATGTTAATTTTCAGAGACCCTCCAGAATTTTGATTTTGTGTCATTTTAAAAAAAAGGTCCAAGAGGTTAATTAGGAGGTCCTGTACCTCGCAGGTACACCTTGTACATACTGTTGCGTATGTTGTTGGTACAACACCTCCCAACCCCAATTTAGTAAATTTACAGGGAAAGGTGAAAAAAACATCCACGGACCCAGACATTTTCCCAAGTAATTTTTGGGCCATTATCACGTTAGTTTATTGAATAAACAGACCTGGTCTGGCTGGCTGGATGAGCGCCCTGCGGCTGACATGCGTGTATGGACAGTCCTGTTTGGAGCACTTGGCGTCGTATTTGCAGTTTGGATGGATAAACAGGCACTTCTCTCCAAACACACAACTGGGAAACGTCCTGAAACACACATCAACCACTGAGTACTAACTCTACACAATAACATCTTCAAACATTTAACCTAATTTTCTGTATTCCTTAAACTAAAAATGTTAAATGGTAAATTGGTTAATTGTAGAAACTGTAGATTTCTAAAGAAGTCGTGATCGGAACCAGTAATCATGTCTACAACACAAATATAAACATTTATTATCTAAAACCACCAATAAGTTTTATATGCAATGTTGACAAGAATAAAATCTGAACATAATACATTTTCTTTCTAATTTTCAGTAAGGGAGCTATTAAAAGGTGGACGTCTCTTTCCATCACCACCATTATGAATGATTCTGACTCCAAGTTTCTCTAGAACACAACACTTCACACCAAACCACTCTGAATTAAATCTTAACCTTTTAATTACATAGGAATTTTGACCAATCAATGGAATTGTCATCTTATCATATGTAAAGTAAGTTTGTGTTATTACTTGCACTGTGTTGTGGGGTGATGGTACACGCAATCGTCTCCACTCTTGCATGCAGGCCAAAACCTGCAGCGTTCCAGAATCTTCTGTCGTTTTGCCTGAATGGGTTCCACCTCCATCTCCATCTCATCAATTTCCTCCATTCCTCTATCTACACAGAACGTAAGAGAAGATAATAACAAATTTCAAAAGTCAAATTGAGCTGAATAAAAGAGCTGAGCTCCTGCACTAGCTGCAGCTAATCTGTACTGTTTATTATACTTTAAATCAAACTATTTACTATTATTTAATTAGTCAACTATTCCACTATCAGTCAAGTTCTGTCAGTGACAAGCAACTTCTTAAAACCCAAATTATAAAGCACTTGCAGACCTGCCAACCTTTGCGCATTTGGCGTAGCAGATACGCATTTAGACATCAAACTACGCTGCTACGATTTGTCACTTCAAAATACGTGAAAAGTCATTGATGGCTTTAAGTTCAACTGTCTCTGCTTTTGCACTCTAGGCAAAAAAAAGCGCTGTTGGGGGAAAAAAAAGACATTGCCCAATAAAAATATAAACTTGCAAGTTTTAACAATTTGCGCGTGTAAATATCCCTCCCGCAAGCATAAATGTGAAACTCGTGAGCACAGAAAGCAGTCCTGCGTGTGTGTTTATCATCATTTCGCGCTTAAACCGCCTTTTTTCATTCTCGACTCGATAGTTGTCCTCGCGTGCCATGTGAATCACCTTCGACTGCTTTCTGTGCTCGAGTATTGGATTGGGGTGGTTTTGTTTTTTATGAGCACGCATTCACTGATTCCTGTGGCCCACTTGCCTGTTCCCCCATCTACTTAAACTAGCCGCACGTGAAATGTGTGCAAGCACGGCTATTGTACGCGTCATTGCACGACACCTAAGAAAAAGCCTTTAGTTCACAAGTAAAATTCACAGCTTCATAAAATAACAATTTCTAATACGTAGTCCATAAAGTCAACATAATACTATGTACATATGAATTATGAAGTAATTCTACTGTACAGTTTTTAAGTAAATGGTATTCAATATCACCACCATGTTTAAGTGTATTTTAGTGATAATTGTAAATGAACACATGAAATGATATTAAATGTTCAGATATCAGGGTTTATCCAGGCAATAGTAACATTTTATATTCAAACACAAACTGTTGGTAAAAACACATTGGAACATGTTCCAAAATTTGAAGCGTATGAAACTGAAATATATTGCCTTTTCATTAAAAGAGTTATTGTTTTCTTCATAGTCTCCTTGTATGTTGAATAACTAGATATGGTGGTAAAGTAAGTGATGAGCGAGCATGTGAACTCAATCAATACTGATCAGCAAATGTACCTGACCTCGATGTGCCGCGCCGCCCCACCACAAGAAGCTGCTACTCAAAAAAAAATTTCCAGGGTTGGCAGGTCTGCAGTTGCAAGTCATATTGCCCCCTACATTTCATGTAGATTATTACAATCTTAAATAGAGCGCACTAATGTACATTTTTCTATTAACAGCTTGAACATCTGCAGCCCTCGTTTGTGTGGTGTTTTTTTATTTGTTTTTTTATCTTACCATCTGACGTGAAGTCAGTGTTTAGATTAAGCTGCACTGCAGGTTTGGGTCTGCGTGGTGCTGAAAAGTCAGAGACTGTGTTGTTGAGGGCAGAATCATCAGCATCCATCTCCTGCTCTGTCAGACTGGCCAGTGGACTTGGAACTCCATCTAATGTCACAATGAACTTTGGACTGAGGCTACCCACTGCTTCAGCTTTCTCTCTGAGAGAGAGAGAGAGAGAAAGAGAGAGAGAGAGAGAGAGAATGAAGATGTATTTCAGCACCCACTTTGAATTATTCACTACTTTTAATTAATTAATCAGCACCTAGTTTAAGTTTCTGTGTTATGTTAAAATTATGTATAGAAGACCCACCTGGTCTGAACCATGCGTGGAGCAGAGGGTGGGGTTTCCTCCTGAATTACAGGGTCTAGCCTGGTTCTGATTGGCTGAGCCTGCTCAAGCTCTGGTTTCCTCATGATAAAAGAGCGAGTGTCCAGTGCCTTTAATCGCGCCGCCTCCAACAACTGCAACTCTACAGCAGAAAACAAACAAGAGGAACATGAAGTTGGAGCTTAAAATACCCAACAGGACCCTAACACTTAAGGTTTGTTTACAATCTATAGGTCCTGCATCAGGTTCAAACAGGTTCAAATTGACTAGTATGATAAAAGACTGAAAGCTACAGATGCTAGATACTGAAGTACTGCTTTAAGGCCAGAATTATCCAATAAGAATGTTCCTATAGGACCGTACTGAATTCTGGCTTAACGTTATCTGGCTAAGTGAGAAATTCATTCCATTTTGGTCTCTCACCAAAATCGTTGGTCTGCTCTCTGCTCTCCTCTTCTGGAAGCTCCATCTGCAGCCGGGATGCCAGAGAGCGTGGCTGTGCTACAGTAGAAAAAGAGAAAAAGGTCTTTTAATGTTCACTTTTCCAAATAAAAATTTAAACACAGCTTTGTTTTCAAGGCAGCAGACGTAACGTAACGGTTGGCATTTTGGGGTTAGCATTTATCTAGCACGAACACCACGGTGAAGGGGCCTGGCTAAGAAACCGCTATAAAAGACATCGCAGTCACCTTTGTCCATAGAAGTTGTTGTGAAGTACCTGGTTTTAACACTTAACGCTGCCTCGTGTTCGGAGGCAAGTGTACAGGATTCACGTACAAGACAAAAAGACGTGGTTTCTTATTTCCACCTTAAACAATGCAGCAGTTACATTTAAGAGCCTGTACACTTAAAATAAAACAAAAAAGATTTACAAAAACTTATGATATGGCTCATTATAAGCTTTGGTATAATTTATGCCAGACAATCATTAATCCACATGTTTATCTATATACTGTTTTTGTTTTTATCTCTTCTGCTCATGTACTTCACTTGATAAATTTGGCTCTTGTTGAAAAGTAAAGGCACATACCCAAATAATCAGTCACTGTTAATCTACAAAGCTAGGTTTTCTCAGGCATCTACATACACACATTTGTTCACCAAACCATCACTTTTAAGAGTTGGTGACTGACCACTGTGTCTGCTGTGCTGTGTTTCTTGTGGAAGAAGGGCGTGGAGGTGCTCCTGGACCAATCGGATCGCAGCTCTGTTCATCTCATCGCTTGCCAAACGAGTCCGCGGTGCCACAGGAACAGTCTGCCGCTGGGGAACTGCGTCGTTGGCGTGGGAACACCATGCAAACAAACAAAGTCACAACCACGCAGCAGTATATAATTCAACTCTGAATTAGTGGTACAGAGACGACGATGATTATTATAATTATGATAGAAATTGAGGGTTTGTTGATAGTGAGGAGTGGAAGTGTAACGATGGGATGACATAATGATGTCGCTGTTACAGAATAAGATCAAATCCAGAAAAAAAAAATTAACCAGTTACTCTACATGCATCTTTGTGCCATGTATATATTTAAACAAATGTTCATACAATTATTTAACAAAAAACAAGACATCTCTCTCCTGAGTTTTTTTTTAACAGGAACACATCTGATTTGTGCTTGGCATCAGTAAAACCACAGCATCCAACAGTCTGCTCAAGTTCTGCAGTTAACATGCTATTATGCTGTAACCAGTAGTGCAACAAATTACTTTTAAAAAGTAAATTCATAAATTAATGCAGTACATTTTTAAAGGCCAACATGTAATGGTAGTAATACAGTAAATATTTTAGTAACAACCTCACCACTGGTGTACACTGGCCCCAAAAAGTATTTTAACATTATTTAAACACATCTAAACATCGGTAAAGTGTATTGTTCTTTTAGGTCTGATGGATGGAGAAAGACTGGTGAATGCCATCCAGTCTGCACTAAGGCTTTGGAAAACCTAGAGAAGGTAACCTTAAAGTCTGATTTTTCAATAATTTAATAATAGTTTAATATAATAGTTTAAATTATTATATTATTACATTTTCAATAGTTTAATAATACATCATGAACTGCAGAATGACTGCAGAAGCTTGCCTAATGAAAGAATATTTTACCACAAAGAAAATAAAAGTGTCAAAATCCTTTAAATTTTTCCCCCTATTACAACACATTTTTAAAGGTGTCCAAACACTTATGGGACTGCTGTATGTGAAACTGACTTGTGTAGACGGCAGTGGTAGTCTTGTTGATGGATTCCTGAGCCTCTGAAATGGCCTTTAGGATCAGGTTCTTATTGGCCTGCTTGGCTGGAGGCAGAGATGGCCTGCAAGAACGACAACACAACAAATGGTTCAATTAGGAACCTGAAACACTGACAAAGAGGAACTTTGACCTCTGGACAGAGGAACTGATCATGAATAATTGCTCTAAAGACACTATATACATACATAAACTCTTTTCTGCAGATGCTGATTAAAACTGCTCTAAAATTACAGGAAAATTTCAGGCTTACACACAAGATAAGCTGCACATGTACACTTATGATAACAGTATAAAGTTAACAATGGAGAAAAACATACTTGCGCTCTGGTTTGGATGGCAGTGAAACTCGACTGGCCAGACCATAATCTTCCTCCTCCTCATCATCCTCTAGCTCATCACTTTCCTGGTCCCGCTCATGACCCCTATGAACTCGGACCACCGAGCTGGCCACAGGAGCCTTCCGTTTCCGCGACAAATCCTCCTGCATTCATTTAGACAGACACCTACATTTATCCCCAGTTATACATTCAACCTAACGAGAAACTGTAGAACAATTTACATCACATTGCCTACATTTAGAGAGAGTTATAAATTAAACCTAATGAAAATCTGTAGAACAGTTTAGAATACCTACATTTCGAATAGGTTACTTATTCATAATACTAAAATACAAATTAATTTCTCACCTTGTTGCTTCCCTCTCTGTAGCTCCGCCTATATGATGAGCTTGACCTTTCTTGGCCTCTTGTGAGCTCTGATGACCTGTAGTTGTCTGTGCTCCGCTCTGAGCTGTGACTAGACAGGCCACCAGGCTGCCGTGACCTGTCGGACATGGAGAGTCCTGATAAAGAACGCAGTGGCCCAGATGTTATGGGCTCATCTGTGATTAGGTCATCATCCAGGTCTGGTTTGATGTCGATGATGGCCTCTGCAGAGACTGGCTCAACCAGAGGCTTCACTGCAGAGGTTAATCTGGAGGAAGATTTATCAGAGGAACCACGCCTGAGAGAGAGAGAGAGAGAGAGAGAGAGATCCAAGTCTTTCTTCTTTACTGGCAATATGTATCGTATATGTGTTCTATAGTTTAGAAGAAAAAAGGGCAAAGAAGTAGGACAAGAATGAGTAAAAGGAAAATAAAAATATAAATGAAAAAGGATAAGGGAGGAAAGAAAGAAAATGAACAATGAAGACAACTACGAAAAAATAACAACAAAAAAAGATAAGAACAGACAAAGACAAAATGGAAAAAGAAATAGAACAAAAAAGGAAGGAGGACAAGAGTAAGTAAAAAAAAAAGAAAAAAAAAGAAAAATAAGATGAAAAATGAAAAGAAAATAGGAAACAGAAAGAAGAAAAATGAGCAGAAAAGCACATACTGGGAACGAAAAAGGAGAAGAAAAACAAGAAAAAAGTGAAAAAGTAGAAAAATGCGACTTGAATTAGTTTTACCCACAATTATCTCAATCGACCAAAACCAGCTTCAGTAGTGGATGCAATCCTTTCAGTAACCTAAGACGTTCATCCAATGTAATTAATACCGAATCTACTACCAATACTTTAGAAATAATAGTTGAATGCCAAAAAGGCTTTTCATAGAGTAGAATGGCCCTATCTATTATCCACTCTTGAAAGATTTGGTTTTCACTCTAATTTTGTTTCTTGGACTAAATTGTAATGTGCCCCTGGTGGCCTCTGTGTGTACCAACAATATTTACTCAAAGTATATCTATTTACAGCGAGACATGAGACTGCTCTCTTGTTCACTGTGGTATAGAGCCATTGACAATATCCCTGCGACAGTGACCTGATCTCAAGGATATTTTCGGGGGTGTTGAACACAAGATCTCGCCTTCTTTATGTTTCCAGCATCAGTTCCTCATATTCTCTCGATTTTAGAGTCCTTTGGGAACTCAATTTATAAGCTTAACTTTCAGAAAAGTGAGTGTGGATTTAAATATTTGGGCATATCAGGTGTACGTTTACCTTAATATGCTATTCTAAGCTAATTTTACCCCTCTTTATGAATGCACCAAGGAAGACTTTAGTGGATGGTCCATGCTGCCATTATCTTTAGCGGACCACGTTAACCTAGTCAAGATTACAATTTTACCTCGCTTTCTATATTTATTCTCTAATATACCTGTTGTTATTAGAAAAGGTTTCTTTAACAATCTAGATACTGCTTTTTTTGTGGGGGAATAAGAGGTGTCAGACAAAGAAAGCTTTCTTACAAAGACCCAGGCGGCTGGGTGGGAAGGCTTTCCCAAATTTCTTATTTTACTATTGGGCTTTTAATATCAATAAGACTTTTTAAAAAGTTTTTTGGATGTTGCCATATGACCCCACCCTTTCCACACCAATATGGGTAGTAGCAAAAAGCTCTCTTCACTAAGCTCTTTGATATGCTCTTCTCTCCCCACATCTACAGGGGCCTTTTTCTCTTCTCCTATTCCTGTAATCTCTCACACTTTATAAAAATTTGGTCCCAATTCCAGAAACTCTGGTTTACAGTCAGTTTCAGTCTTGAGTCCAGTTATATAACTGCTTGTTCTCACCATCCTGCTCGGATTTTGCTTCAGTTGTGGTATAAGAACAGAATTAGATGCTTGAAGAATTTGTTTCAAGCATCTAATTAAAAACAAACTCTTTCACTGAACACTCCGGAAGGTTTAAGCTGCCTAAAACCCACTTCACACAAAAAATATTCAGCTCCTTCCCAAGTTTACCTCCATCGTCAACAGTTGATGCGCTGTTGAGTTTAGATCCAAGTAGCCGAGGGATTATCTCTTGTATATATCTCATTATTTACTCCTTAAATGCTCTACTCTAAGGAGTCTTGTGGCAGCAGGATCTAGCTATGGATTTCTCGGATGTGGAGTGGGAGGGCATTCTGAATCAGATTCACTAATCTTTGCTATGTGTAAGACATGGGGTGACACAGTTTAGGACAGTCCACAGGCTCCACCTCACCAATTATAAATTATCCAAAATATTTCCTAAATATCAGCCCAGCATGTAATAGATGTAAGCAAACACCAGCCACCCTAGCCCACATGTTTTGGTCTGTTCCAAAGAACATTTGTAAGTCTTACAGTGACATCAGAGTTTAGACTGATCCACATCCCCTTATTTGGCACACAACCTGACAGTTACTGAAGACAAAGATTAAGTTATTGCCTTCTCATTCCTAGTAGCGAGACATCTATTTCTTTTAAATTGGAAAGGGTCAACCCCACCCACACATAATAAATGGATTAAGGAAGTAGAGGCTTATATCCAACTGGAAAAGATAACATTTTCCGACACTTGGTTACCTTTTATAACATACTTTGAGGGTTTGCAAATATCTGATTAAAATGAAACTTTTTTTCTTCTAAGTACTTAACAGTTTATGCCCCACACAGAAAGGAGAGACACAAATTCACCTTGGGGTAAAGGGTATGGAAAAGCAAGAAGTCGTATTGTGTAATTGTGTAACTGTGTAATGTTAATGTTTGAACTTGCATAAGGAGGAAGAACAGGAGAAGGAGAATGAGAGGAATGGGAAAAGAGAAAATGGAGGAGGAAAAAAAGAAGATAAGAAAACTGAGAACAGCAAGAGGGAGAACAAGCAAGACAAGAAATAAAATAAACTGCAATGCCATCTTAGAGCTTTATACCAGCTGTGTTTAGGATCACAAGAACAGAAGCTGCTGTAAAAACTGACCTGCTATGGTGCTCATGGGCAGAGCTAGAGACCCGTCCTTCCAACCTATCAGAGCGTGAGCTAGATACAGCAAGAGCCCGAGACTCCTCCCCTCTTCTCTCTTCTCGTGAGGCAGCGCTGGTGTCAGAATGAAAGAGCTGAGGGCGAAGAGAGGAGGGCTCTAAGCCAATGAAAAAGAGGGGGAAAACAGAATATGAGCATTTACTAATCATTAAAGGGCATTTACTGTACATGTATGATCTCTACATTGTAGTGTATTTTGTAATGATGTCTGAGACATTGTTTTCTGACAGATTTTAGACAATTCATTCATGGTGGAGGGATACTGTTTTACCATGAACATTCCACATTATAGTAAATTAATATTAGTCTATATTTGAGCTGTAGACATGGTGACCCTTGGCTATCACAACCACTGTAATTAACATCTGAATCATTTCGCACCAAACCACTCTGAATCACCTTGTTCACATTTCAAACACTTAAATTACAAAAAAAAAAAAAAAAAAAAAATTATATATATATATATATATATAAATTCCCCTTTAAACGTAGTACAGATATGAAAGTGAAAAGTAAATTAAAAGTTGTTAAGGCATGTAAATAAACGTTACTAGCTGGGGCTATCTCAGGAATTTACAGCTTTTCCATGGCACAGCAAGCTCACAGTGACTCTAGTTATCTTGTGTTTGGGTTTGAAAAACATACCAACAGCAGCTGATCTTAGTTTCTCCAGAACTCCATGTAACCTACAACACAGAAAAATGCATTTAGTGCTCAACTCTGGACAAAACAGGAGAATCAGCAGAGTACATACCACATACTACACAGACTGCCTGAGCTATTAAAAGGTGTTTTGTAAATAAGATGTGGTCCATGCTGAATGACAGAAAATGACAGAAAAGAAAGACTGGCTAAAGAGAGCGAGTGCTGCATTGGCCATCTAGTTTTAAATTCAAAAGTACATATTTTTAAGATTTGAGTTGTTACAGTTGTTACAGGTCTGCACAGGGTGGGTTAATTTGTGCCTAATAATTTGCGGGAGCAATTCATTTTGAGGGACCATGCTCTTGCTCGCAGCCAACAGGTTGTAGGGTTATTGGGGCTGGAACAGTGGAGGCGTCTTTTACAAGTGCCTTCTTGTAGAAGGGAACAGAAAGCAAATGAGCTGCATGCGTGCTGCAGCGACACACTTAGCAGTAAACACGAGCAGCCAAACACATAAAGCTATAAAACTCAGTAAATAACTTGCAAACAAAATCTTACTGATTCATTTACACAAAGATTGTTTTAGCTTTTTACCTGTGCCATGGCTTTAGCATCTATTTTGGCATTACTTTAATTACTTAGTGCTGACGCAAATGTCATCAGGTTTGCATGGACACCAACGGAGCACAAACACAAGCAGGAGTCAATGAGAACTACATGCACAGCCCACAGGAGGTGGGTGTGGATGACATAAGGTAAGGTTGAAGCGGGCAGGTGCGGGCAAAAATTGGTGGTGGTTCAATGAGCTGGACTGGGTAAAAATAACACTACATTTTGGTGGGCGGTCATTACTGCTGAATTGGGTGGGTGCGTGCATTAATAATCATGCCCGTGCAGAACTCTAGTCATAGTCTTAGTTAAAGCTCTTCTCGTACCACACTGTGAACTTGATGGTGTTGTTGCCCAGAAACAGAGACAGGTCGTCCGCCATCTGCTGAGCGTTCTTCTTATTGGCCACCATCACCATGATGTAGTCTGGAAGCTCCTCATCTGGCAGAAAAAAAAAAACATACTTCAGAGTGATCACTCAGAATCACTGCCTTTCATACCTTCTAAAAAATAACTGCAGAAGATGTTCCATATTCTTTATAGAACTCATCCTGTTTTCATAGGAATGTGAAACAATGTTAGTGTGACTACAGAAATACAGCACAAACTTTTTCAGAATGATTTTCTAGCATTTAAGGCCTGATGAGGGCACAATAGTACTTTCTGTTGCATCTTCGTTTTATGCTGTATGACTTTGCAACTTTATCATTTTATTGTACAGACATTTTTTTTTTTAAATGCTGGAAGTTTCTTTTAAAAGTGTTTATAGAAAGCATGTAGAATACACATATACTGAGAAAATACATTGAGTTTTTTACGTTTACGGCATTTAGCAGACGCTCTTGTCCAGAGCGACTTACAAAAGTGCTTAGTGTTGGTTAGAGTATGAATCTCTATCTAGTACAACATGATTAAGTCCAAACCACTATATACTCAAACACTGTCATAAACACAGGGCCAGTGCTGATACCTAGAAAAAAGACAATGCAATACCTAGCCAGACTGGAACACCTACAGAGAAGAGAACAAATACAAGACTACATACAGTACAAGTGCATTACTTAGCCAGTGCTCCTAGAAGATAAAGTGCAATTACAGTTTATACCAGTACTTTAGTAGATTAGTGATTATAAGTGCTTTACAAAGAGATGGGTCTTCAGTCTGCGAGTATAGTTGTACAGTATGATTTCCATAGACCTAGACATGGGTGATAAAGCATGATATCATGATATCATGATATAATACACAGCGCATCACAAACTTTGTTCTGCCATTAGAAGAAACAAAGCAATGCCACCAACAAAAAATAGATTTATTTGTATTTAATATTTCTACATCAAAATGAGAAAGATTAATTAAGCTGTATAACTGTATAAACAAAAATATACGTTATATAACGTAATTATTCATAACAACAAATGCTGCCATATTGCCCAGTTATATATAAGAACATTCTTAATGAGCTCACCGACATACGCCCCCAGCTCTTGCAGCTTTCCTTTAATAGCGGCCTGAAACAAAACAAAATGCAGAGAGATGAATGAATTACTCGGTCCGAACACACAACTGACCACATAGCGAACTCCAATTTTGGGCTTCTTCAGTTCATGACCTTGCTTTACATCTAGCCTCTGCAATGCAACTGTACTCTCGGGAGTCTGTAGTGATAACGGATCCACTATAGCAATAGCACTATAAATAAATAAAGAAGTAAAATTCTCTGTGCCAGCTCTTCTATTCTGGGGCAACTGAATTAGAAGTAAACAAAAGACAGACTTTCACTGACAAGCGGGCAGTCATAAGCTATCTAGTACACCTTAAGATAATTTAAATCACAAAGCAAAGTGAAACGATTTGTGATGAATCCTCTCTGCAGTTCTCCCCGGGGCTGTAAACACATAGCTACAAACAGTTAGCTTAGCTAAGCAGAAAGGTTCTGTACAGCTTCATTTAAAGCTGTTACCCGTATTTTCTTGCTTATCTCCGTCCCGATTTCCATTGTTCACAATCTTAGTGATGTCAAGTCGGTCGAAGTTTGATATTTTTAGTCCTCTTTTCGTCTGGGAAATGTGAAAATTCTGAGGATTAGCGAGCTGTGCTACTAGGCCACGAACGTGAGCCACTACATCATGTTGCGCATGCGCAAGGGTCACCGAAACACGTTTGGAAGGGAAACTCGTCCGTTTCAGCGTTAAAAGTTAATTTGAAGTAAACAGCGATATTTAAAACATTATGTTCAAAGTATTTGATAAAAACGTAACCCAATAAGTAGATTTCATAAGTAAAAAAAATATTTGCACAATCTGATAGTTGTGATGTAAAGTTATTTAGTGTGCGTTGCTGCGAAATGGTTCATTTGTTTTAGAGAGTTGCAGACTCTTTTTTAATTTGTGATGTTAAAATGGAATGGAGAGTTTTCTTTACAGTGGCGGTTTTTCCGTGAAATGCCAGTAATATCAAACGTTCATATCGTGAACGGTTCTGACTCAATACGTTTTTCTAGACCACAGCATTTCAGATAAACCCTGTATGTCCACTTATTAGTCTGTTAAAGTTGCAGTATTTTTGGGATAATTGGGAAGCGTCCCTTCAAAATGCCTCCAGTGCGGAAGGGGTCGCTGTGTCGCAGCATGTTGTTTACATGTGTGTCTGTTTTTATCATCCCTATGTTTTTCTCTGTACAGAATAGTTCCGCCCACTGAGTGCCATTAAAAGCGAAAGTGAACAAGCATGGCTTTAAGGGGAGAGGTTACTTATGACGTGCTTTTTTGTTTTAGATTAGAAATCAACGTTAGGTTTCAGTAATAACGCTAATTCACTGCAATACTCCGCACGCGAGGACGCCTGGCTGTCGGTAGCTATTCCCAGTAACCGTGAGGCTCGAGCGACCGGGCTGAATTCAGCTAAACAGGTTCAATAAGTAATCTTAATTAATCTATATTTGTTTAATTGGGCTGTTAAACTGTGGGATCGTGTACTGGGTTACTGTGCGGCGCTATGAGCGAGTTTTATTAACCACGTGAATCATTATTATCGCCGCCTGATAGGTCGACTGGAGGAGAAGGAGGTTGCGGGTTGACATTGACTGCGTAGCGGGACGCGATGAGCTCGGCCGGGAGGAGCGGGCTGCTCGGGCTGGGTGTGGGAGTCACACTGAGCACCGGAGTGATCGCCTTTCTTATTATCAGAGAAATGCTGAGACGGAGAAACCAGCGGCTCTTGCTGGAGACCGGCGGCCCCGGACAGCTGGTGGTGGACGGAAGGCTCCCTCTGACACAGCACGGACGAGGTGACTGCTAACTTACAGGGGAATTCCATTGAATAAAAAAAACCCTCTACAATTGAGTATCTGAGTAATTTTGAGTGGTCCGGTGTAAAATGATTCAGATGTTCTTAACATTGGTGGTGATCTGGAGTTACCATGTCGACAACACAAGTATAGATATTTTATTTACTATCAAAACCACCTCGTGTCTTAATATGAAATGATGGCGATTATGGTAAAAACTGGAGATAGGTCCAAAATCTTCTCAAAACTATCATAAAGCTACATCTCACTGAACCATTTTGAATAACTTTGATTTCACCCAACCATATAATTATGCAGAATTTTTGTATATTTTAAAATATTGGCAAGGTTTCATTATAATCTTCTGCTTTTAAAACTTCAGTCAAGCAGATTTTTATTCTGTTAATTTGATGAGTACACAGTGCTGCCAGTTTTTTTTTAGGTCTGCCACCTACAATTTTGGCTTCTAATTTCCAGTCCAACTTATATGTATCAGCAGTTAAAGCACCATTTAAGGTAGAAAGAAACATTTAAAAAGGATTGCTTTAACTCAGCTCATCAGCCCCCCGACCCCCCCACCCACATGTAGTGCAGTGCAGTGCAGTGCAGTGCATTGCAGTACAGTACCCTAGTGCAAAACGTATCAAATACATTACAGTAAATGCATTGGTCAGTATGAGACCGACCATGCTGCATGTAATAAAGTGATCATGTGAAAGAGTACAGACTGAAGATTAACTGTGCAAATTTTATGTAAACTGTTGCATGCGATAGGTAGCCTTTTACAGATAGCAGCATCAATGGTATGTTATATAATACCATTAACATGGAGAGCTAACAGAGGAGGCTGCAATATAATAAACATTAATGTTCTTAAGGTGACATTTTAAGTTGTTTAATTAAATGCCAGTTGTCTGTAGCACATCCCCTGATATAAGCTTAGTAAGTGACTGCCAGTTATGCAAAGATGAATAAATGGACTTAACATATACAAATGTGTCTGTGTAGTTAAAGCAAGCATTTAGTTCCAGCTGAAAGGACTGTGTCATGTTAAAATGAAGTAAAGAAAGAAGTAAATACATGCAGTGCACCGCACATAAATATTTCTCTGTTGATTACAAATGAAGTTAAAGTATTCATTAAATGACAGCAGAAAATCACATTAGCCCCAAACATTGTTTCAAATATATGTCATCAATGTCAACACTTTACTCCACCAAAAAAGTAGGTCCATTTCCTTAGAGTAAAGGAAACACTGCTGTTTAGAAACCAGTGATTAAGGGAATATTTAAGGGTGTATTTATATAAAAAAAAAAGAAACAAAAACCCAGAGAGATATAATATGGGTGAAACACATTTCAGGCAGATTGTGCTGGTGAAGTTAGCAGTTATATTATGATTTAACATCATTTAAGTACATAACAAAGTACACTGTACACCAGCAGTGATAAATGAGCAGGAATATTTGCAATTTGACGCACCACAGTACAGCACTCAGTAATATTTGCGTGCACACTGCTCTCCTGCTGCATGAGATAAAGCAATAAAAGCATCATTATTCCACACTGAAACTGATAAAAAGTGACCGTTGTCCCAAAAGCTGGAAAGGCTAGAAACAACATTGGAAAATATCTAATTCAAATCTCACCCAACCCAAGAGAAACTGAGTCTATATCACAATACCTACATTTAGAGCAAGTTATACATTAAACCTAATGTTAAACCATAGAATTCAACTCGGCACCAAGGCAGCCGTAATTTATTCATTTTGAATGAGAGGCAGCATCGCTAATCATGACAGTTGTTGATACGAAGTGAGCCATCTGGGTGACACCAGAACACATTGTGGGCAGAGAGGGCAGTTTCACCATATCAGAAAAGGGTAACATGTCCATATGTGTTTATAGACCCAGCATTATTGGCATCTGCACTAAGTGGTTTGACCCCAGAGCAGCACACTGAGCTAAGGAACACGCTGGATGAGGTGATGATGAGCGTGTCAAGCCTGAGGAATGAAGTGGCTGAGCTGCGGTCCGGACTGAGAGAAATTGCCACCACCATCATCGAGGATGTCCGGTGAGCGACCTGCTGATCACTGTTTAGCTAAAGACACAAACTAAAATACAGACACATTTCATGCATGAGTACAGCTATTGCTGTGTTTAGTTGTGCTAATGTACTTTAATCCATGTTTAACCATGTATCATACAGTGTCAGATACCACATAATCAGGTCTATTGAATATACTATCTCTGCATTACTTATATTCAAACATTTTCTCTCTTCTTCTCTTTTTTTTGCTTTCTCTCTCTGAGCAGAAAAGGAGTGGAGGAAGGTCAGAAGTCGCGCCGGAGACGTCACTTTTTGCCACGGGAGCGTTCAGACTCCATGAGCTCCAGTTCCATCTACTTCACTGCCAGTGCCGGCTCAGCCAGTCTCTATGACGACAGTGAAGGAGGGTAGGTAACACTGTCAGTCTCTATGGTATTAGTGAGAGACCATATGTAAGGCTGTCTTTATTGTAACAGCGGGGGAGCATGTGTATTACTGTTAGTCTCTATGGTAACAGCGAGAGAGCATGTGTAACACAGTCCATTTCTATGGTTACAGTGAGAAAAACATGTATCTACATTTTTGGTTCCATAGACTTACATTAAAATTAAAGTGTGTTTTTGGCCTCTCCGAGTATGTGTGTATTTACATACCCGCTCACTGTCACCAAAATTTTAATTCCACTGTCAGTTTCTATGGTAACAGCGAGAGGGTGTAACACTGTCTGTGGTGACACTTTGAATAGCTATTGTACATACTTTTAATTGTTATTAATGTATGTGTTGCTCATTGATCTCATAGATATTCCACAGCCTACTCCAATGTAGAGTCTGACTACACAGACAGAGAGACGGATAAAGAGGAAAACGGTGAAGCAGATGACGACGATGATGATAAAGACTCCGAGGATGATGAGGAAAGGAGCTGTGCCACGGTGCTGACCCTGAGGCAGGACGACTCTCAGGCTGAGGAGGAGGATGGAGAGGACGATGAAGGAGCAATGGCAGCAGCAGTAACAGAGGAGCCAAGTCCTGACCTGGCCCTTCTACTCACACACAGTGACCTGCTGCATGCAGGAGATTCTGGGAAGAAAGCAGAGGGGTTCCATCTGCTGAGAGAAAGCAAACCACTGGTGAGCACAAACATACTGCTATCTGTTAGCCAGATTTTAAAGCTTATGCCAAATGTACTCGGTCAACCAAAACATACTCACTAATTGCTCTGAGAACAACTGCAGCTTCTTTATGTTTATATACTGTGTGTGTGTGTGTGTGTGTGTGTGTGTGTGTGTGTGTGTGTGTGTGTGTTCAGTATGGTGACAGTGTAGAGTTTCTGTGGCGACTGGCTCGGGCCTACAGCGATATGTGTGAGCATGTGGAGGATCAGGAAGAGAGGCGGAGCTACGCAGAGCAAGGTACACAAACGCACGCCACTGTACAAAAACTCTCACTATACAAACCCATAATTTATTTAAGATTTGGAGACCTCTCTGGTGTGTAACTGCACATAGAAACAAAGTTTGTATTGTGGGTTATGCTTCCTTCCCTGAGCGGAAGAATCTGCTGACTGATAGAGAATTAAAAGTGTACTCAGTGTAAACCTGGTGAACGACGTGTCTCCTGAGGATGTAAGTGAATTATCTACTATTGTCATTATTAGCAAGATGCTCAGTTTGAGATCATTGGAGACTTGAACATTGAACCACACCTTCTTTTTGCGCCTGCCTTTGTGATGTTAATAAGTAAAGACCTTTCGTTTGAAACTCCACACCATCTGATGGCCTTTACAGGCTTTACGGTGCAACTTGCAACAGTACATGCTCACCTTGTTTTAGCCTGTTTATATTCTTGAACCCCAATAGTGACACTTGTTTAGGATTTTGCAGATACAGCAGATTTCAGTTCTTTTATTTTACAAATAACACTAAGGAAGGTTGCATTTGTTGCATTACTGAAAGCTGCTCTGTTTTGTAGGGTAAAAAGTAGTGAACAGCTGCAATGCGAGAGTCTGTTACGAAATATAAAACTGAATTTAATGTACAATTTTAGCTGTTTTAATTGTATTATTTTAAATGTTTTGTTCTTTACATCTGGGAATCGTGGTGTGTTGGAACAGCCTGCTCAGACCATCTCCACTGTGCATTAGAGCACAGTTTTTGTTTTACCATGAGGATGAAGAAGCACCTTGGGGCCTACAGTGAGGGGAGGTTGGTGGTCTATCGTGGCACTTGGGCAAACAGTTTTTCTTTAAAGAGTAAACAACAAGCTTTGGAAAAATCACTCACAAAATCTTGTGTATGTATAAAACAAAATACACACCAGCCCACCCATGTTTCAGTTGTCCCCTTACAGCACGACTAAGAACATTAACAAACTGTGTTGTGAAAGCATTCTGTGTTCATCTGTGCACATAACACATGGCTGTGTTGAAAACTGAGCTGAACCCTTGGGTTAGATTGCAGCTTTTCAGGAACCTCGCAGTAAATGCAGACAGCTTGTGAATTGATTTGAATACAGATGGCCACTAGAGGGGACTGTCTGACTTCATTGCTGCAGAGTAGAAGGTTCTGCTGATCTAGCAAGAACTACAGACTTCAATACAGATACAGAGCTAAGAAAGGCTGTGAGGCTAAGTGTGCAGTCAGGCCCCATATTAGATATTTCAACAGCGAAAGTGTAGTGAAGGGGCTGACGTGAGGACAAATGGCAGATTTCCAGATTTGCTGATGAGTCCAAATGTCCTAAGTCTAAATAACATATATCTAAATCAAATAGACTGTTTGCATAAGCTCAAAAATACAGAGTCTAAGGCCACCACAAATTGGACGCATTATGCATTTTTACACTAGTACACTATAATTGAAAGATACAAGTTAGGCTGATAATGTTAGCTAAGCTAACAAATAGTTAGCATTTGCCTGTGTACCTAAAGGACTGTGTATTCCTGTGTCTCCATATGACTGTAATCTATTAATAGCAGAATGCTGAGCCTTGCACTGCGACGTGCTGAGAAATGAAACGATGAGTGCCTCAGTGTGTCCAGTAAGTCTTTTGAGACAGGTCTGTAAGTTTATTCCAGGGTTAACAAACTGAGCTTCTTCTAGGCCGCAGCTCTGCAGATTCCATTAATGCACCCTAAAACGCTTCAGATCGATAAGCTTACTTTTGACCCTCCAGGTCGTGATGAGGCAGAGGCGGCGCTCCATCAGAATGGACTCAATGCAGAATGCCATAAGTGGTAAGCGAAACACAGACATACATCTGTATTCCTCTATTGTCCATTTCCTAACCCCAACTGAAATATCAGTACAATACTGGAGGTGCTGAGTTAAGGTGAACCTAATAACACCTGTGATTCGGTCACAGGCATGACTTTATACATCATAACAGATTACCTTCATAGCTTTACTGTTATCTCCAACAGATTTGAAAGAATTGCTGAACATTGTTCCAAAGTTCATTAGTTTTTTTATATCAGTAATTATTTTTGCCAATAAAAGTAGTTTTGACACTTACAGGAATATCACCATCATTGTTGCTTTTTAACTAGCCGTCAGCGAATGGTACAGTCAGGCTCTGTGGACAAAATGTGCTATTATGACATGCATCACAGATCTTCAACCAGTTAGATCATGTGGGCGGAGCCAACTGTTATATAAACTAATGTATTTACACATTGCCATCAATATAGATATATTGATAAATCCCTCTCTCTTTCTCTCTCTATGTCTGTCTGTGGTCAGGTTTGCTGTTTTGACTGGTCAGTCGTCGCGGTACGAGAATATGCACGGTAAACTGAAGAACAGCCACATTCTGAAGGTGGGTGCTTTAATGGCTTCATCTACATTGTGTTTGGACAGTAGAGACACGTTGGTGTTTGTAGTTTGCTTTTTAAGCTTAAGCTCTGTAGCTACTAGACTATTGTAATATTATGTATTTCAGTGTATTCCCTGTAGAAATTGTGTAAGTTGCACAGCAGTAAACATTGAAACATTTGCACATGACTGTGTGAGGTGATGCTTCACTTGTCCTTCTCCAGGAGCATCTGGATCGAGCTCTATCTCTTAGAGACGATGATCCGCTTTGTTTCTACCTGCTGGGCCGCTGGTGCTTTGAGGTGAGCTTTATAAATACAGACACCTGTACAGCCGAAACTCTCCTGGAATCTTTAGAGCACATAAGAAATAGTCCCTGCTGTTCTTACAGGTAGAAGACAGGTCCTTAATTGAAGTGATGGTTTGACTGTCAAGCGTTTAACTGAATTAAAGGCGTTTTAACAGAAAAATAATTCAGTCGGTTCTCTCGTTCTCTCATATTCTCTCTCTTGTGTTCTCTATCTCGTTCTTTATCTCTCTCTTTCTCGTCAACCCCCTGCAGGTGAGCAAGCTGAGCTGGGTGGAGAGGAAAGCAGCAGCTGCTCTGTTCGACACTCCACCGAATTCCTCTCTGAACGACGCTCTTGAGAACTTCCTAAAGGTGCTCGGTGCTTACTCACTGTCTCTTTCACCAGCTTGCTTACTCACTCGCTGTCTCTTTTACTAGCTTGCCCACTCACTCACTGTCTCTCACTCGCTCGCTCACTCACTCGCTGTCTCTTTCGCTAGCTTGCTCACTCACTCACTGTCTCTTTCACTAGCTTTGCTCACTCACTCGCTGTCTCTCACTCGCTCACTCACTCACTGTCTCGCTCACTGTCTCCCTAACTCGCTCGGTCACTCACACACTCACTGTCTCTTTCACTAGCTTGTTCACTCACTCACTCGCTGTTTCTTTCACTAGCTCGCTCACTGTCTCTCTCTCTCTCGTCTTCTCTCTCTCTTACTCTTTCCCTCACTGTTTCACTCACTGTCTCAGTCTCACTCACTCACTGTCTTGCTCATTGTTTTACTGTCTCACCTTCTCACTCACTATATCAATCTCTGTCTCACTGTCTTACTCACTGGCTCACTTATTGTTTCTCTTCGTCTCTCAGTAATTTAAATGTAAGATTTGGAAATATTAAGTTTAATGGTTTTTGTTTTGTGTCCACATGAAGGCTGAGGAGCTGAACCCCGGATTCTCCAGGACTGTGAGACTGTACATTGCCAAGGTAACACGACTGCTTTTTGTGGGCCTTTTAGAGTATTAATAAAGTGTTTTAATTGCAGAAAACAACAAAATTAATCTTAGGCTGTACTGACCAAGACATGCTAGCATATATATATATATATATATATATATATATATATATATATATATATATATGAGAGAGAGAGAGCGCAGAGCAGCCAGCCAGTCAGAACAGAGGTTGTTTACACATATCAAAGTCACAATAAGAAAACCAGCCTGTTGACATGTAAGGGTCTAGTCTCAGTTGATGGTAACATTGTTGTTTGTGTGTTTTTAGTGTCATAAAGAGATGGGAAATCACTCAGAAGCTCGAAACTGGGCTCAGCTTGCACTAAGCATGCCCAACACCACCACCAGCCAGGTACATCTGCTCACCCTGAGTACAGTCTGCTTGAATGCAGCTCCGTGCCATGTACACAAATAATACAGCCTGTTTTAAACTGCTTGATTTTGTCACCTCTGTATTGATGCTGCTCAAAGAAAAACATGCATCTCCATTTTTGTTCAATTTTATTATTCTCTCGAACCCCTAAGCTGGAGCCCAGGGGTGTGTTTAGGATCTGGCTATTAGACTATAACCTAGGCTCTTTTATGTTGTAGTCAAGGGTCTCTTTTCTGTAGCCATGGGTCTCTTCCTACTTCCCAAATGCTTACTATTAATATGAATTGTGAGTTGAATCAGTTATGATAAATATATTTCTGCCTCATCCCTTCATAAGCTGCTAGACTTTTGAGACCCCTTTTACTTATTTACTATTTTATTACTAGTGCTGAATCTCATGAGGGTAAAGTATGAAAATATGAATCTATTTTATTCATTGAGCATTCCATAGTTTTCCACAGCTTCACTCCCGTTGTTGCTACTGTATGATTTTTCTGACACCCTTTAATAAGTTACTTCATTATTATCCAGTTTGATCAATTTGGTCTAGACCATAGTTTATTAATTTTATACATAAGAACCTTGAATATTTTAATGATCTGTTAACCACCACACTGGGACTATCGTGTTGTGTTACTGATATTTTTCCTGGATTAAAAAAATACCTTGATTCTCTGAATTACAAGCAAAATACAGCTGTTGCTACACGCTAACACTGCTGACTGAGTATTTCCCCAAAATAGCCCAGCAGGCTTTGTCCATTGTGGTAGTTTAGCAGGTTTAGGCTGCTGTTTGAAAAGTTGGTGTTAGTGTTGAGGTTTAGTAGTAGACTCACTTTCATGTTACCTCATTTTAGCCTGCAGTGTTATCTTTGCTTGTAGCACACATGTAGCATTATTTAAATCTGGACCGCTACACTTGGGCGAGGGTGATGTATACAAGGCAACACTTACCAGCCTTAGGATATGATTACCATTATCGTCACACATAGAGAAAACAGGCTTAGATCTGGAACTCCTAGTATGGGCATATGCACGACTTCAGAGGTCAATGCTGAGTGGCTTATGAGCAAACCAGTCTGACTCCAAATCTGACTCCACCAACAGGAGACCGGCATCTCTGCGCTGGAGGTGGAGCTCCAGGCTTTGATTGACTGCACAGTGGACAGCTAATGCGGGGCTTGACAAAATCTGTCCATATCTGAGCTTTGAGGATGAGAAGGACCCATCACTGTAGGACTGTTTACAGCAATTACTGATTTACATGACGCATCTGTGAGGAATCCTCCAGCCAGTCTGAACATCTACTAATCCAGACATTCTGACTTGTGTATGATCACAGGAGTGCATCTGTTTAATCTAGAGGATATTTCACAAAACAGGACATGTTCAGCTGAAAAACTCTAGCCGGAGCTGAAGACTGTCCAATAGAATGATTCCTCACTTCGTCTCCTGTTGGATGGGCTTGGCTACAATGATCTGGTTATCTGAAAAATCCTGCTTTGTGAAAACCTCCTTGGTCTTATACGTGACATTATAAACCATTCCAAACTTCAGGAAAGGTTTCTTTAAATCTAGAATTTGAATTTAAGTCCTGGATTTTATATTTACTGGTCAGCCAGTGAACTACAAATAAGTGACTCAGGACCAGATTCAAGGTCTATTTCCATTCGTCATAAAACATGTAAAACCCCGTAACCTCACTGTGATTTAATGCTGAACGGACCAATAAATGATTCTAAATGTAAAAATAAAACATTCCAATAATATTTAGTCAAATTCCATTTAGTTTATCAGTCTTTTTGTGCTTTCTTAAAAAGTCACCATTTAAGAAGTATGAGGTTTTGCAAAACAGCGATTGGCGGGGTAGGGTCCAGGGAGAGGTCCACTAAATTTATTTTTTTACATTAACATTCCTCCATAATTTGGTGTTTGAGATATAAACAGAGTGATTCAGGATGGTTTAGTGTGAAGTGGTTCAAGATGCTATTTGCAGTGGTGGTGATAGGAACGAGGGCTCACTGTATTCACAACACAAACATGGACGTTTCATTTACAGTGAACCTACACACATCTCAGTTTTATACAGAATATTGATGATAAAATAGTAAAAGTTTTCTTTGGGCACCATTTTGCCTCATAGCATCCTGCATGTATTCCTTTACCATGTTGTAAAACAGCATCTCTGACATCAGGCAGCGTATTCAGAGTTAGACATCTGGTTCTTATCACCACCACTATTCCAAGTTGGGCACACCTGCATAGTTTTTAATTTTGCCTTCATTTGCATTTTTCAGCCAGATATATCTGCATGACTCAGAGTTCTTTGTGTATGCTATTTATTAAAACTCTCTTAATTTAAATCTAAAGTCCAAATGCAGCACTAATTTTGAGGCAGTGGCCCAGATGTGAAATATCAGCAAATGTATTTATTTGCCACTTTTTAGAGTATTTAATTTTGTTTCTTATATATTTTAACTTACTTACGATTTGCCTTGTTTTTATTTTCTGTCGTGGTGTCTGTATCACAGTTGCTGTTACCTTACGTTATGTATGTTAAATTATAAGTGTTGCTTTAAATTTTGACTGGCGAAAGTCCTGATCAATTGTCTGCCTCCTTACACCTCTATCTGAAGGCCTAACACATTGTGAAGTCATGGAGAGAATGGAAATATTCCAGAAGAAGCAGTGTTTCATGACAAATAAAGAATAATATCTGATTGAAACATGATTCTTGTATAATCTTTATCTATTCAAAATAAATTGCAAATGCTTTCATTTTACCTGTACAAATAAACAGTTAAGATGTAAAAAGGAATTTAGAGTGATTTGGTGTAAAACACTCAGTTTTAGAGGAAATCAGAATTGTTTACAGTGATCCGACATCCACCTCTAAAAGCTCCCACACAGAAGGTTATTACATGAACTTATGAATACGCTGCCTGTCTCAGCTACTGTTTTATGATAGTTTTGGGAAAATTCTGACCTTAAAATACATTTATGTTGAAAGGATCCAGGCATGAAAAGCATGCAAAAGCATTGTCATCTCTAAAAATACAAAGTATTTAGGGTTTTTTTACATTAGCAGTGAAACAGTTGGAATGAACATTTTTAATATTCAGATAAAAGGTTTCAGGTAAATGTATATGACCAATCTACTTTACTACTTTCAGATCATCAGTTTAAAGCTGTAGATTCTGAAATAACTGCAAAAGCTGCAAGTACAAATATCCTAAACTGATCATATAAATTGTCAGTTCGCAAGAAAAAAAATTACAAAAAATAATTACAGTACATTATTGAAATATTGAATAAAATGAAGTGTGTGATTAGAAACAAACATTTTAATTCAAAAAGAATATCTACCTTGTCTTTTGTATACAGGGGACAAACATTTATCCCCCAAAACAAACATAATGACAAACAATAAAACAGGTTTCATTCAGAATATTTTATGTACAGAAAGAACCCAGTTCAAACTAAGGTCAGCAGAAGACAAACAGAACAAAAACAGAACAATCTTACTGTTACCCACCCATTGATTACATCACCCCAGAAACAAATAAACAGTCTCTTAGGGGATCATTTCATTATACACAGTTCTCACTCTCATCCTGCAGGTGGCGCTACACTGCTCTTCATCCACACTGCTGGCTTTATCTGCACTAACATGTCTGATGAATGAAGGGGAACCGCCAGCAATCAGTATCATGCTAACCTGTAGCTGCTAGTTTCCTTCATCATTAATACAGCATATAAGTGGGTTAAAAAATCGGTATAAGCTGACATTTGATGATGTATTTACTAAACTCTGGAAGATCAGTGTGTTTAGGTGATGCTTTGTTACTGCACCAACACAGCTGCATTCTATTCATTTTACTTTTTGGAATTCCACAGTAATAAAGGCTGTATTTTTGTGTGAAAGAATTCTAAAAGAATTTCCTTCCCTTTTCTAGTTTTAGCGCTGAAACTACAAGGCTAGTGTATCTAACAAGTAATGGAAGCTTATATCGCAACAATTAGCATGGAGCTAACTGTGTCAACATAACCATATCTAAGTTGTTAACTTCACTCCAATAGACTCGCTTATGTGGTTTCCAACACTGACAATATTATTTACCAAAAACAAGTATTTGTGTGCTGTTTTGATGCTAATCGCTGGGGTGTAAGCTTTCATTACTTGGTAATTACATTTGAATCCAGTGCTAAAACTAAAAGAAACCTCAGACACCAAACATTTGTCGACTACGGTGTGAATGAGATTTTTGAGTAAACTGTTCCTATAAAGCTCCATCACCATACAGCCGCTGTGTGGTAATAGTAGACATTATTCTGAAACTGCACAAATCTCATTTGAATCTAAACAAAGCATCAGTTCAGAAGAACAGTTCAGATCTGTTTTACATTAGATTGTGCATAATAAGTCCAATGCGTGGTGGATGACGCACAAGCAGCTCCCCTGCAGATAGTATCAGGTCAACCACAGGTTAGAGAAAGGACACTATTAACATGCAAGTAATGGCGTCGTTCTTTTCACTTAACATATCCAGCCTGAGTGAGTGTACTTATCACCAAGAGTTCCAAAGGGAATTCACACTTCTCGTAATCTCTCAGTCTTTGGCGTCTCCAACTCCGTCCGCATTTATCGCAAACATGGCCTCTGCCTCGGGCAAGCAAGGAGAATCGTAGATTTTGCAGATTCTGGTCTCGCCTCTTCCCTTCCTCAAATATAGCCTGGAAGACGAGAAACAAACATCAAACAAACAAGAAGCATCAGCTGTCTGTACGCAGTATGTGGTGGTCACCACAGCTAAGCCCATCGAGCCTGACATCATCCAAGAAAAGCCCATAAACAAGGTTGCTACTTACTTACAGTTTATTTTGTTTATTGTAGCACACATTTGAGTTTTAGGCTTTGTTGTATATTTACAAAACCAGGTTAATTATATATATATATATATATATATATATATATATATATATATATATATATATATATATATATATATATATATATATAATTTTTTTTTTTTAAATATTATCTTATTCACACAGAAGACCTGGCCAAGAAGAATTTATTCAAGATATTGAACATATTGCAAAACACAATTACATAAAACATATACACAATGGCAATCTGGATGTCACCATTAAAACTGTTCCACAGTACAATATTTTGAGTCAAGTTAATTTAATCTCCCTCTTCCGGAGAGTCAAGTTAATTTTGCAGGTTGTTCCGGGGCAAAAGGTGCAACCTAAACGCTAACTATCCCAATTAAGTAAAAAATTGCAACAGATCTGGAGAACGTGTTCACTCTCTACTACCTTGCTTTTCCACCATGATGTGTTGATAATCCTCTAGACCTTGATAAAATAGACAGAGGTTGTAGAAACAAGGAGATGGTTTGAATATGACTGATCCGTATACACTGATTAGCCATAACATTAAAACCACCTCCTTATATCTACACAGATTGTCTGTGTTTATCAGGCAGTAGTCCATCTGATTTGCTGCACACATTGTTTATTTCTTTTTACCCTACTCTTTTATGGCCTGGAACCCCACAGGACCACCACAAAGCAGGTACTACTAGGGTGGCAGATCATTTTCAGCACTGCAGTGACACTGACGTGGTGGTGGTGTGTTAGTGTGTGTTTTAAGTTCTACCCTCACCATCACTGTGGCTGTTTTTACAATGGCATTGGTTCTGACATATCAGTTTAATCCACAGTCCGATCCTCAAAGTCTGGCAGAGCAAGTTGGTAGATCCACCTTCATAAGATAGACTGAACCAGGATATTTTAGAGTAGTATTTTTTACAGTTTTAACTCTCGGCATGTTGCCAGAATTTCAACAAGCCATTTCAGGTAGCTGAGAAAAGTTGTTTCTATAGAAGAGTTTCTCCTTCTTAAAGTTTATACGCACAAAAAGATACATTACACTCAAGGAAAGAGAAAAAAAAAACACTGAAAATTTGCATTGATTACGTTTTCTTTGGTGAGCAAAGTATTGATTAAAAAATCTATTTTGATCCATTTTGTTTGAGACATTCAATGTAACCAAGTTACCTGAAATCATGTAGGCAATTTCAGGCAATGAGACAAATTGTCATCTATGACAAAAAGTACAAACAATGCCAGCGTTGTGGTACCTGGTAGTGGAGGCGTGTGCCAAGATGTTTCCTCCAATGGGCTTTTTCGGATCTGCAGAGAACATGGCTGCACCATCCACCTGAGCGACAACCTGATTAGTGATGACTACTGCAACGCCAAACTATGTAGGAAAAAGGAAACAAAATTCCAACTTGTTTACTGGAGAAGACAAGCTGAATGTTGTCCATACAAACTTGACTTTTTAATTGCTACTGTGGTCACAGCATCCAGGTTTACAAATGAGATTTAAATGTATTTCAAACTATATATCATATGGTATTCCTCCAATAAACATTTTAATGGCTATGATTTTTATTACCCATGAGCCATAATAGCACATGCAGGTGTCTCACCTCGTCAGCGAGACGCAGTAACATGCGGAGGAAGCGTCCCAAGTGACCCTGCCGAGCCGACAGCTCTCCTCTTCCGGAATAATCTGTCCTATATAGTGCTGTAGCACTGTCCACTATCAGCAGAGCATACCTAAAAGAGAAAACAAAGAAAAGTTGTATAAAAAGACAGAATTAAATTACCATCAATGCTAAAATGATCTGTCAAGTATCGTGATGTTAGACCTTTGTCAAAATCACCCCCATGCCTACTGTATCTTTATCAGCTCTGTGATGTGCAGATGTATGCTCATTAGGTACCTGGACTCTGCCATCATTGCTGAAGCCTGGTACAGCAGCTGTGTCTGATGGTCTGTGTTGAAAGCTCGAGCGTAAGCTACATTATCCAAGACGTCACTGCCCACCAGCCCATACCTAAACACATTCAAATCTGTACTTCAAACTGCAAACCAAGTCTGCATCTACAACAGGCCCTATCTGGACTGCCACATAGCATCAACAGCTTCACAGAAAAGAGACTCGATAATTATGAGCTGTAACAATACTTTACTTATAATGGTTATTTCTGGTAATTTAAAAATTCAAGTAATTCTGTGTGATGTGCACTTTTTTAAAATGGTGGAAGTACCCATCTACAGCTAGGACCTAAATAAGCCTGTCCAATCAGAGAGGAGCTAAAGAACATTCGAACTGAACAATTCTCCACTTTCGTTTGAAGGGATCCAGCTTGCTGGAATTTTTTTCCCTTTTTTTTTTTTTTGGTAAAAATGTGACAATTTGACATTTACTTACATTGCAGGTGATTTGTATATAAGAAAATACCTATGGTGAAATTACTTCAGAGTATATAAGTGATGTTTAAATATTTCCAGTATACTTTAACAACAGTGGTTGTCTTGATCACTGCTACCAACCCATACCAAATACAAACTTCGATTTTTACATTCCACCTTTATGTTTGTGTGTTGTTCTCACCTCTCAGCAACCGCCAGAAGCCTTTCGGGGCGGAAGGTGCCCTCCGTGTCAATGTACATGGCTTTCCCTTCCCCTCCGCCCTGATCGATGGGCAGCTGGCAGGTCACGGCTAACGTGTGGCACAGCTGAGTCTTTCCTGTACGAAACTCCCCAAACATCTCTGTGATGGAACCTGTCTCAATTCCACCTGAATAACAAAATGTCACAGAAATTCTGTGTTGTCCAGTTGGTAGATAATTTGTTCAGGGGCGCTGTCATATCACAAAAAGTTCAGATCAAACACAACACGCTTAGCTTTCACATATTTGTTCACCAACTACTTTCTAACTCATTCAGCAGACCTCTCACCCTGCAGAAGCTTATCTAGCTCTTTGGATCCTGTGGAAATTTGGATGATCTCAGCTCTACGCTGGTGAAACTCTGTTGCTGTGGTAAAACCCATAGGAACAAGCTTAGCAGCCTCCCCCTGCAGGAAAAAAACAAAAAACAAAAACAAGCTCAAAAACTCTCCTCATATACACATACAAACACACAGTGTGTCACAAAAGTGAGTACACACCTCACATTTATGTAAATATGTTATTATATTTTTAATGGGAGAAAACTGAAGATGACACTTTGATACAATGTAGTCAGTATACAGTTTGTAGAACTGTGCCCTCAAAATACCTCAACACACAGCCATTAATGTCTAGACCGCTGGCAACGAAAGTGAGTACACCCCTAGGAGAAAATAGCCAAATTGTCATGTTAGTGTTAGTGACTGTCTCAGGTGTGTTAAATTTGGTGTTATCCCTCTCTCACACTGGTCACTGGAAGTTCATCATGGCAAATAACTCCATGAGGATCTAAAAAAAGAACTAAATATGGTCTAGGCTCTAAGAAGACTGCTAACACCCTGAAACTAGGCTGCAGTACGGTGGCCAAGACCATATAGCGGTTTAACAGGACAGGTTCAACTAAGAACAGGCCTCACCATTGTTGAGTGCATGTGCTCATGCGTCATATCCAGACATTGTTTTTTGAAAATATGTGTGCTGCCAGCATTGAGGTTAAAGAGGTAGAGCAGAGGTCACTAATAGACGGACTGCTGTACAGGTCTGGACCCAGACATTGTCCAATGAGGGCCCAAACCGATAAACTATTGAGAGCGATTTTATTTTTTGACTGTGTTTATTTTAAGCGGCGGAGATTTTCTTGTCTTTACGGTATACGGGTTGTGGGGCGCAGTAAACTCACAGACCAATCGTATGTGATGTAAGATCACCAAAGGCGCTCCTTCGCCAATCAGATCGGTGCAGATTCGGAAGTGAGGTACAAAGCGAGTAGCAGCAGTCGATGCATAAAGAGACTCGGAGAACAAAGCAAGTTAGAGAATAAAGCGAGTCTGAAGGCTCATTTAGATGGCATGCTATTAAAAGTTGTATTTACTTTTTCTATAAAGCACTTCATGATGCACTTTTTTCAAAATCATTGTTTTTACTTGAAGAGAGGAGAAAAAACATGAGAAGTTTTATAAATAATTAATTCCGTTTAGCATTCAAAACAATAACTTTTGTTGAAATATACTGAACAGTATTTGTAATTTGTCTTTCAGTTGCTGATTAGATGAAATGCTGATACTAGTCAACCTCAGTATAAGGGATATGGCACTGAATCATAACATAAGTTAGGATGACTGTTCGGACCCTGGCCTGAAGAAATTTCCTCTAACTGCCTTACTGAATTCTTGAAAACAGTTGGCTAAAGACAAGCAGACCAAGGACATGGATTACTGAAACCATGTCCTGTAGTCTGATGAGACCAAGATGGTGTCAAGCGTGTGTGGCGACAAACAGGTTAGGAGTACAAAGACAAGTGTGTCTTGCCTACAGTCAGACATGGTGGTGGGAGTGTCATGGTTTGGGGCTGCATGAGTGCTGCTGGCTATGGGGAGCTAAAGTTCATTGAAAGAATCAAAAATGTCAACATCCAAAGCATCCCCTCCCCTCGGAAACTGGGCCGCAGGGCAGTATTCCCACATGATAATGACCCCAAGCACACCTCAACACCAAGACGACCAGTGCCTTGATAAAAAGAAACTGAGGGTAAAGGTGCTGGACTAGCCAAACATGTCTTCACAATTTGGCCATTTTCACTTCGGGGTGTACTCACTTTTGTTGACAGGGGTTAGACATTAATGGCTAGGGCACAGCAACTTAACACTGTTATACAAGCAGTACACTGACTATTTTACGTTGTATAAAAGTGTCATATGTTCAATGTTGTCCCATGAAGAGATAAAACACACACACACACACACACACACACACACACACACACACACACACACACACACACACACACACTAATAATGTGAGGTAAAAAAAACAACAACAACAACATGATTTGGTATTAGCTAATGGTTAATTATGACTAACAATTTTATACAATTCAGTGATGTACATTTAATTCTTTTTTATATGTACTTTTTTGCTTCAAACTGGTGCAGAATACATATATGACGGTAAAACCTGATTGTCAGTTTGAACAGAACTACATAATATTTGGCACAAGCACTATCAAAGTTGCTGAAGCAGTTCTGACACTCCTCACCAAGATCTTGTCGGCTTTGGCTTCACTGATGCCCTTGATGTTGAGCAGCTCTTTCTTGGGGGCGTATGCCACAGCTTCGATGGTGTGGAAGCCAGCATCCTCCAGTTTCTTCAGATCACTTGCACTGATGCCGCACTGCTGCAGGATGGGAACAGAAAGAAAATAAATAAAAAGCTGGAATATGCAGAAACATTTCCTTAGACGTTTACTCTTATTATTCAAGAGTAGCACAGGCCATTCACCTAACTGACCAATTTATTAAGGACAGAAGGAGTAACTACAAGGCTGTATTGTGACGAAACGTGCAAGGAGCAAATAAATTGTTTTTTACTGTAACAGGAAAGACATTAAGACAGCAGGCACGTATGCTGCAAGAGTGTTAATGAACTGCACACACTTTATTTATAGGTCTACCGTGCTGGTGTACGGTTAGAACCTGTAGCCCAACTGTCGATGCACAGTTCACTTTCTTCTAGCCATTCGTCAACGGCTGCTCTGAGAACCCTGGATATTTCACCTAGCAGTGACTCCCATTAATTAGTGGATAATTTGTGGAGGCAAGGATTTACACAACAAATAATCCAAACAATATCTAGGCAGCGGTGATCCTGTGGTGGTCTCTTTCCACTGATAAATGGGGTTTAGGTATTCTCAAAAATTGGGAATATCAAGCGACATGGCTAATATTTAAAAAAGTGCTCAGTGGGTGTATGCACAATTACCTAAAACAAGGTGTTCGAGTTATACAAAATTAAAGGGATAAGCAAGTTAGATGTGAGCAAGTTAAAGCACTTTGTTTGTAGAGAACAAAAAGTTCCTCAGCAATTGAGTCTACGAATAGGGCAACATACAGGATGGCATGTGTATATATAGGCTTAGCATGTTAGCTGGCTTTGCAGTCTGAGACATGTATTATAGCTATTGGTGTTTAATGCAGGGCATACCTCCAGGCGGTTCAGTGGCTGTGGTCCAAAACTTTCCTCCTCTTCAACTTCAGCCTCCAGCTCCACTCTGCTTTCACTCCTCATAGCCATTTTAATAGCCTGAATCATTTTGCATATATAAGCTACATGTATTGCACCAAAAAGCCAAAAATAAGAGATATATATGTATGGAGCTACAACAATCAGACCAATATAATAAACTACACTGATTAGCAAAAGCATTGAGATTAAGATTCCACTTCTGGGTGGCGGTTAAGAATTAAGCTTAGTTCAGGATTCAAACATACTATGATATTCTTATGACATCCATACAGAACTGTGCAACTGGAAAATTCAAATGAAAATATAAAATACTGTAATCAGAGTCCTTACTAATAAACTATTAAACATGAAAAACAGTGTTGTGTTTTGGTTATATAAGGATACATATATAATGTATCTTTCCGATGGACAGCTTTATGCTCTTGTCTATTCTTTACAAACGATAATTAAATTGTTCAGAACGATAAAGATTTAACGTTACACAGAAACAAAGTTAGGGTGATAATAATGGAAAGATTGACAGACCTTAGATAAACACAATGCCCGCTAGCTAACGTAACTCGGCAAGTACCAGAAAATAATTACGATTAGCCCTTTCAAACGTAGTGACACCAGCGACACCGAGTGCCTGCCCGCTGCTGTCGGTCTGTTTGGCTGTAAATCACATCCTAACAGTCCGTACAGCGGGTAAAACCTAAAGATGCGTGTCTGTATGTAGCTTTAGCTCATTAGCCCTTGCTATTAACCGAGAGACAGCAGCCGCGGCCAACGCGTAAAACAACCTATACATTAAATGTTGTTTAGGCTGAATCCAACAAAGAAACGCTACGGTATGGTGCTTTAATACGTTACTTTTAAAGCACGTCCACTTTTTTGGGAACCAAAGGAGATACAACATGAAGAGAGGCGATAAGAGTAAAACAAGTAAACACTCACCTACTCGCCTCAGAACCAACTTTCCCGCGCGCTACGTCATCAGTCCCATGACACTGGTGACGACGTGAAGCGTCACGTGATGTTCTCCATCATTAATTTCAGTCAATTCTGATTGTTGTGTATACAATGTAGACAAAAATAAAACGACAGACAGACAGACAAGATCCTACTACACAGGCTTAAGTCTCACTGAGTTCAGCTATGCGTACTATATCTGTGAAAAACGGAAAACAATTTTCTTATACAGTTTTCTTATTCATGTTGTAGCAGAACCAATAACAAGTGAGTTTTGGTGATATCTTATTGCTCATTGCCCATTTCTGTCTGTAAGACTAACACTAAACGGATCTCCTTTTTATCAAAGCATCTGTTTGGGTCTATGAGGACTGTCAGTGTGTGGTGAGTTGTGCCACCCCCTTAAGTGAGTTCAGTGCTCTGTATGTGGCTTAGAAGCACTATTTACAGCTGATTTATGGCCTTTCATGTGTCTTTTTTTACACTACTTTATGCAGCATTGGTGTCAGAGGCGCCCCCATTGAAACAGCACTTCACAGGTAAGTTCCTGGTGAACAGTAAGAGTCTGTCATGGCTGGAATTGCGCTGGAAGGCCTTACAAAGGAGCCAGAGCAGGAAGACCTGGCCAAGCTTCCACAGCACAGGAAGGCCAGCATGGGGCTGGCGTGAGGAGGCTTGACAGCAATGGCAGTAAAGAGAGGTTGAGCATGGTCAGGTGTGGAAACGGAAAGCCATTTATAGGGTTCAGCTGGAATCAAGTGCGCTGCGGGGACAGAGAGTTCATTGGCCTTGCCGCCACAGGCTTGCAGACATCTCCACTGTGACCGGGTGAGCTTACACTCACTGTGAGGGACACATAAACTTGCTGAAAGGTGACCGTCTTCCAGCTCAGATCTGCAGTGAGCATGTACATATGCTAACTGAGAGAATAATATAATTGGTAGTGTAGAATGAAGTTAAATGATGTGACTGTAGACCAGTAAGAATATTATGTTTTTATTTAGTATTTATACTTGAAATAAATAAAAAAAAGGTATAGCAAGTAACAACTGGGAATTCCACCAATATCCCAAAATGTCTGCATAATTCAATAGTATGATTTTTAATGGTGGTGCCTTGAGGTGAAGTGGGCTGTATAGCAAAAATGTTATGTAAAAACTTTTTTTCACAATACACAAAATGTCACAATATTTCTTTTTTCTGTCAGTTGCTAAGATAACAAATAAAGTAATGGCACATTTTAAAGAAGTACTACCCAATTTTGTGTATACATCAACTTGTATCCAACATTTCTTGCAGTATGCTGCACCAAACCAATTAAACAGGACTAACAATGCTCTCTCTGTAATCAAACATGCAGCATGGACAGTATCCACAGATCAATGCTTACAGACATTTATTCCTGATGATAGGAACCAGACATCAGGCAGCGTATTCATAATCATTTCATAAATAATTTAAGAAATGGACATCTGGTTCCCATTACCCCCACTGTGAGCAATTCTGACTCTAGAACAGAGAATTTTATGCAAAAAGTTTAGATTTCAGTCATTCAGTTACATAGAAATTATGTGGTGGGGAATTTCACTTTAATTATATTGAACTATATTTAATGAGTATAAAAACATTTGATTATAACATTAACATTTTATAATAATGTTTTAAGTTGAACTAACACCACAGTACCCAAAAGCTGAATTATGTTAAGTTGGGAGATACATTTACAGCAAAATAGACAAAAAGAAGCAAATCAAGTTCAAAGCTTATAATCGTTTTCTAGCTTATTAAATATTAGAAGCTCTCAGTTTGTTGTCACTCCACAGATTCAGCCTGACGCTGGTTAAGCCTGTTGACAAGAGTAAATTATTTTCTACCCAGTCAAGCTCTTTCAGTAACTGATCATGAAAGTAGTCTATAAAAACTTATTTTCTTTTATTATAAAAATGTAATAAGGGGGAGTGCTAACCACTAAACCACTATGCCGCTCCTCCTTGGCGGAAACTGTTACAGTCCTGATACAGTCATGTGCAAAAGTTGGAGCACACGGAACAACATTTTGTTGAAAGTGGTTTGGTGTGAAATGGTTAAGATGCTCTTTACAGTGGTGGTGAAGCGAATTTTATTTTGTATACTACATCTCAGACATCAGGCAATGTTTTCATATCCATCTCGGTGAGGGAGTTTTTAAGGTGGACATCTGATTCCCATTATCACTGTTTACATCTTACCCATTTAATTATAAAATATTGGTGAAAAAGTTCCCCTTTAACACATCCTCACATGTTTAAATGCACAGTTTCTGTTTTTTAATGAATTTGGCCTATAGGGGAAATATTTGGCATATAGCAGAAATATATACATCGAAATAAAAATCAAATTTAAAATTTAAATTTAAAAATCAAAAATACTTATCTATGTACAGCACATTTTTCTTATAATAATCTCAACCTGAATAGAGAGATGTTGCAGTCTGATTGGAGAAGCCTTATTTGAATGTATAAATGTTTGGAAGCACTTCCATGGAAATAAAAAGGATGTACAATAATTATTCTGTTATTAGTCTTTGACTGTTTACAATTACTGCTTTAGATTCAGGGTCTATATATGAGCACATGCAGAAGTGTTATAAATAAAAAAATTCAAATTTCTCAGCCTGTACACACACACACAGGTGGGTCTTCTAGCTTGAATCATGTTTCTGTCATCCTCACACTGAGAATACAATCCACGGGTGGCATGGCAGGACAACAGCTGCTCCTCTTTGCTCCAGTTATCTGTACCTTAAAACATTTTCTTTTCCTCATAGGGGTTCTCCACGCTGGTGGCCTTCGTGGCGGTGTGGCTGGTGTGGCTGGTGTTCTCTGAGGTCATATTCTCCCCAACAAACCGGCTAGTTTTGTAATAATAAATGAAGAGGAAGAATCCTGAGGAGAGACAGTGACAGATCCATAATGGCTTTGCTGGACTTCATTGTTTCCATTTGGGAAATAATATTCCTTCTTTCCTAATGGGGATTCATTTAAAATCTCATATTCTACATTTGTCTTGTATTTTATTTTTCCCCCCTAATGAGCACATGCACATTATATAGTTGCTTAGTTTTTTTTAATAAGCAGTCTAGGCCGAAACACTTCATATGACTTATTGGGTGGAGCTAAATTGCTGTAGCCTGAGTAGACTGAAATCAATAAATTGTTTTTACATTTATGCAGCTTAACTTCTATACATAGACTGTACGGACTGTGGGGATACAATACATGAGCCAAAGAGAGTATAATCACTTTAAATCAAAATACAGCAGCGATTACTCTTAGCTTTATGAGTACTTGTTGCTCAACAAATTACCAATTAATATGTTAATTTTCACTAGCACCTCCACCACATTTCACCTGATTCCATTTGTTTCACACAAACAGTGCATAAAATGTCTGAATAACCATTTGGGTTCCAGACACATTCAGACTAGACAAATGTGTGTTTTGGTAAAGAAAGTAAAAATGTATAATTTACACAGCATATGCTATATAGGAAGCATGGGGCCTATTTGGGATTCAGCCTGCCTTCAGTAGTAAGAGCAGTTCTGAATACAGCACAAACGTATGAAGCCTGCAAGTAGCACATTCTTTACTTTCAATATTGTACTGATCAGCCATAACATTTAAAACCGCATCCTTTACTTTTAATAATGTACACTGATCAGCCATAACATTAAAACCCACCACATCCTTTACTTTCAATATTGTATACTGATCAGCCATAACATTAAAACCCACCACATCCTTTACTTTCAATATTGTACACTGATCAGCCATAACATTAAAACCCACCACATCCTTTACTTTCAATATTGTATACTGATCAGCCATAACATTAAAACCACATCCTTTACTTTCAATATTGTACACTGATCAGCCATAACATTAAAACCCACCACATCCTTTACTTTCAATATTGTACACTGATCAGCCATAACATTAAAACCCACCACATCCTTTACTTTCAATATTGTATACTGATCAGCCATAACATTAAAACCACATCCTTTACTTTCAATATTGTACACTGATCAGCCATAACATTAAAACCCACCACATCCTTTACTTTCAATATTGTACACTGATCAGCCATAACATTAAAACCACATCCTTTACCTTTAATAATGTACACTGATCAGCCATAACATTAAAACCCACATTCTTTACTTTCAATATTGCACACTGATCAGCCATAACATTAAAACCCACATCCTTTACTTTCAATATTGTATACTGATCAGCCATAACATTAAAACCACATCCTTTACTTTCAATATTGTACACTGATCAGCCATAACATTAAAACCCACCACATCCTTTACTTTCAATATTGTATACTGATCAGCCATAACATTAAAACCCACCACATCCTTTACTTTCAATATTGTACACTGATCAGCCATAACATTAAAACCCACCACATCCTTTACTTTCAATATTGTATACTGATCAGCCATAACATTAAAACCACATCCTTTACTTTCAATATTGTACACTGATCAGCCATAACATTAAAACCCACCACATCCTTTACTTTCAATATTGTACACTGATCAGCCATAACATTAAAACCCACCACATCCTTTACTTTCAATATTGTATACTGATCAGCCATAACATTAAAACCACATCCTTTACTTTCAATATTGTACACTGATCAGCCATAACATTAAAACCCACCACATCCTTTACTTTCAATATTGTACACTGATCAGCCATAACATTAAAACCACATCCTTTACCTTTAATAATGTACACTGATCAGCCATAACATTAAAACCCACATTCTTTACTTTCAATATTGCACACTGATCAGCCATAGCATTAAAACCCACATCCTTTACTTTCAATATTGTATACTGATCAGCCATAACATTAAAACCACATCCTTTACTTTCAATATTGTACACTGATCAGCCATAACATTAAAACCCACCACATCCTTTACTTTCAATATTGTATACTGATCAGCCATAACATTAAAACCCACCACATCCTTTACTTTCAATATTGTACACTGATCAGCCATAACATTAAAACCCACCACATCCTTTACTTTCAATATTGTATACTGATCAGCCATAACATTAAAACCACATCCTTTACTTTCAATATTGTACACTGATCAGCCATAACATTAAAACCCACCACATCCTTTACTTTCAATATTGTACACTGATCAGCCATAACATTAAAACCACATCCTTTACCTTTAATAATGTACACTGATCAGCCATAACATTAAAACCCACATTCTTTACTTTCAATATTGCACACTGATCAGCCGTAACATTAAAACCCACATCCTTTACTTTCAATATTGTACACTGATCAGCCATAACATTAAAACCCACATCCTTTACTTTTAATAATGTACACTGATCAGCCATAACATTAAAACCCACATCCTTTACTTTCAATAATGTACACTGATCCTTCTTTCTACAATATATGTCCATGTTATCAGCTCAACTTATAGAAACACTTTGTAGTTCTTTACAGACTGTAGTTCATCTGTTTCTTGGTGTACTTTTTTACCCTGTTCTTCAATGTTCATGACCCGCACAGCGCCACCACAGAGCAGGTACTATCTTGTTGGCTCACCTTGTAGATGTAAAGTCATCCATGGTTACAGGATGCTGCCACAGAATACAGTTGACTGAATATTTCTGGTTGGTGGACTATTCTCAGTACCATTCCTAACCAATGGTCACTAGTTGTCTCTTTGTAGACCCATTCAGTCAAAAGAGCATTTGTGAGTTCAGGCACTGAACTTGTGCTGATGTTGCCTCCTGAGGCTGTCTATGTTAGTGATGCAACAGAGGACAAGCACTGTGTAAATCGGCATTCAGCCACCCTGCTCTGTAAGTTTGAGTAACCTACCACTTGATGACTAAGCTGATATTTCTCCTGGAAATGTCCATTTCACAATAAAAATACTTTTTGATCAGGGCAGATCTAGCTGGATTGCAATTTTACAATCTGTGTCGGAGACACTGAGTGCGTGTGATTGACTGACCTGCCTGCAATCCAGATCTGCCTCCTACTAAATATGTATGGAGCACCATGAAGAGGAGACGGACCGTGCAGCTGAAATCTTGTATTGAGCAAGAATGTGAAAACCACTTGCAGAGTTTGACCTTTACCAAATGTGTAATTGTATTGTATTTCTGGGCATTAATACATTCTTTATAAATTATATAGTACCAGGTGCTATAAGAGGTAAACGCAGTGCTAATCTTGAAAGAATTGACCCTTTTTTCTCTGACCCACCTTGGAAGGAGTTGAGGATGGTGAAGATGTAGTAGGACGGGAGGCGCAGGGCTCCGTAGGCGAAGAAGGCAAAGCCCCAGGTGAGTCCGAGAGTGCAGCTAAGGCCCATTACGGTCAGGGCATCAGAGGTGCCAGTTGCTGTGCGCTGCTTGCCAGATCCAGTGAGTGGTTTATTGTGCTTTACTCTGGTCCCTTTGAGAAGGAAGATCCATCGCAGCATGATGACAAAGGTTGTAAAGGTGAAGGCGAATATTATGGAATAGTAGCCGATGTTCACCACATAATGGATGGTAGTGTCTGTGATCCAGCACCTTTAGAACACATAAGGTCAGACTGAGATGCCAGCTTGTAATAACGGCACCATTTAAGGTAAAATAGAAAATTAAAAAAAGAAGCCATAAAGGACAAAATGCCCTATTTTGTCTTTTTCTATTCTTTTGGTCTAAAATAAGATGCTAAAGCTCCAAAGTTACAAGTAAAAGCAACAATAAAACAACTCATAAAGTAAGATTGGAATAATATGACTTATAAATATACTTGAGCTGTGGAAGTTTTGTTAAAAGATGTTATAAAAAAACTCAAGTACAAATGCATCAAACTGTGCTTACATACATGCAACTAGTGTAAATGTACAATAAATATATGTAACTGCTTGCTTTGTGAATAACTGAAGGTTGAGCGCAAAAAAAATGAGCTGTAGGTAAGGAAGTGAAGGACACTCACATTTTCACATCTTTTCCTGTGTCAGTGTGTATGACTAGTTGGTTGTATTTCTGTAAACAGTAGATGATGGTTACAACAACTGCAGGAGGTGCTGAAAAGAGAAAAAAATAATTTAACTTGTCACATCTAATCACATCCATCTCACATTGCCTGATCACAAATTACATTTTACTTTAAAGGACCCATAGCGCAACAAACCATGTTTGTAAATGAGATGTGTGAGAGTGAAGAACATTTACATACTCTAAACCAATGTTTATCATGTTAAAGGCTTCAAAAGCTTTTCCCCCCTCATACAGCTCATTTATTTAAAATGATTCTCTGCTTCATGCAAAAAAATGTGTTTACTCCCCAGTCCATACAAGAAAACTGAGCAGCAAAAATAGTCCATTTTGAATTCAGTGTTGTGATGTCCCACAAAAACAGTACGTTCACATATATGCACCTACATATATCTAGTTTTAGTGCCTCCCATTCCCACAGAAATCATGAGGAGCATTCTGGACCAAAAAGCTTTTGAATAAGATACAGCCAATCAGACCAGAACATATTTACATCAACAAAAACGATGTGTTTCATTTAAAGGAATAAAGGGAAATCCCAGAAAAATCTTAACTCACCCCAGCCAGCGATGCAGATCTTGGTGAGGTAGTGTTTAATAGATCCAGATTTTCCGCCAAGCTGCAGACAGAGGTGGAGGGCCTCAAGACCAAACCATGTGAAGCTGGTCAGCAGACAGTAGTGCATGAAGCCCGCCATCAGCTTACAACCTATTAGGTTGTCTGTGTTTGCAACATACTCATTTGTCAGGAAGGTCAGGTTCAGCAGGACCAGCGCCACAAACAGGTTTATGAGGATGCACACTGAATCACTCTGTCTCGCTTTCCTGTGGAGAAACATTGGAGAAATTAATCATGATTCCAGTATTTCTAGATCTGCATTGCATAATCCATTGATTCCCAGGTCTGTTCCTGTTGGATCTGTTGTAAAGCTGACAAAAAACACACCAAAAGAACATGTGCGTGATTGATGGAAGTATTTTTTTATTTTACTGTTAAACGTCTTCACTCATCCTTTGATTTGATTTGATTTGCTCATAAAATAAATCATTTCTTAACTCTACTTAAAGCTACACTATATACGTTTTGGGCATTTGGAGACTTCTCTGGTGTAAATGTGTAATGCAAACATGTTGATCTTTTAATAGCATGAAGCTTAGGCTTCCCCACCAGAGCAGATGAATTTGATGATTGAATAAGAATCGACAAAATAACTTGGTGAAGCATGTGGCTTCAGAGAATTAAGTCAACTGTCCACTGTCATCATATCTTTACTACATTTAGAGCTACTTGCCACTTGTTTTGAACACAACAGAATTTGACCTCTGCATTTAACCCATCTGTGCAGTGAAACACCCACATACTGTACACACACACTAGTGAATCACACTTGGATCAGGCGATCCAAGCAGTGACGTTCCAGAAGTCTGGAACCCATGGTTATTACCAAACGCTGGGTTTCCTCCTTGGTGATGCTTTGCCAGGCCTTTACTACAGCTGTCTTGTTTGTGGGTCTTTCTGACTTAGGTTTTGTCCTAAGCAAGTGAAATGCATGCTCGATCGGGTTGAGATCTGGTGATTGACTCGATCATTGCAGAATATTCCACTTCTTTGCCTTAAAAACTCCTGGGTTGATTTTGCAGTATGTTTTGGGTCATTGTCCATCTGTACTTTGAAGCGTCGTCCAATCAACCTTGCTGCATTTGGTTGAATCTGAGCAGAGAGTATATCCATGTACACTTCAGAATTCATCTGGCTGCTTTTGTTTTCTGTCACATCATCACTGAACATGCTATGCATGCCCATAGAACTGGGCTGGCTTCTTTATATGTTTCTTTATAAGTCTAATCTGGGGTTTCTATTTTTGAGGCTGATTAATGGTTTGCACCTTGTAGTGAACCCTCTGTATTTGCTCTTAGGTGTTCTTAGATACTGATACACCTACTTCCTGAAGAGTGTTCTTTACTTGGGTGGATGTTGTGAAGGGGTTTTCTTCACTATGGAAAGGATTCTGTGATCATCCACCACTGTTGTCTTCCGTGCATGTCCAGGTCTTTTTGAGTTCCCTAGCTCACCACTGTGCTCTTTTTTTTAGAATGTACCAAACTGTTGATTTGGCCATTACTAACATTTCCAGTATCTCTCTGATGCATTTCTTCTGTTTTTCAGCCTAATGATGGCCTGTTTCACTTTCATTAAGAGCTCTTTTGACCGCATGTTGTGGATTCACACTAACAGCTTCCAAATGCAAATGCCACACCTGGAATCAACTCCAGACCTGCTCAATTGATGATGGATTAACAAGGGAATAGTCCATGCAGCCCATGAAATAGCGCTTGAGGTAATTACTTTTGGTCCCTTGAAAAAGAGGCAGCTACATATTAAAGAGCTATAAGAGTCTGCACTTGAAGCTGAGAGTCTGCACTTGAAGCCTATATTATTAAGTATGTTTTGGTAAACAGCTAAATTGCAAAAGACTTGTGTCGCAGTTCAAATATTTCTGGGCCTAACTGTAAATGTACTTTTCATTGACCAGTCATTTTTTCTTGCTATGGTAAATGATGAGTATTTTACTGCTTTTTAAGTCATTTGTCTACTAGTAGAAATGAAAAGTGCAATCTGCACTGCTGACCGGTCTGATTTAATATCAAGCCAAAAACGGCAGCAAGAACTCGAGCTAGTTGCATTACAGAAGTGTAACACAGTGCTAAATTATTTCTCTACACTCTACCTTAACAGGAAGTGCATGAAGAGGGCCACGCCCAGGAAGAAGATGGAGAGTCCGCAGCCGATGGAGGTGATGTAGGTGAGATTGCTCAGGTCGCCGCTGCTTATGTTTTCAGTTGGATTGGGCTGTAAAGACACCACATATATTTAACCTGCTAATTCTCATGCTGATAAAATCTGCAGGTGTCTAAAATCTGTAGAGCTGCTTTTTATCTACTAGCAAATATTTTTAATTTCAATATTCAGTATTCTCTTGAATATTTTCTTGAGTGTTAAAATATTCTGTAACATAATAATGTGAAAGCTTTGCCTTAATAAATAGATTTTGTTTTCATTTATTTGCATTTTTTTATGACTTTTATTATTATTATTTGGTAGAGCACAGAAGCATCCTAATGGTAATACTTTTAGACACACCTCGTTCTGCTTCTGCAATGTGCTTCTGTTTGTTTTGGTTTCTAGTTCCTACTTGTCTCTGTCCTCTGGTCGCACCCACATAGTCTTTAGTCTGTGGTTCCTACCATTATAAGGTGCTACTTGTCTTTCCTTGTGTATATATACCCCTTTGTTTGTCTGTACTCTTAGACTAGTACTGTGTATACACTTCTATGTAAAGGTCTTATTTAAAAAAGTGTATTTTCACCAGTAAAAACCCCAGATATCATTAGAACTGATGTAAATAATCATAAATACAATACAAAGTAGCATTAATATCTTATTTTGAGCCAGTTTGAAGAAGAAAGTTTTGTTCCATCTTTCTCCTGGACGCCCCAGAAATTGCATGAATTTATTACATTCCTTTACCAGCAATCTTGATTTAGCTTAATGAAGTACTGAGTAGTCAAAACAAGTATTTAATGATAACTGCAAATAACACTTGGTTGCCGCAAGAAAAAGCTTGGAAAGGGTTAAATAAACACACTGACATATGTAAAACCACTACATACTTTATTAATACTACTAATATTTAAAATACAAAAAAACTGAGCAAATAAAAGCTTCCTGTCTATAAAAGTAACTTCTTAAATATAATGTCCCCAAGTGCCTAAAACATTTAAACAGGTATACCACTGTACACTGCTTCTAGTCTGGCACTGGGACTGTTAACTTGTTTATGTACATATGTGGGCTTTGTTTTTTTTTTGTTTCTTGTTAGTTCCTGGTTTGTTTTCCCAATTGCTGTTTTAGTGTTTTGTTTTAATTTATGTATCCCCCACCCCCACACACTGACACTCATCTCTGTCTGCACCCTGTCTCCTTATAATGTCAACCTGGACTTGCTTCACCTGCTCCTTCGTCACACTTATCTTAACTGAGGTGTCTTGATTATAAATAGCTCATTAAGAAAAAAACTATTAAATCAGTATGGGGCAATACTCAGCGTTTCAGTGTTGGTACAGAAAGAGTGACACTGTACCATCTCTAGTATTACTGATATAGATGATCAGATGAGAATCTCACCACCATCAGCACAGCAAAGAAGGTCAAGTGTTCACATGCACACGTTACATTGGCACCCATTTCAGTGGTTATGCATCCATCAGTTGTCCAGTTCGGCTGGGAACCTGGTGAAAGCAGAGAATGGATATGAGAACATTTTTTTTTGCAGAAGCAATTCAAATTAGAGGATTCAATAAAAAGGGTTTCTAAGTAAATATTATGTGAGATCTTGTGACAAACTTTAAAATGTTTGTTTTTTTATTCTTTTTAATTCTGTAAAAAATGTCAGTGCGAGTGAATTTTTATTTCTTTCATGTCATGTTGCCCTACGTGCACCTTGCTGGTGACAAAAGCTTGAGGCAGTCAGAAGTTGGCAACGTAATGTGAGCGATGTGAGTAATGCCCAAGGTTAGGCAGATGAACAGTGATGCAGGCTTGGAATTAGAAAAGGAGATCTCCCACTATGAAGAACATGTCTAAGTCTTGTGAAATAGCTTAGCATTATAAGCTATGATCTGGTGCAGCTTCAGGGTGCCTGGTTAAAGGAAACACTATAGAGACAAATAAAATCAGCATACCTTAATGGAAGTGGCATTTATTCTATAGTATTTGTGTGGCTTCCTGCTGCTGTTGCACACAGCTGTAAGAGGCATTCTAACGTTTTTAAGAGACAAATTTGTTAACATGCGATAGAAGCTACTGTGAGGTTAAGAGAATATTTACCCCTCTGTTATGTTGTTAAGAGAAAAGTTAGGAAAAAAGGAAAATCAAGTAAATATTTTTTTACAGAAAAAAAGAAAAATTATAACATTTAAAATATACTAACCATTTCCATCCCAAGAGTGACATTGAAGAATAAAGTCTTTCTGCAGATAAAAAGAAAAAAAATCATGAGATTGTGTAAAATGTGTTCCTGAAACTCAAATCCTAAAAAAACGCTGAGACCATTATCTCTGCTTCTCATAAACTTTACTGTTGGTACTATGCATTCCAGTAAGTAGGACTCTTTAAGTATTTGGTTTTTTTTGTCGCAGGTGACTTTAATCAATGCAAATCAGTACTGCCTAAATTCTAACAGTGTGTTGGTTTTACTGGTGGAGTAAACACACTGGACCCTCTTCACACCAAAATCTATAAGGTCAATACCCTCAGCTACTCAAACCTCAGGTAAGAACCTGGTCTGAGGGAACTATTATGTTTTGAGCTGTATACTGATGGGATAAGTTCATGCAGGTATATCTTTTACATGCTTACTGGATGTCAGTCCATGAAAGAGGTGTAACACACATGTTGGCAGCCTTGTGGATGCAGCACTGGCGGTAGGATAGGTGAATGCTGGGCTCAGATATCTCCTCACCTGTCTTTACAGGCCTCTGTACCTCTGTAGTTCCCATACAATATAGTAAGACAGAAGTTTGTTGTTTTTATCATTTGGAAGTGAAGTTGCTCCTGAGCTTTCTTGACTAGGCAGGTGGTGGTGAGGGTCCAGGTGAGGTTGTCGGTGATGTACATACCAAGAAACTTGAAAGCTTTTAGCTCTCTTTATATTTGAACCATTGATGTATAGTGAAGCATGATCATTTTGAGTCCTCCTAAAGCCAACAATCATTTATTTTGTGTAATCAATATTAAGACCTCATTAAGATTAAGATCTCTGCATGAGTCTGCTTTGCCACCTCCCGGTATGCCATCACTGTTGCTGATTAGACCTACCACTGTAGTATTATCAGCAACAAGCTGGGCTATTCTGCAGGTTTATTCCCACAGAGCTAGCATGCACATACCCTTCTTCATAAATATAAAAATCAAAAGTAAATTTCCATTCATTGCTCCACTTTTGTATTTGTAATATTGCAGACTGTAGTCACTACTGATGTAGTGGTGGTGTGCTGGTGTGTGCAGCTGGAGTTTTTAAACCCCTAAAGGTCACTGCTGGACTCTGAATTGTCCACTAAGATCCAACCAAATGTATCTTGTGAGCAGCATCCTGTGACCATGAAGGACTAGACAATGACCAACACAAACTGTACAGCAACAGATAAGCTATTGTCTCTGACTTTCCATCTACAAAGTGTCCGGTTTCCTCCCACATGTCTAAACACATGCATGTTAGGTTAATCAGTAACTCTAAATTTCCTGTAGGTGTGAGTGGGTGTGTGAGTGACTGTTGGCCATGTGATGGACTGGCGAACTGTCCATGGTTTACCCTGCCTTCGTCCGATGAGGCTGGGATTGGCTCCAGCCCCCCCGTGACCCTGACTAGTGGGATTAAGCGGCAGATAATGGAGGGATGGATAATATAATATATAAAGTAATGTTAAAGTAATACTTTTGGATTGGTTGCACCTTGAAAGTAATCTGTTTGGCTTGCTGTCTCATGACGTATCATAGATTACCTTGGATCTCTTTATATAATTGGAAGGATGCAATGAACGTTACTGAGGTTTTGACCCATGTGTCTTACATTGTGTGAACTAAAATTTAGGGCAGTCTGGTTAACTACTTTTAAGGTAAATCACTGTTTTCTTACAGTGTACCAGATGGATTGGTTACTTAAGGTTATCAGAGTGTATTATTAAAGTGTTGTTTCTTAATTACCTTGTCAATATTCCTGAAGGTGATGTTGATTGTGTTGGTCAAGTTGGCTATTTCTGCTCCCATATCAATGGAATAGACTTCATTATTCAGAACCGTGCTGTTTTTCATGTCCTTATAGACAAAAACAGAGAGAGAGACAAGAGAAAGAATTTTATGTCATAATTAGTCCTGAAAGATTATGCTGATGAATTAAAGCCTCCGGACTACATGACTTTTTTAGACCACAAAAACCCTCTGTAAGCACTCTTAAACTTTTCTCATTTTCCAATCAAATAAAAAATGATGGCAGAAGGTTTTTACCTTTGTGAAATTGGGAAGGCGAAACACAGCCGTGAAGAGTGTGACGTTGCTTTGGTTGACTGCTTTTTCAAAAGCCTCCTTTGGTACTGAGATTTCTGTAGGATACTTTTCAGATTGAGTCTTATCTTGAATGATCTGCAAATGTGGACATATTAAATGTATAAATGTATTTATAGCACATATTTACAAGTAGCTCCCAACATTGAAGTCTAGGTAGGATATTTTGCTTGTTAATGTTTTCAACTGTAAGAATATGACCACAACTTTTCCCTGTGTATTCACACCAAATAATGAAGAGTAGTATTAAGCATTCGTTATTGAAAAGCAGTATTGATATCAGTAATAGAAGTGGGATGTTGTCATATAATTTTGCTAAACCATCGGAGGATTACATTTGAATGTTGTGACACTGTTGTAGGTACTAAAACAATATGTTGTCACAACGTAATTGTGTTTGTCTCTACGTCTTTGTCGGTAAAGAAGCGTAGTCACATATCTGGTTCTATAGTCTTGGGCATATAGTCTTAAGAAGAGCTTTCGTCTTCAGCAGCGTCATATGGATGCGGGTCTTTGCACATGCAGTAGGTGATGGACTGTGTCATTGTCCTTTTCTTAGTGTCATTAACCTAAGAGTGTCCAGCATTTGATTTTTCTGTGGAGCTGATTTAACAAAGTCAAAGCCAGCTTCTCCATCTAATTTTGCCATTCCACCCATAACAGTGCAAACGGCAGAAAATAACGTCTGCATCGTTCAAAGTGAAACGAATAGCCAGCCTTCGCATACTATTTGTTGTCTGATTTAGCAGGGCTTCCTAGTCACTAGCTTTACTGCTCTGTATACTGTGTTGGGAAGTTATATAAATCATAGCATTTGGTAAAAACGTATGCTTATATATGGGCCTCCTGATTGCTGCAGCTCGCGGGAAGGTCTTTGTGACCCCCGCATTTATGACAGGCAACCCTAGGCTTGAGAACAAGACCCTGTGATGTTATCTTTAGACCTTCTAGGCTCGAGAACCAGGCCAGGTGTAGCCCAAAATGGCCCAAAGGCGTAGGAAGGCGGGCCATAAAAGGGACTATGCAGCAGACCAGGGTGTAAGAGCTCAGAGAAACGTCGGTACCGCAATCCCAAGAACAAAAAGCTTAAACTCTGAACTGGTCTCCCTCTTCACACGGTGAAAACGAAGTTACGACAACTGTGTTCACAAGAACACATGGGTTCTAAAAACACATGCCTTGCCATTGATCTTAAAGCAGGTACAAACAAATGCCGGTGTGCGATAGCTCCAATTTTTTTTATTATCAAATCACACTGAAGCACTCCATGCCATACTCAACTGAAGACAGATGTCAAAAAGGCACATATTGAAAAATGAACTAAATTTTTTGAAAGATTATAAAAAATATTGCTCCTTAAAGTCAGATTAAAATCTTTCCGACATACTCCTTGTCTTCAGTACAGAAACAAACAATAATGAGTCTCGGAAGCTGACATTCCTTGGGTTTGGGAGCCATTGCACAATGCTCATGCAGTTACACAAACACTTATTCTTTGTTACATAATTAAGCAGGACAGAGACAATTGCAACCATTTTGGTCCCACTTTGGTTCCCCACTGGAACATAGATTATGCAACGGTTTGATCTATGTGAGTGGTGTTCTAGGACATCAGTGGCTGTTCAAAGCAGCAAAATTATGATCTCTGTTTTACAAATTGAAGCTTTGTGTATTTTTACTTAGAGTTTCAGAAGATTCTTACAGACATGCTTATGGAGTTAAATCAGTGTCACCAGAACCTGAAATCATGTTTTTGAAAAACACATGTCCTTTACTTACGCTGAGGTTCGTATTAGCAGAGTAGATGAATGAGACAGTTTCCAGCTTAGTTATATTAGGTTTCACAAAAACACCCTGAACGTCTCCCAAGGTCACGGATGCTGTGCTTTTGTTTCCCATTTTTTCCAGAACGCTGGCAGTTATATTCTGGATCACTTCACTGGAGAGATTGGAGAGAAGAGTGAGAGAGTGAGACAGAGCAAAAGCCATTCTCGTAAATCATGATAAAATCCATTTAATATTTATATTTAAACATTTTCTTACGGTGCTTGTCCATTGGAAAAGTCAGTAGAAGTCAACTGAATCTGTAGCTCTGGTGCTTCTACAGGTGTCCCACACTTTCGACAAACTGCTGATGAGTTGTTAAACTCAACAATATCAATATTATCAGTGCAGCCTGCAATGAGAATGTACAACATAAATATATGTGAGTGGAAATAGCTAGCTTTAAAACTAGTTCTCGAATGTTGTAGAATGGCTCTTTACAATTAAACTTTCATGCAATTAGTGGCAAGTTGCTATTTACTATTTACTTTAAGTTAACCAAATGAGTTCCTTGTATTTTAATACGTTATCGTTTTTGTTAAAAAAAGCCATGCATAACTAAATATAAATAAAAATGAAATGCAATGATTTGCAAATCTCATAGACCCATATATTATTCACAATAGAACATAGAACACATATCAGATATTGAAAGTAAGACATTATACCATTTTATGAAAATGATAAACCCATTTCTAACTAAATGGCAGCAATGCATCTCAAAAAAGTTGGGACACATTCTAAGATTAAGAAAACTGTTTAGGGCTGAGCAGTGTAAATTATGGGATTATTTTGGAGATTAATAAAGCTGTGTTTGGGTTGGTCAGTGTAAATTATGGGATTATTTTGGAGATTAATAAATATGTGTTTGGGTTTGGACAGTGTAAATTATGGGATTGTTTTGGAGATTAATAAAGCTGTGTTTGGGTTTGGACAGTGAAAATTATGGGATTATTTTGGCGATTAATAAAGCTGTGTTTGGGTTTGGACAGTGAAAATTATGGGATTATTTTGGCGATTAATAAAGCTGTGTTTGGGTTGGTCAGTGTAAATTATGGGATTGATTTGGAGATTAATAAAGATGTGTTTGGGTTTGGTCAGTGTAAATTATGGGATTGTTTTGGCGATAAATAAAAATGTGTTTGGGTTTGGACAGTGTAAATTATGGAATTATTTTGGCGATAAATAAAAATGTGTTTGGGTTTGGACAGTGTAAATTATGGAATTATTTTGGAGATTAATAAAGATGTGTTTGGGTTGGTCAGTGTAAATTATGGGATTATTTTGGAGATTAATAAATATGTGTTTGGGTTTGGACAGTGTAAATTATGGGATTGTTTTGGAGATTAATAAAGCTGTGTTTGGGTTTGTACAGTGAAAATTATGGGATTATTTTGGCGATTAATAAAGATGTGTTTGGGTTTGGTTAGTGTAAATTATGGGATTATTTTGGAGATTAATAAAGATGTGTTTGGGTTTGGACAGTGTAAATAATGGGATTATTTTGGAGATTAATAAAGCTGTGTTTGGGTTGGTCAGTGTAAATTATGGGATTGATTTGGAGATTAATAAAGATGTGTTTGGGTTTGGACAGTGTAAATTATGGGATTATTTTGTCGATTAATAAAGATGTGTATTTGGTCAGTGTAAATTATGGAATTATTTTGTCGATTAATAAAGCTGTGTTTGGGTTGGTCAGTGTAAATAATGGGATTGATTTGGAGATTAATAAAGCTGTGTTTGCATTTGGACAGTGTAAATTATGTGATTATTTTGGAGATTAATAAAGATGTGTTTGGGTTGGTCAGTGTAAATTATGGGATTGATTTGGAGATTAATAAAGCTGTGTTTGCATTTGGACAGTGTAAATTATGTGATTATTTTGGAGATTAATAAAGATGTGTTTGGGTTGGTCAGTGTAAATTATGGGATTCTTTTGGAGATTAATAAAGATGTGTTTGGGTTGGTCAGTGTAAATTATGGGATTCTTTTGGAGATTAATAAAGATGTGTTTGGGTTGGTCAGTGTAAATTATGGGATTATTTTGGAGATCAATAAATATGTGTTTGGGTTTGGACAGTGTAAATTATGGGATTATTTTGGAGATAAATAAAGATGTGTTTGGGTTTGGACAGTGTAAATTATGGAATTCTTTTGGAGATTAATAAAGATGTGTTTGGGTTGGTCAGTGTAAATTATGGGATTATTTTGGCGATTAATAAATATGTGTTTGGGTTTGGTCAGTGTAAATTATGGAATTATTTTGGAGATTAATAAAGATGTGTTTCGGTTGGTCAGTGTAAATTATGGGATTATTTTGGCGATTAATAAAGATGTGTTTGGGTTTGGACAGTGTAAATTATGGGATTCTTTTGGAGATTAATAAAGATGTGTTTGGGTTGGTCAGTGTAAATTATGGGATTATTTTGGAGATTAATAAATATGTGTTTGGGTTTGGACAGTGTAAATTATGGGATTATTTTGGAGATTAATAAAGATGTGTTTGGGTTTGGACAGTGTAAATTATGGGATTCTTTTGGAGATTAATAAAGATGTGTTTGGGTTGGTCAGTGTAAATTATGGGATTATTTTGGAGATTAATAAATATGTGTTTGGGTTGGGACAGTGTAAATTATGGGATTATTTTGGAGATTAATAAAGATGTGTTTGGGTTTGGACAGTGTAAATTATGGGATTATTTTAGAGATTAATAAAGCTGTGTTTGGGTTTGGACAGTGTAAATTATGGGATTAAAGATGTGTTTGGGTTTGGTCAGTGTAAATTATGGAATTATTTTGGCGATTAATAAAGATGTGTTTGGGTTTGGACAGTGTAAATAATGGGATTATTTTGGCGATTAATAAAGCTGTGTTTGGGTTGGTCAGTGTAAATTATGGGATTGATTTGGAGATTAATAAAGATGTGTTTGGGTTTGGACAGTGTAAATTATGTGATTATTTTGGAGATTAATAAAGCTGTGTTTGCATTTGGACAGTGTAAATTATGGGATTATTTTGGCGATTAATAAAGATGTGTTTCGGTTTGGTCAGTGTAAATTATGGGATTATTTTGGAGATTAATAAAGCTGTGTTTGCATTTGGACAGTGTAAATTATGTGATTATTTTGGAGATTAATAAAGATGTGTTTGAGTTGGTCAGTGTAAATTATGGGATTATTTTGGCGATTAATAAAGATGTGTTTGGGTTTGGTCAGTGTAAATTATGTGATTATTTTGGAGATTAATAAAGATGTGTTTCGGTTGGTCAGTGTAAATTATGGGATTATTTTGGAGATTAATAAAGATGTGTTTGGGTTTGGACAGTGTAAATTATGGGATTCTTTTGGAGATTAATAAAGATGTGTTTGGGTTGGTCAGTGTAAATTATGGGATTATTTTGGAGATTAATAAATATGTGTTTGGGTTTGGACAGTGTAAATTATGGGATTATTTTGGAGATTAATAAAGATGTGTTTGGGTTTGGACAGTGTAAATTATGGGATTCTTTTGGAGATTAATAAAGATGTGTTTGGGTTGGTCAGTGTAAATTATGGGATTATTTTGGAGATTAATAAAGATGTGTTTGGGTTTGGACAGTGTAGATTATGGGATTATTTTGGAGATTAATAAAGATGTGTTTGGATTTGGACAGTGTAAATTATGGGATTATTTTGGCGATTAATAAAGCTGTGTTTGGGTTGGTCAGTGTAAATTATGGGATTGATTTGGAGAATAATAAAGCTGTGTTTGGGTTTGGACAGTGTAAATAATGGGATTATTTTGGCGATTAATAAAGCTGTGTTTGGGTTGGTCAGTGTAAATTATGGGATTGATTTGGAGATTAATAAAGGTGTGTTTGGGTTGGTCAGTGTAAATTATGGGATTCTTTTGGAGATTAATAAAGCTGTGTTTGGGTTGGTCAGTGTAAATTATGTGATTATTTTGGAGATTAATAAAGCTGTGTTTGCATTTGGACAGTGTAAATTATGGGATTCTTTTGGAGATTAATAAAGGTGTGTTTGGGTTGGTCAGTGTAAATTATGGGATTATTTTGGAGATTAATAAAGATGTGTTTGGGTTTGGTCAGTGTAAATTATGGGATTCTTTTGGAGATTAATAAAGATGTGTTTGGGTTGGTCAGTGTAAATTATGGGATTATTTTGGCGATTAGTAAAGATGTGTTTGGGTTTGGACAGTGTAAATTATGGAATTATTTTGGAGATTAATAAAGATGTGTTTCGGTTGGTCAGTGTAAATTATGGGATTATTTTGGCGATTAATAAAGATGTGTTTGGGTTTGGACAGTGTAAATTATGGGATTAATTTGGAGATTAATAAAGATGTGTTTGGGTTGGTCAGTGTAAATTATGGGATTATTTTGGAGATTAATAAAGATGTGTTTCGGTTGGTCAGTGTAAATTATGGGATTATTTTGGAGATTAATAAAGATGTGTTTGGGTTTGGACAATGTAAATTATGGGATTATTTTGGAGATTAATAAAGATGTGTTTGGGTTTGGTCAGTGTAAATTATTGGATTATTTTGGAAATTAATAAAGCTGTGATTGGGTTTTGACAGTGTACATTATGGGATTGTTTTGGAGATGAATAAAGATGTGTTTGGGTTTGGACAGTGTAAATTATGGAATTATTTTGGAGATTGATAAAGCTGTATTTGGGTTTGGACAGTGTAAATTATGGGATTCTTTTGGAGATTAATAAAGATGTTTTTGTGTTTGTACAGTGTAAATTATGGGATTGTATTGGAGATTAATAAAGCTGTGTTTGGGTTTTGACAGTGTAAATCAAGGGATTGTTTTGGAGATGAATAAAGATGTGTTTGGGTTTGGACAGTGTAAATTATGGGATTATTTTGGCGATTAATAAAGATGTGTTTGGGTTTGGTCAGTGTAAATTATGGGATTATTTTGGCAATTAATGAACATGTGTTTGGGTTGGTCAGTGTAAATTATGGGATTATTTTGGAGATTAATAAAGATGTGTTTGGGTTTGGACAGTGTAAATTATGGGATTATTTTGGAGATTAATAAAGATGTGTTTGGGTTTGGACAGTGTAAATTATGGGATTATTTTGGAGATTAAGAAAACTGTGTTTAGGTTTGGTCAGTGTAAATTATGGGATTGTATTGGAGATTAATAAAGCTGTGTTTAGGTTTAGAATAGCAGGGCCAAGACCAAGAGGGCAGAGAAATAGTAACAGACAAAGTCAAAAGGGACACACATGAGGGCAAAATTTCCAATATCATATGATGTTTTGTGTGGTTGTAGTGGTATTCAAGCTTTTGTGAACATCCCCTGTGCAAAAACAATCAGATTCTAGCTAATTCTCAGACAGGCCTTAAAATTACAGATTAGATTTACTGCATTTAGCTGACACTTTTGTCCAGACTGACAAAGGTTCCTAGCTAGTTCAAATACCCTTGATCTTAAACACTGCCAGAAACAAAAAGCTAGTATTAATACTTAGAAAGAATGTGTAATTAATTATCTCTGTCAATCAGAAATATTAATAAAAAAATAGATAAAATATTTGTATTATTTTAGAATGTTTTAGGCAAAACAACATCTTACCACAAAGACCATATTCAGCCTTGCTACAATATGTCTTGGGATCCAGACAGAAAATATTACAGCCTGAAAGTAAATAGCAAATATTTATGTGCAACCATAGCTTACTTGGCAACCAAATCACCATAACCGCAATATGCTTTTTTCTACAGGAATCCTTTTGTCCTGTTACATTTTAATACACATATGATTGAAATTCAGCATTTGTTGTGTATTCCATACCTGTCCCTAGATTGGCGGACATATATTGGTTACAACTAGTAATGTTTTCTGCAAAAAAAAGCATAACATCATCTTTACAAACTTGGATTTGGAAAACTGGATTTTTGTTTAATTCCTGGTGAGTTATCATGAAAGTAACATCTATAACATACAATATTAAAATAGAACATTTGACTAATTCTATTAGCAGGTGCCAATAAATAAACTGACACCAAATCTGCATAACGTATGCTGCATTTTATTGCCAACAACAAATACCCAGAAGTCCCAATTTTTGACACACCTATACATTCTTATGTAGAAAATTCTTGCAATAAGACACACTGGTTTTACTGTACCTTTTAAGCATTGTCTGATAAAGTGGATTCTGACTTGTTCAAGAATTAAATAAATTGTGTCCAGATTTTTTATTGACAGTAAACAATTAAACTCTAATTTATAGTAGTTACTTATCAACTTGTAGTAGACACCGAATATTTCATAGCAGTTACTGAATACATAGTTGTTACTGGTTTATTGAAGTTACTGAATAATTCATAGCAGATACTAAATAATTAATAGTATTTACTAGACAATGAACTTTAGACTTATTATATAGACACGAATGTTCAAGGGGTTAAATCAGTAAAGGTGACGATAATCAATTTGATGCCAAAATGTCAAAATTCTAATCTTACCTCTTATCCGTTGATACCATGTGTTGTTACATATCCCATGTACAAAGAAAATGTGTGCCTTTGGTCTTTCTTTGTTTCTGGTTAACTGAAGCAGGTAACTATTGCTCATGTTATGTAACCACATTATATTGTCTTTATTTCCACAGCCTAAGGGAAAATAACAAAACACAAATTCTTGGCTGAACTTTAGCATGATTTCAAGATATAAACAATATATAACCAATATATAAAATGCAACCCTGTTTCTAAAAAAGTTGAACACTGTGTACAATGTAAATAAAAACAATCATTTAATTATCGGCGCTGACCATGATTTCCAAAAATATGTCAAATTTTGATTGCTTGATTGATTTTGGGAAGTGTTCCTGAGCCCGTGCATTGATTTCACTGCCAAATTGTGTCTGTTTTTAATGCAATGCTGTCTGAGGGTCTAAAGATCACAGCCATTCAGTACTGATTTTGGTTCTTATCCCTTGAAAACAGAGATTTTTAAAAAAACTATATTTTTATAGTTTAGCTATATTTTGTATAGAGGATGACTAGAGGATAAAATCTCTTTGCTATTTTATGTTGAGAAATGTTGTTCTTGAATTGTTACACTATTTGCCTGCATATATTTTACATATATTTAAGACAATACAATTCTATTACTGTTTACAATTCTAATACTGTTTACAATTACCTACATTTAAATGATTTGCATTTTCCAAAACAACTTTTTTAGAAATGGTGTTGTAAAATGTTTTGAATGGCACGTTGCACTGTGGTATAGAACATGTAACTTGTTTTCAGACAAATCTGATGACTTGTAACGAGGTTGAATGGCTTTGTAAGGCGCTGTGTATTTTATCTTCTATGTCCTGTTTCTTATAGTGTAGAATGCAGAACTACAGAGGTATAGTACATTATAGTATAATGTTATAGAATTGTTCAAAGTTATATACTTCAGCTTCTGCTTTGCTGTGGTGACCGCAGTTATTGCCAGCTGAAGTAAATTTCCCTTGGGTTGTTTATAGAGGCACACTTGGCCTTAGATGTGCACACTGATTAAAAAAGATCTACAGGCTTTAAATCTAAATTTAGTTAACGATCATCAACTTGCATTGGACCACTAAGAGACAAAAAAGATGAAGGTAGAATTGTCACGCTCTGCCCCCCTCTGTTTTCTTTGTTCTCGTCTGTCTGTTTAAGTTTTTCGTGTTAGCCATGTGCTTGTATTTGTTTTGATCATGTGCTCTTAGTGTCTCCGCCCCCCACCTGTTTCGTATCTGTAACTCCTCCTGTGTCCAGGTGTTTCATGTTTCCTGTCTTGTTATATACCCTCTGTTTTCCCTCTACCTCTGTCTGACATTTTGCTGTCATTTATTGTGTATTTTGTTGCATTTTGCTGGGTGTGTGTGTGATTTGCTCTTTGGTTTGCTCTTCATTTTGCCTGTGTATTTCGCCATTTGTTCTGCCTGTTGCCTGTTTACTGTCTCCATGGTCTTTATATAACTTTTAGCTTGTATTAATCTTATTTGGATTATATTTTGGGAAAAACACACTATAGCGTTTGTTAAAGACAGGTGGCCAGGAGAGTGCGAGAACGTCCTGGTTTTGTGGTCCACGACAATGGGGGTCCTTTATGACAGGCAATTTGAGGCTCGGGCACCAGACCCCACGATGTTATCTTTAGACACCCCAGGGCTCAAGAGCCCCTCCACTAAGAGATAACAACTGGCCCAGAGACAGCCGGAACTGGAGGGGGTTACGACATGGCCAGGAGGAGCCCATGTGACCCGAGGGCAATAGAAGGCCGGCCCCTATAAGACACCATACGACCAGACCAGCTTCAGACCAGATCCTGAACAGCTCCTGATCAGAGCTAAGACGGTACCGCAATTAAACAAGCTTGAAACTCTGCCTGGTCTCCCTCTTCATTCTGACGGCAAAAGATGAAGTTACAACAATGGACTTTATTAAAACACTGAATCCTCATCCTCCACAAGTGTTACAGAATGTCAGGACTCCAGTGAGCGTGAGGATCCTCTCCACTTGGATGGCCGCTGAGATCGAAAGACCTTGCCATTTCTTTAGCTGAGGCTGAAATTCTGGAATCTACTGCTGCTAAACTGGATTCAAATGTTGCCACTAAGGCTGCAGAGATCATTGATGTTCCTCATGATTTTAAAGTAAGGAGGACAAGCGATTATGTTAAGAGTCACTCCTCACTGTTTTCTCATCAGCTAGCAGAGGAAAAACCCTGCCTAATCAATCCCACAGTACCTGTTATGTGCCACTTGGAACAGGCAAAGCATCAGATGATCAAGGATATCTTGCCGACGACAAAAGTCCAAACTGCATTCCTGCCACTAAGCCCATTACTACTCCATTCCAAACCACTGCCCAGCGCCAAACATCAGCAAACCAAACAATCCATCTGCCACCAGGTGAGGTCAATACAATACACACTTTTCCAATAGGAAACGTACCTTTGTGATATAGCTAGATATCTAGCCCACCGCAAGCTTGTCACTTCTGGGCTCTTTGAGTTTGATGACCTCCCAGAAAATTATAGGGCATGGAAAGGGTCATTTGCTAATACTACTGAGGGACTTGTAACAAAGAACTTAATGACCAGAGTAGTAGGTCCATTGCTAAGCCTCAGTTCTCAGACTCACCTTACACACGCTGCACATTTAGATTCAGATTCAGATTTCTTTATTGTCATTGCAAGAAGTACAATGAAAAGTAAAATGCAAACCTTTTTAGCTGACCTCAGACTCTTTTGCTTGTCAACAGATTGCTGCCATGTGACTAATCACGAGGTGAAGAAGCAGCTACAAAAAGTGCCGCCACTTCTTTGTGAATGCCTCGTGAGGTTTCCACCACGTAGCCCATGACAGTCATCTTGCTGGTTTTCTTTGGTGTTTGAGCTTTAATTGGAATTTATAAACCTAATGTGGTCTAGTTCAGCCTAGCCTTGACTGGTTCTGGTGTTTATCATGTATTTTGTTTTGGACATTTATTTGTTTCTAGTATTTTAAAAACTCAAAATGTGCAGTCACGTTATGGGTGAGCTGGCAATTTATTTCCTTCTTGTTTTCTCCTATTTATGTGTGTAGGGAGGTAGGTAAGTTTTGTTGTCTTTTTTCATTTTGTTTTGGTTTCATTTTTGGTTTGTTATTTTAGCCTCAAGTTAGTGTGATTTGCTCTTTAGTTTATTTATTGTTTTTCTCTCATTTTTCTTTATTTAATTTTGCTCTACGTTAGAAATAATTGCCATGTTATTATTTTTTTTTTACTTAATTGTATTATAAATACAATTTATTTATACATCAGAACTTTGTCTTGCTAGTATGTTTATTTATGTTGCTTTCTTTAGGTTCCTAGACTCGGTAACACTCTCTTCTGTGTAATCAGCAAGCTCTGCACTATGAAAGTTGTTCTCCTGGATGTACGATCTTTGAAAGTACTAATGACAATCACAAGATTGCACCTTCCATTGAGGACTGAGAGTTCATCCAGCTAATGGAAAAAGTGATGTTCACTAATGATGCCAACAGCTGGGTGGTTCCTCTTCCCTTTCGCTTACCAAGACCACAACTCCCTAGCAACAAGGACCTAGCTAAAAGCTGATTTACCTGCTTCTGTTGAACACTTGAACAGAAACCTAAGATGAAGGACCACTTTGTGGCCTTTATGCAGAAAATCTTGGATCGAAGACATGCAGAACCGGCACCACCACTGATGAATGGAGAAAAGTGCTGGTACCTGCCTACATTTAGGATATATCATCCACGCAAGCCAGATGAGATCAGTCGTGTTTGACTCCTGTGCTCATCACTCTGAATGACGTGTTGTTGACAGGTCCAGATTTCAATAAGGGTACTTGATAGCCTGCTAGGAGTCCTGCTCCGTTTCAGACATGAGCAGACATGAGCAGGTGACCTTCACTGCAGACACACTGCAGAACCTTCTCAGGTTCCTTTGGTTTAAAGACAACATCCTGACAAATTAAGTTGTGGAATCCAAGATGACTGTTTATGTGTTTGGCAATAGCCCCTCTCCTGCTGTTGCCATCTAAGGAGAAGCCAAATTTGACTTAGATGCAAAGCAGTTCATACACCGTCTGCGGGCTGCATTTGGCCTGCTGGCATGACTTTGGACACCCCTGATCTAATGCACCTTATATCTTGCTTTGATTTAAGCAAAAACCATCATCATTCAGTTTGTTCAAAGAGAATCTTACAGGCAGAGATTTTCAGCCTAGAAAAGGAAATGACTGTTCCCAAGGATAGCCCACTCTGGAAACTTAATCATGTCTTGGATGACAGTGAACAGCTGAGAATAGGTGGCCGGCTTCATCATGCCAAACTCGATGATGATATAAAAAGCATCCTCTTATTGTTCCCAGCCGAAATCATGTTGCTTCTCTCCTCACTGAAAACTACCACACCAGAGTTAAGCACCAGCCCTGTGTCTTTAGTGAAAGAGCTATTCGCAATGATGGCATCTGGATAACGGGGCAAAAGAGGTGCATCACAAGCAAGCTTCACAAGTGTTTTACATGTAAGAAACTTCATGGCAGGATAGCAGAACAGCAGATGATCATCTAAGTACTCAAGCACCCTTATTGAACGTAGGTCTGGACATATTTGGTCCTTGGAATGTATCTTAGTGTTTCACTCGTGAAGGAGCGGCGAACAGTAAAAGATGGGCAGTCTTGTTTACATGTCTTAGTGTCGGGGAAGTGGACATAGAGCTTATTGAGTTGATGGGTACTTCCAGTTTCATCAATGCGCAATGGCGCTTCATTGCTCTTCGTAGGCCTGTCAAAACAAGTTCGTTCAGACTGCAACACAAATTTCAAAGGGGCATGTAAAGAGCTGACAGTGTTGCTGGATGACGGAAAAAGCACCAGCGTATCTAGGCACCTCAACGAGAAAGGCTGCACGTGGCTCTTTAATCCATCTCATACTTTCCATATGGGTGGAGTATTGGAAAGGATGATTGGGGTTTCCAGACGCATCATGGATTCAATGCTCTCACAGGCCAATCTATCCTGCGTCACCCATGTGGTGCTGTCAACATTTCTGGCAGAGTAACTGCAATTATTAACTCGAGGCCTCTGGTTGCCATCTCCACTGACCCAGATGCTCCTTGCCTTCTGACTTCGACTATGATCCTGATTCAGAGGGTCTGTACCCCTCTACCTCCACCAGGATCTTATGACAAAACCGATCTTTTCAGGTAGCAATGGAAAAGAGTTCAGTACCTCACTGATACCTTCTGTTGCTTAGAGACAGTCAAGTGAAAAGAAACTAATGGCCTATGACTCTTGTCACACAAATATTCATTGATGCTGGTGGCAAAGTTAGGAAAATTGAGCCAAGAATTGCAAAGCGTGGGACTGAAAAACCTTGCTTAGACCCATTACAGAAGTAGTGGTCCTTATGTCTCAGTGAACAATCTCCAAAGACATTGACAGTGTTCAATTGGACGTTTAGACTTAAGAAATTATGGTATTCTGATCAATACAAGGCGGGGAGTGTCATGACTTCATAGTTAGCGCCACTGTGTGTCCTTTATAAGAACTGCAGTGTATTAACTTTAATGTTCTTGAATTACCATTGGCTCATATAGTGACATGCTTAGAGGTCATATTTCAGCTATTTTGTCGCCTGTATTTGTGGGAGCTCACATTTTCTCTAGAGCTGAAGAGAATCCTCACAGTCCTCTCCTGCTGGTCCATGACGAAGCTTTGCCGTATTTATATTGTGTAAATATGTTGGCAAACATTGCTTATATGTTTATTTCTGGAATTTGTTGTAGTTTATATACTGAAGAAGCTTTGCCGTGTTTATATTGTGTAAATATGTTGGCAAACATTGCTTATATGTTTATTTCTGGAATTTGTTGTTGTTTATATACTCCTAGCTTTGTAACTTTCTTGAACTATAGTTGTCGCTTTTTTTCTATAATTGCAATGTTTTTTTGTGTATTCAAGTACAAGATTTAGCAGTAAAAAGTCATTTTTTTAATTTAATTTCAGTTTTCACAAAGTAGAGAGCATTGGAAGCTCATGTTGCTCAGGACAGAACAAGTAAAGAACTCTGAACTCTACTTTAGCGCCTGTCTTTGTTCAAGTCTCCCATATCTCTGTGTTTAGCTATCTGTCGATACATGCACCACCATGTGGGACGGAATAGTGTTGTTTATCTCTGCCAGGATATTTATTATGTGACGTATGAAGGAAGAAGAGAGAAGCAGTTGTTTGTCTTATTAAATCATTAAGATAAATCATTAAATTACATCATTTTAACTTAGGAATACTTTGTGAAAAGATGTGCCCAAGGGAAGGAGAACAGTGAATACCTACCATTCTTGACAGTTTCTTTAGGCGCACAAGGGTATGGGGTTTTTTGAGAAGCTGTGAAGGAAGGCAAGAGAGGGAAACATGACTTATGTTTATTCCAGGAACTTATTTTATAACCCCTTGACCATAAGTAGGACAGGCAGTTTCCATCTTTTGTGAGGAAAAAAGAAAATCCAGTTGAATAGTTAAAAATAAATGCAACCTTTCAGTTTAATTGTGCTGGGCCCACTAAAGTTAGTGTTGTGAAATTATGGAAACATTGTACCTTGTGTTTTCATTTTATAGCACAGGATTAATATTACTTGAGTTATTTCTACAGATCTTTTATAGCACAGCATTAATGTAACCTGGGTTATTTCATAAATTAATTTTATAGTACAGGATTAATATACTCTGGGTTATTTCAATGATTTATTTTATAGCACAGCATTAATGTAACCTGGGTTATTTCATAAATTCATTTCATAGTACAGGATTAATGTAACCTTGGTTATTTTTATGGATACCACATTACCACATGTCCCCATGTCTACGTTAGTACCTAGACAGTAGTCACCCTCAAAGTAGAAATTTAGGGAATGTAGGACTTAATATTTAGACTGCGACTAAGTAGATTCAGTGTTTTGCTGTCTTAAATAACATTCCTACATGTTACTGTAGGTATCTCTGGCGTGGCAGATGCTAAAAAGGAGGGATAGAACATTTTAAGGGTTTTTTCATTGAATAAAAGCATTTGCACTGTTTAAAATCATTTCATGTCAAGACTTCAGTACTTTAACTGAAGTGAATTTGTGGGAGCTACACCTTCACTATACATAGAGTGGATATTTCTACCACTGAAGAAAACAACATAACATTGTTTGGTGCCTTAGCATGCTCTAGTATGAAAGGAGAATACAGTGAATACACTGTAAAAGATATAACTTTCACAATGTTGTGCAAACATGAAAATGCAAATGATTTTAACTTAATAGCAGCAGTAAAGTTGAATCAACATTTTAAATCACGTTTGTACAACATATAATGGAACTCGCACACTATGTTGAATTAAAATGATGGTTTAGTCCTTCTGTTGAATCTGCTGATGAAAAAATGTAAAAGAAAAAATGTAAAATTCATCATCATGGTATAGTGATATTCTGCATGGCTTATGTCTTAGCTAGCTAGTTTGATGTTAGAATTTTCTTGTTAAATGACAAACATGCAGTTTTTGCTTCTCAGAATTCATATGCAATTGATATTTGTTAAACAGTTTTATAGCCATGTGTTCTTTTCATTTGGATCAGTAGATAATTAGCTTAGCTATAGCTATGGCGCCTCTTAGTGTGCTTTCTTAGCTAGTTAATGAATCTAGCAAAGCTAACTATCTTTAGGTGGTGAAACCCTTTTATTCAGTTTGTTAACATTAAACTTGTGAAAGTTTCATATAAAACAATAATACTACTAATACTAATAATAATTTTGACTTGATAGTCAAATTAGTGGTGAAAGTGTCAGACTCATGTTTTAAAGAGTTAATCTCTTCTAACTTGAGCCTCAACCGTTTATTAATATATTATTTGTATTTTTAGCAGCACTGCTTCAGAATGGAGGATGTGAACACATTTTTGGAAAGTTAATTGCATGCACTATAAAACATAAATCTAATTTGAGATTGTCGCAAGATTATTTCATTTTGATTATTTATTTGGAAATAATGCTAAAACGTTTAAAATCATAGAAGAGGCTAAGTCAATTAAACTAATTCAAAGTTTACTAGTGTATTGCTGTTGCCTTGTACAACGGACACTCTTGAGTTAAACTTAAAATGTTTACTTAAAATGTTAACTATTTTCAAAGCAATCTTTAGTTAGCAAGACAGACATAAAATTTTGTGCTACCGTTGCTTAATATATTTAGTTCTGTCAACTTAAAATATTAGATTATGGTTACAGAAATATAAGTTGAGGTGACTTGTTAGGGCAACATAAATTTGAATTTGTGGGGAACAAATTTACAAACTTACAAAAGGTGAAATAATTAGTTACCTAATGATTTTAGGTTGGAGTCACTTTATTTTTTTTTACAGTGTGATCATATAAGTACGCCTCTTTTTCCCTTTCTGTTTCTTTAAATTATTTGAAAAGGTCATGAACATTAAAGAAAAGATGAGAGCTAACAGCAGGGCATCTGAAAGAATAGAGATTAGGCGAAACTTACCGGTGTCATCAGATATGTTAAATGAAAACAAGCAAATTGTGTCATTGGCTGGTAAACCTGTCGAAAGAAAATCATTTATTTCTTAACACTGCTGGATGTTATCTATTACTAAATTAAACTGTAGCACTACTTACCAGAGCTGTTCAGACAAGTTGTATTTGGCATTTGCATTGGTCCGATATAGTTATTGCCAAACAGGATAATTCTCTCGCATTTCTCTTTTAATTTACAGTCTTTACAAATACATAAAAAGAGAGTATACAAGTTTAGACATGTTTAGTATGTATTTCATATTTTGGCACTATTACATTAAACAACATTTCATGTATTTTGTAATTTGTACATGGCAGTATCATACTATATAATGACCAAAAAGACTCACCCAGTGTAGATGTTCCTAAAATCACATCTATAATCACTACAAAGCTGTAAAGTCTAAACTTCACAGCAGCTGTCCACTTCATCTTCAGTTCACTGAATTTCAGTTCATGCAGCTGCTAATAGATCAATGGAATTTAAGTCATTACTATTTCACTGCATAGTCCATCTGTTTAGCTGCAGATACAAAAAGACGTACATACAGTACTGTGCAAAACTTGTAGTAAAAATGTATATAAAAAAGATTCAAAGCTACGGAAAAATGTCACTCTTAACAATCACCTGGATAACCTACTAGACCGTCAATCCAGCATTTTAAGCTAAACCAAGGAAATGCTAAACAACATCTAAGACTGAATTTTGGAGGTGTATCTCTAAGAAACTAAGAAATCTCTAAGAGGTATATCTCTTGGAGGTGTATCTCTAAGAAAGTAAATCCCCTTAAGAGAATGGAAGCTTCAGTAAAGTGGACACTAAAACAATTATTATTAGAACTTTCTGTTAAATATGTCTTATGTTATTTTTTCAGTTAAAATTTGTTTGTAAAATAGGTTCTTTACAGCACAACTATTTTTCGTAGTTTTGAAGTAAATAAAGAACTACGAGTTCATCCACCGCCGCCATTTTTGTTTTACTCTGTACTGCCCTCTACTAGATGTGTTGCTCAACAACCGTGTCAACCGAGCTGACGCAGAAAAGTATGTGGGCAGTGAGGTTATATCGCTTGAAACAGACATTTCCGCACATAGAGGGCGTATATATGAGCCTTTAAACAGTTTTTTATTAATGTGATCTAAGAATTTTGTTGCAAATATTTTTTTTCTTTTGTTTGTCTTCAAATAAAAGTATTTAATAAAATGCTGTGTGTTTTTAATGTGTGTATATGTTTGTTGTATAATTCAAACATGTATTTGTTTCATAGCTGCTGATTTTCACTTTCATAGATGGTTTGCATTTTATTTGCCTGGTCAGCTATGGAGCATCTGTGGCTTTGCGTAACAGAACATGACATATAGGATAGAACTGTCCACTTCAGTTAACAAAACAACACGAGAAGAGAAGAAGCCCTGTTCACCTGTTGCTTTTATTTATTGCCACCAGCTTCTATGCAAACTCTTTCAAACAGGCATCTCTTGTGTCTATTTAAATGAGTGGATTTTATTTTACAAGGGATAAATCCACTTAGACTGAGCAGCTTATTTACAAAATACGTTCATTGTGGCAAATACAGTTCCATCCAAACTTCCTGGCAGTCTCATGAAAGATTAGGTGTGAAAAAGCTAATTTAATTGTGTTTGTTGTACATCACCTTTAACTTACTCTCGTTGTTTCTTTTCTATACAATTTTTTTTTTTCAGGAACACCGGTCAGGAGCATTGTCGTAAACAAGTAAACTGAGCTTAAAAAGACAGTGCACAACTAAAAACATAAAGATGACTAAAGATTCTGAAGGGTTGATTGAACATAATAGATAAACATCCATCTGAAGTACAACCACACCCGCATGGGCACACCCTGTGCTAACGCAAAAATAGTCCTTGTGCACCTTGTGACCTTTGTCTACTAAATGCTGTAAACATAAATACTCTGGTATGGAGATAATCTGTATTCATGGTAAGTTGATAACTGTCAGGTCAAATGCATTACCTAAATAATAATAAAAAAATATCCAATAAAAAACAAAGTATCTCCAAAACTTTTAGGAGAGGCCAGTCTTGACCAAAATATGTCAATGGAACCAGAATTTTTTCAAGCTATTTTGGAGCATTTCCATTAATCCAGTCATCATAAAAATGCAAATGACAGTTGTCTCGTTTAAATGATGTAGAAAATACAAAATGGACAAAAATAGAATACATGTTTTTCTTTAGACAGCGACAATATATTGTCACTTCTCCATTTTGCTTAAATAAACTTGCCAACATTCAAGTCAGCCAAGACTGCTTTAGCCACAGTAAAGAGGTGAAAGCCAGATCAGTCAGATCAGTCATCTGAATTAGTCTAGATTTAAAGTCACAGTAATTAAGTAGTGACAGACTTTATGGTAGATCTTGAGATCATCACTTCGCTTACATCAGCTTATAACATTGTTCGTGTTTAATTAGGCTACCTGTGAAGTTAATGCTGTGCTTATCAGTAGAAAACAACTATTGTGATGCTGTGAGATGTTTTTAGCATTTCATTTAATGCCTTAAGCAAAGTTTTCTAGAGGTGTTTGACTGTTTAGTCTAAATAATAACTGTTTAAATTTTGATTTATGTTGATTTCTCAGAAGATATTTGTGGGGAAATTAGATATAAGTTTATTCACTTGCATAAGGAATCAGAACGTCAAAGAAAAGTAAGTAAAAAAATCCACCATTTTCCTAAACCGGTGTGAAAAACTGATTATAAGCTATAGAAAAAACGTGATGCTTAACAATCGCCTGGAAAACCCAATAGACTGGCCAGCTATTGTAATGCTGTGAGATGTTTTTCATGTCTCAAAAAGGAATTCTGGTATAGTTTTGAGTAACAAGTCATGTTCAGATGCTCCCGTATGTAATCTGTTTAGTCATTAAATTCTTTAAATGATAATGCGATGGATTTTCTTTAGAGTTTGTATCATTACAGTGTGAAATTGTGTTTAGCCCTTACATTGTGTGGGATTTTGAGGCAGTGTGTTACTATGGCAGCTGAGAAGGCCATGCCTGGTGTCAGTTTCGTGTAGAATTTTTGGAGCTTGAACAAAAATACTTTATAATAAAATACTCACAAAGAACTTGTTTCCTAATGTCTTCTGTTGTAGCATACACCAAGCAACAGCTGCCTCATTTGACACTTAGAATCTACAGTGTGTACTGCCTTTTTAATCTGGCAGGGTTTTTATACATGTCTCTGCTCATAACACCTTTCATCAAAGCCATAGAGAAAACATGTCTTAAATTGTTTGAGGCTAAAACACCTTTTTTGTCAGTCTGATCTGGCACTTCAGGTCAGAAGAAAAACACTCAAATAAAAATTTCAAGCACAAAAAAATAAATGCAGTGATGCCATCAAGGATTTGCTGATCTTTAATTAAGGGCACCAATAAATCTGGTCAAACAGTGACATTCTTTTTGTTTAATTAAATATCAAATGTTCACAGTACCCTTATATTTTGTTTTATAAATAAAACATGCTGTAGCTATGTTATCTAACACATACTGTATGTCATAAGCAGTAAAATTTGCATTGGTAAGTTTACTTACAGTTTATCATTTTTTTCTTCCGGTTGGTGTCTCCTGTCTTTATGTAAATTATTTTCTGACAGTCTCTTACTTATGAGCGCACAGATACCATAGTTTCAAAACAATATCTAAATGATATATATATATATATATATATATATATATATATATATATATATATAAATATATAGTTATTTTTTCAATTAATGTATGTGTTAGGTTACGCTATGAGCTGTTACTTTAGCCTGTCATTACTCCTACAGTGCAAATACAACACACAAACTGACTAAAGAAAGAGTTCATAGAAAACAGAACTCTACTGCAACTTCCCGTTCATGACTAAAAGGGACTCCAGCATTTCTTCTGAAATTATTAAATGGAGACTATATGGGGAGACTCTCCTCTTCTTGGAAGACTTTACACTAGATGTTGGAACACTGCTGTGAGGATTTGATTGAGCATATGTAAGATCAGGTACCGGTGTTGGTGAGTTCCATCACTCCAGAGAACACAGTTCCATTGCTTTAACCCCAGAGATGGGGTACTTTATACCCTCTAGCCCTTACTTGGCATTGGACATAGTGACCTTAGGCTCATTTGTGGCTCCTCCGGAGTGCCCTGTTGCTCTATTACTTTTGCTTTTTGGTCAGTGGTTATCTATGGACAGCTAAAAGATGCTGAATTTATTGAATAGGAGAACAAACCTTTGTACATTTAGGAGCTTTAGGTAACAAATGCTGTAGTTTTTCCAGTGAATATCTTGTTAAAATACCTGAAAAATGCTGAAATGCTTCTCTTACCTGGTCAATTGTGGCTTGTCTTCTCAGTGGAAGATTTTGACTGTACCTGCTCTGACAGATGCTGTCTTTGACAACTTATGCTGTTTGGTTTGACTTAGTACACAATTTGCATGATGTGTCATTCATTCTGTGTGCAGGATGTTCCCTCTCTCAGGCATCATTTGTCTGTAATCTCTCAGATGCAAATGTTCATGCAGAGGAACTGTTTATTTAGTTCAGAGGATGCAACATGTATTAAGGTTTACTTTTCCTGAAAACCTGATGGCTTTATTTTGTAACTTTATTAACTGGAACTAACTGGAGACATTCAGTAGACATCATGACTACAGGCAATTAGAACTAAGCCTAAGTGTTGATTCACAGGACCCTTTGTTTTCCAAGATGACTAAATGACCCCTAACACACCTCAAACAAGAATTAGCAGTGGTTTTGGGGAAATCCTGGATTCCATGCCTTCTAATTTTGACCAGAGCAGACTGTCCTTTCCAGAGTCAAGCAGGAAAGCGCTGGAGTGGCTTTTGTATTACTATTGTGATGACTTCGTTAAGAAGGAGATGCAGGAAATACAGCAATTCACGTGACTCAGTGCAACAAATAGACACAGCTTTAAACTATAAGTCTATTTATGTATACTAAAGTATAAGAACTATGATATGCTTCTCAGGAGCCTGTGTGTGTTGCCACACCTCCAAAAACGTTCCTAACGCAATTTATGACATGACTTTATTAAGACCTTCAAAGACACTTGTCAGTATCCCTGCTTCTCTGTATCTGGTTCGCTTGGACACTTGCTAGCCTCCCTGCCGGACACTTACTAGCCTCCCTCCCTGCCTATGTCTGGTTCTCAGCAGATTCAAGGACACAAACTAGCATCCCTGGTAGTCTTCCCTATGGGTTCGAATTAGGGATGCTGCACTCGAATCAGAGTTTCTGGCCTAATTTTAATAGAAATCAAGTTGAGTATAGATTTCTTGTAATATTAAATGCCATCATTTAAAATAAAATCCATCAAGACCACCATCAGCTTCTTTGTTTAATGTGTCTATCTCTTTTCCCCAGTGAGGAGACGATGATCAGATGATTGTGCGTTCTCTCCATAGGCCAGAACTGCAGGTTTGTCTAGAACATTTATAGCTTAGTAGTCAAAAATTATAGCAGTTGAAGAAAAAGCACTTCTAGATGACAGCATCAAACAGAAGGTTGTTTATTCAGTGGGTTGGAAGTATGTGAGGATTTTTTATATGTATTTACTTTTTCCGAATGCACATCTATCATGCAGGGAGATTTATATCTAATAAAACTAGGTACAGCAGCCATACCACAAAAGTAGTCCAACAAACAAGATGCAGCTTTAGTTTTTTCATGTCATCAATACTGCCAAGTTGCTTCAAATTTTGAGATGTAAACAGGCCGATTCAGAGTGATTTGGTGTGTTGTATATTTTCTCCTGTAATGGTGCTCTACAGATGGTTGACTCCAGGCATTGTAGCTTAGTGTCCTTATTCGAAGTTCTCCAGTCCATTCTTATTGTTCACGATTGAGATGTCTAAGCAACCAACCACCTCTACAATGATCTTCCCCACGATGTCCTAGAGGGAAGGAAAAAACACTGCCAACTAGTATCTTTTGCAAAAACAACAAATACAAGTTAAAATATCAATTATAGATTATTACCTTATAAGTAATGTGAATTTCACAATAACATCACAATAAATAACTCTAATTCATCTCAACAACATACCCTTGCAAAGGTCAATAACAATGTATAAAAACAGAACATTGCACAAAAATATATAAGGTCAGTCCTGCTCCTTCTGGAGTACCAAATGCATCATTCATATGCTGTAATGTATCTATAACACTAGTCATATTTTCAGTATTATCAAGAATCAAAGTATAACAGGCATCTCCTGTTAAAGTTCAAAGCCATACACAAACCACCTTGTTTGGCCAAAAGATAACCAAGAGCCATGTGATGTTTCAGCAATGTCAATCTGTGACTCTTCTGAGTATTTGTCAAGTATTTGTCAGAGTTGCCATTTAACAGCATGCTGTCCATGCATATGGTAGAAATATATATTTCTCATCACCACAAACCCGCCAAATATACTTGAAATTTTGTATGGTCATATTTCCAGGAATATTTTGATGCTGGACCATCAACACTGCGATGCCCCACTGCGATGTGGTACCTGAAAAATCACTTCATGTAACTGATCCAAAGCCTTAGGTTTATACTCCCCTAAATTCATCATATAATTGTATTTCCATAAACATCCCAGGGCCCTCATGAGCCTCATCTGAACAAAAACAACTTTCTGCCACCACAGATTTCACTTCCAATGCACCAGGAATGACTTATCATATTGTCATGCTGTAAATTTACAAATGGTAACTCTCTTAACCAAGAACAACTATGTTTAGGCCTGAACAAATGCACTGACAAAGCCATCAATGCACCTTCTGCTGACTGTTGCTGATATAACAACCACAATAATACATAAGACTGACATTTAGCAAGTAGTGGTTCTGGTACTGTCTCAAAAACTGAAGGCCATGTGCTTGGTGTTAGAACTTTCACCACGCACTGACAATTAAGTTTTCTAACTGACCTTATAGAATGAGATAACTACTAATAACACAGGGACGTACCTGCCCCTGGATCTATGATTTGTAACACTTAGGAATCAAATCCATATATCTTCCACTTAAGTTTCTCTCCTCTGTAATGCTCGATAATGGTCAGTCATATCCTCTTGTGTCCTATCAAACTAAAAAAACTCCTCTTCCACATCTGAAATAGTCCTCTGAGCTATCTCAGATAAATCTACATCATTTTCTTCCATTATCTGTGTCCTAGTTTCAGAAACCTCATCACTACTTCACCCTGTTCTACCATAAACATCTAAGTTACGCTGTCCTGAACCCCTGGGACGATCGTAAAAACTCCAATAGAACTTGAACCTTTTATCATAACTACCACCTGTCGAGTTATGTAATCCCCTGTCCATACATTTACAAATGTAAGACTTGAAATAACTACATGTATATTTCCCTTTATCTTCCCATGTAACATGGCGCACAATAAGTTAACAATAATCCCTAACTTTTAACCATCTCATATCATTATACAAAAGTTACTTCCTCTGTTCACAAGGCACTGCATCTACTACAGACACCTTTTGCTAACACCTCTTCACCACGACTATTTTCCTTATGGGAGGACTATTACCACACTCAATAACTTCCACAATGACAAGGGAGATGAAGAACTCTTTCTAACTTATCTCTAATGACTCAAACACCCATAGTGTCCAGACATGTCATTTTCTTCTTACTTTTGGAACTTAAATACATCTTTATATTTCTTTCCGCTTGTCCTATCTCTATCATTTAGTCATCTTCATCTCTAATTTGATATTTACCCTCCTTTTGATCTGCCTCATACGTGGACACAAGCACCTACATTGTTTTAATCACCTATGGATTAGGGGTTAATGGTTCCCATCACTGGCCATAGTTAGTCAATTTCCAGCCAACACATATACCACTTCTCTGATATCTTTGCAATGCCTTTAACTAAAGGACTATTCTTCTGTTCTACATCAACCAGAGTAATTACTTTAAAATATTAAAACCAATTACCATGATTAAATGATTAAAACCACTTTAAAAATAACTAAATTTAGCAACTTCAAAGGAATCAAAATACATTAATATAATAGCAATTCACAATATTAGGTCCTCCTAGAATTCTAACCAAACACCCAAATAATCTCATCAAAAAGAAAGCCCCAGTCTAGATAGAACTTAAAAGAACCAACAATTACCAAATATATCAAATCCCCAATATAACTAATTAAATGCATTGCTCAGTCAATCTGTTGCCAAGCTTCTTCTTTTTATCAATCAAATGAGTGTACTCTAGCATCCCAAATCGAAAACTACATATATGTCTTTATTCAAAAATAAAATCCCAACATGTATCACTATTTCTTTCTGCTGACAGAAAAAACAGCTCTGGGAGCAAAATGAAGATGGGTCAATTCCCCCCTCACTCAGACAGAAACACACACGCATACACGGGCGGAGCCGCTGCACATAGACAAGCCTTTTTAACTATGCTGATACATATTTACACACAGACACGCTACACACACATAACTAAAGAAAACAACACCACACACTCATAGCCAAGGCCTCTGAACACCAACACACACGCACATGCATAGCCGGCACTAAACACATACTGAGCTAAAGAAAGGGAGCCCCCCTTAACAGAGCAGCTCACCGAAGGACAGGCTTACAACTCTCTCTCTCTCTTTTCTCTTTATTTCCCCCTTTTCTCTATATTTCTCTCCTCTTTTGTCATATCTCATTTTTTCTTATGTAGCGCCCCTTAACTCTAGGCTAAGCTATGAGTTAGGTGAGTTTGTGCTATACTATTTGTATTTAGGAACTGTTTGTCAAGGTTTAAACAACACGATGAACTGCCTCAGATAGAACTATTCTCAAAACATGACTATGATGCAACATTCAACCCGTCCCATGCGTGACTCTGCAATAGATGAAAGAAAAGTACACCCAGCTTATAACAGCAAAATAAATTAAACAACAGGAATTACATTAACCTTTGCTGGTATATTTATTAAAACTAGCGAAACCAAGAATTTCTGTGGAAACACACTCACTTGAACAATACTCTTATTCAAATTAGCTTAATTCAAAGGTATTTATAAAAAATGAAATACACCAAATCACTGTGGGGTACCCCTTTTTGTTAGTGAGTATGTGTGTGCGTGTCAGTGCACGCTGCAGGCCTGAATCGCTGCTTGGGAACGGTGTGGCCGCAAACTAAATGGCCGCTTCGCGCTCCTTTGCGCAGAAAAAGAAACAACTGACTCACTCAGCGTCCAGGGCGGGGAATGGAGTGGAGAGATGCCACCTTGCTCTGGTGAGGGGGGGATCCAACGTGGCCAGAGGAAGTCTGAGCCTTGCGGCAGCTCAGACTGCTATCTGGTGTTGGTTAAAGTGAAGACAGCGCATTCGAACCTAATACCCAGTCTCACTGGTGCAGTTCACTGGGGAAGCGAACTTTGGCTAACTGGGGCTGTGCGCCGATTGGGCTGACGTTAGCCGAGCAGCATGCTAACCGCAGCAGTACTTCGGGCAGAACTTAACTGTACGAGGAGAGTTTCTCTCGTTTCCCAGTCTGGGGCTTATCAGTCCACTATCGGGGTTCTCCGGTTGACAACCCAGCGCTTGACTTGCCAATGAAATGACAAGTATATATAACGTGTTTTATATTACATTCGTTTCTTGAAAATGCTGCGTTAACGTCTCTCTCTCTCTCTATCTCCCCGTCTCCCTCTCTCTCCGTCTCTCGCCAAAAAACGCTCCTCCCCCCACACACAGACAAACCAATCAATAGAAAAGGCAAACACTTACAATGAGTGACATTGCTCCTAGCCAATGAAAACACTTTTAAACTCAAGTCTCATGGGTTTTTTTTAAAACAATGAACCATATACTCAGCTATTATAACCTTTTAACCATATCAAACAGATTTTAAACATTTTAAACATTTTAACACAGAGGAACTTAATAACATAATATACAAATAAAATCCCAAAATTTACCAGGGGCTACACTTATTTATCGGTATTTCTCTGTACTCTCTGTTCTCTGTATTTCCAGTACTTCTTCACTTGTTCACTTATTCCTCTTCTTTCAACTTCTTTAACAACTTTTTCTTTAATTTTTACTCTTTATTTTTTGACTCGTCTTCGTTTTCTTTTTAACTATTATTTAACACTTAACTCAAAGCTTTCATGTCGCGACCAAAAAGACTCATGGCTTACTGTTAATGTAGAGAAATAGGCCTGTTTTACGCTATTCTCGCCTGACGTCATTAAACTTCACTTTTAACGTTACTAAATAGATGCTCACCCAATCTGCCAGCTCGGAGCTATGTGCTGAAGACATCTGCAGGCTGGAGGTCGCATCAAGTCCGATTTTGCGATGCCAAAATTGTTCCCTTATTTTCTGAATCCCATGCGTGACACCAAAATTGTTGTATATTTTCTTCTGTAACGGTGCAACGTTGATGGCTTGAAGAGATTTTGCCGACACAGTCTATCTTGTAATATATGTATATTTTATTACAAAGAACAGAACAGCGTCAAACAGGTACATTGTCTAGCCATATATCTGGAGAGAACTCCCCGCCAATCTGAGCTTCTCTGACTTTGTGTAGAAGTCTGTTGCTTAAGTACACCAGTTGTTTTTACCGTTCTCACGTTTTGAGCTGAGAATGTATAATACAGTTGTCTTGAACATATGTTTGAAATTTTACCTAATGGGAACAAACATTTCCTATGGGTCTCTTTCTTGTGACATAAGTTTTTCCTGCAAAGACATGTTCCCACATGCACATACAATATGAAATACACCACAGGTTTAAAGTGGTTCAGATGTTTTTTTAGAGTTTGTGATAGGAACCAAAGGTCACTATGTCTACAACATAAATATAGATATTTTATTTACTATCTAAACCACCTGTACACCTAATTCTGAAGTAATATTGACACCTCGTTCTTATTGCCAGCACTGTGAAGAATTCTTGGTAAGTCTTTCTTAGTCTTAGTCTTTCTTGGGATGAACAAGAGATGAATAAACAACAAATAGAGGATTGCATGTGGGTATGTCTGTGGATTAGAGATTGAGGATGCGTTCTGAGTGAGTACAGGCAGTTTGGTGGCTGTAGGTTAAATGAAAACCAGGAGGTTTGGCTGTGTCCAAAAATGAATAGGACTCTATAAGGAAAAGAGATGGATGGGAAAAAAAACTGACGAATGCGGGTCAAACCAATTATGAATTCATGGTCAGAGGCTTGCCATGAATCAGTGTTTCCAAAACTGTGTCTGTCAGTCGAGCAGAAGTACAGTAGATTGGCATGCACTTTTCCATCCTATTCATTCCCTATGGGAAAAAATCAGTTTTTTCAGAAGCTATGCAATCATACAATCAGACCTGACAATCTGAAGATGGAACAGAGTGGCTATTTCAAAAATTGCGGGACGAGTAACGCAGCAAAGATCTGGCAGAAAGCATAAAAAGAAAAACAACATAGTTGCATGTTACATTACAGTGGCACAAACATAATACAAAGTATTCTATTACAGATTACTACAGTAATCTCATTTCAGTTCTCAATATGTTACTATCTATGTTTCCATTCAAACCTCAAAGTGCGAGAAAGTGAAAGTAAAACACTGTTAGCTCGCCGTAGGGTCGGGGCAGTTTAAACATGAAATGTAGTATAACCTAGCATTAGTTAAAAGTTCAAAAGTGCAAATGATGGGGCAACTCTCTCCTTTACTTCTGCCATACATAGTTTATTGATAGATAACAAGTTAAAGGGCACCTATTATACTTTTCTTAACACTGAAAATGTATAATATGCCCCACTTATATTTTTCTTTAAAATTAAAATATATTTACAAAGTTGAACATTAAAATAACAAATGCCTATCCTTAGTGATGAAAGCTGGCTACACTACATGTACTGTAGGTGAGTAAACAGAATTGAATATAGTTTATTTATTGTTAACAGAAATAAATCAATATATATAGTTATACATATATTACACATCATATATATTATATGAAAATTAAATAAAGAAATTTGAAAAGAGATTCAGACATCTTATATTTACAGCTGTCCACAGTAAACAGACAGGGCTCTAATTCTAAAACTAACTATTTTTCTTCTACATTTATTAAACATTTTGAATTGGTCTGTTTGCTCAAATGTAGATAAGGACTTGGATAAGGAAAGGGTTGATTTGTGCTTTCATAGTACTTTCAATTACCTTCACCAAATAGATGACCTAAAGATGACCTAAAAACACATAAGCTGGATGGTTCTACTTGCAGCACTATAGGTGTACAGCATAAAAGATGTGAATTAAACCAATTGGAGAAGTCTCATTTGGATATCTAGATGGTTGGAATCACTTCCACGGAAATATAAAGGCCATAAAGTAAAGAATGCGTCTGTGAATTTGGTGTTTTTTTCTTATAATATTTGACTTGGTGGGTTTACAGTTATTGCTGCAGCAGATTCGGGGTCTATTCATGAGCACATTCAGTAGAATTGTAAATAAAAGTCCCAGTTGGCCCATAAAACTTTCTAACAATCGTCTCACCAGCACGTGTGGGCCTTCTACCTTGAATCTTGTTTCTGTTGTCCTCACTCAGAATATACAGTCCACCAGTGGCATTACTGGATGACGGCTGCCTCTCTTTTATCCAGTGATTTGTACATTAACTGGTTTCGGTTCCTCATAGGGGTTCTCTACGCTGGTGGCCTCCGTGGCGGTGTGGCTGGTGTTTTCTGAGGTCAGGTTCTCCCCAACAAACTGGCTAGTTTTGTAATAATAAATAAAAAGGAACAATCCTAAGGAAAGACACAAACAGATGTATACTGAATCAGCTGACAAGGTGTGCTGGACTTTTTTGAACACAGCTTAGCCAATCAGATATCAGCAGCAGAACTATTCAGAACTTTTAACAGAACAGAAAACCAGACACTGTCATAGAATGAGAGTTTCACTGCAAATATGATGTTAATAAAAGCATCTTTATAATGTTAAATGTGAACTACAGACAGTGCTAATGTAGGCAAACAACTACAACATTGAGGCATTTAAATTAGCCAAGAAGCTAGATTTAATGATACCTAACTTAATTTGTGCTAGAATGTGCTGCTATCCTCAGAAATGCTCTACTGATAATCTTCACATGAAACAAAAAATTAATGATAGGCAATGAAGGTTAAGCTTAAGGTTTTTTTAATATATAAAGCACCCTTTACAACAGATGTTGTTGCAAAGCAGCTTTACAGACTTGAAAGATCTATATGTTACAGTATTGCATAGCCAATATAGCGTATATAATTTATTTTCTGTAATGATCGAGATAATTATATGAAGTAAGGAAACTTGTATATATGTACTGTATATAAAAACAATGATCTGTTTCCATTTGGGACTGCAGTGATGCATGATTAATGAAAGTTACTATAGCAGTGCTGTGATGTAAAGCAGTACTGGTACTGGAAGAATGGACCCTTTCTCATTTTTCTCTGACCCACCTTGGAAGGAGTTGAGGATGGTGAAGATGTAGTAGGACGGGAGGCGCAGGGCTCCGTAGGCAAAGAAGGCGAAGCCCCAGGTGAGTCCAAGGGTGCAGCTCAGGCCCATAACGGTCAGGGCATCAGAGGTGCCAGTTGCTGTGCGCTGCTTGCCAGATCCAGTGAGTGATTTATCGTGCTTCACTCTGGTTCCTTTGAGAAGGAAGATCCATCGCAGCATGATGACAAAGGTTGTAAAGGTGAAGGCAAAGATTATGGAATAGTAGCCGATGTTCACCACATAATGGACGGAAGTGTCTGTGATCCAGCACCTTTAAAACAGAAACAGTGTCCTGACGGTTTTGTAAGGGAAATTTCTGTATAAATATATAGCTAAGAAATAATCATTCTGAGTAGTTTGGTGTGAAAACCTTTTCTTGGTGAGAAACTTGGTGAGTCAAGTGTGTCAAGAATTGGAAATTGTTTACAGTGGTGGAAATAAATGAATTTAGAGGTTCTGTCGCATCTGTTACCGACCATTTTTCTTTTTTATTTGCAGTGTCCATAATTCTAGTCAGATTTTCTTGCCTGTTTGTTATTAGGGGCTATTTTGTAAATTATTTAAGCTTTGTCAACTCTACCTTTGTTGCCAGGTCTTGTTTGGTCTATTCTTGCATTTTTGAGCCATGCTACTTTAGCTCTGTTCTGGTTTTTGACTTTGATTCTGTCCTGGTGTTTTACCTGGCCCTGACTACGATTCTGGATTTGTGCCCTTCGTCCTTAATTTTGATATGCTGTGACCTCTCAATGCATTGTTTAGTTATTACATTATTTTGGCTGATAATGGACTTACACCTGACTTCCCTCATGTGAAGTCATCCATGACATACAAGCACCAGCTCATCCAAGCCTATTCTAAGTAATTAGTTAATAAGCACTGTTGTAGGTAAAACAGTAAATGAGCTATATGTGTGGAAGTGTGGGGCACTCACATTTTCACATCCTTTCCTGTATCAGTGTGTATGACTAGTTGGTTGTATTTTTGCAAACAGAAGATGACGGTCACAACAATCACAGGAGGTGCTGAGAAAAGAAAATAATCACATCAAATGAAATCCAGTCGTCTGATGAAAAAGTCGTCTGATATTATTATTAGCTTTAAAAGGGTTTTTTTCACACTTATGCACCATCTACACAAAAATGGTTCTCTAAAAAACATTCTGACTTCTGTGGCAAAGAATTCTTGATTTTGGAGAGTAGTATGGTTAGTCCACATTCCATACATATATCAGTCTTAAATAGAGGACAAGGAGTGGTTGGACGGTGTATGAAAGCACATAAGTGTTATGAAAGTGTCTCAGAAATAATGCATTTAAGAAAAATGTAGGACATGCACTCACCCCAGCCAGCGATGCAGATCTTGGTAAGGTAGTGTTTAATAGATCCAGATTTTCTGCCAAGCTGCAGACAGAGGTGGAGGGCCTCAAGACCAAACCATGTGAAGCTGGTCAGCAGACTGTAGTGCATGAAGCCCGCCATCAGCTTACAGCCTATTAGGTTATCTGTGTTTGCAACATACTCATTGGTCAGGAAGGTCAGGTTCAGCAGGACCAGCGCCACAAACAGGTTTATGAGGACGCTCACTGAATCACTATTTCTTGCTCTCCTGTGGAGAAACATTGGAGAACATGATCTTGATGGCAATGATTCTGGACTTCACCTGCTCGGCTTGCATTACTTACTGCACTGACTTGCACTGGTTTTATTGACTAATCAATCTCCAATGCTGGAGCGCCCCCTAACGTGCGCATTTTAGATTTCTCTCTGCTCCAGCATACCCCTACACTTACAAATTAAGATCAATGGCATTACTTACTTTTGTTGCCCATTATTACATTTAATTTTATAAATATTCAAATTATCATGAAGTCTTAAATACCCTTTTATGTGAATACATTTTCAGTGCATCAAAATAAAATAATAATAAATAATAAAATTTATTGTCAGGGAGTCCAATCAGTGGCTTGTAATGACTAAGACATTGTTTTATAATAGTTTTGAGAAGTTTTGACTTTAAAATCCATTCATGTTGGCAGGCCTGGATCATCAAATTATAGGCCCCAGATGTTAGGTGGGTCCCTATGTGGCTACATCTTTTGGCAAGCAGAGATTTTTCTTATGATATAACAGCAAGTTACATTAGGTCTGTGCAGTAATCTGCATTCAGTATGTGACGTATGTACTCCCTATATAGTGTATTATTAGGTGCAACAGTAATAAGTTCCACATTCAAACATGCTGCATTACATGAATGTACATGCACAAATGCTCCTGTACTGTTTTCTGTATGTCTTGTTCTGAGCACCTTATTTTGCACTGTTTGTATCGTTGTACTAGTTTATTTTTTGCACTGTCTCTGTTTTGTTGTGTTGCTGTGTGTTATGATCCATGTGTGCACCATATTGTCTAGGAGAAAAAGTGACTGTGTACTGTGTAGATGGTTGAAATTACAATTAACTCTACTACTCTACTTGACTTGATTTGATGTGATTGACATTGCTTTTCGTTGTACCTTAACAGGAAGTGCATGAAGAGGGCCACGCCCAGGAAGAAGATGGAGAGTCCGCAGCCGATGGAGGTAATGTAGGTGAGATTGCTCAGGTCTGTGCTGCTTATGTTTTCAGTTGGATTGGGCTGTGAAAACACCACATATATATTTCCTTATACAAAGGTATTACATAAAATGGTTAGGAATATGATACCTGATGTCAGAGATGCTGTTTTACGGTGGTTTTGATCAGTTTTGTGCTATAAATTCCATTTGTGGCTGCAGGCCTGGATCATGAAATTATAGGTGTTTGGTGGGCCCCTATGTGGCTAAATTTTTGTGGCAATGATGGATTCTGTGAGGTGCCAGCGCTACCCACTGCACCATATATAAATACAACTATTACAAAAAAGTTTATGCAAGCTATTTTAGAAACGAACCTATTAAAATAAATACTTATGTTAGGTACAATAGCTTAACGTCAGTTATTGGTCATCTGTTTACTGTTGTTACAGGAGAGTGCTCGGCTAAACCGTCTGGGATATGAAAACTGAAACTTTGTTTTGATTTTGTTTACATTGGTAACACGATATGTCTGGATAACTAACATTTTTCATATTAAGGATTACATGTTTACACACAGGTGTGCACGTACATGTACATGAAAGTTTAACTGTCAAAATTTTGTTATAAAGAAAATATGCCATACAATAAAACAAAATATCTCAATTATCTGAAATCTTATGAAACAAATCTTATCCTAAAATGTAAGATACAAAGAAAAAGTTTGAAAAATGTCTGTGCATAATATCACTACTTAGTCCAGCATTAACAGTAGTTATTTTCAAACCATTCTTTTAATTAATTCGTTTGCAGCACAGATATTTTTGCTATTAACAGCTCAACATGATGATGACAAGTTCAGGACTAGTTGCAAATGCAGCTATGTTAACACACACAGTTGTTTTGATGGGTTTTTACAACGTTCATGTTTTAACAACGTGAAAGGAAATAAAATGTACTACATATAGCCAGTTGATTTGTTTATTTGTTTTATTTTCTCACAGGCTTGCTGTGAAAGTGAAAGATGGAGCTGTATATAGCGCCCTCCACAATTATTGGCACCCCTCGTTGAGATGTCTTAAAATAAATTAATTTTGTTGTTGCAGAAGCCTAATCTCACACTGAAAATTGTAAAAAATGTAACCTCAATTATTAAAAAAATCCCTGACTAAGAAATCATTATGTTTCATAAAATCACTTGTTCCATAATTATTTGCACCCCTAACAATTCCTAGAAAATAAATGTAATTGAAGCATTTCTGTCATTTCTACTGTAGTTTATAAAGTTGATCAGATTATCTAGGAACCTTTAATTAGTAATGTGACACAGAGGCCTATTACTCTTATCCACTCTTCAACATGGGAAAGACAAGAGAACACACCAGTCAAGTAAGGTAGATGTGTGTCGACCTTCATAAGTCAGTCAATGGCTACAAAAATAGCCACTTTCCTACACCTGCCCATATCTACATATCTGCCTGGACAAGGTCCCAGTTATCTTGCCACCATGAACAGTGAGGAGGATGGTAAGTGAAGTAAATGTGATGTGAAGTGATGCCATTCTCCAAAGTTCACTGTTAGAGAATGGCATCAAAGACTAGCATCTTGGGGGTCACAAAGTCTCCATAACAACCATCAGGCGCTATCTACATGCCACAAGCTGTTTGGGAGGCATGCACGGGAAAAACTTACAAGCATAAACGGAAACGTCTGGACTTTGCTAAGTGGTACTGAGACTTCAACTGGGACTGTGTGCTTTGGTCAGATGAAACCAGCTTTTTGGCAACAATTATTCTAAGTGGGTCTAGCATAACACAAAAGCACCTCATATCCACTGTGAAGTATGGGGGAGGATCGGTGATGATGTGGGCCTCTTTCTCCTCCAAAGGCCCCAGGAACCTTGGTAGGCTGCATGGCATCATGAACTCTTAAATTTTAAATCAAAATCTGGTGGCCTCTGCCTGAAAGTTGAAGACAGGACATCACCGGGTCTTTCAGCAAGATAATGACCCTAAACATGTGGCCAAATGTACAAAAAAATGGTTCACCAGACACAAAATCAAGCTCCTCCCATGGCCATCTCAGTCCCCAAACCTCAACCCAATTGAAAACATGTTGGAGGAGCTTAAGTGGAGAGTGCATAGGAGAGAATCCAGGACAATTTAGAGAGATTGTGCAAAGAGGAATGGTCGAAGATCCCTCTCTCTGTATTCTCCCATCTTGTAAAGTGTTATAGGAGAAGATTAAGTGCTGACTTGTTGGCAAAACGGGGTTGTACACAGTATTAGCATCAGGGGTGCCAATAATTGTGGCACAAATGATTTCATGTAAAATAATTATTTTCTTAATGTGGGATTTTTTCCCACTGAATAAATGCACTTCGATTAAGGGTCGGATTCTTTCTCTTTCTCATTGTTGTCCTATATTACAAAAAATATTAGAAGCCTAAAAATACCTCTTAACGAGGTGTGCCAATAATTTTGTAGGGCACTGTATATTAGTTGTTTGTGCTATTTATGTGATTCCTATTGATTTCACTAGAACTTAATCCTGCTAAGAAGAATAAGTAATACTAAGCTTAACATATAAACTAGTTGGTCTGGTGCTAGGTAGGACTAGCCTAAACAGCTGGTGCGACTACACCCTGACTTTGATCAAAATGATATAACTGGTAAAAAATCTAATGGTAATATACTGATATACAGTCAGATAAATCAGGTGGGCTAAATATGGTTTGGAAGTTAACTCTGCAAGAAGCTAAAACAGATTTTCACCTTTTACAAAAAAGAAATAATGTTAATTATTCGTGTAAACAGTCAAAAAAGAATCTCACCACCATCAACACGGCAAAGAAGGTCAAGTGTACACATGCACAGGTTACACTGTCACCAGTCTCAGCGGTGTAGCAACCATCAGTGATCCATTTGGGATCTGAGCCTGGTGGCAGTAGTGCAAATTGTCAATTTTTAAAATACACATACAAGAACATCATCTTAGCCAAAGTAATATACGGGAACCACAATAAAAAACTAATAACACACTTAATATATAATATGAAAATGAGACAACCTTCTCCATTCCAAGAGTGACAATGGAGAGTGAGACCACTCTGCAATGAAAAAAAGACAAACCCGTTATTGCTTAGGTAATACTTTTCAAAAATAATGGAATCAGATATTATATTAAAAAACATATTCAAGTAAGTGCCTTTAATGCTGTGGTTTGCAAATGAATATTTCCAAAAACACAGCAGCATTGTATAAGAATAGTGTGAAATTCTCTTTTAGAATACAGCTGTACACGTGCATTTGTTGATGGGCTGAAGGTACAGAATCTGACTCCCCTTCATGTGCACTCATGCTTATGCAGAAATATTACAGCTACAGATCACACTGAGTTATTTACACATAGAAACAACCGGAATCATGAATCTGATCTGTAGTGTCCATATGCCTGCATAAGCATGTGCACATGAAGGGGAGTTGGAACAGCAGCAGCATCAGGAGAGAAAAAAGCATGTGGACTTAAAAGGTAGAGGAATATTACAGATGCTAATTACAGGAGTTTTAGGACTTGCTTTTTTTATGAAAATGACAAAGACTGACCAAATTGGCATGAGATGAATTTGTTTGCTAGCCTGAAACAGGACTGAGGCTTTTTTGGCATCTAAAAAAACTACCATGAAAAACTACATAGTTCCATACTTAGAGACAAAGATCTACCATAAATAACATTAGAAGGGATGAACATTCTGCTGCTTCTGTTTTCCTGTTAGCAGAGCAACTGTCTCACATCCTTTTATCTCTGTTAGCTCTAGCCAACAAGTGAAAGCCGGTCCGAGATTTACTCTTATATAGTCCGGTTTTCTTCAGTCTCTTCTTAGCCTCTGGCATGCTGTCCATGCTGGGAACACTAAGCTAGATTCCATAGTTTTTGGTTTGTGATGTGGTGGAGCAAAGCATTTCACAGTTTCTGCTTGTATTTTAAGATAAAATCCTTACATAATAAAGGGGTGATTTTTCTTTTTCAACCTACTCTTCTTTGTTAGTTAATTTCTCAGTGCAGTTCTTGCATTTATCATAATTTGCAAAGAATTAAAAGAAAGCTCTAAATCCACATGCTCACTGAGGTGGACATGCCCCAACAACTCCAGGGCTACCACTGACTAAGATAAGGGTGACCCTTAAGAATTAGAAATACCTAGAGCATCCTCATTAATTATTTATTAAAATCTTTTTATAAGCATCTCTGATTAATAAGTGATTGTATTAAACTAAATGTACTGTAACTGTATTGTGGGGAAAACCCTTATAACTACCAGTTAAATTAATTCTCTGTGGTTTGTTGGGTTTATTATTAGAGTGCAGTTTCTGAATTACCTTGTTAACATTCCTAAAGGTGATGTTGATTGTGTTGGTCAGGTTGGCTATTTCTGCTCCCATATCAATAGAATAAACATCATTATTCAGAACGGTGCTGTTCTTCTCATCCTTATAGGCAGATACAGAGACAGAGAGAAAGACAGGATCATAGCTGCACTGATTATCCTGATTAGTCATGGGCAGAAATGTTCTGGATTAGCACACACTAAAAAGAAACCATGCCTTGACATTAATCTTAGGTTAAAGTAATATGTGTGTTCTGGGTTTGTCACAAAAAAAATATGTTATTAATCACAATTAGATCATTTATTGTGGTGAACAATTAAGTAGCTCTGAAATGCGGGGGCATTTCCCATGTATTACAGTAAAATACAACATTTCTCAAGTGTCAAATACCAGTCTAAATAATGGATACTCTGTCTAGCAGCTTAACTGGACTGTACAGCCATAGATGTTTGAACAACCAGTGCCAGAATCTTAATCGGAAACAGAGGATTACGACCTACCCAAGGATCAACCTCGTTTCTGCAACAGTGTAGTCATTCTCTTCTTCTATTTCTGCAAGGCATAGCTAGCACTAGCTAACAGAGAAGTAGTAGCCTGTTAACCCTGCTCTGTAAATGGCCATTCTGGCCCTCTAACAATTTATCCTACCCCATGCCCCCACTACCAGTTTATAGATAGTGGGCTGAGCCTGTACTATTAGGGACAATTTTTCATATTATGTTAGAAAATCTGCATTAGAGCAGCAGCAGCGTCTCCCAGAGGTCATCTTCTGCTATCACAGTAAACTGTGTATTTGTATTAATGTATTCATTTTGGAAGGGTGTAAACAACCCCCACTAAAGCTGTCCTAACATCACCCTTGAGCGGCCCTTTTATACCTTTGTGAAATTAGGGAATCGAAACACTGCTGTGAATGGTGTAATGTTGCTTTGGTTGGCTGCTTTCTCAAAAGCCTCCTTTGGTACTGAGATCGCAGTGGGATAGGCTGCTAGTTGACTCTCATCTTGGATAATCTGCAAGCAGGGAAATATATGAACGCCTAAATTAAACAACAAAAAATATACTTCACTGTCACGAATGCAGTATATTAATAGGTGTTGATAAGCTCAAAGGATTTCATTAGGATTTTACTATGGTATAATGTTTACATTGACTACATTGGCACATCCGATTCTGCCACCCCTGAGTTTCTTATACTGGAATGCAGTGATCAGTTTTGCCAAACATAACATTTCTCATTTAAGCCATCATTATAACATTATTTTAGTGGCCTTGTGGCTCATCCAGGTTGTCTCTGCAAAATTATAAACAGGCAGAAGTGTTATTCATGGAGAGTAGTGGCTTTCTCCAGGCTATCATTGCTTACATCCTTTTCTTGTTCAGTTTTTGCCTGATTGAACACATAAGCAACCTGAGCCAAAGGACGAAAACCAAAAGACAAAACCAATAAACAGACGAGGGTCACAAAAAGAGGCTTACAAACAGCAATGTTCAGTATGCACTGGAACAAGCAGAAACAATACTTCACAAAGAAGATAAAGACTGGCCTAAAGAAAGGATAATCCTGATTGATGGTGTCCTGATTGACCCTCATTATTACCTCTACCAAACTGATCATTTTGGAGGTTCACGTACTTTTATCAGCAATGATGTTGGATCACTTTGTTTAAAATTTTATTTTATTGGGTCTTCGTATATATAATTATTGTGACTTAAATGATGAAGTATTGGTTATATTTTTGTTTAAATTTGTACGAATTTACAAAATGTACGAATTTACAAAATGATACAGGGTTCACAAACTTTCAAGCAGTACTAAATGCGCCTGCACAAGTGAAGCAGAGAGGGCATAACAACAAATGAATTACCTTTGACCTTGCATTTGATGTGACAAAAAAATTGTATGTATTTCAAAGTTTTTGCAATATTAACAAGCAATATGCAGCTAACAGTGATCTTAAACTTTTCATGTTTCTGAAACCCGCTGTGTACTTACACTGAGGTTTGAGACATCAGAGTAGATAAATGAGACGGGTTTTAAATCATTCGGATCTTCAGGCTTCACAACTACACCCTGCACATCTCCCATGGTCACAGACGCCGTAGTAATGTTTTCCATCTGTTCCAGAATGCTGGAGGTCATACTCTTCATCACCATGCTGAAAAATGGAGGGAGGTACATAGATAACTGTTAAGTAATAATAACTGTTAAGATCATCATAATATTAAGAAGTTTTTTCTGCTTATATTCAGCATTTCCTTACGACATCTCTTTAGTATTTCCGTTGAAATTAAATGCTTTGTCAGGTATCACAATCTTCGATTCGGTTTTTTGTAAAGGGCTCTCACACTTAGAACAATTTTCTGATGCATCTGTAAGGTCAATTTCATCGTCATAAGAAGTGGGACCTGCAAATAAAATAAACAGAAATGAAGTAGCCTGTATGTCTTATACTGTAATCAACAGAGATTGTTTTGACACCCGTTATGTTATGTTGTTGGTAATTGTTTTAAGAAGTATTTTAAGCTTGTCCACTTGTCATTGTCTTGATCAAACAGAGAAAAAAGGATAAACATAAATAGTCTTACTGCTGCATTGTGTGTGCCCACTGCAGATTGATTTTGGATCCAAACGGGAACTATTACACCCTGCATAATACCAAGAAGTAATTTGCTTGGGATATTTAGTGGGATTACAAGCTAAATCAATGATAATTAAAACTAATTGTAAGGTTAATGTCAATGTTTAATATATCAGAGTGTTGACAATCATTAACATTGGTTGAGAATTCTGTACCTTTATCTGAGCTTATCTTAGCAGAATTTACGTTCCAGTCTGTATTGGTGGAAGAAACAGAGCATCATCTTAGAAATCTAATGTGATGATAATGTTTATTATGTTTTTTGTCTTAACCAACATGTTGAGAACAAGTGAAATTATAGGTTTAGAATTCAGTGGGAAAGTGTCAAGAAAGAGAAACAGAAGAATTTCGGAGACTATGTTTAACTCAGGGTCTTCCAAAGTTAGAGCAAAAGGAGCAAACAAAACATACGTAATGTGTTACTGTGGGCTGTTTTACTTTCAAGTAATAAAAAGCCATTGTCAAAAGTACAATGCTTGTATAGATCATGTTACAGTGTGTTATGCAGTGTTTTGAAGAAGCCGTGTGTAACCCTAAGCATTGAGGTCATGTATTGTAACCTACTGATCCACCGTCTATCCACCCCTCTCTTCACTAGAACCTACAATGGATGTCAGGTTTTCTGCCATTGTCTTAGTGTCTGTCCTAATTTTATTTATTTTAGTGATGATTCACCCTCTTTTACTTTTTATTGTGTTTTGTGCTAAAGTCAAAATTCACTAAAGTCAAAAGGTTTAGGTTCTCAAACTTCTTACAACACAATATTGTTCTTCAGTACTGTGCTCAGCTATTTATTCTCATGTTCATATCATTAGTACCATGTAGTAACTACGTAGAAAGTGCTATAGCGACACCAAATTCAAGCTGCTGCTTAAATGTGAAAATGTGAAAGTCGCTCTATAGCCAGTGTGTGATTTGGCCATTCTGTTCTACTGTGGCTGCCTCTGTTAGAAGATGACCTGATCTTAAGTAGGTATAGAAGCTCATTGCAAGCTTACAAAAACATACTGATTTGTGGTTATAGATAATTACAGTGGGTGATCTTAGTATTGAACATGTCACCAATTTTCTAAGTAAACATATTTGAAACATATTTGTAAAGGTGCTATTGACATGAAATTCTCACCAGATGCCAGTAACCCATTCAATCCACACATGCAAAGAAATCAGACCATAGATGCCCATGAATTAAGTTATGTGTAATAATAAGGAATGACACAGGGAAAATTTACTGATCACATGAAGAAAGCCTTGGAAAGTCTTGACACCAGTGAGCACTGTTGGGGCCATAATCTGGAAGTGCAAAGAACATAATTTCACCTTAAACCTGCCATGACCAGATGCTCCCTGCAAGATTTCAGACAGAGGAATGAAAAGAATTATCAGAAGAGTTGTCCAAGAGCCAAGGACCACTGTGGATAGCTACAGAAATACCTGGAATCAGCAGGTGCAGTTGTTTTTTAAAGAAAACAATGAGTAATGTCATTGTTCAATGACAACCCACCATGGCCTGTACGCACGCTCACCACGCAAGACTCTATTGCTGAAGAAAAAGCATGTTGAAGCACGTTTAAAGTTTGCTCAACAACATTTAGACAAGGCTGTGAAATACTGGGAGAATAAAGTCTAGTCAGATGAGACCAAAATTGAACTCTTTGGATGCCATAATATACACCATGTTTGGAAGTCAAACAGCACAGCATATCACCCCAAAAACACCATACCAACAGTGAAGTTTGGAGGTTTGAACATCATGGTGTGGGGCTGTTTTTTAGCATATGGCACTGGCGCACTTCATATAATTGAAGGAAAGATGAACGGACAAATGTACCGCGACATTCTGCTGCCATATACCAGAATGGTGAAGGTGAAACAAGGGTGGACAGTTCAGCAAGACAATGATCCCAAACACACAGCCAAGGAAACCAATCTCAATTGGTTTCAGAAAAAGAAAATAAAGCTGCTAGAATGGCTCAGCTAATCATCTGACCTGAATACAGTTGAAAATCTATGGAAGGAACTAAAGCTCAGAGTTCATAGAAGGAGCCCATGGAACCTTCAGGATTTGAAGAGTCTATGTGTGGAAGAATGGGCCAAAATCACACCTGAGATATACATTCTCCACACAGAAGGCATCTTGAAGCTGTCATCGCCAACAAAGGCTTTTGTACGAAATATTAAATAAACTTCAGTAAGCATGTTTAATATGCAACATCATTTCTCATATTACACAAAATTCATTTATGGATATCTATGGTTTGATTTCTTTGCATGTGTGGATTGGATGATTTCTTGGTTGTGTGGATTGGATGATTTCTTTGCATGTGTGTATTGGATGGGTTGTTACACGTCAAAATTTTATGTCAATAAAATTTTGAAATATGTTTACTTGGAAAATTGGTGACATGTTCAATACTTATTTCACCCACTGTAATTATCTCTAACTACAATTCTTTGTGTTTTTGTAAGCTTGCAATGAGCTACATAGGATCAGCTTTTCTTCTAACAGAGGCAGCCACAGTACAACAAAAACGGCCAAATCACACACTGGCTGTAGAGAGCGACTTTCACATTTTTACATTGAAGCAGCAGTATTAGTGTTTACATTAGCATATTAGTTTATGCTAATATAAACATAGTTCTGTATGTTATTTATATCTGGTAATAGATCACCCCCAAAACCTTACACACTGCTCCTTTAATATACAGTTAAGCTGTTTTTCGTTTAATGAAAACAGGAAACATGATTATGCATTTGATAAAGAATACAGAGAGTGTTCAGGATTTTAGATTCATTATAATTTATAGACAGCAATTTACAGCAAGTTTAGGTAAACACTTTGAATGTGAAAACTTTTTTAAAAGTGAAACTTTAGAATTATAAGAATGTCAAAATATTCTAAACCTACCTTTGATCTGCTGTTGCCAGCTGCTGCTACATGTACCACTAAAAAACCAAATCAAGGCATTGGGTCTGGTTTTCTTTCTGGTTATTTTGAGGAGATATTTGTTGTTTATTTTTGTTAACCGTATGCCATATGTTGCATCTATGGGATGATAAAAATAAAGATATAAATATAGAAAAAATTAGATGGTGTGCAAGTATTTTATGACAGGGCACAAATGATAATAATAATAATAATAACAATAACATTTAATTGGTACATTTTAAGGCACACTTTAACAAACTACAGTAACTTTTTATTCTGTTATTATAAAGTACACTGACTAACAAAACACTTCTTTACTGCTTGACTTAAAGAAACTCTGATTTGACTAGTCGACTTTCAGGAGGCAGCCCATGTAAAAACCCGAAACCTGATGGATTTCTGGACCTTTAAATTACATATTTTTACTGTGTATGTTAAGGTTTACAGTAAGTGCCTCATTAACAGATCTGAGCTTAAAGCCATTCTCTGAATATTGCTGTAAATGGTGTGGCTTGTTAGCAGGTGAGCTTGCGATAATATCATGTTCCACAGTAAAAAATTATTAGCCAGTTACTAGCGTGGAAATGTGACTAGAGTATGGCCATCATAATTAGACTTAGAGAATTATAGATATACAGACGTAACTACAGAAACAGTACTGTGTCACTGAGTTGGTAGTTATATGATGTAAACAGATATTTATTAACTATAAACTAGGCTGAATCTACCACACACTCAGTTAATATCTAGAACCTATTTAAACTGCCTCAGAACTATCCATCATGTAAGAAGCAATTATCTTGTACACTGCAGTTTTCCAAACAGCAAAGGTTTGGGCACTTGGTCAAAATGTCTGTTACAGTGAATAGCTAAGAGAATAAAAGATAAACTGACTTTCAAAAGATTTACAGTTAAAGAAAAAACTCTTTTTTATTATTCTTTAATTTATTAATTTTTATTTTTAAAATTGTAAATACGTAAATGGCCTGAGGCAAATGTTTAGGCACCTTGTGTTGTCAATAGTGCAACACTTTCTATGGCAAGTTTGTAAGCTTGTAAGCGCTTTTCGTAGCAAATAGAAGTCTTTCAGTTCTTGTTTGGGAGATTTTCACTCGTTCTTCCTCACAAAAATCTTGCTGTGTAAGGTTCTTGGACAATCTAGCATGCATTGCTATTTTGGGGGCTATCCACAGATTTTCTGCAATTTTTAAGTTGCATGTAAGAGCCATGACAAAACCTTTAGCTTGTTATTAATGACATAGTCGATTGTAGATTTTGAGGTCGGTTCAGGATCATTACCTATTTTCATCATCAGCTTTTTTACAGACAGTGTTATGTTTACTCCCATTTTATTTATTTCCCATGTTTTTAGCTGAATATTTTCTTCTGTCTACTAGTGTTCCTCATGCCACTGAGTGCAACAAAGCATTAGGGATCGATGCCCACGCTTAGGAGTTCTTTTCATGATCATCTCCAAACATACTTTTACTCATTCCAGCCAAACTATTTTAACTTCATCAGTCGACAGGACTTGTTTCCAAAATGCAGAGTCTGCTAAATCTGCCTGAAGATCTTTTGCAGTCAAACAGGCATTCTGATTTGACTTTAGAACTATCCTACAAACAGTTCTCTCTAAAGTTTTCTTGATCTTTCAAACCTCAACTTGATTGCCACCTTTTCTGTTAACTGCCATTTCATAATTCTGAAGTAAAGAAATAGCTACTTTAGGTGCGTTTAGCTTGCCCTGATTTGTGGCCATCAGTTATATTAATGGAAAGAGGGCTGAGCAGCTACTTAGAGGAGTCTATGGCTGCAGATCATTGGCACAAGGTCTATGGAGTCATGTAATTTATACAGCTGTGAAATTTGTGTCATCTAATCTTTTTCCTAACAATGACTGTGAATAAGCCATAGCGCTAACAAACGAATTAAGTTTAAACTTTAGCATGATGCATGTTTCCTTTATAGACTTTCCTTTATAATTGTGTGGAACTGGAATTTAAATATTTATCTTTATCTTTCTTGTACTCACTTGACTACAGTATCTGAAGTTTTGAACAGTGGTGCCCAAACTATTGCATGCCTGAAATTTGAGGAACTGTAAAAAAAGATGTTCCATATCATAAAAACGAACAAATGGTCCCAAGTAAGATTAAGCCAAACTTACTTGCTTCATCAGATACGTTGAATGATAAAACACAGATTTGGCAATTGAATGATGTCGTAGCTGTTGAAAGAAAGGAAACCAGAGATATAATTTTACTCTGCCCAAAGTTACCTACAGTTGAAAAAACCTCTGGCAGGACATACCATTTTTATTCTGACAACAGTTATTTGGCCACTGTATTGATCCAGTATAGTTGCCATCAGTGATGACAATGTACTGGCATTCAAATCTCATGGGTGAGGACGTAGAAAGAGCTACACAGAAAACATATATTTCAGATTAATATTTATGTTAGCACTGTTACCTAAATCGTTTTAATGTGTTTTCTGTAATTATGAATGAAACAAACTCCACAAATTAAGTATTTTTATTTTCAAAAAAGTGACATAGTGAAAAAAAATTGTTTTAGAAAAATAGTTTGTTTCAGTATTTTATAAATGTTTATGTATACAGCATCAGGATCCACTGTGTGAAGATAATATACTACTATATAGTGAACAAACTTACCCAGGGTAAATAAAATAATGACTGCAGAGCTGTACAGTCCAAACTTCACACCAGCTGCCCACTTCATCTTCAGTTCATTGAATTTCACTTCAAACAGCTGAAGAACAGCATACACTGTAAACTCTTGTCAGCTTTTGAAGCTTTTTAAAGTTATAAAGTTCACTGAAATTATCCTTGGAGTTAGATACACTCAAACTTTTAAGTTGAGACTAATTAAGAATATATATTAATATAATATAATATATAATTGTATATATAATATATAATATAATAATAATATATTATTGCAAATCCTTCATTTTTTAAGTTTATGCACTACGGGAGTATTTTTTTATATCACAACAGCGACAAAATTGTAATGATCACAAACTAATATATATAACAAAACGCTTTTGAATTCACAGTAGTTTAAGACTTGCCATAACCCAACTGACTACTTAGCAGAGAAACTAGCACATTCATGGTTAGGACACCTAAAACATGTAAAAAGCACCCAACATTGTATTTTAATTAGATATAAAGTGAATGTGTAATTTGTTTGAAAAAAAAAATCTGAAAGAAAAATAAAAAGGTAATAAACAGAAATTCCTTCCTAAACTTGAAATTCTTTGTATTCTCTTGTATTTCCCTGTATTCTCTTATGGCTTGTCTTTTTTAGTTTGTTCTACTCACTAAAATAAATGCACTTGAATTTTCAACCAGGCAGAACACACAACTCGTATGGATTAAGTACTTGCAACTTATTGCAGGGAAATAAATAAATATAATATGATCATTCAAGTACAAACAACATCAGGGCTTTCAGTGAAATCATCAGTAATTTAATCAAAGTCAATGTTTTTCTCACATTTTCTAAACAAAGCAGTTTAAAGTAGTATGTAAGTGTTAAAGTTATAAAATGTTTTTGTAAAACACATTTATATACATATTAATGCTCCTAAAGAATGGATCATTGGATGTAATCTATAACAACAGGCTGGCAAAATTACAGCTGACCCCTCTCATCCTGGATGTCGCCTTTTCCAAACACTTCCCTCTGGTGGAAGACTCCAGCACAACCATACACACCAACAGCTTTTTCCTGAGCTTTAACTCATTACCACAGTGGACACCCCACACTGTAAATTTAAACCTAAGCTCTAAACTTCAACTGACCCAGCAAACCTCCAAAATGGGTTTCAAATACACAAAATACCATATCATCAAAAAGCATTTTTACCATGTATTAGTTCCTACAACACCTGCTTTTGCCATGTTAAAGGTTCATTTGCTAATACAAATAAATGTATTTGATTAATACATGTACATACATTTGTTTTTGATTGTTATGTTTTATGTGTAATATAACTTGTATATTTTTAAATATACTTGTTTAATATGGCAGTATATTCTGAAATCTGTTGTAGTGTTCTCTGTAGTGTTATGTATCTCATAATGGACTGCAGGTTATATAAAATGTATTTCAAATATATAAAAACATGCATGATTTTTTTCATTATGGGAGATGAATGCTTTCTGCTTAAACTCATCCCTCATACAAATCTGAGCCACAACTCAGAAGCAAAGGAACATATTTCATCAGCATCCTAAAAACTAGGGCGAGTAACACCTAATTTTACAAATTTTATTTGCAGGGGCCACCTGCTGTTTTTACGTTATATGAACAGTTCATGATGGACCAATAGAAATGCATATTTTCGGTGGATATCTATCTCTGCAAGAAAGCTAAAACTGGGTGATGGCTGGCTCTTGTGCCTGAACATTAGAGATAAAGACATGAAAACCCATACAGATCTTTTTTTTTATAAACAGCAATGTGAGTAGTAGCCTTTACTCTTCTGAGAAGACTTTACACTGGATGCTGAAACATTGCTGTTAGTATTTGATTAAATATTAGTGAGATCAGTTTGTTTGATGGTCAGTTTAACTCATCCCAAAAATATTAGATGAAGCTCCATCACAGCCCCAATTCTGCAGGGCTTTATATAACTAGATTCAACCATAGAACTTAGACTTATGCGCAGCTGCTCTGGACCATTGTAGTGGTCATTGCTTTTTTATATAGATCTTAAAGTAGCAGAATTCACTTATTAGATGGACCATCTGGTTTGTTTTGAATATTAAGGAGATCTAGAAATAGTGATATTATTTTTTTTAGATTATCTTCTTGGATTAACTGAAAATGTTTAAATGTTTCTCTTACCTGGACAGATGATGCTCGTTGCCTCAGTGGTAGGTTTCGACTATACCTGATCTGACAGCTGCCGCCTTTGATAACTGTTTAATTACACTGTTGGTTTGACTTAGTACACAATTTGCATGATGTGTCATTTAGTCTGTATGCAACATGTTCACTCTCTCAGGTGTCATTTGTTTGTAATCTCTTAGATGCAAATATTCATGCAAAGGAACCGCTGCTTCATTGGCTAAGATGATTCAACAGGTATCAAGGTTTACTTCTCCTAAAAACCGGCTTGTATTATTATGTGGCTTTTTATAAGTGAATCTTTTTCTAATTATAATTTTAGAATTTAATCACTTGTCAAAGAAAACATCTCAGTAATCATGATGACAGACACTAAGCACTGAGAAATGTGGGCAGAGAAGAACAGTGGTCAGAACTCACACCAGTGCTTAGGTTTTAAGCATCAGATCTGAAGCACATGTGGAACTTGATGTTCTTCTCTTTCCCAAAGATAAAAGCTTTGAGTGTTTTTTTTATTTGAGGGGATAGTTTTGGTGCTTATTAGGAGGTCTCATTGTCTCTCCGGCTCTTAATCAGTTTTGGAAAATGTAATTATTTTCAGTTTAACTTTTTAGGATTTAGGATTCTCTTATATTTAATCTCCTCAGAATCATCTCCTGAAACATAAACAATTTGTGCTAAAATTTAAACAAAAAAGCGTGGTCGCATAGGGTTGTATGTGTGTCTAATAGAGTGAACAGTAAGTGTCTCAAGTATGAGTTTCTGGAGATGGTTTGATGTTTGAGGTCTTGCACAGATGTTTCCAGACCTGCGGCGATGCCTGCTTTGTGCGAGTGTGTGTTTTGGTTTGCAAATCATCACTAAAGCTTCACATACATGACAACCATTGTCATGATTATGTGTTCTCCACCACAGCCCTGAACTGCGGTTTTACCTAGAACATGTCTAGCTTAGAGGCCAAGAAATGACACTTCCAGACGATAGCATCTGACAGAGTGCTATTCATTCAGCGTGTTCAGGGTATGTGAGGATTTTCATATGGTCACTCTGTTGTTCTGAATGCACATCCATCATATAGTGAGATTCATATCTAATAAAACTAGAAACATCATACAAGATGCATCTTTAAATTTGCACTGAAGATACATGGCTGATGCATGCCTAAATCATCAAACTGTCATCAAAAATGTCTAAATTTCGTGTTTAAAATGTAGACAGGGAGAGTCAAGTGATTTGGTGTGATTTTTTTTCAGATGTTATTTACAGGGCTGGTGATAGGAATTTAGAATTTATAACTATTTACCATTGCTGTTTGCACACAGACGAATGTCCCCTCCACATTTAATATACATACACCCACACTAGTGGACAGTGAGCACACTTGCCCAGAGTGGTGGGCAGCTCTGTCCACAGCACATGGGTAATATCCTGTCAGGTCAGAGGATCGATGCAAGGCTGGTCTCCAAACCTTCAACCCACAGCTGCCCAACCAGGAACCAGGAACCAGGAGCCATAAAATCTACAACTAAAATATAGACATTTTGTTTACTACTAAAAAAAACAAGCGGACCTACATGTGTCTTTTGAGTTTTATATGGAGTGTTGATGATGGTAAAAGTGGAAAATCTGAAAAAATTTCTCTTTCTTTGGGGGACTATTTTGCCTCACAGCACCCTGCATGTATTCCTTCACCATACATGGATTTTAAGGCTGAAATCTTCTTATAATTATCATAAAACAATGTTAACAATTTTAAGCAGCGTATTCATAACCATTTCTAATTTTCTGTGAGGGAGCTTTGAGAGGTAAATGTGTGGTTCTTATCACCACCACTGTGAACAATTCTGACTTTCTGCAAAACAGAACGTTTCACACCAGGCTACATCATAATGGATTTTCTTAAATCTCTAATTGATTTTTCTTATGAGGTTGTGTAGCACATACTGCTCTCTATATACTGCAAACTATATGATGTACTTTAGTCCATATTTATAGATAACAGTGTTGTCAAACAGAATCAGAAACCACATAATTAAGTCTATTAGACATTACTGTACATCTCTACACACTTTGAGGTGAGTGTGGTGATTTTTGGCATGCAGTTAGCACCCATTACTTAAGCTTCCATTCCTTTGTGCTACATTGGCATTGCAGACCCAGTGCTGAGCCAAGAGTAGCAAAACTTTAGACACCCAACAATATATTTGGGCTAAGGTGAAGTTGTGTAAGCTTATTTATTTGCTAAACACATCATTAAGCTAAATTAGAACTACTCATCCTGTGTCTTCTGTTCCACATTTGTGTAAGAACTTAACCACAGTGTCCTCCAGATGGCACTGTACTTACAAAGGCACACAGCAGTCTTTGTGTAGTGTGACATTTCACTGATGTTAAATGCGAGACACATTATTTGACAATAACAACATCGCTTTGCGACCAGTAGGCGGCGCCAACAGCATTGTTGAGAACAATTATTGGCTTGGGTTATTTTGTGTTGAAAGTAAATCACACATCATTAAGTGTTTAATGAGCAGTTCTGTCATTACAAATATAATTAACAGGCAACAATTACATCTACAACACAGTTCTTTTGAAGGCTTTGCTATGAAAAGGTTGTAACTGCCACTACTCTCACTGGCCACCTTATTAGAAACACCTACTTTGCACCTCCACTCACTGGCCACTTCATTAGAAACACTTACCTTGTTCTTCCACTCACTGCCACTTTATAGAAACAAATACCCTGTACCCTGTACTTACACTCACTGGCTACTTTATTAGAAGTAACTCACGCTTCCACTAACTGGCAACTCATGAACCACCGATGAAGGTCTAGTGGAGGACTAACACAGAGATCATCAGTAGATGTTCTACAGTCTGTAACTGTCCTGCTGCATGATGGAGCTACAGGAGAGGGGTTTCTGATAAAGTGACAGGGCTCTGGTCTGTTGTTGGAGAGTATGAGGGAAAGCAGACTGTGGTGTCAGCTTATATGTTGACAGTTGTCAGTAAGTGATGTCATAACTGTGACCCAGAGGGACAAGGTAATAGTGACACATCATGGTGAACATGATGTCATCTGGCACACCAAGTGAATTGTGACTATTTTACAGTACTAAAAGGCAGGCAGGTCAAGTTCCCTTCAGTTCATCAAAATCAGCACAGTGTGGAAAAGATGAGGTAAACACCAAACAGGAAGCTCAGAAACAAGGAGCTAGTAAATCAAAACTTCACAACTCTCACATATTCCACTCTGTATGAACAGTTCATGATGAAGGAAATAATAGTAATGACACAGAAGAACCTGAAATATTATTTTAGAGCTGTAAGGTTTTGTCATGATAGCAATAATGAGAAAATCAGTCATTCAAGTTTGTTTAAAGGTTCTACAAAATTTCTACAAAATTCAGAGTGTGAGATGTAAACTGAGTGATTTGGATTGGTTTGGTGTGAAATGGTTCAGATGTTATTTACAGTGATGGTACAGTTAGGGCCAAAATCTTCTCAAAATTATCATAAAACAGCATCTCAGACATCAGGCAGAGTATTTATAATCACTTGATATAAAAACTTTTTGTAAGGGAGCTGTCTGGTTCTATCCCCACAACTTTCTCTTTCTCACCAACTTAGTTTTGAAGAAATGTCTTACACAGAAGGAGACTGAAAGAAAGGCCTTTTAATAAAATAAAAGTGGACGACGTAAAAAATAATGAACTAGCGCTCTTCAAAAGACATTATTTATTCAAAGCACATAAGGAAGCCGGCCTGCTGTGACTGAATAAATTTTAAACTTGTAGACTGAGAATATTTAGGGAATTAAAAACTTTTAAATAAAAATCCTTAAAAGAATGAATGTTTTACAATCTTATGTGTCATTTTATCTTAAAAAAAATAGTGCGATAAGCCTGTCGGTCGTATCTAGAACCACTTGCATGGTAAAATGGTTCTTTGGGTTGGTGCTGTTGTATTTGGTTCTTTATATCCCCAAGAAGGTTTCTTTTATTGTCAAAAGCTTGCCATTGAAGCAGAGCCCTTTATGGTGCTATAGAGAATCTGTTTATGTAAATAAGAATTTAAGCATGGTTTTACATAGAAATCATTGTTGTAGTTTGTTCTTATATGTACCATATAATTCCATGCTTAAAATTTTTACCTTTGTCCAGGAAGGAAGTGCAGCCTTGTTTCTTTCCCTTTCCTCTCTCTCTCTCTCTCTCTCTCTCTCTCTCTCTCTCTCTCTCTCTCTTTCTTTCTCTCTCTCTAGCCTCAGTGCGAGGGATAAATTTAGCTCAGTCAGCTCGAGTTTAAGAACTTTCTCTGCATACTCTGCTCGCACGCGCCATCACGGCTGTATCCGGGCAAAACCAGCAGCATCAGTCAGCCAATCATATAAGACACAACCTGCCCCACAGCTAAAATACAGCATATCACCACTCACTTCATTCACGCCTTTCAGAGAGCAGAGATATGACCGAGTAGGAAATGAAGAAAAAACACATTACATGTAGAGCAGTGGAAGAGTATAGTCAGTTTTGTGCCTCAACACCACCAGATATACAACAGGGGCAGGATATTTTCCAGTTTTCCATTCAGCAAGGAGCACTTTGTGGTCTAAAAGCTTTCCATTCTCACTTTAGCAGCAGATGTGTGAAAAAAGACCCATGCACAAAGGAACCTTTTAGTTAAAATGCATGCATTAAAGGTCACAGACCAATTAATTTACATATATACACTTATTAGGCTACTATGGAAAATAATAGTTAAAAAATTATAATTCAAAAAGAAAAGATTTTATGAGTGTTGTTATTGTGTAGTTTGTCCATTGGAGGGCACTCTGCAACATGCGACGCAAAAAAAAAAAAAACCTGACCCAAGTTAACCATGACTTAGGTCATCTGTCTTCATAGTAAGTTGATAACTGTCATAAGAAATATTTTACTTAAAGAGGCAACATTTGAATAAGTACGATTTCTAATGTAATAAACAACAATTATTAGCAGAATGCCAATGAAGGGAAAAGTAAACACCACAAGGGATTAAGTTTGATGAACTTTTTTTTAGATTGGTAAGGATTGAAGAGGGAGGAGGAGGCATTTGCTGGTGATATGTATCTCCCTATTGTTTAGAGTATGAATTTGACAGGTTGTGTTGTTATGCAATTTTTAAACAATAATAGAATATTCCATGACTTCTCACAAGATTCATGCCTCCTTAGCTGCAACAATATCAAAGCTGGTTCTGTCAGGCAAAATTAGTCCACATTTAACGGTGCAGTACTTAAGTGTTAATGGCTAAACTGGTGACAAATTAGTTTTGCTGTAGAATTATTTATGAAACAGTGTGGCATTCTTAAAAAGGGTGAAATCAACTTCAAACTTCAAACTACATGCCTAAATCACCAGATTATTTGCTTAACTTTGTATCTGTCATCTGCCTTTATATATGCCATGTATGTTTATTAGACAGTTTATCAAAGCCCCAATTTTCTTTAGTCCACTGGGGGTTGCAATTTCATTTCTGACACTAGCCTCAAGGAAAAAGAAGATATGCAACCAAAATATGTATAGTATGTGCAATTAGGTGTATTTGTCATCCAGTTCCCTTTAAAGGTCCATATAAAACATCTAAACAAATATCCAGGGCTGTCATGATCATGAAATTTATCTAAATAATTGTCTTGTAAATGATTGTGCTAAACAGTTTACCTGTGAACCTCAAGGATAGAAACTAAAATAAAAAAAAATAAATTGAGCATGTGGGCTATTTAACTGGACACAAGTTAAGACATTACTTAACAGATAATCGGAGATTAAAGCCTGCAGTTACCTGCAGTTACCAGCATGCTAAATGGTGAAGTATAGGCTTCTATAATCTGTTAGCTACATTAGCCCCGTAACTCCTGTGTTAAAACAAAAGAAGCAAACTCCAGACATGTTATGACTGGTGGGGTAAAAGTGGAAAAACTGGGGGAGATTTAAATGTTTACTGAACTATTACTTTTGCATTCCGTTTGGCTGTCAAATGGAATAAATCTTAGTAGAAAGTAAATCCAAATTCATTTAATTCTCCTTTTTTTAGACATGTAGACATCTCCCACCACTGGAATGTATGACATCATGTTTTTGTGTTAATTTGGGGGGCTTGTTGGAGCACAAGCTGGTGGGTGGAGACGTGTTTGCAGGGTTTGAAGTGCATCAAATTCCTGGTGTTAGAGCAGGTGGCTCAGGGCGGGTTCCCATGGGGACTCTATTGGATGCCACTCCAATGACATCACCAGTCTCCATACCCACCGGGGGGGCTCTGGGTAACCAAGTGGGGAGAGTTTCCTTTGATCCACACAAGCAGGTTTGCCAGTCTACACATTCCTATCACCCCCGTGGAAGCAGTCGATTAGGGAGGGGTACACGGGGAGGGTGTTTTTGCTGCTATTTTAGGTCTTCCTTCCCACATAACTCAAACCGAATGTCCACCCACACCCTTAAAATCAGGGTTACACCTCTTCTGGTAGGAAATACACTCGAATAAGCCCCCCTAAAAAATCTTCTGCACTTTGTCATATTTGCACTGTATGTGTGTAAATATTTACAGTATATTATGGCGTCAGCGAAGAAAAAGGATCATTGTGCTTTATTGAACAGGTAGAAAGGGCCTCAGTGCTACTGAAACACTGCAAGATAGGGGGCCGGTCATTCATACAACTGACGTTCTTGGTAGACACTAATCCATGCTAACTACCCCTCAAAGCACCTGACATCACACATCAGCACCTCATTAAGCTAACAATAACCACATATGAACAATAAATGTCTCTACTACCATGAACATGGCACATCCTAAGACCATATTCATGTGGTCACTATGCATGGCCAACTGTGTTAACCCAATCATGGTTAACAATTGAATTGTCTTTCTTGTTTATTAAATGCAACAAATAAAATACTAGCTCAAATGACCTAATTTCTTGTACATTTCATCAGAGGCTAAGCTCTTCTATACCACAAACATCTGTGTCAGAAAAGGGAAATTTAGGCAGTGAAATGTGGATCTTAAGCACTTAAGTAAAAATTGTTATGACACTAAACCATAGATGCTGGTTGGCGATTTGCTAACATAGCTTGCCAGATGAAGCTGTGTTTATAAACCGCTAATGCTAAACTATTGCCTGTTGCCCACTAGCCCATTATTAACTATATAATAGCTTAAACAAAGTTGATGTATAAAACTTTTGTTTTCCTTTAATAATGCTACAGAAATCAATGACTTGCTGTAACAGTGTCTGCTTCATGTTCGCTAGCTTGTGACAGCAGCTAATAAAAGCTACCTTGTTTGTGAGTAAAGCTACTGTTAGCAATGGGTTCTAGCTAGCGTATCTAGCTAAATATAAACAAAGACTGTCAAAGTTATACAATATATAAAAATTCTTCCTTTTACAATGTGTATATTAAATTGCAGAAGCATGTTGTTAGAAAGGGTCAGAGGCTGCTTGATGTGAGCAGCTGCAGCAGCAGTGAACAAAGCTAGCTGCTCCAAAGCATTTTTAGAGCACTTTGTTTAAAGTAAAATCAGCTTTGTCCACTTCTTCCTCTCACTGTTTGTTACCCATTAATACATTTAATGGTACACATTGCTTTCCTTCAGTCAATAACCTTTTGATCACTGGTAGGCCCCTAGCTGATTCACAAGGCCTAACTGCATTAATAACAGACCACAGACAAAAGGCCACCAGTACTTGTTAGCATCGGCCATTTCTATATTTATATATAATATGATATCAATCTATCTTAGAAAGATTTACCAGCTGATGGCTTCTGAGAACTAGATAAAGAACATACTGAGATACTGAGAGATAAAGAACATACTGTACTAAACCAGCAGTTCTCAGTTTCATTTTAAGAATTCCAGCCCAACACACCTGATCCAACTTATAAAGTCCTTAATGTTTGCCTTCTTTCAGTGTTCTTTCCACAGATGCCAGGGCTTTTTAGGGTTTACGGAATATCATGTAATATACTTGAAAATGCTCATAATGTGTCTTTACATTAAGATCTGCTTTATTTTTAAACATAGATTCTACATGTCAGCACTAATTTCTTCTGCTCTCTTGACAGTGTGAGGTCAGGGCTTCTGAACTCCCCTGAAATGATAGTAATGTATGTATCATGTCTGTAGCTGTGCTATTGTGATGTCAGAGACAGTTGCCCCTGAATCTCCCTTAGTCTCCAAGCAGGAAATGAGCTCATCATTCTCGTGACAGAACCCAAAACCACCACACATAAACACGACTTCAGTGCGGTTCCTCTTTCCTCTCTCACTCTCCACAGTGAGATATGAGCTCAGTGTTTACACTTAGCAGGATGCCAGCTAATGTGAGAATGCAGCTAATACAAGTAGCACAGCAAATGTCACAAAACAGTAAAATCCTGCTAAAAATGTGTGTGTGTGTGTGTGTGTAAAAACATATGTTTCTGCCTATAAAAAACAGATTTTTCAGCATCTACTATGAATTATTTAGTAAACACTATGACATATTCAGTATCCACCATGAATGATTCAGCATCTACTGTTAATTATTCAGTAACTAATATGAATTATTCAGTATATACTTTCATTTATTAAGTATCTACTATAAAATATTCAGCAACTACTAAGATTTATTCAGTTTATACTTTAAATTATTTAGTATGTTCTATGAATTATTCAGTGTTTAATACAAAATATTATGTATAGTGGCATGCAAGAGTTACTGTTACTGTGAACAGTTAAGATAGTTGAAGATGAAATGATCTCCAAAGGCATAAAGTTAGATTAAACACCCCTTTCAACATTTTAAGCAATATCAATGTATTATTTTGGTACAATTTTAGAGTGAAAAAAGGAAAGGGGTATCTTGCAAAAGTATGTGATCCCTAGGAGATTTAAGCTCTCAGATAACTTTGACTGTGGTCTGAGACCTTAATTAGCCTGTTAGGGTCATGGCTTGTTTACAATCATCTTTAGGAAAGGCAAGGTGATGCAAATTTCAAAGCTTTATAATCACCCAGACTCCTCTAACATTGTTCCAAAAAACAGCAGCCATGGGTTCTTTTAAGCAGCTGCCTAGCATGCTGAAAAAAAAGGTTGAGGCCCACAAAGCAGGAGAAGGCTATAAGAAGATAACAAAGCGTTTTCAGGTTGCCATTTCTTCAGTTCAAAATGTAATTAAGAAATAACAGTCAATAGGAACAATGGAGGTCAAGATAAGGCCTGAAAGACCAAGAAAAAAATCAGAGACAGCTGCTTGTAGGATTGCTAGAAAGGCAAATCAGAACCCTCGCTTGACTGCAAAAGACCTTCAGGAGGATTTAGCTGACAACTGCAGAAATATGGTCTTCATGGAAGACTCATCAGAAGAAAACCTCTCCTGCATTCTCACCAAAAATTCAGTATCAGACGTTTGCAAAAGAACATTTAAACAAGCCTAATGCATTTTGGAAACAAATCCTGTGGAGGTTTTACCTTGGCCCTCACAATTCCCTGATCTAAACATCGATTGAAATCTGTGGATAGACCGTGGTAGTGCAGTGCATGCAAGGTCCCCAGGAATCTCACAGAACTGGAAGACTTTTGCAAAGAAGAATTGATCAAAATCCCTCAAACAAAAAGTGAAAGATTTATGATTGGCAAAAAAAAGCGTTTATAAGCTATACTTGCCACAGGGAGTGCTACTAGGTACTAACTATGCAGGATGCCCACACTTTTGCTTTGGGCCCTTCTCCATTTTTTTGTTTATTTTGTAAATGTAAAGATAAAAAAACCAAAAAACGTTTTTGCTTAAAATACAAAGGGAATGTGTCACATTTAACTTTGTGCCTTTTGGAAATCATTTCACGCTTTAACTTACTTAACTGTTCTCAATAACAGTAATTTTGACCATAAGTGCCCATACTTTTGCATGTCACTTTATCTACTATGAATTATTCAGTAACTACTATGCAATATTGAACACCTACTATGAATTATTCAGCATTTACTATAAATTATTCAGTAATTACTATGAATTATTCAGTGTCTACTATGAACTAATATATTAATTACATGAATGAAGACCTGACATATCAATTTCAAGGCATTAAGATATAAAAAAAGTCAAACACTGCAGAGTTATGCAGTCATTGCCTAGGGTTTGTTTTATTTTAACTATCTATATTACTGTGTAATTTTATTATGTGACAAACTCTTTTGTCTTTTAGAATGTATTGTAACCTCCAACACAGAAAATTTAGCTCATGAAGGTGTTGGCGGTAAATTGATTAACTAAAGTACATTCACATTTACAGTTCAGCACACGTTTATGAATATTAAACTGATAGTAATATTAGATCCAGCATAAGGTTCTTCTCTCATCTTTCCCTTTCATCTTCCCTTTGCTTCCTGCTATGTGTCTAAGGCTGACATGCTGCCCTTTCTAAAATGTGATCTAAATGTAGAATATTTATTTAGGCTGCCAGCCGATTCTGTGATCCCCAACCACACCTGGGCCAGGTACCTGTGGTTACCGTGACGATTGCCCATAAGAATGCTGGGGTTTTGGGAGAGGTGGGTGCGCCAATTGGGGCCCAAAGCTCCAGATTTATACAGCTGACCAGGTGGATTTAAAGTGATAATTCACTTTAAATATGTACTCCATACAGAAAAATATGTAAAATATGTACTCCATACAGCATCAAAACCTACAAAATCAACTTTTATAAGTTTTTATCTTCACATGATTTAAAGTGAATACGTGCTGATTTAGGCATGATGCTATGTGGTGTGGTACAAACTTACATCACTTGCTAGCTAGATTAGCCTCAGTAAAAAAATCTAAAAGCTACACTTCATGTGGGATTTTTGATGTTTATAATTTTAATGTTATATTTTATATTATAAATTAGATTTTTTAGGAATTTAATTTTTGCATTCCATCTTGATGTTGCACCTTTTGTGAAATGTATGACATCATGTATATGGTTCATGGTGGGGGGCTAGTTGGAGCATGAGTTGGTGGTTGAAGATGTGTCTGGAGTGTCTTAATATGTGTTCAGGAACGTCTAATAGAGTTGACTATGTGGTTTCTAACACTGTATGATTGTTATCTATAAGCATTGACTAAAAAGTCTGGCTTTAGGATGCTGTTGTTTTTAGCTATGCTAACTAACTTTAGTTACAGTACCAAACTTCAAACACTGAACATGTCTCCACTGAAAGGAGAGACCTGGATACATTTAAATGTTCGTTAAACCTTTCTCAGCTTCTGAGCTGACCCCAAACTGCTTTTCAAACTAAATAACTACATTTTTTAAGAGAGCCCAGTGAACACTAACATACAACTGAGGTAGCTGTTGAAGAACCCAAATCATGTAAATCTTTTTCTTTGCTTTGTTGAGACTTTAAATAGTATATTACCCCTTTACACACATGGGATAATTTGGCATCTATATGTGGAAACTAAACAACCTGTTTGAAGGTCACTGTTTTTGTCATATCATGAAACTTATTTGCGTATCTCTACATATTCAGTCTATAGCAGTTTAGCCCTGAAAGAGTGCTCCTGCTATTTTGAATGAGGCACAGCCAATTAGCACAGGGTTCATTTACATATTCTATTCTTAAAAGCACTGTAGAAAAAGCATGCTGTTTAACTGTAAGTGATGAACAGAAAATTGTCATGTTGAAATAAGTTATGAAATGAGTTTTTGTTTATAAATGCACACTCATTTCCTAAACCACAGGGTAAAAATATTGGATGTGGCCCCTAAGCATTGCAAGACTTAAAAGACTTATAATTTGTATGGCATTTTTGGCAACGCCCCTTCACACTTTGGATGAAACCTCTTAAAATAAGCAGTTTTCCTTTATAAAAAGTCTATAAAACGGTAGGTAACAATGACATGGGTTATAATGACAATCCTCAGAGATGCCAAATGCTGTACATTCACTGAAGGATAATGTCACTCAGTCTTAAATAATAATGAAACCTCTATCTCTTGGCATTTGGGAATAATTGTGTACAACCACAGACTATAATCGTGCAACATGAAACTAGAGGCTAATTGCTTCAAGGGATAGGCCAGAGCAAAATGCTGCATATAGCATATACTGAGTTTATAATCTGCATTGTCACTGTGTGTTGTTAAGACACATAATTAGAATTGTGTTATGTAAAAAGAACACAAGGACAAGAACTCTAATGAAGGAGCTATTTGCGTGCCAGAGATACATACAGCATTGAGTCGAGTCTCTTATCTTTAGTAAAGAATTTTAGCTTAGCCTGGCTATTAGCATGCTGTGCATTGTACAAACATGAACCTATAACAAAACATTTAGCTTCAATACAGCTTCAAAAAAAGTTTTCAAGGAATATGAAGTTTTCAAGGAATCTGGAATTTACCGAAACTGCAGCTATAATAGCTAGCTAGTTAGTATACTTGCTAGGCAAACTACATACCAGCCAAGTTTATTTTACCTCTAAACTCTGCATGCAGCATTTCATTCTGTCCAACAGACACTATATATATATATATATATATATATATATATATATATATATATATATATATATATATATATATATATATATATATATATGTCTAATGGTAGAATCCTTGGGTAAAAAAGGATTTGGACACTGTGATTTGGTCAGGAATGGATGATAGCTTACCACAAGAACTCTCTGACAACCTGATAAAAAAAACTGTCAGTTGTGTGAAGAGTTGGTTATGAAGCATTGTAATCTGGAATCTGGAATTTGATTGTCCAGATATGCATGTAATATACTCATACTCACCAAAAGTCTTTATACAGGGCAATAAGGTGACTGCTATGAAAGACTGCAGTTGAGTGCACCCTCCATCACGCTTTGTGACCTCATGACTTTGACCTACAGCTGTCAGGAAGCCACTTTAAGTCCAATCCACTCAGCATCTCATCTCACCCTTCATCGGAAAAGACATATAAAAAATTAAATAACAAAATTGCAAATCAGTAGGCCATTAAAGATCTTTGGAGCTGACAATCTGAAAGATCTCAAAGTAGATTTGGGAGATGAAAGCCCATTAACCACTATGAACACTGTGGTAGCCCATAGAAGTATCAAGAGATCCTAACTTGCCTTCTGGAGATCTCCCATCCATGACAGATCACAGTAGGCCACAATTTAAGTGTTAATTAAATAACTGCTGAGCAGTCCTTTCTCTTTCAGCTTTTTTTCTTTTAAATGTTCTTTTGGATTGACATATGGAAAAAGATTATGTGTAAAACATTTGCTTGTGTAAAAAGTACAAATGTTTTAAAATATATGTTCTAAATGTATTTAAACATGTCATATTTACATACATATATGTACCTGTATGCCATTGTTCATATGCATATACATGTAAAATGGAATTGAATTATATTTAAAAACATATATGTAACTGCATTGCACATGACATATTTTTGTAAAGCACAAGTAAATAGGTTTCCTATGCATTTGGAATTTGTATGGTGGTTTGTACTACTTTCTCCACTGTGAATTGTGAATTGTGAACACTGTGAACAAGTGCAACTGGAAGACTTCATCATATCTGTGGTAATAAGAATTTGGAAATAGTTGTACGAACAGTGCAGAGCTGCTTAATTAAAACAAAAAAATAAGCCATGGTGGTGATGCCAGTAGTAGTAATATTGTTGGGTATCATCTTATCAAAGATCAGAAGGTGATCATGGCTCGTCTTTCCATCGATTTCTAGGTAACACATATACCCGTCAGCAGTGTATTGCTAGGATAAAAAGAGATGTGGGAACTTATTTTCAAGGTATCATGAGCTAATGTTAGCTAAGCTAACACAAATCAAAAACGTTATTTGAATGACATACTAAAAAAGAGCAGCAAAACTGAACACTTCTCTGCCTTTTCTTTAATTTTTCATTCATTTTCTTTCTATAAAAAAATGTAGAGTTATTTATGCATTTAACTGCGAGTCACAGAGCAGCAACAACTCCTGGGTTTGTTACTAGGTGTGTTACTAGGAGTACACGCCGCTTCTCGACCAATCAGAACGAGGAACTGCGTGGTGGGCCTGTCCCTAAGGAGAGCCAAGCAGCAAAATATATGAATGACCAGGAGAACGTACTGAGCAGCCAATCACGAGGCGAACATGTGGCTTCAGCCAATCAGAGAGCGGGCTGCCGATCTGCCGGGCAGTTACCATGTTGCTGTTACTGCCTCGTTCTGAGCGGACCGCCTGCGATTGGCCAAAAGTGACGCGCACCCCGCGCTCAACTGGCTGAGTAAGCAGAAGCCGTTGCTAGGGGGTTGGACCAATGAGAGCTAGGCGGGAGACTGCTCGCTCGGTTACCAGGCAGGATTCACGTGCTGAGATGTTTTGGCGGGAGAAAGCTGGCGGGAGAAAAAGGGGCGGGGGTGGGTGAGGGGTGAAGTGGAGCGTGTGATAAGGGTTTTCGCTTGTATTAAGCACTTTATGGGGGCACAGACGCTAGAAAACCAAGGACAACCAAAGAATGTGTGTTTGCTCACTTTTATCCATTTGTGTATTTGAATGTAATCCCATGAGTACTAGAGTGCTAGAAAGCTAGAAATATGTGAGGTTGTAGGAAAGCACTTACTTTTATTTGCTTATCTAAAAATAAAAGATGACAAAGTTGACGCAGAAGCACCCCACAAAGACAGGAATACAAACACGCGTGTTTGTGTGAGACCATGCTTGTTTGTGTACTTGGCTCTTCCTCTTGTTCTGATGCAACATGTAGTGTTGTGTTGGGGGGCTTTGGCGGGGGAGGGTGCTGGTGGTGCTGGTTGGGGGGGTCTCCTGGGCTACTTTTTTTTTTTTTCAGGTCTTTGCAGGAGCCAATGATGGGGCTGTTGCCACGGAAGCAGCCAGGGTTTGTTTTGCCTCCACTCTCATCCCTTGTTCCTACCCATCCTCAGTTACCGTAGAAACAGAGTCACTTCCAGTCTATTTCAATCTGTCCTCTTGCTTTGGTCCTCTCTGTCTTGTGCTCTCTCTCCGCCGAAATCATCACAACACTGCACTTTCCACCAAAGTGACAAGCCCGGCCTAGTTAACGTACTGCAGCTTTGAGGGAGCGTGATGGACATACGCAACTTCTGTTGGCTCAAACAGAGGCCGGGATCATGGTATAACATGGTCAAAAATGCAGGCCTACATGAGCTGTCCTCCCAGTGAACTTAACAGAATGATTCTGCCAGTGATGTTAATGTTGCTAAGAGTAAATGAAAGCAAATTGCCTCTTATTAGCAGCATCAAATAAAAGTGACAGCAGTATTCAGAAGTTCCTTTAAATAAAGCTACACAATCCAGGTATAGTCTGGTCTGATTGGCCAATTGAAACTGGTTCTTAGCAAAGTAAATCATGCCAAGGCAGGGAGGGAGGGAGAGCAAGTGAGGGAGCATGAGAGAGAGCAAGTAAAGTAATGCTAGCCATCAGAAAAGATGATGTCATCCTAGAAGTGCTGGAAAAAATGAACATGATGTACCCAACACTTAGGTAAATCCTTTAGTGTGGGTGAGATTAAGATATCTAGAAGAAGAAAAAGAAGAAAAGTATAGAGAAAAAAAGAAAACTGACAGCTGACAAGCATGAAATTGGTACAGTGGGGATGTTCAGGAGCATCTACACATCTGGAACCACCACCTAAACCATTTTGAGCAGCGCAACTAAAACTGCCACCCATCCTGGAAAAAACACATAAACACTGTTTATCTACGCAATGTGCTTCGAGCACACTTTAAGAAGAAAAGAAGAACAACAAAGCAGTTCTAAGGAGGGTGTCAAAGCTGTTTTGGTCGGATTGCTCAGTAGAAGAAGTGGTGGATTAGAGCGGAACTGTGTGCCAACTTTCTCGTTTTCATGCAGAAAATCGCATTTGCATTTGCATTTGCATGTCATTTTAAAATTCCTTCACATTCACAATTACACGCCTTTTCAAATATGAATATCATGTTCTCACTGTGGGGATCACTAATCCTGCTTTACCTTTAGGTGAACCCAGAGAGACCCCATTGGGAGAGTTCCTCAGAGTTTTGAGTGCACTTTGGAGCCGTTAGCTATTTGTTCTGTAGATAATTAGTTTCCTTCAACTCATTGAAGTCCCACTAGTTCACAAACTGCTTCAAGAAAAACTGGGAACCTAAGCTAGCTTTGCAAGCTTTTTCAACCTAGATAGATTAAAATAAAACTGAAGATTCTAAACATGGACAGAGATCAAAATGTTCAATGCTATTAATAATTATAATAAGTATTTATTTATATAGGGTGATACAGGGTGCTTTGCATGGGACATAAACACTACACTGTAAATGGAAATAATGACATGACTGGAATCAGAAAGAAATGCTTTACTAATATTTTCTGAAGGGCTGCTCCAGAGTTTAGGAGCTTTGCTAGAAAACGATCGTTCACCAACCCAGCTGCAAGCGAACCTATGAGTTAGCGGTCAGCCCCAGCTGAGTGAAGTGGTCTGGATGGACTATAATGCTTCAACAGATCAGTAAGATGTGTCAGACTATTGATCTAAAGCTGTTCTCAGCCTGCTGCTGAGTAGATCAAAAAGAAAGGTCAAACACAGGAATACTGTGATGTCAGAAAAAGAGTATAAATTATTGTATAGAAATAAACAGGCCTTTGAGTGTCTTTTACATCACTGGTATCAGAACCTTTAGTGAATATTCCGGAAAGAGAAAGATAAGCACTTTGAATTTACAGCCAAAACCAAACCTCTGTATCACCATTAACACAGTTAGTACATGAACTTTATTGACATCTGTATGTATACAGGATTATAGGCAACATTCACATATTATTAATATAATATTGCTGTTAGGGTCATCTTCTAACAGGATGGAAGTATGAAGTATTCCACCCTCACATTTTCTGAAAAATGTATAGTAGAGGGCGATTAATTCATAGTACAAACCAAATAGGTTTTTTTTACTCACGTCATTCCGACGGCATTTGAAATCCTGGTCGAAGGCAGTACGTGAAAAACAGAATGGAGGAGGCAAGGCGCTTGTACTGCGCTAATTTAGACAATATTACGAGAGAAAGATATAAATGGAAAAATCACAGCATATGGTTCGCGTGATTTTAATATTATGAAGAGCTATTTGTAAGTGAACTGTAAGATTAGCTGCTATCAAGGCCGTAAATATAAGAACTACCTTCTCGTCCAGATGCCCTTCTGCTCAAGAAAATAAAACATTAAAAAAAAGTATTGAGATACATCTTGTTTGACCTCGGTATCAGGAGCTCCACAATGTCTGTCGATATATATTCTTTTACTATCCTCTGGATTAACAAGAAAAAAAAACATTCAGCTTCGCTGCAACTCAACATCTATGGTTATTTACCTAATGTAACGTTAGGTTTTAAATCTATCACCAGTGTTCACCCACAGATCAACTGTACCCAATACAATACTCAATCATACTGATCACACAAAGTCAGCTTTTATTCCTGCTGTCCTGTTTCACCCTAAATGTAGAACTGGAAAACCGGTGAATAAAATGTAATGCTCGGAGCGAAAAATACTGTTAATAGTTGATCTGTGGGTGCTGTGATCGTGTGCTACAGATATATTTATGACAGAAGCTAACTATATTTACGAAACTCAAATAAAAAGCTCCTTCAGTCTCACCCTGACTGTAGGCGGAGGCTCGAAGGCCATTTTCGATTTTTTCTGGTCAATTTATTGCATATAAAGCCTCATGAACAGCAACATTTGGTGCACCTCATAATTTTTCGATTAAACTAATTATGAGTGGCTGCAAACAATGTAAATTATAAGCATTTTGACAGAGTGTGTTAGCGCCTCCTATGTGGAAAATCAGGTCCAGCCCTCCAGCTGCAGTTCACACCATAGCAAAGCAGAGGGGTGATGTCACTTGTAAAACAACCTATTCCAAAAAATGTCAATAAATGTAAATAAAAAAGGAACGCAGTGATATGCAAATCTCATAGACCCATATTTTCTTTTCAACAATAGAACATAAAACAGACAGAGAGGCAGAGTGTCTCAGAAGCAAAGACAGGCAATGGTTCAACAGTCTGCAAAAACTGTGAACTGTGTACAAAAATTGTACTCAACATAAAATTGTGAAGACTTTGAATATGTCTCCATCCACAGAACATAATCAGATAGATTCAGAGAATCTGGAGAAATCCCTGTGTGCAAGGGACAAGGCCGACAGTCTATATTGGATGCTTGTGATCTTCGAATCTTTTCTGGGCCAAAGCTAATTTAAAGTTAATTTAAAATAGAAAACAAAAATTGTAATTCTTTTTGAGAACCACGGGTGCCGTGTCCTGTGTACCCAAGATGAGAGCGACCATCCAGCTTGTTATTAGTGCACAGTTCAAAAGCCTGCATCTCTGATCATGTGAGGTTGCGTGGGCAGCTTACACATCTGGAAAGGCACCATCAATGCTGAACAGTGTATAGAGGTTTTAGGACAACATACGTTTCCATGCAGACAGTGTCTCCTTCAGGGAAGGCCTTGCGTATTTCAGCATAACGATGTTAAATCAAATACTGCATCCATTACAACAGCATTGTTACAGCACAATCAGTCTTGGTGCTGAACTGGCTGCCTGTAGTCCAGACCTTTGACCTATGAAAACATTTGGCGCATCATCAGACAGGAATAGAACAATCATAATTTAGTCTTTTCACTAAAATGTTTTACTTTCAACTGATATGTGTTTTATGTTTTATTGTGAATAAAATGTGGGTATATAAAATTTGCAAATAATTGCATTTATTTTTATGTACATTTATTTACATTTTAAACAGCCTCCTAACTTTGTTTGTAGTTATAATTTAGGGTTAGCGTTAAATCCAGTTGTGTAATGACAATGCTAATGGACTAATAGATATAATTTCTTAAAAAGACACATTATTAAAAAGACACATTATTTATAAAATTATAATCTGTGTGCAGTTTTGTTAGGGCAATGTGTTGTGGTAGGGACTATTTTTACCGGGGGAGCATGTTGGAGAATATTAGTGGTGGTTAGTGTAAATGCCTCAGTCTACATGGGTCAGTGTTTTGGAAGAAGGAGTGTTTGGACTTGTGCAGGGTAGTGTATTGGGGTAGAAAATGTTGGAATCTCTGTGTGTAAGCATGTTGGTATAGGTAATGTTTAGACCTGTGTATGGTAGTTATTGAAGTAGGAAATCTTTAGACCTGCGTGTGGTAGTATACTGAGATAGAGAATGTTTGCATCTGTGTGGAGTAGTGTTGGAGTAGGAAATCTTTGGACCTGCATGTGGTAGTGTATTGAAATAGAGAATGTTTGGATCTGTGTGGGGTAGTATGTTGGTACTGGGAATGTTTGGGTCTCTGTGTGGTGGTGTTTTGGGATTAGGAATGTTTTGACCTGTGTTGAGTAGTGTGTTGGGACAGAGAATGTTTGAGTTTGTGTGGGTAGGCATGTTGGGAATGTTTGGATCTGTGTGTGGTAGTGTTTTGGCATAGGGAACGCTTGGAGCTGTGTGCTGTAGAACAGACCCCTTGCAATGATCTACCACAGAAACTCTGGACTGACTCTGTTCGTGTTTAGTTTAACAGCCCCCCACCCTCCCCTACCAACTCACTGCCTTCCTCTATCACATAAACAGCTCCGCGCAGCTCCTTTAACATATTAACATATCACGTGGGAAGGGGCGTGGCCTGCGCTGAACTCGTGTCCAGGCAAAACACGCTCAGCTCCTTCTAGACAAGTTGAAGCTGTGTGGAGTGAAGAGCAGTGCAGCTGGAAATTACGCCTAAAACTGGACATACTCGTGGACATAACTGGCCTGCTAGCACTGACATTTTTAAAGAGGAGAAAAAGAGTAAAGAAACTGGCGGTAAGTGTATGTGCTGCTCTTTGCTTTTTGTTTACATCAGAAATGTCAGAGTTAACGCATTGTCGAGCCTACTGTGTCCATAGATGCTATCTTGATGCTATAAAATGAAACTAAACATACATGTGTCGTTTTGTAATCTGAAATCATAAACATTGTAGCTTAATTAGAATTTAGAAAGCACAGTTTAATGCTTTTAAAGGCACGTGACAGGACTTTATATGCTACTACACGTTGCTTTTAAAACCAGGGCGCACATTCACATACCCTCAAAAGCATGCACATGAGTAACTACTAGTCCTAATATGAAGTAAAATCAAACGTAATATCTAAACGTCACCATCTTCGGAATAGCTTCTAACTTGTATCTTTTTATTTAATACTATATATATATATAAAGTTTCATCTTCAGTCGTTCGGCTGTTAACATTTTGGGGCGCAAGAACTGCTGCAGCATTTAAGGTGGAAGGGAAAATTCCATTGAGAAGGCAATTTCTGTCTGGTTATTGAATATTTACACACTTACACAACCGTGTCTGCCTCCCTAGCTTCTTGAAGAGGTGCACTACACCAGGCACGAATAAAATATGATCACGTGCTGATAACAGAATTGATCTTTATGAAAAGACACAAAACATACTATGAGATTTTTTGCTGTTATCATCCAATCCTCGATATCAGGCCTGCATTGGCAGAGCGTGGGCTGCGAACACTCTCTTTATAGATGATATAAACTAAGTAACGTGTTAATGTGATTGTGTGAAACAGCCAAACAAGCAAATTAGTAATTTCTCCCTCTGGGTGCCTTCATTCAGACAAACTCACCTCATTCAGCATTCAGAGCATCCTGTCATGCTTTCATCTTTCCTGTTTTAGACATGGTACATGGGTGTTGAATACAGCAGATTCTGGAAAGCAGTAAAACTAATTAAAGGTTTGATCTGTTTATTGTAGTACATGAAACTGAACGAACAGGCACTCAGACTCTGACTAGTTGAGTTCCTGTTTGTTGTTTTGCCACCTGGTTCTGACTTTTTTCTCATGAACAGACCGGATTTGAATTGATTCATGCTTTGGTTTCTGGGAAATGCTAAACTTTCCCTCTTTTGAATACGGCTTCTGTTAGACTCTGACGCTTCTGTGGTCTCATCGGTGTTAGCAGCGTTAGATTTCAGATCTGATTTACAGATAACATGTTTCCTTTGAAATTGTTACTTTGGACCCAACTTTTAATGTACTCTACCAGAACATGCTAACGAACATGCTAAGATAGTATGTTTGCATCCTCAGTTTAGCCAGTTTTTCAGAAGAAGTGCTGTCTCCACATGTAGGTTAGCAAAGTAATTTGTATGAATTTTTGTTACAGGCTTAATGACTCATAGTGTTTATATAGGAAACGCAATTTGCAGTTTTCAAATCGCAGGAGCTGATCATGTCTTACAGTGTTTTGTTCAATGAGTTTGGAGTGGGGTAATTAATGTAGTAACAACAAGTAGTCTGGCAAACTACATTCAGCAAAAATATGTGCTGATCTTTTAAAGCCCAATTGCAAGAATCACAATCAGATATTTCCCCCCGATTTATACCTACACTTTGGTAGCACTAGCATGATTTTCCAGTACATTTCAATAGCCAACATCCCAATGTAAATAATATTATTTACTCTTTAACAAACCGAAAAACAATTAGCCTGTGTGCGAAATGCAGAGCGATGGCACAGCTTAAGTATTTCTCAGGGTGTTGCTAGGGTGGTTGCTAAGGTGTTGTTACGGCATCCCAGGTGGTTGCTAGGATGTTCCTGAAGTATCCCATGTGGTTGCTATGGTTATTAGGGTGTTACTAATAGACTTGTATTGACATGATGAAGTTCATCAAGCCCATTTATTTTTTGGGTGAAAAAAAAAAAACTTATAATGGTGATTATGCCAAAAATATGTACACAGTCACACCATTACCGATCATTACTGTACATTCTAGTGTTGGAATGGGATCTAAGCGAACAAGAATCTGGCCGAAAATTAAGAATAATAATATACTGTCACATTACAATAGTCTGCAATTACTAATAATAAATTAGCTGATTGGCGTTCGCAGTTGTAGATCCGTCCAGGCTCCACTCGCAAATGTTTTTTTAGTAGCTACTGTTGTGAGGCTGGACAGGCTTTACAGAATGCTAAAAATTCTAAAAAATTCTATTAAACTGAAAGAGAAACTTTAGCACAAAAAGTGTCTTGCACATATGTAAAACATGTGGCAGTCTAAAATCCGGTTCATAGGCTTAAAATGCAGTTCTTCAACTCTTAACGTAGCTAGCTAAGTTAGCAAATAAAGACCTACAAAGCTAGCAGTGTTAAAACAGCAGAATTTTCTATGATGAAAATCAGCTTTGTGATAGTTATCTTATGGACCGTATAATACTGTATAATCTTTAAAGTCTTAAAGACAATAAAGCTAAAAGCTAATGCAAATGCTAAGGTTAAGTAACTAAATAATAACCGTACAGTTAAGGTTTCTGTTGTGATCGAGATGTGGTCTGACGGGCACTTTTGGTCGTCTCTGTTTTACAGGGCGATTTCCGCTGATGGAGGATGAAGAGGAGGACTTGCCTCTGCCGTCTCACTGCTGCGGAAGGCCACACGAATCAACAGCAGAAAAAGCTACGCTGAACGATAACTCTACGCTGAGGTCCGGAGCAGGAGGGAGAATGCCGTTGCTTCAGACTGTTCCACGTTGCCGGGTCATGGGGTCTGCAACAGCGCCCTCTTGTGGGACAGCAGGGCAGTTTCACCGGCCACTGCACAGCACCGTGGGGTTGGGGTTAGTGTCCAGTCCGACTGGATCTGCAGAAGAGACCAGAGCACTTCTTCAGAGTAAGGAGAATCAGTGAGACCTAAGCATATAACATGTTTTTTGTTATTTTATCCTCCAGTTAGGAACATATTATAAGAAGCTTTTGGAGATGCAAAATTTAGTTTCGATAGTGATAATATTAGCATTAAAACGACTAGAGTAATGATAATGATGTAATGATGATTAAAGTCACTGATTGTATGTGTACAGGTATGATCTTCTTCCCTGAAGGCGATTCGGGGTTTGCCCCTCACTATCCGACCATGTCTGAGCCAAATTTGCCTGCTGCAAGAGAAGAACAGCAGGAGGAAGATGAGGAAAATGAAGGCATTGTTGAGGGAAAAGAGGAGGAAGCACAAGAGGGAATGAGCATAGAGGTGCAGATTGGACGAAAACTGCGTGAGATTGGAGACCAGTTCCAGCAGGATCACCTAGAGATGGTAAGAAAGAGAGAGAGAGGATGTGTTTAAGATCAATTGACAAGTGGGATCGCTTTAAGAACTTGGACGAGTGTGTTATTTAATTCGAAATGGTCTCTAAGCTTCAGCCAATAATGATGTGATCCCAATAGTTAAAAGATAATTGGTTTAAAATACCAATATTTAGAAATACGCAGTTAATGCTTACAAACAGAAAGCATTAAATACACCACCACCATTGCCCCTACTGCAGGAAATAGTGTACCCTCAGGTGATTATTTCCCCTGCAGTAGTCCTCAGCAGTTGCCACCAATGTGAATGAAGTTTAAGTTTATTGAATGTAGCAGTTAGCTTATTTTAGTTAGTGTAGCTAGCAGATAGCCTGTTTTATCCACTGTAGCAACTAGCATGTTTTGTGTAGTTAGCGTAGAGAGTACACTGTTTGACACAGTGTACTGACTAATGAGTTTCATTCTATATAGTGATTGGCTTATATTACACAGTACAGTGTCTAGTGTGTTTTACTCAGTGAAGTTACTAACATATTATATGCAGTATAGTGACTAGCATGTTTCAGTGTAGCTGCTATTTTACTCAGTATAATGCCTAGCATGTTTTACTCAGTGTAGTGACTACAGTGTTTTACTTAGTTTACTGACTAGCATTTTTGTTCAGTGTATTGTCTAGAATCTATATAGTGACTAGCTTGTTTTACTCATTATAGTAACTAGAATATTTTACTCACTATAGTTACTAGCTTGTTTTATTCCATGTAGTACTTAGGCCGTTTCACTCAGTGTAGTCATTAGCCTGTTTTACTCTGTGTTTAACTAAGATTAGATGGAATAATCTGTTATGCTGGGTGTAGTAATTAGCCTGTATAGTGTAATGGATAGCCTTTTACTCAGTGTAGTAATTTGGAGTTCATGTACACATTAGACCTGCCCTCCACCCTTATTCACTCAGCTCTTTGAATATAGGTCAGTTCTAGTGCTATTTGTTTGAGCGCTATTTTACCACTTCCTGATTAGGCTTTTACCACCTAATCTAGTGAGAACACACTAGTGAGAATATGAAATTGCTACAAGTCTGTGTTTTTGACTATGGTAAATAGGATTTTTGTCTGTTAGAGCAGCGGAAACGGCTACAGTGCAGCTTTGAGTGCAGTTAACCTCCCACCTCATTCGATTTCTAAAGATGAGGTCGGGTGTCATTTGTGGGGAAGCGTGATATCACTGTAATCTTCACTACATTGTATTATCAATAAGGGACATTTATATTACGGAAAATATATTCAAAATAAAACATTAAGTATGCAGTGAGAGCATGCCTTCAGTTAACATTAGAACACTAAAAGTGTTATTCTTGGTATAGTCAAAACTTTACTATCAAATTTTTTTAATTCCAATTTTTGCTTGTTTTCTTATGTACCTTCCATGTAAAAGAGAAGTGAAATGTAAATATACAAACATCCCGTTTGTGAAAGAAGCCACAAAACAGCGAGTGTTCTGGTTTACTTTCGGTTCGTTGACGCTGATGATTCACTGAAAGCTGGTAGTGTTAGCAGGTTGCTGTTGAGACTGGCATACTGGGGTTATAGTCTGATTAGGTTTGATTGATTTATTTTAATTTTTTTTGGTGTTTTCACAAAGAGGGCACCCATCTGAGACTCGTTTATCTTGTCTGCGAGTGGAACCATGTGTACATGAAGTGAAGCATAAAAAAACATACAAGGAACAAAGAAAAAGAACAGTGTGTTTTAAACAGAATGTTCAGTTCTCAGTAAGCCATGAGTAAATATGAAAAAGTAAGTACTGTTTGTAAATGATGTAGTAGTGGTCATCCATGTCACTGCTGCGTTTTTGTATAGAGTTAACTGATGAGTACTGCTCTTGATGTCCTTGATGAACACTGATATTAGAAGTGAGGAAACACAAAACTTTCAGTGAAGGCTAGATCGGGAATGAGCACCACAGGCCTACAGTACAAGAGAAGTAGTACAAATGCTGTGATTGAAAGTAGAGTCATGGCTAATGCATTGTTCAAAGAACTATAGTTAGGAGTTGGGATTGTAGGGAATTTCAGGAATTTTCCTAAATTTCTGCAACCACTTCAGTGGTATGACTTGAAATGGTTGATTGTAGAGATTATTAAGCTTGCTTTACAGTGGTGGTGATTGAAATCAGGGGTTGTCAGATTTAGTCAGATTTCCAATTAAAAAGGAAAGCCTCTGTGAATTGTGCACTGTCCAGTTTAACAGCTGTTATTTAGAGTGACATCTCCGTGGTGCATTGTTTTACTGTTTGAATTAATTGCTTGGAGTAAAGCAGGAGCTTGCTGGGGCTAAGACTAATGCTAATGTATAAATTATTGTAAATATGCTAGAGGTGAAATTAATAGAAGCTAGGATTAAGGGTAAATTGAGGGTTCACTGCTGTAAAGATTATAATAGTAATGGATATACTAATGGGAAGAGAGGGAGCAGGACTTGGTGTAATAGCTCTACAGGGTTTGTTATTGTGTGAAGGCTGGACAGTGTTACTGTGGGAGGCTGCTGGGGACAGACTGAAGACATGAAGCGTTTCTCTGTGTTTATACTGTGGGCTAAATTTAGACCATGACTCACCCGCAACGTCACCAGTAACATGACTGCTGTGCTAAATGTAGGATTCTGTGTGTGAAAGAGTGACAAGGAAGTTTATTTTCAAATAATAATAATAATAATAAGAAGAAGAATAAGAATTTCACAAACCAAAATAGTTGTTAAGATGTACTGGTGTAGTGGCATATTATCTGCATTGTAGTGTCTTAACAGTGTTTTTATAATGTATTAGCTGTATTGTAGTGTTTTGATGTATTATTAGTTACTTTGTAGTATATTACTTGTATTGCTTTAGCATTGTATATATAGATGTACTGTTGTGTATTGTTTATAGTATACTAGTTGAATTGTAGTAGCATATTAGCTATATAGTTATAATGTATTAGTTTTATTGAATTTTATCTCACACACAAGATAATCCATCAACCTCTGGGGCTCTAACTGCAGTGTTTATCGGCGTAATGTGATCCTGAGCTGTAACATGGAGTGTAGTGTGTGTGTGTGATGTGGCAGAGTGGAGCGGCCATAGCTTATGCAACACACTGAAATTCTTCCCGTCTGCCCCTCTGACCAATCAACACACTGCTCTATTGAACTGTAAGGCCGCCCCTCAAACTTCAGGGCCCTGCGCGTGATTGGATATATTTGCTGAACATCAAAGAAAAGTCAGCGCAGTTGACTGTGTTTGTTGGACACTGATTGGACAGGGGGTGGAGTTCAAGCACAAGGGGAATATAGTGCAGGGAAACAGTGCCATCTAGTGGTTATTTATTTAAAGTGTTTATTTTGCCATGTTATTAGACTGCAGCAGTGCCACTTTTGAAATGCAATCCTAGCCACCAAAGCATATTTTAAAGCTGTTTATCTCAGCAATAACGTTTTGCCAGTTTTGTCAGTAAATCATACAAACAATAAATGCAAACAAATGTTGGTTTCCATATTTCCACTTAAGGCTACCTCCATAGATGTGCACATGCTGACATAATACAAATCAAAATCTTTTATTAGTGTTATTTGCATTTATGTCATTGTTGGTACTTTTTTGAGCAAGAAATCACTTGCTGTCCAGATTTTCAGACATTTTTTTCCCCGGCGACTAAAACCTTGGCACTGTTGTTTTTCAGCCAATGTTTTAATGTTCCAAATATAGTCTCAGTCAAGATATGTGTGGTCATCTTGTTTAGAAGATAACTAACGAGTAATGGAACATCATACCCCACCAGTCAGCACAGTGTTAGATGCATTTGTGGTGAGGTAAAGAACTAAATGAGTCCATTGAGTATCTACTGATTCATTCCCATCTTGTCATGTTTGTCTTTTTGATAATGGCCGGTGTGAGATTTCTGAACAGTTTGTGTTTACACTCCTACACACCATTTTACAATAAGGACATGTGGAGTCTATATTTAACCTGAAAAGAATGTTTTGGCCCAGAACAATCACTGTCTGTTCTTGTTATTTCTAGAGAGATAATGTTATGAAGCTCTTTATTTATATATTCTTACCTTCATATCTATAAACACTACTAAATAGGCTTAACTAACAAGTTATAGTTATGGTTCTAATCCTAGCCCAAACTTTATGGATTTGCTATGACTTATTATTTTAGTAAACTAAATTAAAAACAATACAAAATGACTGCATTATTAAAATTGACGTAACAATCCACTGATTTGTATAGATGCATCAAACAAATAGCTAAAGTAAAATTTCTCCTGGTTAGGTTACTTTGTTTACTGTTAGGCTCACTTTGTTACCTGACCTTCAAAATAAGGGTTCTCACCCCAAAAGGCTCAATAACTGCTATTGAAAAGATTAACTGAACTAAAGTAACTCATGCACACTCTGACGCCACAGCATTACATCATATGGACCACAGTATCCCCCAGAATCACATTGCATCACTGTAATTTTTGAGGTTTAAAAAATAACTTGATGCTTGGTGAAAAGAATTATTGTAGGATCACACTGTAGGAAAATTTGAGCTTTGTGCCTCTATTAAGTCAAAGCTGTGAAGGATGGAGACCTCCTGATGGGTCTGTGAATATTAAGGGGTTAATAATTTTGTCCAAGAATACAATACTTTTATTAGTGATAACTGGATTATTCCATTCATGTACTGTTACAGAATGTCACAAAATGTGCACTTGTTGGTCTAAAGTGATGAAATACATTTAACAGTATCTGAACATTTTTTTTTATTTCATACTTTTATACACAATAAAGTGTGCATTTTTTGTTATCTCTAGTCATGTGACCAAAAGTGGAAGGACAGACAATATAAACCATAAATTTAAGTGACTAATTTCACCATTATACCACTCACTGTCCACAATCTGTCACAAAACAGGAACATTATGATGTATATTACTTTATTTATTGATTTGATATTTACAATGTCTTTTTAAATTAACATCAAAGGTAAAGTAGGACACTTGATTTAAAGTTTTGTTTCCTCCTGTTTTTTTTTTTACAGTTCATGCAGTATCAGAGGGGTCAGCTGCCGGGTTGGTGGCGTCTGGCAACAACACTCTACAACCTGCTGTTTCCGAGGGAAGCCATTGGACCGCATGGAGCTCAGAGATGAGGGAGTGCTTCCTGCGTGGGTGCTAATGCCTACTGGAGGTCCATTGCGAGATGAACTTTAGGCTTAGTGATGGAAGGAGAGAAACAAACTTATGAAAAAAGAGAGAGAAGAATAAGCGCCAGAGTCACCGCTGGACGGAGACTGACCCCTGCCCCCATAATCCCTCACTTTTTTCTCTTTGTGAAGAAGCCATCCTCCAAAATGGGGCCGAAAAAGGTTTTCAGTTTCTTTCCGACTTTTTTTTTTTTGCCTTATTTTAATTTGTTTCCGCTTGTTACAAAAGTACGGACCTCGCCTGAAATCTGTGAATGCCTTACTTGAGCCTACAACACCAGAGTGGAATGATTTTATAAAGGGAAAAAGGGCAAGGGACGAACATTAGCCGTTTCAAGCCACTCAAAGACACTGGACTCATTCCTCCAGAACACCACACACGAATTTACACTTTTATTTTTCTGTCGGCATGGTTACAATTTGTTCTCGTCTGTGTTCGCTTTGGTTCCGTTCTCTTCTTCTTCGGTTGCTGGCTGCGTCATATCTTTGAGACTTCACTCAGTGCTCTCAGTGCCATCAGGAGATTCAGTTTAAACGAAGTCATGTTTTTTGTAATCGCAGAGGGGGAATCTGAAGACGACTCGATCCGAATGTCATCAATGGAGGTTTTAGTCGCCTTAACCTGCAGTCTAATCGACCTGAAGCCTTTAAGATCCGATGCTGATTTTTCTCTGAGAGGTCAGACTCTCAGGCTGAGGAACGTTTTCCTTCTGAAAAGAATCCGAAGATGCTAAAAAAAGAGGTCTATATGGTTTACCAGGGGCCGTTTCGAAGTCTTAAGCTGCACGATTTTTACATGCGACAAAATTTTTAAATCATAACGCTTTTGTAATGAGAACTTCTTGAGGACTTTCATAAAGTGAAACCTGTGACTCTTTAAAACTAAAGGTGCTACGGCAGAACAAACAACCACATTTATCAAGTATTGCCTCAGAAAGGCACAAAACAAAAGAATGTACCTTTGTTAGATTGAAGAAAACTAATTAGAAATGAAAATAGTAGTGCACCTTGTTTTTTTGTTTTTCTTAAAAATGCCCCAGTTCATATATACAACGTCATTATCCTTACTTGATTAATGTGGCATTTTAAAAATGGTTCAACCATTTATCTAATCACTGTACACTGTAATCTGTGATAAAACAGGAACTGCAATGTTTTTTTGAAAAAACATTTCTATTTACATATTGAAATTTACCTTCACTATTGTATTAAAACCTCAGTTTATATTTATTTACATAGATTTCCAAATGCTAGTTGCACTTAACATTCCACTCTCAGACCAGTAGAAATGCTCTAGAATCCTGTAACATCACATTAACGTTAAGGATGTTTTCGGGCTCCTCTAAAGCAATCTTCCAGAGATATGAGGTTTTCTACATCAGTGATGATATGTATGTAAATTATGGTCACATATAAACATAACAGATGTCCCTCTCAGACAACTAGGTGTTACACTGGTCAAAGATTTTCGATAATATCTGGCTATAACAATCATGTGGTGGGTAGAAGTGGAGCTGTAAAAGCAATACTGTCGCCACTTAAGTGCACGAACCAGCGTCCGCAGCAGATAATCTACGGCAGTTACCGTCCAATCAGAGCGAGGGAGGCAATCACTGGTATGAAATTACTGTAAAAGCGCTTACGAATCAAACGCCTACTCAGATCTACAAGCTTCTGGTTCTAATGACAACTCATTTGAAGAAGTTTGAGGAACTTCAGTGTATATATTGCTTTTTACAGAATGGGTTGTAGATGTTTATGATTTAGTTCAGATTGGAGACCCCTTAAACAATCTATTCACAAATAAAAGCCACAATGTTTGGCATTCGTTATTTTGGATAAAAAGGAGGGGAAAAATATGCACTGGAGATTCTTATGCTTTATTTAAAGGTCAGGGTATCCAAAGCCATTATTTGAAGGTATTCAGTGCATTTCTTCTCCTTTTATTAGAAAAAAAAATACTGTCGCTCTTCCCGGCACCTCATGGTACGCTTTCCCTTCATTGTGACCGTGCGAGAGGCCGTTTGTGAACTATTTTAGAAATTCTTTCAGGGCGTGGCTAAGATTTTGTCAGAGTCCAATGAGAAGGCCAGGACTTCATGACTGGCTCATGATTTGGGCCTGATTTTTATTTAGGCATAGTAAAGAAGGAATGGGTGTGCAGGAAGGGACTGTAATAGATCAATAGTATTTATTTATTTTACAGAAATACAAATATATATATATATATATATAGCTTTGTAAAAAATATGAAAGAAATATGAATTGATCTATAAGTTATTCTGTTTAAGATGGTTATAAATGTAGTTGAAATCTTAAAATTAGCTGCATTCCATCTCTAGAGGGCCAAATGCTTTGTTCAAGGGACTGTTCACCCTTAAAACTGGAATTTATCTCTGAACATCAACACTTTCTTTGCACTTTTTTGAGAAATAATTTACGTCTTGGCCAGTACAACTCACTAGTGGTTCTGACTTGTGTTTTTGGTGCTGTGGGTCAATTTTAGGGTTTTCGTGGCACCCAAGTTGATTCAGTAGCCTTTTCTATCTGAATAGGGTGCATTGGGTTTAGGGCTGGGCGATAAAATAAGTCAATTTTATTAATGTATTTGAAGAATCAGGATTGTTGATCATGAACACTTAAGATGTAATCCTAAAAACAAAAAACAAGTTTTATAAATGTTATAAGTCATATTTCACTATATTTAATTATTAAAATACTTAAAAACTCACAAAAGTTTTCAAGGTAAATTAAGAACACGGAGTTAAATATGTTTGTTCTCTCATTTGGTAAGGGGGTGGGACAGCTAAAATAACTTCTGGGGCCAACTTAAAAGTCTCAACCTTTTTTGTCAGCCCTGACCTTTGATATATTCTCTACAGTAGACTAATGACTTAATATTGCCCCATAACAATCTATTCTACTGTTTTACAGATATTTAGATACATTTATAAAGGAATGATCATCTGTCAGGGCTTCAATCTTCGATCATTAGCAATAGCCAGTCTGACTACATCGCTCAGCCTTAGCTGGACCAATGAAAACACTAGAGAAGAGAAGCGGTCAGACGCCCTGGTTCTAATACAGTTCTGAACAAAGCATTATTCTTCATTTATGTTTCTTATTACTCTCAAACGGGGTTTTAGCTCTCATCCTGGAGACCATGTGCTTAGTTTTGTGATTTTCCTTCTCTGTCACACATATTTGGTAAAAAGATCTACAGCAATACTGCAGGATATATCTATAAGAATCCCATAGTAAATTTACAGTTACTATACAGGTTGCTATATGAGTTTTATTAAAGGACTGCACTACAGGAACAGCATACAGAGATGCGGCTCATTATAGAAGTATTAATCAGCAGTGCAGACCTAGGTCCTGTACTTCAGTAATGTTTTACTACACTAAATTTTCTTTATTTACACTCTTATTAGTATATACAAGTGTGTTACTGCAGGGAAAGCATAAAACTGTAGACCATGGTGACCCCATTGTTGGAGCTAAATCGCCCTCTGCTGGTAAATACTATATTTTACGGATGCCTGTTTTCGTCACTGGAAAAAATATAGCCATTTAGTAAGTCATGATAATTAAAATGTTTTTCATAATAAACACATAGCTTCTCACAATTATGACTTTGCATAATGTGATCTCTCTCATAATAAGGACTTATTTCATGATTATGAGTATCTCATACCGCTTACAAATTCGTAATTGCAACTTAGTATCTCTGATTGTGATTTGCTGCGATCCTATGACTTAGTGTCTCATATTTATGACTTTCTATCTCATAATGACATCCTTTGTCATAATAGTATTTCATAATTGTGACTTGCTATGTAATAATTATGACTTATACCTGTATATTTCATAACGTGACTGTCTCATAATAATCTTTTCCTGTAGTATCTCATTATTGACTAAGTATTCCATAATAATGCCTTGCTGTCATAATTGTCATATTTCATATCACATCTGAATGTCTCATAATAATGAGATTCTATGCCATAGTGTCTCATAATTACTAGACAGATACTAATGACCTATGACCTAGTATTTCATAACTGTGACTTACTATCTCATAATGAGACCTTATCTCATCATGAATTGTCTCATACCTATGACTTACTATCCCATCTCATGGTATCTCATAAGTGTGACTTACAATGTATTAATTTCATGATAACGTACGTCATAATTATGAAAAAAAAAAACCTTCTCGTTGTGGCGTACAAAATTGCCTTCTTTCCCCAAGTGGACCAAACAGGCTTCCTTAGTATTTTCATTTCACCTGATGAACCATAAACCACCTCCATCTGACTGATCTACAGTGCTATGCTGCATTGCTGTCGCTGTCCAAGCCAAGCTTGCATTAGGTGTGCCTCTTCTACTCGTGAACCGCTCAATGATCTACTTGCAGACAATCAGACCGCTACGCGTGCCTTAGGGCCAGCACACCAGCTCAGCAACCAGGCTAAACTAACTTACAGAAAAAAGGAAATGAAAATAAGAATTTCATTGATGTCAGCTTTAAGCATGAGCACATGCTGGTTTGCCACAGATCATACTGCTGTGAACCATCCTCTCAGGGTCCAAGCAAAAGGCTAATTCACTGTAGCTAGTCCCAAATAATCATTATTTGGCATAATTATCTGGGCGGAAATGTAACTTTTAGACATTGTTACTATTTTGAAAAATAAAATCAAGCAAAAACAGAATCAAATGCTTGGAAAGCCACAATCAGATATGCCAGCACCAACAGCTGCCATTACAAAGTTAACTCTATATGGGTGGCGTTTATTTACACACAAGAGTGAATAAGCTAGCCAAAAATAGTTTGTGGAATAGTTCTGTTAGAAAAAATTATTTACTTAAAAGTGCTATATTTAAGTAGAAATGAGGTTATATCACGAGAGAGTACTCAGTGGATTGCTGAGTGAGGTATAACTGTGTTTAATCTTTGGTGGTCATATTGAATTTAGTGTTTTGCTTGGACCAGGACCAGAGCTGCCTATGGCTGTTGTTATACATGTTAATGCCCTTTTAAAATGCACTCTTTCAAAGAAAAGGTTTGGTGAAGAAGTGTTTCATGAGGTGTAAACAATGAACCCCTTGTTTTTGTTTTTGAATGTGTTACAGGAGGTAAAATCTCCAAACTGATCTTTTTTTTTTGCCTTTATATATTGCTTTTTTTAAAAAAATAAATGGTTATAGAATTCTGATGAGCAAACCCTTGTTATTAAAATGTGAACAAAATGTTCTTTTTTATAGATTAAATGCTATCATAAATGCTGTCATATCACAGATGCTGTCAATCTTTTTCTATAAGAATCACTGCATTAAAGATGTAAGAAAAAACATCACCTGTTTTTCAAGAGGCTTAATTTTCTCATTGAGTTTTGGCACTACCTGCAAGGCGTACTGCTAGATCCACTATACTAGCAGAAGTAATTATAAGGTAAAACAGAAATAGTTAAAATAAAATAACATTCCCCAGATGCAGAAAACCCTTAACAATAGCTCGAGTTTTTCTTGTTTGTATGGTACAATGGTCAAAGTATTTGAAAAGCCATGAGTATGTGAGCTTTATTTTCTATGACATTCTATGTCAAAATGAAGACCTCTCCTGTAAAGTTGTCATTTGTTTTTTCATTGGACAGCGACATTATGTTACATATATTTAAATGTATTCTATTTAATCACATTATTTCTGTTAGTGTATGTTCATTAGCAGAACTGCTAAAAGTAGAGCCTATCCAGCCTCAGCAGCAAAGTAAAAAAATCTACCACAAAGTCAGACACAGTAAAAATGAATTATTTATTGCAACTAAAGTTCATTGATTTTTACAGCCGGTGAAGTTAAACGGTACAAAAAGTAAAGCCACAAAACCATTCCAGTTAATTCAAAATTCAGCTCATTTTAGTACAAGAAATATCAGCATGCTCAGTCAATAATATTACACAAAACATCCACATAGATTTATGGCACCAGTTAAACATGTTACTGCTTATAAAACAAATGTTGTACAGGGAGAAAAGAGACGATAAAAAAAAGGCGGTGCTAGAACAAATTCACATTCACATTCACATTCTCATTTAAATAAATATACTGTGATTCACTGAGACAAACATTATAAACCTGAAAAGCGCTCCGAAACAGGAGCACCGTGGAAAAGTCACCTGTGATGAATATAATTAAAGCTGTTTATCTGGGCAGTGAGTGTTTACTTGCTTCAATTCAATTGAATCAAGAATCACTAATATTTGAATAACAGTAATCCAATTAAATCTCTTTCAGCATGTCAGCCGTTAGTTGTTTTTTTAATACAATGAAAAATACTAATTGAATTGTGAATATTGAATAATGTTTAAAAGTCTGGGTGCACCTGGTTAAATTCTTTATTGATGTTGTTTTACTATGTGTAAAATCATTTAAATGCAAAAAAACTGAAAATTGATCAGATTCTGCAGTTCTGCTGCACTTATCTAATGTAAATCTAACTTTTTGACTTTATGTATGTTTGGTAAAAAAGAATCTCCTCTCTAAATGTTGAAGTGTAGATTCATCATTCTTTACGCCAGTCAGTGACAGAGTCAGAGAGAAGAACAGATTTAATTCAACGTCAGCAAAATTTTGGACAAAACCATCACACCTTCTTTTAAAAAGCTGACGATGAAAAGAGGATTATGACGCTAAACACACCATTAAACACAGGTTTAGTCATGATCCTCACAGTCGCCCAAGCTTAACATCATCCACGATCTGTGGACAGACCTCAAAAAGCAATGCATTTAAAACCTTAACCCTAAATTGAGAATTGTACAAAACAAAAAACCTAAAATCTACTGAAAGAAAGTGTTTCAAGTTGTGATACAGTAAAGTAGTGTTACAGTACTGACCACTGAGGGTGACCAGACTTTTGCTTTTTTTTGGCTCTTTTGCTTTGCTATTTTGAAACAGTAAAAAATGAATATTGTCAGCTTTAACTTGTCTATGTCTATTTGAAATTAGTTTAGATTTTTCTCATAGTTATTGACAGTAACAGGAATCTTGACCAGGAGTGCTCAAACTTTTGCATGCCACTGTACAAGCAAATGTTTTATTGTTTTGATAAAAAAACCATATGACCTCAAAAGATTTCATATGAACAATTATGTGATATACTGTGCAAAATGATATCCTTTTAAAAATAAAATACCATTTTTTATTTAGGTTTAAAGCTTATTCTTTATTCTGATGTGACACATATCTGCCCAGATAAACAGCTTTTTAAAGTGTTCTAAAACTTTTGCACAATAACATTTCAAACCTGATAAAACATTGTTAAAACAGTATGTTAATTACTGTCACACCACAGACACTGCATACAATCTGTACTTTTTACAAATTGTAAATGTTTTCATTAACACTGAATATTAGTTGTGTTCAATTTAAGAATTTTTCTAAACAGTCAGGTGTCTCCTCAAAGCTCCAGATTTTTAAAAACAGCTCTAAATTCCCCCCACACATGAAAAACTATCCCTATTTACATTTGTACATATATCAAAGGCATGCTGACAGTACAGTGAAAAAATATCATCAACACCAAAACAGGCTCTTACATTTCAGCTTTTTAAATTTTTAAGTCTGTTTCTTCTTCCTCTGTATCACCAGATTAATCTTCTGCATCGGTATAAAACATTAGAATGCTCACTGAATCTTAAAGTATTAGCTGATGAACATCGTATTGTCACTATCTGTGCTAATCGACCAAATTATAAAGATGCAGACTAAAAAATACTTACTCCACACACTTGTCTGCAGGCACTTACTGCAGTGTTTTGGACTGAACTCTAAGTGAAGGTTTCGGAAGATTTGGTGTGAAACAATCCATCCTAGAGAAAATTAGATTTTTTCACAGTGGTGCAGATAGGAACCAGACGTCCACCTCTAAACACTCCCCCACATGAATTTTTACATGAAATAGTCATAAATACACAGCCTGATGTCTGAGAAGTTGTTTTTAATAGTTTTGAGATTTCTGCCTTAAAATCATCAACATTTCACATTAACTAAAAAAAGTCACGTGTAGGTTCACTAGTGGTTTTCATAGCAAACAAAATCTCTATATTTGTGTTGTAGACATGATGACCGTTGGTTCCTGTCACCACCACTGTAAAAAACATCTGAACCATTTCACACCAAACAACTCTGAATCACTCAGTTTGCATCTGAACCACTGAATTAAACGAGTGCAGCTTCAGCAGAACAAGCTTACATGCTGAAGTCATCATGTTAAACACAAACGTAATTCATTTTTATTTCTATTTTGTTCTGCATAATTGTGTAATTGGTGTTATTGTGTGTAAATGTTGTGCATTTGTTGTGTCAGTTGTATAGGACAGTTTGATATTAAGAAAGCTGCAGTTGTAGAGGTGTGAAACGTTTTGTACAGGACGGGGTCTCACTCATCCTGTTTCACCCCTCATTACTCACTTGCAGCTCAACGACATAGACACAGTAGAGTCATACTTGATTTGAATATAGAGTTATGGGGCAAAAATGTTTTAGTTGATCATTTTAATAAAAAAACGACTTCCATTCCGCCAGCAGAATGGCCACTAAGGGGCACTGTAGCATTATATATAATAGTAGCATTATCACTTTAATGTGCTGTAGTGTTAGCTTGCAGCAATATTCATGTTTCAACTACTTACTGACCTTGAAATTCAGAGGCAAATAAGGTAAAATATAGGTAGGACAAAATAACCAAAAACAAGATGACATTTTCTTAATATGATATGTATCATGATATTTAGCTTTAGACAGGATTAATTAAACAGGACTAATTGTGCTCTCTTTGCAATTAACTGTCTAGTCCAGTCCAGTCCAGTATTGACTATATCCACAGTATGCTCAGAAAACATGCATATGTTTGGACAGTGGGAGGAAACAGGAGTACCCCTTGGGTAGTCGTGGCCTGAAGTTTAGGCATCCGGTTTCCGGTTCTATCCCAGGGACCAGCAAGGCACCTAACCCCCAACTGCTCCCTGGGCGCCATGGATAGGGCTGCCCACTGCTCCAGGCATGTGTGCTCACTGCCCCCTAGTGTGTATGTGTATATGTGGGTGTTTCACTGCACGGATGGGTTAAATGTGGAGGTCAAATTTCGCTGTGTGCAAAACACAAGAGACAGAATAATTTTTATGGTAAAAAAAACTTAAAACTTACCCAGAGGACACCCAGTCAAGCACAGGGAGAACAAGCAAATACCACAGAGAACGGCCTGGACTGGGAATTGAACCCGGAATGTCTTGCTGGCAACAGTGCTAACCACTACACCACCGTGCCACCAATATGGCCTATAACAAGTCTGTAATACTCTAGTTTAAATACTTAAGGTATGGGACACAGAAGATTTTTATTCATTAGCAACAGATCTCAAATGAAAATTGTTCTGGAAATTCTGCATAATACCAGCATGACTCCTTAGGTAAACCTGGTACCTGCTACTATTTATGACATCAAGGCACTTGACAAGCTTAGATTATACCTAAAGGTGATGTAAAAGTGCTGCAGACGTCTGATTGGTCAGTCAGAATCACCCCAAAAACATGTGCTCATGCTAGCTACCAGGTTAGCGTACCCTCTGGGATTGCCTTTGAGGAACCAGAATCTTCTCATGGTCTGAACTCTGATGTAGCTTTTCCAAAGCGCTCCTGTTTTCTCAGCAGACTTTCGATTTGCTGTCCCTTTTGAACAAAATCAGTCTTCTTCGGGTCATTATAGTTTAATACAATCTCACTATGATGTTGAGGGGGAACTATATCTGCAGTGGTAGTAGTTACTACCAAAAGTGTGTGGAGTTAAGTGACGTTGAGCTGTACCATGTGCTGGAGAAGTGCCGTGAGATGATCCAGTTCATAGTTTACTTTTTGTTCCTAACAGAATTTTGTTCTTTTTTTTGTTTTCTAAACCGCTATGAAGCTCACCTCACAATTTATGTAAACTGGGCTAAATCAGAGATTCCCTCATTTATATAATTTCAGTCAAATCTTACATTAAGTACAAGTCACAATTTACAGGAAAACATCATTAAAAGAAAAAAAAAACAACTCTAACACTAAATGTACCAAATATATCAGTACTTAATTTGCTAATTTGTTAATAAACAATCACCCAAACAAATACAGCTGCCTCACCTGTGTGCATCTAAAAAGCTAAAGGAAATCTTTGTAAGTAACGTAGATGTAATATAATGCACTTGTATTAGAAAAGGGAAAAGACTGATGTGATAAAAAAAATATATAAGCAATAGATTTGCCTGATTTAGATCTGAAAACATCTTCAGGTGTTTCTGTCCGTCCTTCACCTGTGGGAAGACACCTCAAATCAACTAGATGGTATCTTTTTAGGAACTAAAAGTAAGTTCAAAGAGAAGCTCAGGAGAAGTGAGTGATATTTAGCATGTTGCACTTAAGAGACGCACTAAACACTCAAACACCTCATATTATATTTAGTCATTAAGCAAATTTTTTTTCCCCCTGACATTGAAAAACATACTTAATGAAGATTTGACGGAAGATTAAATAAATGAGGGGCGGTCTCAAATTTTTGTACAGCCCAGTATAATTTATCTAATCTAGCTTAACATTGTTTCTTGATCTTTAAAATAAGTTCTAAATTGAGTCCATGAAGAATCTGAAGAGTCTGAACAACAGCAGCACCTGAACATCATACCATGTGCACTGATTCATCAGGAAGGTGATGGTCAGCAAATCTTCATTTTGTGAGTTGGAGTGTTTACAGTTTGGTAGCAGGCCCGTCTTGAGCAGAAGAACTCATGGTTGATCCATTCACATTGTCCTGTGAGCACAGTAAAATACATTATCACAGCTGTATCAACAGTATAAATATGAAATATATTTCATTTACTCCAATGCACCTCTCTAGGAAACTAAATACAAACAAACACATACTGCACAAACACATAGCTACGCGTATTAACATGGGATGCCAGGAGCTGAGTGAGTAAACACAGTACAGATGGGAGTAGTTAAGGGGAGAGACATAATGTTTTACAGGTGGGACAAGCACATGGTAATTAAATCAAATTCAATTAGTCAGAACAGGTAAGTTTTTATCGTAGTTTAATTACTCTAATTTCTCTACTTGAAATTAATAAAAATATCAAACCATAAATATAGAGTTTTTTTGTTCTTTTTGCCTCTGTAATTGTACAGAGTCTTCCTCAGAGTAACATCAAAAGTATGTAATAAAGTGACTGAATATCCCTTACACAGTGCGTACTTAATACGCACATTTATATAAATAGTACTTTTCACTACACATTTCTGACTTTGTTCACTAAGTAGGACTTTTACAGTCATTATCCACTATTCATGTATTTCACACAAATGTGTTCTATCACAACACCCATTGCTAACACAAATTCTTATTCAACTCACTCTAAATGTAGATATTGTGATAGAAACTGAGTCGTGCTCTACAGTTTCTTATTAGATTGAATGTATTACTCGCTCTAACTCTAGGTACAGGATACAGACTAAACACTGTTCTACAGTTTCTCAATGGGTTGAATAAATACCACACTTTTTAATGTCACAATAGCAGCTACAAACAAAAATATCTGTGGGAGGCATGTGCAAGGAAAATGCTTTGAATCTGAGTTAAGCTGATAATACCTGCAGTGGTTTTGAAGCATAGGAGTCAGAAAAGACAAAGCAGATTTGATATAAAGAGAAAAAAAAAGAAATCTTTTAGTTTTAATTTGGATTATATGACATGAGATATCACAAGAGCTGCTTAGCTTTCACTCTGTACTGATTTGTCAGAACAATACACAACTTAGGCATGTGCTTGTTCAGTGCAGTGCAAACGGCTCATCAAATTTCAAGCAAGCAAGTGTGCCTGAATCAGTGACTTAGCCTTACCTACTGTTATGTAGATTTTGTACTGTATCTGTACAGTTTTGGTATTCAAATAACTCATAGTATTTGATTTGCTGCTGCAGTTCTGTGCAATGCAAAACTCATGTAGTCTTATTTCGCAGTGATTGCTATGTCATCTGGTTGCATGCTAAGCAGTGGTACCTGTCCCAGTGTGCTGTGGTAAAAGCAGGCTGAGCAGTGATTACTGATCAGAAGCGTGAGGCGTTAAATGGAGCTGTGGAGCCATAATCCTGAGCCTCGTGATGACTGGATGCAGCCTGACAGGCGGTGTGGGAGGGATGGAAAGGAGTGGAATGTTAAAGACATGGAGTTTTATACATCAACACAAGAAGCGGATGCCAGGCCTGGGTCATAAAGTGCTAACAACAGTTATCAAAAACAAACATCTTTTTTGGTCAGTGTTTAAAAATGTTGGTAACAAAACAAGATAATAAGTGAAATGTGGTCTAAAACAGACAAAGCTGCAGGACACAGATTACTTTTTCCAGAGGAAAGAAGACTGCAGGACACATAAACACATTCATAATCCTTTATGAAACACACTCAAATACTCTTAGACATATTTGTACGCTCATAATGACCCTTTTCACACTTTCACACATCTGTCACGAGAGATTCTGATTATGACTGAATTTGGCTTCAATACATCATTTAAGACTAAAACTACTGCCATTTATTTGGGATTAAAGGACACAGATCTTACATTTTTCTCCTATTTGTAATTTCCACTTGAGGTCTTTATAACATCTTTGTGGTATTATCTACCAAAAAAGTCTATTTCGGTTGATGCATGAGCTTTGTGGCCTGTTTAAAAAGCAGGCTCAGCCCAAGCTGAAACACGATTACTATGTTAAATTGGAATGTAATCCAAATTAGTAGTTTTTTAAAAGAATTAATTAAAAACATGCCTGGATTGCATACATGGATTGTATGCACTGGGGAGCGACCGGTGTGTTTTAAAGACTTTAACAATGCTTACGCACTAGATCTTTTATTTAAACAAGCATGAAAAAGTACATTTCCAACCTATGGGCCCTTTAAAAAGTGTGATCATTGACTAACAGATATATCAGCCAGTAAATCACAGTATTATAATTCCTGGAATATAAACAAAAAACACAAATATACTATGGGAATTCTTAGCTCAATAAAATCGGTATCAGTATTGGGCTCTCCTGTGATGATGCAGCTTTCAAGGTGGTATTTTGGTGTTGTCAGGGGGCATCAGGAAACTTTTTTAACGGCAGGTGTGAACATAATAATACATAATTTACTTGTTGGATCAATGCAAGTATGCAAAGTACTTACAGCTGTCTTGGCTAGCTGGTTAGCCCTCTGCCTGCGTAGATCAGATTTGATAAATCCTGAAAGGAGAAAACAAGTATATCTTTAGATCACAAAGATCAGAAAGTTTCATAGTCGCTGAAAACCTTGTACATCTTCTGCTTACACCGACTGTTTCATTAAAAAACACTCACCTTGTGCTTCAACTTACTGGCCACTTTACTAGAAACACCCACCTTGGGCTTGCATTCACTGGTCACTTTACTAGAAACCATATAGCTCCACCACCTAGGTGGAGTCTTCAGTTTGTACCTGTTAAAATAGTCCCGATCAGCAGGAAAACACACAGGAAGAGGTTTCCAGCCAGTGTTCCAAAGTGGTCAATGATCTTCCCCTGACAGATGGTAAAAATGATTCCAAACACCTGAAAATATGCAACATAACACAAAACTGGTGGTCACCAGCAGATAGCGCTGTCTTACCCTCACAAATACTCCCATTTTTTTTTACTGATGCTGAGACAAAGATAAAGCTGTTTTGTATTAAAAAAATACAGCGAAACTCCTTCCTAATGCTGTACATACAACAGCACAGTCTGGAAATAAATCAAACCATGTTAAATCACTGACGGTCATTAAACTGGCCATCTCAGATTAATGCTAAATAATCTTGTGGTTGATATAGTGTATTGGGTTACACCACTGGCTTTCAAGCTGCAAACTAGAGTTTGATTCCACAACTGGACAACCACCCTACTCTATATCAATAAGAGTCCTTGGGCAAGGCTCCTAACACTACCTTTGCCTACATGTGTAAACGTAAACTGTAAGACACTCTGGTATAAGTGTCTACCAAATGCCATAGGTGTAAATGCTTTCATTTTTATTAAGTACTATGGAAAAATGTACACCATCAATATATTTGTAACAAAATGGTGATTGATACCATCTTTGTCATTATGTATAAGACTAATGGGTAACGTCATTGTAAATGTTCAGTAATTTGCTACAAATTGCTACAAAAAGGGGAGTTCCACAAATTTGTTGGAGAGATACATGCAGAGTGCTGTGAGGCAAAACATCATCAAAGTAAACATATTTTCAGATTTTTCACTATTTTACCATCATTAACATTCCATATAAGACTCAGAAGACTATAATATGTTTATATTGGTGTTGTAGACATGGTGATAGCTGGTTCTTTTCACCACCATTACAAAGTGAGTAAAAAGAAAAAAGTCATCAAATTGGATATAGATACAAATTATATAGAGATACACACACCTGAGCAGAGCAATTCAGCAGGCCGGAGGACGTTCCCTCAGACTCTGGGTAGGTCAGCTCAACTGCAAACTCAAAGCCCAGCGGCAGATATCCCGTCATAAAGAACCTGGAAATGAGATGCAGAAGATTCTATAATACACCAACAAAATTAACAGGTTCTGAAAGAATCTCCTTTCAGAAACCAGTCTGATAACTGCAGCAGCCTGTAACTGTTTAGTAGAGTGGACAGTGAGTGGACACAGTGTTTAAAAACCCCAGCAGCACTGCTGTGTCTGATCCACTCATACCAGCACAACACACACTAAAACACCACCACCATGTCAGTGTCGCTGCAGTGCTAAGAATGATCCACCACCCAAATAATACTTGCATCTACCTCAATCTTATGGACAGCACAGCACATATTTCTATAGAGTTACCAATCGCTGCTGTGCAAACAAACCTTCATCTTTATCATTTTTCAGTTCTTGACATAAATTAAAAAAATGCTTATTGTCCTTTACATGATGTGTACATTTCATGGTGAATGGACTGAAACAAATGCCCCAAAATGACCTATAAAAAAAGTAAAGCTACAATTTTGGAGCAAAATGCAGTAAAATAAAATAAATGAAAAGCTGATATGTTACCGCAGTAACCCAGCATTACCTAAACACTCTGCTCTTTTAGAGTTCAAAATCTAAACATGTAATATTATTGTGATACATAATTTTGATATGCATTTGTTTTTTTTCAGTCTATACCAGTGATCCATTCTATACCAAGTATCATGCTGAAATTTGATATGAACTATTACAGTACAATAATATTTTTAAACGTAATAAGAAGGCAATAATGTTTCATACCATGTCTGTTATCAATAAAAATACAATAAAATAAATTTGAAAAGCATTAATTACCCAAGTGCTCCAGCGGTGATGAAGACGACCCACAGATGACCCAGACTGAGGGTGAAGGCATATACCAGCATGCCCACCAGGGACATTACATACACCGCCAGAGTCGTCTGCCTGGGAGTGTGGGGGTTCATAGATAAGGAGTTCCACTAAAAAACACACTACAGAACAGCATGCCTGTTTCAACAATGCTAATCTGCTCTAAGGACCTGTTCAAGCTGTATCCAGAAAGATAAGCATCAGAGATTTTTAACCCATTCTTAGAAACAGACTGCTTTAGAACATGCACGGCATATCTCATTTTCTATTTTTACTTTTAGATTAAACCCAAGAAACTTATATTTCCTTCAAAGGTGGTTTAAACAGTTCTGATATCACAATGGGACAGACACTGGATAAGTTTAAGAAAATGTTGGTCTAAAAGTTGTTTTTAAAACCTCGCATTCGTCTTTGAACACCTCCCAAGATAAAAAACTATAACTATAGAACTATTAATGCAGGGCATTGTAAGACAAAATATTAATTATCACCATTTTACCATCAAATGTGTTATTTTGTTGCTGTTGGAACAAAACCTTGCATCTTAAAAATGGTAATTTTACAGGAGATGGAAAAAACATACTTTACTTTTACTGTAAGTCAATGTAGTCAAATTTCTGTGGTCAATTTATTATGAAATATGCACACAATGTACATGATAACAGGTACTTACAAAAACATAAATGAAGATATTAGGTTTTGTCCTGACAGCAGTGATGCACTATATTTTTGGTGTAGATATGGTGACCCTTGGTTTCTATAACCACCACTGTAAAGAAATCTTCACCTTTCACCTTAAAACACAAAATTATGGTGTAATTTTGAAAAGCTGCAGGAATTCCCCTTTAAAGACTTTAAAACTTCAAATCAACCACTCCAGCTGTACTGTTCAGAACTTTGGTGGTCACATAAACACCATCATGTACACTTCAACACATTTCCTGTCTGTGGTAATAATAATTATGTGTGTGCAGTACCAGCAAAAGAGAGCCATTTATTTAATGTCCAGTCAAAACAACCATTAAGTACATTTTATCAATTTTAGGAAATCATTACCTGCGTTCATTCTTTACCTTTATAACAGCGTCTATTCTTTCCAGGGGACTTACTCTCTTTTCTCAGTGAGAAGCTCCTTAAACAGCTACACATAGTGTAGTTGTAGACTCATAGTGTTGAGGTGTCAGTGAAAGGATGGGCAGTAACCCCTGTGGATGTTTTCAGGTTTAAGGCTACAATAGAAGCTGATCTTCTCCTCTCTCTCAGAGATGAAAATTTGAAGTGCTGTTTGTCTGATAGAAACAGTGCTTGTGTATCTACCAGGTCTTTCACATGGTTTTTAGGAGCCCCATTTTGTCTGTAGATTTTAATTCATTTTCGAACTTCAAACTCATTTCACTTATTCTTTCTTTATGTATGATCCAGACAAAACTATAGTCAATAGCTGTCTTGACAGGAAATTACAACAAATAAGGAATTCTCTTTGACTTTTCCCCCTTAGTTATCCAGAGTTTCTGAACAAAATGTGTGTTGAGAGATCAAAAGTTAGATGTCAAAGTGATCTGACAGTGCTGCCATCTGGACAAACAACAAACAAATACACTGACACACACACACACATTCTTGCATGCTCAGCTGAAATGTGAGGTGATACTACCTACTAAATTCATTTTAGCTTTGGTAGTTCTGCAATTGAACTGATGAAATCCAGTATAAAATCGGCAGTGTATGTAGTTTTTACAGTCTGTCAGTAATACTTGTAGGGTGATTTAATCCATCTGCATGTATAGTTTTATAGCCTGACAGTAATAATTGTCAAGTGAAGTTAACCCAGTTTAAACTTGCAGTGTTTGTAGTGTTTACAGTATGATGGTAATAATTGTGGGGTGATTTTAAGTCAGTATGAATCTGCAGCATGTGTATTGTTTACAGTATGATGGTACGAATTGTGAAATTATTCTATTGGAGTCTAAATTTTATGAGTTTAATTGAGTTTTAATGCAATTCAAAAACTGATCAAAAGCTACAGAGAAAATGGTGCTCCTAAAAACCACATGGAAGAATTGGTAGATCCATTAAGACTATCCCCATCTCATTAACAGCACTTAAAGCTTTCATCAGAGAGAGAACATAAAGCTATACTCTTGCTTCTGACCTGAAAACATCCACAGTGATCCACACGGTCCATCTTTTCACTGTAAGATGATATTTCAATGTTATGTAGCTGTTCAAGAAGCAGGAGAAAAGGAGAAAGTGTCTCTCTTGAAAAGAATGGACGTGGTTATAAAGGTAAAGTATGGACACAGTAAATGGTTTCCTGAAACTAACAAAATTTACTTAATGTTTTTTTTGGCTGTAAATGAAAAGAATGAAGGACTTTTAAAACTACACATTCCACTATTACACACTCTGAAGATTCATACCAGATTAAAATCACTCTCACAATTAATACTATGAGACTATAAATACTACACACTGCAGATTCATACTGGATTAAAATCACTACATACTTATTACTGTCAGGCTGTAAAATTACACATGCTGCAAAATGATACTGGATTACATTCACTCACAATTATTACCATCAGAATATAAACACCGCACACTGCAGATCCATACTGGATTAAAATCAGTCCACAATTATTACTGACAGACGGTCATTAATAATTATAGACTGATTTTAAGTAGTTGTTTCCAGGTTGAATGGTGCCATTTGTCAGGGATTATATGACAGATCCTCTGCAGCCTTATAGCTTCAGCAAGTCTGGCTAAAGTGAGGTGTAGTTTCTTACTTGTATGTTTTAGTTCTGTCCAGCCAGACACCACAGATGAGTGATCCAACCATGCCAGCTATAACAATGGTGAGGCCGATTCTTCCAGCATTCACCTCTTCACCCTGAAAACCACAGCTGAACATTCACTAACCCCAGTAAAAGCACCATCAATTAATTTTCCAGGTTCTGCCCATATGCTCCTTTACAGCTAATGCTGAAAGGTTGGAAAAGCTTAGAACAATATGTTGGAAAGGTTAGACAATATGAATTTAAAATACTGGGACAAATAAACACACATAACTACGCATACAGCACTTGTTACAAATGTAAAATGTTTGTGTTTTTTGCTGAGTACCTGCCACAGCTTTCAGGTCATGCTGCCATTATACTGAGATTGTGTACTGTGAAGATTTAGATAATTGTCCACTCTAACGCCTGTACACGTCACAAAACAAATCAAACTAAGCTTGTATGTGACTGTGTCTGTGCCCAGAGGAAATAACTCACCAGTGGCAAGGATTCCTGCTTTTAATATCCTCAAGGCTATGGTCAAAGGTCAATAGACATGCTTCAAAAAAAGAAGGCCTTAGGCTTCAAGGCAAAGGTCACCGTTCGTATTTTGTGTGTTCAAACTGTTGTACGATGTGCTTCTGCTTGACACAAAGCAGTTCACAACTTTTATATCTTCTTTATTTGCTTTTTGGTTTATGTATCATATAAACCCCTGCGGTATTTGAGATACACTCCACTCCGCTGTGTGTCTGACCTACATTAGCTAATTTACAGCCATACTGACCCACACTCCTATACATGTCTAACACACAGTCATACCGACCTGAACTCCTTTATGTGTCTAATCCACAGCCATCACTGCTCTACATGTCTAATTAATCCACAGTCATACAGTCATACTGACCCACACTCTACTCAACATTCATACTGATCCTCAATTCTCAATTCTGATACCAAACTTTACCGTTTATACACACACAATAACAATTGACCCCTTTTCTTTAAGACTTCTGCAATTTGTCTTGGCATGCTCGATATCAGCTTCTAGGCAAAATCTTGAATGATGGCAACCCAATCTTGCCTAATTAGTGCTTGGAGTTGAACAAAATGTCTGGGTTTTTTTTGGCCCACCTCTTTTTGAGGCTTGACCACAGTTTCTCAATGAGGTTGAGATCTGGACCTAAATTTAAATGTTTTGTTCACCAAGCCACTTGGTTATCACTTTTGCCTTGTGACATGGTGCTCCATCATGCTGGAAAAAGCATTGTTCATCTCCAGATTGCTCAAGTTGCTCTTGGAGGATGTTTTGATACCATTCTTTACTCATGGCAGTGTTCTTAGGCAAAATTTTGAGCAAACCCACTCCCCTGGATAAAAAGCAACCCCACACAAGAATGGTTTAGGATGCTTCACTGTTGGCATGACACAGAAAGGCGCTCACCTTTTCTTCTCCGAACAATCATTTTTCCAGCAGGGGGCTTTAGCAGAGAAAATAACTTTACCCCAGTCCTCTGCAGTGCAATCCCCGCAAAATGTCATTCTGTCCTTGAGGTTTTCTTTGAGAGAAGTGGCTTCTTTGATGCCCTTCTTAACACAAAGCCATCCTCCAAAAGCCTCCGTCTCACTTGAAGTCTTTTGTGACTATCTGTCTGTCTGTCTGTCTGTCTATCTAATTTATCTATCTATCTATCTAAAGCTGCCCAAAAGCTCCCCAAAGTGGCTCAATATTATTGAGGTGAGGAGACTGAGATGGGCTGATGAGTGCAAACTTTCCACCAGTATTTTTTTCTAAAATGTTGCATGCATCCTGCCATCAATTTCTCCGTGCCTGTGTAGCTCACACATCTCCAAACATCAGCAATCCACCTCCGTGCTTAGCAGAAGGGGTGGTACACTTCTCATCATTGGCCTTGTTGACTTGTTGACCAAACGTAGCAATTATGGTTGTGGCCAAGTTCAATTTAGGTCTCATCACTTCAATTAAGTTTGTTCCAGAAATGTTGAGGCTAACCTCTTTGCTGTTTGGCATCCCTTATTTTCTACTTCTTAATTATAGTTAGAACACTGCTGATTGGTATTCTCAACTAAATTCTTTTAATGTATTTTTATAACCCTATAAGTTCAACCATCTTCTCCTGCAGGATTCTTTCGCTTTCCCCATGGCTCATAATCCAACAAAGTCAGTGGTAGCACTGGATGAAACATGCGGGGGTCTGTCAGGAGCTTATACACATACTTTTTATACACACACACTGATTACAAGCAGACAGATCACAGATGAGAATGGATACCATTTAGTAGCCATTTAAACTTGCCACTTAGAGAGATTCTGTTGTCATTATGATTTAAAAGGGCAAACACAATTTGATAATAAATGGCCTCACCCAACCACTAACCATGACTAATAGAAAAGCTTTTGTATTATCATTCATATTCTATTAAAAACAGACAAAACAAACTACAGAACATGTAAATTTATAAGCACAAGTGTGTATATATACACACTTGTGCAATATATATATATATATATATATATATATATATCTGTCCAATGAAAACCATGTATCTCCATTTTTATCCATTTTAAGTTTTTTTTTACATTATTTGAACACGCCAATGGCCGTTTTACATTGTATTAACATTTCATGACTAATGAACCAATAGAAATGCCCCAAAACAGCTTGGGAAAAAATTTGGTTCCATTGACTTTGAACATAAAGAATGTTTTGGTCTCTCCTGTAAAGCTGCAATTTTTGAGATACTTGTTTTTCATTGGGCAGCGCTGATAAACACACATATATTGTCTGAAGGCAGCTCATTTGGCAGTGGATTTGGACACGGGACCTACTGGATAGTGTTTGATGATCATTTGGTTGAGCAGCGTACTGACAGCGTAAAAACAGCCAACATTCAACCCTAAAAGGACAACAGACAGGAACAGAAGCAAATGAGAGAGTAGATTAATTAAATGTATGTATAGGTGGGCAGCATAGCAAAATATATTGCAATACTTTAAAATTTTCACAGTACAAGTCATGGTCTGATATTTATTGTACAGAGATCTGATCAGATGGAATAGTTGAAAAACAAAAAGTATGGCTACATTCAAAAACATTAAAAACTGTAAAACCTTGTTTGTGGCAGTGTTTGAGCACAAGAGTAGTTTGGACTGTTTGTACAAGCTAGAGATACATACTCTGACCAAACATAAAGTACTTATGTAAGTCGTTCTGGATAAGAGCGTCAGCTAAATGACGTAAATATAAATATGAAATGTAAATGAATACTATTCTAATAAAGATATAATTAGATATAGGTATAGGAATCCAGTGGTTTTCTATATGAAAATTCCATGTAATTCAATAACAAATGGCTAAACAAAAACAACACACACAAAGACACAAATTTGTGTCTTTTTCTATGGCGTCACATCAATGTCAAAACTCGAACGCACAATAACGGGAGGTGAAAGATATAAAACTGCACCCTTTTGCGCATGAATCCTTTTCACTTGTGAGCGTAAATGTGAAACTCACAAGCACAGAAAAAGGGAACAGCACGCGCATTTTTTAGAAACACGTGCTCAAACTGGCTTTTTTTTTCTCCTTTAATGCTTTTTTGCTCTCGTGATTTAATATTTTTCCTCACAAGTGCAATACCGTCGCCTGCTCTCTGGTTTTTAGAGGGGGTGGTTTTCACAGTTTGGGGGAGGGACATGGGCCGAACACTACTGACTGATGGCACCTGGTTTCGTGACTGACTGCTCACTTCGAAACACCTTTCAAACTACAACTAACATGGTGGACGCAGGGGAGCCGCCAGAAGAGATAGCTAGATAAAACTCTGGTTTATCTCACTTACAATAATGATGTAATAGTCTTATCACTTCTTATCAGCACGTGTTCACTCGTTCCCACTGCAGCTTGGTGAGTTAGGCTGATATACACAATTTATCCTTGTCTTTTATGACATTATTGTGCTGTGTTATTATTTTATCAAATGTCTTAGTCTGACTTTGTTTATATCACAACTGCTGAATTCCACAATCCCTAAAGGCATAAATGCCAGAATAAAAGCAAAATTGCAGATGCATAAAATATGTGTATCTTAGTTTTAGTTGTTTTACCACATTCTAAGGTCAAAGCTCAGCAGTCCTGGAGCTGCTACTGCTCTGAAGCCTGTGGTGGAGGCAGGTCTTTACACAGAAACAGAATAACACTGTACATCAGTAACAGATTTGGAGTTGTACCATAGCTGATGATTAGGAGGATGAAGGGTCTGTTGCGGAGGAGACAGAGGATGGAGGCTGTGTAGGAGTAACTCTCTGCCGGGATCAGACGAGCCGTGGCCTGAGCCTGAGTGGGGGGGATTTCCGGTCTTTCCTGAAACACTAAAAGAGAGAAGGGGAGAGAGAGAGAGCACAGCTGGGTGATTTGGGGTCTTTCTAGTGCACCATGACTCCACAGATGGTCATATTTATTTTACTGCAGAGCTCTACAGGGGAAGAGCTGTCCTGCAGACACGCAGCAACATGGCAGCACTGACAGACTCAACTGTCCCATCAACAGCTTCAAACAAACATAATCCAAATGGACAGCCCTTTGAAGCCGCAACACACAAAGTTCTTAGCAACGAGAGCACCGGGACCCCCAAAACCTTTCCACAGGTTATCTGATCTAGTGGTGTCAGAATCTAGTCCTGGATGGGCATGACATCGCATAGATAAAATGGATGATAGAAATGTTTGTGGGAGGATTAGACAAAAAATAATCCACTTGCATAAGGAAAGAAAATATTAAAGAAAAATAAGTAATGTTTCCAAAACATGATTAACCACCTGGAAGACATGGTAGACCACCAACACTTAAAACTTCTCTGAGAGTGGAGAACATCAAGCTTATCGGTGGAGTATAAACTTCCACTACTTGTTAGCTGCATTAGCCTCATAGCGCAGGGAAACCAAACGTCTACATTAATGTAATAGATTTGAAGGGTAAAACTAGGTTTATCCAAACTATCGCTTTAAAAGTAGAAACCCAAGATGCTTATTTACTAAAAAAACTGTTGATGTGAGGGACATTTTTTAAGCAACATTTTCAAGGACATCAGCTTGGAATACACCTTTGTTGCCAAGTAACTGACCTAAATAACTGAGTACAATACAATGGACTGATAATAAAAGCAAAATCTAAATAAATAATCTAAATAAATTTCAACAACACTTTATAAATAAGCATTTAAGTCAAAGCAGTTAGCTTGAACCATTTTGTTTAACATTGTTGTACCTTCAACATGTTAAACGTAGTCCTCGTAAATTTCCCGGTTACCACCAGAAAGCTGCAATCTAATGGTGTACAGAGTCGTAAATGCCAGTGGTAAACACAAGTTCTATTTTACCAGTTACAAGACAGACCATTCTCAGATACTGTGTGAATTTAGCAGACTAACATGCCAAACGTCTTATTAACAACACTTTCTATACTCTTATGTGTTATTAATCAATTTGACATATGATCTCAAAACCAATAACATACATAAACACTAACACATAAATACACTTCATTAGGCACACTCCATCTCACTCACTGTTCGCTTTATCATATCTACTTATCATATAAAAACACTTTGTAGTTCTACAATTACTGTAGACTGTAGTCCATCTGTTTCTCTGTATATTTTGTTAGCCGGACCCCTATAGGATCACAAAAATAAAAGAATGTTCAGTTATATTTTATGTTTTTGTATATCAGAAATTTATTCTGGTGTGTTATGTATTAGTGAAAAGCTTTTGTATAGTTTTTCTCCAACAACACAGGCAGAATCATTAACTTTTCATTATTAGCTTTAAAGTTAATGTTTCATGTTAATGTCATTCCTTACATCTTAACCTGCTCTTTTTCATTTAGCTTCTTTTTTGCCTTTCAGTCCAAATGCTGTGTAAATTCTGAAACCCGTACTGCATGCATCAGCAGGAAGCTGTACATGCACACGCTGGTAAAAATGTAAATGTGAGAAGTTGTCTTGGTGGATTTCGTTTGTTACTGCTGTTTTCAGACTGAATTGACATTCACACCATTGACTTTGGGGACAATAGCTTTCCATTCATGTGACTCCAGAGACGTGACATGGCCGTTTCGCAAGACCTCTGCTGCTGTGCCTGGAGGAATGCAATGTATGCAACACATGAATCTGTCAGCATTTAACTACAACCGAGGGAAGGGATGGAACACAGAGAAACTCCTGAGAGCAAGAGAGAAACTGGGAGACTGAAAAAGAGTGAGAGAGATAGCTTTCCAGAATGATGTATTAGTTGTGGCACTTTGTACCATTTACTCTAAAATCTGTCTATTTTTCTTTAAATATACACATTGTGATATAATGTCACATTCCACAGTTTCTCATTAGATTGAATGTATAACCCCCTCCACATGTAGGTATTGTGACATATTCTGAGTCATGTCATACAGTTTCTCATTAGGTCAGATGTAAAACTTGCTCTAAATGTAGGCATTGTGATGAGCCATATTATACAGTTTCCTATTAGGTCAAATGTATAACTCACCGTAATTGTAGGTATCATATATGAATTAAACTTGGTTCCTCCTTACCAATAACCACCAGGATGAAGAGGAACGTGGCCACTCCTGCTGTGATGTAGAACATGACTCTGATGTAGCTGGCCAGTTCGTCTATGTCTTCAACATTCGGAACTAGAATGGGTGGGACCAGAAACCCAATGGCAATCCCAAGCTGTTTGGAGAAAAAAGCAGAACAACATTTGTGAGGGTCAGTAAGATACTCTATGACAGACAGACTTTCTGGTGGGTAAATTTGGTTACTTTTAAGGTCGTTCATTGCTGACTACCAGAATGGGATGCTCTTTAGCAGCTGCACAAGAGCCTAAGGTTGCCATGCCCAATGCTAGACATAGGCTACAGGGGTACTGGGCTGTGGTGCAGGGGATTCATTCAATAACTTTGGTATGAGTTGGAGTGATCCAGATCTTATTATTCAACATCAGTAACTGACCTCACTAATGTTCTTGTGAATGCTGAAAGCAATCAAATCCTCACAGCAATGTTTCAACATCCCAACTCGCCATTAATAGCTTAATTTTAGAAGAGATGCTGGAGTTTATAAAATTTTGGATGTATTTTTGAGCTTTTGAGATGATTAATTTAGGCTGAGGCAGAAGTTCACTCCTAATCCATCATTAAATATGTGGGTCCTTGCTGTGAAACTGTTCACAGGAATTTAGCCAACAATCAGCAGGAAATCGAGCTATTGTTTTAGTGACTTAGCAGTCACGCGACCCTGTGGTTTTGGATAAGGAAGCGAATGCTGTTCCCTCAAAGGCAGACTGAACTTCAGCATACAAGGTTTTGGCCGAAAAACAAACTCTGTGGGGTGTAAATGGTGGGGCAGCAGCCTAACATGATGCCAGGATCTTGAAATCTCTGCGACTTAAAGGGATGGAAAAACGGAAAATCCCACCAACGCCACCATTGCAGCATTAATGAGCATTTCTGTAGCAGATAAATGAATGTGCATCGGAGCTTTGATGCTTGCATGCATTATCAGTTAATTACAACTGCAAAACACTGAACTAAAAATCAGTTTAGTGCCATTTCCCCAAAACAAAAAAAAACCCCAAAAAGGTATTGATAACTATCATGTACGATGATTACGATACCATATTGATGAAAGGTGTATAAGAAAAAAAAAAAGACTTGATACATTTGTGTATCACAATATTATATTTTGTGATACTGTATAGGCACCCAAAAACATACATTTTTAATTATCGATTTTTATTTGTGTTGTGATTTTATAAAACCTGAAGCTAGCAATGTTGTAATTGATTGTACAATAATGTAGCCATTAGAATCTTGTACTTCAACGTAAAGAAGTAGCTTTGGGATTACTTGAAAATGCTACACCAACTTTCTATTCACACACCTGGTTCCCCAGCACTCCAATGGAGCATGCAGTGGACACCTCTCGCTCTCCAAACCACAGCGACGCGAGACGAGGTGGAACCCCAAGGATAAACACAATGGCCACCGAACACATAAACTGACCAAAGAAGGCAATGGCATACAGGCCCACACAGTTAAACGCAGCACCAATCAGCACAGCCTCCCTGATCCCATGTGTTTCCATCAGCCACATCTCAGGAACAATCAGCGGCACGTATGTCAGCATGTAGATCATGGAGAGCCAGTCAATAGCCAGAGTGTCCACGCAGTAGAAGCGCCTGAAGATGTTGCTGATGATGCCATACTGCATCCACATCAGGGCATTGCTGGTTGAGCAGTAGCTAAAGATCAGCAGCATGACCCAGCGCTGGATGTACAGCTTGGTATACGCTATGGGCATCTGCTCTGCATTCTCCAACTCCATGGGAACCAGTGAGAGGACACTAGGTAGAGGCCCATCACTTTGACCATGAGCAGATTTTTGATAATGAAGCAGCCCATGACCCTCATTAGAGGTGGCCTGATTAGCTGGGTTTGGGATGCAGGAGGTTTCAAGCCCAGAGTGGATACCACAGCCTCGGACCACCAAGTCATGGCTTCGAAGCATGGTGACATGCCCAAAAACTGGTTGTCCTATTTAATATTCTGCTTTTAAGCTCCGTCCATGCATTCTGCTATTTATAGCTTCAAGCACTGTCACATGACAGACAGTCCCACCTCCTTCTAAGGCATTAGACCTTTACAAATCTTAAAAAGGTCTCCAGATGTGGAAGACTCCAGATGTGAAAAAACAAGTGTCTTCTGACACTCATTTGCTTATTATTCCATCTAAAAACAAACAAAAAGATTTGCAGTGCATCTAGGATTTCTGATGTGACCCATTCTGCTGTTTATCATTGGACTCTGTTACTTTCTCAGAAACTTCCACCTCCTGTAAAGAAAGTGGACCCTCAGAAATGCAGTAGATTCAGTAGAAAATGGTTTGGTGGATCGGTTTTCACCTTCAGAGAAGAGTAAGCTTGTTGTACAGGCTTTTTACGTCATCAATAAGACACAGTCTTTTGGTCATTTTATGTAAAAACAGAAATGAATCTAGCGCTAGAGACTGAGTTCTACAGCAGTAAGACAAAGGTGTTGTGGTGGACACTGTGTTATCAAGTGAATAATTTGCAAACTGGACACAAGGGAACATTAAACACACTCCTGTGGTTCCGCTCTTCAGCTGTGTGGGATAATACTGGCACTGGATTAAAACCGCAAGGTCACATCAACAACCCTGCTCTAAACACAGCAGGCTAGCCCAGTCCAAGGCACCTTGAAGGGCCAGCTGATAAAATATGAAGCCAAACTCACTTAACTGTTAAAAATGACATCTAAATATGTGTACTTGAGCTGTTTTAGACAATTTCTGCCAAAGTGATAATTGCGGATGCCAAGTCATAGCATTCTGAATTGCTCTGGCTCTCTGGACCTCCGCCATGGGCAAGCATTTCGGGAAGGCTGCCTAGCTCACCTATGTCACATAACAGTTTGAAATATTGGTCAAACATACATAAAGCCGCAAATGAACCACAGTGATTAATGCAGTAATCAACTGTATTCCCTATGTGTGAATACAATTCAATAACATTCTAGGATTCAGTCTAATTAAGTCTAAGATTCAGCCTCAGTTCCTTCTTGTACTTCAACCATACTGGCTTATTTCTTATCAGCTACACTGTGCCATGAAGCTGAACTGGCAGATTTTTTTTTTTTTTCATTTTTGTTCATTTCAAGTTCTCACATTTTCATGATGTTTATAAAGCGCACACTTTGAGTGGAAAGTCTAGAGACAAAGCACTTACAAAAACATCCAACAGCAGGCGATACACGCAGCACTCTCAGTCTATTTGGGTATGAATTCATCCTTGCAGACCATGTACACTCATACATGGTGTTTGTCCTCCTTGGGGCGAATGGGATCTCCAGCAAGACACTTCCACATGGATAGAAATGTCTGACACTTGTTGGAAGTGCATGACCAAGTCTTCCATGTACTAACCTGGCTCCCTAATTCCCCAGACTTGATCCCACCTCGATCATCGTGTTCACCCACAAGGCAAAACAATATACAAGTGTTTTACTTAATGAGGCACAATATAGGGCAGCCAAACAGAACATTGCTCATTTATCTTATATTAGTCTTAAAGGCACAAAAACAGACTGTTTCATTTTAGGGTATATAGAAAAGTCATAAAACGGTTGGGTGAAATTGTGGCCATGTTTGATACAGAAAATCACCTCAAATTAACCAAAAAAAACACACAGAAAATAACTCTTTAAAATCTGAAAATATTGTATTGTGATTATATCATGTACAGAACAATCATTAAAAAAGCAGCAGTTTATGATTTTCTTTACTGTTATGTTTTGTTCCAGTAAATAAACACTTATTACTCCATACAGTATCAGAAATGTATATTTACTATATTTGACCTGCCTGCAACCTGTTCATGTCTGAGCACAACAAAACTAGTAATGCTAGCTGTGATATTAATTGTGCTTGCACAACTATTACAAGGAAAATAAGCCCATTAGCTTATTGTGTTTTTTTTAATCGACTAAATTAAAATGTTTGTTCTGCAAGTTCAGTATAAATGCAATCTTATCTTCTATAATTATGTAATTAATATACATCTATATATTTTATGGTGACAACCTTATTATAGTACATTTCACTGATCCTAGATTTATATGGCCATTAAATTCCAAAAACAGGAAAAAAACATTTTCACAGGTAACTGTATAGAATAACACCTATGAAATCACTATTCTTAAGTAGATTCAAATGAACTTATCAGGAGTAATATAAAATGAGAAAAAATGTAATAAAAAAAAAGTTCAACCCTTTTAAAGCTGCTTCCAGCCACTATTTCAGCAACTTCAGTTTTAGCAAAGCTGAATGTATTTGAATGCTAATGAGGTGTTTTTCCTTTTCACCCTATTAAATATTTACTAATTCTGGTGAATGTTAACATGCTTATTATGTTCACATCTGCTGCGAACTTTGTTAACAGTATTTTAAAAACGTATCTTTTAAGCTATTTTCACTCCACACATTCTGTTTTCTTCTTCGCTTTTATATTTTCAATGTTCTGTGCAATATGTACTTTTCCCTGGCAAAGTAAACAGTTGGTTTACCTTTTATTGCTTCCAGATAAAATTTCAGTTTGTTTATGCCTTTATATTTTTAATAACAGATATAATCACAAGGATCTTTTTTATTTACAATCTTTTAAGGACTGGTTCATGTAGTTTTACTTCTGAAGGGGCAGTCTTTGTACCTCAGCTAACACAAAGCCTACTGATGTTCATCCAGCCTTTTTTGAATGACACACTTCTACACCAGGCCTATCACCTCTAACACCAACCCCATCATCTATAACACCAACCCCATATTTAACCCTATCCGATCACCAACCCTATCACCTTTAACACCAACTCTACTACCTCTATCACCAACCCCATCATCTATAACACCATACTTAACCCTAACCGATCACCAACCCTATCACCTGTAACATTAACCCTATCATCTGTAATACCAACCCCATCACCTTTAACACCAACTCTACTACCTCTAACACCAAACCTATCAGCTCTGACATTAATCCTATCACCTTTAACACCAACCCTAGCACCTCTAACACCAACCCCTATCACATCTAAAACCAACCCTATCATATCTAACACCAACCCTATCACCTTTACCATCAAGTCTAACATTCTTTACCACCAATACATGACCTATAACACCGACCACATCACCTCTAACATCAATCCAATCACCTTCAACACCAAGTCTAACATCCTTTAACACCAGCTCTATCACTTGTAACAGCAACTCTATGACCTCTAACAGTCTAACATCGTTCAACACCAAGTTTTACATCTTTCAACACCAAGTCTAACATCCTTTAACACTACCAGCTTACATCCTTATCATCCTTACTTTCTGTTATGCTGTATTCGCATTTAATGTCAATACTGAAGGTTGCAGAATAATTCCACACCCTAAAACCAAGCTTATCTGCCTCTGTAGAAACTCATTTCCATTTTTTGCTGCCCAAGGCTGTTCACATAAGCATTAATTAAGCTTAGAGGTCATAAAACAAACTCAGCTTATCTTTTATACCGTAGCTCTTCCTCGTAATTAATTCATCAAGTTCAATAAAGAAATACGATTATGTTAACATTTAACATGCTGGCCTTCGGCCAATATCAAGGCCTGTAAATAGGAGTATCCACAAAGTCAGGAATCCCTTACCTAAATACTGAATAACAACAAAATAATCGGTGGAAAAAAATTTATATTTTAAAATGGAAGCCACTGGACAATTACAGTGGCAGACCTCAAACTAGTACATTTAGTTATCACTTTTGGCCATGACTCAGTAGTTGTTATCAGTAGTGGGTCCATGAAGATCCTCAAACACCCAAACGCTTTCCAAAACTTCAGTTCTGCAGCTTTAATCTGGATGATAATTTACTGTCTGTTTTTAAGAAAATGTACCTGCTGTTATGATTTTGATATAAAAAAAATATTTTCATGAACAGTAAATGAGAGATTCTCAGAATCAAAAACATATTAGCCATACAGTTTTAAACTTTCACACAGTTTCACCCTCCTTTACTTTTTTGTGTTTTGTGCTAAATATTAAGTTTGATTTGCCACAAATGGGTTCTCAGATTTTACCATTTTGATTGTGATTTATTTTGCTTTATATGCTAATTTATCAGCCAATCAGTCTCATATATCTGATTCTGTCTGGTCTAATTTACTTATGTACTGCATAACAGTTCATGCTTTGTAACAGCAGCACAGACACAGCCAGATGCACACACAACATGTCGTCAGCATAGAAATTGTTTACAGTGACTGAAAAATACAACAACCTTGCAATCTGCAAAACCTTCAAGGCCAAAGTAAGTAATGGAGGAAAACATCCTAGCACATTGGGAATTAAAAATTAAATAAAACATTAAAAACACCATCACACACAAAAACATGTATCTACACTTTTGCCAAGATTTATAGTAGCAGCTACATTGTGAGAAAATTTTATGGTTAAATGGAAACATTTAAAAATTGCTTGGAAGGAATTCTAGTTCAATTGACCTTCATTAAAAGTAAAATACGTGACCCTCACCTGTAAAACTGCAATTGTTTTTCTTTGGACTTCACTCAGTTTGGGGGCTCATTCATAGGTATGCCCACCACACAGAAAAAGAAAGCATGGTGATCCGGAGAATACATATTCTCATACATAACAGAAACAAGTCAGTTATTTATTGCAAGTTGAGTGTTTTTCACTCATGTAACAGGTGGAGAGTTTCTTTTAAAAGTCATTATATAACACATCTCATATAATCTAGATCCCTAAGTTAACAAGTTGTAAACACATACTTCTCAGTTTCCAGCACCACTCAAACACAGTTTTACAGACACAGTTTTGCAACAGACATTTAGATGTAAACTTGTGTCTGACTTCTCAGTGGGTGGATGAAGATTTCCAAGTACATCTATTTTTGATGTTGTTTCTATTAGTTCAACGTGCTTTCTTTTGGAAAAGTAGAAATACTGCACATTATTTTAAGTTGGAGTTTTGTAAAAAGAAAAGGTTTGTCCTTTAACCCAGTGCACTTTTTTATTTTGAGAGAACTTCCCAATAAAGAAAACTTAAAATAAAATTGCAACCAGTGCATCTTCAGCCTGATAAGCTACACTACCAAAACATTATTGCTTATGGAGTTACACGTTTAATGCTGGTGAAATGGAAAAATTCAAATAAGAAGCTGGCGTAAATGCTGCACCACATAAGATGGAAAAAGAAAACTTGAATATGAAGCGTCAAGAGTTTTAATGCTGGTGGTATTTTTCTAATTTAACGTAAAAATGTGAAAACGTGAATGTTGCTCTCTATAGCCAGTGGTTTGTCCTTCTGTTTGTCCATTCTAAACTAAAGAAAACACAACTATTTGTAGTTTCGGGTAATTATACACTAATGAAAACATAACTGTTTTATATTATATTGGTTTTTGATAAAATCTTACAAACTTCTGCTTTAAACTAACAGTCAATGTAACTTTTACACAGTCATCTGAATCATGTCATTCTAAGTGTACAGTGTAAGGATTTTATAGCACTCAGCATTCACAAGAGCATTAGTGAAGAGGTATTGTTCAGTTCTGTATTCTTCCACCACATCCAGTGCTAAGGGACTTTTATCCTTCTAGTCCACATTTGTCATTGGGCATGATGACACATGTGCAGCAGTTCCACAGCATTCCAACCTATTGGCAATGCTTCTCTATAGAGATGTATATGAAGACATCTATACATGCCTCCTACACTTTGTATTTTGTGTGCAAAGCAGGTTTCCAGAAGCAGGGTCCGTGACCCCTGACCCGGTCTATTCAACATACCTGATTTCCAAAGACTCCAATGGAGCATGCAGTGGACACCTCTTCAGACCCAAACCACACCGAGGCAATGCGCGAAGGCATCCCGAGGATAAACACCTGGGCCACTGAACAGATGACCTGTCCTAAAAAGGTGACGCCAAAAAGGTCCGGTCTAGCGCTTGTCACCTTGACCCACGTCCCTGCGCAGTTCAGCGCCGTAGCCACTAGTGCTATGACCCTCAGTCCCCTCTTGTCCAGGAGCCACGTTACAGGAAAGATGAGTGGAATGTATGTCAGCATGTAGATCATGGACATCCAGTCGATGGTGAAGGAGTCCACACTGTAGAACCTCATGAAAATGTTGTTGATGATTCCATACTGGATCCACTGATAAGAATTGCAGAGCGAGTAGGAGCTGAACAGACACACTATTAGCCATCTCCTCTTGTACAAATGAGTGGTGGCAGCGTTCAAACTCCCCAGGGGTTGTCCGTTGTTTTCAGTGAGAACTTGACTGTCATTTGGTATGGGGCTCTTTAGATGACCATCCACAAAATACCTGTTGTCATTCACCTCACTTGAACTGGACCTGTCCCCCATATTCACCAGCGGAATTCAACATAAACTGTGGTGCTTTCTGTCTAGAAAAGCGTGAGTATGTGTTTTTCACCCAACACTAACAAAAATATACCCACTTATTCAGTAGTTAGTTTACATTAACGTAGAATCTGTACGTATGTTAACGGTAAAACGTGACCATAAGCTGGACATAGCACTTTTAGTACATAGCTATACTGCTCCCTGTAAGCTCAATAAACACAAATCAACCGCTTCTATAGTAAAATAAACCAAACCAGCGTGTAATAGGCGAAGCAAGGAGCACTGAAATGATCTTTACAACTAAAAGGAGAAGCCTGAATGAACCGTAACCGAAAAACTTCCTGAAAACTACAAAAAACAAGTTACCAGAGGCGCTTTCGTAAAAACTTGAGCAGCCACTCCTCTCTCCGACGTTCCGTAAAGTTTCTAGGTGATAGTTTTTTGGTGCAAAACAAGCCGGACAGTCACGTTAAAACCGGAGAACTGAACTTCAGCCGTTGACCAAAAGTCTGTCATTCCGGACGGACGGTAGGCGGGGCATAGGGCCGGGAAACTGTCAATCACAGTTTTTTTTCTTTGCGTCAACCAATCGCGTCAGTCCTAGTATCACTCAAGGATTCAGTCCATCTCAAAGGTCGTTTTTGTAATTTTATCCAAACATATTTTTAGACGAAATTTAATATCTGGAAAGACGGCAATGAGTTTTAAACTGTTTATAAAAAATGTGTCCTTGTTTTGAGCAGCACAGACTGAGCCGGAGGAGGAAGTCTTTCCTAGCCACGCCCCAAGGGGGTCCGTACTGTTAAAACCTTCCTCTTCTCCCTTCTTCCCTTCCTCCCTTCCCTCGTTTCCTTAAGATTCTCAAAAATATTTTTACATTTTGTTTGTTTTAAACCTGGTAGTGAAACCTAGCTGTCATTTTCTGATCTTCCTAACATGTTTCATTGTTTTTTATAAAACTATGCATTTAGGGAACTTCTCCAAGTTTAGTAGATCAGTTACAGTAGAAGATCCATGAACTATAAAACGTGTAGAAACGTCTATAGCTTGTTGTTAAAATTACATGTTTAATTAATGATTAGGTTGATTAGTAAAGTTGTTTATTAAGTTGAACTCCAGTGAGGAGCTTCTAGATAACAGCTATGATTGGCTGAAGGTAAGCTGGAGTCCAGCAACTGATGGACAGCATTAACCAGAGCAACCATAACACTAACTGGAAGTAGGGGCTTGATGTTGGGCATAGTAAACCACAAGTTTCAGATCTTACTTGTAACTTTACTAATTCTTTGAAGAACTTTAAATGTACGAATGCATTTGGAAGACAACTAAAAAAAGCCAAACCGGTACACCAGAGAAGTAGAAAGGCATGTCACCACTACACTGATGGGCATTTTTTTTGTGTCTACAAAAAACTTCTTCAATTTGTTGATGTGTCTGTTCCCAAATCTACTCACTCTGCGGTATCCAGGAGTTAACTACTGGCACATCCGAAGGCCAACCAGGGCATAAGAGGACAACCAAGCATACTGTGGAATGAACCCAGGCTGAGCCAACAAGAGAATTTTGGCCAATTTCAGTTTATGGTAAGTATTGTGCCCAATCAGTCAGGTTTTCTTGGCAAAAAAATCTTAAAAACGTAGCCTTTTCACACTGACTGTTGGATGATTAATGATAACCCGAGGTAAGACTTACTTGAACACCTAAAAATGCAGCCTATGCACACACATGCCAGAAACTGCATCTTCTGGGATACCGGAAAACAACAAAATACATGATGGAAAAGGCTCTTGGCCATACAAAGGTACTGTCAACTATGGGACGTTATATAGATAGGTGTGTGCCTTTCCAATTCATGTCCAATCGACTGGATTTACCACAGGTGCACTCCAGTAAAGTTGTTGAAACAAGTGAAGGATGCTCAGTGGAAACAGGAGCACCTGAGCTCTATTTTGTGTGTCATGCCTGTGAATACTTATGTACATGTGATTTTTATGTTTTTATTTTTAATAAATTTAAAGTTTAAATTTAAAAATTTAAATTTAAGCAAAAAATTTAAACAAACTTTTTTCACTTTAGAATTATAGAATTATGAGGAAAAAAATGTATTTAGTCCATTTTGGAATACCTCTGTAACATAACAAAATACTGTGAATACTTTGTGGATGCTCTCTAGGAATCATCCACAACAACACTTACAGGACTACTAATACGGCTTAAACATTTTCACCTTTTACATACTCCCCTCTAGCACAAGGGTAAGAATAGAAAAAAACTCTTATAAGTGAACTTACCTCTAGTAAAAGAAAGGGTTTGTAGGAGGACAAGACTAGGCCTGTAAGAGGGAGGGAAAGTGTTAGAAAAGGGGGGCTAGTTCTGAAATCCTCACCTGATGATTAGAGAGAGTAGAGAGGATAATGGAGCAGATCTAATGAAGTGCCGAGATCTATAACTTTGTGGTCTAGATTCTAATACTACTGGTCTAGATTATATTTTTATCTTGCTTTTTTTTTGACCTAGTGTTTTGTTTGTAATTTTCTCAGCTTCATCTTCATTGTATGAATCTGCCCAAGTCATCCTCTTTTTCTGCTGCCTCTGCCACTTAGTCATACCCTATCCAATGACTGTGCCTCTGTGCCTGGAGTTTGGCGAAGCATCTTCACAATACAACAAATTATTCAAGAACTACGCTAAATGTTTAGAAATGTTCACAATTATTTAGTGTCTACCATAAATTAGTCAGTAACTAGTATGATTTATTCAGTAAATACTATGACTTATTAAGTATCTGCTATACATTCAGCATGTACTATGAATGAGTCATTATCTTCTATGAATTATTTAATATCTACTATGAGTTATTTAGTAACTACTATAAATTATTCAGCATCTACTGTAAATTATTTAGGACCTACTATGAATTATTAGGGACCTATTATGAATTATTCAAGACCCTACTGTGAATTATTTAGTATCTACCATAAATTAATTGGCATCTACTCTCAGTATCTACAATGAAAACAATCTATTATAGTTGTTAGAGTGAAGAACTAAAGTGTGATTCTCATATAGATACAGGAGTATGCTTAATCCCTATTCAAAAAAAACTCTTAGCATTTAAAGGGTTAACATTTCAGTGCATGGCTCAGGAACACTTCCTGCGCAGGCTCAGGAAGTTTGGACTGCCTTCTGATATCCTCACCAGCTTCTACAGATGCACTATAGAGAGCATCCTAACGGGCTGCATCACTGTCTGGTACGGCAGCTGCACTGCCTGCGACCGCAAGGCCCTAAAAGGAGTGGTGAGGACAGCAGAATACATCATAGGCAACAAACTACCAGCCTTACAGGACATCTACCAGTCCCGCTGCCTGAGGAAAATCCAGAAGATCAGGTCAGACAGCGGTCACCCAGCACACGGCCTGTTCACCATACTGCCATCAGGCAGGAGATTCCGCAGCATCCAGGCCAAAACAACACGCCTACTGAACAGCTTCTACCCACAGGCTGTCAGGCTCCTGAACAAACTGTGAGGCTGAAAGACCCCAATACCGTTCACTCGACCACTGCACATTGTCCACTTTATATTATTTATTCTGATATCGCTGCTATGGACAATATCATCATATCACTAAGTCACTTTAAATAGATATAGATATATCTACTTAGAACCTGCCTATGCAACATTTTTCACAGATGTCCCCCTGTATATCCTATGTTTATATCTTGTGTATTGTATAGTCCTTTATATATTTCAGTTATAACTATATGTATATTTTTAGCTTATTTTTACTTTAATATTGTCTATTTATTGTATGTTTGTACTGTTTTATATATATATAATGCTGCCCTGCTGTAGAGTTTTATCTGAGCCTCACCCCAAGCATTTCAATGCATGTTATGTCCTGACATGATGTGCAAATGACAAATAAACTTGAAACTTGAACTTGAAACATTTGTGTATATTTTGGTGTCAGCTGTGCTCAGGAATGTCTTTTGAAGGTTGAATGAATAATTGAATGGTTCTGTAAACAGGTTCTACAGCATTTAGACCTAATTACATTTCTCAGAAATGCATCTGTTTTGAATGTCTTTCAGAATTTCTCTGCCACATTATCTGGAAACAGCCAAAACTGTAATGTAAAATTATTATTAATGTAGAGAAGAAAAAGGTGAACTCTTAGTAGATCAGTGATTACCACGTCTCATGATAACAGTATATTCTGCTGGACATATTTGTTATTAAATCCCTAGTAAAAGAAATACCACTAATAAGTATATTCACTGTGTATTTACAGATTTGTATGTAATTTGATTCAGTTGAATATCAGAACAGCAACAGAGTTTAATCAAAAGAAAGATCACATAAAAATCTCCCAACTGGTCTCTGAGATCTTCCTAAATAGATCACAAATGATTAAGCCTTTGTTTATTAAACTTCCAGTACATGTAATGAAGTACTGCACGGTTATACAAGACACAATAATGTATATAATAATACTATACAGTTATACATAATACAATAATGTCTCTTCTCATTTTGTTGCATACCTTTGTTACATGTGCTGTATGTAACATATACATACATTTGTACATAAATATACATAAATCACAGCATAACTAAGATTACAATGTAGAAATGTATAAAAAATACATTCATAATATCTGTAATGTGATAAACCCCCCAAAAAACTAAATAACACTGACTTTTAATGCGAAACATATTTTAGGATTACAGGGACATGACAAGAAAACATAAAAGAATGTATGAAAATGAAGAAAAGTAATCTCAACAGATCAAAAATTTAAGAAAACACAAATAACCTCATACTCAAATGGTCACCTTTCACCTAGTTATGTTATGAATAGATTGGAGATGAGCATAAAGTCCTTATAAGTCCTTATATCATGCCACAGTGTCCTTCATGAGGAACATGTCACAAAAAACACAAATGGCTCCTTAGACTGTATTTATTCAGTTTTTAAAATTGTTCTCCATGTTCTACATAGAAGGTATATGACTTGGATCAAGGTAAAAATTGCCCATATGCAGCGTTTGACCCCCACTTACATCTTTTAATTAGGTCCTAGAATGAAATGAGCTGTTTTACCTTTTTAGCTGAGCTGTTAAATAATTTGATGAGCTCTGCGCTGATGGCTGGTTTACACAGAAACAGCACAATGATCACACAGAAGCATGTTAAAATAGGTTACTTACAGGTTAAATAAACTACATGTATATGAATCAGATTCATAAACAGTATACACATACTCTGGTTTTGCTGACAGGGTTGCACATTTTTGTGTGTATACTGTGTTTGCCTGTTCATACATTCAGTGTTGAGGTTATACATAGCAGACAACTAATAAGTGAACAGACCTCTAAAGTTGAGCATCATTCTGCAGTCAACAATATGCCCGCATTAAGAACTTGCTATTGGTAGATGTTGCTAACAATGACACACCTGACACTGCTGGTAACACTTCAGACTTAATGTGATAGACAGTCTATTCAACAATTGGTTTAATCAGAATCTTATACAACAAAGACATGGAGGATTAATGATTAGAGATAATGTTTTTCCGTCTCTATACTTTCTCAAAGTTATCACAAACCTCTTAGTAAGAGAAATGGCTTACTAGAAATCCATCATATATAGGTTTTGTTTAGTTTCTGAACTAAATTCCACCTGATAGTACCTTACCAAGTGCATAGAATTTAGGAGCCCTATTTGATTATTATTGATTATTCTTTGTCGGTAATAACATATTTAATCAATAATGTGTAATCAAGAACCTTTATGTACTAACATTAAAACACTCCATATATACTTGGAAAAGACCAAAGAAATAATGCCACTGTTTCTTCACTACATGTTAGTTGCTCTGGTTAGTTTCAAGAGTCTTACATTTCAAGGGTTTGACTTAAGCAGTGTTGTGCTGCCCTCTTGTGGTGTGTAAGCATAATGACAGTGTCAACAATGAATGAGGCAGATTGATGATGGTCAGTTGATCTGAAAGCCTTCAGTTATTACAAATTAACTATTAATAAAGTGGTCTGCTTCCCTAACATATAAACTTTTCTTGCTGCTCAAAGAGTCATTGCATATATATATATATATATATATATATATATATATATATATATATATATATATATATATATATATATATATATATATATATATATATATATACTGGGATCAATATGGTCTTATTGGAATGAAAAGGGAATGTTACAAAATTTTAACAAAATTTATGCATAATTAATAAAAAAAACTCTTTCCTCTGTTTGTTATAAAATGCTTGGCTCAAGAGAAATTGTTCAGTAATACCCATACATACAGTTTAATGCATCTACATGCATTAAGGGACAAAGAGGCAGGAACACATCACTCCATTGCTCAGATCATTACACTGGCTCCTGATCAGCTGGAGAATAGAGTTTAAAATACTGCTTCTCATCTATAAAGCACTAAATGGGTTCGGACCTACGTACATTTCTGATATGCTGGAGAAATACAGGCCTATTAGACTCCTCAGGTGAGTAGAGGCAGATCTTCTAACAGTACCTAGAACCAGAACCAAACATCGTGAGGCAGGAATAAACCTGTGAAAGCTGTGAGATGTGCTCAGACTATAACCTTTTTTGAAACCAGGCTGAAAGCATATCTATTTACCTGCACTTTCCAAACTTTTTGACTTGTACACATGTACAATTTTAGTACTTTATTGTTTATTCCTTTCTTGTATTAAAATGCTTATTATTATATTGAGTTTCATTCTTGACGTTTACCTTTTCTTTAAATTCTCTATTTTATTTTTTTTGTTATACTTCTTGTGTGCTTAGTTTTCATTACTTTATTTTTGGTTTTTTTCCTGTAACTTGCAACTTTAAATTGTTTTGCATTATGTCTTAAATCTTTCTGTAAAGCACTTTGCATTGCCTTTGTGTATGAAAGGTGCTATATAAAACTTGCCTTGCCTACATGATTTTTTTTTCTGTAAAATGATAACAAATGCATAACAAATGCTATTAACCTTGGTCAAAGTTAAGATTAAAATCAAGTGTGATTTTGCTTAGCCTTAGTAAATTAGTTTGTTCTGAAAACTCAATGGTACAAAATACAGAGGAATTTCCTCTATATTAACCACTGAGGCCATTCATTATTCTTTAGCTCATATTATGGCCATTTTTGGAATAGAAGTCAGACAAGCGGCATTCCAAAAGGCAAAGACATGAGAGAGAAATAGGTCGAAAATGGGATGACAATCAGAGTTGTGCTCAGTAGACACGTGCAAACACAGTGGCAATACTTTGCACTGAAGGGGTAGACAGGTTTAAGAAGGGTTGTCAAATGCGTGACAGCTGTCGGAGATTAGAACTCCGGAGACCCGGAGCGTAGATGATTGGTGAAATTAGGTGGTGTGCTAGTAATGTGATCTCCAAAGGGATTATGGGAGTTAAAGTCTATGTTAGGTTTGGAGTCCAGTTCACGTTCATGTTGAGGACTGGAAGGTGGCATGACAGTGCCCCGCCCCAAAGGTTCAGGACCGGACAAGGGACGAGGGTGACCCTGACGAGCACCAGTCACCCGACCGCCATGTCAGGAGTAAAGTCGGTGTAATCGCGGAGCTGGACAGGTGAGGCTTCTGAGTGACGTCGAACTGGGGGTGCCGAAGATTTCTGAGGTCTTCCTGGGGATGAGGAGCAGGTTTAGTTGGGTGGCGACTGTGAAGTCGGCCACCAGACCAGGATCCAGGACATCCTTGGCCTGTATCCAGCATTGCTCCTCAGGACTGTAACCCTCCAGTACTCTGCTGCGCCTCCTAGAGTCCAACATTGACCTCCAGCGGCAGTGGTGGTATTTCGTCAGAAAGCACCGCATCAAGCGGGCCTGGAACGACAGGTTTGAGGAGAGGAACGTGGAATGACCAAGACATACGATATTGTGTCGACAAATCCAACTGGTAAGTGACTTCGTTAACTCTTTTGGTAATCTTGAATGGACCTATATATTTAGATTATAATTTACGACAACTTCCCTCAAACCTTAAGTCCCTGGAGAGCCAGACTTCGGGACATAAATCTTGTCTTGGGGACAGTTATTAGTTGTACTATAGGATAAAGCTTGTTAAATTTCTTTAAGCTTGCCGAAAGCTTGGTCCGCAAGCGGTGACCATACTAACCTTTCAGTGCTTCCTCGAAGGAGTGCTGTGAGGGGTGCAGCTAAAGTGCTGAAGTTTCCAATAAATTGCTGGTGAAATTTATAAAGCCTAAGAAACGTTGGAGCTTAACTGAGTGCGGTTGGGGCCAGTTATGATTATGAATGCAGTTGATGTAGGGCTTTCTATGGATGTGGAACGAATGGATAAAGAGGGATATTTCAGACAGTTGTCTAAGCAAAATGGCAGGCCTAGCATGATGGGAAATTAGGAAAAAACAAAAATGAGTGTGAAAAAACAAAAAATGACATTTCCTCTACATGGAGTGCGCTGGTAGCTATAGTGACTGCCTTGGAAAATGGGCTTGATGTTCACTGGCTTTCCATCCAACACAGTGACTCGAAGTCGAGTTGAGAGCGGTTCCAGGGTGAGGTGTAGTTCATTGGCCTTTTCCGTCGTGATGAAGTTTTCCTCCTTGCAGGAGTTGATCAAGGCTGAAACGACAACAACAGATTTTTGGGAGTGATCAACCTCTTTCTGGAAATGCTTAGCACATAAGCGTGCGGAGAAATCTCTATGCTGTTGATGTTTATTCTTCTTCTGTGACGACGCGCTGTTGATAGCTTAAAGAAAAACTCTGCAGATACCAACTTAGTTGTAAATGAATTTATTATACAAAAAAGTATAGCATCTTATCTGACATCCGACGTCCAATCTTCTGATGCCAGAGAGAGGCCTTCTCTTCCCCTAATCTGAAGACGCTCTGAAATGTGTTTGCCGAGCCTCGTGTTTAAGTACCCCATTTACCATTCTGAGCCCCGAGACCTTTGGCCCAAATACATTCTCCATATGTGGTAGAAAAACAACTGCACTACAAGATTTTACTAATACAAGCCAGATGTTTCCCAGACCTACCATACATTAACCTCTGACCCTAAGTCTCTCTGCAAACATTCTCTTTGCACAGCAAAAGATGAACTTCGGATTTTGTATGCAGCTTAATACATATATATAATGTATGAATATAAAAATATATATGGAAAATTACACGACATATCCCTCCTTCAAGGCTTGTAAGAGCCTTGACACACGTTCACAAGCATAACAAAAGAACATTCCTCTTATCACATAATTTAATGGAGTGTGAGAGCGAAAACCTGTCAGGCAGCTATCTCTCCTGAAAATATCCCTCAATCCAACAAGACAGGAAAAAAATCTCTCACGGTCCCTCTGCCTTAGGCGACCACAAAAAGTACTCCAAATCCAATTTTAAAAAGAGGAATTACAACAATTCATATGAGGATATGACTTAACAAATACATATGGAAACCTCAGAAAATAAAAAAACAATGTCCAAATTCAGGCTGGTCGACCCATCGGACCCTCCAATGGACCTGTCCCTGCCTAACACCTATATCCCTCAACATCGAAAAAGAAAAAAAAACATCTGAGGCTTCAATGTACTTGCCCCCATATCAAAACCTTCATGTTTCAATTGATTAAAACCAAAAGAAGTATTCTATGTTTAGACAAAACACTTGCAGTAAAGCTCAAACACTAAAGAATACAAGATGTTAAACAAAACCCAATACTACACAGTATAACTTTCAAAAACATAACACTCTGCAGCTCCTCAGCAACATCGACTCCTCATGTAGCATCAATCATGTGTTGACTCCGGGCTTGTTAGCACCCTGTCCTCATAACATTCTCCAGTCCATTCTTATTGTCCATGGTTGGATCATCTGAAAATCCAACCACCTCTTGAATAATCTTCTAGTGGTGTCCTAAAAAGAAAGAAAAACACCGCCAACCAGTATCTTTTGCAAAAACAACAGATGCAAGTTAAGATATCCTATTAGATTATCACCTTATAGTTAACTGTGAAACTAACAGTATCATACTTTCCCATTATCCTAAGTTATAAATCACCTCTTCTATTTCCCCCTTCAAATGCACTACAACATAATAAAAGACTACTAAACAATCCAATAATCTAATAATAACCAAAATAAATGCTGAGAGTATAATAATAAAAGATATTCAAAATGGATATTTCTCCACCAATTCACACTCTAACCTCACTTCCTCATCATCGTCACTGTCAGTCCTTCGTAGTAACGGCATCTGAACTTGATTACCAGGCGTCACAACTCCAATCCATCTCAACAACATAGCTTTCGCACAAGTCAGCAACAACGTACAAAAACAGAACATCAAACACAAAGATATAAGAGCTGCTATCATAACCTGAGCCAACATTGCTCCCAACGATCCAATTTCTCCTGTAACCAAGCATTTGCAGACCATCCGGCTCCTTCCGAAGGACCAAACGCATCCCTTATATGCTTCAACGCATCTATAACACTCGTCATATTATCAGTACTATCAGGAACCAAAGTATAACAGGCATCTCCTGTCAAATTCAAAGCCATACACAAACCACCTTGCTTAGCCAAAAGATAATCAAGAGCCATGTCATGTTTCAACAATGTCAGTCTATGACTCTTCTGAGTATTTGTCAAATATTCAAACCCTTTAATAGTCTCATTTGCAAAACCTTGTAGGGTATAAGTAATATTATCAATGTGATCTGCCAAAAACATCACACCATACCATGGAAATAATCCTATACCCCATTTCTCTCCTAAGCTTATCCTCCAATGATAAGACTCCAATTTGTGAAATTGTGCCATTTCTCTTTTCCTCCTGCTACCAGAAACAACATTAGACTGAACCTCATCGGGAACCTCTCCTTTCTGAATAGTAAAAACCTCATATGGAAGCTTCAGAGTTGCCATGTAACAACATCCTGTCCCTCCATATGGTAGAAATATATATGCTTTATCGCCACAAACCCACCAAATATCCTTGAAATTGCCTATAGTTACATTTCCAGGAATATTTTGATGTCGCACCATCAACACTCTATTCTGCCTACGATGTGGTATCTGAAAAGACACTCTATGCAATTGATCCATAGTCTTAGATTTAGACTCACCCAAATTCATCATATAGTTGTCACAATCTGATATTCCCATAAACACTCCAGGCCCCTCACGACCATCCTTTGAACAAAAACAATCTTCGGCCGCCACAGATTTCACTTCCAGTGCATCAGGAATCGCTTTTATCATATTCTCATGCTGGTCAAGTAGATTCACATACGGTAACTCTCTTAACCAAGAACAATTATGCTTAGGCCTGAACAGATGCACTGACAAAGCCATCCACGCATCTTCTGCTGACTTTTGCTGATATAACAACCACGACAATACATAAGACTGACATTTAGCAAGCAACGGCTCTGGTACCGTCTCTAAAACCGAAGGCCATGTGCTTGGCGTTGGAACTTTCACCACGCATGGACAATTCAACTTCCTAACTGATCTTACAGAATGAGTCAACTGCTGATACCACAGGTTCTTACCTGCCCATGGATCTACAATTTGTAACACCGAGGAATCAAATCCATATGCCTTCCACTTAGTCTCTCTTTTTTGTAATGCTCTATAATGGTCAGTCATGTCCTCTGGTGTCCTATCAAAGTCAAAAAACTCCTCGTCCACTCCTGAAATAGTCCCCTAAATGGATGAATCCATGTCACTCACATCCACTATCTGTTCTCTCTTTTCAAAAACCTCTTCACTATTATTTGCACTCAGCTCTACCATATACTGCTGAGTTACATTTACTACTTCCTTAAAATTCAAAAATGTCACATTAGGCATCTCTGTCACATTTGCAGGCGACAGGAATGTTGTCCCCGTCTTATTATCAAAGGTCACTCTTGACCCAACCTTAGGTGTAGTATTTCCCAAAGTGACAGAAGTAGAAGTTGTCACCATTGTTGTAGTAACCTCAATCTCATTCAAAGTCATAGCTGAAGTAGTAACCTGAACTGATTTATTAACACTCTTAGTTGTGTCTGATGCTAAAGCATTCAACTGTGTAATGTTCACCCTCGGAGTGGTTACTGTCATAGCTCTCTCCTGAACCCTTGTAGCTACTGTAAGAGCCCCAACCGAGCTCAAATCTTGTATCATAACTACCACATGACGAGTTATGTAACCCCCTGTCCATACATTTACAAATGGAATCATAATTTGAAACTCTGGTTCAAAATAAGTACATGTATACTCCCCTTGATCTTCCCATGTAACATTACGCACAGCAAGAGAACAATCATCCCTAACTTTCGGCCATCTCATATCATTATACAGAAGATACTTCCTCTTTTCACAAGATACCATATCAACTTCAAATCCTGCTAACACATCTTCACCTCGACTATTTTTCCATATGGGAGGATTATTACCACCCACATTAAACCTACTACATTTACAAGGAAGATGACCCATTCTTCCTAACTTAACTCTGACAACTGTCTTCAAAGAATTTGGCGTCGTCATTATCATCTGAGGTGCTAACGTAGTTAAATGTGACACATTCATACTTTCAGTGACTTCCAATGATGGAAGTGTAGAGTTACCTACTGTCACTTCAATCTTAGTTTTCGTAACGTTTTGGTCTAACCCTTTTCCTAACTGGCCTCGGACTTCTTTGACTAACTGGCTCTCTAAATTCTCCTGCAGTGGGATCACCCCCCTTTAAACCCTTTGATGCTTCGCACCCCTCTGGAATAGACTCTGCTGCTTCTGGGACATACTGAAAATCAATGTCACCAAATCTTCCTTCCTGTCCAGCAACTGCAGAGTCATTCCTGGCATCATCAGAAAAATACACAGAATCATCATAATGATCCTCAACCTGAACAGTCTCCTGTTCCTGATTTTGACTTTGGAGACCATCATGCATCTCTTCTTCTCCTCCTGGCTCACTTGAGCCTTCAACATCTTGGCTCTGTGAGCGTCGTGCTTCTTCGCTTGGCGCTTTAACACAATGTGATAAATGATACCACTTTGGAGACCCTTTAACCTGAACCGCAGTTCCAGTACTGCGAACAACCTCAAATGGTCCCTCACGGCGTTCGTTATACCATTTCCTTCTAAATACTTTCACAAACACCTTATCTCCTGGTTGCACTGTGCTCCTCTTTTGCTCCTCAAGCTGCTGCTGCTCCTCCCCTTTTCTCTGCCTGTCAGAAACGTACGTAGATATTCTTTTATGCAAATTAGCCATATATGTAATGTACGCTCTCATCTCGTCTTCCAAAAGGCCTACGCTTGGACCCTTTCCACTCACACGCAAACAAGGTGTTGGCATTCGCCTTCCCGTAATCAACTCATGAGGCGTCATATGTAAATCACGCAGCTCACTTGAGCGACACACCATTAATGCCAATGGAAGTGCTGCTATCCAATTTAAACCCGTGTGCTGACAGATCTTAAGAATGCGATTTTTCAAGACACCATTCATTTTTTCACAGATTCCCTGACTCTGTGGATGATAAACTGCACCTAGGCGCTGTTTAATTCCCAGCTTTTGCAAGATCAATTTCACCGTCTTATCCACAAACTCTTTCCCATTATCTGAGGATATCCGATCTGGAAGTCCCCACCTGCTTATAACCTCTCTACACGAAAACTTGGCAACTGATTGAGCATCCTTACGCTTAGTTGCACAGGCCTCAGGCCACCTGGGAAAATCTATCAATAACTACTAACATATATCTCTTCCCGTCAACTGGTTTTATCATGTCAACAAAGTCCACAATTATAGCACACTTCTGAAGACTGTTGAACATTCGGAATAAACCTTCCTCCTCTTCCTTTCCTAAATATCCTCGACATCTTCCTCTCCAAGTCCGCATTTGGCCAAACACTGGCTGTGGACAGGAAACAACTGGTACCACAGATGATGGCTGTATCACTTGGGGCTGAATCTGATTCTGCTGTGGTTGTGATGATGATTGACCCAACAGAGGCTGACTCTGTATGACCAGAGCCTGTTTCTTCTCCTTCTTCTTGTTGTCCACCAGTTGTATTTGGTTCAGTTTTCTGAGGGTATCTTGGTCCTGTTCCTTCTGATCATGTTCCTTCTTCCTATATAGCTCCACTTGATGGGCTATGTGATCCGTATAAACACTCTTTGCCATACTTCCAAGACCAACCACTTCTGCCAGTTTACTCCTCACTGGAAGAGGCAGCCCCTTCTGTATTTTAGCTCGCAGGATGGACTGCTCCATTTGATTCAAATCTGGATCATTTCCTGTAACATTTCTCCACACTTGATGAGCTCTCGACACATAAGCTCTTGGATTTTCGTCCTGTCCCAGTGGTTCAATCAGAATGTTATCAGGATGTACATTTGTTGGAAATGTATCTCTCAGTGCTCTCCACACACGACCTCTATAAGCAGAAAACAGCTCTGGATCATTCACAGCTGTCCCCACATATCGATAAAGTCCCGATTTCTGTAGAATCTCCTCCATTGCTGGAACTCCAAGGAGATTAGCCAAAAGTCTTTTGATGTCTCCCATGACAGGCTGTGTTCCAACCATAATCTCATCCAACTTCGAAATCCAAGGATGCGCTCCATCCTGGAGAGTAGGTAACTTCTCAAGTATGTCTGACATGTCTGTATTCTGCCAAGGCTTGTACTCCAAACTCTGTCCTCGGACGATAACTGGACACATCTTCTTGTGTGACTTCCCTTTTCTGGAACGTAGTAGATATCTCATACCTGATTTTTGGGAATCTTCTTTCCGAAGCTCTTTCTTCTGTAACTGCAACTCCCTTAATTGCTTCTCCAATGCTTTTTGGCTTTCTGAACTGGAGGATTTATCCAAGTACGAAAGGCATTGATCTATACTTCTTTTAACCTCTTATAAGGCCCTCCTTTTATCGTCTTTTATTCTAGTACTAGATGTCGTCGGAAAAAACCCTCTTGAAGACAAAACATCTCTTTCCAAATCTTCATCACTTTCTCCATATTCACTCTCATCAGAACCATCATCTCCTGAATCATCTTCTTCTTGCCTCCATGATTTATCTCCCCTCTTTTCTGCTCTTTCCAGCATTCGCCTGACTTCAGGATCATATCCTCCCATGATCTCCACCAAATCACTTCGATCATCATCAGCAGATTCCATCTTCCTCATTCTCCATTCACCCTTTGTTTCCAGATGTGTCATTTTCTTCTTCTTGCTTTTGGAGCTTGGATACATCTTTATAGTTGTTTTCCGCTTGGCCCTCGCTCTATTATCCGATTATCCTTCATCTCTAATTTGATAATCACCCTCCTGGCTGATCACTAGGGAGCTGAGGATAAACTTCTTCAAACTTCACTTCCTTCTCATAAGGTGGGGGTTTCTTCACTCCATCCATGTGTGAGAATGGTGCACTAATGTCTGCCATTAACTTTTCTGTTTCTCTTGCATTTTTTCCTATTTCTACTACAGCTCTGTCTCTCTTACTTTTTGCGGCGTTAATCAATTTTTGTCCCTCTTTTTCGAATAACTCAAGAATACCAAGTTCCATCTGTCTCTTCTCTCTTTCCTTTTCACTCCTCTTTTCCCCTTTCTCTGATCTGCTTTATATGTGGACACAAGCACCTCCATTGTCTTAATCACATCTGGATTAAGTGTTCCCTCCACTGGCCACGGTTGGTCAATCTCTGGCCAACGCTTATGCCACTTTTCTGATATCTTCGCGATACCTTTAATTAAAGGATTATTCTTCTGTACCACATCAACTGGAGTAATTACTTTCGAAGACTTAATGTCCTTTTTGACATTGTAGTGATTTACTTATATTCCCTTATTGTAAACTAAAATAAAATTAATGAATGAACAAAATCAATTTGCCAACTCCAAAAGAATTAAACCGCATGAATATAATAACAATTCACGCACTAGGACCAAAATATACCATGCACAACATTGAAACTCACATTTGTAAATTCTAACAAAATTTAAACCAATGCATATATTGCCCTATTTAATTAAATGCATTGACTGATCAATCCGTTGCCAAGCTTCTTCTGTGTGTAACTACACATACACATCTAGTATGCTGAGTAAAACATTCTCATAATAGCCCAATAAGTAAAAACAGATTAAATGTGTATCAATAATACTAACTAAAAAAAGTATACATATACATATATGTATAATACATAGTTTACTGAAAGAGTTTGTGGATAATGGCACCTGATTCAGTGACGTCAGCTCCTTTCCGAGCACAGAACCGCAGCCCCTCCTTTTCAACACTCCGGTCCGCTTTTTTTTTTCACTCACAGTCGAAGTCAGTCAGGAGGAGGAAAAAAAAACAGATCAGCCTATTACCATCCACACTTCAAAAAGATTTGCTCATTTATCAGCACTGAAATCAATCTTTTCAAAAACATCAACAACAAAAAGATTTCAGTTATTTATCAGCACCCAGCACACCTTATAAACAACTTCTTCACCCATTCCAATGCACACCAAACATCCTCACTGATCCCTTCTCTTCAAAATCACAAACGTCCTTTTTTATAGGGGCTCATAAATTTTAACCAATTAGAGCTATCAAAGTCCCCCAAAAAGGCTCATATTGTTACAGAATTTGGTAAGCTCATAAGAAAATCGCATATATATATAGATATATATTATATGTTGTGTGTTATTATATATTGTATTTATTACTATTTACTAAAACAGTTACAAACTTATAAGATACTAAATCGCCTATTCCCTCTTTTTCTTTGTCCTCACAAAGAGACCAGCTCTATGCTTAAAAAAAAACATCAATCAAGACAGGACAAACACACACACACACACACACCGCCGGCACACAGAAAGAGCTAAGAAAAATAGGGAGGGGGAGAGAGAGAGGGAGAGAGAGAGAAAGAGAGAGGAGGAGTCCCTTAGAGCCCACAAAAAACATAAAAACACAAGGGGAGGGAGAAAGACCCTCACCCACAGAGGAAAGGCACCCCCCTTTTTCAGAACGACAGAGCAGCTGCAGAAGGACAGATCCACCAAAATTTTGCATCCTTCAAAAACCAATTAACATTAATCCCACTATAAACTCCACTTAGCATGCTTCTTTTTCCATTTCTCTTTGTCACCATAACTCTTTTCTCTTTTATTTCCCTTTTTTCCTGTATTACTCTATATTCTCTTCACTTTTATTCTCTTTTTCACTTTATATCCTATTTCTCGTTATGCTGCGCAGTCACGTATTTCTCTTCATTCTCAATCTTATTCTTTATTTATTCCTTCACCATTCCTATTTCTATGACGTCATTTCTCTTCACTTTTTCTAACTTCTTTAACAACTTCTCTTTAACTTCTACTCTTTATTTCCAACTCTTTTTCATTTTAACCTTAACACTTTCCCGAAAGCTACGTTCACGCTAGTGAGATTAAGTCCCTGACTTACCGGCGGAATAGAGATAAAGGCCTGTTCTACTCCACTCTTGCACGACAACATTAAACATCACTTACAGCGTTACTAATTAAGCTTTAATACTGCAGTTCCAATACTTCAACATTTCCTTATTTCCTTATTCATTCCCCCTTTTTTATTGTGATCACAATAAAATTTAGAGCAGAGAAAAACTTTAAAGCATCAACAACACTCGCATTATCCACCCCTGCAACAGGTCTGATACGGTGTGGCCCAGATTAGCCTACGCATACACGCAAGCACACAAGGAGAGAGGATGCTCACCAGATCTGCCGGCTCGGCGTGAAACGCTGAAGGCTTCCGCGGACCGAGGCCACAACACGTCCGTGTCTTCGTGACGCCAAAAAATGATGTTTATTCTTCTTCTGTGACGACGTGCTGTTGATAGCTTAAAGAAAAACTCTGCAGATACCAACTTAGTTGTAAATGAATTTATTATACAAAAAAGTATAGCATCTTATCTGACATCCGACGTCCAATCTTCTGATGCCAGAGAGAGGCCTTCTCTTCCCCTGATCTGAAGACGCTCTGAAATGTGTTTGCCGAGCCTCGTGTTTAAGTACCCCATTTACCATTCTGAGCCCCGAGACCTTTGGCCCAAATACATTCCCCATATGTGGTAGAAAAACAACTGCACTACAAGATTTTACTAATACAAGCCAGATGTTTCCCAGACCTACCATACATTAACCTCTGACCCTAAGTCTCTCTGCAAACATTCTCTTTGCACAGCAAAAGATGAACTTCGGATTTTGTATGCAGCTTAATACATATATATAATGTATGAATATAAAAATATATATGGAAAATTACACGACACTGTGCGTAGGGAAACCCACTGCAGGACAAGCTGGCACCTCCTAGGGGAGGTTTAATAGGGCAGTTGTGTATGTGGTGATCTGGATTTACCCAGTACATACACAATTGGAGAGTTCTCCTGTGCTGTCTCTCTGTCAGAGTTAGATGGGTGAAATCACATTGCATCGGATCCGATGTGGGGTTCTCCTCTCAGGGAGATGGTGGTTGTAGGGCTCGGAAAGGTTGTGTGAGTGGAAGATTTGTGACGCGTGTCTGTCTCTCGCGATGGAGGAGATGATCAAGACAAATGGTTAAGGAGATTTTTAAAAAGCTGCTTTGAGACAACATCGTTGTAAAAAGCGCTATACAAATAAACTCGACTTTACTTGACTTTATCAAGATTGAGTTTGTCATCTCTACATGCTGGAGGGCTCCAGTGCTCAGTGTAATGGTATCAGAAATGCTGCTCCCAATCCAGACTCCTAGTGAGCTAGTCCTATACCCAGTTGCAGAGGGAGGTGTTCAGGTCCAGACACTGAAGGCACTCAGGCAAGACACTGAAGACTTGTTTGCCATGGGGACAAGGGTGGTGGCCTTAAAGCTTACTGGGAAGACAGGGCTGCTTAGAGAGATGTTATCTGTGAGAACATCTGCTAATTGGCCCGCACAATCTCTGTGCATTCGACCAGTGATGTTATCTGGTCCAGCAGCTTTCCTTACGTCACCTGCGGTCAAACACAGCACCTGGTCATTGGGCAGAGGGGTGGTCTTTTGCACTGCAGTATTGTTTCATGCTTCTAGCCATCCATAGAAGTGATTGATTTAAGAGGGACCATTGCCTCTTTAAATGTTAATAGAGCTAAACAGTGTCGTATTGGATGCTGATTTGCCATCATGTTCTTTTTTAGAGATATATCTTTTCATTGTTTATGGACCTAGATAAAATCAACTGGAGTAGCTGCACTGTATCTAACTTCTCTGTGACCTTTTTAACAATGCATTCTTTGTGTTCAGGGCCTCATGTTTCAAAATAATAAAATACAAAATATACTTACTCACAAATATAAGCAAAACTATCACAGTTGGCTCGTCTTCTTGTAAGAAACCAAAACGGATTAGTTAGGCTACTGATTTATTTCTTTTTTCGTGTGAAATTTCGACTGATAATAATCCATTATTATGTTTTTTCAAAGATGATGCAGACATATGATTTAAGTAATATTTTGTGGGCTGTGCAAAAACTTTAAGTGTCATGTGACATCCTGGGGTGACGTGTTTAGTTGTTGCACTACTTTTTGAAGTTAGATTTTACAGTTAAATTTATATATTCGCTACCAGTTATTTCAAAACGCTGCAGAAAAAGCATTTCATATTTTTTTCCTAACATACATGCATAGCTTGCCACTTTTTCTCAGTTTTGAGTGTACTGTTTTTAACCCATAAGCAATACCACTGATAATGCATCACAGAAGTATATTTTTCGAGATACGTCTCCATTTTTCATAGTAAGTGACAGAAAATGGACTTGAAATGTAATAGCCTCACATTTTACATGCCTATGTAAACTAATATAGACATAAATTTAAACACTTATATTGCGGATATTAAGCTTTCATTTTCTACTTTACAAAAGTGAACTGCAGATTTAAACTTGTTTATTAACTTTTGAAAACAGACTTAAATTGCCTGGATTAACCCTGGCCCTAGATGCATGTGTTACTACATATATACATCCAGAAGGTTTTTTTATGAACTCTGCAGTGAAAAAAAAGAACTACATTTGTGTTCATGTTTTCACTAAAATGAGTACATATTTTGTTGAATACAATTGAAATCAATCATAATTCATTTTAGCATTGTAAATTGCAGTTGAATGTCAGAATGATATCAGAATATAAGGTAAATTTTTTCACCTCTAATAACTAATGTAATAATAAACAAATGATTCTTAATACCTGTTTCCTTCATCAAAGCACATTCATCAAAGCAGAATCGGTTCTGAATATCTGAAGCGTTAAAATCACTTTAGTACATCTTCTAAACCAGGGATAAAACAAAGCATATATCACTGGGTTGATAGTTGAGTTAAGATAAAGAAGAATCACTAAATTATGAAATGATGCTGTTTCTATTGCATTACTTATTAAAGTGTTAACAAAATATGGAAATAAACAAGCCAAAAACACAGATACTAAAATGCTGAGTACTTTGGCTGCTTTTCTCTCAGACTTCTGTGAAACCGATGTATTTTTTGAGCCTTGAGCATTACCGGGCATGTTTAGCTCTCTAATAGCATTTGCATGCTTCTTGGCGATAATGAAAATTAGAACATAAAACATGATTATCACAGAACATGGAATAATAAAAACAAATACAAGATCTACCAGAGACCAGACTTCATGCAACACAATAAGGCACTGGTTAGGACACATTATCAGACCCATGGAGCTTCCATTCAAGTAAAGAAGTGCTGAGTTGTAAGACAGCAATACAAACCAGTTACATAAAATCGCAACACAAACTTTGTTTACAGTTATGCTTTCAGTATATCGAAAAGGGTTTGAGATAGCAAAATAACGATCAACAGCAATAAATGCAACAGTATAAATTGATATACTTGTGACAAAAAAGGAAATGAAAACAAAAAACACACATATAGCTGGACCAAAAATCCAACATGATTCAGTCAAACGGCTTAAATGGAATGGCATTACAAACACGCCAACCAGGAAATCTGACACAGCCAGAGAGAGGATAAGCATGTTAGTTGGTGTGTGGAGCTGCCTGAAGTGACAGACAGCGATGATGATCAACAGGTTTCCACACACGGTCAGCAGAACAGCAGCAGCTGCACACACACACAGAAACACATACACAGCAGATACAGATCTCTCTGGACAGGAAAACTCTAAGCAGCGATCAGTTTCATTAACCTCCATTAAATTTGTAGATTGAGAATTTATATTGTGCTTAAATAAGTAAGTAAATTCCTAGCTTCTCTCAAGATGTTATATGTTTACTGGTACCAGTCGAGCCTTATAGTGAAAAAACTGCCTGTTGGGCAAATAAAAGCACTAATATTTATACAGAATGGAACATGTTCACACCCACTCTGTACATGTGATGTAAATGACTTGAAAGGTAGAGTATAATCTAAAGAGGCAAGAAATTGATTGAAATTGTTTAAACCCACAGGAATGACTAAATAAGTTATGTTTGTGGATCAACTCCTGTTTTAGATCATGGTTGAGTTAGGTTAAAATATTTTGGTAATGGGAAGGGTGCCTCTCTTGTAAAGATTAGTGCACTAGCCTGAGCAAGCTGAAATACAGTGCTGTGAAAAAGTAGTTTCAGTATTACAGTATTTTCCCCCTTACAGTATTACAGTACCCTCCCTTACAGTATTATAGTATTACAGTATTCCCCCCCTTACAGTATTACAGTATTCCCCCCCTTACAATATTACAGTATTTCCCCCTTTCTTTTGTTTTTGCACATTTGTCACACCTAAATGCTTCAGATTATCAAACAAATTTCAACATCAGATAAAGATAACCTGAGTGAATACAAAAAGCAGTTTTTAAAGCTTTCCAAACCTACATGGCCATATGTGAGAAAGTAATTGCCCCCTAAACCTTATAACTGGTTGTGCCACCTTTGGCGGCAACAATTTCAATCAAGCGTTTGCAATAACTAGCAATGAGTCTTTCACATGTCTGTGAAGGAATTTTGGCCCACTCAGAATTGTTTTAATTCAGCCACATTGAAGGGTTTTCGAGCCTGAAGGCCTGTTTAAGGTCATGCCACAGCATCTCAATCAGATTTAAATCCGGACAGCCCGTGCAGCAAAACCCATGTACACTTGAGGTCACAAACTGATGGCCGGATATTATCCTTCAGGATTTTCTGGTAGAAAGCAGAATTCATGGTCCCATCAATTACAGCAAGTCGTCCAGGTCCTGAAGCTGCAAAGCAACCTCCAACCACCACACTACCACCACCATGTTTTACTGTCAGTATAATGTCCTTTTAAAAAGTTCCACTTTTATCTGTAGTCCACAGAATATTTTTCCAAAAGCAAATGTGAGACAGGCTTTTGTGTTCTTTTTGATCCGCTGTGGTTTTCGCCTTGGAACTCTTCCATGGATACTGTTTTGCCTTGTCTCTTACTTCTTTTTGAATCATAAACACTGATCTTAACTGAGGCAAATTGTTCTGTATTTATTTGTGAACTCCTAGGTTAGTCGTTTATGAGCTTTTGGAGTAATTTTGGTAGGCCGGCCACTGTTCCATGTTTTCTTCATTTGTGGATAATAGCTCTCACTGTGGTTCGCTGGAGTCCCAACACCTTAGAAATGGCTTTGTAACCTTTTCCAGACTGATAGATGTTAATGACTTTGTTTCTAATGTGTTCTTTTTCAGATTGGGCTTTATGTGTTGCTTTTTAAGATATTGTAGTCTACTTTATACTGTCAGACTTGTTCTTTTTAAGTTATTACTTGATTCTACAGGTCTAGCAGTAATCAGGCCTGGGTGTGGCTAGTGAAATTGAACTCAGCTTACCAAACATGGTTAATCACAGTTAATTCATGTGGAGCAATTACTTTTTCAAATAGGGCCAAGTTATTTGGGACAGCTTTTGTCTCTTAATAAATGAAATCCTGATTTAAAAACTGCTTTTTGTATTTATTCACAATATGTTTGTCTGTAAGGGGGCAAATACTTTTTAACAGCACTGTATAATTTAATTTAATGCAAATATAATGTTATTGGAGCCAGATACCAAGGCGTAGGAGTGGGTCTGACATTGGGGGGTGTCACGTCCTGTCCTGTTCCGAGCCTGTCTGTCATTGTTTTTCGTTCTCCTGCTCTGTGTCACATGTCTGTCCCATGTGCTCTTGTTTACGTTGTCCTGTCAAGTCTGTGTGGTTCTGTTTACATTTACGTCATGTGCTCCTTGTCTCCGCCCTCCACCTGTGCTGTGTTGTGTTTACCAGGTATCCTGTGTTGAGTGTCTCTTGTCTTTGTATAAAGCCTCCCGTCTCTCTCGCTTTGTGGTCAGTTATTGTGTTTGTGTATGGACTTAGTGTTTGTGTGTAATACATTCATTATGTTAAATAAGAACCTGCATATGGATCAAACACCTTGGCCTTCAAGTGCTCAAACGTCACAGGGGGACACATTAGCTAATATGAATCAAAGCCCACCCTATCCCCTAAAATATTACCTATTAGCTGATTCCACAGTAGGTAAGGTAGTAAATCACTGTATGTATAGTGACTTAGAACAATATTTGTTGAATTACAGTAATTGCAAATAAATAAACAAAATACAACATTATCAGTACTTCTGTTTATTATTAGATAAATCCAATTAAAGGTCAGTTTACAAACTAAACAACATATTCCACATTATATGGTACTGCTGTTAGAAAACTTTTACATTATACATGCAATGTCTGGATAATATAAATGTATAACCAGAAAAATATATTTTTTTCTTTGGTGGCATAATGCTGAAATGAAATGACAAAAAAATTTATGTTAAGGTTTCCTGACTAGACAAGACTAACATTAATGTTAGACAGTAAGGCTGTGTCCCAAACAGAACTTTCTGGAACATTACATACTGCACTACTGAAAGCACATCTTTATTTATTTATTCATTTATTTATTTTATTTATTATATTTTATTTTTTACGTATTTAGTGTAGTAGCAGTCTGCAGTTTGGGACGTGGCCAGAGAGTGCTTTCTGACTAAAGTTAAAATAAACGTTAAAATAAACCCTCCTAGTCTGTTACCATAACAGCGCATTATATAAAAGCTGTTTTTGTTGCAGTACATACAGCTAGGCCCAGAAATATTTAGACAGTGACACAATCTTCATGATTTGAGCTCTCCATGCCACCACATTGGATTTGAAATGAAACAACTGGGATGCAATTAAAGTGTAGACTTTCAGGTTTAATTCAAGGGGTTTAGCAAAAATATCCTATGAAATGTTTTTAGGAATTGCAACTACTTTTTCTACGAAGCCTACTCATTTCAGGGGCTCAAAAGTAATTGGACAAATTACCATTACTGTAAATAAAATATTCATTTTTAATACTTTGTTGCGAATCCTTTGCAGGCAATGACTGCCTGATATCTGGAACCCATGGTTATCACCAAATGTTCCTCCTTTGTGATGCTTTGCCAGGCCTTTACTGCAGCTGTCTTCAGTTGCTGCTTGTTTGAGGGTTTTTCTGCCTTAAGTTAAGTTGTTTAAGCAAGTGTCATGCATGCAAAATTGGGTTAAGATCTGGTGATTGACTTGACCATTGCAGAATATTCTACCTCTTTGCCTTAAAAAACTCCTGGGTTGGTTTTGCAGCATGGTTTGGATCACTGTCCATCTGTACTTTGAAGTGCCATCTAATCAAATTTGCTGAGTCTGAATCTGAATCTGAGCAGAAAGTATATCCCTGTACACTGCTTCTGTTTTCTGTCATATCATCAGTAAACACCAGTGACCCAGTGCCACTGGAAGCCATGCATGCTCATTCCATTTTTTTTTGCAGTGTTCTGTTAGGTGCCTTTTATACTTGCAAAGTACAGTGACAGGCAAGATTCAGCACCCCTGGACCAGCTTATGGCCCCAACAATGGCAACTTGGCAGACCCAGATATTGAATCACAACCCTGGGAACAGTCACTCAAAGCTGTAAACCACCAAATTGCCACTGTCCCCAAGATTATGGAAATGCAAGTGACTGATTCCTTAACCTAACACTTGCATCACATGTGCTTTACCACAAAGCTACATCCCCTTCCTATGACTCATTGTTGGCACATGCAAATAAAAAAAAAACACCATCGTTTGAAAAAATAATTTGAAGAGCAATCACAGTGTAGCAGTGTTTACCAGGTCACAATGCAAGAAGGAGGCCCTAAATTAGGTTAATAGAACACATAAGCACTATCTTGCATGTTGTGATGCTGAAATTGTGATGTGGTTTTGCTGTAAATGAGCAATGTACTTTTTATTTCTGAAATTGATGTCCGTCTGGCCAAGTCGTTATCTCCTGGGTTTGGGTAGCTTCCTTGGGGGTTCCTGCCAATTATATCATGTGCCTAATTAAATCACCATTGTATTTTTGCTGTATGCCTATGCTGAACTGTTAAAGTACCTAAACAAAATTAAACAAATGTGATAAAAATACTTTGAGCCTCCCCCATATGATCGAGCTCCTCACCCTATCCCCCGGGCTTCCCTGCTTAGACTGCTACCCCATGACCTGGACCTCTGGAATAGCGGCAGATGATGAATGCCCTGCTGGAGGTGGGATCTTTGTGACAGGTTCTTCTTCCAAATGTTCCCAGCAAACCCTCACTATCCATTTGGGCTTCGCCACCAGGTGCTGATCAGTTGACAGCTAAACTTCTTCTTACCTGAGTGTCCAAGACACACAGCCGCAAGTCAGACAATATGACTATAAAGTCAATCATCGAACTGCGGCCAAGGGCATCTTGGTGCTATGTGCACTCATAGACACACTTGTGCTCGAACATGGCATTTGTTATGAATGAACTGTGAAGAGCACAGAAATCCAATAACAAAACAGCACTCCTCCCAATCGTGCCCCTCCAGGTTTTTAATGTCATCGCCCACGTAAGCATTGAAGTCCCGCCAGCAGGACAATGTAGTCCCCAGCAGGGGCTCTTTCCAGAACCCCCTTTAAGAACTTGTTCCCCAACCCGAAGGTGCAGGGAAAGTACTCTTTCATTCACTGGGTAAAACCCCCGCATTCAGGCGTCCCGCACATACCAATAAGCCCATTCCTGCTCAGCATCTCTCATCCTGGGCAACTCTAGAGTGAACAGTCAGTGAAAGTCCAGCTCTTCTCAAGGAGATTGGTTCAAGGGCCCAAGCTGTGTGTCAATGTGATCCCAAGTATATCTAGCTGGTACCTCACACACCAGCTCAAGCTCTATCCCCAACAGAGAGGTTACATTCCATGTACCCAGAACCATAATCAAGGATTGGAATGTCAAGGCCCTCGCCTTTGACAGCCACCCGATCTACATAGCACAGGACCCCCATTTCCCACCCATAATGGATGGACCCATGTAGCTCCAGTTTGCCTTGGGAGACACTACCAGGGGTTATTACCCCTGACAACATTGCTCCTGAGATCACCCAAGCAAACAAACTCCTCCACCGCAATAAGGTGGTAATCTAAGGAAGGGGTAATGTATAATGCTTAAAAAGGTCACAAAGGAAGCTATGGCAACTTCAGAACAAATAAAGGCCTCTCTGAGAAGGGGAATGTTTATGAGCCCACCATGAGGAGAACATTGAACAAAAATGGTGTGCATGGCAGCAAGGAGAAAGCCACTGCTCTCAAAAAACAGCATTGCTGCCTGTCTGCAGTTTGCTACAGATCACATGTCAGGAGTGTTACGTGCCCGGTACGTCTCTCTCTCTCTCTCTCTCTCTCTCTCCCTTTGCTCGCTCTTGCGCGCGCGCTCTCTCTCTCTCCCTCGCTCTCTCTTGCGCGCAAGCGCGCATGTTTGTTTTTTCTCGCGCGCTCTCCTTCGCGCTCTCTTCTATCCTTCTCATAGGATTTTGCAGACGCCAATCATCACTGACGGCCAATCAGATTCGGTCACAAGGCGGAGGTCTGTACTTCAGAAGCTGCCCGGCAAAAGCCCGCGAGAGATCTTGCTCAGCACGCACACACAGCCAGTTGGTGATAATTTATTTTTTGAACTGTTGATTATTCTGGGTTCTGGATAGGTAAGACGGGCGCGCTCATACATTGTACAGCACGTAGTGAACCTATGTATAGATACATTAGGTTAGGGGCGGGCGCCAACCTCTGTATTTCCGTTATGGTATAGTTTAGAGCAGAGTAGGTAGCCTTTTGTTTCTGTGCTGTTTAGAGAAGACTAATCATAGAGCTTTAGGGTAGTTCTTTGGTTTTTTTGTATGTTTTGATTATTTATTTTCTTTAGCGCCGTCCTAGTCCAGACTCCCTTAAATACTACACCTATCTTACAAAGTAAGACTATTGTAAATATTGTAGATAGTGTGGCACATTGCGGTGTAAATGGTGGATGTACTTGGTTTATTTATTAAAAAAACAGTTAAAAGGCCGTTAAAAGTTGTGTGTTTTTCCTCCCTTGCTGCACATCACCCACGTTTACACTGGAAACCAATGTTACTGACCCCATTTTACCCCTAGACCACATATGGGGTCGTAACAATTGGGGGCTCGTCCGGGATTTGAACCCGGGACCTCTCGCATTGGAAAATATTTATTATTGGAAAATATTTTTTTGAAACTAAAATAGAATAGTAAACATGCTTGTAGGAGCTTGTAGAAGCATTGTCAGGAAAATCCTTATAAATTAAGTCTATTTTGTCCTGTAAAAAATAAGGAGAAGAGAAAACTTAAATTTTGGGTGGTTTAAGCAATTTGGTTGCAGTTGAAAAAGGTAACTTTGAATAGTGGCCAGACTCATTAATTAACAGAGAGTAGTAAAAAGTTAAAGCCATTTTAAAATTGGCCATGTGTTCAGAGTAGGCCTGTTTTTTTAAAGAAACGTTTAAGCCATCTACCAATGGTTTTCAGAGCATGAAGCTCAGGAGTAAACCAAGTAGATGAAAGAACAGATGGCACAGTTCTGGTTTTAAGAGGGGCTAGCTGATCAAGAGCAAAATATATAGACTTGTTATGAAGAAAGACATCATCTGTAGTAGAGACCTTACAAACTGTAGAAACAGGAGAGAGCTTGAGGTGAGCAGGAAATAGCACAGGATCTACAGCAGCAAGGTTGCGGAAAGAGATTAATTTTGTGGAATGAGACCTTAGGTGAGAAAGACAGAAACTAGCAGTAATAAGTTTGTGATCCTAAATACCAATACACAGGCTAGAGACATTATTTACAGCAAAACCAGTAGAACAAATCAGATCAAGAATATGTCCATACTTACAGGTAGGAAAATCAACAGGTTAAGTTAAACCAAAACAGTTTATCAATGACAGAAATCAGCAGATACTAAGGAGGGGTCCAGGTAAATGTCCCAGAGTACAATCAGAGATGATGACATGGAGCTAATGACAGTGAGCATTTTACTGAATTCTGAAAAAAAAATCTAATAGAGAGTTTAGTTGGGTGATAAACCAACAACAGAATTAGTGTTTTCGTGTCAGATTTCTCCATGAAAAATCACAGCTAGACCGCCACCCCTGTCTGATTGCCTCAGAGTAAATAAAAAACTAAAACCAGGTGGTTTTGGTTAAGTAACAGTTAAGTAATGCAAAGTTATTGAGATGTTGGGAGACAGAGGATGTTGATAGATCAAGTGCTAGTGGCAGCGCATGCAAAACACCAGTATCACATCCTCGATCACACTTCTTACACCCCTGACCAAAACTCTAAATGGTGGAAATGCTGGTTTCTGACGACTGGGAGAACATTTGTTTAATTATTGAGGCATAATGGACCTAGTGGGGGCATCAAGCAAGACCAATAGAGGACACATAGTTAGCAGCCAGACACCCAACCCCCAGTGCCAAAGCTAAGACAATGCCCAGCTTGTTGTTTAGGTGAACACCCAGGTACTTATAAGAGTCCACTATCCTGGATGTTTACTGACGGAGGGGGATATCTGCACCTGCAGAAATCCACCACCAGTTCTTTGGTCTTTGCCACATTTATCTGGAGGTGGTTCTGCAGACACCAGTCCACAAGGTCCTGAATCAGTTCTCTGTATTCACTGTCCTTCTCATTAGTTATGAGGCCGATGATCTGCAAGTCATCAGAGAACTTCTGGAGGTAACAGTTCGGTGAGCTGTACATGAAGTCAGCAAGAAGAACGATGTCAGTACCATTCCCTAAGGTGCCCCTGTGCTTGTGACCACCTAGGTGCCCCTGTGCTTGTGACACACAGTACTGTGCCCCCACATATAGTGGTTGGTTGGTGAGGTAGCCCAGAATCCAGTTTGACAGGTGACTAAGGCTGTTAAGGTCCTTTGGGTGTTGCGTTTTTGGCACAGGTACTGCACAAGATGTTTTCCACAGATGAGGTACTCTTCCCAACTTAAGGCTAATGTTGAACATGTGTTCAACTACCCTGCACAGCTGATCTGCGCAGGACTTGAGGAGCCTGGCACTGATGCCATCTGGACCTGCAGCTTTCGTCGTCTTAATTTTCCTCAGCTCATTTCTCACCTGTGCTGTTGTGAAGGACTGATTGTTGCAGGGGGGATGGGTGCTGGAATGTATGAATGGGTGGTTAGGGCTGCCAGCAGATGAGCCAGTGAGCTAAAAGTTGTTAAAAAGGGGGGGGGGGGGGGTATGAGAGAGGGGGAAGGGCAGCTGTAAGGAATCAGACTTGAGAGGAGACATGCGATCCATGTGCAAGGCTTTTAATACGATTGAGCAGTGCAAAAGCCAACGAAAACAGTTCAAATGACTTGCTGAAGCAAGTGAGTCCAAGGGCTGGTAGCAGGAGAGCTAGTGGTAGCTGAAGACAGTGTTACTGAAACCAGTGATACTGAGAACAGAGTTACTCAGAACAACGCCGCACGCTGAGCTGCCGCTAGCACTAACGGGAAACAGGTGTATGTGATAGGTAGCCATGGAGACGTAGGGGTGTGTGTGAAGTGTGTCCTAGGCTACCTAGTAAACAGGTGACTGCGACCTTACAATTCGGCGAGTCGCGGAGCTTACAGCAGCATGCTGGTGGTGCAATAGAGCATGGATTCTGCAAGGGTGTCTGTGTAAGGTTGTGGTTTGCTGTAGGTAAGGTTTTGAGGGTTTTACTTTATGCTTATACTGAGCATGAGGAGATAAGACTCCTACCAATACAGAGCGGATAGGAGCTGTTGTGTGCGTTCCTCCCCGGAGTGACCTCAGGCAAGAGAGGAGTGGGCCCGAGTAATAATCAGCTTGAAGAGTCTTCTCAAGCTGAGATCACTGATCACAAAAATCTAGAACCTAAAACCTAGGAAGAAGAACATCTCTTTCTTGAAGGCTGGAGAGAAGCCCTATCTGCGACCACAGTCAGGCCTTCTGTTTACTGCCCCAGAGTGGCAGCTGAAAGTGCACCTAGGAAACCAACTAAAGGTCCCCGAAGACATTGTCGAGACAAGACTGCACCCAGACTTGATCTTTTACTCAGATGTAAATAAGCAGGTGATCAGGTGGGAGCTGTGGGAAGAACACAAGGTGGAGGCACTCGAGAGGAAGCAGGTGAAAAACCTAGAACTGATGGAGGAGTGCAGAAGCTGGGGCTAGCGGCTCACTGTGAACCTATCAAAGTCAGCCACAAGGGGTTTACAAGGCGTTCAACCTGCAAAGCTCTGGCAGGGCTAGGAGTGACCAGAGTTGTTAAGAGAGGAGTCATACATACATTCATGGATTGGTGCTGCTGGAATGCAACCATGTATGGGTCACCTGAGTGAGGGGGTCTGATGTTTAAAGACCTGAAATCCCCTATTACCCCAGGGACATCACTGATGTCTAGGGGAGGCCTTGAATAATGCTGTGAGGGGAATGGCCAGAGAGCTGAAACTGCTAATAAACCTCCTGTAGAAGTTGGTGAAACCGATGAAACTCTGGAGTTTTTAATAGATACGAGAATGGGCAAACAACCTACAGAATCTACCTTATTATCGCCCATGATTATTCCAGCGTAAGTGATGATGTAACTCACATTTTTCTCTCTTGACAAACAGTTTGTTTTCAAGGAGCATACGTGGTACTTGGCAAATATAGGAGACATGGGTAGTGTCACAGGCGGCGGGAGGCATGAAACCAGCCAGTAATACAGCTCCAAAAATCTACTCACTCTCAGTATATTCACACTCTCATTCACACTAGTCTTTATATTATAAACAAACACATAAACACATCAGGACAATCGTCAGACCCTGATCTCACTGACCAGGGTCAGATAAAACAGCTATACCAACCCCTCAGGCAGAGATCCAGCTCCAGAACCTTTTGCCTTTATCTGCCAGCAAAAGGGTTAAAACTGTGACATGATTTACACATCAGAGTATTCAGCAGCTCTTAACATGTGAGTCCAGAGAGAGTCATCCAGCTTTACCCACAATGCAGAGAGTAATGCAGCTCAAAAACACCATCAAAGTCCTGCTATTTTTTGGGTATAAGTTCAGGTATATGTTGGTAAGCTAACAGAAAGCACTTCACTTAAACATGTTTAGTTCAAATTTTAATCAGATAAATATTTAAAAGGTAAAAAATGTGATAAAGATGATGTAAGAAAATGGTTTTACATTTGTACATAAGCAATACATTGAAATTAAAATCATTTGGAATTAAAATTACATTTTTCTTCCCAAGAGAGAGGTGCTCTATTGTTAGGTTTACACTAAACTCTTAAGTAGCTTCACCACACGCATGTTTTGTAGCTACCTACAGCATCAAAAGCCTCCTAAGCAATGCACTGGTTTCTACAACTTTATTAATAACAATGTCTGTAGACATGAGAATTTCCTTCTCTGTGTACATTAACATTAAAACAATTTAACGTATATCATGTCTATTCTATATGCTATATTTTACATTGCAGAAAACTTACAGAAATCTTAGTTATTATACAGAGTTTAAATAACTCTGTCAGACTATCTTCAACCTGTCCGTTCAGGCCTCCTCCAGATCATCAGTAGCGTCAGAAGTGTTTTGCTGCTTCGACGGTACAAAAACATTTCATTAATGCGTTCGGCTATTAATATACTACACTTCTAAATTATGTTTATTGGTTTCAGTTTGAAAATGAATATTTGTGGTTAACGGCGTGTATTGGCCTCTACAAAATAAACTACTCTAAGCTGACATTGCAAACGTTACGCAATAGCAGTACACTGACAATACAAACTTATTTCCATATCTCTATTTAGCGGCTGCGGCTGGGGACTGTCTTCTGGAGAACAGATCTGTTTATTTCACACATTTAGCAGCATCTTCTTCCGCCTTTCTTTTTTTAACCTGGCCTTTTCAGCTCCACCTGGCCTCTTTCTGCCCTCCGTCACCACAAACTGACGCTTGCTATTATACTATACATACTATACTGTGCTATTCTGCTGCTAAATTTAATTTTAGCGCTCCAAAAAAGTGTCAAAATTATTTTTCCCTTCCAACCAGCCCAAACTCGAGATTGACATGAGCCGGCCCATCGGGAGTCCTCCCGAGTCTCCCAAATAGCCACTTCGGGCCTGTGCTTTTGTCATGCTTCTGCGGGGTAGTGCATTTTAATCTTTTACGAAAAATGTGTAATATGGGCCTAAACAAACAAACCCAATTCCAAAAACTTGACGACAACAATACATCTCAAAAAAGTTGGGACAGGGCCTTGTCTACTATTGTTTATCTCTTCTATTAACATCTGTCTGTAGGCATCTGGCAAGTTCGGAGACCCATTGCTGGAGTTTGGGAAGAGGAATGTTGTCCCATTTATGTCTGATGTAGGATTCTAGCTACTCAACAGTCGTGGGTCTTCTTTGCTGGATTGCACTGCAGGCAGGCTTGTTCAGCACCCAAACTCTTCTGCGAAGCAATGTTGTTGTAATGAATGCAGTATGTGGTTTAGCGTAGTCTTGCTGAAATAGTCTTACAAGGCCTTCCCTAAACAAATGTTTTTTGAATGGGAGCATAGGTTGTTCTAAAACCACAGACAATGATTTCTGGAAGTGTTCCAGAGTCCACGTTGTGATTTCCGTACAGAATCATGCCTGTTTTTTAATGCAGTGCTGCACAAAGATCACAAATATCAAAAATTGTCTGTCAGGCTTGTCCCTTGTGCACAGGGATTTCTCCAGATTCTTTAATCGTTTAATGATAATATATACTGTAGATGGTGGGATATCCAAAGTCTTTGCAATTTTCAGTTGAGAATTGTTCCACATGCACTTTTAGTTTGTTGAAGCTCTGCCCAGCTTTGCTTCTGAAAAGCTCTGCCTCTCTATAATGTTCTTTTTATACTCGGTCATGCGACTTAGTTGCAAATTGCTCCTCCTGCTGTTTTTATTAGTACCACTTGTTTTTCCAGCCTTTTGTTGCCCCTGTGCCTTTTTTGAGTTACATTGCTGCCATCAGGTTCTAAATAAGTTAATAATTTAATGAAATGATAAATGTCTCACTTTTTGACATGTGATATGTGTTCTATGTTCTATTATGAATAAAAAATGGGTTTATTGGATTTGCAAATCATTGCATTTTTTTACATTTTACACAACATGCCAACTTTCTTAGAATAGGGGTTGTACATATTTTTACATTTTGTTCTGCAGCCCAACAGTATACATGTCCATGTGTGACAACAAGCGCTGTAATGAATACATCTGCAAGGGCAAAACTTGAAACATCTTGTCACCTCCAAATGTGGATTTACGACACTAGATAATTCATTATACTGTCAGTACATGATCACACCAGCAGCGAGAGCTTGACGTGTACTAATGTGTCGGGTAAAGTTGTTAGTCTTGGGAATTTTTTACTTTTCACCACTGAAGTGGATGTTTGTTCAGTGTTAACAGAATGTTGTTGAAATAGCGTTATCTCTTTTTCAGACATTCTGAATAACGTAGTTTATCCTCATCTTTCTGGAACTGATGTGTGATTTTTGCACTAGCAGCCTCAACTCTATTCCCTGTCCCTGTAGAGACCTCTGTTGTGTGTTACTTTTCATACATTTTCTTTTATACACTTAAGAAAACAAAAATTGTTAACATTTGGGTCAAGCTTTAAATTACTCCATGGTTATTTATTTGTTGAATAACAAAGTTTATCAGTCAATTATTTACATTCCTAGTAGTAGAACTAAGGCATGGATGTCTATGTTATGGTATATAATGGTTAATAAGGCCTGATTCTGATTGTGTGCATGTTGTAGTTAGAGCTAAAGGACAGTGACACTGTGTTCTTTAAATGCTGTATGTGTCTCTAGAAAGAAGTTAAATATATAATGATATAATTTATGTACAACTATAAATATACACTTAGCATGTCACAAAATGTCTAACTGGACTGTAAGCACAACAGTTTACAGAAGTTGTTTTTTGCAGAACAGACATTGCCACATTCCCCTAGACACCCTTACCAGATGTAATGGCAGTTCAGTGTGCAGTAGATGATGCCACAGTTTAAAGACTTTTGTTTTTCCCTTTAGCTTTGTGTATTGCTTATAATCATGACTTCTGTTGTAGTTTGCAAAACAATGACAAAATTCTGAAGTTTCCTAAAGAATTATAACAACAAATTAAGTATGTGTCATTGCCACAGTTAGAGGCATGTTGTTAGTGTTTGATGCTTGCCTGATTTTTTATACTTTTTTACCTAGTGTTATTATTTAAGTGGAAACAGCTAAGACCATTTTTTATTTTTCAGTGATGCTATGTTTATACATAGTGATTAAGTATGAAAGCTTTGTTTAAACTGAAAGCAGCACTTTTTACCAGATATCCAAAAGTTCACATGTAGTGAGCCTCCAGAAGTGAGTTTCTGTACAAACAGATTTATTTGTCTCATTTAATTACTCTGATTTTATAAGTGGACATTTATCAGTGCAGAATCTGTTCTGAAGATTTGAAGAGTTAAAATGATTTTAACACACTTTCTGAACCATGGGTAAAACAAAGCATAAATCACTGGATTTACAGAAGAATTCAGATATAGAAGAATCACTAGTTTTTCAAAAACATTACTTTCTATGGTATTACTTACTAAAGCACAAAGAAAATAAGGAAATAAACAAGCCAGAAACACAGTGACTAAAATGCTCAGAACTTTTGCTGCTTTCCTCTCAGATTTCATTGAGTCTATCGTTTTCTTTGTAGCTTGACAGTTAGTTTGAATAGTAAGATCTCTGATAGCATTGGCATGTTTCTTTGCAATAATAAAAACCAGACCATAAAATATGATTATCATAGAACATGGAATAACAAAAGCAAACAGGAGATCAATTAGAGACCAGACCTCATGTAACACAAAAATACACATTTCAGGACATGCCATCAGCCATGTGGAGTTTCCATTAAAATAAAGAACTATGGAGTTGTAGGACATTAATAAAAACCAGTTGCATGAAACCACAATGCAAGCTGTGTTTACAGACACTTTTTCAATGTAGAAAAAAGGGTTAGAGATGGCAAAATACCGATCAACAGCAATAAGTGCCACATTATATATTGATATACTTGTGACAAAAAAAGAGATAAAAATATAAAATACACACAATGTTGGTCCAAAAACCCAACAGGATTCAGTCAACCGACTTAACTGGAATGGGAGCACAACAACTCCAACCAGAAAATCGGACATAGCCAGAGAGAGGATGAGCATGTTAGTTGGTGTGTGAAGCTGCTTGAAGTGGCAAACAGAAATGATGATTAGCAGGTTTCCACACACTGTTAGCAGAACTACAGCAGCAGCACACACATACAGGAACACATAAAAAGGAGATACCGATCTCTCTGGACAGGAAAACCCTAAGCAGCGATCAGTTTGGTTAAGCTCCATATGATTCATGGATCCAGCATTTAAAATGTACTTAAATAAGCAATTCAAATCCTGGTTTCTGTTAGGATGCAGTGATTTCACTGGTAACTGTTCAGCTTCTTGATGAAAGAAACCGTAGACTGAGCAGACTAATGCTCTGATATTTATACAAGACAGAACCTACACACACCCACTTGATACACATGATGTAATTAACTGGACAGAGTACATTTATAACAATTCAATGACACAACAGTCTTTTTTTTTTATAGAATCAGTATACCAGAGAATGCAAATTTTCTTGTTCTTTTAATCAGTCAAGCACTAAGCACACTAAAACCAACAGTAAAACACAATAAAACCCGGCCATCACATAAACACATTTTAAACTAACAAGTGATTAAAAACAACAACAGCAACAAAAAAATTATTTTTAACAGAGGGGTGCATGTGTAGGCACAGCTCTCTGTCTTGGAGCTGTGTCACTGGTGCATTGGTGCCTCCTGGTTTCGGGCTACCAGCCAGTCATAACAGTAGCAATCTTTCTGGTGGTGGCGTTGACACTGAGTGCCGACCACCCTGCCGTATTGCATTGTGTTACTCGCCTCAGAGGCTGGCTGGTGCGGCAAGCTAAATGTGCTGTCTTAGTCCCTCCGGCCGATGAGCCACTTGGTACCACTTTTTACTGGACGCAGGCACAGCTTTACTTACTCTATTCCTTGTTGTCTTCTGGAGCACTGAGCTTGTGGTGGTTGTCACAATATAATAAAATTGTTTCTCAATCCAAGTGGAACTCCTGCCTCAACTCATCTGACAGAGGTCAGCAGCAGAATCAGTAGGCCTTACTGAATCAAATGTACTATAGATATAATACAGAAAGGAAAACAGCCCTATTTCTTTATGCCCATGGTGTCATTTGTTTAGAGAAGGTTTAGGCTTACATGTTGCACATTTCAGATCTTACAAAAAAAGTCTCTCAGCTGTATAGTACTGTGTCAGGTATTCCAGGTATTCTATTTCTAGTCAAAACAACCATTAAGTATAAGATACTTACTTTCAAAAAACAACGTCTCATATTTCCTTCTATTAAACTTCTTTTTTGGTAAATTAAAGTTCTGCCAGAAAGACTCAAGAAGCATTTTAAAAGTATAAAGTAGGGTTTTAAAAGGTTTTAAAGTATATTCCCCAAACATCCATTATGTCACCAGTATGAAACATTTATATTGCACATTGAAGTGTCATGCATTTTATTGTCCACAGGGTGGCAGCAGAAGACAGCCCATATGTCATACAATTATGCAATTTTATATCTAATGAAAGCAGGACATTAGGATAAATTGGACTTTCGAAACTAGAAATCTGTGAACCCTTAACCACACTATATAAGTAAAATATTTAGGTCACCAGCAATTGTGAAAGTGTACAGATTTGATTGTGATTTAGATGCATTGACAGGAGTGGAATGACTTAATTTAATTTGTGGAATACATTTAGTGGACACTTTCATTATTGGTAACAGTACAAACTAGACTTTTAACAACTGAACTGTCTGGTCCAATCGCCAGACATGACAAGCCTAGTAGTGATTAATGCAAAATTACACTATCCCTATCATAAATCATAAAACTCTTACTCTAAAGGCATGACATTTAACATTAGTTGCACTTATTTAATGTTACATGCAATATATGAAGGTGTTTTATCAAAAACCTTTGCTTTTCATGCCTTCCAGTATTCATTTATTCTCTTGTCATCAAATTATCTGTAGAACTGCTTGGATTTTTGCACACATTAGGAGTATTATATCACTCCCAATATGGGTACTAGAAACATGGAGCTTCTGGTGTCTTTGCTGTTCTCTGCCAGCAGAGAGAATGATTATGAAACGAGACAGTGGACTGATTTGAATTTGTTGCTGACAGCCCAGACCCCATTACTGAGACTTTCCATGTTCCTGATTGTAAATGATTTGCAAAGATTGGACCACTTAAGGCAAGGCAAGGAAGGGGAACTCTGAGAAATTTGGGGCTGGAGTTCTGGGCGGCTTCAGCTGCTAAGATTGAAACCAGGCCCCAAAAACTCCAGCTTAGATAGACACACGTTTCTCATGTGCCAGTCTGGAGTTGTTGGTTCAGGAACAGATGTAACTGTAATAAGCCTGGGAGGACCAACGTCCGAGAAGTTGGATTGTGTTGTCCGAGAGTCCCTGACGAGAAGCCATGGAAGCTGTGCCGATTCTAAATGAGTGACCTGAGAAAAGCTCTGGAGGATAATCACTGAGAGAAAGGACGTGACGGAGGTGGCACGATGATCCTGGATTCTGTGATGAACAAAGAGTCTGTTGGTCGAGTGTTCTGGAAACGTCTCTCGTTGAGGTGGCGTAGCAGGGGTTCATAAGGACTGGATGGTGATATTAGCCTAAAGGGGTAAAAAAGGTTGATCGGTTTTGCTCTGTTTGATGTTGAATGTCTGTGAGTATTTGAATTGAGGACTGACTTAAGCGTGTAGATGAAGGTTAAGAGCGATGTAAATTCTGAACACCTACGGAAGAAGAAGGCTAGGAGGAAAATGGATTCAAGTGTGGAAGAAAAGGTATCAGAATAGTATTCTGTGTGGAGTGTCTGTAGACAGCATAGTAAAATGTCTGACATGATTGGTGAGCATTGGGGTGGAAGGCGAGGTTCTGCTTTTTGAATTCCTTTGAAGGGAAGAGAAATCTGGGAGTGGTTTGAGGAGGAATGAGGTGAACCGGTTATTAATTTTGTGGAAAAATGTAATGCCGCCATATACTCTTGAGGTTGAGAAACGGACAAAGTAATGAGAGTTGGCTAATGTCAGGAAGGCCACAGTTATGGAAAACTATGTTGTACCTGGTGTGGAAATTTTGAAATAATTTCCAGCCTGACTGATAGATAGAAAGAAATTGTGGCGAGATAGCTGACAGCATGGTATTCTGGGCTTGCAGATCTAATTGCTTCAGATGAACCCCCAATGAATACATGTCAAAAATCAGGCAATATCAGACTTGGAGAGCCAAGCACCACGTTCTACAGGCTTGATCAAGGCAATAGCATAGTCCAATGTAGCGTAGGAAAGTGAAAAGTCAGAACTAGGTATAAGGCTCTTTACGGAGGGTTCCGCAGAACCATGAGGAGCAGAGAGGTCGATGATAAGACGCTTCTTTCCTTAATACTTGTGAGTGGCGATACCGATGGGGTTGATCCTGTATGAAAAGAAAGGAGGAGACATGAAGGGGCAGATCATGAAACCACTTGTTACTTCCTTCACCATGAGTGGAGTGACGACGTTAGGCTCGGACCAAACCGAGAGAAGGTTGTGGCATAAAGGGAAAGAATTGGGCAGAGTGACAAGACTTGGGAGAAAAAACAAAAAGGAGGCCATGATTAGAGGAGGGTGGAGGGGTGGCGATTTCGTGTCCTTAAAACCCCCCTTTTTGTTAATTTGAATAGACATTGAAGCTCAGGGTTGTAACCCATTTTGTGTTTGCCTGTGCTAATCTTGTAAAGGCCTTTCTCTACTGAGAGGTCTGTTGGAGAGTAACCTTGCCATTTTTTCCCTGCTTGCATTCACTTAATATCATCCTCTTAAGAACGAGGTTAAACGGAAGCAAACGGAGTAGTTACTCAAAGCTTCATTAAATACTGCACCCTTGGCATGTGAAGCATACTGAAATGTTGTAAGAAACATGCTAAGCTGTGTTTGTGTATCTCATGGCTCCTATGAAATTTCAGTTTGTTTTACACTTACTGGGGGCACTCTGGAAGTTGGCGAGGAGTAGAGGAGGTTATTTTTAACCACTAAATGTGGGTCAGAGAGAGGCCCAGGATCGTGGGAGACTCCATCCAGGACTGCTACGTTCTCCCAGGCCTGCCTCAACTGGCCATTCTCTCTCTGCTCCTTTGCAAAGCCACCCTCTGCTCAAATCAGTTGAAACAAAGAAGAGAGAGGATTATTCGCATCCTGGTTCTCAGCTTCACCGCTGTCTTCCCTGCTGTCCCCATTTTGAACAGCTGTACCTGTTTTGACTGGTGGTGGCCCCGGCTGAACCCAGGAAAGGCCCACCCACAAGCAGGGGCATGAGGAGGTTCGGGATGAGGCCCACGGTGAGGTACTATTGGTCTTCCTCCTTTGAGATCCGTATCCGTGCGGTGCGGAAATATCACAGCGCAGACTGCGCGCCCATCGACTCAAAGCAGGCAGTGGGTGCCTTTGGCAAGGGAGCCCACATGTACTGCACAACCAGCAAGCCAGGCCTTTGCGGGTCGTGCAGGGGGCCTGGGGTCGGGCTCTGTTGGCATGAGTTCCTCAAGGGGGCTGGATGGAACAGGAAAACGTGAGGGCCCACACCAAGCTGAGCATGTGCTCAGCCTTCTCTGTGGCCTCCACCATGGCCCGAGGGTTCTTTGACTCCTGCATGGTGACTGCTGTTCAGGTTTCTGCTGGCATGGTCCATAGTTTAGGGCTGGAGGCAGCCAGGCAGAATGCGAGCAGGTCTTCCGTGAGGGTGCGGATGCCCCTTGCAAGCTGATGGGTGGCAGCCTGTTGTTGGAGGCTGGCCTTCAGGAGATGTTGGATATCTTGGTCCATCTATTCACCTCATGCAAAAGGCTGGGGCCAGGGAGGGCATAAAAACAGCCATCACCCTCTGGACATAAAAATCATAGAAAAATATGGTTGGGGTCCCTCAGGCTGCACTTCGCTCTGGGCTTCCAGGCCCTTTCCGTGATTCCTGAGGCAGTCCCGCGCTGAGCGCCGAGAGACGGAGTCCTGGCGGCATGCTCTGTGCTGTGGCTCAGGGGGTTCCCAGCGTTCGGCTTAGTCAGCTGTCGGGAAGGAGAAGGCACACAGAGCAGAGCAGTTAGCACACGTGAAGTTTTGTTCAGAGCTACTCACCCGACTGAGGTTTTGGGAGCTCTTTTAATAGCATTGCCTCAGCCCAGGTGAGAGGCAGCAGTTGCGCCCATTATTGGATGGCAGGCATGTGTGGTTTCTTGCCCACCCCCTGGGCCAGTTGGTTGCTGACTGTCCAAAACAGTGGGTGTGGTTTCAGCTGTCGGGAGGGATAAGATGAGACTATACATAATACAATATATAATTACTGTATGTAATGAAATTCTAAAATGGTGTAACTCAAAAAGTAGTAATACTTGCCAAAAAAATACTTGTCTAAAACTAATAATACATGTCACATTTATCACAGGACTTTTATCAATTCAGAATCTGCTCTGAATATTTGAAGAGCCAAAACTAATTTAGCACACTTCCTAAACCATGGGTAAAACAACACTGTGTTGGCCCTCTCGGCGGCAGCGGCAGGAGAGGATGCTGTGGCGGCCCTGTTGGTGGCAGCAGGCTGACTCAGCCTTCTCAGCTGCAGTGTAAAAAGAAACCTAGGTCTGACTGAAGGGCCCGAACGCGGGGAATTGGCTCTGCGGTGGTGTGGATGAACCAGCGGTGTGGGCCCTGGGTGGAGGCACTCTTGGGGGCAGTGGTGCTCGCTGCATCGGAGTGGACAGTGAGGGAAGCCTTTTTACAAACAGGATACACACTCAATAAGCGACACCTGGTGAACATAACACGACACAGGTGGAGGGTGGAGACATGGACCACGTGGGAAAACATAAACAAAGACCACGAGGGATGGAGGGAAGGGCAGACTCTGTAAACCATAAATAAAACAAAGTGTAAGCAACTTGATTCATTGTAAAATTAGGATCAGCAGGATTTTTCCTTAGAAGATCAGCCAAAGATCAGATCTAATCCAAGACGAGGAAGAAACCTTCAGGACACATTACTAAACTTGTGACACTTCTATTGAAATAGTTAACTGGTCAACTATAATAGCACAATATACTTCCATCACATAAAATGATAATGCATGTTGTGCTTACAGGGTGACTTTATTGTGGAAAAATGGATTAGAATGAGAAAAATCACAGCAATTAGAGAAACATTATATACAGATATGATAAGAAACTTTAATATTAACATAAAACATTGATTAAAATCAAAACTGTGTGTTGTAACAGACCCAAAGTGTCCTTTGTCATAGTTATACCAGATGAATTGACCAATGAGTGCAGTTGCATGTATGGTGGCAACCATGTATGTGGGCTGGCATATGGGGGCATTGGGTTAATGCACCCCTGTCTCAGGTTTCTGCTCTGGGAACATGGGTGGAGGAAATGCATACTGGCACTCAAAAGGAGACATATCCAAGGAAGAGTGCCATAAAGAGTCATGGGCCAACTCGAAATCTTGGTTCACCATCTCAGTCTGCCCATCAGACTGAGGGTGGAAACTCAAGGACAGGCTCACTGAAGCTGGCGACCTGAGGGCCATAGTCAGACACTATGTCTGTGGGAAACCCATGGACCTTCACAACATGTTGCAGGAATTTAGGCATTGCAATAAATTTGGAGGGCTTAGAGAACCGGTCGACAGCCACCACATCGTCATGCTACCTTGGGCAACCCGGTGATGAAGTCCAAGAAAACATGTGGCCACGGCCAAGATGGTATTGAAAGGGTATGGAAAAGTCCTGGCGGTTGTTTTGGGCGCAAGTTTGGCAGGCCACTACATAAGCTCAAGCTCCTTAAGGTCTTTATCCATTGCCGGCCACCAGTAATGCCTCCTTAATAGTTTCAGGGTATGGATGGTCCCTGGGTGGCATGTGATAGGGTGGCATGTTCACACTGCAAGACCTGGACCCTGACTAAAGATAGGCCATACTGCCTACCCTGGGCACACCTCCTACCCCCAAAGATTCGGGTCTGTCCCAAGTGCCTCCTGGACGGCAGTTTCCACACCCCAACGGGAAACAATATGATCTCTTAGAACGAGGGGTTCTGAAGGTGTCAGGAGGAGGATCTACCAACTGCTAGAAGAGAGCTTTAGGCTAGGTGTTCTTCAACCCTGGCCAATAAGACTGGACAAAGTCAAAGCAGCTGAAGAACAATGCCCACCTGGTTTAACGGTGCCCTGTTGAATGTAGGCCAAGTTTTTGTGGTCTGTCCAAATGAGAAATTTGTTTCGCTCCCTCCAGCCAGTGTCTCCATTCCTTATTCATGGTCCCCAGCGCTATAGTTCCACTCAGCAGAGGTGAGGCAGTGGGAGCAGAAGGTGCATGGGTGGAGTTTGTGATCTGTCACAGAGCGTTGCAACAAAACTGCCCCCTCTGGGTTCCTTTTGAACCACCCCTGGACCTTCATTCGAAGTGCAGTTAAAGGTGCTCCCTGGCGAACACTGATAAGATTATAGGCATTGCACAAGTCTAGTTTAGTAAAAATACGAGGCTTGCTGCAGTGCCTCAAGAGCATAGGTCATCATCCTTCTTCCCCACAAAGAAAAAACCTGCATGTAAATAGTCAGATGAAAGCTATCGTGCAGTCATAGGACCTGTGTGGGGGAAGGACCTTGGCTAGGGTCTTACTAAGGACGACTGATAGGTCATTGTAGTCAACAGTCACTTGCGATAAGGTCAACAATATGTCAGGTTGTTGACATTACCAGATGTCTCAAATCTTGGGCGAATGCAGGTCTCCCTGCATTGTGCCCCCCAACCTACCACTGACTGGGTCGGCCAATCTAGCTGTCAATTGTGACACAGCAGCCAGGGGAACCCTTATCCTAGCTGCAGTTTCAGGGCCCTTGGTGTAATCAATAAAGTTCTTGGCTCCCTGGAGTCAACAAAGATCTGGACTCTTTTTTTCCAATCCCTTCCCTCAAGAGCAGGTGCCTGTTAAGAACAGGCCAGATGTTCTGACTGACTACTTTAGGATTGTTAACGGTCTCCCTTCTAGTAGCAACCCCCTACATTTACCTGTAGCTCTGGGCCATCTGACTGGAAGTGACATGCCTGCCCACAGTAGAGGCACCTCCCCTCCTGCATGCGCATGATAGGAGAGCCTAGCACGCACCAACTGCATGGGCTCTTCTGTGGACTCATGTGGAAGAGGAGGGAGCCTGACTACCCATGGCACCAGGTATTATAAACCAAAAAGGTTATACGTGAAACTGGAATGTCAGCGGCCGTGGTCTAATCGCAGTGCCACTAAAGCCAGCAAACAAAAGATGAGAATGAGAACTGAAAAAGGAGAGAAGAGAGGGGGCTCACAGCTTCAAGAATGATCCCTTTGTAATCAAATTATAGCTAATTTTATGACATGCCTGCTGAAGAAACAATTCTTGTCTAAAACGTCACATTTATCACAGAACCTTTATCAATTGAGAATCTACTCTAAATATTTGAAGAGTGAAAACTAATTTAACACACTTTCTAAACCACGGGTAAAACAAAGCATAAATAACCGGATTGATGGTAGAGTTTAAGTAAACAAGGATCAGCACTTTTTGAAATGAGTCTACTTCGATTTCAACAACACTGCCTAATAAACTGTAAATAAAATATGGAAACAAGCATGCCAAAAACACAGACACAACAATTCCGAGCACTTTTGCTGCTTTCCTCTCAGATTTCATAGAGTGTGTTATATTCTTTGATGTGTGATTTCTAGCTTGAGCGTTAAGGTCTCTGATAGCAGTGGCATGTTTTTTGGCAATAATAAAAACAAGAGCATAGAGTATTATTATAACAGCACATGGCAAAATAAATATAAGCAGAAGATCAACCAAAGACCAGACTTCGTCCAAGACAAAGAAGCAGTCTCCAGGACATGTTATCAAATTTCTCAAGTTTCCATTAAAGTACTGAAGTGCTACATTATATAATAGCAATACAAACCAGTCACACAAAACCACAATGTACATTGTGCTCACAGAGATGACTTTAGCATAAAGAAATGGATTAGAGAGAGCAAAATACCTATCAACTGCTATTAGAGCAATGTTATATATAGATGTGCTTGTAAGAAAATAAGAGGTTAACATAAAACCTATACAGAAACCTTGATTAAAAATCCAACATGATTCAATCACCCATATTAAAGCTATAGGGATCACAAGAACTCCTACTAGAAAGTCTGACACAGCCAGAGAGAGAATGAGCATGTTAGTTGGTGTATGGAGCTGCTTGAAGTGACAAACAGCAATAATGATGAGCAGGTTTCCACACACTGTCAGCAGAACTACAGCGAATGCAGACACATACAGTAACACATATACTGTAGATACAGATCTCTCTGGACAGGAAAACTGCACACAGCGATCAGTTTGGTTAACCTCCATAAGATTCATGGATCCAGCATATCAAAGAAATAATTCCAGTCATCTGAGAGGCTGCAATATCAGGACTAAGTTAATGATGCCTATTTTCTTGACCAGTTGAAATATAGAATGAGCAGCAGGGAGCTCTGATACTTATATGGTTTAAAAACTGTGCACACCCACCCATTTAAATAATATTTCCATGCATATGATGTCATGAATTCAGAGTAATACTCGATGGTAAGTAAGATTACAGGACAGCTTTTAACATGTTTCGTCAGACCAAAACTACAGGAAAGAGTAGTAATAATTATCAGTTGTTAGAAGCTGGCAAGTAACTTTTTATTAGTTTCATTAGCTTTATTTCTGTTCTGTATGTTTTTTTTGGCCACTGACCATTGATAGTCTGTCGTGCGTGTTTGGATTCCTTGAGTCCTTGAGTTCTTGAATTTTACAAAGACAACACATTGGTTTGTGGTAAATTGTAAGAAAACAGTCATTAAAATGTGAAAAGAAGAAATCTTTTGGAGGAATCAAAGTCAATGGAGCAGTGTTGAGAGAATGTGAGAATGTATTGGTCATATTTTGGTCATCGCTGCCATGCGTCACTGCTTATTTGCATAAATTTAACCAGAGCTCAATAGGTTACTTCCAAATGACATCATATGACTGGATTGCTATAGTGAGAACTGCAAATGGCGAGCAGGAAGTAATTTTCCACATAGGGAAATACACAAAATATCTGTGGTGTATGTGTTTACAGTTGCTTAAAATCCGTTTTACTGAGAAAAAATGGGGAGCTTTTGTCAACTACCAAAAGTTGTTGCTCAGGAGGAAAAGAAAGGCAAGAAATTGACTGAAAAAAAGACAGTACAAATGGTTTTCGAACCTTTGTCTGACGTCAGGATATTGTCACGCCTGCTAGTCCAGGTGGTCTTTGTTTACCTTTTGTCATGTGTTCCATGCCTCCACCCTCCACCTGTGTCGCGTTATGTTCACCACCTGTTTCCGTTTCCCCTCTCATTATCATCTGTATTTAGATTTCCTGTTTGCCCCATGCCCTTGTCCGACATTGTGGTTGTTAACGTTGTGGTGTTTAGTCTTCTGTGTGTCACTTTGTGTTCTTCTTGTTATTCCTCATCATGGACTTTATTAAACCCCGTAAACCTCATCTGCGCGTGCGTCTGCCTCTCCTATCTCCTCCAGCGTTACAGATATCACCAGTGCACAGCAACAGCACCAACTGTTCCCAATACAATACTCACTCCTAACTGCTAACAAACAAGCTGTATTTCAGTACTTTTATTTTGTTTGTCTGAGCAGAAGGATGGGTGGAGAAGAAGATAATTATTACATCTTCTGCTTGATAGCAGCTGATTTTTCAGTTTAGTTACAAATTGCTCTTCAAAACATTAGGCTCATGTCTAACATATGAATATGATATCTCCATCTTGTCAGTTCTGCTTTTCACTTACTGCCCTACATCTGAATTTCAAATGTTGTCAGAAAGACATAACCTTCTTCCTAAACTCCATTAGTACTGATACACGTGGCAGATGATGTGGGATAACCACACTATATTTTACAGTTTCATGTTATATAAAATCATGTAAATAGCTTCTCAGCTCACCTGGTACGCCAACAATTTCTGAAACCTTATTCCAACTTTTTAAACTTTTTTGCAAAAGAAACAAATCTTCAGTAGGAACCACAGTCAGTGAAGCTGTGAACCACAGCCACATATTACTGCTTATTTGCATAAAGTTAAGAAAAGCTCAACTTAATCACATTACTGAATATGCCCATTTTGCTTTGCTTACAGTTGAGTCACTGGCTCTCAATGAAAATGAAAGACTTCTGGTCACTGTGTTGCTTTGGTTGGTTCTGGGGTGCAAGAATGGTTAGACAAAACTTGAAGAGTTTCTTCTAACATTTCTCTGCTCAGTGTGTGTATAAGATTGTTTTACCTTGTAAATCTTTCAAAATGTTCTACTGGGGGAACGTACTACAGGACCCTTCTAGTTCTGGCAGACTTACTCTGGAAACAAAATGTTCTCACGTGTTCTCACTGGAAACACAATGTTCTCACGTGTTTGCGTTGCTTTTTGTTTGTTTCTTTATGTATTTTATAGAACTAATCATTCAGATAATATTCTAGTAATTATAATAATTTATCAGGCAAGCCTACTCACCATAGTTAACTACAAAGTGCTTATACACATGGAAAGCTAAAAGTCCTACTGCTGAACCTCAGTTTGAGACTTTTTGTTCTATGCTGCTATGCTTTTGCCATAATGTCAGTTGCTCCCTGAATTTATTTAAATGACATGGTGCCATAGGGTGTCAGGAAGTGCTTCAAACAAAAGGTATGGAGTCAAGTGAAAGTTTAATATAAAATTCGGAGTAGGACACAACAACAAGTTGAGGTCAAAAAGCCAGAAAAGCAGGTCAAAACAAGCAAACAAATCCAAAGGGGTAAATCCACAAGAATAGTCAAGAATAAACAATGCAAAAGAGCCAAGCAGCAGAAAAATAAATCAGAAATATAAATGCTTAGATTTGTAGGAAAACCAAAGAAGACTTTGCAAAGAACATGTGCAAACACAGGGCATATATACACAAGAGGGCTGAGTAAAAAAGGTCATAGGTCAAGAGACCATCTAAAATTCTGGAGACAACAAGCTTCAGTGGCGGAAAGAGGAATGGTCTCCCACTGAGGGGCAGCTCTTGACGCCAAACATGTTCTACGATGTGGTCAACCTCTAGGCCTGGGAGCAGAACAGTCCGGATGATCCCTGTGAAAATCCGCAATCAGACATGTCCTCTGCGGGTACCCAGGATCGTTCCTCCGGATCGTACCCCTCCCAGTCCACCAGGTATTGAAGCTGACCACCACGCCTTCTGGAACGCAACAAAGTATTAATCGCATAAGCTGGAGAACCATCAACCTCAAACGGGGAACGCGGTTTCCGCCACTTCAGATAAAGCCTGGGGGGAGGAATGAACAGGTTTAAGTAAAGATACATGAAAAGTAGGAGCTATTCGATAAGATGTGGGTAACTCTAATTTATAAGAAACTGGAGTGATCTGACGAAGGATCTTGAATGTTCCAATGAATCTGGGTGTAAGTTTCTTACATGGGAGTTTTAACTTTAACTTTGTGCATAACCAAACCTTTTGCCCTGGTCGAAAACATTTTGATGGTCATCTGTGTCTATCCGCATTTATCTTTTATTTGTGTACAGCTATTTGTCATCTAACATAGGCCTCATTCCAGGTCTGACCATTCCGCCTCATCAATTCATCCACCGAAGGCACCTAAGATGGTTCTTCTGACCATGGAAACAGAGGGGGTTGAAATCCTAAAACACACTGAAAGGGTGTGATACCTGTAGAGAAGTGAAGTAATGAATTTTGTGAGTATGGCCCATATTATGTATTAAGACCAACCATGCTGTGACATGCTGCGACCTCCAGTGGCAGGAAGGGGAATGGTCTGCGGCAGATGTGACATAGGGATTACTGGGAAGCCATGAAAATGACAATGTGCAGGCTAAATTGAACCAGAACTTTCAGCTGTACCTCAACTGAAATGTGTCTTCTCCCCATACATAGAGTAGCAAAGAAGTCAACGCTGTAAATTTATCTGAGATTTGAATTAGATTTTTATAAAAAGGTGGATCGCTAAATCTAATCACAAGGGGTCAAGTCACTAGGTGTATTGAGTCAAATCATTAATCAAATTTATTTTAATGGAAGGTAAAAATGTTACAAGTAGGTTTAAAGGTTCTTTTTGTGATATTACTGTAAGGGACACTGTTTATTTTGTGCTTTTTAATAACGTAGCACTAAGTGGTGTGTGTGTGTGTATGTGCCAGAGAAGATTTTTTTTGTTCATACAAATATTCATAAAATATTGCTTTCCAGTGTACTCCACTAAATTATTTAAAGCCTATGTGATAGATAAGTATGAATAACTTTTGTACTTTTTATATTGTGTTTCAACACCACTATATTTTTGAGGAGCAGTTATTGGATTATTAAAATGTCTAAAATACAATTACTGAAACACAATATAATGCACAGTATATAATATAGATTTATGTATGTGTATCTAGTCACTGTTGGAACCAAACCTAGTATCTCCAGAAATTGAAGCAAATGGAGCAAGAACAGCCCATTTTAGCATAAGAACTTTTATGAAAGAGCAATATGCAGAGAGAGGCTGTATCATTAAGTAAACATCCTCATATATTCATCAGTAGTGTATGTCCGTTGGAAGGATTCACGCTTACAGTTGTGTGTTAATTGTGTGTTAAACCAAAAGACACACTTTGCCCTGTATTCAGGACTTACCAGCAGGCCAGCTCCACGCCAGCCCCCTGCCGCATAGAGTCTGGGAACGGCAACACCAAAGGCCAAGCAGGCCCTCACAGCCACCCCAGCCGATTTTCACCTCCTTCAACCGATTATCGGTCCTCAGCTCACCACGCACACCAGCACATCGGACCTCGGCTCCCGCCACAGGTATTTGTCATTGTCATTCCAGTGTACTCCACTAAATTATTTAAAGCCTATGTGATAGATAAGTATGAATAACATTTGTACTTTTTATATTGTGTTTCAACACCACTATATTTTTGAGGAGCAGTTATTAGATTATTAAAATGTCTAAAATACAATTACTGAAACATAATATAATGCACAGTATATAATATAGATTTATGTATGTGTATCTAATCACTGTTGGAACCAAACCTTGTATCTCCAAAATTATTACTTTACAGGAGAAGGAAAAAACCTTTACTTTGGGAGTTAAAGAAATTTGACTTTTCTTTTTATAAAAAGCCTCAGCCATTACATACGTAACTCTGTGTGTTACTTTCTGACCAAAGTCATAGATAAAGGTTGATTAACTCACACATAGTGTAATCCATTATAGAACATTTATTAATGCAGAATCTTTTTTAAATATTTGAAGGGTTAAAAATAATTTAGCACTTTTTCTAAACCATGGATAAAACAAAGCATAAATAACTGGATTAATGGTAGAGTTTAAATAAACAAGCACCAGCACTTTTTGAAATGATTCTACTTCAACTTCAATGACTTTTCCTAATAAGCTGTAAATAAAATATGGAAACAAGCATGCCAAAAACACAGACACCACAATTCCAAGTACCTTTGCTGCTTTCCTCTCAGATTTCATAGAGTGTGTCATATTCTTTGAAGTCTGCATTCTAGAATGAACATTAAGGTCTCTGATAGCAGTGGCATGTTTTTTTGCTATAACAAAAACTAGAATGTACAGTATTATTATAACAGCACATGGCAAAACAAATATAAACAGAAGATCAACCAAAGACCAGACTTCATCCAAGGCCAAAAAGCAGTCTCCAGGACACATTACTAAACTTGTGAAGTTTCTATTGAAATAGTGAACTGCTAGATTATACATGAACAATATACTCCAGTCACATAAAACCACAAGGCACAATGTGCTCACAGAGACGGCTTTAGTGTAGAGAAATGGATTAGAGAGAGCAAAATACCGATCAACAGCAATTAGAGCAACATTATATATAGATGTGCTTGTAAGAAAATATGAAGTTAACATAAAACTTATACAGAAACCTCGATTAAATATCCAACATGATTCAATCATCCAAATTAATGCTATAGGTATCACAAGAACTCCAACCAGAAAGTCTGACACAGCCAGAAAGAGAACAAGCATGTTAGTTGTTGTGTGAAGTTGCTTGAAATGACAAACAGAGATGATGACAAGCAGGTTTCCACACACTGTTAGTAGAGCTACAGCAACTGCAAACACATACAGCAACACATAGACACTAGATAACGTTCTCTCTTGACAGTAAAACTGCAGGCAGTGATCAGTTTGGTTAACCTCTGTGTGATTCATGGATCCAGCAGTTAAAGTGCATTAGGAGAAATAATTCAAATCATTGAATCTCATGAGAGGTTCTGCAATAGTCCATCTCTATGAAATTATGGGAGGAATGCACCACAGCTCTGATATTTATCTGGTTGAGGACCTGCCTGTTTCAATTTGCTTATTCAATAATGGGTGGAGCATGGGAAAGAACTGTCAGTATCCTCTAATGAAAGATTTGGTTGCCTTGGAGCACATGTTTACAAATGAAACAAATACATTTATAGCAATTTAATTTGAAATATCACAAACATTTTGTAACGTGTCACCCAGGGATTATGGTTGCTGGCAGTTGTTCTCGAAAGGATGATTCCCACTGACAAGGAAAAGGCTTCCAATCCCACCAACAGCAGAGCACACAGGTCAACACAGACCAGTATAACAACTCTACCACAGACTCACCTGCTGATAGAAGACGGCAGCCCCCTGTAGACCTGTTGCACGTGGAGGAAGAAGAGCAGACAGTGGTCAGAAAAATGTTGCATCCTGATGTGTTCCTCAGGGACAACTGTGATATTGGGTCTGTTCCATCATTTAAAAGTAAAATTTCTTCTCTGTGCAAGAAAGTTAAAATGCTGAAAGCCATTGTGTGGCAAGGTGAAGCAGTATGTAGAAAGAGCAATATGCAGAGAGAGGCTGTATCATTAAGTAAGCATCCTCATATATTCATCAGTAGTGTATGTCCGTTGGAAGGATTCACGCTTACAGTTGTGTGTTAATTGTGTGTTAAACCAAAAGACACACTTTGCCCTGTATTCAGGACTTACCAGCAGGCCAGCTCCACGCCAGCCCCCCGCCGCATGGAGTCTGGAAACGTCAACACCAAAGGCCAAGCAGGCCCTCACAGCCACCCCAGCCGATTTTCACCTCCTTCAACCGATTATCGGTCCTCAGCTCACCACGCACACCAGCACATCGGACCTCGGCTCCCGCCACAGGTATTTGTCATTGGTAGTTCTATAGTCCACCACGTTAAATTACCCCGTGCCAGTGTGTCGTGTTTTCCAGGAGCTCGTGTCCTAGACATCGCTAGGCATCTACTCTCGGCCCTCAGACGCGGCTACATGTAGGAGGGATGGCCTGCACCCCAGTTATCGTCGAGCGTTTGTCCTCTCACGGAACATCTAGAGAGCTGTCCGCTGACTGCAAAATGGAGGCCACGTAAGTTGTGACGACAAACGTCATTACCTAGATACAGTTATACAGAGACTGTAACTATTGCAGACAGAGAGTCATTACCTAGATACAGATATATCGAGACTGTAACCATTGCCGACAAAGAGTCATACCTAGATACTGATATATCGAGACTGTGTCATTGCCCTGAATTAAATGCAGGCTCAGAAATTCTCAAACAGCTTGCCCAGATAACCCAATTAATATAAAAATATCAGACCAGTGTTTAGCTGCAGCATCTCTGAACTAAAGTTTGGTTTGTTTAATATAAGATCACTTAACTCTAAGGCTCTCATTGTAAATGATACAATAATGTATCATAAAATTGATGTATTATGTCTAACAGAAACATGGGTTGAACCTGAATATTTGGCATTAAACAAATGCCCGCAAACAAATGCCCTTTGAAATACCCTTCAAAACCGACTAACAGAACAGCATCTAAAAACAAAACCAGGGAATCAGAAGACTCGGCCACTTCACCATAAAAGAAAGAGATACCGTTTTAGTGGTTTTGGAGACGAGGCTACAAGCGAAGATCCGTGCTTAGCATGTGGAGTGCTTACAGGATCAGCACCATGCACAGCAGACAAGGTTGAGCTTATAAGGACCCTAGGACACAAGGCAGAGAAGTGGCCATAAGAACTACAAGCAGCACACAAGGCAGATTTAGCTGAAATTGACTTATGAAACAGCGTACCTCCATATCGCTGACTAAAGTCAGACAGCATGGCCAAGTCCAGTTCCTCCATCTGTTCTGGGTAGATCTGACACAAGACATCACTGTAAATGCCAAAAGGGACAATCCCCAAAGAAGAGATTGTGCTGCAGCCGAGGATTGGAGATCTTAAGAAAGACCAAAATGTCACAGCAATCCACCATTTGATGGCTGATATCTGGAGAAGGGAGTAGCAGGATGCCAAATTAACATTCTTACCCTGTAGAATGTCGGACCTCAGACGAGGAAAGAGAGTCGCTGCAGCAGGAGGAACAAAAGGCATACCCAGGGTTTGCGCAGGCATGAGCAGGCAGAGCAGAAACAGCTGAGGTGTGTAGGAGTAGAGCAGCAGAGGGCAAAGCAGACATGACATCAGCGGTAAAGGGGCCAGGGTTGACGAAAACCAGCAGCAAATTTGAGCTGGGGTTGGAGCCAGATGACTTTTCAATAGCAACCAGACTGGATTCAAGACTCTTGACATAGTCTGCAAGATGCTGAAAGACCTGAACGACTGGAGATTCGGGGCAGCAGGATCTTCAGAGGCTGAAAGCAGTGAGCTTGGATCATTGTGGGAAGGCCAACTTCGCAGAACGCTTCTTCCTGGCCTTTGTGGGCTGAGCAGACAGTGTGGAAATAGACAGGGCCTGAAGGCTTGCAGAAGGAACAGGGGAATTGTCCAAAGTATTAGCGGTGAAAGAAATTATGCTCCAATTTGCCGAACTGAGGTGGTCAACTACCTCCATTGTTGGTATGACCCTTTGATTGCTGACCATAAGGTCACACCATAACCCTCCAGAGTGGCAACCATCAAGGAGTGTTGATGTTTGCCCATCCTTGCAGGGAGTCGGCACCACTCCTAAGGTAATAAGGTAATATTATCACCTTCTAAAGTGAAGACCATCAACCCCATAAGGTTGACATGCAAATGCCGTCCTCTTCCTCTCTTCCATCCTTCTCCCACAATTTTCAATATGTATAAGGTCCTCCCAAAATATTCCTAAACAGACTGATTGTGATTGACTGAGCTGTACACACAGCTGTTTCTGTGTGTGTGTGTGTCCAGTCTCCTGACTCCTGAATCCTAAAGGTCGAATTTCTAACAGCGGCCAGCAGAAGGAGGTGTTCCCATGACAAAACCGCTGGCGACCGGAATCTTGCATTCACCTAAAAGTCCCAATATCGCCTTGGAAGGCCAAGAATACCAGGAGGGCTCGCATGCATGGATACAAGTACTGTGACGAACAGAGGCCGGCTAAGGTGGAGCAACAAGATCATTGTCTAAATCAAAAATGGGAATATCAGCAATATCGCTTAGAGACATTGGCTATCGATATCAAATGACAGCACGTTGAAACATCAGCACCTGAAAGCAGCAGTGTGGGAACATAAGTTGAATCTTTGAATCTGAAGACAGGTGGGGACAGCGACTGGTTAGAATAATGAATGAAAGAGTGATGCAGCATTGGAGTCTCCCTGGAAGAACTTGTGCTAAAGCTTTCATTTTTTTTCATGTTTCTCTCCTCAAATCTGTTGTCCAGGTGGATGAGGCCACACATAACAAGACTCCTTTGGACGTGGAGGGTGCCCCAGTCTATGTTGTTTGGCAGGTGCTGGATTTTGATCTTTTGTCTAAACCTTTTTAAGCCTGTTTTTGCTTTATGATTTAGGATGACCTTTTTGCTATTAAAGTTTTGATTTCATTAATCATATGTCTAGAATAGACCTGTGACAGGAAACTTTGTAAGCCCATGCATCCTAAACTTTTCAAAGCAAGGGAACAGCCAGAGACTAGTCAAGTCAAGAGGCTTTTATTGTCACTCCACCTATGTACAAGTACAAATTACATTACTCCAGGAACATGGTGCAACATGGAACAATGACACAGCAAAAAAGTGTTTGGAACAAACAGCTGAACAGGCCATGATGCACTTCATGAAACAGGCTAAGCAGTAACCATATAGAATGATGGGGTAGACAGGAACAGATTCAGACAAAATTACAGGCTCTCACCTTAGCACAGCAGCCAGCCCTTGCAGCAGCACCTCTCACTTTTCCTGAACCTTTCTCTCAGCCAGCCCTGGGTGGCCATGGGACAAAGTACTAGGTTCACCCTACTCTAAAAGGATGGCATTGCTGGAGCTTTGCTGGGGCTTACTAATTCAGTGCATTCTGGCCTTTGAACAGCAAACTGTCCAGTTACCTACTGGGCAGTGGGCCAAAGTTATCCGGGCATGCCCTCAGCTGGGCAACACCTGTTTGGGAAAATCAGAATGGTCCCCATGTGTACACTGACTAAGTACACCAGTTAATATGCGGGTTGTGGTTGTGGTGTACCAGCTAGGTACAAAACTGGGTGTAACCAAGAAGCCTGGGTAAGATACAGCTCTGTCTGTTCAGTGTATAGACAATGGGTTGTCCAGGAGTTTCACTGGTAACCTGAGCACAGAGGCCAGCGAGAACTCAATAAAACTGAGGCAAGTGCTCGACCGGTTAACAAGGAGACCAAACATGAAAACCAGAGAGCACTGCAGAAATGCTTTACATTTGTCACCATCGTACCTCTCTGGATGGATCTCCTGACTCCTTGACAGAAGAGTCAACTGCTGCAGTATTTGCTTATGGCAACTGGTGACCTATTACCACACCCTGGTGTTGCTGATATATAATATATGATAATATACAATATATCATATATATAATATATGATAATATTGATAATATATGTTATCTCTGCTGGGTCCATGGCTGGTTATAACTTTCTGTAATGGGATGAGGTGGATGGTGGGGGGCTGTGGGTGGACCCAAGTGCAGAGAATATTTATTTAATATTTTTAAAAATGAAAACAATGAATCAGTGGAAAAACCCCAAAAACACTGAGAGGTTTTGAAAAGAGGTGGAAAACCACTAGAAGAAGCGGTGGGAAGAAATGGTGGTAAGGACAAACAAAGGGGCTCCGAAAAGCAGTATTCTAAGTTTACAATGGAAAATAAAGTCAGTGAGCTAAACAATTCACAGTTCAGTTCACTCTGTTTTTTAAATATTGTTATGACAGGAAGCTTTCTTTCAGGTTTTCAATTTGTTTTCTTTTTATTATATTTATTTTCCTTTTTTATTATTATATTATTATTTTAATTTTTATCTATTTATTTATTTTCAATCTCTAGTTTTCTCAGTTTCAGTCTGTTATTTCTTGTGACTATGACAGTAATAAGCTGGGTGCATTGGTCCTCTATTTGTATTAGCACTTTGACACTATGCTGCTAGTGGTATGTTTATGTTGTGCTGTGTAAAAGGAAGGACTGTGCAATTCATGAGTATCAAACCGCTTCTATGAGTGTTGTGAATAACTAGCTCCAGGTTTTCTTCCATGCTGTATGTGAAATGCTTGTTATCAAATACATTGCTGCTACTGTGCTGCATTTAAGACGACTCCCAGTGTCCAGTCTCCCTCCTCTCTCCTTAGAAAATACAGGCAAACTACAGACAAAAAGATGTGTGTAGATAGTGATGTGCCTGTGACACTTGGGTTACACATATTTTTTACACACATAGTTTAAGTTGTAGGTTTGTGTTTTGCAACCAGGTAAGCTATATGATAGCAATTCGATGAGGTTGTTAACTAAGCTAGGAACAGAGGGGTTGTCATGCAAGCCAGTGGATATCATATTCCTGATATCCATCTTTAGGCCAGTATTAACATTACATAGCAGACAGTAATGTTAAGAGAATTAGAATGCTACTTTTCATATGCATTGTACAGGTTTTTATCAAGGTATAGTTTAATTTTAAGCATGAACTGAGAATTTATGCTTAGTAATTAAAAGGCAAACTTTGAAGTTCAAAGGATGATGTGTAGTGTTGTAGAAAAGGATACAGTCCACGGGTACAGTTTCTGGCCATAGACCTAATGTGCAATCACAATAAAATAAATGTTCACACATTTAAGTACTGTGTCATATTTCATTCATTAAAAAACATTCATCAGTGCAGAATCTGTGCAGAATATTTGAAGAGTTAAAGTAAGTTTAACACACTTCCTAAACCATGGATAAAACAGGGCATAAATAACTGGATTAATGGTGGAATTAAGATAAACCAGCATTAAGACTTTTTGAAATGATCCTACTTCAAGTTCTATTAAGTTAACTGATACGCTGTAAACAAAATATGGAAATAAACAAGCTAAAAACACAAAAACCAGAATCCCAAGTACTTTAGCTGCTTTTCTCTCTGATTTCATTGAGTCGGTTATATTCTTTTTCTGAGCATGAAAATTAAGGTCTTTGATAGCAGTCGCATGTTTCCTTGCAATAACAAAAACTAGGCCATACAATATGATAATCACAGAACAAGGGAAAAAGAATGTAATTAAAAGATCAACCAGAGACCACACCTCATCCAAGACCAAAAAGCCCTGGCCAGGACACAATTCCAGACTAGCGTAGAATCCATTGAAGTACTGAAGTGCTATATTGTAAAACAGCAATACAAACCAGTTGCATAAAACTATAATGCACATTGTGTTCACTGAGACTGTATTAGTATAGAGAAATGGCTCAGAAATAGCAAAATATCTATCAATAGAGATCAAAGCAACATTAAATATAGATATAGTTGTCAGAAACAAGGAGATTGATATGTAGCATAAGCAATAAACTACACTAAAAATCCAACATGATTCAATCATCCAGGTTAATGCTGTTGGCATCACAAAAACTCCAATCAGAAAGTCTGACACAGCCAGAGAGAGAATGAGCATGTTAGTTGGTGTGTGAAGCTGCTTAAAGTGATAAACAGAGATGACAATGAGCAGGTTTCCACACACTGTTAGCAGAACTACAGCAGCTGCTAACACATACAACAACACATATACTGCAGTAGATACAGATCTCTCTGGACAGGAATAAGGAGGACACACATCTGTTTGATTAACCTCAGTAAAATTCATGGATCCAATACCTAATAATATTTAAATCAAATCCTCTCCAACAGTGTCCACTTTCATGACTTAGAAAGTGAGGGTGGGCTGTCAGCAACTCTAAGATTTATATGGTTTGCATGCTCATGTCCCTGTGTAATAGTCTCATGTTTATGAATGACGCAGTGCAGTATGATAAAAAAAATGATGCAATTACTTTTCTCCTTATTATAAATCCTTAATTTATACATACATATTTCAGCACAGACTTACAGACTGTATTTACATTTTAAAAATCTAAAGTGCTCATAAGTTATGTCTGTTATTTCAGTTAAGATATATTAAGTTGGACAGATCTGTGCTTTGGCCTACCATCCACAAAAATTCAGTTTTTAAGTTTTTAACTCTAAGTTTTTAATACTGTAAAATACTCTCCAGAGGGCCATTTTTTAAAAGTGTGTTCCCTGTGCTATAATGTGTTTTTAAAAATGTTAACATCATTATAGGTGTTTAGTGTTTTGGGAGTGTTTCTCAAGGCCTGTGACTGACAGGGGCCAAAAACGTTTTGTCGCTTTTATAGACATACACGGTACAACTGGCAGTGAAATGCTTCATGCTTTATAGTGTATATACACAAGATTAAAAACACTACTGGTCAAACGTTTTAGAACACTACTGGTCAAATGTACTAAAACTTTTGACTGGTAGTGTACTAAAATGTTTGGCTGGTGGTGTACTAAAACGTTTGACTGGTAGTGTACTAAAATATTTGACTGGCAGTGTTCTAAAACGTTTAGCTGGTAGCGAGTTGTGGAGCCTACAGTACAGGGGAGGTCGGTCCGCGAGGTACCTGAGCAGGTAGGGGCAGTAGGAAGCTTACGGAGGGGGATGAGACGACACCCCTTGGAAAAACGGTCCACAACCACCATGATAGCTGTGCTGGGATGATCGGCTTTTCTTTGGCTGGAGGGATCTCGTCAAAAATACGTAAGAGTGCGTCTGCTTTGGAGTTACGTGATCCTGGTCGGTAGGTGAGGGAGAAATGGAAACGTAAAAAAGATTTTAGCCTTTTGGCAGCCCTAATGTACTCCAGATTCTTGTGATCTGTTAAAATAACAAAAGGGTGTTGAGCCCCCTTCAGCCAATATCTCCACTCCTCCAGTGCCGATTTCACAGCCAACAGTAGGTCCGCGAGCGGGGCTGCCACCGCACTGTAATTGCGGATGAAGCGGCGGTAGAAGTTTGCGAATCCCAAGATACTCTGTAGCCTCTTCACGGTGTTGGGAAGAGGCCACTCTGTAACGACCCAGACCTTCCCCATGTCCATCTGCACCCCTTCCGTGCTGATGACATACCCAAGAAAGGATATCTGAGACTGGTGGAATTCGCACTTCTCTAATTTAACAAACAGCTGTTGTGCATGCAGGCGTTCAAGGACACGCAGAACGGGCGTGACATGCTTCTCTGGATTCCTTGAGTATATAAGTATGTCATCAATATACACAATCACCCATCGATCGAGCATGCCTCTTAACACCTTGTTAATGAATGATTGGAACACAGAAGGGGCATTTACGAGGCCGTATGACATCATTAAGTACTCGTAGTGCCCACTAGTGGTTACGAATACGAATAAGGTTATAGGTATTATGGATGTCCACCACCACCTGCTGGGGGCATCCAGCTCAGGAGAATACCTTGGCCCCAAAGCCACCTTCGGCCGCTAGAGGGAGTCAAAGGGCAGCCTCTTAGCAATGAGGATGTCTCACTGTAAGTGCGTTGGGTGGGTAATTCCAGGCAGCACAACCTCTCTCGGAGTTCCCAGCAATCGGCTTAATCCTGTATTAGGTATATATATATATATATATATATATATATATATATATATATATATATATATATATATATATATCCTCTGGATTGGCTTTCCACACGTTTTAGGACAGTTTTTCGGCCCCAGGTTTATCCATTCTTCCCAGAAGTGCATTTGTGAGGTCAGACACTTGGCTCGCAGCTTGACAATGGTGGTAGAGCTGGAAGTGGCAATGCAATCATAGGTGTACAGTGAATACAGCAGTTGGCTCAGTACACAGCCCTTGGGTGCTCCAATGTCTTACAGTAAGTGTGTTGGGTGGGTAATTACAGGCAGCACAGCAGCTCTCGGAGAACGTCATTTTCCCACTGCCCGGATCTGGATGGGGGAGAGAAATGCCAATGGCCCCTCAGGGTGGGCCTCGTCCTGGACCACCCTGTGCCCCTGCTGGTGGGGTGGGACTTCCCTGGATTTAGCCAGAGTCCCCGCTAAGCCAAGGCATGATTGCAATGCCACAACCACAGGCCCCACCCAAAGACCGGGTCGGCACTGTTGGCTCATCCGGCAGAGGAAAGCAAAGAAGCGAGTGGCAACGGTGAGAACCTGGGTGCCACTAATCCTCTCTCCTCTCTGCTTCAACAGATACCAACACAGGGTGGATTTGCAAGTAAGCAGAAAAAGGACAAACAGTTGAATCGACCTAGAAGAACGTGATGGTCATAGAAGAGGTTACTCAGCAAGTAATTTGCTGTAAAAAGCAACCTTCTCTACCATGTGCAGCACCTTCTGGAAGGCCCTCAGAAAGCACTCTTTCTTCTCATGGTCATGCCCTGGCTCACCACCACTTGCTAGGGGCATCTAGCTCAGGAGAATACCTTGGCCTGTGGACTGCCATGATTCTACTGGCCCTCCAAACATGCCGAGGCCAAAAACTTCTGCTGCCCCTGCCCAAGGTGCCAGCTCATCTCCCAGAGGAATCCACCACCAGCATCTCTCATCCCGCTCCTCATCATTGGAGTTCCCTTTGAGAGGGTCGGAATGGACATTGTCAAACCACTACCAAAGTCTGGCCAGGGATATAAATACATCCTAGTGATGGTGGACTACTACCATCATTACTACAGGATTGGGAGGGGACTCCTGCGGCCCCAGGAGAAAAAGATAGAGGGAGTGGAGCATCGCTTGTTGTTCATCAGGCACAAACTGTAAGGTCTCAGCAGGTTGCTAAGCCACTTCTGGCCGCTAGAGGGAGCCAAAGGCCAAAGTGCAGCCTCTTAGGATGTCTCACAGTAAGTGCGTTGAGTGGGTAATTCCTGGCAATCGGCTCAATCGGTCCCGTATTAGGATTAATATATATATATATATATATATATATATATATATATATATATATATATATATATATATATATATATATATATATATATATATATCTCCTCTGGAAGGGCTTTCCACAAGTTTTAGGACCATTCTTTGGCCCTAGGTTTATCCATTCCATCCCAGAAGTGCATTGGTAAGGTCAGACACCTGGCTCGCAGCTTGACAATGGTGGTAGAGCTGGAAGTGGCTATGCAATCACAGGTGTACAGTGAATACAGCAGTTGGATCAGTACACAGCCCTTGGGTGCTCCAATGTTAGCAATTCTGTTATGTTCACATTAGAACATAGAACACATATTAGATGTTGAAAGTGGGACATTTTACCATTTCATGAAAATTATTCACTCATTTAGAACGTAACGGCAGCAAATCATCTCAAAAGTTGGGACATGAGCAACAAAAGTTGAAAAAGTAAAACGTACAATGTGGTTAGGTTGTGGTCTTGACCTTGGAGTGTTAAGGAGTTGCATTGCTTTCTGGGATTTGCAAATTCTACCGAAGATGGAAGTTCTGCACTCTAGCAGCTCATGCTTTATTTGTCCCATGTCCAAATCACCTAGGCAAGCCCCATCTGGCAAACTCATGCCATTGCCTATACCTTAAAGGGCATAGTCACATTCCTCCATTGACTATATCGCTGACCTACCCACGTCAGTGGATTTTTTTTTTAACCAAGCTAGTGGTGGTGGATCATTTTACTAAATTGTGTCGTTTTATTCCATTTGCAAGTCTCCCTAGTCCCTTCCAGGTAGCTAAAACTATTTTCAACCAGGTCTTTCACTTTTTTGGCATCCTGGAAGATATTGTCTCTAACAGAGGCCCCTAATTCACCTTTAGCGTTTGTAAGGCATTCATGGACCAGCTAGGGTTTATGGTCTCACTACAGGATATCACCCTCAGGCCAACTGGCCCCCTGCATATTTGGTGAGATCTCTTCTGGACTCTTCTGGGTCATTGTCATGTTGAAAGACCCAGCCATGACCCATCTTCAGTGCTCTAACTGAGGGAAGGAGGTTGTTCCCCAAAATCTCGCAATACATGGCCTTGGTCATTCTCTCCTTAATACAGTGCAGTTGTCCTGTCCCATGTGCAGAAAAACACCCCCTAAAGCATGATGCTTCCACCCCCATGCTTCAGAATAGGGATGGCGTTTTTGGGATGGTACTCATCATTCTTCGTCCTTGTAACGTAACTAGGGGTATTTATTTAATCCACCAATTAATTAATCGAATTAATTAATTTAGATGAATCAAATTTACCCTTATAAAATATTAAGTTTCTGAGGTTTAGGTTGGTTTGAGTTCAGGGATCCACACACTGGTAATAATATTGAAAACACACGAAGACTAGCTTATATAAAAAAGGCTTTATTAGATAAACACATCAAAAGGACATGTATATGTATTAAATAAAAAGAAAAAGAGATAAAAAGGGGTGAAAGAAAGAAACCTAGACTAAAAGAAAGCAGAACTTGCTATGCACTCGGACCGGACCATGACAGATGTTTGCGCATGCGTGTGCCTTACTGCATTTCCGTCTGAGGGAATCGGCGGCGGTCTCGTTGGTGTAGACATTAAAGGCATCTCTGCTAAACTGGGCGATGCGCTGGTTGCCTCGGTGACGGCGGGCCGGGTGGACCTCTACTGCGCATGGGCGGTTTGGTTGCTTCGCGCGAGTCATGTGGTTCGCGCACTTGGGCTGCAGGGCGACGCGGTGGTTGCCTCAGTGACTGCAGTTCCGCGACTGAAAAGCCCCGGATGAAGAGAGAAGTCTGCCTCTAAGGGCCGACGCCCTGGAACTCCTTGGAGTTACAACAGCTTGCCGTCTTTGTCCAGAGTCAAGGAGAAGAGAGCGAGAACGAAGAGAAGTTTCTCTCGTTTATAGAGTTCCTGAAGGGGGAGGGGTGACGTGGAGGGCCCCCTCTCATGCATATGCATCACTCGTGTTTAACACATACAGTCATTCGCGCCAAGCCGGGCGCATCACATCACACTATCCTGATTGGCTGAGGGCAAAGCAGGCATCTTTTGAACTTTGAATCTTACATACCAGAGGAGAATGCTGATTCAAACAGAATTAAGAAAAGAAAACAAAAGAGTAGATTAAAATGAAAATAAGCATAAATCTCCAATTAAATTCAAGTGTCCTGTGTTTATCTGAGCTGCTGTAAATGCTTTGGTAAACGTAAGGATTTAAGTAGATCTTTAAGGTTACTAAATAAACTTACGAAACTTTTAACACACCGCTAAATTCTACCACTTATAACCACAATCAAACTTGAATATGAGGTTATGAAAACATTCTTCAAAGGTTCATTTAGCATAAATCGAAGAATTTAGCTTGGATCAAACTCAGAGAATTTTGCTTGGAAAATCAAAGGTCTTGGGGAGAGAGAAGGAAATTAAAAGATACAGTATAGACATAAGGTGGACACATAACAACTTTACATATTTCACGGCCACAAATAGAGGAACATTTCTATGAAAAGTTAATTTGGCTTTTAAAGTCTGGTCTCTGCTAAACTGGTGTCAGCAGGATTTGTGGGGGTAGAGGGGTCATAAATAGTTTTAGCTCTGTCTTATCTGATTTTTAGGCAGGATGAGAGGGGGTAGTGTGTGTCTGTGTGAGAAGACTTCTTGTCTCTGGTCTATCCTAAAAGGGGATGGTGGAAATCGCTGGTTAACACAAAGTCTTAGAACAGACAAAATATGCTGTTCGCCAAATCAGAAAAAGTCAATGTATGGGTTTTGTGCATGGATCGTTACATCCTCCAAACACAGCGAGTGGAATTAAGAACAAAAAGTTCTATTTTGGTCTCATCTGACCACAGAACTTTCTCCCATGACTCCTCTGGATCCTCCAAATGGTCATGGGCCTGGACGTGTGCTGTTTTAAGCAGGGGAACCTTCCGTGCCATGCATGACACAGTAACCTTGGAAACAGTGGTGCCAGCTCTCTTCAGGTCATTGACCAGCTCCTCCTGTGTAGTTCTGGGCTGATTCATCACCTTTCTTAGGGTCATTGATACATCACGAGGCGAGATCTTGCATGGAGCCCCAGTCCGAGGAAGATTGACAGTCATGTTTAACTTCTTCCATTTTCTAATAATTGCTCCAATAGTTTATCTTTTTCACCAAGCTGCTTGGCAATTGCCCTGTAGCCCTTTCCGGCCTTGTGGAGGTCTATAATTTTGTCTCTGGTGTCTTTGGTCTTAGCCATGTTAGTAGTTGGAGTCTTACTGCTTGTGTGGGTTGGACAGGTGTCTTTATGTAGCTAACGACCTCAAACAGGTGCTTCTAATTTAGAATAATAAGTGGAGTAGAGGTGGACTAACAGGTCTTTGAGGGCCAGAATTTTGCTGATTGGCAGTTGTTCAAATCCTTATTTGCAGGAGTAACACACAAATAAATTATTAAAAAATCATACATTGTAATTTCTGGGTTTTTTTTTAGATCATGTCTCTCACAGTGGACATGCAACTTAGATGAAAATTTCAGACCCCTCCATGATTTCTAAGAGGGAGAACTTGCAAAGTTGCAATGTGTTCAAATATTTATTTTCCTCACTGTATAAAAGGGTGGAGGGAGTTGAGTAGCCCATGTTTTGCTAAAAATATATAGTAAGTAATTATACACCAGTGTAATGTAAGGTAGGTTTGTAGGCACTGTGCAGATTCTACTGAACTAGGACCATCTATGTTTACACTGGCAACCCAATCCAAGGGTTTTGATTATTTTTGTCCTTGTGGCTTGTCACACAGTTCCATGTTTCTATTGGGATTAGCATGTTGGGATCAGGCATTAAGCAAAAATGTCGGAAGTGGAGAAACACTGCTTTAGGACTTGTTATGTCTGACATAGTTGATGAGCAGACTGTTTTTGTATATTTTTTATTGGGTAGTATTACCGACCACACAAACTGTTACATTTATGTTTGCTTAAAGACACAGCAAACTGTTTTATTCATATTTCTTTAAATGCTCATACATTTCAATAGCAATAAGCAAATCAAATGCTCTGATGATATAAAGATAAGTAATTTTCTATATAGACCACAGGATTGTAAAAAAAACCCAGTGCAGTTATTTCACTCAAATTAAACAAAATGACTGGATGGCTTATCTGCCTGTCCACCTACTTACCCACCTTATGTGCCCAAATGCAAGTGCGCTGCACATGTTCTTATTTGTGCATATGCAGACATTTTTTAAACTACATTCACAAAAGACCTTTAGATGTATGCAAGTTGTGGGTCAAATGTTGTTCTTTTATTACGCATTCATTTTGAGTAAAATATACTGCTGAAGAGCAGTTAAAACAATGCTATTATTTGTTTGCAAATAGGATTTAGATTTTTAAAAGGCTAGTTTCATCAAATGTCATTTATAATGTGAAACATAATTATTGATTGATACACACAAGCATTTGTTCTAATTGCTTAACTAAAATCATAATAGACTGATTAATCAATTACACAAAAAATATCTAGTCTAAATGTGTCTTATTGAGAGGTTTCTTAATTTCATAAATATAAAGCAATAGAAAAGGAATGGAGACGCTTATTAGAAATTCTTGTTTGAGAAGCAGTTACTGATCCAGCTTCAAATATGAGATCTCTGTACAAAAGTAAGTCAGTGTTTGATGCAAACACTTTACTAATATCTTTGTTTTCCACAGCTTTGCTGAAAATGTCAAACCTTGACGGGGAAATAGCAAGAGACGTATGTAGTACCTCAATGGATATTCCAATCATGCCCAGTATTATGTTTGGGGATGTACTAATATGATATCAATATTAATATGAATTATATCAAAATAGCTGTGCCTCATATTCCAACATATGAAAGTGACAAAGATTTAACAAATACTTTGTGTTTATGATAAAGAGAAGTGATCTATGAGCTGTGACCCCTTGCCATACATTTGTTTGTCTGACCTCCTTTAAATATTTTATTTATTAATAAATACACACTTGTTAATCCCCCTGTAATTAGTGTTTAAAGGATTTTAAAGGTTGACACTACAATAAAGTTAAGACTTAAGTATTCAGAATATGATGCAGTTTAAGTGTTATGATGTTCTGTCATCATAGTTTTAAATGTAATCAGTGTTAACAAATCTGAGGTACTGTATTAACTGTAATACCATTTCATTAAAGAACAGTTATTAGTGAAGAATCTGTGCTGAATATTTGAAGAGTTAAAGTGAGTTTAACACACCTTCTAAACCATGGATAAAACAAAGCATAAATAACTGGATTAATAGTAGAATTAAGATAAACCAACATCAAGACTTTTTGAAATGATCCCATTTCAATTTCTATTACATTACCTAATATGGTATAAATAAAATATGGAAACAAACACCCCAGAAACACAGATACCAAAATGGCAAGTACTTTAGCTGCTTTTCTTTCTGATTTCAAAGACTCTGTTACATTCTTTGATGCTCTAGTTTGAGCTTTGAGGTCTCTGATAGCAGCGGCATGTTTTCTTGCAATAACAAAAACTAGAACATACAATATGATTATAATAGCACATGGCAGAACAAATGTAAACAAAAGATCAACCAGTGACCAGACCTCATCCAGGACGAAAAAGCAGTCTCCAGGACACATTACTACACTTGCAAAGTGCCCATTAAAGTACTGAAGTGCTATGTTATAAGCAAACAATATAAACCAATTAGATAAAACTAAAATGCAAGTTTTGCTCACAGAGACTGTGTTAGTGTAAAGAAATGGGTTAGAGAGAGCAAAATACCGATCAACAGCAATAAGGGCAACATTAAATATTGACGTAGTTGTTAAAAAATAAGAAGTCAGTATGGAATATACACAGTATGCTGCACTAAAAATCCAACATGATTCAATCATCCATATTAATGACACAGGTATTACAAACAGTCCAACCAGAAAGTCTGACATAGCAAGAGAGAGGATGAGCATGTTCGTTGGTGTGTGGAGCTGTTTAAAGTGACAAACAGCGATGATGATGAGCAGGTTTCCACAAACCGTTAGCAGAACTACCGCACCTGCAGACACATAGAGCAACACATATACTGCAGTAGACACAGATCTCTCTGGACAGGAAGACCTGGAACATTGATCAGTTTGGTTAACCTCCATAAGATTCATAAATTTAGATTTAGATGCTGATTATCGTAAGATGTAGTACAATTCCAGATGCATGATCAAAGACATTATAGCTTGAGGTAGCAGACATGCTATTTATATGGTTTCAAAACTGCTAACACCTCCTAGTTTGAATAAGAGCGCGATACATGATGTAATGGGTTTTTGTTTGGGTAGTTAGAAAACAACAGAGTAAACAGATTCATTAATCTGAATACTGACCTTAAGCTATTTATCACATAATTGTGTCAATATCATGAGCAATCCCCAAGTTTGTCAGACCACAAAATTTAACTGGTGGCCAGACTAAAAGGATAATATAAAAAACTTCACACTTCTGGTTGTTCCTTTTACACCCTTAAGTACAAAAATATATTAAACTGTACAAGCACTGTCACTGAGATGCCTAAAGAGTATGTTTTTACAGCCCATTACTAAGCACCAATTATGGACACTTCAGGTGATTTCACATTGTTTTATGTACTGAAAATATGTAACCTTGAGTAAAAATAAAATTTGCATGCTTAACTTGCATTTTGCTAGCATGGACCACACTCAGAAGTGAGCTGAAAAAGGTGGGCGTAGGGGGGCGAACTCAGAGGGCTTGGACTGGAGTTACACGTGGCTAGGTGCTTGTGCATGAACGGTCATTGGGATAAAGATGAAATGTATGGAGGAGATGGGGAGGTGGTAGGTCAATGTTGTTTGGCACGGAAATGGAGCAAGAATATGGTTGTATATATAATAGGTAGAGATAATTAGGGCGTGGTCCAGCTCCCAAAACTTAGTTACCTGGTAACTCCACTTTGCTAGCATGGACCACGCTCAGAAGTGAGCCTAAAAAGGGGGGTGGGGGGAGGTTTATGCAGAGGGCTTGGGCTGGAGTTCCGCATGGCTAGGTGCTTGTGCGTGAAGTGTGCCCCCCAAAAACTGGTTGGGAGGAACACCAGTCAGGAACTTTGAATAGCATGGTCAGAGATTCCTTGGTGAGGAACTGACGAAGAAGTCGACAGAGGACGGAATTGGATTGTGACCGCTGGGTGAAGGATGTTGCAGATGATGACCCACTCTCATAAGGAAGCCGGATCAGTCACCACTCGCGACTGGTTTTCACTTCCATTTGGAAGTGAAAACCAGTCGCGAGTGGTGACTGATCCGGCTTCCTTATGAGAGTGGGTCATTTGGGAGAAGGGTATGGCGGCTTGAATATGGTGGAAGATTGGTGCGTATGGAGATGTGAAGATGATTTGAAGAGAAGAATTAGGTGGTCCTGCAGCGCTGATTGGATTTACGGAGTTGTGAAAAAATGGATGGCGACGTCGAGGATTTGGAGGTCGGACGGGCTTGGGGGGCATGGAGGATAAGGGGTTGTAGAGGTTGCGGTGGATACAGAGAAACTGAGAAGCCCGGAGAAGGCGAGGAGGAATGTGTCTTAGAGCGTATGAGAAATTGTAAGCGTCTGGAGTGCGGGAAAGGCAGCAGAATAAGAAGTAGGAGGTAAGGGGCTGGCGCTGAAGCTGGAGCGCAGGTTGAATACTTCTGATATCTCAAAGTAGTGGTGTGACCTGATGGTGGGGGATGACTGAAGGTGTGAACCATGGATGGTTTTAAGTAATGGTCAAAGACTGTTGGTTAGGCCTCGAAGTAGGATGAAGAAAAGGAAGCTGTTGATGGCTGATTCAAAGATGGAAATGGAATGTCATGAAGTTGTGGAAGCGCTTAAAAATAACCGGACTATTCAGTGAGTCAAGAGGGTGTAGAGAGCTATAGCGTGGAGGGCTTATTCTTGCTGGGTTGTGGAGTCAGGATAAAGAATAAAGATGGTTTCTGGATAAGAAGGCATTGTGTTTGTGCAGCTCCGATGGAGGCACTAATGTTCCGAATTTACTTGTTTGTTATGTTAGTGATTGCGGCATTGTCTCATCCATGCCCCACCAAGGACAGTGGTGGCTGCGGCAGTGTACGTTGTGAACGATGTTGAATACGGGTCGGCTGATGAAGGAAATCTGAGAGGAAAGGGATAATGTAATCGTGCTTGTCATGAGGGAATGATGCTTGGAAAGAAGTCGAGTCGGAGGAACTCTGGCTTGTATCGGGACCGAGGATTTTCTCAGTGAGGGAGGAATACACTGGCAAAGGGAGCTGAATTAAGAAGCGTGATGCTACAAGCTGGTGGTAGGTAGGGTTATTGAGTAATCGAGAATCGAGAAGGTGGGTGATGTAGGGCAGGGAAACAATGAGCGGAAACCAGGAAGAACTTGGGTGAGAGATCGGAATTTGGGCTGCTTGCGACTACGGACGAAGGGCAATCGGGAAGCTGCGCGCGTGAGGAAAAAGGGTGGGGGTCAGCCCTCTGTTCGGTAATCCCCTCCGTAACATGGCTGTGCCATCCCAATGTACCAGCATTGAGATAAGAAAGGACTGTCAAAGTCAAATCAAAGTGAACTTTATTGTCATTCAGACTTTACAACTGAGTGCATAGCTGAACGAGATTGCGTTTCTCCAAACTCCAGTGTGCAGATATATAAAAACACAAGACATACAACTAACATGACAAATAACAACATGACATAAATAACAACATGACAGTGCAGTGGGAAATACAGAAAGAGCGTGTGTGATAAATAGTGAGATATACTCTATATAGATAGATATACTTCAAAAAAGTGTTTTTTGCAGACGTATTGCACTTATAATATATATATTGCACAGTTCTGGCAAATTATTGCACACTAACAATGTAAAGATAAGACTGTAAATTTAAACATTTTAAAGTGTAAGAGTGCTTAGGTTTAGAAAGAAACAATGAGTCTATCGCACAAAAATTAGCAGCATTAAGTGGAGGACCACCTGAGTATGAATTAGGTATTTGTTCAGGAGTAACAGATCTGATGAGTCTGCTCATCAGTAAAGTGTTGAGCAGTCTGATGGCTTGTGGAAAGAAACTTTTGCTCAGTCTGGAAGTCCTGCACCGCATGCTGTGGTAGCGTTTTCCAGAGGGCAGCAGTCTGAACAGTCCGTGAGCTGGGTGGGTGGGATCTCTGACCATCTTGGTGGCTCTGCTGTGGCACCGTGATGGGTACAGATCTTGTACAGGTGGAAGTGAGGTCCTGATGATGCGCTCTGCTGTCCTCACCACTCTCTGGAGTGATTTCTGTTCAGTGACGGTGCAGCTGCTGTACCAGACCGTGAGGCTGCTGGTCAGGATACTCTCTATTGTTCCTCTGTAAAATGTAGTGAGGATATGAGGCGGAAGGTTAGCTCTTCTCATCCTTCGTAGGAAGTGAAGGCGCTGTTGCGCTTGCTTTCTTGACCAGGGAGGAGGTGTGTGTGGTCCATGTCAGGTCGTCTGGTGCTTTTCACAAACTCCACAGTTTTGCCATGGATTGTGAGCGGTGTGTGAACTGTGTGTTTCCTCCTGAAGTCAACAATCATTTCTTTTGTCTTGTTGACATTCAGTGACAGGTTGTTGCTGTCGCACCAGGCAACGAGTTGGTTCACCTCCTCTCTGTAGGCGGAGTCATCATCGTTACTGATGAGGCCCACTACTGTAGTGTCATCTACAAACCTGATGATGTGGTTTGAGTTGTACTTGGCACAGCAGTTGTGGGTCAACAAAGTGAACAGCAGAGGGCTCAACACGCATCCTTGGGGAACACCAGTGTTCATGATGGTGGTTTGGGAGGTGTTTTCTCCAACTTGTACTGTCTGCGGTCTGTCTGTGAGGAAGTCCAATAACCAGTTACACAGTGAGGTGTCAATGCCTAATGGGCCAAGTTTTTCAACAAGGTGCTGGGGGATGACTGTGTTAAAGGCGGAGCTGAAGTCAATGAAGAGCATCCGCATGTAAGTGTTCTTGTTTTCCAGATGAGTCAGGCTCATGTGGAGTGCTGTTGATATGGCATCATCAGTGGAGCGGTTGGGGCGGTATGCAAATTGAAGTGGGTCGAATGTTGGAGGCAGTCGTGATGTGATCTTTGACCAGTCTCTCAAAGCACTTCATGCAATGGGAGTCAGTGCTATAGGGCGGTAGTCATTGAGTGATGCTGCTGGTGACTTCTTTGGCAGTGGTACAATGGTTGTGGTTTTGAAGCACTGAGGCACAATGGCTTGGCTCAAAGAGGTGTTATAGATGTCCGCCAGGACATATGCCAGTTGTTCAGCACATTCCTTAATACATACCCTGGAATATTGTCAGGACCTGCTGCTTTCCGAGGGTTGACCTTGCGTAGAGACTTTTGGACGTCAGCTGGGTCGAGACAGAGGACTTCATCGTCCAGACTGAGGGTAGCCTTTGTTATTGGGGTGGTGTTGTTGTCCTTGTAACGTAACTAGGGGTATTTATTTAATCCACCAATTAATTAATCGAATTAATTAATTTAGATGAATCAAATTTACCCTTATAAAATATTAAGTTTCTGAGGTTGAGGTTGGTTTGAGTTCAGGGATCCACACACTGGTAATAATATTGAAAACACACCAAGACTAGCTTATATAAAAGAGGCTTTATTAGATAAACACATCAAAAGTACGTATATATATTAAATAAAAAGAAAAAGAGATAAAAAAGGTTGAAAGAAAGGAACCTAGACTAAAAGAAAGCAGAACTTGCTATATAGAATGGAAATATGCACTCTGTGGAAATGGCTTCTCTAGCACTCGGACCGGACCACGACAGATGTTTGCGCATGCGTGTGCCTTACTGCGTTTCCGTTTGAGGGAAGCGGCGGCGGTCTCGTTGGTGTAGACATCAAAGGCCTCTCCGCTAGACGGGGTGACGCGCTGGTTGCCTCGGTGACGGCAGGCCGGGTGGACCTCTACTGCGCATGGGCGGTTTGGTTGCTTCGCGCGAGTCACGTGGTTCGCGCACTGGGGCTGCAGGGCGATGCGCTGGTTGCCTCGGTGACGGCGCACTGTGCAGACCTCTACTGCGCATGTGCGGCTTGGTTGCTTCGTGCGCCTCGGTTAGATGAATGAAGCACGACTCACGTGCGCACGGTGAACCATTCACCAAACGAAACTTAACTGAACTTGAGTGACGGGGCTGTGTAGACCGTCTCGGCTGATCTTCATTCTCGGTGAAACTACCGTCTTGTGGAGCTGTTGCGGGTTGACCTCAGTTCAACCCCTGTCGGCTCTCTCGCGAGCGGCTTGGTTTAGGCCATGTCGTTGCTTCCGCAGTTCCGCGGCTGAAAAGCCCCGGATGAAGAGAGAAGTCTGCCTCTAAGGGCCGACGCCCCGGAACTCCTCGGAGTTCCAACAGCTTGCTGTCTTTGTCCAGAGTCAAGGAGAAGAGAGAAGAGAGAGAACGAAGAAAAGTTTCTCCGTTTATAGAGTTCCTGAAGGGGGAGGGGTGACGTGGAGGCCCCCCTCTCATGCATATGCATCACTCGTGTTTAACACATAGAATCATTCGCGCCAAGCCGGGCGCATCACATCACACTATCCTGATTGGCTGAGGGCAAAGCAGGCATCTTTTGAACTTTGAATCTTACATACCAGAGGAGAATGCCGATTCAAACAGAATTAAGAAAAGAAAACAAAAGAGTAGATTATAATGAAAATAAGCATAAATCTCCAATTAAATTCAAGTGTCCGGTGTTCATCTGAGCTGCTGTAAAGGCTTTGGTAAACGTAAGGATTTAAGTAGATCTTTAAGTTTACTAAATAAACTTACGAAACTTTTAACACACCGCTAAATTCTACCACTTATAACCACAATCAAACTTGAATATGAGGTTATGAAAACATCCTTCAAAGGATTTAGCTTGGATCAAACTCAGAGAATTTTGCTTGGAAAATCAAAGGTCTTGGAGAGAGAGAAGGAAATTAAAAGACACAGTGTAGGCATAAGGTGGACACATAACTTTACATATCTCACGGCCACAAATAGAGGAACATTTCTATGAAAAGTTAATTTGGCTTATAAAGTCTGGTCTCTGCTAGACTGGGGAAATAAATAGTTTTAGCTCTGTCTCATCTGATTTTTAGGCAGGATGAGAGGGGGTGGTGGGTGTCTGTGTGAGAAGACTTCTTGTCTCTGGTAGAAATCGCTGGTTGACACAAAGTCTTAGAACAGACAAATATGCTGTTCCCCAAATCAGAAAAAGTCAATGTATGGGTTTTGTGCATGGATCGTTACATCCTCAAATCTGCTGAAGTGGGTGTTGAGTGTGTTAAGGAAGTCTGTGCTGTCATTGCTGAGTGGTGGGTGTGGCCTATAATCCGTGATGGACTGAATGCCCTGCCACAAGCGTCTGGAGTCTTTGGAGTCAGTGAAGTGGTTTTGGATTTTCTGACCATAAGCCCGCTTTGCTGCTCTGACACCTCGGTTCAAGTTAGCTCTAGCAGATCTAAGAGCATCCTTGTCACCAGACTTAAAAGCAGCATTACGTTTATGTAAAAGAGTGTGCACCTCTTTAGTGAGCCAGGGTTTCTGATTGGCTCTTGTTGTGATGTCTTTGGTGACAGTCACATCTTCCACATACTTGGACATATATCCAATCACTGACTCAGCATACTCTTCCAGATTGGTGTGATGATTGACAGTTGCAGCCTCTCTGAACATATTCCAGTCAGTGCATTCAAAGCAGTCCTGAAGTGCTGAGACTGCTCCCTCTGGCCAGGTCCCTATCTGCTTAACAGCTGGCTTGGCTCTGGTCAGCAGTGGCCTGTATACTGGAATAAGCATAACAGAGAGATGGTCTGAGTTTCCAAGGTGGTGGTGGAAACCTTGAATGCTTTTTTTATGTTTGAGTAGACCCGGTCTAGTGTGTTTTCTCCACGGGTTGCAAAGTTCACATATTGGTGGTAGTGTGGTAAAACTGACCTCAGATCAGTCCGGTTAAAATCTCCTGCCACGATGTAAACACAGTCTGGATTGGCATTCTGTAACATGCTGATGGACTGATACAGAGTGGAGAGTGCTTCCTTTGTGTTAGCACTGGGATGAATGTAAACCCCTATGATGTAGATGGCTGTGAATTCTTTCGGCAAGTAAAATGGTCTGCATTTTACCATCAGAAACTCAACATCTTCAGAACAGTGGCTTGACACAGCTTTAGCGTTCGTGCACCAGTTGTTGTTGATGTAGATGCACACACCCCCTCCACGCGATTTGCCACTGAGAGCGTAGCTTCTGTCCACACGGAATGTTGTTAGCCCCTCCATGCTAACGGCGCTATCTGCTACGGCAGAGTTTAGCCACGTCTCGGCAAAGATAAGAGCACAACAGTCTCTAACCTTGCGTTGGGTGGTCAAATCCAGCCTCAGATAGTCCGTTTTGTTTTCCAGTGATTGGATGTTGGCCAGAAGGATGGATGGAAGCACTGGTCTGTGTGGGCTAGCCTTTAGACTCGCGCTAGCGCCCCCGCCCGTGTTCCGCGTTTCCGCGATGGCTCACACCGCTTGCGTGGCTTCCTGCAGCGGCTGTTGGTGGCAGGCAAGGCCGCGGCTGTGTAGGCCTCTGGGTCTTTGTGCCGTAGAATCTCCAGTTCGCGGAGTGTCTTGATTTGTGTAGTCTGTAAACTGCACGGCAGGTTGCTGGATGAGACAGTACCTTGAAGTCCGAGAAAAGTACTACGACTATAGATGAATCTGGTATCTGACTGTGACGGGATAGACAGTACATTTAAAACAAAACGCACATCGCTAACGGGAGCCGAAGTAGCCGCTGCCATACAGGGCGCCGCCATCTTTAAAGCTGTTTCAGCTCATGTCCATTTTATGGTCAGTGACCGCCTCTACGGTGCAGTTTCCAAGCTTGCCATCTGGTCCTTCCATGCTTCCTCTGGTGTAAGGCATGGTTCTTCCTCTGGTGACAGGCACAGCAAAGGTGTCAAATGAGGTGCCTGGGATGAGGCAGAGCCTTGAGGGAGCAGCACTGTGGATTGGTCATGCTGGCTGTAGTGCCTGGACAGAGAGAAAGGTGCATAATTGGCTTATAATTAGGCTGAATTAGCAAGGATGAAGAAATGAGGGAGGGGAGGGATGACAGGTGGTGACGAAAGGAGGGGAGAAAATGGTGGGGGGGCAAACGGGGAGGAAGACGAAAGGGGGGGACAAAACAGGGGAGACGAAACGAGCATGACGAAATGGGGGTGGGGTTAGATGACGAAAAAGGGGGCAGGGAGGAACGGAAAGAAAGCAGCGGCGGCTGCGATGAACCGGAAATGGCAGATGGTGGACTCTCGGCAGGAAAGGCATGCGATGGACGAGGATAGCGGCGGGCAGGTCCAGCAGGTGTGGGCGGAGCAGCGCGGCTACGGGGAAGCGATGTGACATGCGTGGCCGGAGCAGTGGTGGCTGCGGAGAAGCGCTGTGGCGTGCATGGGCTCTGCTATGGCACTAAAGTTCCAGATAAATCGTCTGTAAAAATGTGAAAATCCCCAAAAATGTGCGCGGGCCCTTAATATTCTGGGTTTGGTGCCAAGATTTCACTGCACTGTACTGTAACTTTCTCTTGACATCAGCAAGGTTATCTTTATAACTCACTGAGGGTGGTTGAACTTCCTCCTCTTGCAATCTAAGCCTCATTTTGCTTTCCGATTTTGATTGGCACTGTTTGGTCACTGCTATCTCGCTTTTTTAGTTCTTAACTGCTTTACTTATTATATAATTTGGTAAGCATTTCTGTGGTTTGATTGTTCTTTCTTTGGTCACTAGAATTAAAAATTTAGAACTAGCCACATTTGTTTGCACACAGTGGAATTTGACCTCCGCATTTAACCCATCTGTGCAGTGCAACACCCACACACTAGTGAACACACATGCCCAGAGCGGTGGGCAGCCCTATCCACGGCACCCGGTTGCCTTGCTCAAAGTTGTGGCCTGACGGTTCCGGTAATCAAACCAGCGACTTTCCAGTCACAAGACCAGATCCCCACCCTTCAGGTCACAGCTGCCCCGTAGGGTGCCTCACATGCCCCAGGGGCCCTCAGACAGGTACCTACTGTCTTGCTGTCTATCTCTGCCAGCATTCCATATGTAATGTAATCAGGGGTAATTTATTTAATCCACCAATTAATTACTCGAATTAATCAAAATAGATCAATAATTTTACCCTTAAAAAATATTTGTTTTCTGAGGTTGAGGTTGGTTTGAGTTCAGGGATCCACACACTGTATAATAATATTGAAAGCACACCAAGACTAGCTTATATAAAGAAGGCTTTATTAGATGAACCTATCAATAAGGACGGATATGGGAAATAAAAGAAATAAGGAAATCAAAAGGTGTGACCGGCGGCTGCCCCGCCAACCCTGCTCGATTGTGCCAACACCGACAAGGGCGGCTCTCCACCTGGTGTTTTGGACAGCATGCGACCGCATGGCCAGGGGAGCGGGGCGCCTAATCGCGCATGCTGGCTGCCTCCTGATAAACACAGCTGGCGACATTCAACTCGACGGAGCCGGAGCATAAAAAGGGCACACTGAGACTCAGTCAGAGAGTAGCGTTGGAGCCGTACAACTGACCGTTAACGTCTCTATGGTATGCTGTGTCTCCCTCCCTCCTGTTCTGTTCTCTCCGCCTGTTCTGTTGCCTAGGGGACTGAGCTGTGGTGGTTACTGCGCCGGTACGGGGAGAGGAGCCTCCGAGGCCGTGCTACTCACTGTGACTCTGAAGAGACTCTCATTTTTTGTCATCTTTTGATGTTTCTTTAGATTTTGGGATTTTTTTGGTTGAGACTAAATAAATTGTGACTGAATTGTCACTGATACACCTTTCTGGTCCCTCTCGTCCCTCGAGCGCACCACAGTGGTGGAGAATGCGGGCACCAACATCCGTCTGAGGGAGGAGGTGGTGGAACAAGTAGCCATGGAGCGGTTCCTGCAAGCTCTACCCCATGAGGTCCGAAAAGCGGTGGCTATGCAGACCATGAAGTCTTCACGTGACATGGTGGAGGCAACCGAGACAGCGGAGAAAATGCTGGCCCTGATGCGCACCGAGAAACGGGAGCCACACCCCCCCTTTCGCCGCGACGGCCCCCCGCTGCGCCGCTACCCGGGTAGGGATCCGACCCCCACCAGACACACTTCGCCTCCGCCGCGACCAGGGCCTCCGACTCCCCTGGATGAACCTATGCCCACCGAACCTGACCCTACCGGCCCTGCTCGACCCAGGAAGGCTTGGCTCGCAGGCTGTAGCTGGCATGGAGTGACTCCCACCGCCTGCGTCACCCGTCACCTGCTAGTTGATGGCCAGAAGGTGTGTGCCCTTATGGATTCCGGCAGTACGGTCACCTTGCTTTGACCGACTCATTTCCCCGGGATCCAGCCATCCTGTGAGACGCTGCCTGTGTGCATGGAGATGTTCGGCATGTCCCTACGGCCCATGTCCGGTTGGGCGAAGGCAGGAAGGAGTGGACTCTCACCGTGGGCCTGGTTCCTGACCTCCCTGTGCCACTCCTGGTGGGCCGCGACTTCCCGGGGTTCGAGGGCTCCCCACGGCGACGGCAACGACGAACAACCCTACGGGATGGACCCCGACCGCCACCGAAGTCCGCCCTGATGGCACAGCCAGCGGAGGAAAGCGGGGAGGCCAGCGGCGAAGGTGAGCATCCTAGCGTCCCAAACCCCCTTTCCTCACTCTTCCAGCAGATACAGCGGGAGGGCGGGTTTGCCAAAGAAAAGCGGGAGGACGATAGGTTAAAGCGGGCCTGAGAGAACGTGATGCTAATTGATAGAGTGCCACATGCCCAACAGCCACTCCCCAGTACCTACTTCGCGGTCCGGGATAACCTCTTGTCCCATGTGCGGCACCTCCCTGGAGGAGTCAGAAAGGCCCTGGTTCTGCCCAGGTCCCGCATCGAAGCCGTGATGCACCTAGCACACCATCATGCAATGGGAGGGCACCTGGCTCACGAAAACACCTTGGCACGCATCCTCCCCCGGTTCTATTGGCCCTCCATATACACCAAGGTGAAGAACTTCTGTCAGCGGTGCCAGAGGTGTCAGCTCACGTCCCCAAAAAGGCCGCCACCAGCTCCCCTCGTCCCGCTTCCCATCATCGGTGTCCCCTTCGAGCGGATAGGCATGGACATTGTAGGGCCGTTGCCAAAGTCCGGCCGGGGGCACGAGTACATCCTCGTCTTGGTGGATTATGCAACATGCTACCCGGAGGCGGTCCCCCTTGAAAAGCCACCTCCAAGGCAGTTTCCAGGGAACAGTTTCCAGGGAACTGTTCACACTGTAGTTATGTGGGGATCCCGAAGGACATCATTACGGACCAAGGTACCCCGTTCGTTTCCAAACTTATGGCGGACCTCTGTGGGCTCCTCCAAATTAAACACCTTTGTCTATCATCCCCAGACGGATGGATTGGTGGAGAGGTTTAACCAAACGCTAAAACGTATGCTCGGCAAGGTGGTGGCTCAGGACGGACGGGACTGGGACTTGCTGATTCCCTATGTCCTCTTTGCCATACGAGAAGTGCCCCAGGCCTCCACAGGGTTTTCACCCTTTGAGCTCCTTTATTCTCGCAGGCCGCAGGGGCTTCTCTATGTGGTCAAGGAGGCATGGGAGCAGCAACCGTCCCCATACCGCTCCGTCATTGAGTATGTTCAAGAGATGCAACAGCGCATTGACGCCGTAGCCCCCATTGTGCAAGAGCATATGGAGGAAGCCCAATGAGCCCAACAACGCCTCTACAACCGGCCGGGCCAACCCAGGGAGTTCCGGCCGGGCAATCGGGTCCTGGTCCTAGTCCTAGTCCCCACCACTACCTATAAGTTTCTGGCAAGTTGGCAGGGTCTTCCACATCACAGGGACCCTCTGGAGACTCAGGCTCATGTTGAAGACATGCTGCAGGACTCCACAAAGTTGGGTGGCACAGGCTTTAAGCACCCTGGGGGGGGACACCATCAGGGCCTGCAGCCTTGTTCGTGTGGAGTCTCTGTAGCTGTCTTCTCACCTGGTCAGCTGTGAGATTCACTGTAGAGGTGACTGGTGGGGGAGGAGAGGAGGTGTGAAGTGGACTATCACAGGAGGGTGGGAGGCTATCAGGAGGGGGAGCGAGTGGAGTGGGCTGTTGAGGCCTGGCAGCAGAGGAGTCAGGGAGGGGGAGGTCAGGGCTTACAGTGTCAAATCTGTTAAAAAACAAATTTAACTGGTTGGCCCTGTCCACACTGCCCTCTACTCCCCTGTTGTTGCTGGATCTGAAGCCAGTGATAGTTCTCATACCACTCCAGACCTCCCTCATGTTGTTCTGCTGGAGTTTCCACTCCAGCTTCCTCCTATATCTGTTCTTAGCCTCCCTGATGGTTCTCTTCAGCTCTCTCTGAATTGTTCTCACCTCCTCCCGGTCTCCAGCTCTGAAAGCCCTCTTCTTCTTTTTGAGGAGGGCTTTAATGTCTTTTGTTACCCACTGCTTGTTGTTTGGGTAACATTTAACAGTCCTGGTTGGGACAGTGGAGTCCACACAGAAGTTGATGTAGTCTGTGATGCACTCTGTGAGCCCGTCGATGTCCTCTCCACGAGGCTCATAGAGTGCTGTCCAGTCTGTAGTCTCAAAGCAGTCCTGCAGCACTTCAGAAGTCTCCTCTGACCATCTCCTCACTGTCCTCGTGGTCACAGGCTGACTCTTCACCTGAGGCACATACTTTGAGCTAAGGCTGACCAAGTTATGATCAGATCCACCCAGAGGGGGGAGGGGGGAGCAGCTGTATGCATCCTTAACATTAGCATACAGCAGGTCCAGTGTTCTCTCCTCTCTGGTGGGACAGTCCACATACTGAGTGAAGTTTGGTAATGTCCTGTCCATAGTGACATGGTTGAAGTCACCTGATATGGCAATGAAAGCAGTCGGGTGTTGAGTTTGAAGACGCGCTATGGTGGAGTGAATGACGTCACACGCCGATGTCGGGTTTGCAGAGGGGGGGATATAAACAGCCACGACAACAACATGGGAAAACTCCCGCGGCAAATAATATGGCCTGAGTCCAACAGCCAACAGCTCAATGTCCGGACAACAGATACGCTCCTTGACGGTAATGTGACCAGGGGCGCACCAGCGGTTATTAACTAACACAGCCAGCCCCCGCCCCCCCCCCTCTCCGCTTACCGCTCTCGGTGCAGTCCCGGTCGGCCCGAACAGTCTGAAAGCCAGCGATTGAAACGTTCTCATCTGGAAGCCACGTGTAGCCACGTCACTGAAAAGCACATTAAACTACACTGCTGGTACTCCTTCTGACTCGTGGCTAACGCTGTTAGCTCGTCCATCTTATTAGCCAGTGATCTAACGTTGCCCATGACGACAGTGGGGAGACGCGGCTTATATCCCTTTTTCACCATAAGCCTCCGTCTCTTCGCCCTCGCTTTCGCCGTGCGCTGTTTAGTTCCTCCTCTACAGCCCCTGTGCGTCCGTCTCCAAAGCTCCTCGGGGATGTTAGCGGCCCTGGTCTCCATGCCGGCCGGCTTCAGCGTGATCAGCTGATCCCGAGTGTAAACAAAGGAGCCATGCTGCGCCGCGATGCACCAGGAGAGTGAAAGTAGAACTTTCACAGCGAACAAACTGACCAAAACTCTCTCTACTAGCATGATTCGAGAGGGCACAGCTTCACTAAGTTTCTTTGTAAAAATAAATAAATACAATTAAATAAAACTATAGTTAAAAAGCAAAAACACTTACACGCGAACGGGAGCTACTGCAAAGGCTGCACGCACTTTCGCCCATGCGGCTGCCACCGCACTGTAATTGCGGATGAAGCGGCGGTAGAAGTTCTCGAATCCCAAGAAACTGTGTAGCCTCTTCACGGTGTTGGGAAGAGGCCACTCTGTAACGGCCCGGACCTTCCCCATGTCCATTTGCACCCTTTCCGTGCTGATGACATACCCAAGAAAGGATATCTGGGACTGGTGGAATTCGCACTTCTCTAATTTAACTTACAGCTGGTGTGCATGCAGGCGTTCGAGGACCCGCAGAACGTGCGTAACATGCTCCTCCGGATTTCTTGAGTATATGAGTATGTATACGAGACATCACTAAGTACTCGTAGTGCTCACTAGTGGTTACAAATACGAATGAGGTTATAGGTACTACGGAGGTCCACCACCACCTGCTGGGGGCATCTTGCTTAGGAGAATACCTTGGCCCGCATCCTGCCATGATTCTACTGGCCCTCCATACATGCCGAGGTCAAAAACTTCTCCTGCTGCTGCCCAAGGTGCCAGCACCTCTCATTCCGCTTCCCATCACTGGAGTCCCCTTTGAGCGGATCGGAATTGACATTGTCGGACCGCTGCTGAAGTCTGGCTGGGGGCATAAATACATCCTAGTGATGGTGGACTACTACCATCATTACTACAGAATTGGGAGGAAAAAAAGATAGAGAGAGTGGAGCATCGCTTGTTGTTCATCAGGCTCAAGCTGTAAGGTCTCGGCAGGTTGCTAAGCCACTTCTGGCGGCTAGAGGGAGCCAAAGTGCAGCCTCTTATGATGTCTCACAGTAAGTGCGTTGCGTGGGTAATTCCAGGCAGCACAGTGGCTCTCGGAGTTCCCGGCAATCAGCTCAATCCCATATTGGGATTAATATATATATATATATATATATATATATATATATATATATATATATATATATATATATATCCTCTGGAAGGACTTTCCACAAGTTTTAGGACCATTCTTTGGCCCTAGGTTTATCCATTCTTCCCAGAAGTGCATTGGTGAGGTCAGACACCTGGCTCGCAGCTTGACAATGGTGGTAGAGCTGGAAGTGGCCATGCAATCATAGGTGTACAGTGAATACAGCGGTTGGCTCAGTACACAGCCCTTGGGTGCTCCAATGTTAGCAATTCTGTTATGTTCACATTAGAACATAGAACACAAATTAGATGTTGAAAGTGAGACATTTTACCATTTCATGAAAATTATTCACTCATTTAGAACGTAACGGCAGCAAATCATCTCAAAAGTTGGGACATGAGCAACAAAAGTTGAAAAAGTAAAACGTACTAATAAAAACAACTTGGGGAGCAATTTACGACCAAGTCACATGACTTGGTATAAAAACATTTTAGAAAGACAGAGTCACTTATAAGCAAAGATGGCCAGAGGATCACCAATCTGCAAAAATTTAGAATAAAATCCTCGCAGTGCTTACAATTTCATTTGCATCAGAGAAGGAGACGAATGGAAGACTACTTTTAGTACCACTAGAGGCCACTTTGAATATTTGGTAATGCCATATGGAGCTATTACTCTTTTGGTCCTTAAAACTTTCATTAGTGATGTCCTGAGAGATTTGCTGGATTGATTCATGAAATTCAGGACATTTTCGTTTACTTGCTTACTGTACTAAAACGGCTCCTACAACATCAGCTGTGTAAAAGCAGAGAAGTGTACTTTCTAACAAACTTCCGCCTCCACAAGGTGGATGCGGTTAGGTTGTGGTCTCGACCTTGGAGTGTTAAGGAGTTGCATTGCTTTCTGGGATTTGCAAATTCTACTGAAGATGGAAGTTCTGCGCTCTAGCAGCTCATGCTTTAATTTTGCCATGTCCAAATTACCTAGGCAAGCCCCATCTGGCAAACTCATGCCATTGCCTATACCTTAAAGGGCATGGTCACATTTCTCCATTGACTATATCGCTGACCTACCCCTGTCAGAGGATTTTTTTTAACCAAGCTAGTGGTGGTGGATCATTTTTCTAAATTGTGTCGTTTTATTCCATTTGCAAGTCTCACTAGTCCCTTCCAGGTAGCTAAAACTATTTTTAACCAGGTCTTTCACTTTTTTGGCATCCTGGAAGATATTGTCTCTAACAGAGGCCCCTAATTCACCTTTAGCGTTTGTAAGGCATTCATGGACCAGCTAGGGTTTATGGTCTCACTACAGGATATCACCCTCAGGCCAACTGGCCCCCTGCATATTTGGTGAGATCTCTTCTGGACTCTTCTGGGTCATTGTCATGTTGAAAGACCCAGCCACGACCCATCTTCAGTGCTCTAACTGAGGGAAGGAGGTTGTTCCCCAAAATCTCGCAATACATGGCCCCGGTCATTCTCTCTTTAAAACAGTGCAGTTGTCCTGTCCCATGTGCAGAAAAACACCCCCTAAAGCATGATGCTTCCACCCCCATGCTTCAGAGATGGGATGGTGTTTTTGGAATGGTACTCATCATTCTTTGTCCTACAAACACGGCGAGTGGAATTAAGACCAAAAAAGTTCTATTTTGGTCTCATCTGACCACAGAACTTTCTCCCATGACTCCTCTGGATCATCCAAATGGTCATGGGCCTGGACAAGTGCTGTTTTAAGCAGGGGAACCTTCCGTGCCATGCATGACACAGTAACCTTGGAAACAGTGGTGCCAGCTCTCTTCAGGTCATTGACCAGCTCCTCCTGTGTATTTCATCACCTTTCTTAGGGTCATTGATACGCCACGAGGTGAGATCTTGCATGGAGCCCCAGTCCGAGGGAGATTGACAATCATGTTTAACTTCTTCCATTTTCTAATAATTGCTCCAATAGTTTACCTTTTTTCACCAAGCTGCTTGGCAACAGCCTTGTGGAGGTCTACAATTTTGTCTCTGGTGTCTTTGGACAGCTCTTTGGTCTTAGCCATGTTAGCATTTGGAGTCTTACTGCTTGTGTGGGTTGGACAGATGTCTTTATGCAGCTAACGACCTTAAACAGGTGCTTCTAATTTATAATAATATGTGGAGTAGAGGTGGACTTTTTAGAGGCAGACTAACAGGTCTTTGAGGGCCAGAATTGTTGCTGATTGGCAGGTGTTCAAATACTTATTTGCAGCAGTAACACAAATAAATTGTTAAAAAAATCATACTTTGTAATTTCCAGATTTTTTAGGTCATGTCTCTCACAGTGGACATGCAACTTAGATGAAAATTTCAGACCCCTCCATGATTTCTAAGAGGGAGAACTTGCAAAGTTGCAATGTGTTCAAATATTTATTTTCCTCACTGTATAAAAGGGTGGAGGGAGTTGAGTAGCCCATGTTTTGCTAAGAACATATAGTAAGTAATTATAGACCAGTGTAATGTAAGGTAGCTGTGAGGTTTGTAGGCACTGTGCAGATTCTACTGAACTAGGACCATCTATGTTTACACTGGCAACCCAATCCAAGGGTTTTAATTATTTTTGTCCTTGTGGCTTGTCAGATGTTTCTGTTGGGAATAGCATGTTGGGATCAGGCATTAAGCAAAAATGTCAGAAGTGGAGAAACACTGCTTTAGGACTTGTTATGTCTGACATAGTTGATGAGCAGACTGTTTTTGTATATTTTTTATTGGGTAGTATTACCGACCACACAAACTGTTAAGTTTATGTTTGCTTAAAGACATAGCAAACTGTTTTATTCATATTTCTTAAAATGCTCATACATTCTTAATAGCAATAAGCAAATCAAATGCTCTGATGATATAAAGATAAGTAATTTTCTATATAGACCACAGGGTTGTAAAAAACCCAGTGCAGTTATTTCACTCAAACCAAACAAAATGACTGGATGGCTTATCTGCCTGTCCACCTACTTACCCACCTTATGTGCCCAAATGCAAGTGCGCTGCACATGTTCTCATTTGTGCATATACAGACATGCACACACAGACACAACTGCGATGGAAAACCAGAGTTTTTAAACTACATTCACAAAAGGACTTTAGATGTATGCAAGTTTTGGGTCAAATGTTGTTCTTTTATTACTCATTACTAATTAATTTTGAGTAAAATATACTGCTGAAAAGCAGGTAAAAAACATAAAATTCTATTGTTTGTTTGCAAATAGGATTTAGATGGTGAATTAGAAGATTATGTGAGTGTTAACCTTTTAAAGGGCTAGTTTCATCAAAGGTTATTTATAATGTGAAACATAATTATTGATTGATACACACAAGCATTTTTTCTAATTGCTTAACTAAAATCATAATAGACTGATTAATGAATTACACAAAAAATATTATCCAGTCAAAATGTGTCTTATTGAGAGGTTTCTTCATTTCATAAATATAAAGCAATAGAAAAGGAATGGAGACACTTATTAGAAATTCTTGTTTGAGAAGCAGTTACTGATCCAGCTTCAAATATGAGATCTCTGTACAAAAGTAAGTCAGTGTTTGATGCAAACACTTTACTAATATCTTTGTTTTCCACAGCTTTACTGAAAATGTCAAACCTTGATGGGAAAATAGCAAGAGACGTATGTAGTACCTCAATGGATATTCCAATCATGCCCAGTATTATGTTTGGGGATGTACTAATATGATATCAATATTAATATGAATTATATCAAAATCGCTGTGCCATCATATTCCAACATATGAAAATGACAAAGATTTAACAAATACTTTGTGTTTATGATAAAGAGAAGTGATCTATGAGCTGTGACCCCTTGCCATACATTTGTTTCTCTGACCTCCTTTAAATATTTTATTTATTAATAAAGGCTTAATAAACACACGCTTAATCCCCCTGTAATTAGGGTTTAAAGGATTTTAAAGGTTGACACTACAATAAGGTTAAGACTTCAGAATATGATACAGTTTAAGTGTTATGATGTTCTGTCATCATAGTTTTAAATGTAATCAGTGTTAACAAATCTGAGGTACTGTATCAACTGTAATACCATTTCATTAAAGAACAGTTATTAGTGAAGAATCTGTGCTGAATATTTGAAGAGTTAAAGTGAGTTTAACACACCTTCTAAACCATGGATAAAACAAAGCATAAATAACTGGATTAATAGTAGAATTAAGATAAACCAACATCAAGACTTTTTGAAATGATCCCATTTCAATTTCTATTACATTACCTAATATGGTATAAATAAAATATGGAAACAAACACCCCAGAAACACAGATACCAAAATGGCAAGTACTTTAGCTGCTTTTCTTTCTGATTTCAAAGACTCTGTTACATTCTTTGATGCTCTAGTTTGAGCTTTGAGGTCTCTGATAGCAGCGGCATGTTTTCTTGCAATAACAAAAACTAGAACATACAATATGATTATAATAGCACATGGCAGAACAAATGTAATTAGAAGATCAACCAGTGACCAGACCTCATCCAGGACAAAAAAGCAGTCTCCAGGACACATTACTACACTTGCAAAGTGCCTATTAAAGTACGGAAGTGCTATGTTATAAGCAAACAATATAAACCAATTAGATAAAACTAAAATGCAAGTTTTGCCCACAGAGACTGTGTTAGTGTAAAGAAATGGGTTAGAGAGAGCAAAATATCGATCAACAGCAATAAGGACAACATTAAATATTGACGTAGTTGTTAAAAAATAAGAAGTCAGTATGGAATATACACAGTACGCTGCACTAAAAATCCAACATGATTCAATCATCCATATTAATGACACAGGTATTACAAACAGTCCAACCAGAAAGTCTGACATAGCAAGAGAGAGGATGAGCATGTTCGTTGGTGTGTGGAGCTGTTTGAAGTGGCAAACAGCGATGATGATGAGCAGGTTTCCACAAACCGTTAGCAGAACTATCGCACCTGCAGACACATAGAGCAACACATATACTGCAGTAGACACAGATCTCTCTGTACAGGAAGACCTGGAACATTGATCAGTTTGGTTAACCTCCATAAGATTCATAAATTTAGATTCAGATGCTGATTATCATGAGAAGTAGGACAATTCCAGATGCATGATCAAAGACATTATAGTTGGAGGTAGCAGACATGCTATTTATATGGTTTCAAAACTGCTTACACCCCCTAGTTTGAATAAGAGCGCGATACATGATGTAATGGGTTTTTGGTTGGGTAGTTAGAAAACAACAGAGTAAACAGATTCATTAATCTGAATACTGACCTTAAGCTATTTATCACATAATTGTGTCAATGTCATGAGCAATTTCCAAGTTTGTCAGACCACAAAATTTAACTGGTGGCCAGACTAAAAGGATAATATAAAAAACTTCACACTTCAGGTTGTTCCTTTTACACTCTTAAGTACAAAAATGCATTAAACTGTACAAGATACTGAGATAGTCTGCCTAAAGAGTATGTTTTTACAGCCCTTTACTTAAAGGCTACGCAACAATTATGAACACTTCTGGTGATTTTACATTGTTTTATGTACTGAAAATATATAGCCTTGACTTAAAATGAAATTTGCATGCTGAACTTGCGTTTAAATAGCAAATTTTAATTAAATTGACACTGTGTGATGTCACTGTTGGACAAACATGACCAATGCTGCCATACAACAGCATTATGACTGACTTGGACAGCGAATTTTCCAATATTTCTGAATTTGAATTTGAAAGAGCCTGTAATGTAACGAAATCGACTAGCATAGCACCTGGTCCTGAGACTTTTAGTCAAACCAGATGCACAAAATCAGTTCATCCTAAGTTTAAACAGTTTCTAGCTAAATAACGAAAATTATTCATGGCAATAGCCTAGCAATTAGCTAAACTCCAATATAGAGGTACAATTATTGTTTTGAAAAATATGATCTCGCACTCATACTACACTATAAATCTTCTTAATTCAACTATGTTAGCTTTGCATAACTTGAGCCACTGAACTTTTTTAGGTAACATCAGCTAAAACAGGCAAAGTAATTGCACTTACCCGGTTTACCTCCGTGTACATGGAGGCTCTTAAACACCTCTCGCTGGTTTTCTTTAATGGCGGCAGCTTGTTAGCACGGCCCATATAACCCAGCCACGCACACGCCTCAGTGCGTGGCATTGTTTGTACTGTTTGGAACAGCACTTACCTGTCTGTGGTCTCTAGGCTGTCGCTCAACGAGTCTCTCCACAGGTTCAACCGCACTTGGCATCTCTACAAGGGGGTCCTGGCATGTTCCCCGGAGCTCAAGAGATCTGCAGACTCATCAACCTGTGAGGAGGTTGGTGAGACCAGCGAACTTCCTAACTCGCTCCCTGTAGCGAGTTTCTTCTCTGACTCCGGCCGGTCCCTTTAATTTTTACTTGCATAGAACTGTGAATATCACCTTCCCTGCGTCAGAGAAGGTGCTTCTTCTTTTGTGATTTCCTCCAGACCACAGACTAACCATCTTCTGTTCGAACAGCCTAGACAGGTCTGGTTCCAGTTCTCTCTCTCCACAGAACACGTGGTACTGCCCTGTTCCCCATCGCACAGCCAGGAGACCCTGAGGAGAGTCTACGAGGTAACGCTGCTTACATCAGCGGTCGTTTCATCCATCCCACCTGCTTCACGGACTGACTAGCTGCCAGCCTTAGGCTTCCTGCCTCCTGCTCCACTGGAATAATTGCTTGAGCGAGCCCTGGACTCTCTTTAGTTGTTTTTTTTGTTTTTATTTTGAGTAAATTAAGCCTTGCACATAGATTGTATGCAACCTCTCAAGTCTGATTCCTTACAGTAGGTCCCTTGGTATTGTGTTCCTGAAGCAAAAACTGATTGCATAGTCAATCTGAGGATTGTGCTGTTCAAGTAATTCAACACTAACTGCAGGCGAGGAGCCTGTGTCAGATAGAACTGTCAGATATCTGTTCAACATGGGAGCCCACACAGAGTGTACCCTAGGAAGGAGATGGAGGTTTGGTAGGGCATTTCTCAGCCTTGACATATAGCTGGTGTTAGAGGAGATGATGCAGTACAATGAGGGGACTAGAGGTAGGGGATAGCGGTATTTGATGGTTGTTCTTCAAATTCCTGTAATCAATACATGGCCTTAGCCCCCCGTCTTTCTTTTGAACAAAAAAAGAACCCCAGCCAAAGCAGGAGAAGTGGATGGTCTGATAAACCCCTTCAAAGCTTCAGAGCTTCATCCACATAATCCTCCATGGCCTTGGTTTCAGGGAGTGATAGGGGATATATTTTAGCCCAAGGGGGAGAGCTACCTGCCAACAACTCTATAGCAAGGTCAGTGGAGTAGTGAGGGGGGAGTTGGGTAGCTTGAGTTTTGCTAAACACTTCTAGAAGTTAATGATAGACTTGTGGGATAAAAGGTAAATGTGAAATGAGTGAGCTCTCTATGGATGTTGAAGTGAATGTTAACTTAATGCAATTATTCACAGAGTGAGCTTACCAGACATTGATGTTAACTCCTCTCCATGAAATGGCAGGGTTAGTAGAATTCTGGTGAGGCTGACCTCGTGAGCTGCGAGGTGGGTCTAGCTTGGGCTGTGACACAAGCACTTCCCTTACAGTGCGTTAACCCTCTCTTGATTTGAATCTAATTCTTATCACTAAACAAAGCAAGTTTAATCAACTCTCCATATTTTACTAAATTTCTGGCACCCAAATGGACAGGAAGTCATTGAATCAAACCCCCTTGAGTCACTCCAGAACATTTACTATGCTGTGGGAGAAAATCAAATCTACTGTGTGTGCTTGGTGTGTAGCTGATTAGCTTAGCTTATGTTTAACATTAGCTTAGTCTCTGGTCACCTTAGCTTAACTCCTATTTGGAATTAGTTTAGCAATGATTAATTTAAGCATAGCCTTGGGTAGCATTAGCGAGCCTTAATTGACTTAGCTGAGCCACTGCTCAGCAATAACCTTGGGCTAGCCTTTGGTTTTAGCTACAGATTCTGGCCCAGCTGAGCTGGCAAGCTTAACTCTAGCTTCAGTTGACTTAATCTAGACCAATTCTTATACCATCCTTACCACTGTTAGCTTCAAGGGCTACACTCTCAGCTAGCCTAGCTATTCTGGTAGTATTGTGACTATTGTGATATTGACAAGTACCACATGAGTTTTCTTGTGAGAAGCAACTAACCCCAGGGAAAGTTCCAAAGTCCCAGGTGGTTGGAAGGTTGGCAAGGTGCAAGGATACATCAGGTGGGTCATGATCAACCTCCAGAGAGTACTGTAACTTTCTCTTGAAATCAGCAAGGTTATCTTTATAACTCACTGAGGGTGGTTGAACTTCCTCCTCTTGCAATCTAAGCCTCATTTTGCTTTCCGATTTTGATTGGCACTGTTTGGTCATTGCTAACTCTTTTTTAGTTCTTAACTGCTTTACTTAATTATATAATTTGGTAAGCATTTCTGTGGCTTCTATAACAGATTGTTCTTTCTTTGGTCACTAGAATTAAAAATTTAGAACTAGCCACATTTGTTTGCACACAGTGGAATTTGAGCTCTGCATTTAACCCATCTGTGCAGTGCAACACCCACACACTAGTGAACACACATGCCTAGAGCGGTGGGCAGCCCTATCCATGGCACCCGGTTGCCTTGCTCAAAGTCATGGCCTGACGGTTCTGGGGATCAAACCAGCGACCTTCTGGTCACAAGACCAGATCCCTACACTTCAGGCCACAACTGCCCCGTAGGTACCTCAGACAGGTATCTACTGTCTTGCTGTCTATCTCTGCCAGCATTCCATATGTAATGTAATCAGGGGTAATTTATTTAATCCACAAATTAATTACTCAAATTAGTTAAAATAGATCAATAATTTTACCCTTATAAAATATTTGTTTTCTGAGATTGAGGTTGGTTTGAGTTCAGGGATCCACACACTGTATAATAATATTGAAAGCACACCAAGACTAGCTTATACAAAGAAGGCTTTATTAGATGAACCTATCAATAAGGACGGATATGGGAAATAAAAGAAATAAGGAAATAAAAAAGGGTAAAATAAAGAAACCTTGACTAAAAGAAAGCAGAACTTGCTATATATGGAATGGAAATATGCACTCTGTGAAAACGGCTTCTCTAACAAAGGAACCTTGATAACACTCGGACCGGACCACAACAGATGTTTTGCGCATTCGTGTGCTTAACTGCATTTCCGTCTGTTGAAAGCGGCTTTATTGGCCTTGGCTGCTGCGCAGACATTGCTGGCACGGCGGTCATGTTGATGTAGACATCAATGGGCATCTCAGCTAGACTGGATGTCGGTTTACCGACGCGCTGGCTGGCTGCTTTGCGCGGGTCACGTGATTCATGCACCTGGGCTGCAGGGGCGACGCGCTGGTTCCCTCGGTGACGGCAGGGCGTGCAGACCTCTACTGCGCAATTCATTCACTTAATGATTACAAAGAAAACTTGTATGCTTGGATATGAGAAAGTACAATTCTTCAAAGATTAATTAATCTTAACAATTAAGGAGTTGGCTTAAGAAAAATGGAAAGAAAGTAAATTAAAAGACACAGTGGTGACATAGGGTGGACACATAATTGACAATTTTACATATTTCACTACTACAAATAGAGGAACATTTCTACGAAAAGTTAATTTGGCTTATAAAGTCTTGTCTCTGCTAAACTGGTGTGTGGGGGTAGAGAGAGAGGTCATGAATAGTTTTTAGCTCTGTCTTATCTGACTTTTAGGCAGGATGAAGTGTAGTAGGCTGAAGTGTAGTAGCTTCCAACTACAATGTTCCATGTTTTTTAATAACGCAACTGCTAGCTCAGATAATGCTTTTTGTGATAAGTCCGCTTTTTGTGTGTCTCGTCTTTTGGGCAAGGCTTTAGAGTGGGCTACTACTGTTTGGCCCACTATTTAGAATCTTAGCTGCGACCAAATTGTTGTGGAATTGTTTTGATAACCTTTATAAGGGCAGGGCTAGAGGGGAGATGCTGACCAAATTACAACAGGTGATTAACTCACTCGCCTCATACGCCCTAGAATTTTGGACACTAGCTGCGGGGAGCGGATGTAATGAACCAGCATTTTGTAATGGGCTCAGCACCAAGGTTTTGACTGAACTGGCATGATGATGGTGTGATGATAACCTTTAACTGTATCAACTCATCACAATGTCCATTAGCCTGGACCAACTTCTGAGGAGATATCCTTCCCGTAAAAGCCCCACTCCTTGCGTAGAAATTCCCCACTACCGAGAACTCCATGAATCGCAGAGAATCAACCTACCCGGACCCATGCAGTGGCTTTGACAACTACACGGAGGCCTCTGCATGTATTGTAGCACTGCTCATCACCTCCTGCCTGACTTCAGGGTATGTCCCCACAAACCTTAGACGCCAACCTAAGTCTTTCCCTCTGCCAGTCACTCTATACTGCACTCCATTCTCCTCTATGTTTGCAGTGCTAATTGACTGCGGACCAAAGGGTAACTTCATTCTTCTGAGCATCGCCCAAAAAATAACATCCCAGTGGTCCCTTTAAGACAATCTCTGTGAATTACTGTTCTGAATGGAGAACCCATGCGGATGGGAACTAAACCCATACAAATAGATGCCAGTTTTTTACATTTCCTATTCTTTCAAACTGTATAGAAAAACCTCTTCTAGGAGTGCGCTCCACTTCTGTGACAATGTATACATTTTCAGGAAATATTCTGATTTACACAAAGTGTTTAGTAAAAAAAAAATGCTACCTAGCTTCCTCCACGCCGTTTTTATGACTGTGCCCTAGAATTAATCAAAGGTGCCTTAGGAGGAGGAATGATAGAGGCATACATTGAGGAGGCATTGACTCTGGGATTTATTTGTCCATCCACATCCCCCAGTGGCTTTGGGCTTCTTCTTTAGGAAGAAAAAGGATGGTGGACTACGGCAATGCATTGATTACAGAGTTAATAATTATATTACAAAGAAATTCATGTATCTTTTACCTCTCATTCCTTTAGCCATCAAAAAGTTACAAGGAGCTTTGTTTTTTTTACCAGATTAGATTTATGCAATGCCTCTAACCTGGTCTGTATGAAGAAGGGGGACGAATGGAAGATCGCCTTCATCACCACTAGGGGGCACTATGAGTACCAGGTGATGCCTTTTATATGAATTGTTGCCCTGTCTGACATGAAAATTCGCCTAAATAGACAATATTTTAATGTTAAAGGGTGAAAAATGTGAATTTCACCTTCAATCTGTTTCCTTCCTAGGATTCGTCATCAGTGCTTATGACATTATTATGGATGACCAGAAAGTAAATGCTGTAGTTAACTGGCTCACTCCTGTGTCTGTCAAAAAGTTACAAGGATTTCTATACTTCACAAACTTCTACAGATTCACTTCAGCTCTATAGCAGCCCTTCTCACAGCATTGCTTAAAGGTTCCCTTAAACAGCTAACATCAAGTCCCCAAGTGGAGAGGGCATTTAACAATCTGAAAACCTTAATTTCAGCACCCATTCTTAAACACCCTGACCCCAATAAGCCTTTTGTTGTAAAGTTAGATGCCTCTGAAATAGGCATCAGTGCTGTACTATCCCAACTTAGTGGCGGTCCCCTCAAATTACATCCCATCAACCTTAATCCACACAAACTGTCTTTATCGGAATGCAATTATGGCGTTGGGGATCGCAAACTACTGGCCATCAAGTTAGCTCTCGAAGAGAGGAGACACTGGCTTGAGGGAGCTAACCATCCCTCCCACCCTCAGTGACTATTGCATCCAACCAGTGGGATTGATGAGGCAATTGCCCGCTGCCTTACAGACTATGGAGCAACTGCGCGCTAACAGGCAATGTGAGAGGGTGAATCAGGGACTGGGTAAATTTCTTCATCTGTTCTGTCATGACAACCCCAATAAGGAGCAGGCTGACCATCACTGGGGAGAAACTGCCTCCTATCAACTAGAATAACAGGTCTGGCTATCAACCAGGGATCTCATGTTTGGTGAGGGATGCAGAAAACTCCACCCCAAATCCATTGTGCCATTCAAAATCCAGAAACAAATTAATGAACTAACTTACCAGTTAGGTTTACCTCCACAATATCACATTTCCCATTCATTCCATGCCTCTCTTCTCAGGCCAGCGATTCCAGGTCCATTGGACAAGGCCTTGCCACACAAGATCCTGCCTCCACCTCTAGGGGTGAGCGGAGCCCTGGTTTATGCTGTTTGTCATGTACTTGTCTCCAGGCGCAGAGAGAGAGCTCTTCAGGACCTCATCGACTGGGAGGGTTATGGAGCTAAGGAGAGATGTTGGGTTCCTGACAGTGATGTTCCAGATCCAGGTTTGATCACTGACTTCCATTGGTGGCATCCTTAGAAACTAGCATCCCATGCATGTGGGTGACCTGGCAAAAGTTGTCCAGCTCCTGTCCTGTCCGCGCCCAAGGTCTTGCTGAGAAAATCCTTGTCTGTCCAGCACATTAACAGCTACAGGGATCTCCCTGTCAGATCCTCTGGTCATGTTGGTGGTGGTTGTTGTGGGTGTCCTTGCTCTTCCGCAGACCCGGACTCCTTGCGGGGGGGAAGTGTTATGCCTCCCTCCATCTCCGCCAGCGCTTACCGCTCCTCTGAATTTCATTATCCAGCTAGGGATCACATGACTCTGAGCTCCCAGTCCGTTGACTACCTGTGTTGCTTTCTATATAACCTGTCTCTTTGCACTCTAGCATTGCTGAGTATTGCCACAGTTTACTGTAACTACGAAGCATTCTATTTATTGTATGTATCTCTACTAGTGCATAGTGGTTGCCTTTGGTTGACCGCGGGAGCTCAGTGATATCGGCTGCCGTGTGAAACACTTCTGGCAATGCCGGGCTATATCTAAGGACATATGGGGCCAGTAGAAAGATTACAGGGCTCCAAAGGTTTTAGCCATGACATAATGTTTAGCTGCAGGATGTCCATGCCGGTTGTGCAATATCTGTGGAACCAGAGGTCTGAGGATAATCATCTGCTCAAAGACCCTGCATGACGTAGGGTAATGTACCTGTCGACATAAGAGAATGTTACACACCTTAAGCTGGGGAAACTGGGACAATAGCTTATGAAGGAAGGCAAAGGCTGTCTTCAGCTTTCATAGAGGTGGTCATTAGCCACAATTCAACCAGTCAAACACTAGCAAGGTATTAGGGTCCTTCAATTATTCTGCTGGTAATTTCAAATGACTAACAGAAAACAAAATGTCATATAGTTCACAATCAAAAGTCGACCACTTTATTTCTGAAGTGGAACATGTATGACTTACAAAAGGAATGATGTATTCTTTCATATCACCTTTGGGGACAATACATTGCCAATAGCATGAATGGAGGCAGCAGTGTATAGCAGAACAGGAGCTGCCAGATTGGGGAACACCATGATAGGTGGCGAGGTCAAGGCGTGCTTTAATGCATTGAAGGCATCATTGGCTGCAGGGGACCAAATGGCACAATTGTATGAGTTAGGCTTTTGAGTGATTGCAATGTGAGACTGCCTGATTAATTACCTATAATAGAAACAAAGGCCTAGAAAGGCTCTTATTTCTGTAGCAGGCCAGCATTCTTGTTGATTGATAGAACCTTCTCAGTGTTAAAGGGATCAGGTTGAATACCCTCCCTGGAAACACAATGGCCCAAGAAGTTGACTGAAGTATAAGACATCATATGGTTTTAATTTACATATATATTTACATATATCATGAACAGTATTCACACACAGACACTGTGTTAAGCAGGATGTTGCATGTGCTAACAGTAAGAACTTACTTATAACATTAGAGTCTCTTATAGTATAGAGTTCCACACTTCAATCAGTCACTGCATGTGGTCAGTTTATATAAGAGAACCAGCCAATACCATGACACTAGAGTACTTTTTAAACTCATTTAAGGTACCCTAGTGAGCAAATCTTAAAAGACCAGATTATATGCTTACTGGGACTGTTACAATATAAATGTATGCTGGCAACATTCAAAAACATGGAAAAGGTATTGACTGAATTCCAGCACACCAGCACAGTTTGTGTGTTTCTGTGTATGAAATAAGCTTTATCTTTAATTTTAAACACAAAATGACCTAAATCCAAATAAAGAGTCGGACAGTGAAAGTTTATACAACAAACTAAAAACTTGATGCAATGTTTTTCAGTCATAATGTTCAGTATAATGAGAACACTTACTTAAAACACCAGCACTTGGGGACAAAACAGGCAATGCTCAAAACCTGAACATGCCAAATAAGTACCAGGGCAAAGATCAAATTCTAATAACACAAGGGGCCAAAAACATAAGCAACAACAAATCACTGTGAACTGCCTGGTATGTTCTGGTGAAAAGGGGTAAACTTTACAGGATGTGTGTAAAAACAAATAGTCTAGATTAGTATTAAAGCGAGGACTACCTTGAGAATGGTTCATGATAAGAGAGTGTTTCGTCTGGGAATTGAAGTTTGTGACTAAATCTATATGCTGAGTATCATGTGCTACAGGGCTGGAGGAAGGCATGACACATAGAAAAAAAACCTGAAATAAAAAACAGTACAATTCAAATATAATTAAATCATGCAAGTAATCAAAGAACATTCATCAGTGCAGCATCTGCTTTGAATATTTGAAGAGTAAATATTAGTTTAATACACTTCCTAAACCACGGATAGAACAAGGCATAAATAACTGGATTAATGGCAGAATTAAGATAAAGCAGGATCAAAACAGGCTCGATTGACTCAAATTCTATTGTAACAACATTTCCTAATACTGTATAAATAAAATAGGGAAGTAGACATACTAGAAATGCAGAAACTAAAATAGTAACAACCTTAGCTGCCTTTCTCTCTGATATTGCATTTGTTATGTTCTTTGATGTTCTAGTTTGAACATTAAGGTCTCTGATAGCAGTGGCATGTTTTTTAACAACAATGAAAATTAAAGTGTGCAGTATGATTATAACAATAAATGGTAAAACAAATGTAAACAAAAGATCAACCAATGACCAGATCTGATCTAGCAATAGAAAGCAGTCTCCGGGACATGTTATTAAATTTGCAATGGATAAACTGAAGAACAGGAGTGTTAAATTATACAATATCAATACAAACCAGTCACATAGAACCACAATGCACACTGTACTTACAGAGACGGCTTTAGTGTAGAGAAATGGATTAGAGACAGCAAAATATCGTTCAACTGCTATTAGAACAATGTTATTTATGGATATGCTTGTAAGAAAATAAGAACTCAACTGAAAACATATACAATAAACTCCTGTAAAAACCCAGCATGATTCAATCAACCAGATTAATGCCATTGGCAACACCAAAGTTCCAACAAGAAAGTCTGACACAGCCAGAAAGAGGATGAGTATGTTAGTCGGTGTGTGAAGCTTTCTAAAATAACAAATAGAGATGATGACAAGCAGGTTTCCACACACTGTTAGCAGAACAACAGCAGCTGCAGACACATACAGTAACACATATACTGCAGTAGATACAGATCTCTCTGGACAGGTGTAAATAGGACACTTATCAGTTTGGTTAATCCCAGAAAAATTCATGGTTGCAGCATTAAAAATGCAGTAAAATATCCAATTCAGATTTTCTTTAGGGCTGCTGTAATGGTAATGTCCAACTTCATGACTTAACAAAATAGCTCCTGAGATTGAGATTTATATGCTGAAGAAACTGTTCACGCCCAATTATAATGTGTACAGATTGATGTCATACTATGGTGTTATACTCCCATCTGATGCAATTAGATTTCTCTTCACCATACATTATTTGTTTCTTATAGGGATACATTATGAGGACAATATCCATATAATGTAAAGCAAAACTATATCAACGTACAGGGTTATGCATAAACCCAAACACATGTATGGAAAATAAACTTGTATAGCCGTATCCGTTTTAGGAGTATGAATATTTTACCCCTTTGCATCACACAACCTGTTTTCCTCAGTCCGTCTTTCAGATTTTGCAAATCACTTTCCATATTATGTCAGATAACTCGTGGCCTGTTTAAAAATTCTGTTATTCTGCATCTTCCAAAAAAATGGCATTTTAAAATGACAGCTTTATTATTTGTCTTTATTATTTTACCTCTTTTTATTAAGCTAAGACAAATACCAGATACGTGAAAACTTAGTGTAGCATATCCAATAATGTGTGCATTTTAATTTTGGGGTCATTGTTGTGTAATATTTATGTGTTGGGTTTTTCTAGAGGGACTCTTGTTCTGAAGGTGGAGCTAGCCTGTGGTTGTGCAGCCATAAAATGGGGTATAAACATATGTGTTTGTCAGTATCAAGAAAGACTAATGCTGGAACAATAATAAAATAATGTCACATTTGTGACTGGTCTCCTCTCTTCATTCGATAATAGGAAAAAAAATTACAACAGTGATGTTTCCACATGGTTCTGGTGGCTCTTCAAGACACCAACTTAAGTTGTGTTGCACATTAACCCAGATGCAGATTGGGTGTTGATTAACTGACAATCTGCACCCAGTATATAGGCAAAGAGAGTCTGTGTGCTGTCTCTGACTGTATATATTATTCTTGTATTGGTCTAGGAAGGTAGGCCGATGTTTCCTGGCCTTACCACCCAGCTGCTCCTAATTGTTGGTTCACAAAGAGGTTTGCAGAGGTGTCTTCGCTCCATAGGGCCATTCAGAGTTTGATTCCGTGGTAGATGTATTTACTTCTTGGGTGTCTGTGGCTCATAAGGCTCATGACACAAGGAAAATTTTGCCTCTGTTGGAGTTCAACTGGTTTACTAGTTGCTGGCTGAGTGTTTAACTGCATATAAGTGAGATGCTATAGACTCAACAGACAAGCAGCCAGGACTCTCAGAGTAAACCAAAGGATGTGCATCACTTTTTTGGGAAAAGGGACACTGTGTTTAGGTTTCTGACATGGCAGAAGTAGCATTTAAAGAGCTTAAAGATGCTCTGGCTTCTTCGCCAGCATTAGGCTTTGTTTAACTTGAGCTACTCTTCACACTATATACTCATGAAAAGGCTTGTTTTATGACAATGTGTTGCATGAAATATCTTGGGTATTTCTTTTCCTTTGGAAAACACAGATTTTTATTCTGTTTCTGTTGGCTCCTTGATGGCTCTGGACAGTCTCCCTGACAATTTTTCAGCACATGCTGCTGAATTGGTAGCATTACCCAGTGCTTGTGTGCCATCATCTGGTCTCACAGCAAAACTTTACACTGACCCCAGATATGGATGTAAAGTAATTCAGGATATCGTCTGGGCTTTCCAATGGTTGCTGATGCCCTTATCAAACATGCTTTTTTGGTTTTAGTCTTTTTCCAACAAAGCTTTCATTTGTTAAGGTAAAGGCTTACTGTTCCACCACTGATGAAGTGAAGTTACCAGGTAAGTTTTGGGAGCTGGACCACGCCCTAATTACCTCAACCTACTATATATACAACCCCGTTCTCGCTCCAGTCCCGTGCCGAACAACATCGCATACGTTTTGTCTCGTACCCACCTGCCTTTCGCAGTTCACCATGGACCTTCTGCCTTCTTCACGGCCACGCTCTAGCGGCGGCCTCTCCAATCCCTGGTTCCGGGTCTGCTGAACGCCACGAGCTGCCGCCGGCCCGCTACCAAGCTGCTGCCAGTCCGATGCCGAACTGCAGTCTGCTAGCTGTTGTTGGTCTGCTGCCGCGGTGTTCACACTGCGGCCAGCCTGCTGCTGTTGCCCTGCTGCTACGCTCCTTCGGCATGCTGCTACCTGGCCCAACTCGGATCGGACCACAGTCCCAGGATCGCAGCATCCCGTTCTCCCACTTCATCTCCAAGCAAGCCCTCTTCTTGCTCCTCCAGGCTTCCCTCGCCCGAGACACACGCTCGCAGCGGCCCCTGCTCCGCTCCCCAGCATTTCGTTATCCCCCGTCTCCCATTCTTGCAAGCCCTTTTACGCAGCTCTCTCCGCAGGCGCTGCAGCCAGCCAGTTTCCATCTACCGCGGCATCCTCTGCTCTGCCTTTCCAGTCTGCATTCAGGAGCCGGACGATCATCTTTCCCATCATTCTCGTCTCGCATCCTTTTTCAACTGACTTATGATCGCAATTCTTCAACTCTGCTGGACGCTTTTTCCCCCATGCGTGCAGCTTCCCGATTGGCCTTCTTCCGTAGTCACAAGCCGCCCAAATTTCGATTCTCTCACCCAAGTTCTCCCCGGTTTCCACTCATTGTTTCACTGCCCTACATCATTCACCTTCTCGATTCTCGATTACTCAATAACCCTACCTACCACCAACTCGTAGCATCACGTTGCTTAATTCAGCTCCCTTTGCCAGTGCATTTCTCCTTCTCCGAGAAAATCCTGGGTCCCACTAGAAGCCAGAGTTCCTCCACATTATTCTCGACTGGACTTCTTTCCAAGCATCATTCGCTCACGACAAGCAAGATAACATAAACAAGTAAATTCAGAACATTAGTACTTCCATCAGACCCGCACCATCTGTAAGGGCTGGTGCTAGGTTAAGGCCCCCTCCGGCCACCAGGAGGAGTCAGGCACACTAATCAGGCCTGATTCCATACAGCTGTGCCAGGGCTATATAACACCAGTGATCCAGTCACTCAGTGGGTCTTTGCCAAAGTTTTGAGCAAAGTTCCTGGCCGGTAACTTTGGGTATTGAGGTCTGAGAGCCTTTGTGCTACACCTTGTTTCTTTCTTCAAGGGTGCAAGTGTGGTGACACTGCACTGCCCCTCCCTTTTGAGTTTTCTCACTTTGTTCTTTCTCTCCAGTCTCCGAGCACTCCTGTTACCTAGTTGTATTTTCGGAAGTTATTAGTTTAGTTTTCCCCAGTTTATCTGGGCTGCCACTCTTCCCGTGGCGTCCTTTGTTGTGTTTTTCCCGCCGTTTCCTCATGCTCGGCATGGGCTTTTGTTTCTGTACGTGTTCAGTGCCAATCCCTCCTTTTAAACAATATACACAACAGTAATCCTAAGCCAGTGTGGTGGTTCAGCGGTAGTGCGTTTGCCCTGTAACTCAGCAGCTGGGGTTTGCGCCTCAGCTCAAGCATTTGTTTATTCGTCCCCTATTTTAATCCTTGTAAGCTCTCATTTGCAAATCACCCGCCACCTGTGCCGTGTTGGTCTAGTGGCAACGCATCAGTCTCGCGTTCGGGCGACCCGGGTTCGATTCCCACCTTTTTATTTCCTGGGTTTTACCTGTTCTGAGATCTAACTGTTCTACAGGCCCACTGCCATTACAAGGTGTTAGCTCACCCAGATAAGCTTTAGTACTTCACCCCTGCAGCTTGGGTTTGAGTCCAGCACTGGGCAGGCCATTACACCATCCATGCCTTTTTATCCAGAAACCATCTTTTTTCTTCATCCTGACTCCACAACCCAGCAAGAATAAGCCCTCCACGCTACAGCTCTCTACACCCTCTCGACTCACTGAATAGTCTGGTTATTTTTTAAGCGCTTCCACAACTCCTCGGCATTCCATTTCCAGCTTTCAATCTGCCACAGCAGCTTCTTTCTCTTCATCCTACTTCGAGGCCTAACCAGCAGTCTTCGACTGTTACTTAAAACCATCCATGGTTCACACCTTCAGTCATCCTCCACAATCAGGTCACACCACTACTTCGAGATATCAGAAGTATTCAACCTGCGCTCCAGCGCAAAGTTTTGGGAGCTGGGCCATGCCCTAATTAGCTCTACCTACAATATATACAACCCCATTCTCGCTCCATTGCCATGCAACATCGCACCCACCACCTCCCCATCTCCACCCTACATTTCATCTTTATCCCAAAGACCAGAGGACGGGGTGGCACTATTCACGCACAAGCACCTACCCACTCGTAACTCCAGCCCAAGCCCTCTGATTTAATTAATAATGTGTGTGGGTATCTGTTAGCCAGCATTAAACCAGTCAGAATAATTAGGGCGGCATAGTGTGTTGATAGAGGATGAAAGCTTCTTGTCCTGGACTTTACCCTACTGTGGTGTCCACCTGATAGTAGAAGTAAGAAGACCCTGGTGTGGTAAATGTCCTGTATTAAGGGGAAGAGTGCTACTGAAATTTACTGTGCAGTCTTGATCACAGACTGAAGAGCCTTCCTGTCCTCAGGGGTTCTGTTCTTATTGTTCTTGTGCTGGATGGGCTGTTTGTGCAATTCTGCCAATTCTAACTGACTGGGGTCTGTCAGTCTGAGGGTGAAGAGCTTTTCAGAGAGTTTATGTGCGATGACTGTGTTGAATGCAAAGCTGTAGTTAATAAAACATTCTGACATATGTCCTTAGGTATGTAAAGGGTGTATAAATGGCAGCACTGACAGCATCCGTGAACCAGTTCTGATGGTACTGCAGAAGGTTTAAGGTGCCCGGAAAAGTGTCATGACTATCCTTTCAAAATACTTTTTAAAACACCACCTTATGTTGGTGCAGACTTTGTGAAACCGAAATCAATCATCCCTGTTACCATTGGGGTAGTGATAAACAAACCAGTCCTTGCCCAGAAACAGATCTTCTGCCTATTTTCACTATAGCAGTAAGCTAATTCAGACTTGCCAGAGCGCCTGCTGCCAGGCCATATAGCCAAACAAGGAGTCTCACAGTGATAGCTTAGTAACAGACTAAAAACTTTGGTTGGTGGTGCAGCACTCAGTGTTCTTTTCAGTCATATCATTCAGTATAATGGTAACACTTTAAACACAGCTTTAAACAATAAAAAGCTTTCTCTCTGAACTGGTCTCCCTGTTCATTCTTACAGCAAAAACGAAGTTATGACACTGTTAATAAAGTAGTAAATGGATGCAAACCATTATTAATGTTGGTCAATAAACTGCCATTCACAGGCCACCTTGGTCTAACAGAGGACCATTACATCAGCTACTAAATTGACTATGATCTCCTGCTCCCACAAAGAAAACAGGCCGTGCAATTCAGGCTTTTTCTATTTCGTTTAGTCAAAAAACAGGTACAAGCTTTTTGGGTTTGTCTAGATATTACCTCCAATTTGTCCCTCACTTCCACAACATTGCAAATCCAGCCAGGCAAAGATAAGGATAAAGAAAAGAAGAAAAAAAAAACAGCAAGAGAAAACATAGCAAATGAGGCAAAGAACGGAAAAGCAAATAACAGTCCAAGAACAAAAGGAGTCAAAAACCTGTTTTGTGGCATCAATAATGAAAATTAAAACATGCAGTATGGAAAACAACAAATGGAAAACAAATATAAATAAAAGATGAACCAGAGACCAGACCTTATCTAACAATAGAAAGCAATCTCCAGGGCATGTTATTAAATTTACAAAGGGTAAATTGAAGTACAGGAGCACCAAATTATATGACGTCAATACAAACCAAACACATAAAATCACAATACACATTGTAAACACAGAAACTGTATTAGTGTAGAGAAATGGATTAGAGAGAGCAAAATATCGATCAACTGCAATCAGAACATTGTTGTATATAGATGTGCTTGTAAGAAAATAAGAACTCAACTAAAAACATATACAGCAAACTCTCTTAAAAATCCAGCATGACTCAATCAACTAGATTAATACTATTGGCACAACATTGCAATTCAATTCTATTTTAACAACATTTCCTAATAATGTGTAAATAGTATAAGGAAGTAATCAACCAACAATTTGTGTGGGACAGTATACTTCTTTCACTCAATGCAGTGTAGCACAGGTGACAGGGATGACCATGTCAGACTTGACCCTGTGGTCACTTTTTGTGGATTTGTATGCTCTTTTGACAAAACTAAGTTTTATCTTCTTCACAAAAGCAGCCAGATTTTAATTTAAAATCTTCTGATACTTTTTTATTTAAACTTTAAAGGTCCATGATTACATACATTTGAACAAGCTTTCCTGTTCCACCATAAATGATGCTGACATTTTTACATTCTGTTGCTGACATGCAACTTCGTACTCACCAACTTTTTGTCAGATTTGTCTGTACCTTAAATGGTATAGCATTTACATTCTAGTGCTGGCCGGGGTGGGGATCACAATTATTATTTAGCGCAAAACCACAGCAAAGGAAGGTAAATCCTTGCGGTCAGTGAAGTGGAAAAAACATTCCCTTTCCTTAGGGAAGGATGGGAGAGTTCATTAGGTTGCAATATGCAACCTCACCACTAGATGTTACAACCTGCTCTTTTAATTTTACTTCACACACAACTTACATGTTATGATTACATATTAAAATTGTGTTTGTGTTTATGTATGGACAGAACACCTTGTGAAGCTCTGAAAAGAACTGTATAGCCTGCATGTGGATAGGCTTACTGTAAACCCAAGAACAAGAGCCTTGATAAAAAAAAAAAAAAAACAGTAAACAGCTACTTCATACTTTGACTGTATCCAAGCATTATAGGCCCTTACTCTACTATAGTTAAACACAAAAAACAGGTCCAAGCTTTCTTTGGGTTTGCATGGACACTATGTCAAGTTTTTCCTTATGTCTCATTAATAGCCTTCCCTCCTTAAAATAGTATAAAAGTAATATTTTGATGGAATTACATCAGCACTAGATTTCTTTTGCCAGCATATCCACCATCCCCAGTAGTACTGTTTAAAACACCCATAGAACCTCTTCAAAGGCTTACTGATATTCAGGGTGTCAAATATAGGGTTGACACACCTCCAGAAACAGTGTGGCAAAATGTATTGTTTTCTTGCCAAAATAATAATAATAATAAAAAACCTAAATTAACTGAAGGGCTGACAAAAGACAATAAGGTTGCTAAGTAATTAACTACTATTAATATAGTCCTACTACAGCTTATAAATCTATTCCTAAACAGTGACAATATTTGTTTGGGCTGCGCACTACAACGCGCATCAGATCTTAATTTGCCAGCAGTGGTAACACATATTAAAATGGACATTTCACATAGTTTGTGGGACCCAGGGCATTAGAACTGTAGTAAAACATTTTTGTTGGAATAGGGAACCTCTTACCCACTCCACAGCTGAAATTTGATTGTTTCTATTGCAATTTTAAGTCTCTGTTTTGGTGAAATTGTAGATATCCTCAAACAAAAATGTTTTTAAATGTCTTTAAATTAATATGTGGGTTCAGCACAAGTTAGATGGGTCAGTGGCGCATGGCAGTTTTATTTGAGATTTTTCATTTGTTGTATTATGTTTGGTCCCTTTATATAGATTCCCCTTTCAGTCATGTACTACAATCTGTTTGTTATATTCAGTAAAACTACAACACAGTTGTAAATCATCAAACAACATTTATCAGTGCAGAATCTGTTCTAAATATTTGAAGAGTAAATATCAGTTTAATACACTTCCTAAACCATGGATAGAACAAAGCATAAATAACTGGATTCATGGCAGAATTGAGATAAAGTAGCATCACAACAGGTTGAATAGACTCAAATTCTATTTGAACAACATTTCCTAAAGCTGTATAAATAAAATAGGGAATTAAACAAACCAGAAACACAGAAACTAAAATAGTAACAACTTTAGCTGCTTTTCTCTCTGATTTGGAATCTGTCATGCTCTTTAATGTTAGCATCCTAGTTTGAGCATTAAGACCTCTGATAGCAGTAGCATGTCATTTGGCAATAATAAAAATTAAACCATACAATATGATTATGACAGAAAATGGGAAAGCAAATGTTAACAGGAGATCAACCAGAGACCAGACCTCATCTAACAATAGAAAGCAGTCTCCAGGGCATGTTATTAAACTTACAAAGGGTAAATTAATGTACTGAAGTGCTACATTATATGACAGCAATACAAACCAGTCACATAAAACCACAGTGCACATTGTGCTCACAGAGACAGCTTTAGCATAAAGAAATGGACTAGAGAGAGCAAAATATCGATCAACTGCAATAAGAACAATGTTATATATAGATGTGCTTGTAAGAAAATAAGAACTCAACTGAAAACATATACAGTAAACTCTCTTAAAAATCCAGCATGACTCAATATTCCTGATTAATACTATTGGTAACACTGAAGCTCCAATAAGAAAGTCTAAGCTAAAGAGAGGATGAGCATGTTAGTCGGTGTGTGGAGCTGCTTGAAATGACAAACAGAGATAATGATTAGCAGGTTTCCACAGACAGCAGAACAACAGCAGCTGCAGACACATACAACAACACATATACTGCAGTAGATACAGATCTCTCTGGACAGGTATAGGAGAGACAGGCATCAGTTTGGTTAATCCCAGAAAAATTCATGGTTGCAGCAGTTGCTCAGCTGAATATGTATTTCAGATCTTCTTTAGGGATGTTGTAATGGAAGTGTACAGCTTCATGACTTAAGGATGTGTGCGTTAAGCAGCCAGTAACTCTTGAGACTGAGATTTATATGGTCACGAAACTGTTCACACCCACTTGTAATGTCCCACCTTGGCAACCAGATTTCACTTCACCATGCTTTTGTTTTTAATATACAATGAAACAGAGACGAGATTGGGGGCATGACAGGAGATGAGACAGGAAACTGGACAAGAGACTGGACTAGGATCATGACTAGGGCTGGGCGATATGGGAAAACATCTTATCACAATATTTTTTTTCATATCAGTTGATCTCGATATATATTACGATATAAATCAAATCACTATTGCCTTTTTACTTTCAGTGAGAAGTGAAGATATCAAAATTAAAATTTAGTTAAATTGTTTTTATCCTCAGAAGATGTATTATATGTATACTAGAACAAATGTATTATAGAACATTACAGAACTGTATTATATATATGGGGCAGTATTAGTATGAACAGTATTCACACACTGTGTTAAGCAGGCTGTTGCTGGCCCTTTAAGTTCAGGCTGAGGAAAGGAATCTTTATGTTCACTCCTAGCGATGAGTCGATTCTCTGTCGGCTCGAATGGGGAGTTGGTTTAGCGTTTCTGTTTTCGGTAGAAAATAAAGTTTCCCTCCTCGGGATTGTTGGTTATAAAGTCAACTTTGCCTCAGCGTTCTCACTGGAACTCATACAGTATACATATTTATCTTTATCAATTACGAAATTACGCCGATTAGCACGTGCGTCGATGCATCGCAAAGATGTCTGCGCCTACTGAAAGCATGAATTTATCCAGAGCGCAAGCTGCAGTTACAAACAAATACTTGCGTGCAAGTTGTGGGAGTATTTCACACAGAAACACAACACTGTGGTGCTCTGTCAGCTCTGCACAGTGGACATCATCACAACAGTAGAACTGCTACACACGTTGTGTATATAGTAGTACTTGAAGCACAAACACCCCGTAGCACTTTGTCAACACAGCAGCAAGACAGCACCTATTTAATTGTTTTTATTATCTTAGCAGATTATTTGAAGATTATCAACACGTGTAACATGTTTCTTTTAGTAGAAGTCACGGTTTCTGTCGTCATTTTCTCTTATTTTGTTCTCTCTGCTCGACTGTGACGCCTGCAGTAACCACATTACTAGCATGTGGGTAAAGCTGCTGCTATGCCTACACTCTGCGCTGTGTGCTTCAACCAAACATGACATGACCGGAATTCTAGTTCAGCCACCTGATTGGTTTGGGGCGGTGCTATTCTCATTTTCATTGGCTATTCGTGTTGTCTCTCAAAACAAGGACAGAACTTAATTCTATTGACTTTCTATCGACTATGTCTTATAGATCTATCGAGGAAATGTTATTTCACAATAATTATCGTTATCGTTTTATCGCCCAGCCCTAATCATGACATGAAATGAGACTGCAAAATGAACGAACAGGACAGGAGAGTGGAACAGACCACGTACAGGACATGAGAAAAATTATGATTAGGGGACAGGAACAGATACGGTTACTGGGGCGGAGACGGACAGACAAACAGGGACTGGAACAGAAAAACCAAGGGGAACAGAGACAGGAACGCAGGAAACAGAGACATATACAGTGACAGGGACAGACACAAAAATAGAAACGGGATGCAACAGACAGGGCGAGGAGATTGAGCAGGGACAGGGCGTGGAAACGGAACAGAGCAGGGCGATGACCAGACTGGAGAAGAGGACCTGGAGCAACCTGGGGCGCAGAAACATGACCAGGACCATGAGCAGGAATAGGAATCACCCAGAGAGCAGGAACGGGAACAGGAATGGCACGGGGAAAACACTGGGACAGGGACGGACAGACTAACAGGGACATTGATGGAAACAGAGACATATACAGTGACAGGGAGTAACAAGGACAGACACTAAATTAGGAACAGGGGATGCAACAGACAGAGGGTGAGGGGACTGAGCAGGGACAGGGCGATGAAACAGAACAGGAGCAGGGCGATGAAACAAAAAGGGAGCAGAGCGAAGATCAGGAGCAGGGCAAGGACAAGGAGCAGGGCAAGGACAAGGAGCAGGGTGAGGAGCATAGCAAGGAGCAGGGAGAGGAGCAGGGCGATAACCAGTCCGGGGAACAGGAACTGGAGCAACCCAGGGGGCAGAAGTGGAATTTGCCTAAACTGTGTGAAATGCACAAGCGACCGAGACAAATCAAAGATTGTTTGAATCCACAGCTCTCTATCAATGGGGCTCTTCATAATATCACCCAGTTCTCAGCATCTTATCATTCTTAGGATATTAAAAATAAGAACGAGTTGTTCTGCAAATTGTGACTGAGCTATGATTTCAGGCCCAGCCCAAAAAAACCTGAACACTTAGTGGTTTAACTTCACAATTCTTTTCTCGTTTTCAGCATTTCTCTTCTAATATTTATAATGTTTATTATAAATATGTTTATGCCGACTTGTAATGAGTGTTGGGCTGAGCAAAAATATGACAACTCCTGCCTGAAGCAATGAGAATTTTCTTTATGATACGTTATGATATGGAGTGGGAAAATGCTTCTGTTAAGAACAGTGTCCATTCACTGTAATGCATACGGTACTGTATGTGTGCATGAGTTCAGTTTGTCAAGATTATGATGCATAAACTAACACACAAAAATATTTTATTTTGAAAATAAAGTTGAGGCCTCTCTTCATTTACATCTTAATGATTCCAGGTTATTTTAATAAGCTAGTAACGGTGAAATAATAACAGCCAGTGTGAAAAAGACATTTAAAAAACATTTAAAATGTGTCTGTTTATTAAAGGAATCATTAAATAATACTACACGGATGGGTAAGGCAACAATAGATCTTAATGGCTTAAATAAAAGAACTTTTTTTTTGCACTTTTGCACTTTGTTATATTAAATGTCTTGTTAATAACACTAAGGATTGCTGCACAATTTTGTTGTACTCTGTGCAATGACAATAAAGGAATCTTAAATCTTGAAATCAATATTCAGGGCTAATCAGTTTCAGAGACTGCTTAATAGAAGTCACTGTTGTTCAAGAGGATCACACAAGTTGAAACCTGAAAGCACAGGTTCATACATTTTTTTTTGTCAACAAAGGCATTTCATGTTATGTTATTTCATGCCATGCTTAGTTTAATAAATTAATTAAACACAGACATACTTTACATATTTATGTATTTATATGTGTGTGTGTATGTGTGTGTATAGAGTCTTGCTAGGTATTGCATTGTCTTTTTTCTAGGTATCATCACTGGCCCTGTGTTTATGGCAGTGTTTGAGTATAAGAGTAGTTTGGACTAGTACTACTGTACTAGATAGAGATACATACTCTAACCGAACACTAAGCACTTTTGTAAGTCGCTCTGGATAAGAGCGTCTGGTAAATGCGGTAAATGTAAATGTAGAGTGAGAGAAAGAAAGAGTTGCTAAGAAAATAAGGTGGGACAGGGCATCTTATCCTGGGGTCTGCTATTGATATAGATACAACTAACAAGATTTTTTAATGACTATGTAACCAAAACAGCAAACATTTTAGTAAAGATAAATTACCACATCACACCAAAGAACATTATTGTTGATCGGTTTTAAATCAATTGTGCAGGAGTACAAAGCCAAAAGATTAATATTTCTGCCAAATATCTTACTTTGAAAGTTTGAAATTTGAGTAATTACTACATATGTCCTCTCTTATAGAGCAAATACCCATCCAGTGCTCAGCTGCTGTTTTGTCGGAACTACAATTATCATTATTAATTATTGTGGATATCAAAAAACATTTATCAGTGCAGAATCTGTGTTAAATATTTGAAAAGTTAATATTAGTTTAGCACACCTCCTAAACCACGGATAAAATAAAGCATAAATGACTGGATTAATGGCAGAATTAAGATAAAGGAGAATCAAGACTTTTTGAAATGTTACAATGTCTAGTTTAATAACATTATCTAATAACGTATAAACAAAATATGGGAACAAACAGGCCAAAAACACAGAAACTAAAATGCCAAGTACTTTTGCAGCTTTCCTCTCAGACTTCATTGAATCTGCTATATTCTTTGATGCCTGATTCCTAGTTTGAGCAGTAACATCTCTGATAGCAGTGGCATGTTTCTTGGCAATAATAAAAACTAGACTGTAGAGTACGATTATAACAGAAAATGGGAAAACAAATGTAAACAGAAGATCAACCAGAGACCATACTTCATCTAACAATAAAAAGCAATCCCCGGGGCATGTTATTACATTCACGAAGGGTAAATTGATGAACTGGAGTGTTAAAGTATATAACAGCAATACAAACCAGTCACATAAAATCACAATGCACATTGTGCTTACAGAGACTGTATTAGTGTAGAGAAATGGATCATATAGAGCAAAATACCGATCAACAGCGATCAAAGCAACGTTATATATAGATGTGCTCGTAAGAAAATAAGCAGCCAAGAGATAACATATACAGTAAACCTGAAAGATCCAACACGATTCAATAGTCCAGATTAATGCAACTGGCATCACACAAACTCCAACCAGGAGGTCTGACACAGCCAGAGAGAGGATGAGCATGTTAGTCGGAGTGTGGAGCTTCTTAAAATGACAAACAGAGATGATGATTAACAGGTTTCCACACACTGTCAGCAGAACTACAACAGATGCAGAAAAATACAACAAAACGTATACAGCAGTAGATATAGATCTCTCTGGACAGGCATAAGGAGGACAGCCATCAGTTTGATTAACCCTGGTAAAATTCATGGTTCCAGCATTTAAAATTCTCATAAATATCTAACTCATTTATTCCCTAGTGATGCCACCATGGCAGCTTCACTGCTAATTTAAGTTTGTGTTGAGCAGCTCTGAGATTTATATGACTCAGAAACTGTTCACGCCTACTTCTAATGTATGTGGTGTGATGTGTCCTGATCTGGTGTAACCAAAAAAGTACAACTCCCAACTAATGTGATCACATTTCTTTTACTTCCTTTTTTTATTTTTCATATACGTCATTGTAGTATTTTGATGTAATGTTGGTGTATGTTTACAAAATTAGACTGAACACATAGTATAGTATTTGACAAAATAATGCTCACAAACATGGAAAATTCCTTCTTCCTCATTCCCTATCCCACAGTTCAGCTTTTTTCTGTAAGCTTTTGGTTTATAATCACAAAAAACCTACTCCATGACTACTAGGGTGTTTTACTTTAAACTTTGATAGCACATCTATTTTATACAGCCATTGCGCATCTTCTTCCAAATATGTAGTGAGATTTACCTGTCTAGGGGCTCAGGCTAGATTATCCCTCCAGGTCTATTTTTATTGATGAATTAATAGTTGTCTAATTGGGCCAGGCATCTCTGCTCTATGGCCCCAAAGTATATGATACAATTGATGAAAAAAAAACAGCAACACTTATTACAAAGATTGTCAATTAATTAAAACAAAATCATATATTTTAGTATGTTTGACAGGAAACTCAAAGTAAAAGTACTTCAAAAATGGATGGATGGGTCCTCTGGTTGAATACTTTAGCTTCTCCTGCTTTAAATATGCCATCATATCAAATATGCCTTACCTATTGCCTATGTGTAGAAGAGAAAGCTGATTTCCAAATAAATAAAATAAGAAACTGAACCAATACAGATAAAAATGAGCCAGGGTGGCTGGGGCCTGATGGCATCGGAAACAAGTTGGATCTATATCGGAATATATCTTTGCAAGAAGCTTACAAAGCACTTTAAATTGAAGCAAACTGTATAATATACAAATAGAAATGAAATGTATTCTCTTAAATGCTAATAGCAAGGAGTCATCTAACTCACTTGGTGGTTGATGGTAAACAGCAAACATTTAGTGAGGTTGATTTTATATCCTGAGATCCTTCCAAAATTAGAGATACTTACTAGTATCTAGTTTCTTAGGTATGCTAGGGTCAGACAGATAAAGACCAAGGTTGTCCGCATATATAAACAATTAATGAGTTTAAGCCCTCCTAAATATACCTGTAAGGTCACTGGCACCTTTCAGGGCCACAGCAAGTGGTTTGATGGTGAGGCTACACTCAATAGGCAACCTTGTGCAGCCCCTTTACATATAGGAAAATAATAAGAAATGATCGTGAGCAAGTGAGTTCCAGTTAAGAATGCTGTCTATTCTTAGCATTAGTAAATGAGAGAACCCTGTGAACCCCGTGGCTGTGAATGGTCATGTAAAAACACATTTTTACCCTGATCAAAGTCACAGGTCTTCTATGCAAAACATCAGAGAACAAATTACAATGCTATCGTCTATAATTAGCTTAGCTTTTTTTTATTAGGCCATTAATATCAATAATACAGTTGATCTTTTCTGTTTTTATTAATTCCAGCATCGGTGCTGAGCCACATAAGCAGCTGCTTAGAAGCCTGAGGCCACTAGAGGACTCCCTCAAGATTTCTTTTTGTCTAATGCCGGTCTTGCACCAAAAAAGTTGGATTAAAATCATGTTAGTCTTGCAAGAGCTGCAGGACCCTCTTGTCTCTTTGAAGGTTTCGTGTAAAGTGGTCAGCATAGGTCTTAAGACGTTTTCTCATCTTGCATTCTGATAAAATCAGCTGTGTTTAATATTATCACAAGTTTTTAGTTTTGGCTCATGAAAATAGTGATGTGGATGTTGTAAATAACCAATAGGAGAGCTCTTCCCAGCACCAAACATTTAGCAGCAAAGCAGCTACTGGAACATCTTTGACAGGTAGCCAAGACAGTACAAAAAAGAGAGATGTGAAGAAAGCAAGAGCATCTCTTTGATGTGTCTTTCCATTTAGACCACAGCATAATAGAGAAGGTGGGCATACATTGCTACAGCCCTTGTCCTGGACAGGGCTTTTTGCAAGCTACTGTTAGCTACAATGTATGCTATTAGCCTACAAAGTGCATGTTTTAGGGAGGATTGTGTGTTTGTATGTGGAAGGTGTTTACAGTCAGTTCAGTCTTGCAAATAATGATTTATCCTCCTAACTGCTAATAGCCAGGAGTCATCTAAGAGCTTATAGTCACCACTCATGCTGGGGTCAGACAGATAAAGTGTAAAGTTGTTCACACATAGAGACTATTAATGAGGTTAAACAAGAAGGGTACTCAAAAAACAACCTTGTCCAAATAATAAAAAATAATCCCTCATTCAAAAACAAAAAGTGGGCGCAAAACCAAGCCAGTCCAAAATGAAATAATAGTCATACTCTCTGCAAACCCTGCATATTTAAGTGAGAGGGTAAAAAAGCCACTGATTAATAAAAAATAGAATGCATGAATCTAGAGCAAAGAAAAAAAATATGATAGAAATATATTTCTGGTGTCACATCTGTCCATATGTTTTGGTTTGTAGTTGTAGTAGATATGAACTCAGACCTTGGATCTTAGACAAACTTCCTAATGAAGTTTAATACATCGACTCAGATACTCAGACTGTGCGCATGCAGTGCCTGTGCGCTTGTGTCTGCAAGGCTGTAGCTTACTTTGATACTGTATACTAGACAGTTTTTCATAGACCAGTAATGAGCTGTGGTTTTAATGATAATGCTAACTATCATTTACTTTTGCCATGAAACCAGCAAAGCAATATTATCAGTCATTATTCATAACTCACTCATATCATTATTCATTTTATGTTCCATCAGCTAGCAATATGTGGGGGGCGGGGGGCATGATTTTACTTAGGGCCCCTAATGTGCACTGTACATTAAACATACTTATTATTTTTCTGTTGTGCCAGAGCAAGTCCTAAATGAAAGTCTCCCAAAGTAACAGTATTATTTTACATTTCTAGACTACAAAAATATCTAGTGCCCAACCTTATTTTGGGAACTCAGTGGGCTGCGTGTTATTAAAATGATATGATACTGTCAGAGGACTAAAGTGGTTTAGTCATTCATTAGAACTAGTAAGTACAGTGGTGGCCTACAAACCTGAAGTACTGTGCCAACTATCTTACATCTTTTATTAATCAAAGAACATTCATCAGTGAAGAATCTGGGCTAAATATTTGAAAAGTTAAAGTGAGTTTAACACACTTTCTAAACCACGGATAAAACAAAGCATATATAACTGGATTAATGGTAGAATTAAGATAAACCAACATCAAGACTTTTTGAAATGATCCTACTTCAATTTCTATTACATTACTTAATACAGTATAAATAAAATATGGAAACAAACACCCCAGAAATACAGACACTAAAATGCCAAGTACTTTAGCTGCTTTTCTCTCTGTCTTCATTGAGTCTGTTATGTTTCTTTTAGTAGTTTGAGCATTGAGGTTTCTGATAGCAGTGGCATGTTTTCTTGCAATAATAAAAACTAGAACATACAATATAATAATAAAAGCACATGGCACAACAAATGTACACAGAAAATCAACCAGTAACCAGACCTCATCCATGATTACAAAGCAGTCTCCAGGACACATTACCACACTTGTCAAGTGTCCATTGAAATACTGTAGTGCTACATTATAAACCATTATTATAAACCAGTTACTTAAAACTGTAATGCACATTTTGCTCACAGAGACTGTGTTAGTGTAGAGAAATGGGTTAGAGAGAGCAAAATACCGATCAACAGCGATTAGTGCAACATTAAATATTGATATTGTTGTGAGAGAATAAGAGACCAATATATAACACAAACAGTAAACTGCACCGAAGATCCAGCATGATTCAATCATCCACATTAATGCTGTTGGCATCACAATAACTCCAACCAGGAAATCTGACATAGCCAGAGAGAGGACGAGCATGTTAGTCGGTGTGTGGAGCTGCTTGAAGTGACAAACAGAGATAATGATGAGCAGGTTTCCACACACTGTCAGCATAACTACAGCACCTGTACACACATACAGTGACACATATACTGCAGTAGAAACAGATCTCTCAGGACAGGACAACCTGAAGCATTTGTCAGTTTGGTTAATCTCCATGAGATCTACAAATCCAGCATTGGAGTAGAGCTCAAAGAAAAAAAAATGCAGATCTTGGCTTTTGCTAAAAAAATTTAAGATGAAGAGTTGACGTTCATAGTAAAATGGATTATGGTTTGAGATAGCAGGTCTGCTATTTTTATACCTGAAAAAATTACCCCACCTCCTATTTTGAATGACAGTTACATAATGTCACGGGATGTTCGCTGGGTAGTGAATACTCAGGTGGGAACAGCCTTTTAAACCTGAAGTTCTTCTACAATACTAGAAGATTAATTTGCCACAGACAGATAAACAATAGTCTAACAAACATATCGAAATACCAAAGGGTAACAACAAAAAGTTTACCCTTAGGAGGACAGCATGCTATGTGGCCGCTATTGACAGCTTTCTCTTTCTGCCACAGGAAGGTGGTGTAGCCAGCGTTCCTAGTACTGTGAACTTGGGACTTGCTATCTTTATGTATCATTTTCTTGTTAGTGCTCTTTTAACTTTTTTGGACTTGAAGAGCATGGAAGAGAGAAGATATGACAGGACCAACCTCTAAAATGCAGCGCTGAATTTAAAATTAATAAATGTAAGGGAGATTTGCTAAGCAGGTTCACCTCTAAAGACATGTGGACATCGATTACCTGTGAATGCATGTCAGAAATTGCCTTGTGGTACCGGTCACACTATCCTATACCAATAGTATGTTTAAGTACCAGTGAAAACTCATCTTTTTAGATAAACTCTTTTGTACATGAGAGTTTTTATATATATATTTTTTTTTTCCAAATGCAATGCCTTTGGTTTAAGAAAAGTGCAGTTTAAATGGAATGGTATTATTCTCTTTTGATTAAACATTTAACATGGGCCATTTATTTCTGATAAATTCCAAATGATGCCTTTGTGTGCTTGTTGATTTAACCAGCAGCTAATATTGCTTCTGTTTTCTAAGAGTATAGGAGATGCCAGCAATCATGTTCAGGTTTATTTTTTTTAGATGATTTGTGATTTATATAGAGGCCACAGGTGCTAAGGATAGATTATTTACAGGAACCTTTACAATTATCCTATGTCCATATTTAATATCATTCTGCTCTAAACAGCAGTGGACCAGACGACACAAGATACAAGAACCATAACATTGGCACATCTTTCTTACTGGTATTTTTTAGCACAGTTAAATATAGCAATAGGTAAAGACAAAACTGAATACAGTGTATGTATTGCTGTAATAATTCTTTAGCATTAACAGTCAGTTCATACTTATGAGTTTGCGTCATTTTTTGCTTCCTGCTCACACATCAATACAGACTATATGAACAAAAGCATTGGGATTTACCTCGATCATTAACGTAGAAGTCACTGATGTATAAAATCAAGCACCTAGCCATGCAGTCTGCTTTTATAAACATTTGTGAAAAAATTAGTCGTTCTCACTAAAAAATAATCCAACTAAAGAGCTCACTAAATTCAAGAGTAGTGCTGTAATATGATGCATATGCTTATTCATATTCACATATTAATTTATATAATATAATAATATTCATATTAATGCTTATTGAATTTGAATGGGAAGTCATTAAAGCTACTGTAGATGTCCCATTACTTTTGTCCATATTGTGTATTTGCGTTGAACAAAGCAAACATGGACTTACTGTCATTACAGTCTCATGATCATTATTATCTTTACTGCTTTTAAAGACTTGCACTCCTTTTGCTTCCTAAATAGTGTCCTAAATGTCCTCCTGCTTTTCAGGTTAGCTGTTAATTCTCAGCACATTTACAAAAGAGCATTCTGCATGCAGTATTTTGCAGCTCAGAATCAGCTTCATGCACTTCTGAAACCATGAGTAAAACAAGGCATAAATGATGGGATTTATGGAAGAATTCAGGTAAAAGAGAATCAAAACGTTATTTATCACGAGGTATGTGGAGTCAGTTGTAAGTGCATCAGTCATTAAACTACAGACATAGTATGGAACTAAACACACAAGGAACACTATCACCAGAATGCCAAGAACCTTCGCAGCTTTCCGCTCAGATCTCATGGACTCGGACTTGATTTTGGAAATGCTTTTGAAGTTTTGACTAAGCTCCCTTATAGCGTTAGCATGCTTCTTAGCAATGACAAACACCTGTACATATAAAACTACCATTAGAGTGCACGGAACAATGACTACAAACAGCAGGTCAATTAAGGAGTCTGTTTTGCCAAGAGAATAGAGACACTCTCCTGGACACATTATTAGATCTGTGAAGTTTCCACCAACATAAAACATTGCAAGGTTGTATACCAAGGAAAACAACCAGGTTAACAAGATCACTGTATACGTGACTGTGGATGTAATGTCCTTTGAGTAAAGAAATGGATGACTTAAAGCAACATAACGATCCAGAGCAATTAGAGCAACATTGCCTACAGAGACACTGGTTAACTGAAAACTCACAAAATTAAATAAGACACAGAAAATGTGTCCAAATATCCAACATGATTCAATCAACCACATAAAATGGAACGGCATTACAAAAAGCCCAACAAGAAAGTCTGACACAGCCAGGGAGAGGATGAGCATGTTAGTCGGTGTGTGGAGCTGCTTGAAGTGACAAACAGAGATGATGACAAGCAGGTTTCCACACACTGTCAGCAAAACTACAGCAGCTGCAGACACATACAGTAACACATACACAGCAGAAGATACAGATCTCTCTGGACAGGAAAACTGCATGCAGTTGTCAGTTTGATTAACCTCAGTAACATTCATTCGTGCAACACAATGATCAACCAGAAGGTGAAAAACAAAACTGAGTCAGTCACAAACTCCTCACAAAGATATTTCCAACCTACCAGTAATACTTTCATAACTACCCATACTGGGATTTCACATTTATACATTTTGGACTTTAACTCCGCCTCCAAGTTGCCTGCTTATGACATTCTGCTGAACATGACATCACTTTGTTGATCCCTAACACTAAAGGAAAATACAAGACATGCTCCCAGTTTTAATACAGTGAGACCTCAAAAACAGTTATCTACACCAGGTTTGTAATATAATGACAGATGATGAACCTTACCAGAAGGAAACAGTATGCTTAGAAAAGATTGAAAGGTCTTACAGAGTAGTGTTCATTATAGATTATAGATTCAAGATTCAGATTCCAGAGTTCATTGTCATATGCACAGAAAAATAAGCAGTTGTATTTCCTATACAGTCTGCATTTGTGTGTGTTCGTAGATAAGTTCGAAAGGCATAATGTATGTACAGTATGCAATATGAGTGCAAATGACAATATATAATGCAGTACAAAAATAATAGAGGTGTTTATATAGAAGTTATACATTAGTCACCAGCGTACTGTCTACTGCTACGGGATCAAATAACAAAAAACTGATGGACTGTTATACCCTGGCTGGAGGGACCACACTGATGGGACTAGATACAAATGTAAAGCCAGTGGTACACTTCAACCGAAATATTTCAAAACAAAAGCATGTCTGTTGAGCACGTAAAAACTAGTAGTATGAGTTTGTATGGTGTGGTAAGCATGGCTTCCTGAACAAAGCCTGCAATTTTTGTTCTGACAACTACTTCCTTTCCACTGGTCCATGTGTCACATGGTTGATTGCATCACTGGATGAAGGATCAGTTATTCAGTTTCCACATGTGGCTTTCGGCATATGCAATGAACTAAATTTAGCTCCTCTGTAGTCCGACACAGATAGATCTTTGTGGAATATCTGTGGAGTGATTTTTGTGTGTGGAGAGATTTTTAAATGAGGAAACACCCAGGTCATGTCACATACGTAAGATAGTACTGCATTAATATCAAATTGCTTGATTCATTGTCAATGTCATTAATATAGCTCTTCATCACATTTTAAGACATTTCTTTTAAATGTTAATGGCTTTAAAGCAGCAACATTTCATTGTTGAGTTCTGGCTTTTTTAAGTGGAAATAAATATGCTGCTAAAATATACTGCAAGAACCACAGTGCTTGCCACTTAGCACAGCAGTGGCAGACAATGCCAACATAATAGGCCATAATAGTTTTTATTTTTTACACAGTCAAGAAATACGGCTTAAAAGACTGTTTAGCTCTGTCCTGCTATTTGAAAACTGCCGTAGGCATTATGCGTGTGACATAGGTGGTGGACAACACGCTAGAAGATGCACTGATGGTAATGCAAAATTACAGAAAGGTCTTGTTGTTTTTGGCTGTAGTAATTGGATGTACAGTGGACCCCCTATGCACAAACAGCCCAAAGACCCCCAAATATCCAGAAAGTGGACTACATTTTTCAACTTTAAATGGGCACATTGAAAAGGACCATGCTCTCACCATCTGTAGTGATCATTTCACGCCTTAAAATGATCACAAATATAGAATGTAGGCTTCCACCGCGACTGGGCCTTAAGACTGGCGGTTTTCCAACAATATGGGCATGTAAGGAAACTAGCGAGAGGTGTTCAAGAGCCTCTGTGTATGTGGAGCTAAACCGGGTAAGCGCAGCTACTTCACCTGTTTTAGTTGATGTTAGCTTACGTTAGCTTCACTTGCTAAATTCCGCGGCTCTAGTTATGCTAAGCTAACGTAGTTGAATTGAAGATTTATAGTGTCGTATGAGTGCAAGTTCAACTTTGATCATATTTTACAACAATAAATGTACCTCTATATTTGAGTTTAGCTGGTTGCTATACTGCTGTCATGAATAATGTTGGTTATTTAGCTAGATTCTGTTTATACTCAGGATTAACTACATTTGTGCGTGTGGTTTGACTAAAAGTCTCATGACTAAGTGATATAACATTACAGCTCTTTCAAACTCAAATTAAAAAATATCAGAATCTGAAGAACCAGCACTGGAAAATTCACAGTCCCAGTCAGTCATGCTGTTGTACCGCGGCGCTGTTCACTGTTGTCCAATAGTAATGTCACATGGTAGCGTTTAGGAATTTCCGTAGCGAGCTTGGGTTTTTCTGTCAAATTAATTTGACAGAATTTTAGAGAAAAATAAGCAGTGAATTTCATTTTAAGTCATGTTTATGTATTTTCAGTATCTAAAACAATGTGAAATCACTAGGGGTATCCTACTGTAGAGTTCAATGTAGAGTATAAAAAGAAACAAAGTAAATCAAAGTAAACTGTTGTATAAAAATGAACTACTCACAATAGTGACTCTATACAGTGTTAAGGACATTTTATTTTGGGACAATTAAACACACTACAGAAAGAACAGATCTATTGGTTAAATGTAATTTGTATTATGTCATCTATTTCAATTTGCTACAGAGACATTACAAACCCCAAAATATCAGTGAAGCTTTAAAGATATAAGGAACATCACTTCCACTGCACAGCTGAATTTAATGTAACTTTTTATGAATTTCAGGTATCAAATGTTGTATCGCATCATGTTTACATGTTGTTGCACCAAATACAACTACCACAGACATGTTGTGTGGCAATAGAAGACTTAAAGTAGAGAAGAACGAGGGTATGGTACTGTTCATTATTAGTTTAACGTAAGTAGTTTACATTGGCCAGAAACATAACACAACTTCCTTTTCAGTGTTTCTGATAGCTTTAGTTTTCAACACTACTCTACTGATTACACCTCATGTTTTATCAAAGTATAAAAGAGATTTAGCAATGTATAGCAGTGTATAAAAAAAACAAAGCATTGGAAAATTGAAATTATTTATTAAACAAAGCATGAAAAATAATGCTCTGAATCAAATACAACTTTTCTCCTAATAAGGCTATATTAATTTTTGAGTGAAGTGTCTCATTTTTAAGCAAAGGTCCATGTTGACTTGAGAGATGTTTAATGTGAAGAATCACCCTTCTTAAGTCACTTACTTAAGTATTGAATTAATATTAATTTGCTTGATTGATTGATATCACCAAGCTCTTTCAAATGTTAATGTCTTTAAACCAGGTTTATACAGCTGGGTTCTGGCTTTTTCAAGTGGAAATGAACATTCTGTTAAAATCAATAGCTTAACACCAAAATGTTTGTCACTTAGTACAGCGGTGTCTCAGGGGGTGTACTGTCTGTGGCAGACAATAACAACAAAATAGGCCTTATCCTAGATAATAATGTGTCTAGTTATTGGCAGGAAGAGAATTCATTAGTAACATGATGTACTTACAAGGACCCCCCTCAGCTTAATACATCAAAAAACAAAAAACAGTGGAGATCAAAGTGGACTATAGTAAAGTTTTGGAACATTTAAAATTATTTATTAAACACAGTATGGAAATTTATGCTCTGATTCAAAAATGTTCTCTTAATAAGGCTATGTATAATTTTAAGCAAAGTGACTCTCTCTTACAATGCATGCATGTGCACACACACAAAATGGACAAAAGTATTGGGACACACCTCTTTATTATTTGAGTGTGCTATTGTAATGGGATAGCACCTAGATATTCCATGATTAAATGTGAGTGGTATTTTGAAAAGTAGAAGCGTTTAGGAACCACAGCAACTCCAGTAATAGACCATGTACAATTACAGTTTGGTATGGTTGCCGAGAGCCGAGGGGCATAGCGTGTAAAAGTCATATACACTCTAATGACTCAATAACTGCAGAGTTCCAAACCTTCTCTTATTAATATCAGCAAAAAAAGTGCCAGAGGCTTCATAGCATGGGTTGTCATGGCCAAGCAGCTGCATGCAAGTGTTACATCACTAAACACAACGGCAAGTTTTAGATGAAGTGATGTAAAGCACGCCACCAATGGAACAGTGGAAACAGTTGAGTGACGAATCACGCTTTGCTAACTGGCAGTCTAATGGCTGAGTCTGGGTTTGGTGAATGGCAGGCCAAGGTTTACAACCTGACTGGACTGTGCTGACTGCAAAGTTTGGTGGAGCAGGGATAATGAATGCCATGGCATCGTTTTTCAGGGATTGACCTAGGTCCTTCTAGTAAAGGGAAATCTTAATGTTTTTGTATACCAAGACAAAATGGACAATTGACATGGGCCCTGAACTTAAACCCCTCAAACACCTTTGGGATGAGCTAGAACAGAGATAGCAAGCCAGGCCTCGCGTACATCATCAGTGTGTCTCAATGGTGGGAGCCCACCAAAAAATAAAATAAAATAAAATAAAATAAAATATCTCACAGGTAGACTTTAAAATCTTTTAAAAAGTCTTTCTAGAAGAGTGGAAGCTGTTACAGCTGAAAAGAAAGGATTAACTTCACATCAATTCCCAACAATTTAAAATGGGATGTCATAATAGCTCCTGTAGGTATAGAGGGTAGATGTCTCGATACTTTTGCCCACATGGTGTATACATAATTATAATATATAATTACATTTTCTTTAAATGACATATGACATGCAAAATGCAACGATGAAAGACAAATCAATGATACAGTGACATGAAGCAAAGGACACAAAAGATTTCTTATCACCCCTATTATTGTCTCCTCTATGCCAGTGCTTTTTTTGGCATGGCAACACCGCAAGATATGTAAAAATGGAATGCTTTTTAAATGGCACTTCATTTACTTATTTTATTGTTTAAGATATTTACAAAGCTTGGCACTCAAACTCCTTCTGTCTTTAAACAAGCCAACCGCTTACATTTTCTGGAAAGCAAATGACTGTTATCCAAATAAAAATGGAAAAAAAATAAATGTTCATTTGTGGTTTAGACAAGCATTTGATTTGGCCATATACACAGATGTGATATCTGTGGTAATGCGACATTATCAGTAGCGTGGCATCGTGTATGCATGGACTGCTTACTGCAGGTGAACTGCTGCTAATAGTGCTAACAAAGGTTGAACACAATAGGATAATATTAAGTGATGTAAGTTAATACAGCTCAAATGCTTTATCTCAATGAGGCTTACATGCCCTGTATATAAATAAATTCACTTCATTAGACAGTGCTATACAATCACTAATTATTTAGTATACTGACTATGGAAGTTTCCTATAACTTAAAAAGGTTAGCATAAACCAGATTTGACAAGACTGAATGACAATAAGAGTCATATATTAAATTAATTTCTAACATTAAACTTGTTTAAATCCACTTTGGGTTTCGAAGTCTTGCATCACTCCATGTTTCTGTGGAGTGTTTAAAGAAGTGCTATCTACAAATGGCTAGAGTCCAATTGATGGCAGTTGCAGATAAAAGCAAACCGCAACTAGTCTAAAGTTGCTTATGAGTGTTATTATTATTATTCTTCATCTTGAATGTAGTAATACGGAAATAAAAAAGCACAGATTCAGATGCTCTCTTTATGCAAAGCTTGGCAATTTGGCACTGCAAAGATGTAGCGCTTAAACTGTTCTATCAACTTGCATTATATTTGTGTTTGTGAAAAAATAAAGCCGCAACCTTTACATGTCTTAAAAGCTTCCACCAAGCTTTGATATTTGGGAGAGGGAAATGGTGGAAATCATCACAATCATACATTTAGACTTGGTTCTTTATTAAAACAGCAGCGTTAAATTAATTATTTTGATTACTTGATTGTAATCAATTTAAACTGAATTTAATTAAAAGAAATGGTTCATTAACAAAGCTAATTAAAGATTAAATCTAAAATCCTCCAATTAGCAGGATATAACCTGCACACTGATAACTGAAGGCTGCTACACATCATATTCATTATTAGTGAAAACTGCATGAAGAACAGTCAGAGCTCTTCCACAAGAACACTGAGGGATTACAGAAAGATGGGCATGAAAATGCTGATTGATTGCTGATTTTTCTGCTAGAAAAAAGGTTTTACTGCTCCAAATAGAGCTTGTCTTATGTGACTAAACATTAATGTCACCTTGTTGTGATTGACTGAAACATATCAATCATGACAATTTCCAATAACAGAGCAATTTAGGCCGAGATTAGGTCTATGTTCATGAAAACTGACCAAAACATCTTTTGGCCAAGCTTGTATAGTGCTTTCTTCCTCGTCCCATCGCCTGAAGGTATGTCAGTAGTCACCTAGGAGGATCCAGGTGAGGGAAGCATCTTATCCTTTGAGTGAGCCCCAGATGATCAGGCCTATGATGACAGCCAGCACCACCAGCACAACGATGAGAATGCAGATTTTCTTGCGAGATTTTTGCTGTGAAAATCAGAATTGGTTATTAACACACTGTTACAAATATTTTTTTATTTCAGCCACAGGAGAAAGCTTAAAGAACTGTAAACGTCACCTAACACATGGTGGAGAACCAATATCAATAAATTGTTGCCTCTCTTCTTTGAATGACATCTTTAAACTCTTTTAAATGACATTTTAGAGTCTAGAAGAGTGTCATAAAACAGAAATCAAACTTAGTCCTGCATTCGATTTTGAGAATCTGCATTCAGAACGCTGTGTAGTCCTGGAATAGGCTTAATCCCAGTGTATAAATAAGACCCTATATGTGTATATATACAATTAAGAAACAGACTTTTGCTTACCCTAATTCTACTTTCAATCTAAAGTGACAATGACCAGTTGTAAGCCCACTATAATTGTGGGTGTAAAGTGAACTACATGATGGCTAATAAATTCCTAGAACGGCCTGCATCCTGTAGAGTTGGAAAAATCATGTAACCAATCAAATAGATTTTCCAGGTCTCATATCAGTTTTAGGGTGGAACTTCATGATTCTGGGATGAGGCATCACGGAGTGGATGGTCTGTAGGTCCCCTGATAAGTTAACAAATTTATGACTGCATGCTTCAGGGTCTACCTGCCTAGCTGCACAATGCCCGTTCAAAAATATCAACAAAAACCTGCAGACATACAACACTTTGTGCATAAGCGCTTTCTTAATACTACTTTCTGCAAAATAAGAAAAAGAAGTCCTACATTACTGACTACCCACTTTATCAGAAACTCCTCTTTGTATTGCAACCTTGCTTGTGTACAGTTAGACACTGGTGCTCATCTGTTGATGGACAATTTGCATTAGCCAGCCTCTGGCTAGTCATAAGTGGTCAATTTCTGAACCCAGAAATGTTTGTGGCTGGGTGTTTCTGAGCAGACAGTTCACTCTTGTATGTAAAGATGCCAGCAACACTGCTGTGTCACTTGGACCAGCACCAGACACCAGCACTATGCCAGTGACACTGCTGACAATGATGATATCTGGATAACAGCAGCCATGTGGTCAAAACAAAATTTAGCAACACATGCACTACAGTACCTGAATTCCAATACAGTTGAACTATAAAATAGCTGAGCACAAGCAATTGTTTTCAGTTCATTGACCAGGTAATTGAAAGTAAGTAGTAGCTGTGATCAGCGAATGGAAGCATAAGGCAGGCGTATCTAATAAATTTGCAACTGCGGATGTCAGTGATTAAATATGTAAGTGAAAAAAAGTACACTGTTCAATTACTGTACAAACTGTTATTTTAAGGACGTGTTGTTTTCCCCGCTTGGCAAATTTACCTGGTAACTGGCTGCCCTGGACAGCTGTTGTGTGGCAGACTGCACATTCACCTCAGCGCTTTCTACATTGGCCTCTATGCTGTCTGAGAAGAGTGAGTGGAAAGGGAGAAGAAAATGTATTAAACATTTCAGAATAAGGTCTAGGTGCAAAAAAACTACAACTTTTTCTATATATTCTGCCTACAACAACTGCCAAAAAGAAAAACACAAAGGAACTGGACCTTTTAGGATTTATATTATATTAACATGTTGACACAACTGTGAAAACAAACTGTGACTCTGTGCTTACTCTTAATGACTGATGCTGTACATTTATATACACAGATGTCCTGTGTGCTAGTTTATATTCTGTGGGAATATGTTCATGGCTCTGGGTGTTTAGAAAGAAAACAAAGTACTACAAAACATACAATTATTAATTATATTATGTACTACCACATGACATGACCTTTGTACTGAGTCTTAGTTCATGTTGTCCACTTCAGCATAAACACCATACGGTTCAGTGACTCCAGCAAAGCTTTCACTCAAACCTGCACTACTAGGCCTGATGCTTTGCCATTCAAAGTTTAGAAGATAAGCACACAGGAGATTTTTACTGTGTTTGCCTGAGCTAGTCCCAGAGGACTTCATTAAGAGTGCTTGCCCTGTAAACACCTTTGATTGCTCTTCTCTGTCTGCAGTATTGCATCAGTTCATGTCAACACCAATAGGTTCATGTTGTGTTTGTTTATGCACCAGTAACGTCCCTGGGCTTTTCTGCTTTCACACATTTTATTACATGTGGGACTTGCGTGTGAAAGTTTAACAAAGGCAAGTCATCAAAGATGCGCAAAGGTGTTGGTATGCCTAGGCGCATAGTGCCAATGTCCATGCTTATGCCAAAGTTAGCAGAATGTAAAAAAAAAAAAAAGGTAGCTGCCTGATACCATAAGTCCATGAAACACACTCTACTACTGAACCTATGTCCAGCCTAAATCACTCAAATACCTATTATTAATTTGTTATGTAGGTTCTCTATACCCATCTTTATCAGCTCCTGCTACAATACAGGAGCACTTTGTAGTTCTACAATTACAGACTATAGTCCAATTGATTTACTGCATACTTTGTTTGCCCCTTTGACCAACAAAGTATACCTTTTAGCAGGTATTATTTGGGTAATGGATTATTCTCAGCACTGCAGTGACAGTTAAAGGAAATTTCTTCAGGCCAAGGTCTGGACCAATCATCAATTCTAATTGTGTTATGATTCAGTGCCATATCCTGTATAGTGAGGTAGCCTAGTATCAGCATTTTATGTCATCAACAACTGAAGCTGCGGTCTTAGAACATATGAGACCTGTTGTTGTGGAGCTGCCTGAGGCAAGAATATACATATATCTCGGTCCATTCCTGATTGGAAAGTCGTTTTCCACTACCGACTTTTCTTTCTATCCTTTAGCACATCGTCTGAATGAGCCTTTCTCTGACTGCTGCTTCTTGCTTCGTACCTTGCCTGTGCGCGCCCTGCTCTCCCGAATCTGCACAGATCTGATTGGCTGAGCGTTTTGTATTCCGTCACATTAATTTCAAAACTTAAGTGCGCAAAAACGTGAGGTAAAATATATAAATCTGCAAGTTTTAACATTTCGCACACGTAACTATTTCACTCCTGAGCGTAAATGCAAAACTCCTGAGCACAGAAAGAGGAACTGCTCGCGCAATTTTTTTTTTTTCAACATGTGCTCAAACTGTTTGTTTGACTGTGAGCTGCAGCAGCGGCGAAATGTGAATGTCAGAATATATCAGCCTAACTGAGCAAGCTGCAGCGGGAACGAGTAAATAAGATGTGATAAGAAGTGAAAAGACTATTAAATCATTATTGTAAGTGAGTTTTATCCATCTCGCTCTTTTGTCGGCTCTTCTGCATCCACAACGTTAGTTGTAGTAAGAGGGGCTGTTCGGCCTATGTCCCTCCTCCAAACTGTTAAAACCACCCCCTCTGAAAACTCAAGCGCAAAAATTTCTCTCGCATGCAGAGAGCAGCCGATGGTATTGCACTTTGCATGCGAGTAAAAAATCTAATCGTGTGAGAAAAAAAAAGTCATTAAAGGAGGAAAGAAAGACATGCAGCTTTATATCTTTCACCTCACATTTTTATGCGCTCGAGTTTTGACATTAATGTGACGCCATAGCTTTGGGTGGTCTTACAACTCACTTGGTTGGTCTGTGTGTCTACTGTGCCGCAAAGTCTGTATACCGTAAAGACTAGAAAAGCAGCTCCATCGCTTAAAGTAAACAGTAAATTAAATACTTCTCAATAGTTTATCTTTTTAGGTCCGCATTGGACAACGTCTGGGTCCACATCCGGACCGCAGTCAGCCTATTAGTGACCGCTGCCATATGCTTTCGGATAGAACAATTACATGTGACATGTGGAAAATCCAATAATAAATCAATTACAGCTGGTTTAGGCATCCACGCCACCTCACTTCTGAGTTCAGCAAAACAGCAGAGCTGAATAAGCTATCACATTTAAAAATGATCAAATGATAAAATAAGTTACAGTGCACCAAAACCAGTTCAATGACTAATTCAATATCTGAACTATTTAAGTATAGTGATCCTTCTCCCAAGTACCACCATGACTTAAGGCCTAAGATAAGGACAGTCCATTAAAAATGTCTCTGAGCTCTTTGCCTATTGGACAGGCTTGACATAGAGTTTAAGCTGTCTGACTAAATGAGAATTCCCGCTTTGTGAAATACCCCCCAGATCTGCTTAATGTAATGAAAGCACAGTCTCAAGTTTTTAGTGCTGTGACATAAAAGCTCTAAAGTTAGCGGATACATTTTGACAATGAGTGTTCAAGTATGCTGTTTGGATCACTCCTACGACTGTGCAATAATTAAACAGATCCTAATCACTGGACTTTGTCTCCACATCACATGCTAGTTTTTGTGCTGCTACTTGTGTATATATATATATATGCGGTTAGGCCTAGAGTCCTTATCACCCATTCCTAATAGACCCATACTGAGTGCTGTGTACTTTAGGTAAAGCCTTGAATCTGATAGCAGGCCTGATATGCTTGAGGTAGAACAGACATACTGCAGCCAATGTGTATGCATAAGGGAAGATACAAGCAGATGACTCAGAGGTTAAAAACTAGAGAGGCTTTAACAGTTCTTACCAATCATGTCTCCCTGTTCATGCACCATAACTGCTAGGTCTTTGAAGATTTCATTGATGTCAGTAATATCCGACTGAAAAACATCATATGAATCCTTAGGCAGAGCAGACACTATAAAACTGAAATCCCATATATGTATTGATAATTAGAGGAACATACTGGTGGAGGAAATGATTTTTGAATAGAAAAGAAACCAGAGTAAATTTGATTTATTATCCAGAAAACGGTTTATAGGATATTTAGGCTCTTCACAGGGACAAATCGATTACAAGATATTTAGTCCCCCACTGATCTCAGGTGTTCATACTGTTAGAATTAACTTAAACTGTAAGGGTCTCTAAGGTAAGGGACTCCACACTTAATTCCTTTCTCTCATAACTAGAGAACTTACAAAACTGCACAGTAGAAAGTCATAAAAGGGGAAGTTCACAGACTTCTGCTTAATTAAAAGGCTAAGATGGAGACATGTAGCTCCAAATGCTCCCTCACACAAAGTTATTACATGCAATGCTCACAAATATACTGACTAACAAATGACATTTTACAAAAAGAAATATATATATAATTTTCAGATTTTCCATCAACATTCCATATAAAACTCAGAAGACACATGTAGGTTCACTAGTGGTTTTGATAGTACATAACATGTCTATGTGTGTGTTGTAGACATGGTGAACCCTTGTTTAAAGAAGTCCTGCAATAATCTCACTACAAATCACTCTAAATGTCCCTGTTTACAACTCAAACACTGAATTATGCAATCACTCCTCTTTAAAATAATGCTTCGGTTACCAATCCTAAAGTGTCCGCTTAGCCTGTTGCAGGTATAACTGCCTCACCTCCAGCTGTCTAATGGATGTCTCTCTCTCCTGGATGAGATGTAGATCCTCCTCAGTGATACCATCCTCAAAACTCTGCTTCTGAGATTCTCTGTTCTCACTACAGAGAAAAGCAGAGAAAAGTGTTTTAGGGGCAAAAGCAAAAACATTTCAAATCAAATGCATGTGGGGTTTCAAAAGATCAACACTAAAAGGATATTAACTAATTATTCACAAAATGTGTCTAAATGTGAATCTATAATGTTTTGGTGACCATTATGGTGACAGGAACTTGTCTGTGTAGTACTGACCGAGCCACTGACCTCTCAAAATGTGAAGCGCTTCCTCCAAAGGTGTCATCAGCAAAGCCACCCTGTGGACAAGAGGAGCCACTGCACTTTCAGGCAAGTCATGTGACCATAATCACCAAGGACAATGTGTCATGTCACAGTAAACGGAGGTGTGTTGACTGCTTAAACCAGTTTAGTGTTGCAATCTGATATAAGTAAATTATAAAATGTCCTTATCAAAGCTATCTATTTTTTTCAACTTTTTTTTAAGCCACAACACCTTACACTCTCATTTCTCACTACTTATTTCCTAATAACTTGCAAACCACAAACCGTCCTTACCGAAACTCTTGAGCTGGCTCGAACTCTGGCCACAAACTCTTTCTCCTTCTCGGCTGCTTGTCTTTGAACTTTTTGGAAAACAGCCAGAGCATTGGAGAAGTCGTTGACAAGTCGTTCTCGCTGTATCTTCCTTTGGCGCTGCAAGTAAAAAGGGTTACAGCTGAAACGACTGTAACATGTCTGCTCAGTGCTACGACTGTTTCTATCAAAAGTTTTTAGATGTTGTCAAAAGGTCAGTTCATGTCAGACCTACCGTCTGTCTTTGCTGTACAATCTTCATCAACATAACCATACTAACAACAGGAAGGCAATATCTTAGTGCCACAATCTCACTGATGCACAGTCAACACATCTTCTACTGATAACACACCTGCACATTTAATGATTTGTTTGCTGCTGAATTTAGCATATAGGGAAACATAAATAAATAATGAAGAGTGTAAAGAATTAAAAACAGTGTACTGAGTGAAATGTGTGGAAGTGTTTTTCACTTAAAATATATTTGTCGCTGTTCATATGCATATGACTCTATTTGAGAAACCTTTTCTGCTGCAGTTTAATCCTTTGTTCATGACTTTACCCATTACTCTTAACCTATGTATGGGACCAATCGAATACTAGGTATATATACTACTGCTGATAAACATTAAACTGACCAATTTGACTAATTGAGATATTTCCCCCTTAATATCTTATTATATCTGTATTTGCATGTTTTCATAGCACAGCCTGTTTGTCACTTGTTTGTTTTGGTATCATAAACCTGGCATCACATGTGGATCTTCAGATAATGCTCCAAAAAAGCCTTCTTGGGGGAATCTAGAATAGCTTGACAAATATCAATTCGGACCAATGTTTTAATCAGACTAAGCTTAGCTTAGCGAAGGCCTTAGATAGGTGATAGATAGGATAGACAGATAAGTGAACTGTGTTGCTGGGCAAAGAGAAAATTGTGAAGTTAAACTGACATGTACATACCTGATCAGCTGTCACTGGTAAAGAGGTGAACTCCTTCATACACTTGTCTGTTTCTTTAGCAAGCTGGTTGACATGCTGCTGTTTCTGCTGCCTGTGTGTTTTGTGTGCATGACAACAGACACATTGTATTACTTTAAAAATTTATTCAGTAAGATGTATGCAGTTGCTTTAATTAACAGTAAGGCATATATGTGCTGGTTGAAGTGCACAGGGTACAGTGTATTTACTCACAGTCTCTGTCGGAGATCTGTCGTGTCCTTGTCTGTTCCGAGTTGGGTCACTATCCTCTGGATTTCAGATGCTGGTGGAAAATATTTTGATAAGGAACACAGACACAGCTAAAGTTGTACATTTAAACCTTTTCACTCCATTTAGCTCATTATCTCATACACAGGGTGTGAACAGGGTGATTAGGCTCTGTTTACACCAGACATTGTCTATATATGAAAGTTATTTTCAACCAACTGCATGTGTGGACTTACCAACACGAAAGTTAACAGGCAATTTGTCACCTGTGAAGGCCTGTTTACAGTTATCCCACCACTCCTAATCGTGAGGCAAATAAAATGCATGGAGTGCACTGCAGTCAGATGGCAGAATGTATCACCCTGCGTTCACACCAGCAGTGATGCAATAAACAGGCTGACAATCATTAATTTTCAATGAAAGCAGGCAATTTCCAGTGACAGGATGCAGTCGGTGATGCAAAATGTATGCAAATTGGGAGGGAAGAGATGTGGCGATTACCAATAGTAACTGAGCACAGTTTATCTTACCACTCAAACTGTATATACAGTACTTCTTGGTTCCTTGATACTTTTCAGTACTAGAGATGTGGAGAAGAATGCTGATGGTGATTTTGCTACAAACCACAAAGACCAGACACTGTCTGCAAAGACAGTGTTTCTCTACAATGGAAACAAATTAGATCTCTCTATGTTTTCTATTTTTGCAGAAACACTTCTAATTTGTGTTTGAAGCCAGCCTTAGTGATGGTGGTGTGTTAGTATGTGTTGTGCTGATGTGAGTGGATCAGTGGACCACACAACAATCTCCGACTTTACATCTATAAGGTGTTTACACTAGGTAGGAGTGTCTAACTGATTGAACAGTGAGTGGACACTGCTGAGTCTAATCCACTCACACACCGCCACCACTTCAGTGTCACTGCAGTGCTGAGAATGATCAACCACCCACATAATACCACCTCTGTGGTGGTCATATGGGGGTCCTGACCACTAAAATAGGGTAATTAGGTATAAAGAGAAACAGACTGCCTTCAGTTTAGAATTGCAGAACTACAAAATGCTCCTATATAATAAGTGAAGGAGGTTTACCTAATACAGTGGCCGGTGGGTGTATAGTTGGAAGTATGGTCACTGACATTGTAATCTGACACTGTTTTGATGTTTAAAGTACAAAAGCTTCACTTCTCGGCTAAGTTACCTTAGCCTTTGTGTTGAGAAATTTACATAGCTCCACCTTTCGTTGGACGGAAAGCTTGATATGTTGTGTGTGGGTTGAGAGTGATATTTGTGGCCTGAATTTATGTATGTGAGTTTGGCAATCCAAAAATGAACAATCTTAGTCTAACAATTCCCGCTGTACACTAGGAAAATGGACATCAGATGTCAAATAAGTTTGGGCTGTAAGTAAAAATTTATGTTAATTTTATTTACTGCCAAACCGCTCAGCAAGTATAAGCTGGACCCTAGACCGTCAGCTGCTTTATTAAAGTACCTTTGCAGGATCATTTACTATTTACTCCAGGAGATGGGTATGAATTAGGCTATCATGTATGATTACAGAACAAACAAAAAACTTAATTTAAAGTCAGTAATAAACATCCTACTCACTGTGCTGTGTTATATTCTGAATGTTGGAGCCGATCGTCTGAGCAAGCAGATTTGGGTCTTTGTATCCCGACATGATGAGGAATAAATAGGCCTTTTAGCTCCTCCAGACCTACAAACAGGAAATGACACAGATAGGACAGGCTCTGTTATCATCAGCAGGAGAAAAAAAGATACATTCGCTGCACAATCCATGCCAGGGGAGAAATAAGTGGGTCAGTGTTGTTGAGTTTGAGCTTAGATGATAAGTCGCTTTCACTTTCAAGAAAGTATCTTTATGGAAAAAACTACTTCTCCTTTTGACCTAGAACATACAACCACCTGACATTAAAGCTGGTCTTACACAGCTGGTTAACCAAGCAATGCGATGTGTTTAAAGAACTTTCACTTAACATAAGAGCTCTAATAGTGGGGGCTTGTAGTACACAAATATTATAGCACAAAACTGATACATTTTCCATTTAGCACTATGTTTAGTTTTAAAGTTTTTAGAAGTTTCTGCTCTGTGAAGTGCAAGATGTGACAACATAAAACTTAATTTCACATTTGTTTAAAAACCCTGAACCACGTTCATCAAGAAGATGAACAACATTTAAAACATTTCCTGCATTTTGTCCAGCTTGTGCTTTCAGGGTTGTTCCAGAAGTGTTTTGTTGCTGTCTGGAGATTTCTGCGTTAAACTACTGTGGTATGTTTTTGCATTTGCACACACTGAGAATTTCAGGCGCTATATAAAAATACAAGTGCTGCGATACACACAATGCGCTTAAAAATTGTACTGTGATGTTATTTATCAACCCCATTATACTGCCCATCTCTAGTTCTAGACACATTTAAGAGGTTGCCCTTGGAAAGTGGTTCCTCTAATTTAAGGCAAAGGTAAAGATTTAATTGTGATTTTTTCTGACTGTGATAGAGATTTGAAATGCAAATATTCTCTACAAATTATTTCCCAGTCCTGTTTTTTTTAAAGCAGACCAGAACACCACTTTTTCAAAAGCTGAAAAATTGTAAAACTGCACTCTTTCAAATTGCTATTTCAATATAAAGGCGTTTCACTAGGCGTAACAAAGCTGCATTCACTCAAAGTACTCAGATGGCCATTGAGATTGATTTGTGCTTGAATATAGTTTTTTTTAAAGTAAATCGTCTGAGCAAACAGATTTTTGGTCCTTTACATAAAGTTTGTATTCCTATTTTTGGGTTCTGTTTAAGTAATGGTGCTAGTCCTTCTGCACAGCCTCTGAGCTGGTGATATAGATGCTGGATGTACTGAGAAGCTCCTGGCCAGTCAGAGAACTCAGGCACAACTCATTTTCTAGGTGTGCTACATTTTCACTTCTGCATGAGGCACCATTACTGTGTTTTTACAGGAGGGACACTTTAGGCCCTTTTACCTCTAAAAGACAGCATGAGCTTGTGTGGTGGAGCTTGAATCGGTCAACAGACGCACCTGCTGAGTTCCAACGAAAATATGCGGAAACAAACACACCCTGGACTGTTAGTCCACTAAATGGACAACAGTGTGGGTCAATATGGAGCTTTTAGTATGTATAGACGGAGACCTCCTCGAAAGAAGCCAAAACAAAGCACGAATGACATGTATTTATGCAGTAAATTACATTACAGCGACATAAACCGGCGACCAAAGTGTCCACGCAGCCTTAACGCGTAACACTGGCCACAATGTCCTCAAACAACATTTTAGAGGTGTTCTGGCCTTTGACAGTAACATTTCAGCACTAAAAGCTTCTGCAGCCCAAACATACACCGTCGCAGGTCTTACTCGCTGGAATAAAACGCGTCTTTTCAGGATTTACCTCGACTTTGTTGCAGCGAAAGTGTCCACCGAAGATTTCCTTACAGCTGAAGCGGTGCCTATCACGTGATGCCTTTCTGCGGATGGTATTGGTTGACTTTCAGTGACTTTCCGCTTGAAGCAGATTACGCAGGGTTTTTTCCCCACCCGTATTCAGACAAGCCCCGCCCTCTGCGCTATGATTGGCTAGTGGTCGCTAAACTTGAATGACAGAAATTAAACTGGGAAAAACTTTGCAGTTCAGTAAAACACTGACTCAGACAAAAGCAGAGGTCTCGGCGAGGGCGGGGTTCCTCTTTGGTTCTTTTCCTCTGCAGTAAGATTCCTTAGTCCGGGGTTGGATCATGTGTCAGATTGGATCTCGTGTGGGTGATTCTGTAATTGGGGTGTCATTTGCGTCCCACCCATGTTACATTTATAAACACCTAAGTTAAGTAAAAGTACTGGACATTTTAAAGTGTCCTACACAACAACCTTTGTGCATGTTTCAGATAGAGAACATCTGCAGCACACAACCCCAGCCCTATACAACTTTACCTTATATAAACGTTAAAATATCTTGCTTTAAATATTTACTATTAATTACAGGCTAAGAAAAATAAGAGAGTTAAGAATGGCCCACCTTCTTTACTACTTTAAAATGGATGGTCAATTTGTTTAACATCAATCTGCTTTACTGGAATTTCTGAAAGATTATGGCAAGATGTAAGATCTTTTTTATGTAAAGCATGAGAATTAATATCCTCATGCCAATAGTACAGATGCTAGATAGATCCTTCTGTATGTTTTCTAAGAGCATGATAAAGACAATATATACAATATATTCTGCCATCTGTATTTACTACCTGAACTTAGTAAGCACCCATGTTATAATTAGCTTAAGTTTGAATTTACGAACAATGTTACAACCGAACCCTAGTGGCTGACCTGGTCCATCTAGGATTTTCCAGTTTTAGCTTTGTAAAGCTCCTTACTGCTTTGGCACTATGTTTGGGTTCATGTCTTGCTATAGATTAAGGCACTGTCCAATGAGTCATTGTCCTGAAAAAGATGTGTCTGTATGTCTCAGAATGAATTTCAGCTTCTGCCGTCTTTAGTTGAATCAACACTGAAGATAAATGAGCCATACAGGCCCAGACCATAACACTGCTTAGAATCTCTGCTTAGGTTTTCAGAAATTAAAGCACTTGTGAATGTGCTAGTCAAGTAGGCTGTCAATAGGAGCAGTTAGTGGAAGAATTTAGCAGAAATTAGGAAATTAGCAAAAAATCCAGGCCAATGCGTTGATCCATTAACACCGCTGTAACTAACAGTAACACTCTTTTATTAAAAGCACCACTTAATTATTACAGTTTTAAGATACTGTAACAGGGATAATGTTATCCGATTAGCATAGCTGCTATATTAACCTGGAGACAACTGAGGAGAAATTTGATTGTATAAAAGTAATTGTACCTGAACACTTTTTTTTCCTTAAATCCCCTGAAAAAAATATCTTAGTAGCTTACAGATACACAGAGAGAGAGAGCAGTTATCCCAGTATCTACAGCCAGATAACATAGTTAAGAAAGTAGGACTTTGTTCACCTTAAATCACTAGTCTCAGAGTGTTTATAATCACTAGTATAAATGAAGACTTAATGAGCACACAAAATGTCTGAACACTTTGTAATGGGCATCATGATTAATTATTTGATAGTCACAGTGCAAAAAATAACACAATTCACTGCTCAAACAAATAAGCTGAAAAAGTTGTTAGTTTTGGCTTTGTTAGGGTTTTTTGCTAGCTAGTTGGCAATTCAATGTTAGTTAGGCCTTTCACACTAACTTGTTATCCAATAGCCTTTATTTAAGTTTTTGGATTCATTTTTCAGCCATTTTCATTTTACTCTGGGTAATCCCTCTTAAGCCCCACAAGAGGGCCCCCTGTGAAAGCCTGAACCATTGTCACACAGTCATGGCCATGGCCTTACCCACCCTAACAGTATTAAGGCCCAATAACTGAAGGGGAAAAAAAGGTAGGGACAGAATAAATGTGTAACTGTGTGGACGTAGAGGGAAAAAAAGTTTTTATATTTTTATATTTATATATTTATTTATATTTTTATTTTTTATTTATATTTTTATTTTTTATAAAAATATTACAGGATGGAAAAAGTCATGGACAGATAGATGTGCAGTTGGACAAACAAATGGGTGGGCAAAGATATAGGTAAACGGATATGCAGACTGACAGACAAATAAACAAACTAATTAACAAAGCAATGTATGGATGAAGTAATGGACATACAGTGTTTGTGTATGGAAGGGCGACAGGCTACTTCAGAAAAGTAGTTGTAACAAATCAGGCAGGTAGATTCAGGCGGGCTATTTCTATCCATAAGCAAGGCTTTATTAACAGAATCGGGAAGAAAATGTGAAATAAGGCGTAGAACCAGGTAGCCAGACATAGAAAGTCCCGGGAGAGCAGTTGGGCTGGAGTTGGTGGCAGCCGTGGCTGCTAGAGCAGTTTGGTCAGATGGTTCTGAAGCAGCTGCTGATGGAAACCAGAGGGCGAAGGTGAAAGCCCTCGAGCACTGGGAATATTACCAGGATCTAGGTCCTGTCTGGACAGTTCAACAAAAGGGGTTATTCCTTTGCGTAGCTCCTGAGCATGCCAGGAGTGGATCCCTGAAAGAGGTAACCACCCTCTCTGTTCAAAGTCAAATAAAAAACGGGAGACGCCGGGGGAAAGCTCGCTGTAAGGCACGAGCACAAACAGGAAGTCTGAAGTTTGCCAAAGTTTTGTATATGCAGGACCAGAGGCACCAGCCTTGTGATTGGTCAGCCGACTGTTTACAGACGCATTATCCAAAATTAGGACTGCACAGAAAGAAGAGAAATATGGTGAAATATATTGTTCATTTTTTAGTCCTTGGGAAGACATTTATAGAACATATAGTGCTGCACAAAAGTTTTAGGCACTTGGGAACATTATATTCAACAATCTGTTTTTAATACTCAAATAGTATTAAGTAAGTATACAGTAAATAGTGGTTTTACATATGTACATATGTTTTTTTCTTTTATTTTCAAGTTTTTTTTCTGGTGGCAACCAAGTATTGTTTGCAGTTCTCATCTAATACCTGCTTTGACTACTCAGTACTTTATTAAGCTAAATTAAGACGCTGGTGAAGGAATTGAATAAATTCATACAATGTCTGGGGCGTCCAGGAGAAATCTGGAACTAAACTTTGTTCTTTACAAATATCACAAAATCTTATCTACTTATTTCAAAATAACATATTCATGTTACTTTGTTTTGTGTTTATGCTTATTTACATTTGTTCCAATGATATATGGTGTTCTTACCACTGAAAATACACCAGTTGCTAAGATTTTTAACAATGAGCTTAAAGGCCTTTTGCACAGTAGTGTACTTTGTACATGTATATTCGGCATGCAAAGGTAAAAGATTTACTTCATTAGAAGGGACATGCAGATTCAGGTTCCCTGGGGTGTTATGAGGGTACTGTGTTTTAGGCCATTGCAGATTTTTCAAGCACTTTGTGGAGGTATTGTTATTGACTGTTTGCACAAGTTGCTCTGAATAAATCATCTTTTTTTGAATATATGATTTTAATAAATGTATGATCTATCACAGGCGTGTACGTGTAAAAGAGAGAACATTGAATTCTAGTTCAGCATACCAGCACCATTCAAAACACATTTCCTCACTGAGTATAAAACATTTAATGTATGTTAACATGAATATGTTTTATTCCAAGTGATTATAGAGATTTTCTTGTAGTCCAATAATTATGAACCTTTCACAGGACATGAAGAGTAGCTATTATATAAACAATGTTAAATGGTAAATTAGCTTTGAGAATGATGTTGTAATTGTAGCTTTTAATATGTGTATGATTTACTATTGTGCATTGTCATGAATGGGAGTATGTGTCTGAAATTATATAATCAAATTGGTGTTAAAATAAAGGCACATTAATGTTGTACAAGTTGGCTGACAATTCTCTTAAGTAACTGCTTTCCTTTTATTTTTGCTGTGCTGGAAGTAGCTTTTGCAGGTCTTAGGACCACAGTAAGAGGCATTGTCACCTACAACACATAGAACATTAAGTTGATAAAGCAATAGAACAGTTTTTTTTTCCCATTATGTAAGTGTCAATAGGTTCAACACACTGTAAGCACTTTTTTCACATTGAGATGCGAAGCGATAAAGTTAGCATCAGTGATTTTTCAATGCATAAATATTGCATACATAAAATATTGTTCCTGTTTTCTCTCACTATTTCCTGATATCAAAAGCATAATGTAGTGGTGGCTTATTTATGTGGTGAGGACTTATTTATGTGGCAGTGTTTACAAAGAATTTTGTGTTGGGAGCACTTACTTTTGTGTACAGTTTCTAACATAAGTTTAGATGCAAGAGCAGGCCCTTGAAAAATGTAATAGAATCGAGGAGGATCTTGAGCTGGGAGCTTAAATCACACACAAAGCACTGTCTTTTCTTTTCAGTTGCATGCATAGATATAATTAATTTCTTTCTACAGTAAAGTCCCAGTACATCTAACCTGGGATACAACATCATTTCAACTTCTTCAGTGTAAAAAAAAGCTTTGCTGACTTTTTAAACCATGGATAAGAGATTGCATAAATGAAGGGGTTCACACAGGAATGGCTATAGAAAAGACATAGCATAGATGTGATGCACAGAGAGGGGTCTGGGACATTTTCTAAATTGATGAGAGTCACATATCCAGGAACCCAGCATGCCAGGTACACCATCACCACCATCCCTAATGTCTTGCTGGCCTTTAGCTGTGTTCCTATAAATGACTTTCTTTTTTGAGACGCTATTTCCTGCATAGTGTTGGAAATGGCTTTGGCATGTCTCAGTGCCACTCTAAGAATCAAAATATACAGGCTTATTATTACTGTACAAGGAAGGATAAAGCTGAAAACAATATCAATAAAACCCCATGTGTTATTGGATGGCACGGCACACTGAAGAACACAAACCAGCTTTCTTTCCCCCTTTGAGTTACCGATATAAAGAAACACGTTATACAAGATGGAAGAACCCCATCCGAAACTTAAACACATCTGCATAGCCTTCTTAGTCATTTTTGCCACATACACAAAAGGATTCCTCAGAGCAAAGTAGCGATCTATGGCTGTAAAGACAATGTTGCACAGAGATACAGAACCGATGATGGAACTGGCAAAGTGAAAAACGGGGCAGAGAATTTTCATACGCTGTAAACACATATCAAGAATCATAAGACTCTGCATTGGCATCACAAACACTCCAACTAAAAAGTCTGAAACAGCCAAAGAGAGGATGATGAAATTAGTTGGTGTGCGAAGCTGCTTGTAAACCGCAAAAGTGGCAATCACCACCAGATTACCGCAAACTGTCAGCACAGACATCACTGATATGACTAGAAACAGAAGCAAATTACGGTGATTTAAATACAAGTCCTTTGAGCAGCTTGTGTTGTGTAGTGCAACACAACGATAATCCAGGTGAGCAAAGCCTGTTTCCAGGAGCTGTTCCATTAAGACAACTCTCACTCTTCCTTTCCAGTGTGTGCCTACTAGAGGCCACTTGCAATGCACTGAAGTTCACAGTTCCCTCTTAAATATACCAAATGATTCCCCATAGCTCCAGTAACAAAGGGTGTGTACAGAGATGACATAATCATTTTCATTGTTACATCAGAGCATTCATTGTTGTTTTTAGTTCCATGAGCATCAATATGACCGTGATTGACTATGTTTATCTACCAGAAGTAAGCGTTTTTAGCCTTGTCCCATTTTGTCCTTTTTCATTTTGACTTTGACTCCAGTTGTCTCACTCATATGCAGTGGTGCTTGAAATTTTGTGAACACTTTATAATCTTCTATATTTCTGCATTACTAAATAAATAACATTTTCACACAAATCTACACAAAGTAGATCCCTGTTAAACAAATGATACAATATTACATATCTGTGAGTGCTAAAATGATGTGAATGTTCCCTCTTAGTTTCTGGTGGGCGTCTTTGTGCAGCAGTAACTGCAACTTAACATTTCCGGGACTGTTTATCAGTCTCGCACATCGGCTTGGAGGACTTTTAGCCTGTTCCTTTGTACAGAAAAACTTGAACTCTGGGATGTTGATCTTTTTTGCTTCTGGTCCTTCCACAACATTGGACATTGGCATCTTTAAAATATGACCTTTATATTTTGTTCTGTGGTAGAACAACTCGTATGCTGCATGGTCCACATTTTTTTTTAATTCAGCCCACGAACTGATGTCCTGACATTTTTCTTTACAATTTGCTGATACAATTCAGTACCATCAATGATGGCAAGCCATCCTGGCTCAAAACAGGCTTCATATATGGCGTCATGTATATATATATAAATACCGCTTCCCTTTTTACATTTATACTCTCTGACTTTGAGTGGTGTTTAAAGGCTATGCACCACTTATGGACATCCCTGGTGATTTCACATTGTTTTAGATACTGAACATACACAAACATTACTTAAAATGAAATTCACTGCTAAATTTGCTTTAAAATAGACGATCTTAATTAAACTGATGGAAAAACCTGAGCTCGCTACAAAAATTCATGAACACTACTGTGCAATGTCAATGGTGGACAACATTAAACAATGTCGTTGTTTGAGGGGTGAGACTCAAAGCAGGTTTGCTGGTTGAGGTGGCAGATCATGGACTATGATCCCCGCCAAAGAATCAAGGCACTTGGACAGAGAGACCCCTTTTTTCTTCTTTAATAAAAGTTGTTTGTCTTCGCAACCTGTGCATGTGTGTGTGTGGTCTAAAAACATACAGGAAAGTAATACAATGAATTAGAAATTATGATCAGAATCTTATTGAACTATTACATCTATACATGAACAAACCAATGAAACAGAAGCAAACCTGCTTAACAGTATAACAGCAAATTATTTGACATTTCAAACTTTTCCAAATAGACTTAGTCACAACCACAGCAATAAACTGAGTTGTAATATTAGCATGAAAAACTAAATATTTATCATTATTAGGCCATCACAGGCATTCAAACTTAGCTGCAGCACTAGCAAGAGGCAGAGCTAACAACTACTGAGCTATAGGCTACTTAGCTAACTCAAGTTAACTCAACTTGCACAATATATTTTCATTTAACACATATTGAAATTATAATCATATTATCTATGACTAAAGAGATATAAATAACTTACATATTCTCAAAAACGCACACAGGATATGGGAAACACACACAGAAAGTCCTAGCAGCTTCAGTTTGCTCACTGGCTTGTCTGCTGCTTGTCAGTGTGACTGAGCATGTCCTGACCTGTTCAGACTGCATTACTGTTGTTTCACCAGAAGATGCCGTTTCACCTGTTGGGCTTTTTCACAGCCGTGGTAAAAAAAAATTATGACTGACCTAAACTGTCAATTATCCAGCCCTGCTTCTTCAGATTACATGCAGATGGACGTGCAGGTCATGTCTGTATTGCATCAGTTGGCCCAAGACCAATTCTGGACTTCTACACAACGTGCAAAATACTCATCTAACTATGACCCTACGTGGACGTCAATATGCAGTTAAACATTTGAATGTCGGACTAGGTAACTTTTTTGGACGTCATGGGGACATCTAAGACAGGTGCAGGAAATGTACATATTAATTAATATAATTTTTTTTAAACTTATGACAAATATCAACATTGTTATTAATAGTGTTTATGAATATGAATGTAGATTTATTGTGATTAAACACAATTTATTATTAATTATTAATTTGAGTACACTTTATTGTTGTATCTATTTATTTATTTATTCATTTATTTATTTATTCATTTGAAAATGCAGTTAGTGGAAAATTATGGTAGGCCTACTTATGATTTCAGCCAGTCAACGCCACTCTGATTGGCCGAGGCAACACGCCTTTTGGTGCGATTCGATTTTTTCTTTACAGCGAAAGCAAATGGCTGCTCGGCTCTGCTCAGCCTACGTTAAAATAAAAAATTACATTAAAACAAAAGTTGAAGGTAAGGTCGGTTAGGTCAGTAAATTTTTATGTTCATTTATGTATTTGTAGCGTTAGCTGTTTAAATCACTTGAACCAGCTGTGGCTATTGGCATTGCCTCTTTTCCCAGTCAGTTAACGTTAGCTAAACATTACCGCGGCCATGCTCTCTGCACTTAGTAAAAGGCTGGTAAAAGTGTGCTGTATAGATTAGACCCTCTTTTGCTTCGTCCTGTAGTTATAAAAGTGGTTTTCTGTCGAGTGAGAGAGGCCACGTTTCTAGGTAACTTGCTAGCTATACGAGTAGATTCAGCACTGTGTATTAACTTAAGTACTGAGATATGTGCTCTTATGGTCTCAGGATTTTCAGATTCTCACTGACCATGGTGAACTGTTTTGTCTTTTACAACACAAATGAATGAGGCAACAGTCCTGACGCCTGGGCAGTTTATTCACACACATATACACAACGCAGAGTGGGTCTCGGTGTCTCTGTGAGCAGAATAAAACCCCAGCTACACATGCACCACAAAAATGTGTCGGTGGATGACACAGCCGTCTCTCAGAACTGAGAATCTTTTCAGTGTTTTCAGTGTTCAGTAGAGTTGGTGGATGGAATTTACCTCAAAAACACGTTCAATTTAGCTGTTTGGACAGTGTAATTTTGTTTGTTTTGCATTTCAACCCAACAGAAGGGTCAACTTTTTAAAAGCAACATGGTGGTAAGATGGGGGTAATTAATCCATTGCTTTTACTGGTTGTTGGAATGTTGACATGTTTTTGCCAGTAATTAAAGAGATAAGTGGGGATTGAATTGTGATTTCTTTGTAAAGCATGTTGTGTATAACTGTAACGTGTATAACTGTAGTTCCAGAAGGTGGAGGACCGGTTTACTGTTCCAGTTAATTGTCTTGTAGCTTCGTTTGGCTCAGCAGCAGATTCTGCTGCTGATCAAATGAAGCAGTGGGAAAATTAAGTGGAAGAGTATGCCATCTTATGGCAGCAGTTATGCATACAGCCTAGAAGCAGTAGGCCTATAAATAACGATGTCTAAAACGAGTCCAAATTTATGTAGAAAAGACGTCCACAGCGACCTCATTTGGACTAGAAACAGCCCTTATCCAGAGGTCCTGGGGTCGTCAATACTGGATGCGCGGAAGACGTCGGAAAAAAGACATCGTCTGGCGTCACAGTCTGCACCTTTAGGGGACCAAAATTGGAACGTGTAATTTAACTACGCTAGCTTAGTATAATTTGAGCAAGTGAAGCTAATGTTAGCTAACATCAGCTAAAACAGGCGAGGTAACTGCACTTACCTGGTTTTACCTCCATATACACAGAGGCTCTTGAACACCTCTCCTTACATGCCCATATTTTTGGAAAAGCGTCAGTCTTAAGATCAAGTTGCCGTGTAAGCCTACGTGTTATAGTCGTGATAATCTTCATCCGTGAATTGATCGCTACAGATGATGGAGTGAGAGGATGGTTCTTTTCCAATGTGCTTTTCTCAACTTTCTTTGCTCTGATTGAAGAGCTATTCAAAAGAATGGAACATAGCTACTTATAATTCTGGAGAGACAATAAAACTAGGTAAGCTGGTTGGTTATTTGCTGTCCAAAAGTATTTGTACCTAGTGAATAGCAGACTTAGGGTGGTGTTAATAGAGACCTGATGACTAGATGATGTGGTCAGTTATTTGTTGTTACTTATAGTTAGCTATATAATGGTAAAAAAAACAGATCCAACTCTGAAATGCCAACAGTGTACAAAAAATGTAGAAATAATGCAAAATGTATGCTGATTACAACTGTTAACTGATATTACAATTTGGCTGTGCATGTATCCAGCAATGTTTGTGAACAGGATACCCATCTGTTTTGGTCTCTGTCTACAAATCATTTTTCTATTAGTTTACTGACTTGTCCATGTGATCTTCAGCAAACTGCAGAGGACAGCATTGTTCTTTTTAGAGAATTGTCTCAATAGTGAGCTCATGAACATAAGCAGTGAAGTAGGCCTTTACCTTCTCAGTGGTTACCCTGGATTCTGTTGCGACTTCACATATTATTGTTTATGGAGTGATTTCTGTTGGTGCACCACTCCTTTAAAGGTAACGAATGTCTGACTGTAGATGATGTGGCTATTTTTTTAATAGAGCAAACATAAAAAAAGCAGAAACAACTGGAGTAAAATCGGTGAGAATAGGAATGGAAAAATAATTAACTTTCATATTTATTCATATATTCATATATTTATGAAAGAATACCATACACCCTTTCAGCAAAACATGCTAAAATTTCATGCTAGCACCAATTTCTGAATTTGTTGGGCTATGGTCACAAAAAGACTGTTAAGCTAACTACTTAAATTTATTTGCTGCATTGAAACAAGTCCTGCTTCTTCATCAGGTTGTGTTTGGTACAAATGACTGCAACTGAAGCTAATCACTAACTAGCTAACCTATTGATTAGTTTGATTAATTTATGTACCACACTGAAAAGCATTTTTACTGGATTAGTGAGCTGCCGCTACTTTCTACTGTTTGTAAAATGCCCTGCCTCCCAGTTGTTAATGAGTGGTGTGTCAAATGCCTGCTGGCCCCTCTGGTTCCAGCTGCCCCGCTTTAGGCTTACCTGTCAGGTTTTCTAATAGAAGTTGGTCAGAGACTCTTTAAAGTAAGGCTGAGTTAAAAATGGTTTGTGTGACTATTTCACACTAGTTGTTTGTGTGTGTCAGGTTTTACAGTCAGTTTGCGCTGGTCCTTCCCAGGCCATGCCATAGAATGCTAGGTTTTTGCATGGCTATCTGAAACTAACCTAAAAAATATTTAAATAGTATTCATACAGTAAGTAGAGATATTGTATATGGCAGTGTGTTAAGCTAAATCAAGATGAAGGAATTGTATAAATTCATGCAATATCTGGGGTGTCCAAGAGAAATCTGAAACTAAACGTTTTTCTTCAAATTGGTTTACAACCTACTTCTTTTCAAAGTACGATATTCATGTTATTTTATGTTGTATTTATGCTTATACATTTATGCTTACATCTGTTCTAGTGACATCTGCTGATATCTTACTGGTAATAATACATTTATTGGCTTTGAAGCAGTGAGCTGTTTAACAAGTGAAACGACATTTCCACAGAAGAGGATATTAATCTAAAACATGACCAAAAGTTTAAAGCAATTCACCACATTATAAATTAAGAATGACCAGACAATAGGATTCCAAATTGCAACCCATTTGAGTGAAGAACTAGAATAAAGCATTCTTCACTGTTAATTTAAACCAAGGGTAAGAAATTGCATAAATAATGGGATTAATGCAAGAATTGCTGAAGAACAGACACATTAAATAGGTTATGCTGACTGAAGGGTTTGGAAGACTCTCAATATTCACTAGACATGTGTACCATGGTATCCAGCACACCAAATATGCAAACACGACAGAGCCCAATGTTTTGGTTGCTTTTAACTCTGATTTCTTATTCTTCTGAGAGGCAGATTTCTTTGCTGCAGTGGAAATGGCTTTTGCATGTCTCAGGGCCACAGTAAGAACTATGAGATACAAAATTATTATTAACAAACATGGTACAATAAAAATGAATATCAAATCAATAAAGCCCCAGGTGTTATTAATTGGTCTCATGCAGATCACTTTCCTTTCCCCTTGTTTTGAACTCCCAACATACATCATTATGAGATTATAACAGAATGAAAAGCTCCATCCAAAGCTGGTGCACGTTGTTGCTGTTTTCACAGTCATTTTTGCTACATAACAGAAAGGCTTGCATAAGGCAAAATAGCGGTCCACTGCAATCAGCACAGCATTATAGAGGGACACAGTGCCAACAACTGTGCTGATGAAGTGATAAACAGGACAGAGAGTTTCTCCATGATGTGAACATGTGTCTAAAACATAACACACTGTAACGGTATCACAACCCCCCCAATTAAAGAATCTGACACAGCCAGAGAGAGGATGATGATGTTAGTTGGTGTACGGAGATGCTTGAAAATGGCAATAGAGACAATCACCACCATGTTACCGCACACCGCACAGATATCAACAACATGAAAAGGAAAACAGTCAAATTGCTCAAATCAACCTCCTCAGAGCAGCTTGTGTTCTGAAATACAATGCAGCGATTATCCAAATGGGCAAAGACCGTTTCTGCAGAATTTTCCTTTGAGTGAACTCTTTCAGAATCCTATCTTTTCATTCTGTGGCTTACGTGAAATCGAGCAGAGCCAAAGACTCTGGATTTGAATAGATGCAAGATTACCTGCACAGCTATTTTTAGAACTAAATGCTGCACATTTGTGAACACTTTAGGGAGCGGTCACCTGAGTTTACATCATCATGCATCAAACACTTTACACATTACAGACACTCTACATCACCCAACAAACAATACACACAACAAACCCACACTCTACACAACACACACACTCCACACTCTAAATCATCTAGCTCAGCTAATAAACTAGCAACCCTACTTGCCGTTTAATTTAATGGTCACAAAGTTGTCACTATGTTGAAATGCAATTCCTCAGAAAGTTGTGACAACATTATTTACAACATTGTGACAATGTGGCTGTCACATCCTGCCCTGTGTCATGTGTCTGTTTACGTCCTGTCAGTCCCATGTGCCTCTGTTTACGTTTCTCATGTTTGTCATGTGCTCCTGTGTCTCCCCCCTTGCCCCGCTTTGCTCACCTGTGCCCCATTAGTGTTTAGTCCTGTCACCTGTTTCCTCTTGTTAGCCTTTGTTATTTATACCCTCTGTCTGTGCCTCTCCCCAGCCCCGCTGGCGCTCCAGCGCCAACTAGTGCTCCAGAGCAGAGACTCGGCACCAGAGCAGCGCCCGCTGTCTCTCTGGACGCCAGAGCAGCGCCCGCTGCCCCCGCTGCCCCCCTGGAGGCTCCTCAACCTGCGCCCCTGGGCAGTGTCCCGGGGCGGCTCCTGACTCCGAGCCCCAGGCTGCTCCTCACTCCGCGCCTGTAGAAATGGGCTCTGCTGTCCCCGCCCCCCTGTTCTGTTTCGGTTCATGGACGTTTGCCTGTTCTGTTTTCTACTGTTGTCCCTGTCCATGTTTTTGTTGGTTTGTGTGTTCCTGTCCCTATCATTTTGTTTGACCCTGTTCCTGTTTTTGTGTTTTATCCTCTGCCCTGGCGTCTGTCTGGTCTGTTGTCTCGTGCTCGGTGTTCCCGTAGAGTTCTGTCTGTTTTGTTGTTTTCCTGTCATTGTCTGTTTCCCTTGTCCTGATTGTGTCCTCCTCCCATTTTGTCTCATCATCCTCATCTGTTGTCTTCTTGTTGTGCTTCTCGTTTCTCTTGTTGGCTGTTCCCTGTCTCATTGTCTTCTTTCCTGTTCGTCTTGCCGTCCGCCCTCGTCTCTGGTTCCTGGTTTTGTGTTTGTCCTGGTTGCTGTGGTTGTTCCTGTCTGTGTTCCTGTTCTGGTTTGCCTGTTTTTCTGTTCCTGTCTTGTTCGGTCTCTCCTGTTCCTGTCGCGTTTGATTTTTCTGTCCCTGTTTCCCGTTGGCCTGTTTTTTCCCCGTTCCTGACGCTGTTTCTGTTCTGGTTCCTCTGTGTTGGTCCGGTCTGTTTGGTCCTGCGTTCGGTCACCTGTCCTGTCTTCGTCTTTGCCTCCCTCTAGGTCGCCTCCTGGGGTTGGTCCAATTAGGCCCCTCAGGAGTGGTGCCTTAGGGGGAGGGTACTGTCATGTCCTGTCCTGCGTCTCGTGTCTGTTTACTTCCTGTCAGTCCCATGTGCCTCTGTTTATGTTTCTCGTGTTTGTCATGTGCTCCTGTGTCTCCGCCCTTGCCCTGCTTCGCTCACCTGTGCCTCATTAGTGTTTAGTCCTGTCACCTGTTCCCTCTTGTTAGCCTTTCTTATTTATACCCTCTCTCTGCCCTCAGTCTTGGTCAGTCATTGTGATAACTTGTTTTTGTATCTGTTTCTGTACCTGCCCGTCTGTCTGCTTATTAAAATCAGATTGTTGTCTATAAGCTCACATGTGTGTTCGCCCTTGCTTTGACTGCTCCTGCTGCAACCTCACCAGCCTGACAATGGCAATGTAGTCAGTACTTTGTCACAACATCCTAGAATTTTGCATATGTTCCATTATATCTGCATAGAACTCATTTTTTTGCCAAAAGGTAGTCATAATACAAAAGGTAGTGAGGAAACCTCCTTAAGAAGAGCAGTGGCCAGCTGCCAAGAATCATGCCTAATCATCCGACCGCCTTTCTCTGTCTCCTTCTGGTGGCCTAGCAAGGACTCTGGACATTACAGTAACCTCCCACAAGGAACGGCACCTGACATTCCCATGCCTGCAGCACAGTCCCTGCGGAAGGCTTGGAAAAGCTCAGGGCCCAGAAGTCAAGTCAAGTGGGTTTTTATTGTCATTTCAACTACATACAGAGTACACAGTGAAACGAAACAACGTTCCTCCAGGACCATGGTGCAACATAGACAGTGCATACAAGACACAAGTGCAACACGAACAAACAAGTGCGGACAGACAACACAACACATTACAGACAGAGGATAATAAATAATTGCTGGTAGTGTGCAAATTGTGCAATGTGTAATAAATAGAGTCCAGTGAGGTAGTAGAGTTATTAGTGCAATGCTTTGTGCAAAGATGCTTCCCTTTTTTATCTGGGGTAGATGGTTGGAGAGAGAGAGAGAGAGAGAGTACATGTACCAGAAAGATATCAGTTCAGACGTTGAGTTGTGTTGAGAAGTCTGATGGCTTGGGGGAAGAAGCTGTTGCAGAGTCTGGTCGTGTTGGACCGGACGCTGCGGTACCTTCTTCCTGATGGCAGGAGGGAGAACAGTCTGTGTGAAGGGTGGGTGCGGTCATCCACAATGCTGGTTGCTTTGCGGATGCAGCGGGTGGTGTAAATGTCCAAGACGGAGGGTAGAGAGACTCCGATGATCCTCTCAGCTGTCCTCACAATGCGTTGGAGGGACTTGCGGTCAGAGGCTGTGCAGGTCCCAAACCAGGCAGTGATGCAGCTGCTTAGGATGCTCTCTATGGTTCCCCTATAGAAGAGGGTGAGGATGGGTGGAGGGAGACGGGCCTTTCTCAGCTTCCGGAGGAAGTAGAGACGCTGCTGGGCTTTCTTGGCTGTAGAGCTGGTGTTCAGGGACCAGGTGAGGTTCTCCGCTAGGTGGACACCAAGGAACTTGGTGCTCTTAACGATCTCCACAGAGGAGCCGTTGATGTTAAGCGGAGAGTGGACCGGTCTTGATTTCCTGAAGTCAACAACCATTTCCTTGGTCTTCTCTACATTCCAGTGAAGGTTGTTGACTGTACACCAGTCTGTCAGCTGCTGTACCTCCTCCCTGTATGCTGATTCGTCGCCTTTGCTGATGAGACCCAGCACAGTTGTATCATCGGCAAACTTTATGATGCTGTTAGAACTGTGTTTCGCAACACAGTCATGAGTCAGCAGGGTGAACAACAGAGGACTCAGTACACTACCCTGGGGTGCCCCAGTGTTCATGGTGATGGTGCTGGAGCTGCTGTTCCCGAACCGGACTAACTGGAGCCTCCCTGTCAGGAAGTCCAGGATCCAGTTGCACAGGGGGGTGTTGAGGCCCAGCAGGCTTAACTTCCTGGTGAGATTCTGTGGGATGATGGTGTTGAATGCTGAACTGAAGTCTATGAACAGCATTCTGACGTAGGTGTCCTTCTTCTCCAGGTGGGTAAGGGAGAGATGAAGGGTGGTGGTGATGGCATCGTCCGTGGAGCGGTTGGGACGATATGCAAATTGCAGGGGGTCCAATGAAGAGGGCAGTTGGGTCTTGATGTTCCTCATGACTAGCCTCTCGAAGCACTTCATGATGATGGGTGTGAGAGCTACGGGACGGTAGTCATTGAGGCAGGACACCGTGGACTTCTTCGGCACGGGGATGATGGTGGTGGTCTTGAGGCACGTTGGGACAGTGGAGCTGCGCAGGGAGACGCTGAAGATGTCCGTGAGAACATCTGTCAACTGGTCTGCACACTCTCTGAGCACTCTGCCAGGGATGTTGTCTGGTCCTGCAGCTTTCCGTGGGTTGACTCTGCGCAGAGTTTTCCTCACGTCCACTGCAGTCAGGCACAGCGCCTGCTCGTCTGGCTTGGGTGTGATCCTGCTCACCAACATGTTGTTCTGTGCCTCAAACTGTGCATAAAAGTCGTTTAGGGCATTGGAGAGGAAGGCATCACTGTCACAGGACGGTGGCATTGTCCTGTAGTGTGTGATTTCCTGGATGCCCTGCCACATGCGCCGCGTGTCACCCGTGTCCTTGAAGTGGTTGTGGATTCTCTGGGCGTGTGCGCTCTTTGCCTCTCGGATGGCTCGTGACAATTTGGCTCTTGCTTTCCTTAGGGCCGCCTTGTCACCCGCTCTGAAGGCCGAGTCGCGGGTCCTCAGTAGCGCACGCACCTCAGGAGTCATCCACGGCTTCTGGTTTGGGCGTATGGTGATGGTCTTGGAGACAGTGACATCATCAATACACTTGCTGATGTAGCCAGTGACTGATGCTGTGTACTTCTCCAAGTTAACAGAGTCGCCTTCAGTCGCAGCCTCCCTGAACATGTCCCATGCAGTGCACTCAAAACAGTCCTGAAGGGCAGAGATGGCTCCTGCCGGCCAGGTTTTCACCTGCTTCTGAACTGGTCTGGAGCGTCTGATGAGGGGTGTGTAAGCTGGAGTCAGATACACAGACATGTGGTCAAAGAACGCGAGGTGGGGGCGGGGCTCCGCCCGGTACGCGCTGGGTATGTTTGTGTAAACAAGGTCCAACGCGTTCGCTCCTCTCATGGCAAAGTCCACATGCTGATGGAATTTAGGGAGGACTGACTGGAGATTAGCGTGGTTGAAATCTCCGGCGACAATGAACAGTGCGTCTGGATGTCTGGTCTGCAGATCACTAATGCCCCCGTGCAGCTCCCACAGTGCCTCTTTAGCATTAGCATTAGCGCTAGCGCTAGGCAGTATGTACACGGCGGCTATCAGCACGGCGGAGAATTCCCGTACTAAATAAAAAGGTCTGCACTTAACTATGACGAACTCCACCAGCGGAGAGCAGTGCTTGGCGACAGTCACAGCATTGTTGCACCATTCTGTGTTAATGTAAACACACACGCCTCCACCGCGGGTCTTCCCGGACAGAGCCGCGCTCCTATCCGCTCTGAACAAGGCTAGCCCGTCTAGCTGAATGGCGCTGTCTGGAATACTGTCGCTGAGCCACGATTCCACAAAGACTAGAGCACAGCAGTCTCTGAACTCTCGCTGGGTCGCTCGCTGGAGTTGAATGCAGTCCAGTTTATTATCGAGGGAGCAGACGTTTGCGAGGAATAGCGATGGTATAGCCGGGCGGCTAGGGCTAGCCTTTAGCCTCGCGCGAACCCCGGCTCTCTTACCGTGCTTCCACTTTCGCTCGCACCGCTTGCTTCTCCACTGAAGCAGGGTCTGGCGGTGGTAGGATATGTGCACAGGTGTTCCGATGCACAGGTGTTGTGAATATCCACAAACAATAACACAAAAAGCACCAATTCTCGGACCAAGAGTGGTCGCTATGTGTTAACGCGCCGCCGACCGGATATTCTCCAAAAAAAAAAAACTGGGACCCAATACTGGTTCTCTGGTCTGTAGGCTTCCTAGTCGACAAAGTACGGTTAGATGGGCTTTCACCCCATTAGACTGAGGGTGAAAGCCCAAGGACAAATTCACTAAAGCCCTTATTAATCGACAGGATGCCAGTTGCAGTAGCTATGTGGCTGAGAGGAATTTAGAAACTCCAATAAATTTGCAGGTCTTGGAAAACCAGGCAACAACTGTGATTACCCAAGGACTTAGGCAACCCAATGATGAAATCCAAGGAGATATTTGACCATGGCTGAGATTTTATGGGAAGAGGATAGAGAAGTCCTGTCAGTGGCATTTAAGACTCTGTTTCATGCGCAAATAAGCTTGAATGTCTTTATCCATGCGTAGACACCACAAATGCCTCCTTAACAGCTTCAAGGTGGCATGCAATAAGGAAAGCATGTCCCCTTCTGCAAGACCCATGCCCTGACCATAGACATGACATACTGTCTACCTGGGGGCTCACCCCCAGGGTCCGGTTCCATCCTCAGGGCCCGCTGGGTGACAGTTTCCACAGCCCAATGCATTGGGGCAACAATGCGATTTCTCAAGAGGAGAGGTCGTGGGGGACAATAAGAAGGATAAAGAGAGTGTCGGACTTGTGTGTTTAATAAAAAAGAGCAATGTGAAAATGACTGAAGAACAATGCCCAGCTGGCCTGTAGCATACAGGTGAACTAGGGGCAGCTTGAGGTTCTTGGCCAGTGTGTTGTCAATGAAGTTTCTGGCTGCTCTGGAGTCAACACTTTTCTCTCCTAGGAGTGCCTGTTATAAACAAACTGAATGTTTTAGGAGGCTGGTTTAGGACCTCTAATGTTCTCCCTTCTGGTAGTGCCTCACCCCCACCCCTCTTTCTTGGAGCTCTGAGCACTCTGACCACAGTAAAGCCTGGCATGCCACAACTTCATGGGCTTATCGGTGGGTTTGGAAGGAAGGAGAGGGGCTCTCTAATGTCTGTTATTGGGGTTTTACATGATGGGTGTGTGCCCTCACAATTCCAATTCTGCCTTCTGTTATTATATTTAAGGACTTTTTCAATGAGATTGTTGGTAGGTGGTAGTGTGGTGGGGGTTTGAGATCCTCCTTGAGATTGTCGTTGAGACCTAGTTAAAAGACTGGCATTAGAGCTTATGCATTTGCTAAGATGCAAAACTCAATGGCGTAGTTCCCTACCTAGAATTTATCCTGCCATGTCCGTAGGAGCCAAGCCCTAGCTATGCCCTGCATACTGGCAGGTCAAAAGTACAGCATATATCTGCCATGAGTAGTCAGCCAATGCACAATCAGTGAGGAGCTCTATTATATATGCCTCCTTAGAACGTTCAAGTGGGCAATCTAAAGAGTTGTTGTTCGAGCATCAAGTGACACTGCAGCATAAAGCCACTACAGTACCCTGGTTCCCCACCATATATTTCTAGGGAGGGCAGGTGGGGTTTCATTCTAGCTGATACGCTGCTAGACTGAGGGGGCAAAGTCTTGGACTAAGCAGGAAGATCTGCTTGTTTGCGAGCGCAGAGCAGTAATACCTAGTATACCTAGTATAACCTAGTATAACTTGGGTTAGCTGCATTAGTTTGCAGATTGGTTACAGCTATTGTATTGTCTGTATGTTGTGGTGTAGGTGTTGTGTGCTCCAGATGAAGAGGCAGGTCCTTGGTGCTGGTGTTTTCACTTTTATTTTTTGGGTTTTTGCAGTTAGGTTTTTTCGTCGTTTGCATGTGTGAATTTGATTCAGACCTTGTGATTGGCTTTGCTCGGGAAGCCTCAGCCCTCCTGTGGTTTGCATTGTACTGGGCCTGAGGGTTGCAGATCTTTAAATATTTTTCCTTAACTTAGCTTCTTAGCTAACTATTGTAGTAATTACTGATGAAAAAAACAAAGCTTTATTGTTGTGTTGAATACTCTCTTGATTTGCTGCCAGATACACCCAAAAACTGATTTTTTTTTTTCAGACTGAAAAAACTGTTATATATATATAAAAAGACCAAAGCTGTTAAACAATATTTTCCAAATTCTTAATTAGCAATATGATGCTAACTAAAGAGTCCAGGATACTCTTTGCACTATGGTGCCAGTCTATACAAGGCCAGAGGTTGCCTGTTCTAATTCCCATATAATGCCCCAGAGTGGCACCATTGTTGCTACCTTCAACAACAACTGATTAAATCAAATCAATGTTTATTTCTCACATACATAGTCATACATGGTACAGCAAGCATTAAAATGCTTTGATAACTGCCCCATCACATAAAACAATAAGATAATATACAGTATAGTAAAGTGTGCAGTGGGGATGAACATTTTTGAAAAAAGAATGTAAAATTAGCAAAAAAGTAAAAGAAGTTAATTATTGAAATGAATGAAAGTAAGGCACATGTGGTAATTAGTACTCTGCAACTGAGTCCTGTGTATAACATGTGTGTAAGGTTGTCCTAGTTGCTGACCGGGTTTCTTAATGGCCTGTGGATAGAAGCGACTTCTCATCTTCTCTGTGTTTGTCTTCAGGAAGTGAAAATGCATCCCTGACCTTAACAGAGAGATGAGTCTGTTGTTGGAATGGCTGGGGTCTTTTTACAATCCTCGTGGTCTTGGTCAAGGATTGCTTGTAATCGATGGTCTGCAGGCCAGGAAGGGTGCTTTTCTGAGCACACCACTTTCTGCAGATCTGTCCTCATTGGTGCCATTTCCAAACCAGGCTATGATTTTCCCAGTGAGGACCCTTTTAATGGTGCAGGTGGAGAACTTTTACCTTGGAGGGCAGTCTAAAGTTCCAAAGTCTAAGGTTGTTGAGACTTTGACCAGCCTTCTCCGCCAGGGAGTTGATGTGGCACCGGAGTTCTGTTCCAGATAGAGTGGTAGCTTCTCTCCTGCTCCTTGCTGCGGTCTTCTATCAGTTTCTTTGTCTTTCTTATGTTAAGGAGAAGATTATTTTCCTGGCACTGGTTCTCCAGGTGTGTAATCTCCTCTAGGTAGACCCTTTCATCATCATCATAGATCAGACCCACCACAACAGTGTTGTCAACAAATTACAATGGCGGTAGAGCTGGTGGCTATGTAAGCATTAGAGTTGAGTTTGGAGGGCATAATAGTGTTAAATGCTGACCGGTAGTTAACAAACAGTATTTTCACATAAATACTCCTCCTAGTGTCAGATGCGTCGTGTTGTGTGGAGCAGATGTGTGATGGCATCAGATGTGTGATGGCACAGGCCCCGCCACCATAGACGTCGCCACCAAGTACATTGCCACAGCCCTAGCTGTTCCCATGGGTGTCGCAGCCGGCCCTGCCACCAAGGACGGTGCTGCAGGCCCTGTCGCTGAAGACATCGCCACAACCCCTGCTGCTTCCTTGGCCGACGGGGAGTTCCTGACCCTGTGCCCCAAGCTGTTCCCATCAATGTGTATGTCCTTGTTCCTGTCTCTGTATCTGTTCCTGTCCCTGTTTACCTTGGTCTCTCTGTTCCTGTTTCTGTAAGTCTGTTCATCCCCGTCCCAGTTACTGTTTCTGTGCCTCTGCCCAATCTGGTGTTCCATTCCATATTACGTCCCCCTGTCCAGTCCTGTGTACAGTCCCCTGTCCAGTTTTTCTTACAGCCACACTGTTCAGTATCATGTCCCGTGTCCTGTTCCATCCCCAGGTTAGTCTTTTATCCAGCTCCCTCTCCAGTCTTGTATTTCGTCCCCTGTCTAGTCCTGTGTTCAGTCCCCAGTTTTTTTTTTTGTCCGGTCTTTCATCCAGCCCCCTATCCAGTCTTGTCCCCAGTTCTCAGTCCTGTGTCTTGTCTAGTCTCTGTCTTGTTCTGTCTCTGGCATCTCCCTTGAGCAAGCTCCTGGGGGCTGTCCATTTTTGCTCCTTGTTTACGTCCTGTCATTCCCTCACTCCTAGCCATGTGTTTGTTTACATTCCTTGCCATGTGTTTCCGCTTGCTTTGTCATGTCCTGCTGTGCCTCCATCCTTGCCCTGCCTTTCTCACCTGTACCTCGTTTGTCCTTAGTCTTGTCAGCTGTTTTTCGTTTGTTAGCCTGTGTAAATATTTCTTCCGGTTCCTCGTTGTGTTTGTCATTTGTGTAATCATTGTCTTAGTCATGTTCTTTGTGTCTCATCTAGCTACATCTCTGATTTTACTTGCTCTTGTTTTGTTTCTTGGTTCTGTTTGTTTTATTACTTTGTAACCTTTCTGCTTAGTATTACTTGTTTCTTTCATTTGTCCTTATGCTTTCTGTTAATAAAATGACTTTGCTCATGAATCCGCTTTACTTGCCTCGTCATCACACGTTACAGTTCTGCAATGAGCTTACTTTGCAATATTTGCAAACTTTAGCAAATATGAACTTGGGTTACAGTTATTTGTCAAATATAAAAAATACTAGAACTGTAAAATTACAATTTTGTTTGAATGCTTGAAATGTTTTATTTTATTCCATATATTTTAGACACGTTGTGTGGAACAGAGAGACAAGGAGACAGAGAAGTGGATGCAAATCCAGGCTTTAACGAAGGTTTAATAAACATACGAATGAAAACAAACCACGATGACAAAACACACAAATTTCACAAAACTGTCTTGAGGGGAAGACCAAGAAAACAAAACAGGGACAAGACTAGACAAGGCACAGGACTGGGAACTGAGGACAGACAGAACATCAGACAAACACCAGACTAGACAGGGCAACGGACACCGGATGAGATGGGAAACTGGACTAGGGATGGAACTCTGGATTGTACCAACACAGACAGAGGGACAGGAATGGAAATAGTTACTGGGACAGGGATGGACAGATGGACTGGGAAGGGGACAGAGAGATCAAAGAAGACAGGAACAGGGACACAGACGGAGACAGGAAACAAACACAGCGACGAACACCAAACCAGGAATAGCGGACATGACTGGACAAGGAACAGGGGCAGGAACAAAAAAGACAAAAGAGAAGAACAGGTAACAGACACAGGAACATGGGGAACAACCCTAAGTGCAGGAACAGTTGGGGGCTCGAAGTCAAAAATCGCCCAGGGAACAGCGTCCGGAGCCACCCCGGGGAATAACTCGAAACTCAGGATCAGAAGACACCCTGGGGCGTGGAGTCAGCAGCCTCCTGGAAGACCGCTCGGGGAGCAGGTTCAGGAGCTGCCCAGGACACCGCCTGGGGCGCAGGGACAGGAGCAGATCCGGGCACCGACCGGGTAGCAGGGACACGTACATGGGGGCAGCGGCACACGCTGCATTCACATCCACGGGGCAGCGGCACGCGCTGCATCGATGTCCATGGAGGCAGCGGCACATGCTGCATCAACGTAAACGGGGGCAGCGGCACACGCTGCATCGATGTCCTCTGGGGCAGCGGCACATGCTGCATCGATGTCCTCGGGGGCAGTGGCACATGCTGCATCAACGTCCACAGGGCCAGCGGCACATGTTGCAATGGCGTCTTCGGGGCAGCGGAGGCTGCGGTACAAAAATATCTCCACTTTGGGCCACTAGGGGACACTGGAGCGCCAGCAGAGCTGGAGAGCGGCACCACGAAGGAGTGGCCGCATGGCCGCAAAGCCGAGCAGGCGGGGAAGTGCAGCTGCTTTGCGGGATTTTGGGCCAGCTGCACCTCGAGAACCGAGCAGGCTGGGCAGGGCAATTTTAACCAAACGCCAGGGAAGAGACATTGATTAATGTTAGTAAATCAAGTGCAAGTATTTTGTTAAGTAATTTGGTTTAAAAAACAACAATGAATTGATTGTTTTTGTTTATTACAAGATCCAGTGTAAATCTTTGGGCAACTTGCTATGAGTGCACACTCACGCTCGCTTACAGGTCTGAACTGAAATAAGTAACCCACATAAAATTTTTTAAAAACTATAATAACTAGGATTTTATTTGTTATGGATAACACAGGCCACTCTTGGTTGCAGCATATAAGATGTTAAGCAATTTAATCTCCTGTTTCTGTTATTTCCTTTGGAATGGCATGATGACTGGACCATATTCACTGTGCGCAATTTATAATCAGTATCAAACAGTGACATATATGTTCAAATTGGATGTGTCAGATAATAGTAATTCTTTCAAAGGTGTACAAATCCCTGAATGCGCTATCAACAACTGCAAAAAATTTTTTACAACTAATTGTATGTATTTTTGCTGTCCTATTGCTGTTATATTTTGTTGTCTTATATTTGTACTCAAAAGAAAGCCTATGAATGTATCAAGAGCCCGCCACAGTTTACTGTACAAAATATTACAGCTATCAATGCAAAATATTGATTCAATGTATTCATCTAGTTTTTCCACATTTGCTTTTAAATATATTAGACTGTAGGAATAGCCTGCTGCTGTAATCCAGCCCAGAGCTACAATCAACCAAGCAGGAGGTATGGTTATTCTTGTTGGGTACTGAAGTGAATGGCACACAGCCTGATATCAGACTGTAGCAATGCAGATCAGGTGGAAGATAGACGCAGATGTCAAAACTAGAGTGCAATAACAATAAACAAAAGACTTTTCCAAAATACCAGTATCCTTCCACAGATCAGATCATGCTGAATGGCTAGGAACAGGTCCACCAGGTCAGAGACATCAGCAGCATGTTGGTGGGTGTGTGCAGTTGTTTAAAAATGTGCAATAGAGATAACGACCACTGAGTTCCTCAGGTCACTGTCATCACTGATTCAGCTGTTACACTGTGAAAGCCTTTCAAGATACATTAGACTAAAAATAACAGTACAAATCTGACTCCTTCAGTAAAGATGTATTTGTAGCTTGCAGCATCCTGCTGCCTCCCTCAGTGTGTAGAAAAAATGTAGAGGCTGGTCTAGAGAGACTACTCCATTGTGTGAAATGGTCCTCAGTTATCAAAATGCAAGTAATTATATTTCCTTTTTTTCTCAAGGTCTTATAACAGCAATGCTCAGCAGAACTATTTAAATAAAAACAAAACTTGAACATTAAGTGGCTTGTCTTTTACTGATTCACCAGAAATATGTGAAATTGTTTTCTTTTGGCTGGGTGACTGAAGAAATGTGTTGGATCTTTTGTTCAATATACGCAAGTTGTAATATGTTTAAGCAACCCAGCTAGTTTAATAAATCACTTGTATGTAGATAAACATCTATAGGAAAAATCATTTGATGAGATATAAATAACTACCTTTGAATGGACTGTATCACATATATATTCAGTGAAACTTATAGCAAACTGAAAATCAAATTGGCAAACATAAAGGTCTTTACACAGTGGTATTTGTGCTATTTATTTAGATATTAATATGCTAATTTGACAGTGTGTATAGCTTGATATATATTTTGGGCCAAACATAATTTTATGGAAGGACTCATGATTTTAAATATTATTCAGTTTTTGAAACATGAACTCACTTGACCAGGCATTCTTGTCTCTGGTGTTGGCATGACAAAAATCAAGCCAAAAGAATGGACAGATGTCAAAAGGTTTAGGACTGCTTTATCACATCTGTTTCTAGCATTTTGTTAAGCATTTCAGTCTAAGGTTTAGAATTCACTTTTTTAAAACTTATTGGTAAATGTTTGCACTGGACTGTCTTAGTTACTTAGTTACTAACTATTTTATAGTAGTTTCATAGTAATATGCCTTATGTTTATGAACTAAATAGTAAGCCTGTGATTTGAGGTAAAAAACAATTTATTTTCATGCACCAGAAAATCACGCTTAAAGAGATATGATGGTGAGGTTATATGGAAATCCAATGGCCATTTAGGCTGACATTGTTTACTCTGCCTATTTGTAAACATATTTGTGACCACCATGCTTCTCTAAATGAATGCACCTATGACACATCTAGATTCTAAACACAATATTGCGGTATCTGCCAGAGGTCTGCACAGGCCTGATTGTTAATTCCCACACTCACTAATCACATCCGCCTGCTCCACCAAATCTAGTGTTGCTCTTGTGCACTCCCAACCACTTCAATCACACACCTGTCAGCTTTGGATTATGATTATGGGCCTCATCCACTCCCAGCTGTTTTTGCTGTAATCTGTTGCACTGATGAATAGGCACAAATTAACACTTTAATGTTGCAAAATAAAAGAAGATATAAATGACAGCCAAACAGCCAAAATAATTGTTACGGAAAAATATCACTAAGAATTTGTGCAGATGGTTTTTTTTGCTGGATGTTGTATTTCTGCATGTGTTTTGCTGCCTATAGTTACTAAATAGGTCCTCTGCTTTACAACAAACTGCATCACAGAAATTGGTATATATACAAATATAATTATTGATGTAATATATTCCAAGTGAGTTGTTAAACAATTTCAAGCTGCAAAGATGTTCATGTCAGAGGACTGAGGAGCAAATATTCTTAGTGTAACAATGAGATAAAGGGATTTCCTGAACCAGGGGTAGAAGAGGCCATATATTATAGGATTTAAAGTTGAATTAATGTAACCCAACCACACAACTGCTTCAAAAAGGGGTATGGGTGTGGAGAAGTTTATGTAAGGTTCAATTAGAGAGTTGATAAAAAACGGCAACCAGCAAAAAATGAATGCACCTACGACAATGCCGAGGGTTTTTGCTGCCTTGTTCTCACGTTTCATGCTTTGAGAAATCTTGTTTATGTTAATCTCATTTTTATGCTGTTTGGTTCCCTCAATTTTCCTTACATGTCTTTTAGAAACCAAAAAAATTTGAGCATACAAGCCCACCATAACTGAACATGGCAAAATGAAGGTTATTAATGTATCTAGAGCCCCCCACAGTGCATTGAACAAAAGGTTACAGCTACCAATGCAAAATATTGATTCAATATATTCATCTAGATTTTCCTCATTTGCTTTAGAGTATATGAGGCTGTAGGCATACCCTGCTGCTGTAATCCAGCTCAGAGCTACCACCACCCAAGCAGTAGATATTTTTACTCTTGTCGGATACTTAAGTGGATGGCACACAGCCTGATGCCGATCTACAGCAACACAGGTCACATGAAAGATAGAAGCACAGGTAAGGAACATGTCAAAACTAGAGTGCAATAAGCAGAACGCTTCTCCATAATACCAGCATCCTTCCACAGATCGGATCATGCTAAAAGGCATAACGATTGCACCCAGCAACAGGTCCACCAGAGCCAGAGACATCACCAGCACGTTGGTGGGTGTGTGCAGTTGTTTAAAATGCGCAATGGAGATGATGACCACTGAGTTCCCCAGAATGGTCACAGTCATCGCCACCACCAGTAAAAAATAGAGCAGAGATTTAGCTGTTACACTGTAAAAGCTTTTCACACAAGATGCATTAGACTCAGGATAACAGTACTCCTTTAAATCTGCCTCCTCCAGTAAAGATACATTGGTAGTTTGCAGCATCCTGCAGCCCCTCTCAGCATGTAGAAAAAATGTAGAGGCTGGTCGTAGAGAGACTACTCCACAGTTTCAGATGGTGATGTGTGGAACTGTCCCCAGTTATCAATATGCAAGGACTTATATTTACTTCCTTCTCAAAGAAAAAGACCACCTGGGAGATTGCAGTCCAATAACAGCAATGCTCAGCTGAACTAAACAAATGAAAACAAAACATGAATCTTGAGTGACTTTTTCACTTAATTAGCAGAAATATTTCAGAATGTAAAATTAATCTGTTTTGGATTGTTGATTCAAATAATATGTTGAATTTTTAGTTCATTAGTCTTTAAAGTATTAAACTACTATGAAGCCTACCATTGTATTTTGTGACCAAATAATGTGTTAAATCTTTGGTTTAAAAAAAGCTTCTAATGAGATATAATGGTAATGGTAACTAGTGAGATATAATTAATGACTTTTGAATGGTTGTCTGTAGATTATAGAAACTTCTAGTAAATTGTTAGGCCTTAAAACAGGTTTATGACCTGAAAGCGATACCTTGATGAGATTATACAGAAATCCAATTGTTGTTCATTCTGCCTATATGTAAACTACTATGAAGCCTACCAGTGTATTTTGTGACCGCCATGTGTCCTGGCAGAGGAGGGGAACCGTACCCCGGGGCTTGGTGAATGCGATCCTTGATCTCCCACCTGATGGGTGCCAGGATACAGGAGGTCGGAATAATAGGGACCTCTTTGGCTGGAGGGACCTCTGGGTCATGAATGCGGAATAATAATTTTAAGAACCTGGTCTATGAGTAAGGGAGAAATTAAAATGTAAAAAGAAAGGTGCCCAGTGTGCCTGGCGGGTGTTATGTTTTTTGGCTGCTCTGATATTTGTGAGATTTTTGTGATTGGTAAAAATAATAAAAGGGTGTTGAGCTCCCTACAACGAAATGTCTCCACTCCTCCAGTGCCGTCTTGACCGCCAGCAGCTCTTGGTTACCCACATCATAGTTCTACTCTGCAGGACTAAGCTTCTTGAAAAAGAAGGTGACCCATGATTTTGCAATATGACGACCCCGACAGTAGTGCTGGAAGCATTGACCTCGACCATAAATGGACATGAGGTGTCTGGGTGTTTGAGTATGGGGGCTGAAGTGAGGTGAGTCTATAGGCCTGCAAATGCTTTCCCTGCCGCTGGAGTCCAAGTCAGGGATGTAGGCTTACCTTTCAAAAAGCTCAATAAGGGAGCCACAACTGAACTAAATCGTTAATAAACTGGCATAAAATAGGAGTTTGCGAACCCCATATTGGGAAGAGGCAACTTGTGACTGGCCGGATCTTCCCCAGGTCCATCTGTACCCTCACTGTTCTGATGACATAACCCAAAAAGGAGATCCGGAGTTAGTGGAACTCGCACTTGTTTAGCGAAAAGTTGAGGCTCCTGCAAGTGTTTTCGAGGACCTTCCAAACATGCGCCATATGCTCCTTTGGATTCCTAGAATAGATGAGTATGTCATTGATGTAGGCACCCATTGATGGATATCACCCATCGATCAAACATGTCTCGCAACACCTCATTGATGAAGGATTGAAACATGTAACTGGTGTTTACAAGTCTACATGACATCACCAAGTACTTGTAGTGCCCAATGGGGCGACGAAGGCGGTCTTGTACAAGTCACCTTTCCGTATTCGGATGAGGTTGTAGGCACTACGGGGTCCAACTTGGTGAAGACAGTGGCCTGGCATAGTTGTTCAAGGACAGACGGGACAAGAGGAAGGGGGTAGAAGTACTTCATGGTGATTAAGTTCATCTGCAATGGCAAAGTATTCAGGAGAGATGGGATTAGCAGAAGTGACATCAGGACTTTTAACAGAAGTGGTAAAACAGGGAAAGCTCATACAGTGAGCAATAGGTTGTTGAGTGACAGTACCAGCTCCCAAATGTTTCTCATCAATGCCTTTAATGCGTAGAGAGGTTTTGACAGCATGGAGCGGTATGCATAGTTCAGTGACAGAAGTCAGAGTTATTAGTCTATGACATCTTGGCTGGGACGGTTATCTTATAACAAATCTTTCCTAGCAGGTTGGTGGTACTCACTCTAAGGCCCAAACTTTTCTTCAACACACAGAGACCCTTCTGGAACCAGCAATGTTTTTCTTCTGATGTGAGTTTGGAGTGGCCTAGTTCCATATTCCCTGCATTAGCAGATGCACCTTTAGGGGGCATAGGAAGAGAAAAGATTATCCAGCGTGGTAGACTTCATGAGCCCTTTATCTCATTGTTCAACCCCTTCCGGTACACCGTCTTAAAGGCTAGGTCAATTTATCCACTTTCAGCTGCCAAGGTACGAAAGGCCAATGAGCAGTCCAAGGCAGTGTCCTTACCTTGCTTAAGGTAGAGTAGTAGTTTACCTAGATTTTTTTTTCTGGTGGCCGCATGAATGCACAAAATATATTAGAAACCCTGGAAGACTTCTACGCATAGCAGTAACGACTGCTGTACAAACATGAGCAAACTAGCTAGCCCCCAAGCTACGGTTACCGCCCTCATTCGCATTGGCATGACGCCCCGCTACCCCCTCCTGCAGGTGCTTTTACACCAGATGTGTATAATCTGGAGCGCACCATCCTATGAAGTATAAGAAAAGAGAATTAGGAGAAACGTCTCAGGTGTGGAGTAGACATTATGAACTAAGTGATGTGTAATCACACAGAATGAATGCAATCTTTGTCATATCTAAGGGGAAGGCAGTGTGCACCTGGGTGAAGTATACAGAACATAGCATTAAGAACCCTTGACATCAGTCTGAGGCTCTGTCATATTTTTCAGAGATGGCCAGTAAAACCTGACCTGATATGCAGCAGAAGAGGCTTCTGGACTAGGTGTAGCAGTGGAAAGCAGTGGGAATAGCTGGAATGCTTGAACGGAGAAAAGGAGCTCCACGGATATATGGTTGAGCTTTTGGAGGTGTTCTGGCGTGTTGATGGGAACCCAGCATTGATCCTACACCATAACCGCTTCTTGGATGCTGGTCAAGTGCCATGAGCTACAGGTGTGTGAAATCAGGGACAGGTGCATGTGTTCTAGGCTATCTCAGTACTCCGGGGAAAGAGACCTCTGGTGGCGCTGAGCAGAAGTGCTTACAGAAGGGTTACAGAAAGGTTACAGCTACCTATGCTATTGAGATATTGATTCAATGTATTCAATTACATTTTCTACATTTGCTTTAGAATAAATACGGCTGTAGGAATAGCCTGCTGCTGTAATCCAGCTCAGAGCTACCATCAACCAAGCAGTAGGTATTGTTATGCACCTTGTCAGGTGCTGAAGTGGATGACACCCAGCCTGAGAAACTAGAGTGCAATACACAGAAAGCTTCTCCATAGTACCAGCATCCTTCCACAGATCGGATCATGCTGAACGGCATAACAATTGCACCCAGCAACAGGTCCACAAGGGCCAGAGACATCACCAGCACGTTGAAATGTGTTCCCCAGAATGGTCACTGTCATCGCTAACACCAGTAAAAAATAGAACATAGATTTAGCTGTTACACTGTAAAAGCTTTTCACACAAGATGCATTAGACTCAGGATAATAGTACTCCTTCAAATCTGCCTCCTCCAGTAAATATATATTTGTAGCTTGCAGCATCCTGCAGACTTAGAGAGACTACTCCACAGTTTCAGATTTTGATGTGTGGAACTGTCCCCAGTTATCAAAATTCAAGGATTTCAAGGAAAAAGACCACTTGGGGGGTTGTGGTCCAATACCAGCAATGCTCAGCAATGCTCAGCTGAACTAAACAAATGAAAACAAAGCATGAACTTTGAGTGACTTTTTGAGATATAATTAAGGACTAGTGAATGTTGCCTGTAGATTACAGAAACTTCTAGTAAATTGTTTGCCCTTAAAACAGGTTTATAACCTGAAAGCGATACCTTGATGAGATTATACAGAAATCCAATTGTTATTCATTCTGCCTATATGTAAACTACTATGAAGCCTACCAGTGTATTTTGTGACCACCATGTGTTTCTAAACGGATCCACCAGTGACATATCTAGACAAAATATCACAGTCCTGCTCTAGAACTGCTTTACACAAACAAGCTTTCCATTAACTTACACTGATGCTTTTGTCCTCTGCTGTAAAATTGAGATACTTGTTTATCAACAACACAGTCAAATGATGTTAAAGTTTGTTTGTAAGTTATTACTGGATGTTATATAGCTGAATGTGTTTTGCTGTTTGTGGCTACTAACATGTTGTTCTCTGCATGCAGTTAAATGGTTGTTTGCCTGTTCACTTCTACAAGTAGCCGACTCGGCCCCCACAGCCAAGCTTTCAAATCTGTAGTGAAATGTAGGGGGACGGGGAAAGGTTTTAGGACTTTTTGCATCTGTGTCTGTAGCTGTATATGGTTGTACGATACCCTTCAAACTTTGTAGATCTGTACTGTCATTTCAGGTGAATTTAGATGAATTAGTTGGAGAATTTTAGAATTGTGTAAGGGATGTTTTTAAAGGCCTTTTTATTTAAACTTGAAAGTGAACAGGAAATAAAATAATGAGTTTTAACCAATAAGTCTTAAACATGTAACACTGAAGAAGTAGCAGATTTTCATTGTAAGTTCAATTTTGGCTTAGGTAGGTTCATGTAAGAAAGCAAGGCCTGGTGTTCTTTAGTTAGTCATGTTATGTTATGTGTTACAACCCAGTCCATGTTGATCAGTCTTGGCATTTTTCTTAGATTTTCTTCAGCATGTATGTTGGAAATCAGCATGCATTTCACACATCAAATTTAATTGCAGAACCTGATTTGCAGAAAATGATTTTGATTGCATCAGTCAGAGCATTTTCTTTTCATAATAAATATGCTGACCAAGCTGCAATGTAGATGCAACGTGTAACATTTTTATGTCAAACAAACTGAATTTCTTTCATAAACTGTTTCTCAAAGTCTTCTTCAGCCCTGCTTTGAGGGATTGTAGCATATTTTTAGGTTAAACTGAAGGTGTTAAACATATACTGCTGTGCAAAAGTCTTCGGTAGTCAAGCAAATTGTTAAAACTGTTTATCTTATCAATAAGTGATAAAAAAGAACTCCAGATATATTTAGAGCAGGTGTAATTAAACATAAGATATTCATGCAACTCTGTATTGTAATTATCTTGGAAGAAGAAGATAATATCGCATGCACCAATTTGAAGAACAAAATTTAGTTCCAGATTTCTCCTGGACATACCAGACATTGTATGAAGTTATTCAATTCTTTTAGCAGCAATCCTGATTTAGCTTAATGAAGGACTGAGTAGTCAAACCACTAAGATTCTGTGCAGGAGTTTTTTTACTGGATTTTGTATAACTGCATGTGTTTTGCCACCCATAGTTACTAAATGAGTTCTTTGAATTACAATTAACTGCATCCCAGAAATTGATATATACACATTTTATAAGTTATGTAATAGTTTTCAAGTAAGATTTTAAGTTAAACAAATTTAAGCTGCAAAGATGTTCATGTCAGAGGACTGAGGAGCAAATATTCTTAGTGTAATAATGAGATAAAGGGATTTCCTGAACCAGGGGTAGAAGAGGCCATATATTATGGGATTTAAAGCTGAATTAAAGTAACCCAACCACACAAGTGTTTCAAAAAGGGGTATGGGTGTGGAGAAGTTTATGTAAGGTTCAATTAGAGAGTTGATAAAAAATGGCAACCAGCAAAAAATGAATGCACCTACGACAATGCCGAGGGTTTTCGCTGCCTTGTTCTCATGTTTCATGCTTTGAGAAATCTTGTTTATGTTAATCTCATTTTTATGCTGTTTGGTTCCCTCGATTTTCCTCGCATGTCTTTTAGAAACCAAAAAAATTTGACCATAAAAGCCCACCATGACTGAGCATGGCAAAATGAAGGTTAACAATGTATCCAGAGCCCCCCACAGTGCATTGAACAAAAGGTTACAGCTACCAATGCAAGATATTGATTCAATATATTCATCTAGATTTTCTTCATTTGCTTTGGAGTATATGAGGCTGTAGGAATAGACTGCTGCTGTAATCCAGCTCAAAGCTGCCATCAACCAAGCGGTAGACATTGTTATTCTTGTCGGATACTGAAGCGGATGACAGACAGCTTGATGTCGATCTACAGCAACACAGGTCACATGAAAGATAGAAGCACAGCAGAATAACATGTCAAAACTAGAGTGCAATAAGCAGAACGCTTCTCCATAATACCAGCATCCTTCTACAGATCGGATTATGCTGAAAGGCATAACGATCGCACCCAGCAACAGGTCCACCAGGGCCAGAGACATCACCAGCACGTTGGTGGGTGTGTGCAGTTGTTTAAAATGCGCAATGGAGATGATGACCACTGAGTTCCCCAGAATGGTCACTGTCATCGCCACCACCAGTAAAAAATAGAACAGAGATTTAGCTGTTACACTGTAAAAGCTTTTCACACAAGATGCATTAGACTCAGGATAACAGTACTCCTTCGAATCTGCCTCCTCCAGTAAAGATACATTGGTAGTTTGCAGCATCCTGCAGCCCCTCTCAGTGTGTAGAAAAAACGTAGAGGCTGGTCGTAGAGAGACTACTCCACAGTTTAGGTGATGTGTGGAACTGTCCCCAGTTATCAAAATGCAAGGACTTATATTTAGTTCCTTCTCAAAGAAAAGGACCACCTGGGAGATTGCAGTCCAATAACAGCAATGCTCAGCTGAACTAAACAAATGAAAACAAAACATGAATCTTGAGTGACTTTTTCACTTAATTAGCAGAAATATTTCAGAATGTAAAATTCATCTCTTTTGGATTGTTGATTAAAATAATGTGTTGAATCTTTAGTTTAAAAAAAAAAACTTCAGCATGAAATGAGCAGCCCATCTAATTTATTGAATCACTTTAGGTAACTAATGTGATATAATTAATGACTTTTGAATGTTGCCTGTAGATTATATGAACTTCTAGTAAATTGTTAGGCCTTAAAACAGGTTTATGACCTGAAAGCGATAGCTTAATGTGATTATACAGAAATCCAATTGTTGTTCTTTCTGCCTATATGTAAACTACTATGAAGCCTACCAGTGTATTTTGTGACCACCATGTGTTTCTAAACGGATCCACCAGTGACATATCTAGACAAAATATCACAGTCCTGCTCCAGAACTGCTTTAAACAAAATAGCTTTCCATTAACTTACACTGATAGTAAAGAATGCTTTTGTCCTCTGCTGTAAAATTGAGATACTTGTTTATCAACAACACAGTCAAATGATGTGGAAAAAAGTTTGTTTGTAAGTTATTACTGGATGTTATATAGCTGAATGTGTTTTGCTGTTTGTGGCTCCTAACATGTTTTTCTTTGCATGCAGTTCACTTGTTGCTTGCCTGTTCACTTCTACAAGCAGCCGACTCGGCCCCCACAGCCAAGCTTTCAAATCTGTAGTGACTTGTAGGGGGACGGGGAAAGGTTCTAAGACTTTTTGCATCTGTGTCTGTAGCTGTATATGGTTGTGTGATACCTTTCAAACTTTGTAGATCTGTACTGTCATTTCAGGTGAAATTAGATGAATTAGTAGGACAATTTAAGAATTGTGTGAGGGACATTTTTAAAGGCCTTTTTATTTAAATTTGAAAGCAAACAAGAAATAAAACAATGATATTTATCAAATTAGTCTTAAACATGTAACACTGAAAAAGTAGCAGATTTTCATTGTAAGTTAAATTATGGTTTAGTTAGGTTCATGTAAGTGAAGTAAGGCCTGCTGTTCTTTAGTCAGCCAAGTTACATTACGTTTTACAACTCAGTCCATATTGAAGAACACAGTTTAGTTCTAGATATCTTCTGGGTGCCCCAGACATTAATAAAGCTATTCTATACCTTTACCAGCAATCTAGATTTAGCTTAATGAAGTACTGAGTAGTCAAACCAGGTATTTGATGATAACTGCAAATAATTATTGGTTGTTTCCACAATGAAAAGTGTGGAATATAAAATGTTTTGCTAAGTAAATTAAAGCCTCCTTTCTGATAAAAGGAGCACAAATCAACAATGTTAATGTTGCAAAAACAAAAGTAAATAATTATGACAGATTAAAGACAGCCAAAATAATTATCATAAAAACAATTTTGTGCAGCAGTTTTTTTACTGGATGTTATATAGCTGCATGTGTTTTGCTGCATAAAATTACTGAAAGGGTCTTTTGTATTACAGTTAATTGCATCCCTGAAATTAGTTAATACACATGTAAGAAGTGATGTAATATATTCCTATTAAGATATTAAACAATTTCAAGCTGCAAAGATGTTTATATCAGAGGACTGAGGAGCAAATATTCTTAATGTTACAATGAGGTAGAGGGATTTCCTGAACCAGGGGTAGAAGAGGCCATATATTATGGGATTTAAAGTTGAATTAATGTAGCCCAACCACACAAGTGTTTCAAAAAGGACTGCAGGAGTGGAGAAGTTTATGTAAGGATCAATTAAAGAGTTGATAAAAAATGGCATCCAGCAAAAGATGAATGCACCTACTACAATGCCAAGGGTTTTCGCTGCCTTGTTCTCACGTTTCATGCTTTGAGAAACTTTGTTTATGTTAGTCTCATTTTTTCGCTGTTTGGTTTCCTCAATTTTTCTCGCATGTCTTTTAGAAACCAGGAAAATTTGAGCATACAAGCCCACCATGACTGAGCATGGCAAAAGGAAGCCTATCAATGTATCCAGAGCCCCCCACAGTGCATTAAATAAAAGGTCACAGCTTCCCATGCAAGATATTGATTCAATGTATTCATCTAGCTTTTCTACATTTGCTTTGGAGTATATGAGGCCGTAGGAATAGCCTGCTGCTGTAATCCAGCTCAGGGCTGCCATCAACCAAGCAGTAGATATTTTTACTCTTGTTGGGTACTGAAGTGGATGGCACACAGCCTGATATCGATCTGTAGCAATGCAGATCAAGTGAAAGATAGATGCAGATGTGAGGAACATGTCAAAACTAGAGTGCAATAAGCAGAACACATCTCCATAGTACCAGCATCCTTCCACAGATCGGATCATGCTGAAAGGCATAACGATCGCACCCAGCAACAGGTCCACCAGGGCCAGAGACATCACCAGCACGTTGGTGGGTGTGTGCAGTTGTTTAAAATGTGCAATGGAGATGATGACCACTGAGTTCCCCAGAATGGTCACTGTCATCGCCACCACCAGTAAAAAATAGAGCAGAGATTTAGCTGTTACACTGTAAAAGCTTTTCACACAAGATGCATTAGACTCAGGATAACAGTACTCCTTCAAATCTGCCTCCTCCAGTAAAGATACATTGGTAGATTGCAGCATCCTGCAGCCTCCCTCAGCATGTAGAAAAAATGTAGAGACTGGTTGTAGAGAGACTACTCCTCAGTTTCAGATGGTGATGTGTGGAACTGTCCCCAGTTATTAAAATACAAGGACTTATATTTACTTCCTTCTTAATAAAAAAGACCACCTGGGAGATTGCAGTCCAATAACAGCAATGCTCACCTGAACAGATTAAACTGAAAAAAACGTAGGTGGCTTGCCTTTTACTGGTTCACTAGAAATATCTTAGAATTTGAAGATTTTCTCTTTTCCTGGACAACTCAACAAATGCGTTGAGGCTTTTGTTTAAAATCTGCAAGTAGAATGTCCTGTGCCACATATACATTCAGTGAAACTTTTATCAGAGTAAAAATCCTTGTAAGCCTAAAAGCAAAACTATTCGGCAAACATCAACCAGGAGTTCACACACTGTCATTTAAAAAGTTTATTCAGATATTAATATGCTAATTTGACAGTGTGTTTAACTTGTGATATCTTTTATGCCAAATAGAATTTCGTGGACAGGCTCATAATTTTAAATAATATTTGTTCAATTTTTGCAACATGAACTCACTTGACCAAACATGCTTATCTCTGGTGTTGGCATGAAAACAACCAAGTTAAGGGATGGACAGAAGTCAAAACAGTTAGGACTGTTTCATCACATCTGTTTCTAGCATTTTGTTAAGCATTTTAGTTTAAAGTTTGGAGATCTGAGTTGTGAATGACCCCCTGAATTCACTTTTTCAAAATAGAAACATACTAGTAAATGTTTGTACTAGATTGTATACTAACACTAATACCACCCATCATTACTCATTCTTTAAAAATGAAATCACATATAGAAGGTCTTTTTATAACATCAAGATTCTAGACACAATATCGCAGTTTCTGTCAGAGGTCTGCACAGGCCTGTTTGTTAATACACACACTCACTAATCACATCCACCTGTTCCACCAAATCTAGTGTCATTCTTGCACACTCCCGACCACTTCAACCACATGCCATGCTCTCCCACACTTGTCTGATTTGGGTTATGATTATGGTCCTCATTCACTCCCAACTGCATTTGCTTGATGTGTTTTGCTACCGATAATTACTAAATGGGTCCTTTGCATTACAATTAACTGCATCTCAGAAAAAGATTAATACGAACGTAATAAGTGATATATTCCAATTAAGATATTAAACAATTTCAAGCTGCAAAGATATTTATGTCAGAGGACTGAGGAGCAAATATTCTTAACGTTACAATGAGATAGAGGGATTTCCTGAACCATGGGTAGAAGAGGCCATATATTATGGGATTTAAAGTTGAATTAATGTAACCCAACCACACAAGTGCTTCAAAAAGGACTACGGGAGTGGAGAAGTTTATGTAAGGGTCAATTAAAGAGTTGATAAAAAACGGCATCCAGCAGAGAATGAATGCACTTACGACAATGCCGAGGGTTTTTGCTGCCTTGTTCTCACGTTTCACACTTTGAAAAATCTTGTTTATGTTAGTCTCATTTTTACGCTGTTTAGTTCCCTCAATTTTCCTCGCATGTCTTTTAGAAACCAAAAAAATTTGAGCATAAAAGCCCACCATGACTGAGCATGGCAAAAGGAAGCTTATCAATGTATCCAGAGCCCCCCACAGTGCATTGAACAAAAGGCTACAGCTTCCCATGCAAGATATTGATTTAATATATTCATCTAGATTTTCCACATTTGCTTTGGAGTATATGAGACTGTAGGCATACCCTGCTGCTATAATCCAGCTCAGGGCTGCCATCAACCAAGCAGTAGATATTTTTACTCTTGTCGGATACTGAAGCGGATGACACACAGCCTGATATCGATCTGTAGCAACACAGGTCACATGAAAGATAGAAGCACAGGTAAGGAACATATCAAAACTAGAGTGCAATAAGCAGAACGCTTCTCCATAATACCAGCATCCTTCCACAGATCGGATCATGCTGAAAGGCATAACGATCGCACCCAACAACAGGTCCACCAGAGCCAGAGACATCACCAGCACGTTGGTGGGTGTGTGCAGTTGTTTAAAATGCGCAATGGAAATGATGACCACTGAGTTCCCCAGAATGGTCACTGTCATCGCCACCACCAGTAAAAAATAGAGCAGAGATTTAGCTGTTACACTGTAAAAGCTTTTCACACAAGATGCATTAGACTCAGGATAACAGTACTCCTTCAAATCTGCCTCCTCCAGTAAAGATACATTGGTAGCTTGCAGCATCCTGCAGCCCCTCTCAGCATGTAGAAAAAATGTAGAGGCTGGTCGTAGAGAGACTACTCCACAGTTTCAGATGGTGGTGTGTGGAACTATCCCTAGTTATCAAAATGCAAGGACTTATATTTAGTTCCTTCTCAAAGAAAAAGACCACCTGGGAGATTGTAGTCCAATAACAGCAATGCTCAGCTGAACTAAACAAATGAAAACAAAACATGAATCTTGAGTGACTTTTTCACTTAATTAGCAGAAATATTTCAGAATGTAAAATTCATCTCTTTCGGATTGTTGATTCAAATAATGTGTTGAATTTTTAGTTCATTAGTCTTTAAAGTATTAAACTACTATGAAGCCTACCACTGTATTCTGTGACCCCCATGTGTTTCTAAACGGATCCACCAGTGACATATCTAGACAAAATATCACAGTCCTGCTCCAGAACTGCTTTAAACAAACAAGCTTTCCATTAACTTACACTGATAGTAAAGAATGCTTTTGTCCTCTGCTGTAAAATTGAGATACTTGTTTTTTGGACAGCAATGAAATATCAACAACACAGTCAAATGATGTTAAGGTTTGTTTGTAAGTTATTACTGGATGTTATATAGCTGAATGTGTTTTGCTGTTTGTGGCTACTAACATGTTTTTCTCTGCATGCAGTTCACTTGTTGCTTGCCTGTTCACTTCTACAAGCAGCCGACTCGGCCCCCACAGCCAAGCTGTCAAATCTGTAGTGACATGTTGGGGGACGGGGCAAGGTTCCAAGACTTTTTACATCTGTCTCTGTAGCTGTATATGGTTGTGCGATAACTTTCAAACTTTTATAGATCCGTACTGTCATTTTAGATGAATTAGTAGGTGAATTTTAGAATTGTGCGAGGGACATTTTAAAAATACTTTTTTATTTAAATTTGAAATTTGAAAGCAAACCTGAAATATAACAATGATTTTTAACAAAGTGTTTAACGTAACACTGAAGAAGTAGCAGATTTTCATTGTAAGTTCAATTTTCAGGTTACAACCCAGTCCATGTTGATCAGTCTTGACATTTTTTCTTAGATTTTCTTTAGCATGTTTGTTGGAAATCAGCATGCATTTCACACATCAAATTTAATTGCAGAACCTAATGATTTTGAATGTATCAGTCAGAGCATTTTATTTTCATGATAAATATGCCGACCAAGCTGCAATGTAGATGCAATGTGTAACATTTTTATGTCAAACTGAATTTCTGTTTCACAAAGTCTTCTCCGGCCCTGCTTTGAGGGATTGTGGCTTATTTTTAGGGTTAACCAAAGGTGTTAAACATACACTGCTGTGCAAAAGTCTTCGGTACCAGATATCATTGGAGCAGATGTAAATAAACATAAATACAATACAGAGAAGCATGAATATCTTATTGTGAGTAGTCAAACCAGGTATTTGATAATAACTGCAAATAATTCTGGGTTGCTATAATTCTGAGTGTTTATTCATGCTTTATGTGCTGCTTACACCTACAGTTTGTGGTCCCAACTGTTTTCCATAAATGCCCCTTACATATTTTTTGAGATTATACTATAAACCCTTACTGAAATTTGCAAAAATCTGAATACAGGAATAAAATAATGACAATAAAATAAAAGACAATCATGTCATTGCACAACACTTACACCTATAAGAAATATGTTCACTTTTCCTGAAATTACTGAAGTACCAAGTTGCTTGAGTTAGTCATGTGACAAACATACCTTAAAATGATAATCTTAAATGCTTTCTGAAAGCGGGGATAGAAAAAGCCATAGATCAGAGGGTTAAACATGGAATTAAAATAGCCGAACCACACCAAGGCATCGAAAACGTCAACAGGAGTCGAAAAGCCGAGGAACGGATCAATTACAGTAATGAGGAAAAATGGCAGCCAGCATAGCAGGAAAACCCCCATGACAATCCCCAGAGTTTTAGCAGCTTTTCTCTCCCTTTGCTCCGACACTTGGTTTTTCTCTCCGGATGTTATCATAGCCGTTGCATCAGATATCAGTTTTGCTTGTTTTCTTGCAACGTAGAAGACTTTAAGGTAGAGGCAGCTCATTATTGTTCCTGGAATGTAAAAGTTAAGAAGTGGAGCAATAACACCCCATTCCTTATTAAAAATCAAAACACAGTTTCCCATACAGGAGTTTAGCATGTTTTCATCCAGACCCATAATGTTTATCTTTGAAAACACAATCCCAAAGCTAAACACACATGAAAACAGCCAAGTGACTGCAATGCACACAGCCACATTGCCATTCGTCACCTTCATTCTATATTTCAGAGGTTCACAAATGGCAAAGTATCGGTCTATGGATACCAAACACAGGTGTAAAATTGAGGCAATACTTAGAGTCATATCCAAACTGGAATGCATTTGACACAAAAAGTCACCCAAAAACCAGCAGCCTTCCACCCATCTCACCATACTGAAGGGCATGACCAGACACCCCAACAAAAAGTCCACCAACGCTAGAGAGAGGATGATGAAGTTTGTTGGAGAATGTAGCTGTTTAAAGTGGGAAATGGAAATAATGACAAGTAGGTTTCCAAAGACTGTCATGAGGATTGCAACCAGCATGCAGAGGTACATGGCCATTCTGAGCACCAGGAAGCGATGCGTTCTAGGGCAGGAGGAGTCAGGCTGGTGAGGAAAGCAGAGAAGCACATTGTCCACATCAGTTTTATTCGTGAACAGGGTGTCCATCCAGGCCATTTAAAGAGTGTCCTTCTTCAAAATGCAAAAAGCTCCCCAGGTGAAATGAAAAGGGTATGCAAATATCAAAGAAACAGTTAGTTAACTGGTATAAACAATATTTTAGCAATATTAACAATAACATTTACATCTCGCAGATGGTCCATTGGGTGAACCCTCCATTTTGCTCCATGGAGGCTTATATATATGCCGGTTTCTAAAAAGGTTACAACACTTGACCAATAGAAATGCTTCAGTTTGACATCATCTCAGCACCATGAGGTGATTAGCATTGGAGGTTGGACTAGATGTCAACCAATCACAGTCCATCTGGATTGGAAAATATCCAGTAAATTCAACAATGATAGTATAACAAAAAATAAATGTTTTAAATGGTTTAGAGTTCATTTTAATATATTTAGTTACATTTTTAAGTTGTTGTTCGTTATTGAGATGAAATTGTCTCATTGTACATCAAACACTATTAAGAAAATGAAAAGCCGTTTTGAATTGGTGGTGTAGCTTAAAATAGAAAAAATCAAAGATTAAACATATTGTTTTTTAAATTTTATAAATATTACTAAGCTTACTAAGAATATGTTTGGAGCACACCTTTAAAAGTTTGTGTGACCTTTCAATTTATTTAAACAAGAAAAATGTTTGCCTTATTTTTGTAGGAAGCTATGGCACGCTACATAAGAAGGTGTTGATTTTAATTTTACATTGACATTGAAGTGCCCAATCCACAAAGGACCACTGTGGCTGCAGTCTCTCCTGAGTGGACTGAGACCAATTATTTTCACAAGTGGTATTGAGCTTATTTGGAGTGAATACCTGTAGTTGCACCTGCCCTTTGCTGATAAAATTAGAGACGCCTGACATATGGTACTGTGTATGTATGAGAGGTGTAAGCCAGGTCAGAAAAAACTTTACTTATGTATGGAGTGGTTGAGGCCAACAACAGCTGGAAAGTAAAAAAACATGAATCTGTGTCTCTCTTATTAGCTGTGAATGTTACGATGGGTGTTCAGAGGTAAAAATTTTTCCACTTGGAGGCATTTTATACTTTGGCTGATGAGTTTGCATATTCAGTAGCACTGCAACCATCAGGGTGAGTGAGTTCACCCGTTAGTGCCGTGAAAGAGCAATGGTGCTAAAAGAAATTAACCAGCATTCATAACCATTCATGGCTTTCGCAATGTCATAAGGAAATCTGGGTGCTGCATTTAGCTAGTAAGCTTTAAGCTTCTTAGATACAAAATCGTTAGTTAAGACAAACAGGGTTTCCAAGCTTTTCACATTTTAAATTAGTAGCCTGCGAAGTCCTGCGAATGGTCTGATGGGCAGAAGGCGCTGCAGCTGACACTTTGTTTGACCTTTGTTTTGCCACAATAGCTTGCCTGCTGTTACTAGAGCCTTACAAGATAGCTGCACTTGATATGGACAGTACCGGACTGTTTTGGGCAGTGTTTCCAGCTGAGCTCCTTTGGTCTGTACTGTGTGCCCACTAAAGTCAGGCAGCAGTACCATTATGAGCCCTGGCTAACTATATTAAAACTTTACCTAGATGGGCTTACGCTCACATGCCACAATCTATACAGAGACAGTTTATCGTGTCACTGTTTCCATCTGAGCTGTATGTCCACCCACAGCTGGTGCCACACAGCTTGCCAAAAGCCCTGAAGTTGGCTTTTGGAAGACAGATGACTGTTAGAGTTGTGGAGGAATCATGTATGTCACCAAATCCAGTGTTGCTGAGTGTTAATAACAGAACTGATTCAAGGGGTGACCATAACAGCGGCCATACAGCCAGTGGCATGGGACCGTTGCTGCTGGACCTGCAGTCAGCTGAAATATCTGGCTTATCCACAAGGTGTTGCCATTAGTGGGACACTGCAATACTTTACATGAACATCACACGTTTACCATTTTATCATTTATTAACGATTACACCATTGAGATAGTGTCAGAGAAATTGGTGGCCAAGTTGAGAGCTGCTGCTCTTGTCGTTGCCCTGACTGACAATGGACTTGAAATGTGAGCTGTGAGAAGTTTCAAAAATTAAAGTATGTGAATCCCTCGCAAATATGTACTTACTATTGGCATTAATGTTAGAAGGAATAGGAAACTTGCGATGTGAGAAGCATAGTGGAGGAATAAAACTGTGAATTGAGCCCATAGCTGGAGCAGGAATAAGGTATGTTGTTTTTAAGATGTGTATTCATAATGTTTATAAATACTTGTTGTTCCATTTTACACATTTCACTCACATTTAACACAACGTTCTATACACAGTGTTCTGGGTTAATTTATCAATGAGCTGAGAGACTGTATCAATGACCTAATTACTGCCCCTTTGCTTTGTTATGAGCTGTCATCTTTGCCTACAAGGTGGACAAACAAAGTGGTGTGGACAGTGAATGGTACTCCAGTTGCACTACTTTGTCTGATCTACAAGTACCAGTGTAAAGAAGGTGGGAATATAATAGAAACCTGAAATGCCATGCCATGTCTTATTAAAGTGGATCAGACATGTTGCAGCAAGTTTACTCAGTAAAGCATTCAGTCTTTTTCTTTGCTGTATAAGTCTCATAATGACAGACCTACAAATGCAGTATAAATTTGAGCAGCAACCCTGGAGCTCTTCTAATCTGCTAACAAAAGCATCTCTGCCAGCAAAGACTGTTTATGGTATAGTGATCAAAAACCTTCAACAAAGGTGACTAGATGGGGTGTGTATTTTCGTTACCACAGCTTTTATTTAAGCTCTGTCAAAGTGACTGCACAACAAGAATATCTAGGTTCATTATAAAAAACTGACCCAACATGTCACTTAAAACAGGGGTTCTCAACATTTGCTGCCCCAAGGCCCATCTGTTTATAGCTACAAAACAGTGTGGTCCACAGGAGCACTATATATATATATCTTTTCTTTTTCTTAAATGCTGACTACAGTCACATGGACTGAGCTCTAACTATCTAGCTAACTATCTGTGTTGAGTACCCTGCTGTACTATCTCAGACAGATGATGTTTATTTATTTTGTTACTATAATGTTTTTAGTTTTAGGTCTCTGTTAATATTTATATTTTTTTATTTTTCTGACTTAAAATCATAACAAACTACTGTCTCTAAACTAAAGTAGCAAAAAATAAATAGTTTAATAAAATATAGCTGATAACTCTCTCCCTCTCTCTTTCCATGATGTAATGTTTGTCTGTGTAGGTATCTAGGTTAAGGCCTAAGAGGCTAGTTTTCACCTCTAACTGTAAGCAATGAAGCTCCTCTCTCAGGTATCGGCTCAATTAAAGGTGTGATCAACAACAGCTTGTTGCTTCACACGTTTCCATCTAATTATGTCTATCTGAAACCACAGAATAAACATTACATCAACTTGTTTGTTGTTTCCTTAGCAATGCAGACATATAGGTCATATGACCAAACAGGAAAAACAGGATATGTGGCCTCCAAGCATTTTACTATGCATTAATAAAATTGTATAGTATTAGTATTTCATATGGCTTGAATCATATTTTTTTCTTGATTCCAGACATGTGCATAACTTACTGCATGCTTAAAAGTAAAAAAGATTATTTCCAGGACAGCTAAGCTGTCTTTAGTTGGTCAGTTCAAAAGACTCAGCAACATTATGTGATAATAAATAGTCAGCTGTCCACCTAACTGCACTGACCAGGATTTCCCCTCAAATAATTTTATTATTTTTTCCTGAAAGCGCAAGAGTATTGCAGGGCGACAATACCGAGATGCAGTGCAGAGGCTTCTTTGATCTCAGTGCCTCTTCATCAGTACTTAAAATTATGAATGTTTCAGAAGAGGCTGAATTTTTCCTACAGTGTCTTTATGGCTGTGGAATAACATCCCTTCATTGGAATAACCTTCCTGTACATTTTTTTCAGTGTGGTTCATCTTTTTTGAATCCATTTACTATAAACCTCAGTTTACTTATTAGGAAACAAAATCAGTCACCAAACTGATGTACAGCTGCCAATGTCTACCCTAGAAGTGCTGCCAAACTATGAGTGTTCCCTTGTGAACATGTTTTTGCAATGAAAATGTAAGCAGGATAGATACAATTGATGAGCAATACACAGAAATAGAGAAATTGTGTGCATGAATACACTTGTGCATTACACACTTCTGATACTATTCACTGAAACATTAGTGATCCCCCAGCCAAGATTGGTATAGTGGCCACAGGGCCTTATCCAGTAAATGGACTGCTTAAAAACATACTTGAATAAATATACTATTCAGTTTTAAGTAGCCCTTTTACACATTCTGTTATGGGGACTGCATGGCACATAATCACAAATCAATTTCAGATTCATCTGTTTTAAAAACTTTGTAACATCCAACTGACAGGGATATTAGATGCATTTTATACCTTTATGAATTCAGTTTTTGTCTGCAACAAAATTGTTTTTAATTTATTTGATTTAATAAACAACAGCAAACAGCACAATGCTTTATGCACACATTACATAAAAGTTTGTGTTCATCACTTCACTATGTAAAACTAATAATTTAAGTCTTCATCTTCCCAGCCCCCTCAGCTGTCTAAACAAAACATGACATCCGCGCCCATCAAAGCAGTTAGAATTACAGAACTAAATGACTCACATTACTGAGGTGTAAAACATATTTAGATATGATTATCTTAAATGCCCTCTGAAAACGTGGATAAAAAAATCCATAGACTAAAGGATTGAACGTAGAATTGAGGTATCCAAACCATACCAGGGCATCAAAGACATCGGAGGGGGTTGAGAAGTCGAGGAAAGGATCAGTTAAAGTAGTAATGAAAAACGGCAACCAGCACAGCAGGAAAATTCCCATAACAATGCCTAGAGTTTTAGCTGCCTTTCGCTCCCTCTGTTCTGAAGACTGGACCTTTGTTTCACCAGAGTTTCGCCTCACAGTTACCCTTTCAGACATTACTTTAGCTTGCTTTCTTGCAACATGGAAGATCCTTAAGTACAGTGAGGTCATAATAGTCCCTGGAATGATAAAAGCCACAAATGATAGAATGAAACCACTCTGTTTGTTAAAAATCAAAATACAGTATCCCACACAGGAATGACGCATTAAAAGTTTCTCCAAACCTGCAATATTCACCTTAGACATAACGACACCAAAGCTATATGTGATTGAAAACAGCCAAATTAGAACAATGCCCACGGCCACCGTGCCATTAGTCACCTTCATTCTGTAAGTCAGAGGTTCACAAATGGCCAAGTACCTGTCAATAGACACCAAACACAGGTGTAGAATTGATACAATACTTAGAGTCATATCCAAACTGGAATGTATTTTACAAAAAATGTCACCCAAGAACCAGCAGCCCTCCAACCATCGCACCATACTGAAGGGCATAATCAAACAGCCCAACAAACAGTCCACCAAGGCTAATGAGAGGATAATGAGGTTAGTTGGAGATTGCAGTTGTTTAAAGTAGGAAATAGTGATGATGACCAGCAGATTTCCAAAAACATTCATTAAAATTGAAGCCAACATTAAGATGTACATGGCAACTTTAACAGAAAGAAAACGTTGTGCTCTAGGACAGGAGTCAGGCTGATTTGGATAACAGAGAAGAACATTCTCCACATCGGCTTCAGTCATGTTCATAATAAGGGAGTCCATCCAAGCCATTTAAGCGTGTACTGGAAATGTGAAATATTGACTAGGATACAGATTACAATTATTAATAAGAGGAGAAAATATACATGTATATATATGTAAATATATATTACAATACAGCTATAGCTTTTTGTTATTGCTTCCACCCCTAAAACTAAGCAAATTAATGCTGTATAGTATCCTGGCTTAAATAGATTCTGGATTTTACCTTCACCAATAAGATTGCTTTGATATGACATCATGCCAAACATCAGCAGTTTCTAAATATTCCTTGTTTGAATCTCATATGATGCATGAACTTGGTGAACTCCACATTTAATGTTATGCAAATATATACACTCATTTTTCTATTTGAGGTATTTTGAGGTTTAAGGATAAGATGCATGTTGAATTACAATCCGATGAGGTAACAGAAATAAAGTACTGAAGCATTTATTTAGAACAGACTATTTTTGTTTGATAGCAGAAATAAAAGTGTATTCTGCTTTGGATTATACAAAAATGCTTCATTCTATATTTAACTTTAACCACTACATATCTGTAGTTCTGCCTGTTTGCAGCTGCACTTTCTAATCAAAGAGGTCATGAAATGGCCAAAACTGCACAGAGCAGCTTTAATAATGGTTCCATTTTTGACCCTATAGGTCAAGCATTTTTTGTGTGGAGTGCTGTCCAGAGCTGCGAGTGGGGGGGTGTACCAGGTTACCACAGGTGTGGAGGTGGGGGTAAGCAGGCCTGCTTGTGATACAGTTTACGTTGCTTTCCCGTTTCCTTGACCAGCTACTGGAAGTACTTCAGCTGAGGAGCTAGCATTGGGTCTGTGTAAGAACTACGTGGTGCATTTCCCCTGAAGTATACTGTCAACACTAAGCTGATGTGGCAGCGGAGGCATAACTGCTGTATATAATCTCTCTAATCAGTCAGAGACCTTAACCTTTGTTAACCTTTGTTTCTTCTGCTTTGCTTTAGTTATGAAGTTAGGTTAGTAATTGTTTGTAAGTTAAGTTTTCCTTTTTATGTTAGTTAGCTTTGTTCTGTTTGTTACTTTTTACTGACTTGACTACTAGAAAATAAAAGTAATCTGTTATCATTGCCATTCTGAATGTACAGACTTAGACTTGGTCATAACACGTTCACTTATTTGTTATTAGCCCATAAATATGGTTGTCTATTATATTTGTGAGCTTATTCCTTATTCTTTATTTAATTTAGGAATGAGATTCAGCATAAAAAAAGAATTAATTACAGACGCCTTTGCAGAATCATTGACAGCCAGAATTATTCAGATAAATTTTACATTAAAGACTCAAGTTACACATTTAAAAGCACATTTATTTGATAGTGTATAGTTAAATGGTTATATCAGTTTCATGTGAAGAACATAGTCTTGTGCTGTATAGTATATGTTTTGTGTGAGTTTATAAGAATACATTTTCAAATGTTTTTAAATGCACATAATAACCTAAAACACATTATCAGTTCACCGTTGTTTATGGTTCTACCTGCTGGATTTAGACATTTACACACATTCTCCCTCCTCTTTCCTACTAACCCTAGAGTGTCAGATAAAGTCCATATGTCCAGTTGAGGATCTTGCACTATTCTAAGGTGTAAGCATTCTTAATCATCAGCGTTAAACAATCTGTCACTGTCCGTCAACCAGTGCATTCAATACTAATGTAGCTAACTTTACTAGAAAAACTTCCTGATGTAAAACCCACACCCATGACAGTCACAAAATGACAGTCAGGCCTTCACATAGGTCATAGCACTGAAACAGTACATACAATGGAAACCTGAAATGCCCTGCCGAGTACTTATTAAGGTGGGTTATGCATGTTGCAGCAAGTTATCAGCCTGTGCAGTGAAGCATTGAGCTTTTCTTGCTTCTCCTGCTGCTGTGTTTCATGATCTACTAATGCAGTATATATTTTAAGAAGCAACCCTGGAGCACTTTTAAATATGCTTAAATATGCTTACAAAGGCATCAGTGGTCTGCCAGCACAGACGGCCTCCGGAATAGTGATCAAAAACCTCCAACAATTGTGACTGGATGGATTGTGTATTTTATTATTACACCTTTATTTTATTTAACTCTGTCAGAGTGACTGCACAACAGTCATGACTTTTTTTAACAAGGGGTTGATGACCTCACTAATAATCCAATTAAAGTTCATGAATTATTTCATCATCTTTATATGTAAATTCTAAATGAAGTATTTTGGATTAAATATGTACTGAAGGAGAAGCTGTGTATGTAGAGTATATCAACCCAAAAATCTGTTTGATTACAAAATTGAGGCACTTAATTTTTCCATTATGTAATAAAACTACCAGCTCAGTGAGACCAACTCCACTTAAAGTATTAAGTTGTTTGAGTTACTGAGGTGGAGAACATATCTTGAGATGATGATCTTAAAAGCTCTCTGGAAGCGTGGATAGAAAAAGCCATAAATCAGAGGGTTACACATGGAATTAAAATAGGCTAACCATATTAGAGCATCAAACATGTCAACAGGGGTTATAAAGTTAAGGAACGGATCAATCAGATTAACCATGAAGAAAGGCAGCCAGCAGAGAAGAAAAAATCCCATAACGATGCCCAGAGTTTTAGCTGCCTTTCTCTCCCTCTGTTCTGAGGAATGACTTGTCTCACAAGACTTGACCCCTGCATTTGATATAACTTTGGCTTGTTTTCTTGCAACACAGAATATTTTTAGGTAAAGGCAGCTCATGATAGTCCCTGGAATAAAAAAGTTTAAAAGTGACCCAATGACACTCCACTCTTTGTTAAAAGTCAAAGCGCAGTATCCAACACAGATCGTGATCATGGTCTCCAGACCCAGAGCATTAACCTTAGAGAACACTATTCCAAAACCAAAGCTCAAAGAAAAAAGCCATATGATGGCAAGACATACAGCTACATTACTGTTCGTCACCTTCATTCGATACTGCAGAGGCTCACAAATGGCCATGTACCTGTCAACAGACACCAAACACAGATGCAGAATGGAAGCGATACTTAAAGTCATATCTAAACTAGAATGCATTTGGCAAAAAAAATCTCCCAGGAACCAGCAGCCTTCCACCCATCTGACCATAGTGAAGGGCATGACCATACACCCCATCATACAATCCACCAAGGCTAAAGATAAAATGATGAGGTTAGTTGGAGAATGCAGCGGTTTAAAGTGGGAAATGGTGATGATGACCAGCAGGTTCCCAAAGATGGTCATAAAAACAGTGACCAGCATAAAAACATACATGATTACTTTAAGAACAGGCAAACGATGCACTCTGAGACAGGAGTCAGGCTGGTGTGAGAAGCAAAGAAAAACATCCTGTACATCAGTTTCAGTCATGTTTGTAAGGGGGACATCCATCCAAGCTATTCAAACACGTTCTTTCTCAGAAAACAAATGATTCAAAGAGCATCAACAGTAGTGCAACGGATGATCCACATATCCACTAATGCAAATCAAAATAAGCTAAATTAGAAAAACACAAACTTTGAACTTAAATACATTTTGATTTAAGAAAGGCAACACCCACTGGTCAATAAGAATATAGCAGCAGGAAGGAGGGAGGAAGCTAAACTATGGTGTGGGTGTGTGTGTGTGGGTGTGTGTGTGTGTGTGTGGGTGTGTGAGGGAAAGAGGGGGGGGGGGGGGGGGGTCATTATTATAATGACTATACCAAAACAATAATACTGATCTAATATAAACTATAAGTTATCTATATTCAATTTATTAATAATGAATAAATCTGTTGAAAGTCACTTGATTGGCAGTTCAGCATCAGGGCAAGTGTTAGGCCTACGCTACGTGTTAAAATTAGGTGAAGGTTTAATTTAGTATAATTAAGTTACATTCAAGCTAAGCACCTACAGTCTACATTTACACTGGGTCATCCAACACCAAAAATATTACTCCAGAAATCTGGACCATTTCAGTCCATGGTATTTTCATGCAATATAAATGCTTTTTTTACTAGTGTTAAAAATATGAAAAAGAGAGATACTTATTTTGCCCCACCCACTTCCAAATATACCAAACTAAAGCTGATATGCAGTTTTGGCTGCTAAATCAAATTAAGAATGAGTAATAATGCTTGAATAATGCATTTTTAGGTGGCCTATTTCAGGTAGAGAGGCCAACTCTGGGCAGTACACCACAGACATCTCTTTTATGAGAACACCACAGCTCATCCTTACATAATCATACACAGCTTGGCCAAAAGCTGTAACAATTCTTCTAACTTAAACTGAAAGCGAAGCTGGAACGACTGGAAGTGTGTTCACAACTGTCCAGTGCATTATTAACACCTGGAAGGAGAGTGGAAATCCCTCAACTTTTCAGAAGACATCCTGAATAAGCACTTGGTGAAGATAAAAAAGTACAATAGATCTTGCAATGTTTAACAGTGAAAGTAGGATCATTTCCACCTGACCAGAACTCACAGGATTGGGACTAAGAAAAACACTTGTTAGGGAGGCTACTCAGCTTCAGATTGCTGGGGAACATAAGGACTGTACTCGGAAAAGAAAGGGCATGTGGTCTGATGGGTCCAGATTGTCCCTATTCCAGAGGACTAGAGTCTATTTCTTTGTACAAGCCTCTGGAAGTATTATTATGATCATTGTTACACAGGTTGAGGCTTATTATTGTTATAGGATAATAAAATGAATCAACTAAGTACTGAATGACCAAGTTTTTTTCTTCTCTGAAGATACGGGAATATTGCAGGATGACAATGCCAAGACGCAATTTAAGGCCTTCTTTAATCTCAGTGCCTCTTCATCAGTACAGTGCCTTTATGGTTATGGATTAACCATGCTGTATAGCAATAACCTTCCTTCACAATTTTAGTGACCCCTTGACGCCTCCTCATCAATCTATCTGCTATGAACCTGTGTTTGCTTATTAGGAATTAAGGCCAGATTCATGTACAGCTGCCAGTGTTTACTGCAGAACTATTAGTGTTTCCTTGTGAACATGTTTTTGCAAGGAAAATGTAAGTACAATTGAATACAGTTGAAGTAATGCAACTGTGTGCAAGAAAGTCTGGATTATACACTTCTAATTCTACTTATGGAAGCATTAGTGCTCTCCCAGCCAAGACTGAAATAGTGGTCACAGGGCCTTATATAAATAGGCTATTCAGTGTTTATTTTAGCAAACCCTCTTAAACATTTTGTCAGGGCGACTGCATGGCACATAATGAACGTTTAACAAATACATTTCAGATTTGTCTGTGTTTAAAGCTTTGTAGATTCCAGCTGTTAAGTTGCACATGTTTTAGATTCATTTTAAATGTTTGTGTGCAGCAAAGTTGATTGCAAACTTTTCAATCACAGCAAATAGCACAAACATTTATGCACACAAGAAACAAAGATTTGTGTTTATCACTTTATGCTAATTTCAATATTAAATTCACAGTATATAAAAATAACAAAATTGGCTTCACATTCTCAACCCCCCAACCCGGGCCCCCTTCAAAATGTTTAAACAAAACATGACACTACCCCTCCGTGCCCATCAAAGCAGTTAGAATTACAGAACTAAATGACTCGCATTACTAAGGTGTAAAACATATTTAGATATGATTATCTTAAATGCTCTCTGAAAACGTGGATAAAAAAATCCATAGACTAAAGGATTGAAAGTAGAATTGAGGTATCCAAACCATACCAGGGCATCAAAGACATCGGAGGGGGTTGAGAAGTCGAGGAAAGGATCAGTTAAAGTAGCAATGAAAAATGGCAACCAGCACAGCAGGAAAATTCCCATAATAATGCCCAGAGTTTTAGCTGCCTTTCGCTCCCTCTGTTCTGAAGACTGGACCTTTGTTTCACCAGAGTTTCGCCTCACAGTTACCCTTTCAGACATTACTTTGGCTTGTTTTCTTGCAACATGGAAGATCTTTAGGTACAGTGAGCTCATGATAGTCCCTGGAATAAAAAAAGCCACAAGTGAAGCAATGACGCCCCACTGTTTGTTAAAGATCAAAGCACAGTATCCCACACAGGAATGATGCATTAAAAGACTCTCTAAACCTGTAACATTCACCTTAGACAGAACGACCCCAAAGCTAAATACGATTGAAAACAGCCAAATGACACTAATGCACACGGCCACCGTGCCATTAGTTACCTTCATTCTGTAAGTCAGAGGTTCACAAATGGCCAAGTACCTGTCAATAGACACCAAACACAGGTGTAGAATTGATACGATACTTAGAGTCATATCCAAACTGGAATGTATTTTACAAAAAATGTCACCCAAGAACCAGCAGCCCTCTAACCATCGCACCATACTGAAAGGCATAATCAAACAGCCCAACAAACAGTCCACCAAGGCTAACGAGAGGATAATGAGGTTAGTTGAAGATTGCAGCTGTTTAAAGTAAGAAATGGTGATGATGACCAGCAAATTTCCAAAGACAGTCATTAGAATTGTAGCCAGAAATAAGATGTACATGGCAACTTTAAGAGCAAAAAAACGTTGTGCTCTAGGACAGGAGTCAGGCTGATGTGGATAACAGAGAAGAACATTCTCCACATCGGCTTCAGTCATGTTCATAATAAGGGAGTCCATCCAAGCCATTTAAGCGTGTACTGGAAATGTAAAATATTGACTAGGATACAGATTACAACACAAGTATTAACAGGTATTAACTGGTTTCATTAAATTATAGACTAAGCTAACCATCTGCAATACAAACACACTTAAAACTAAGTAAATTATGGCTGTACAGTGCAATCTTGGGTTAAATAGTTTCTGGATTTTGTTGTCACCAGTAAGATTGCTTTAATATGACATCATTCCATGACCAAACAATGATTGGCTGTTTCTGAAACATGTGTGTTCGAATGTAATCTAATACAGTAGGCATTGATTTATTGATAATAATATGTATTCTAAATTATATGTTGATGAGCAAACAGAAATAAGATACTGTGGCTTTCATTTGGAAATTAAGACGATTTGTACTATACTAAAAAAATTGTGTCTGAGATCTTCTACTGATGATGGGACAAACTGGACCACTCCATAAAGTCTTCTCCAGCACATCCCAGAGACTTCCAGTAAGGTTAGGGTGATTCCTCTGTGCTGGCCAGTTAATGCGTGAAGATGAATCCTCATGCTCCCTGGTGCACTTTTAAATGATGAATTGTGATGAGCCTGATGGATTGTGCCGTTGTCATGCTGGAGAATATGGCCATGCCATATTCCATTGATTTCTCAGACATCCAGGATTACCTGGTCTGTTAGTACATACAGGTGGTCAGCTGACTCCATTTTATTGCTACAAAATGTTGCTGAGCCTCGATCTGACCAATTGAAGCCTGAACACCCCCCCCCAAACCACCACCTCCACCCAATTCACAATACTGCCTTCATGCCTCCATACGCTTATAACAGTTGCATTACTTCTTGAGCTTCTCTTTTTGCTCCCATGCGCCCATCGTTCTGAAAAAGGGTCAATCTGGACTCATCTGACCACATGACCTTTTTCAAACTGTATGCTTCCTCGCAAACTAAAGCTGATAAGCTTCACTAACAAGTGGTGTTCTCATGCCCAAACAGCTGCTTAGTCCCAATTCTGTTCTGGTCATGTGGAAACATTCTTACTTTCATTATTACACAGCCTTGAGTTCTGCTGTCTGTTTCTTAACTCACCAAGAGTCAAGTTTTTTATCCTGACCATGCCTGTTCTCCACTTTCTCCAGGTGTTAATAATGCGCTGGACAGTTCTGAATCCAGTATCAATCATTTCAGTTTCCTCTTAGTTGTTTTTTTTGCTTGATGCAGGACAATAATTTGAACCTAATTGAACCAGGAAACATCTTTTCCATGATTACAGGATACGTCTTCCCACATGCTTGTTTAAAAAATGAGAAGCTACTCACTGCATTAGCTACACTTGAAATAATTGGTGCCATACTTTGATGCCAGTTTATGTTTGAAGTTTGTGGTACTTTCATCTTATTGCTCTATTTAATGGGTGATTTTTTTTCCAAACTATATCTAACAAGTAGAATTTCTATTTTCTATTTCTATTTCTTTCAGCCAAGGTCTTTCAATGCAACCAAACAATGTTATTTATTACACATATGTTTTGAGTGATTTGTTATTTATAAATGCTTTCAAATAAATACTATATATTTTTCTTTAAAGCTCTAGAAGATAGAGAAAAAGTATATAAAAAAAGGTTTGTATGATATTAAACTTGAGTGTTATATTAAACACCCATAAAAGCTTGAATTAAAAATACAAGATCATCTTAAAAGTCCTAATGAGACCTAACTAGGAATTATGGTTAGGAAATGCTTACAGAAGTATTACATAAGATTAAAAATTCTTAGTTTACATGGAGGGGAGAGAAGAACTGTGAAACATATGTATTCTTTATTAGACAGATATTCATAAAACATGCTTTGTATATATAAACCCACCGACCGCTTCATTAGGTACACGTCCTTGTATCTAAACTCATTGTTCATGTTATCAGCTCCACAAACTGAACTCTTACTAAAACTCACCAAGTCAGTTTAAATTGAAAAAGATATGCAATATCAATGCACAAAAGAGTGATGCTCTGATGAGTCACTCTTTATCACAGCCATCATGTCAGACATAACTTTAGGTTCTTTATTTGCAACATGGAAGAGCTCATGATGGTGCTGGGGATAAAAAAATTGAAGCAAATGGAGCAAGAACAGCCCATTTTAGCATAAGAACTTTTATGCCCACATGGTTAACTTTGGACAGGACAATCCCAAGAGGATGGAATCAGTCATGTGATGCTGATGCACATGGCTACACGTCTTATGTAAAATGTTTACAGACTGCTAAGTGCCATACTAAGGTGCATTATCGAGACTAGTAAATGTGTCATAGCTAAACCAGAATGTGTTTTACAAATGACATCACCTAGGAACCAGCAGCCCGAGCCAGACAGGCCAAAAACAGTCCACCAATGCCAGGAAGAGGGTGTTGAGTTTAAGTGGAGACTACAAGTGTTGAGAAATGGAAATGAATAGCAACTAACATGAAGGTGGCTATGTCTGCTTTAACCACAGAAAGGTGGTGTATTTTTGGGCAGGAGTCGGGCTCAAGTGGGAATACTTAATACACACAAAATTAAGTTGCACCAGTTAGTATTATTTTAGGAAAACATGTTTTGTTCCTATATTTAAAAAATGTTGCAATTTTACCTACTATTTACCTATTATTCACATTATACTTGATATTTCATTAACATTCGATTTTTCTACTCTCATTGACCCAAATTCTGAGATTCTGTTACATTTTTTTAACCATTCATTGTAAAGATTTTCATGATCATTATATTTGACCCTGATGAATGAATGTCTTGACTTTAAGAACTAATTCAAGCTCATTGGGCCTCATTCCCCAATCATTCCCCCTTGAACATGTCTTGTATATGCGCAGCAGAACAAAAAAAGTGACAGAACCTGTTCAAGAACACTGCTCAAACATTTCTGTGCTGTTTGAGGAGCATTGGTGTACTTCATTGGAGTGCCTAGACATTGCTTATTATGTGTGAACATTCACTCTAGCTGACAACTGATATACTAAAGTACTCAACGTATAAGTTACTACCTTAAAAAGAAGACTTAAGGATCTAACAACCAAATATGTTAATCACTTTCTCTGACAGGAACTAACTATTCGTGTCTGTTTTCTGCACATTAGAATTTCACATTCAGGTTTCTCATAGCCTGTCTGTCACCTTGGCTTTGTTTTTCCTTCTGCTTTCATTAAATTCATTAAATACTCTTACCATAAACTTGTAATGTTGGCCCATACAGACAATGCGTATAAACTTGTGTATAAGAAAAATTAAGAAGGGGGTCTAGGTCAGATCTGGGCATAAGTCTGCCAATCTATAATCCGTTTATGACAAAATTCTGCCTCTGAATGTCAAACTTAACTTACCCTTGCATATATTATTATTTAAAGCTTAATATTCTGTTGTTATCTGTAAAAATCAGAATGTTATTTGCCGGTGCTTGCTTTAAACCTAATACACCCTGAATATCCATAATTTTATTTCATGTCCCCAGCACCACCTAGGCCACACCCGGAATTTACTTGTGGCCCACATGGAATGAAGACCAAATGTGGCCTGTTTACTGCCATTAGAGGGCTTCTTGTCAGCTACCTGTTAACTGCTACTACCAGAACTTACCTACCACTCACCTACCACTAGTACACAAACTGGCCTGTTATAAAAACTCCCCTATTAACGCGGTTCTACCAGAAGTAATAGAGGCTTTTGCTACCCACCCTTTACCTACCAGCTGGGTACATCTTTGATGAAATTAAAACTAATGAGCTTCTGTTGATGGGGAAATGCTTAGCCTGAAATGTATACATACATATAAGCCTACATTTTTAAAATTCTTATTTAAAGAAACATGACTACAAACTAGGATATGTAGCAGTGTCTGTAGTAGTTAAGCAGATTGTTATGGACTATATAAAATTATACATGGTCATAAAATTTTTCTCATGTACACACTGGCAAAGTTTGCCAGAGACATCTTGGCCCAGATATCTGTTCTGAAACTTGAACCAAACAATCATTTTTAATGTGTGAGCTTTTGACTTACATGTAGTTGCCAGTGTCAGTGGGAAGCAGCACTGCCATGCTTCTGTCAGAAGTGGTGTAGATCTGTTTCGGCACATGTAAGACTAAGAAGGGACTATTTTTTCATGCGTGACACTTTTTACTCACATGCTGTTTGCCTGTACCAACCAAAGTCTGTAGTACTATATCTGTGTCAGAACTGGCCAATATTTGCATGCTATTGGGTGCATGTTTTATGAAGGTGTTACTGCATATGGTTATGAGTACTGCTTGTGAAATGAAAAGACCTTCGAATAAATATCCAGAAACTTATCAGACACTATGTTGGTGTACAGGGTAAACAAAGTCAATTTAGCAATTTATGATTGACAATAAAGTTTAAAATTGAAGTATGTATTGCATCACACTAACATGCAATCTTCATTTGGGTCCTGTTCTAGAGCTTACAGCTGTGATTGCTTTGAGTTACTGAGTACTTTGAGTACTGCTCATGAAATGAAAAGATCTTGAATAACCATATACATCAATATTTTAAGACCCAATTTTGGTGTACAGAGATAGAAGAAGTGAATTTCGCAATTTATGATTGACAATAAATGTTGAAGATGAAGGTTGTATTGCATTACATTAACATGCATTCTGATGTAATGTTTGTCTTCATAAGACTCTAACATGATGCCTTAGAGACCATTTATCAAGTCTCACTTTTAATGATAGAGCACCTCTCTCAGGTATCAGACTAATAAATTGTGTAAAAGACAACAACTTATTATTTCACACCTTCATCTAATTCTGTCCATCTGAAACCACAGCCTCATTTGATTGGTCACAATATTGCATCAGCTTGTTTACCTGGCACTTCACTAATGATTATTGATACAACACATTATGTCAAGTCAAGTCAAGTCAAGTCAAGTGGGTTTTATTGTCATTTCAACTACATACAGAGTACACAGTGAAACGAAACAACGTTCCTCCAGGACCATGGTGCACAGTGGACAGTGCATACAAGACACAAGTGCAACACAAACAAACAAGTGCGGACAGACAACACAACACAGTACAGACAGAGAATAATAAATAATTGCCGGTAGTGTGCAAATTGTGCAATGTGTAATAAATAGAGTCCAGTGAGGTAGTAGAGTTATTAGTGCAATGCTTTGTGCAAAAATGCTTCCCCTTTTTTTCCTGGGGTAAATGGTTGGAGAGAGAGAGAGAGGGAGTGTACATGTACCAGAAGATATCAGTTCAGACGTTGAGTTGTGTTGAGAAGTCTGATGGCTTGGGGGAAGAAGCTGTTGCAGAGTCTGGTCATGTTGGACCAGATGCTGCGGTACCTTCTTCCTGATGGCAGGAGGGAGAACAGTCTGTGTGAAGGGTGGGTGGGGTCATCCACAATGCTGGTTGCTTTGCGGATGCAGCGGGTGGAGTAAATGTCCAAGACGGAGGGGAGAGAGACTCCGATGATCCTCTCAGCTGTCCTCACAATGCGTTAGAGGGACTTGCGGTCAGAGGCTGTGCAGGTCCCAAACCAGGCAGTGATGCAGCTGCTTAGGATGCTCTCTATGGTTCCCCTCTAGAAGAGGGTGAGGATGGGTGGAGGGAGACGGGCCTTTCTCAGCTTCCGGAGGAAGTAGAGACGCTGCTGGGCTTTCTTGGCTGTAGAGCTGGTGTTCAGGGACCAGGTGAGGTTCTCCGCTAGGTGGACACCAAGGAACTTGGTGCTCTTAACGATCTCCACAGAGGAGCCGTTGATGTTAAGCGGAGAGTGGACCGGTCTTGATTTCCTGAAGTCAACAACCATTTCCTTGGTCTTCTCTACATTCCAGTGAGGGTTGTTGACTGTACACCAGTCTGTCAGCTGCTGTACCTCCTCCCTGTATGCTGACTCTTGCCTTTGCTGATAAGACCCAGCACAGTTGTATCATCGGCGAACTTTATGATGCTGTTAGAACTGTGTTTCGCAACACAGTCATGAGTCAGCAGGGTGAACAACAGAGGACTCAGTACACTGCCCTGGGGTGCCCCAGTGTTCATGGTGATGGTGCTGGAGCTGCTGTTCCCGAACCGGACTAACTGGGGCCTCCCTGTCAGGAAGTCCAGGATCCAGTTGCATAGGGGGGTGTTGAGGCCCAGCAGGCTTAACTTCCTGGTGAGATTCTGTGGGATGATGGTGTTGAATGCTGAACTGAAGTCTATGAACAGCATTCTGACGTAGGTGTCCTTCTTCTCCAGGTGGGTAAGGGAGAGATGAAGGGTGGTGGTGATGGCATCGTCCGTGGAGCGGTTGGGACGATATGCAAATTGCAGGGGGTCTAATGAAGAGGGCAGTTGGGTCTTGATGTTCCTCATGACTAGCCTCTCGAAGCACTTCATGATGATGGGCGTGAGAGCTACGGGACGGTAGTCATTGAGGCAGGACACCGTGGACTTCTTCGGCATGGGGATGATGGTGGTGGTCTTGAGGCACGTTGGGACAGTGGAGCTGCGCAGGGAGACGTTGATGATGTCTGTGAGAACATCTGTCAACTGGTCTGCACACTCTCTGAGCACTCTGCCAGGGATGTTGTCTGGTCTTGCAGCTTTCCGTGGGTTGACTCTGCGCAGAGTTTTCCTCACGTCCACTGCAGTCAGGCACAACACCTGCTCGTCTGGCTTGGGTGTAATTTTGCTCACCAACATGTTGTTCTGTGCCTCAAACCGTGCATAAAAGTTGTTCAGGGCATCAGGGAGGAAGGCATCACTGTCACAGGACGGTGGCATTGTCCTATAGTTTGTGATTTCCTGGATGCCCTGCCACATGCGCCGCGTGTCACCCGTGTCCTTGAAGTGGTTGTGGATTCTCTGGGTGTGTGCACGCTTTGCCTCTCGGATGGCTCGTGACAATTTGGCTCTTGCTTTCCTGAGGGGCCGCCTTGTCACCCACTCTGAAGGCCAAGTCGCGGGCCCTCAGTAGCGCACGCACCTCAGGAGTCATCCACGGCTTCTGGTTTGGGCGTGTGGTGATGGTCTTGGAGACAGTGACATTATCAATACACTTGCTGATGTAGCCAGTGACTGATGCTGTGTACTCCTCCAAGTTAACAGAGTGGCCTTCAGTCGCAGCCTCCCTGAACATGTCCCATGCAGTGCACTCAAAACAGTCCTGAAGGGCAGAGATGGCTCCTGCCGGCCAGGTTTTCACCTGCTTCTGAACTGGTCTGGAGCGTCTGATGAGGGGTGTGTAAGCTGGAGTCAGATACACAGACATGTGGTCCAAGAACGCAAGGTGGGGGCGGGGCTCCGCCCGGTACGCGCTGGGTATGTTTGTGTAAACAAGGTCCAAATCGTTGGCTCCTCTCGTGGCAAAGTCCACATGCTGATGGAATTTAGGGATGACTGACTGGAGATTAGCGTGGTTGAAATCTCCGGCGACAATGAACAGTGCGTTTGGATGTCTGGTCTGCAGATTGCTAATGTCCCCGTGCAGTTCCCACAGTGCCTCTCTGGCATTAGTATTAGTGCTAGCGCTAGGCGGTATGTACACGGCGGCTATCAGCATGGCGGAGAATTCCCGTACTAAATAAAAAGGTCTGCACTTGACTATGATGAACTCCACCAGCGGAGAGCAGTGCTTGGCGACAGTCACAGCGTTGTTGCACCATTCTGTGTTAATGTAAACACACACGCCTCCACCGCGGGTCTTCCCGGACAGAGCCACGCTCCTATTCGCTCTGAACGAGGCTAGCCCGTCTAGCTGAATGGCTCTGTCTGGAATACTGTCGCTGAGCCACGATTCCACAAAGACTAGAGCACAGCAGTCTCTGAACTCTCGCTGGGTCGCTCGCTGGAGTCGAATGCAGTCCAGTTTATTATCGAGGGAGCAGACGTTTGCGAGGAATAGCGATGGTATAGCCGGGCGGCTAGGGCTAGCCTTTAGCCTCGCGCGAACCCCGGCTCTCTTACCGCGCTTCCACTTTCGCTCGCACCGCTTGCGATGACACTTCCGCCGAGCTCCGCCATCAGGAAACACCGCGGACTGCAGGCCTGGGTCTTGTAGCAGGCTGAGCTCGTGTAGTGTCTGCAGAACTTCGTCCGGAAGATTGTTTTTAGGCTGATTTCTCCACTGAAGCAGGGTCTGGCGGTGGTAGGATATGTGCACTGGTGTTCCGGTGCACATATTTGCAGAGATGGATGAGAATATTCACAAACAATGACACAAAAAAGCACAAAAAGCACAATTTCTCGGACCAAGAGTGGCCACTGCGTGTTAATGCGCCGCCGACCGGACGTTGGTAACGTCATGCGACAGGGGAGCAACCTGAAACAAGCAGTTTAGCCAAACTTTTTCTTCATTTCTCAGATTAAGAAGACAACACAGTTCAAGGCCTACAGTATACTTGATCTTGAAATAAGTCTCTTTTAACATTGTAATTCAAGCACCATAATCAAAGGTAGTAGATCGGCCATGACAGATTTGCCTTGTTTGTGTGGTACTGGAGCTATAAAGCCAATGTAGCACAGTAGTATAGAAAAATCATATCCCGTTAATGAGGAAGTAAAGTACAAACATATGATATCTGCTGGTTCTTTCAAAACATTGGGAATTATTATTCTTTTAGCTATTGGGAAATTTTTAATAATGAATTAACAAGACATTTTAAAATCATATGAGCAGTTAATTATTTGTAACATTAACATGGCATTGATTAACTGGATATTGAAGTAATATGGCACATTATGTAATGCACAGCACCTCCAATTCACTGTTAAACCATTATTTCATTTCCATATTAGGACTATGCTATCTGCCTGACTGAATCATCACACACTGGCCTTAAGCCATGTGAATTTGATAAGTTATAAGAAATAGACTTGTTTATGAGGGATTGAATACAGTGGGGCAAAACAGTAGTAGTGGTAGAAGCCTCAGCACACAGAAATGTATTCTTAGACCACTTTTACTGTTCTATTCATCATGAAATTGTAGCACAAAGTAAAGAATTGCTGGCATTTTCACAAATTGGTGGTTTAAAAGCTTCAATTGCTTGTTACATAAATTGGCCTCAGTGTTACAGTATAAAAATAAAGGAGCCAAAAAATATACTGACTGACAAATTACATTTTTCCACCAAACACCATTTTAAATTGCATCCAAGTCTGACAAAATATTTCTTCTGTTAAGGCAAGAAACATTTATGGTACCACTTTACAAGAAGACTACACTCGCAAGAAGTATCAGTATGCAGCTGTGCAGTTTGTGTTGGTCATTCTCTAGACCTGGACAAATTGTGTTTGGTTTTGAAAGCGTTTATGGGGCATTACGATATCCCAAATCGCTGTGTATATCAGTGCTCAGTCATATTCAAAGCCTTACATGTTTTGCAAGAATCCTTCCAAACAGTAACATAAAATATAGGACAGACCATGAGTGCAGATTGAGAAGTCCAAAGGCTTGCATTTAGAATCAACCATGGTGGATGTACCTTTGGCTGTAATAAACAACATGGATTTTAATATGTTTGATATTGTGGCCTTTTTGAACCATGGGTAACGTCATCAAAGCAGTATAACATCAAAGCAAGGATTCAGCTGCAGAATATTCATCTGCAGTACAGTGCAAAAGACTTACATACAAAGAGATGTTCATTACAGTCAGTACCAGAAGGAGACAATCTGCCTATATGGATTGTGAACAGGCTCCAGAACTGAACCTTGTGGAAAACCTGTTCAAAATTTTAATTTTACATTGCAAACAGAATCACATCATGTGCATTGTACATTAAAATAAGTTCACAGTACAAGAAAATCAATATACAAACTTGTCTTGCCTATGTGCAGCAAAAAGCCACAATAAATATAGTTATAGACTTCAAGAACACCTCTCAGAGGTTCAGCCATAGCATTAAAACCTGCTTCTTGTATCTACATTGATTGTCCATTTTCTTAGCTCCACTTACACCATATAGGAACACTTTGTAGTTCTACATCTACATACTCTAGTTCATCTGTTTCTCTGTATACCTTGTTACTCTGTTCTTTAGTGGTCAGGGCCTTCACAGGACCATTACAGAGCAGATATTATTAGGGTGGTCGATCATTCTCAGCACCGCAGTGACATTGACATGGTGGTGGTGGATTAGTGTGTGTTGTGCTGGTATGAATGGATCAGACACAGCAGTAAAAAGTATACAGAGAAATCTTCCATCATACTTTGAATGACCTTTTTTTAAACTTGTTGGCACTGAGGCTCATGAGGCTGGTGCATGCATTACGTATATGAAAAAAAATGGATGTACGTAAAACCTTAATGAACCATAATCTGTTTCCAACATAATTCTGTCTGATTTTGTTTCTTATTTTGTAAATAGTATAATTTTGTATGATATAGCCTCATATTCTACTATATTCTAATGTAACATATACAAGAATAAAATGAAGATTAGTAAACTTGAATATGTAAGTATCTCTATTTGGGTCCTGTTCTAGAGGTTACAGCTGTGATTGCTTTGAGTTACCAGTACTGCTCATGAAATGAAAAGATCTTGAATAACCATATACATCAATATTTTAAGACCCAATTCTGGTGTACAGAGATAGAAGAAGTCAATTTAGCAATTTATGATTGACAATAAAGGTTGAAGGTGAAGTATGTATTGCATCACATTAACATGCACGCTGATGTAATGCTTGTCTCTGTAAGACTCTAACATGATGCCCTAGAGAACATTTATCAAGTCTCACTTTTAATGATAGAGCACCTCTCTCAGGTATCAGACTAATCAAAGGTGTAAAAGACAACTTATTATTTCACACCTTCATCTAATTCTGTCCATCTGAAACCACAGCCTCATTTGATTGGTCACAATATTGCATCAGCTTGTTTACCAGACACTTCACTAATGATTAATGATACAACATATTATGTCATGTGACAGGGGAGCAACCTGAAACAAACAGTTTAGCCAAACTTTTCTTATCATGTCTCAGATTAAGAATACAACACAGTTCAAGGCCTACAGCAGACCTGATCTCAAAATAAGTCTCTTCTAACACCGTAAATCAGTCCTATATTCAAATGTAGTGTATCAGTCAAGAAGAAGAAGTTTGCCTTTTAAGTTTAGCTCTGGAGCTATAAAGCCAATGTAGCTATGAAGTATGGAAAGATCATATCCCGTCAATGGGGAAGTAAAGCACAAACATGTGATATCTGCTGGTTCTTTCAAAACATTGGGAATTGTTATACTTTTACTTATTGGGAAGTTTTTGATAATGACTTAACAAGACATTTTAAAATCATACAAGCAGTTAATTATTTGTAACATTGACATGACATTAATTAACTGGATATTGAGTGTGTGTTGTGCTGGTGCAGAGTGGATCAGACAGCAAAGATGCAAGAGTTTTTAAACACTATGTCCACTTACTGTCCAGTCTGTTAGACACTCCTATCTTGTGGGTCCGCCTTGTAGATGTCAAGTCAGAGATTATAGCTTATCTGTTGCTGCACAGTTTGTGTTGGTCGTCCTCTAGTCCTGAACACATTGTGTTTGCTTTTGAAAGTGTTTATGGGGCATAGTAATATCCCAAATGGCTTTGTTTCAAGGTCCTGTCTAGGAAAACTGGTAGGTTTCCTAATTTTGTCAGCATGTGCAACATCTGTAGTATAGTGCAAAAGACTTACATACATACAAAGAGATGTTCATTACAGTCAGTTCCAAAGTGAAATAATACTGCATATATGGATTGTGAACAGGATCCAGAATTGCACTTTGTGGAACACCTTTTGAAAATATTACAATTTTACATCAGCAACCGAATCACATCGTGTGCATTGGGATTTCTAATAAGTTCACAGTACAAGAAAATCAATAAGCGAACTTGGCTTGCCTATGTGCAGCAAAAACCTATAATAGAAGAACTTATACACTTCAAGGACACCTCTTAGAGGGTCAGCCATAACATTAAAACCCCTCCTTGTATCTTCATTCATTGTCCATTTTACACTTACACCATATAGAAGCACTTTGTAGTTCTACAACTACAGACTCTAGATCATTTGTTTCATTTATACCTTGTTACTCTGTTCTTTAGTGGTCAGGGCCTTCACAGGACCTTCACAGAGCAGATATTATTTGGGTGGTTGATCGTTCTCAGCACTGCAGTGACACTGACATGGTGGTGGCGGATTAGTGTGTGTTGTGCTGGTATGAATGGATCAGACACAGCAGTAAAAAGTATACAGAGAAATCTTCCATCATACTTTGAATGACCTTTTCTTAAACTTGTGATGTTGTCACTGAGGCTTATGAAGCTGATGCAAGCATTTCGTATATGAAAAAAATAGATGTACGTAAAATGTTGCCAAACAATAATTTATTTCAGACAAAATTCTTTCTGATTTTGTCTCTTATTTTGTATATGGTATTATTTCGTACAGCTGTGATTGCTTAGAGTTACCAGTACGGCTCATTAAATGAAAAGATAATGAATGACCATATACATCAATATTTTAAGACCCAATTCTAGTGTACAGAGATAGAAGAAGTCAATTTAGCGATTTATGATTGACAATAAAGGTTGAAAGTGAAGTTTGTATTGCATCACACTAACATGCACGCTGATGTAATGCTTGTCTTTGTAAGACTCTAACATGATGCCTTAGAGACCATTTATCAAGTCTCACTTTTAATGATGGAGCACCTCTCTCAGGTATCAGACTAATCAAAGGTGTAAAAGACTACAACTTATTATTTCACACCTTCATCTAATTCTGTCCATCTGAAACCACAGCCTCATTTGATTGGTCACAATATTGCATCAGCTTGTTTACCTGGCACTTCACTAATGATTAAAGATACAACATAGTATGTCATGCGACAGGGGAGCAACCTGAAACAAACAGTTTAGCCAAACTTTTTCTTTATTTCTTAAGAAGACAACACAGTTCAAGGCCTACAGTATACTAAATCTTCCTGTAATGCACAGCACTTCAAATTCAGGGTTAAATCATTATTTCATTTCCATATTAGGACTATACTATCTGCCTGACTGAGTCATCACATACTGGCATAAACCACGTGGATTTGTTAAGTTATGAGAAACAGACTTGCTTATTAGGCTTTTGATACAGTGGGACACTCTCTTATCTACAAAAATGTACAAAAGTACATAACATAGTGTTAGCCGTAGAAGGCTCAGCACACAGAAATATATTTCTAACTTTTAAGCCATTCTACTGGTCTATTCATCATGAAATCCTGACCCAATGTAAAGAACTGCTGGCATTTACATATAGTGTAAGTAGAACACATTTACCACAATGCTTACTGCTGGAGTAGAAGCTTCAATTACTTGTTACTTAAGTTAGCTTCAAAGTTACAGTATTAAAAAACAAGAATCCAAAAAATATATTGGCTGGCAAATTAGATTTTTCCACCAACCACCATTTTAAATTGCCTCTAAGTCAGACAGAATATTTGTCCTGTTAAGGCAAGAAAAAAATATGGTACCACTTTACAATAAGATTACACTCATAAGAAGTATTCTATTAATAAGAGTTATTTATAAAAGGGGAAACAGTAACCAGTGTGTTGTCAAATAGTGATCCCACATTCATCTATAAAGTTAAACTGATCAGCTTCATCAGATCTTTATGTTCAACAGATAGAACACATACTTTCACATTTTTATGTGTAATATTGATTTAATAATGATTTTGGGTGTTTGTTTAATTTAAGTAACAGCCATTTATACACTCACACTCAACTATTCTGATCCCTGTATAAGGGAAGTCTTATTATAAAGTGGTACCAAGTTTACATACATTGATAAACCACCAACAGAGCTCTATCTTTAACCTGATTACAGTTCCTTTACACATTCATTATAGCTGACCACCACAGAGCAGGTATTATTTGGGTGGTGAATCATTCTCAGCACTGCAGTGACACTGGCATGGTGGTAGTGTGTTAGTGTGTGTTGTGCTGGTGCTGAGTGGATCAGACAGCAAAGCTGCAGGAATTTTTAAACACAGTGTCCACTCACTGTCCATTCTGTTAGACACTCCTACCTTGTTGGTCCACCTTGTAGATGTAAAGTCAGAGATGATAGCTCATCTGTTGCTGCACAGTTTGGGTTAGTCGTCCTCTAGTCCTGGACACATTGTGTTTGCTTTTGAAAGTGTTTATAGGGCATAGTAATATGGGGCTTTGTTTCAAGGCCCTGTCTAGGAAAAATGGTAGGTTTTTTTCATTTGGTCAACAAAGCACTGAAACATGAAGCAGCACACATGCCAGCCAAAAATACTGAGCAATACATCTTTAAATATGGCTGGATGTATAAAGAGATGTTCATTACAGTCAGTTCCAAAAGGAAACAGTCTGCCTATATGGATTGTGAACAGGCTCCAGAACTGAAACTTGTGGAACACCTTTTAAAAATGTTTCAGTTTGTACATCAGCAACAGAATAACATCATGTGCATTGTGCATTAATAAGTTCACAGTACAAGAGTCAATAAGCGAACTTGGCTTGCCTATGTGCAGCAAAAACCTATAATAGAAGAACTTATACACCTCAAGAATACCTCTCAGAGGGTTAGTTATAACATTAAAACCCCTCCTTGTATCTTCACTCATTGTCCATTTTACACTTACACCATATAGAAGCACTTTGTAGTTCTACAACTACAGACTCTAGATCATCTGCTTTTCTGTATACCTTGTTACTCTCTTCTTTAGCGTTCAGGGCCTTCACAGGACCATTACAGAGCAGATATTATTTGGGTGGTCACTGCAGTGACATTGACATGGTGGTGGTGGATTAGTGTGTGTTGTGCTGGTATAAATGGATTAGACACAGCAGTAAAAAGTATACAGAGAAATCTTCCATCATACTTTGAATGACCTTTTCTTAAACTTGTTGGCACTGAGGCTCATGAGGCTAATGCATGCATTACGTATATGAAAAAAAAACAGATGTATGTAAAAAGTTGACAAACTATAGTCCATTTCAGACAGAATTCTTTCTGATTTTGTTTCTTATTTTGTATATGGTATTATTTTGTATGATATAGCCTCATATTCTACTATATTCTACTGTAACATACAAAAGAATAAAGTGAAGATTAGTAAACTTGAATATGAAAGTATCTTCATTTGAGTCTTGATCCAGAGGTTACAGCTGTGATTACTTATGGTTACCAGTACTGCTTATCAAATGAAAAGATCTTGAATAGCCATATACATCAAAATTTTAAGACCCAACTTTGATGTACATAGAATAAAAAGTCAATTCTGCATTTTATGATTGACAATAAAGCTTGAAGGTGAAGGTTGTATTGCATCACATTAACATGCACGCTGATGTAATGTTTGTCTTTGTAAGACTCTAACATGATGCCTTAGAGACCATTTATCAAGTCTCACTTTTAATGATGGAGCACCTCTCTCAGGTATCAGACTAATCAAAGGTGTAAAAGACTACAACTTATTATTTCACACCTTCATCTAATTCTGTCCATCTGAAACCACAGCCTCATTTGATTGGTCACAATATTGCATCAGCTTGTTTACCTGGCACTTCACTAATGATTAATAATACAACACATTATGTCATGCGACAGGGGAGCAACCTGAAACAAACAGTTTAGCCAAAATTTTTCTTTATTTCTCAGATTAAGAAGACAACACAGTTGAAGGCCTACAGTATACTTGATCTTGAAATGAGTCTCTTCTAACACTGTAAATCAAGCATATTGTGATGCTAACTGCTGGGGTAGAAGCTTCAATTACTTGTTACCTAAGTGAGCTTCAAAGTTACAGTATTAAAAAAAAGAAGCCAAAAGTGTATTGGTTTTTTTGACAACCACCATTTTAAATTGCATCCAGGTCTGATAGAATATGTGTCCTGCTAAGGCAATAAACATTTAGAGTACCACTTTACATTAAGACTACACTTAAAAGAAGTATTATATTAATAGGAGTATATATCACATTAATAATGATTGTTAGATGTTTGTTTTATTTAAGTAGCTGCCATTTATACACTCACACTCAACTATTCAAAACCCTGCATAAGGGTGGTCTTATTATAAATTGGTACCAAGTTTGCATATATTGATAAACTTGTATGTAACAGTGTACAGGCACATTTTTAATTGTGTATTTTATGTAAACACAAGAACTGGTCTCAATGAGCAATGTGTTTGCCTGTATCTAGATGTGAAGTGATGCTCTTTCTCATCCTGCACCACCAGAGGGCGACAAAGTTTTCAGCTAGCTCCATTTATCATCACAAAAGTTCAACACTTTCAGACACAGAAGGAGCAGAACATGCCATGATGCAGAACAAGCATGACAATGCAAGAAATACATCATACCCTTTTCTCACTGTGCCCTTTTTGACATGTACCAACAACAGAGCTCTATCTTTAATCTGATTACAGTTCCTTTACACATTCATTATAGCTGACCACCACAGAGCAGGTATTATTTGGTTGGTGGATCATTCTCAGCTCTGCAGTGACACTGGCATGGTGGTAGTGTGTTAGTGTGTGTTGTGTTGGTGCTGAGTGGATCAGACAGCAAGGCTGCAGGAATTTTTAAATACTGTGTCCACTCACTGTCCATTTTATTAGACACTCCTACCTTGTTGGTCCACCTTGTAGATGTAAAGTCAGAGATGATAGCTCATCTGTTGCTGCACAGTTCGTGTTAGTCGTCCTCTAGTCCTGGACACACTGTGTTTGCTTTTGGAAATGTTTATGGGGCATAGTGATATCCCAAATAGCTGTGTTACAAGGCCCTGTCTAGGAAAACTGTTAGGTTTCCTAATTTTGTCAGCAGAGCACTGAAACATGAAGCAGCACACATGCCAGTCAAAGATACTGAGCAACAAATCTTTATATATGGCTGGATGCTTTTTTTAACATTCCCATTCAAATTACATGTTTTGCGGATAAAAAACAGTGCATTTTTAACATTAACTTGTCTGGTAAGGCCTTTTTTCTCAATTGATTTAAAATCAAACTTAAACATGCATTTATCTGCAATGTGTTTTGCCTTATCTATGCTCAGTCATCTTCAGAGGTTTATGTTTTGCAAGAATCCTCCCAAAAAGTAACAGAATATAAGACAAAACATGAGTGCAGATTGAGAAGTCCAAAGGTTTGCATTATAACCAGCCATGATAGATGTACTTTTGGCTGTAAGAAACAACATAGATTTTAGTATGTTTGATATTATGGATTTTTTTTGTTCATCTGTTTCTCTGTATATCTTGTTACTCTGTTCTTTAGTGGTCAGGGCCTTCACAGGACCATTACAGAGCAGATATTATTTGGGTGGTTGATCGTTCTCAGCACTGCAGTGACACTGACATGGTGGTGGTGGATTAGTGTGTGTTGTGCTGGTATGAATGGATCAGACACAGCAGTAAAAAGTATACAGAGAACTCTTCTATCATACTTTGAATGACATTTTCTTAAACTTGTGATGTTGGCTTTGAGGCTCATGAGGCTGATGCATGCATTACGTATATAAAAAAATAATAGATGTACGTAAAATGTTGCCAAACTATAATTTATTTCAGACAATATTCTTTCTGATTTTGTTCCTTATGTTGTATATGGTATTATTTTGTATGATATAGCCTCATATTCCACTATATTCTACTATAACCTTCAACTTGAATATGAAAGTATCTTCATTTGGGTCCTGATCCAGAGGTTACAGCTGTGATTGCCTAGGGTTACCAGTGCTGCTCATGAAATGAAAAGATCTTGAATAGCCATATATATATATATATCAATATTTTAAGACCCAATTCTGGTGTACAGAGATAGAAGAAGTCAATTTAACAATTTACGATTGACAATAAAGGTTGAAGGTGAAGTTTGTATTGCATCACATTAACATGCACGCTGATGTAATGTTTGTCTTTGTAAGACTCTAACATGATGCCTTAGAGACCATTTATCAAGTCTCACTTTTAATGATAGAGCACCTCTCTCAGGTATCAGACTAATCAAAGGTGTAAAAGACAACAACTTATTATTTCACACCTTCATCTAATTCTGTCCATCTGAAACCACAGCCTCATTTGAGTGGGCACATTATTGCATCAGCTTGTTTGCCAGACACTTCACTAATGATTAATGATACAACATATTATGTCATTCGACAGGGGAGCAACCTGAAACAAACAGTTTAGCCAAACTTTTTTTATCATGTCTTAGATTTAGAATACAATACAGTTCAAGGCCTACAGTAGACCTAATCTCTAAATGAGTCTCTTCTAACACTGTAAATCAGTCCTATATTCAAATGTACTATATTTTAGTCAAGAAAAGTTTGCCTTTTTAGTTTAGCTCTGGAGCTATAAGGCCAATGTAGGTATGAAATATAGGAGGATCATGTCCCATCAATGGACCTTTCAAATTACAGATCTACGTTGTGTACTGGTTCACTGGTGAAAAATGATACAGCTTTAAACCTAAAACAGTTAATAAACTAGTTACCTTGAAATGTTGAGTTCATTGGACTTACATGAATAGATATCATATTAATACCTATATAATATTAGCTTAAAAGCAGCATTATGTTTTACAGTGTTGCATTCAAAGCATTGTAAATCACAATTATTTTAGCTATTAAGGAATTATTGCTAATAGATTGCAATTTTAGAACAGCTCGGTAGCTATCATAAAAGCATAGAAGCCATGCAATACAATATAACATCCGAATATATTGTTCATGTCTCTGTGAGGATAAAGTTCAGTGCTTGCGTTGCTTGGTGGATTGTCAAGATGTTAGATTGCTTGGTGGACTTTGAGATGATGTTCACAAACACAGTATTTCATTCTCTTACTGCCGGCTGATCGTCTGTAACATGGCAATGCTTGTCTTAAACATTACAGAATCACCTTCAAACATGTGGAGTAGTGAAATAATCTTAAATAGACTTGCTTACACTCTTATCTATATAGAAATGAACAAAAGAGAATTGCATAGCTGAAAACAGTAAAAGCAGTAAAAGCCCCCACAACACGGTCTCAGAAATACTAACTTTATAAAAAAAAGATGTTCCTAACTTTTGAACCAGTTCTACTGACCCGTTCATCATGAAATGTTGACTCAGTGTAAAGAATTGCTGGAATTTTTAAATGTGTAAGTCGCATGCAATTAACACAATGCTAATTGGTAAGGTATAAGCTTCCATTGCTTGTTGGCTACATTTGGCATCAAGTTCCAGTATAAAAATCTAAAAGCCAAAACCTGTATTGGAGGATCAGCTACATCTGAGCTGAGGGAGACTACTGGGTACATTTTTTTCACAAACCATCATTTTAAATGACATTTAACCCTGACAACACTTTTGTCCTATTAAAGCAATAAACTTTTCTTGCAGTTTTCTTTACAATCAGATTGCACTTTGTAAAGAAAAAAAAGTATATTAATGGTTTGATATTAGTTCATAAACAGTTACTAAGAAACACCTTAATGTTTTAATGGTTTATATGTAAAAATAATATGTTAAATCCAGTGAATAAACAGCAATTCTGTATGTTGGCCCTGAGGCTCATGAGGCAGATGCATGTGTATAAAAATGGTTAGATGTGGATCTCTTGTCAGATTTAAGAAGGGATTTAAAAACTATAATCACTTTTAGACAGAATCTTTCCAATAAATGTCTTATCTTATACTTATTCTGTCTTTGCATGTAAGATTTTTCAGTCAAGCATCTCATGTTGTTTCTAAATAAGTTAAGGCTTCACTTTGTATGAAAAGGTGTCATATTATGCTGTAATCAGTAAAAGCAGCACTTTCCTTGCCTGTTTAAACCTAAAGTGATTTGAATATCCTACAACAGTATTAAACGTTGCAATTATTGAACTTTATTGTAACATACAAAAGAATAAAGTGAAGATTAGTAAACATGAAAGTATCTGTTACAGAGGTTACATCTGTGATTATCTAGAGTTACCAGTACTGTTTATGAAATAAAAAGAACTTGAATAGTCAAATATATTAAAATTATACCAAATTTTGATGCACATAGAATATAAAGTCAATTCTGCATTTTATGATTGACAATAAAGGTTGAAGGTGAAGGTTGTATTGCATCACACTAACATGCAGGCTGATGTAATGTTTGTCTTTGTAAGACTCTAACATGATGCCTTAGAGACCATTTATCAAGTCTCACTTTTAATGATGGAGCACCTCTCTCAGGTATCAGACTAATCAAAGGTGTAAAAGACAACAACTTATTATTTCACACCTTCATCGAATTCTGTCTATCTGAAACCACAGCCTCATTTTATGGGACACAATATTGCATCAGCCTGTTTACCAGACACATCACTAATGATTAAAGATACAACACATTATGTCATGCGACAGGGGAGCAAGCTAAAACAAACAGTTTAGCCAAACTTTTTATAATAATTTCTCTAATCTTAACCCTAAATTAAGAAAATAATATAGTAGAGAAGGCCTACAGTAGACATGATCATAAATTGAGGGCCTACTAATACTTCCAGCAACCCCCCCCACCCACCCCACCCCCCCGCACCCTCTTATTATTCAAATGTACTAGACCATTCAAGCTAAGCCTTTTTTTGCTTGAGCTGGAGCTAAAAGGCCTATGTAGCTAAAAAGTAGGGACAGATCTTATGCCATCAATGGGGAAGGAAGGTATAGGCCTATAACATCTGCTGGTCATGTTCATACATATACACTATATTGCAGAAATTATATATTGCTAAACTCACCCATCCAAATCACTGAATTCAAATATTCCTATCACTTCCATTGCCACAGGTGTATAAAACCGAGCACCTAGGCATGCAGACTGCTTCTACAAACATTTGTGAAAGAATGGGTCACAGGATCTGAATTCCAGCTTGATACTGTGATAGGATGCAAGTTGTAAAATTTCCCTACAAAATATACCACAGTCAACAGTCGGTGGTATTATAACAAAGTGAAAGTGATTGGGAATGACAGCAACTCAGTTAGGATAGCTTTCTGCAAAGTCAGGTCTTCAGATTGGCTCAAGAATAGTGCAGAGACAGCTTCATGAAATGGGTTTGTATGGCTGATCAGCTCCATCCAAGCCTTACATTACCAAGCACAATGCAAAGTGTCGGATGCAGGATAATTCTGTACTACAATACAGTTCTAAAAATCAACTCATTTGTTGGTTGCTCAGTCTATGCATTGACCTGTGGATGATATATGCAGTAAAACTGATTTTTGCATTTAATTGCCCACAAAACATCTTTTGAAACATGAGATGTAAACTTGGGAAGATTCAGATTTGGATTCTTCAGAATGGGTGCAGAAACAAAGCATTTTTAAAAGGCTCAAATGCAGTAGTTGCATTCCACTTTAAACTCTTACTTTTATTCCATAACAAGGAAGTGAGGGTTTAGCCATTGTACAAAATCCCCTAATATGCACTATCATTAGTAGAAATTGGCAAAGCTTATACACCTTGGCAGCTGTTTTACTGTATAGGGTCTGGGCTATTGTATAACAGCACTTACCTTGTTTTCATCCATGCACAATCCCTTCATACATTCATCTACCATTAATTTTACTGATGTTATATTGACTTCTGTGTTAAATGCCATACCTGTCAATTTCATTAGATATTCATATTTGCCCATCACCCCTTTTATTTTTGTATCATAACTGCTTAATAATAAGGTATTTCATTTGATTAATAAGCATTAATACACCCTTTTGCACCATTGCAATCCCTATATAAGGCTTCTTCTATTGTACAGTTTATAAACATTGATAAACCTGTATGTTACAAAGCACAGGCACATCTTTTATTGTCTATTTTATGGAAACATAAGAACTGGCCTCAATGACCACACATACATATGCCTGTATCTGAATATGAAGTTATACTCCTTCTTGTCTTATACCACCAGAGGGTGACAAATCTTCTCAGCTGGGTCCATTTACCTTCACTAAAGGTCAACACTTTTACACACAGTACAGAAGGAAAGTGTGAGAGTCACCAACATGTACCACCAACACAGCTCTGTGTTAAACATAGTTACAATTCATTAATCTTACAGCAACATGCTTATTATCCCTGACTTACTGTTTCTCACGACCCACCAACACGGAGGAGGAGAAATTAATTCCTGGACAAATTGTGTCTGCTTGTGAAAACATCCATGGAAAATATTAATAACACAAAACTGGTGATTTTTCTAATGGTGTCAGCAGAACACTGAAGCAGCTCATGTGCCAGCTAAAAATACTGACTGATAAATCTTTGCATGTGCTTGAAAGCAAAGGAAATACGAAAACAGAAAAAACTAAATGTTCAGTCATGTTTGCACTTTAGGCAACATTTCATGTGTTTTCATTTTAGCAAATAAATAGTAACTAAATATGTTCACTGTAGATATTGTGTTCATTTATTTTACTTAGAATATCAACAATCCAGAGGTTTGCATGCAGCTGTAGCTGTATTAAGTTACCTTTATCCGTACTTGTAGCAGATCAAATGCTGGCTGAATGTCTAGTAAGGCCTTAATGTTACTAAATGGTGTGAAATAAAACTCAAGCCTATATTAGTACTAAAACATATTATCAGCAGTAGATCAGTAATCAGTTTTTCTAGCACTTGCATGTTGTTTTCAAGAATTGTCCTAAACACTAGTAAACACAAGACAGAACATGAGGCAGGAAATTGGATTTGAAGGTTTACCTACCCTCTTTTGTGAGTCAATACCGAATGTATTTGCTTAAATGCACTATACACTAATAAAACCACTGCTTTATACTGCTACTTCATTTATTTGCTCTTTAGAGACTGGAACACTGAGTTCCATGCAAAGAAAATGGCCTTGCAGTGCCAGCAAGCATTGCTGTTGCTGTAATTAAATGCTATTCTATGCTAAACATCTTCTGATAATGATAGAGGCTGCAGACACAGTCATTAGTGGTTGGATTTGCAAGTGTCCTTATACCATTATATAGTCCCAGTACAAATTGGTATGCTGAATTGATTTATCATCAATGTTTAAAGAAATAACATTAGTATTAGTAGTATGTGTATTACCATGCATTTTGAAGAATAACATGATGTATATTACATCATCGGAGTAGAATCTTTAGGCCTTTGTGTACAAAGACTATGTACAAGTCTAATGGACCTTTACAGCACAAAGCTTTAGTGTCTAATAAATTGTAATTGACGTAATACAATTAAGCATAACACAGTTCTGTGAAAAAACTATGCTACTGATTGAAGCCCACAGAGAGGCTGCACACTCAGGTAACCTACAGACAGCATATATTTTATCTTTTCAAACTTGATATTTTATTTGTTTTGAAACTGGGGATATATTCATTTCAAAATCAGATCAAATAAACTTTATTGTCACATCACATTCACACAGGTGTGAAACTGATGAAAAATCTTGGGTTGTATAATCCTTTGCAGTACTTAAATACAAAGAAAAATCAAAACACAAATTAACACAAAATATAAATTGATAAAGTATAAAATGATCAGATGTTTACACTAATTATAGACATATTGTATTATTTTAACTTGCATTATGCATTTCCTTAAATATATTGCATTTAATATATTTATATATTTACATCTATAATAAATGTAATAATGATAATAGCAAAAACTTCAACAGCGTTTATATGACAGAATGTATAAGTAATGAAAACAACAGCTGGCAAAAAAACGATGAATTAGGCTTCTCATAACCATACTTAACTGGAACTTAAACACTGTCACAAATGCTAACAGAACTGAAATTCTGTAGTGACACAAGCAGTCCCAAAGTTTTCATCTATTCTCACTCTCTAACTTGTTTTTCTTATTTTTGACCACTAGGTGGCACTGTTGACTAACAAAAGGCCTCAGATTTCTTTCTTTTAGTCACCCCAAAACTGAACAAGGGTTGTGTCTCTACTATGTAAACTTAATGTATTTAAGCAAATACATAATGCAAGTTGAAATTATACAGCATTGCTATTATTAATGTTAACTATTCATAATAAAGGGCGCTATTCATAATAAAGTTAATTAGTTGAGGTTTTTGTACAAAAAGTCCATGCCAGGTTGGGTGCATTCTATCCTTAAAGCAAAAGAAAAACACATCACCAAAATCTAAGAAATTCTGAAATTCATGCTAAAATTAAGCAGTCACTAAATGTAACTAAGGTAAAATCAATGTATTTTACTATAATGGCCTGGAAACTTGCTGGGCATTTTGAGCATATTTTATTTTTCATTTTTTGACAGAATTCTTGACAGTGTGAGGCCCAGATGACTATTCATGGATCCCACAGGAAGAAAATATTCTAAATGAGATCTCTTAATCTTATGTACTAAACCCACACATTTAAAATTAGGCTTAAGTCATTTTCTCTTATTTCTGAAATTTGGGTTTTATGAAATATCACTCAGGTTTACTCACTTTGATCAAATAAATTAACTCTTTTGTGTGTGACTCATCTCACCTCCCAAGTCTTAGCTAAATTATATATCCTGAATGATAAGTCTTCTTTGTATTTTATAGCACAGAACTCTTTCAGGGTAGAAGAAGAACTCATGTATTGTTTTCTGATTCATCACTAGAACAATGAAATGCTGATGTTTCCTCGTCTCCTTAATTGAGAATTCCTCTGGAATTGACTGGTTTAGAAATACATGGTATAGACAGACATAACAGCTGCCTGTATCTGTGCTATAAGACTGTATGCCTTGTTTTGAGCACAAGTAGGCCTTTACATATGCACGCACTGGCCTCTTAATTAGGTATACCTACTTGTATCTGCACTCCTTTTATCTGCTCTACTTACCATATAGGAGCACTTTGTAGTTCTATTAAATTACAGTCTGTAGTCCATCTGATTCGCTGCATATTGATCCATTTACTCACACATTACCACCAAGTTGATGTCACTGCAATGCTGAGAATGATCCCTCACCCAAATAATACCTGCTCTGTGGTGGTCATGTAGGGGTCCTGAACACTGCAGCACAGGGTAACAAAGTATACAGAGAAACAGATGGATTACAGTCTGTAATTGTAGACCTCTAAGGTGCTCTTATAGTGTCAGAGAATCTTTCTTGTTGTTGCTGCTGAATTTTATAATCTGTATGTAATGCACTTTGAGCTGCTACTAAAAAAATCCTCTATAAATGTTAATATTATTTTATCCATATATTAATACCAGTGCAATACATTGTATATATGTTTTCCAACACAAATCTAATAATCAATAATAATAATGTAATAATAAGTCCACCTGTGTTAGTATTAATGGCTGCATTCAGAAAACAATATGTATATGCTACAATACCTATTACACCAGAATTTCACGCTATATATATGGAAACAGCCTTGCAGGTCTCCAACCTAAAGCAGTGTACTATTTTCATAGCTTCTGTTAATGATAATAAAGCATATTCAGCCGTATAACTAAGAGTTTATATTGATTCTCTTTCCTTTTTGACCAAAGAACAGTCTTCCATTACAAGCAGTAGGACAAAATGACACAACTTCTTCCCGTACGCTCTTATTGTTCATTCCAGTTGAGCCAAGGGTTTACATGTGCCTGGAAAACGACACACGAACTGCAGGCTATTTTGCAGCTCTCTGCTGTTCATGAGTACAGCTGTATTCTACAACTATTTGTGTTAAAAACCTCCCCACTTACGATGATCTGCAAAGCTTTTCTGAACCAAGGGTACAGAAATGCGTAAATAAATGGATTCAGAGTGGAGTTCAAATATCCAAACCAAACTAAAGCATCAATTAACGCTGGAGGAATACTGAAGTCAATGAAAGGGTCTAGGATATTGCAGAGGAAAAAAGGTGTCCAGCAGATCAGGAAAACTCCAACCACCACGGCGAGAGTCATTGTACCCTTCCGCGTTCGATACCTGAAATCCCCCGGCCTGTCACTGACCATCCTCAGCTGGTTGGTCAAGAAGTCAATGGACCTCGCTTGCCCTCTAGCGACAACATAGATTCTGGAATAGATGCCGAACATGATCAAGCCGGGAATGAAGAAGGAGACCATTGAGGTGGCCACGGCCGAACCACGGCTAAAGAACACATGACAGCCGCCCACGCAGCGTATGTGTGAGTTGTAGAAGTCCTCTGCACCTTTGAGGTTGAGCTCGCTGAAGACCATGGCGTAGGCGAACACTGCAGAGATGAACCAGCTGGCGGTGACCATGCACAAGATGGTGGCAGAGCGAACGCGTGAGCGGTACGTCAGGGGGCTGCACACGGCACAAAAACGCTCGGCTGACACACACATGAGGTGAAAGATGGAGGCCGTGCTCAGCATTATGTCCATACCTGTGTGCAGCTTGCACATGATGTCCGCAAGATACCAGCATCCATACACGGAACGCACAGCGCTCAAAGGCATGACGAAAAGGCCCAGCAGGAAGTCACACAGGGCCAAAGACAGGATGAGCTGGTTGGTTGGTGTGTGGAGTTGCTTGAAATGTGCTATGGAAAGTATAACAAGAAGATTACCTGTCACCGTCACCAAGATAGTAATTGCCATGGTGATGAACATGAAAACCTGGACGTCAAGAGTTCTCAGAATTCTCCGACAGGATCCGTTGATGGAGTGGTAACAGAAGGGTGTGTCTGAGGGATCAGACACGTTGAGGTACGAGAGGTTTAGGTAGTCCATTATGATCTGGCATGACAAAACAGAAAACAACGGATCATACACAAAACCAAGTTAACTACACAAACATTTAAAGCTATTATACAAAGTAAGAAGGACTTACGTTTATACACCAGATTCTAGCTTGCTAGATCCCATGAACTGAAACTAGTTTGTCTGAACAACATCCTGTTTTCAGCTGGATTTCTTCTGGTAAGGCATAAATATTGCTCTTCTTGAGAGGTATTCCATAAATGGGTTATGTCCAAAAATTCCTTTTCCCCAAGAGGACAAAACTGTTGACTAGGGTTCAAGAGGCACTTCAGAGGAATTGTTTAAAAATTGTTTAAAAAAGTTTAAAAATAAACAACTGCACAGTCCCCTCTTATGTTCTTCTCTCTTCCCGATCTAAAACTGCAGCATCAGTCAAGCATATCATATCAAAAAGTCCCTGGATTATTTGCCTCATCATTTTCCCCTATCACAGTTGTGTACGTGCAGGTCATCATGCGTCAGACAGGAAAATCCGGGGTGCCTTGTTCCTTATAACACGCAGCTTGTGTACAGTTTGTTCGAGTGGATCTGAGTCTTCCAAACAGTGCAAACATCTCTGCTAAACCCAGCAATCATCTGTGCGGGCCACTGCCCTGGGAACACAGCCAGGACGGAATCACAAGCTACGCAAACATACGTGTACAATGAGGCACAGATGTTTAATGTTGACACTCAAATGGCCAGATACTGATACAAAGGCCCAGTTTCATCAGGTTACATTTTACACTGCATGACCAAACGCAATAACTCAATTATTTCAGAGTATATTACATGCTGACGATTACTTATGGCGTCATGTTTCTTTTAATCTGCTGTGTGAATCAGTACTTTAAAACAAATCTGGGGAAAAAGGTAAACAGACTGATGGAAAAACTACACTCTTATCTTTATTTTTGCCATCCATTTCTAAACCATATTATTTAAACACACTGTTGCTGCCTGCCTGTATTTGATTATTCTGGATTTGTTCACATGACCACCATCCAATATTTGCATGCACCTCAGGTTGAACATAAAATATAAGGTATATAACACATACAGACCTTTATGTCCTACAGAAGGTTATTGTATTAAAGGTCCTTTTCCAGACTAAAATAAAAAAGGCTGTTTTGATGCACTATAAAGGAAGCTTGACCAGTGGCCTAAAATAGGTTAAAGCATGACAACTTTCCTAGTAAGCAAGATGTATAGCCATTATAATGAGCATGTGTTAATTTCCATAACTGTTTGTAATGTTTTCCTGAGGGTATGCAAAAGAGCTGCAAACCAATCAAATGCCTTTCTAGCCACATGACAGAAAATATTTTAGTTTGATTGGTTTAAAGTCCCTACGGTCTGCACAGCATTTATCTCTCTTTTCTATATCTATATGTTTTAGGACAGTGTTCGGTCAGAATGCAACAAGTTGTTCTGAGGTAAGGTAACGCATAAAGCTGTAAATTGAATATACAATTTTTGTGATTAATTAATGAATACATTTATTGTCTTTACTGTATTGTAGTTTGTTGACCTTTAAGCATTTTCCATTACATCTTATGTAATTCAAGTGATGAATGTATGTTTTAATTTCTGTCTTGACTGTAACTACAAATACATCAAAACAATATGAAACTGTCCATGTTTAAAACCTTGTAGTCATTTTTTTCAGGTCAGATGATCTATCTACAATGTACAAGTAATGTCTTTACAGTATATGCTACAGAAATGATCAAAATATAACCTTCGTTATTCTTTGTTCCAACCAGTCCTTTATATTTTAAAACAAAAACCATCATAATCTGTGTTTTGTTTGTTGTGAACATTCGGTGCTCTTAAACTTGTAAGTCACCCACTCTTTTAATTTGCACTGTGTAATTATAATGTGTAATGTATATCCGACTTCCATAATGTTGCATGTGCATCTGAACCAATTCAACTTGAGCCATTTACTGTAGAAATCAACATGGTGCTGTTTTCTTTACATTTTAGGTTTTTGATTGTCAAAATGAACTCGAGCCTTCCAGGACTGGTTGAGGCTGTGACCCTATGCTTCGAGTCTCTGAATGGATCATGTCCGCGGGTGGTCTACTCCTCCACCTTGCGTGTTCCCCTGTACCTCCTATTTGCTGTAATGGTTTTTGTGACAGTGAGTGGAAACCTGTTGGTTATCTGCATCATAGTGTTCTCCCAGCACCTGCATACTGCCACAAACTACCTCATCCTCTCCCTTTCTGTGGCTGGGCTCTTTCTGGGAGGACTTGTGATGCCTCCCAGCATGGTGCGTTCTCTAGAGACCTGCTGGTACTTTGGCGAAGTCTTCTGTTACTTTCACTCCACCGCTGACATTATCCTGTGCAATACCACAGTGTGGCATCTTACATTTATCTCCATCGACCGCTACCTGGCCGTGTGCCATCCAATGCAGTACCAGAACCGACTGTCAAACAGACTCTGCATTGCCATGATTGTGTCCAGTTGGTTTTTCTCCTTTATTTTTGGCTTTGCCATTACATTTTTAGATCCACAAGTTAAAAGCAAAGACAGTTCGCACAAGCCATGTGTTGGGGGATGTTTTGCTCTGCATGCCAAAGAAATTGGGGTAGAATATTCAGTCGTTTTCTACTTCATACCTGTGTCTATAATAGTAAGTGTTTACAGTAGGATTTTTTTTGTGGCACGAAGACATGTAAAGGTCATTCACAGTTACAAACATAAGCCCACTGCCTGTGCACCATCAACTGCTAAAGACCTCAAAGCCACTAAGACACTTCTTCTAGTCATCGGAAATTTCATTATCTGCTGGACCCCATTTTTCATGTGCAATATTATAGATCCTTTAGTGAATCATTCAATACCTGCGCTTTTGTATGAGGTGCTAATGTGGCTTGCTTACATAAACTCAACGTTTAATCCTTTAATTTATGCCTTTTTTTACAAATGGTTTAGAGAAACCACTAAAGTTTTGGTGAAAAATCTATTCAAGCACTTATAGTTCCAATGTAATGTGGATTCTGTGTCAGTCATATGCTTGCACTTCTGTTTTAATAATTGCTTATGCTTGTATATATTTGTACTAAAGCACTATGTGTTCCTCACATAACATGTGACTGCAGGCCAATTTAATGTCTTTCACTTAGCTTGTCTTCTTTAAATACTTAGTAGATTACCTTTGTTACAATTGTTTCAAAACAAATTAGACCCAGTCCACAAAGCATATAAACCTTTTTAGTTTTCTCTCACCTTGGTAATAACAAAGCAGGCCTCACCTGGGTAATTCTGTATATAAATATATGTTAACAATGTATTTGCAAACATTATACTGCATCTACTGCTAAATCATCACAAACTGTTTGGAGATTGGTAATAATACTAAGGTGGAAGAAGATACTTTAGAAAGCAGGCAGGCTTCTTTATTTATTTAAGCAGAGTGCTTTAATTGCCTCTCCCTATATGTGTAATTCTTCAGATTCAGGGACCCAATGTTCTTTAAATGCATTTTCTTAACTACATAACTATCTTTACAGCATACCTGTTTGATGTGTAGCAATCTGGATTTAAAGTATAACACAGTACTGACAGAGCACTGGTGAAAATAGGAGATGAATTCAAAATCATGAGTGACATGAATAAATCACTTCTATTAATTGTTTCAGACTCATGTGCAGCTTTTCAGATAGCCTTAGTTAACAGACTAAAATAGTTTAGTTCAACTTTCAATATCTGGGTTACTCTAAATCTGAATGAATCAATATTTTACATGTCCCACAAGTTTCAGTACTGGGTCCTCTGCTGTTTAGCCTATATATACTCCCGTTTGGTACCATATGGTAACATACACTACCACTCATACCCTGATAATACACAATTATATATCTTTATCCGCTGATAGCATCTGCCTATCAGTAAGTTAGACAAAGCAATTTGCAGTTTAACAAAGACAAGACTTATAGTGGGTGCAAAAGCAAACAGATGGAAAGTCCTATCACATTTAATATCACTACCTTTTGTGCACAGTGAGCAAGTGAAACACCTAGAAGGGTTTTCTTGGTGTTTATTGAAGTTTTACACTGAAACATGCAAGCAGAACTGTAAGCAGTGGTGAGGTTATTCTCAGCTCCTTTCTTCTCTAAAACTTATTAAGAATAACCATGATTCATCATCTAATGGAACATAATAATAACTTAATTATATTCATATTTATTATTTAATGAAAAAGTTATCATAATAAACCAAAAACATTCGGAACAAAAAAAATACGCAGTGAAGCCATCATTGAAAGATCAATTAGATCTTCAACAAATAATTTTTATTTAAACAAGAATTTCAGCTCTGTAGAAGTACACAGTGAAACAATTTACCATGGTGCAACACAAAAACAATAGAATATACAAAGTGCAGACAAAGTCCTTCAGTACTTCAGTTGTAATTACAAAATATAAATGCAAAAATGAGACACAGATCAGACCCAACAGTACACAGTATTGAGAATATGTTGTGCAAAGAATGCTGTTACATCCTATGACATATTAGCATATAAGCATATAGCCTACCATGTATGTATATATATGACCATAGCAGCCAGTAAATAGCAACCAGAACAACAGTACCAAAATACAATATTTGGTTGGTTTGGTTGGTCTTCTAGAAGCAGATGTTAATAAAGACATGTGCAAAAAAGTAAGATAAAGTAGTAACATATGAATTATCTTAGTGTGTCTCAGTGTGGCATGCAAGTATTATATTTAATCACAGAAGGAATTTGATGGCTTGTGGAAAGAAACTGTTGCATAGTCTTGCTGTGATGGCCCAAATCCTATGGTACCTCCTTCCAGATGGTAGAAAAGAGAACAGTGTGTGTGTGAGGAGTATGTAGGGCCATCTACAAATCTGGTGGCTTATCTGATGCTGCCTGTGTTGTAAATGTCCACGATGGGGACAATAGAGACCCTAATGGTCTTGGCCCATGTAACTTCTCCAACAGCTTGTCTTCAAGGTTTGTCTCTGGCTATTTTCTTATTGGTAGGAGATTTAAGGTGGTGGCAATAAGTCATGGTGGTTTTCATGTGAGACAATAAACTGGAAAAAGTGAGTTGTCAATTGGGTTGAGATGTGGTGGCTGCATAGGCCATACAATTTAACATAATTTTCATGCTCATCAAACTATTGTGAGACCTCTTATGCCCTGGGAATGGGGGAACTGACCACTCCAATCACAAATGTAATGCTTTATCCTAGAATAATGGTGATCATTCAGAATAACGTTGCAATAAAACTTCCTTTTTAAGAGACAAATGCCCCCTCACAGCATAACAGCATTAGCAAAAAAACCCACTATGGCTCAGGCATACAGGCTACTGTCACACAAGTGCATGAGTTGCCCAGGTTGACTCATCTGACCATATCACATTTTCTACGTTTCTGTAGACTAGAGCAGAGAGGATTATCACCACTGACCTCTTAGATGGTCTCCATTGACCTTGGTTAGATGGGGGGATTTTACATTGTGGCCTACTATAACATCCTTCTCTGTGCAGTTGTGGACGGACTGTTTCAGTTGGCACAGTCCAATCATGCCCTGCATTGACAGTCTCAGTCACCTATGAAACATCTGCTTCTGTTTTGCTCTACATACTGCCCTACTTTACAAGTACCACAATAATTGACTGTGAACGTTTTACCACAATCACAGTTCTCTGTAACTGAAACTCCTGCCCTCTAATGATGAACCCTCTTTCAGGGTCCCTTATGGCATTTCTTCTTGCCATTCTCAAAATCGAGGTCAGCCAGGTCTGCTCTGCACTTTATATATCTCACAAAGCATGGTAGGAGTTTAATGGATTATATTATATGGTATTTCCATCCATCACCATACTTCTCCAAACATTTATTGAGAATTAATCTCTAATTTGACACTATAAATTGTCTATATATTGTTAACTAAGTTATTAAATGTCAGTAAAGGTGTGTGTTTGGAACTTGGCGTCTCCAGAGACAAGACCTTTTGCTGTGTTCCATACGTATAGAGAGCATTCAGCATTGATTCAAATAGACACTCCTTTTATCCAGAGGGTTTTTATGATAGCAATCCAGGATGAGGTCCATTGTGCCACAGTACTTTATATGTTGTCACATCAAACTGTGTTTTTTCTAAAACAAAACAGTTGGTCTAGTTACAAAAGACGTATATTTTATACGATGGATCCTTTAGTTTTAATGCTCTACTTTTTCCAGAGGCCAATGTGCAGCTGTACTTCTATAAATGGGTAATTTTTTATAAAATTATTGGCACTCAGAATCACTCAAGAAGATCAGTACATATATATATACATAGTGATAAGACAGAATTAAGAAATACACATATATTCCAATACTGTGGAACAGTAACTAAATATTTAGAAACTGCATTTGATTTATTAATACAACAGTTAAAGCAAAGACAATGTACTTAAACACAGTATGTATCTAACAAATACAGATTTTGTGATGTATTCCTTAACATGATATTTGGGGGTAAAATTACATCAGGATTTGCTAAAATTTCAAGCACCTTAGTTTTAGAATATTCTAAATAACAACATGACAAATGTACATACTGGTTTCTTTCAGTGCAGTTACAGTGCATCAAGCAGCCTGTGGCTTTAAAATAGTTTGGTGTGTGATGAATTAGTCTGAAATATTCCACCAGAGAGAATGACTCTGAACGCATGTCTGAACCAGCTGTAGAAGAAGGCATATACGATAGGGTTGCACGTTGAATTAAAGTACCCAACCCAAAGGAACAGATCAAACAACATCGGTGGCACAGAGTATCCAGTAAAGGGGTCAATAGAGTTACAAAGGAAAAATGGAACCCAGAATGACAGAAAGACCCCCATGATAATAGCTAAAGTTTTTGTGGCCTTCCTCTCCGACTTACTTATGTTGGCTTTCTCCTCTGCTGACTTCATGTGAGCGTTAGTACTGTGGATTGCACGTGCCTGCCTTCGCGCTGTGTGCAGTATTTTCACATACACACTGAGTATAATTACAGCAGGGATGTAAAAGCAAAGCATTGAAAACACCACTCCACCCACTTTAGCCTGAAACACCATACAGGTACCCTCACAGGCAAAGTTTCTGAAGTAAAAATCTTCGTTGCCCATAATATTGAGCTCTAGAAATATCATTCCAAATCCCACTACAACAGAAAGACTCCAACAAAGAGCAATCATGAACAGAGTAGTATTAGGGGTCATTTTACTATGATACCGCAGGGGGTGACAAACAGCATAATATCGATCTAAAGAGATTATACACAGATTTAGAATGGATGCAGTGCACACTGTAACATCAAGGCTACTGTGTATTTTACAGAATATGGTCCCCAAATACCAGCAAGTCTCCACAGAGCGTATCATGCTAGGAGGCATCACCACCCCTCCTACAAGCAGGTCAGCTACAGCCAGAGAGAGAATGAGGTAGTTAGTCGGAGTGTGCAGCTGCTTAAAATGGGTGACAGTTATGATTACCAGGAGGTTTCCGAGCACTGTAAGGAAAGATGAGAGACTAAAGAGGATATAGAGCGAAACACGGACTTCCAAAGGGTAATTTGTCTTCAGACAAGAACCATTAAGAGAATCAAAACAAAGCGGAGGCTTCTCCAAGACTCCATTTTGGTTAATGTTGAAAAGGCTGTCCATCTATGACGTGCACACAATGTCGTCCTATTCTGAGACAAGTAAACGATAGTTAAATGGATACACTGTTGTCAAGTAGTTCATGTCAACACAGGGCACTAAATACATCACATTAATGCAATCTACACAGTAAACACTGTTGAATAGTCTGCATATATACCTGCTACTCACCTAGTTTCTAATTCTAAGTACCTAATTCTAAGTATTTCCTTTACAGTCAAATCAAATAATCCATCTACAAATGGCAAGTAGGTGTAACAGCTAAGCATCATACCTCTTCCTGTACTGTGTAGTTGAGCTGGGTTGGGGAGAACAATGGCCCAATTTATTGTCAAGCTTAGCCAATAGCAGCAGCCATAGCATTCAAGCGACTTAAACTCCCTGGTTACCTTCCCAGTGGGCAACAAATATTGTCTTTAAAAAAAGACACTTGAAGTCCTACATTTCTTGCCTTTTTCATCTTTTGTGAAACAGATGAAATTATGACTTCTACACTATAGAACATTATGTAGCTGTACACTTTTAAAATAAGTTTAATTGATATGGTAATATTAAGTAAACAGATGATAATTCTGTGTTTTACATCCTTTAATTTACTGTTCAGTCCAAGGGCGTAGGAGAGGGTTTGACATTGGGGTGGATACTTTTGCTAATACGAATCCCACCCTTTCCTTTATATATTACCTATACGATGATTCCACAGTAGGTAAGGTAGTAAATCACTGTATGTATAGTGACGTAGAACAACATCTGTGGAATAACAGTAAATTACAAATAAATAAACAAAATACAACATTATCTGTACTTCTGTTTATTATTAGATAAATCCAATTAAAGGTCAGTTTACAAACTAAACAAGATATTCCACATTACATGGTACTGCTGTTAGAAAACTTTTAAATTATACATGCAGTGTCTGGATTATACATTATTATAACCAAAAAAAAAGTATTTTCTTTGGTGGCCTGAGGCTGAAATGAAATGACAAAAAACTGTATGCTAAGGTTTCCTGACTAGACAAGACTAACATTAATGTTCGACAGTAAGGCTGTGTTCCAAACAGCACACTCTGGAACATCACTTACTGCACTACTGAAAGCACTTTTTTAACTATTGTGTTCTTTTATTTATTCATTAGTTTATTTATTTTATTTATTATATTTTATTTTTTACGTATTTAGTGTAACAGCAGTCTGCAGTTTGGGACCCAGATCACCTTACAACCAGGGGTGCGTTTCCCAAAAGCATAGTTGGAATGATGTAGATACGATGCAAGTGTTTCCCAAAATCATAGTTGGAACTATTGAGGTAACCACGTTGGTAACTTGCATAGTCCAAACCATTGTTAAGCAACACAGGTGTTTTCCAAAACCATAGTTCCACCGAATGTTTGCAAACGTTGTCGTTAAGCTATGTAGTTAGAACTACAGCCGTGGACCTGCGGTTAGAGGCTTAGTTTGTGCGTATTATGTCAACGATGACGGAGGACGCAGTGTAAAGAAGCGTGTCAGTAAGCTAAAAATGAACTTTATTCTTTTGCTACGAATATTTAGATGACAAACACTTTGAACGTGCAGTTCTTAATATATTCATGATTATATTTGTGTTCCTAAACATGCTGCATTCATCAAATAATATCATTATAACACACAGTGTGTAAGCTGTGTAACAGCTCGGGTTCTGGTGTGAGCACTGTTGTATCTCTCCTCTGCCTCTGTGTTGGGCTGCTGGAAAGGTGTAAGCAGGTAGGGGTGCAAAGGGTAGCCACTGTCTCCTAAAAGCCTGCAGCCCTTAAAACCACCACCTTCTGCCACCTGGCAGAGAACAGAGTTGACCCAGATGAAGGGGTCATGGGTGCTCCCTGGTTACTTTGCCACAATATCTGTGAATACACCATGAGAATCACAGACTACCTGGACATTCAGAACATGGTATTTTTATCAGCAGAGGTATATCCCCTTATTGTCGGATGGTCTTATAATTGGGTTCAGTTCAGCCTTAGTTGGCTCTGGCGATGCCCTTTGAAATCATCCTCTCATGAAGCTATACACACACACACACACACACACACACACACACACACACACACACACACAAACACACACACACACACACACACACACACACACACACACACACACATATATTTATTCCCTGTGGGGAAGGGGTGGATTGTACCCCCTGGGACTCTGTCCAACACCTAGGATGGCCACAACCCTCTCCTCTATAGGAGTAAGAGGTGTAAGATTGCAGGTCCTCTGTTGCTCCCTTTTTAGAGCTGCCTTCCTCTTTGTCACATTGGCTAGTCCCTACACTTCTCACATCCTCTGCAATTAGTTTCCATTCATGTCCTGCAGAATTGATTCTGTCCATGATTTCCTGCCATGTTTTTGTTTATTGTTAAATTGGTGATTTTCAGTTTTGCAAATATAATATACCAGTTGCCATCAGCCTCATTGATGAGGACTTCAAGTTCTCTCACTGAGAATTGTGGCCATTTTTACTTAGCACTATAGGACATCAGGCCATTAGCACAAAGTGTACAGCGTTAGGTGCAGGTGATTTCTTGCATATCTCCCAAATGCTGTACATCACTTATTACTGCAAGACCTGCCCAGATGTAAAAGACCAAGGACAAACTGGAAGTAGAGAACTCATGGCTGGCCATTTCAACTGATCCTGTATGTGTATCTGTGTTTATTTCCAGGCCTATGAAACGATGTTATCTTGTCAGTCTGTAAAAACATATATCAGAGGAGACTACGAGTAAATAATTACAGGACTTGAGTCAACGAGTCAATACTTAATCACTGAGAACATTTATTGTGACTGTGGGGAAAAAAAAATAAAGGAACATCAGTGACCAGGTTTTGAACTCAGATCTACGCATCGTGCTCACATGTTTATACCAGTACACTACTGAGGCACGAGTTTGAGTCTTTTGAATTCATCTTATTAATAACGATGTGGTTTATTCATTAATTTTTATTTGTTTTTTCTTCATTATTTTCCGCATGTGATATATTTTTCTGTGCCTATGAATGCATTGGACTTGCTAATAATTATTGTATTTTTTCTTCTAAAATAAATAATTATTATTTTATTCATTATATTGATTTATATTTTTATCATTATTATTGTCGTTTTTGGTGGTTAATTATGTGATTACAGTATGTTCAGATATGAGTAGCGTACATTCATTATGTGATTTCAATCAAAAACGTCATATTTTGGTATCATATTACAGGGTTTGTGAGTTTCCCGCTGTGAGAATCAGACCTAACACATCTGAAAACACTGTAGTTCAGACTACGGTGGTTATAAACTACATAGTTCGAACTACTGTGGTACGAACACAATACAACAGTTTTGGGAAACAGTCGCGCTTCAGATGTTAGTTAGTTTAACTATGCATCCTACCATGTTAGTTCAATGCTAACCTCACCCTGCACCCCAGAGCCAGTAGCTAACAACAAACACAGCGTGTGAATTGCGAATGCTGCCAAACACGCTTTTAAAATAAAAGTGATTTTAAACATTGGTTGGGACACCCAATGGTTCAGTCAATTAATAAAAACAATTATTATTTGTTCAGTCAACTCAACATTTCAAGTTAACCAATTTACTGACTTTTACTAAGTTTAAAAGCTGCATAATTTCTACAGGGTGCTTAATAATGTGTTAATGTCTTTTATTTACCCCTATTTGTCGCTGACAATGCAACAGTACAGACAGTACTACATTCTACAGTTTTATTTTTATTTTACTGATTTACTCACACCAGCTCAACACACACTAACACACCACCAACTGGGTCACCTCTGACTTTTGGTCCCGGCCGTGAACCCGGAAGGATCGGATGAGATCCGCGTAGATGACACGCGGGGATGCGGAGAGGGAGGAGATGTGGGGATACAGGACAGACACATGACCAAACTTGGCTAGAACGTGACTCAAACATTAGCACATGGTTAAGACAGAGGATGTAAACTATGACATAGACAGGAAAATAGGGAGGGTGTGACATACTGTAAGAGTACTGTATATCACATCATAACCCCAGATCCCTTGCCCATAGTACACCTAACTGTCAGGTTTTGACTTAATTGAAATCTGGGGTCTGTCCCCAGTCGTCTATTGCAATCTTGTTCCCTGGTTGTCCCTTGTGCCTTTATATGATACATTATATGATACAATAACTCATAAGTGGAAAGCAGCTTTAACCATGGAGGAGTAATTTATTTACTACAAAAGATGTTCAGCTTTTTTTTAGAGAAAGTTTGTAGAAATTACTTCTCTATTTTGTGGAAGTTATTTATTTATTTATTTATTTATACAGCATTAACAAATAAAAGCTCTAATGTAAATCCAAAACATTTAGCTTTTTATGGTGGGAAACAGGAGACAGCTACATTATTATCTCATCAGTCTGTCATGCACAGAAAAAAGATAAAGAGACAAGGAAAAGGAAAGTTTCACAGATGGACGATAACATAAATTTTAAATTTGTCATTTCTTTCAGAACCAGATCCATCCTCTATTAAGTTTGTAGATATGTAGGCCTCAGTTGGCTTAGGGACAGATTGGCAGAACTACTATAACTTCAGTATATAAGACGGTGCACAAATTCATCACTTCTGATTCTGGTTTTTATGTGCAAATGTCATGGATACATTGTAATTAATAATTAATCACATAGAGTATAAATGAGATGACACTTTTTTTCTCTCATTCACTATATATATATATATATATATATATATATATATATATATATATATATATATATATATATATATATATATATATATATATATATATGCAGTGTTGCACAAATATACAAATGAATTACATTAATTCACAGTGAATCGGTGTTCATAATTATACACTATTATACAGTATGTCTGCAGGTCTATGATGATGGAAATAGACAGTAGTAGCTTTTCATTTACCATTTTATGTACATTTTTAAGACAAAACCGTTTTGCTGAGCTAATAAAAATGTGCTGTCTGGAACAGCTTTTTAAATATAATGTCCTTTTTACAGTACTATACTAAAATTGCAACTTTATAGAAAGGGACAAAATATTCTTCATTTTTAAGTAAATTTAAGTATTTAAGTATTTAAGTAAATGGAACCAGAATATTTTAATATGTTATTTAGTCCATTCATCATGCTTTTTTTACACAATGTAAATGGAGTGGAAAAATAAAACCATCTCCATTATTAGAAACAATCGACTGTGAAGCAAGCTATTTTGAAGACAACTCCATTCTAGAGTTTTGCTTAAATATTCTACCAAACACAATCATTTTGAGGGCCTGCCTATACCAACGATAAAAGAATGCATACACAATAGGATTACATGCTGAATTGGCATAACCAACCCAGCTCAGCAGATCAAACAACTGAGTTGTACCGATATAACCAGACACAGGAATAATAATGCTGTAGAAGAAAATGGGGGCATAAAACAGCAAGAACACTCCCATAACTATGGCTAATGTTTTAGTGGCCTTTCTCTCAGACTTACTGATGCTTGCATTCTCTTTGCATGTTTTCCTTCTTTGTGCATTGTGGATTGAACGTGATTGTCTCTGTGCAATAAGATATATCTTCAGATATATGCAAAGCATGATAACAGCAGGTGTGTAAAAAAAGAGCAGTGAATTTGTAAGGCTCGCCACGGGTGCTAGCGATATCATGCAGAGTCCTTCGCAGGCTACTCTATCCTGATGAGACTTTTCTTCATTACTGAGAAGTGGAAACATCATCACCAGTGCTGGAGCAGCAGAGCAACTCCAGTAAACGACAATCATAACTAGAGTAACAACAGGGGTTATCTTACTGTGGTACAGGAGGGGCTGAGACACAGCATAATATCGATCAACAGAGATAAACACTATATTCAGAAGAGACACAGTGCACAGTGTAATGTCAAGGCTGCTGTGTATTTTACAGAATGTGGCCCCCAAATACCAGCAAGTCTCCACAGAGCGTATCATGCTAGGAGGCATCACGGTCCCTCCTACAAGCAGGTCAGCTACAGCCAGAGAGAGAGAGTGAGGTAGTTTGTCGGTGTGTGCAGCTGCCTGAAATAAGTTATAGCTATGATCACCAGCAGATTTCCAAACAATGTAAGAAGTACAATCACACCAATAACAACATATATAATAACTCTCACAGTCAGTGGATAGATGGTTTTTTGACAAGAGTGAGGATGATGTTCATAACAAAGAGAAATGTTTCCTCTGTTGCCATGTTCCTGCAGGTCCATCACTTAAGAGATAGAGACGTTGTTTGCTATTGCTACAGGAACATCAAGAAGAGGTATTATTATTTTATATACATGAAAGTCTCATCTAGAGCAAACATGCTTTTTAACATTTCCATACAAAAAAAAAAAAAAAAAGATACAAATAATCAGATAGGAATTGCAGAATCTGTAACATTTTGCAGTTGCACTTAAAAATGTATGTACATCCACATGAAAAATGTAAGAATTATTAGATCAGAAAGCACTTTCTTGCCCTGAGATAGATTAATAGAAGTAAACATGACATTTGATTGTTGCTAAAGTTTCAGGTACAACATTTCCACTCTGTCCTTACCTCTGCATGCAAGGGTCAAAAGACAGCACAGTATTGAACAGCTCTCTAGCTTTCTGCTACATCACTGCTCTGTATGGATCTCTAGAGTACAAACTAAATATAGCACTTTTTAACATGAATAATGTTAAAAAAGTTAATCTTGGACAAATTAGATAAAATTATGATGCATAAACAGGAAACATAAATAACTGTTGTTTTTTTGTTGTTAAATCAACTGCTTATTAAAAATTGAACATCATTAAGTTTGAAGTGCCATGTTGTCTTTATACATGGTTGCATGGAAATTTCTGCTGCAGATAAAAATATATTAAGAGTTAGATATGCTCAGAGTTTCACACATTGCATGACGGGGCTCTTCAGATGACCAGGCGTGCTGTGGTGGACTCCAGCACTGAGGTGTCTATTTCCTCTCACAGTGCACTGTAATTAAGTAATGTACATCTAAAGTCCCTAACCAGACAGGGGATGCCTAAAACGCATTGCTTTGTTTGATGTAAAGATTTAGTTGCAACTTTTGCAAAGAGCATTTCCAGAGACTGCTAGGTGGCTCTGCTCATGCTCACTCCAATCCCAATTTTCAAGTTGAGAAAATTACATGTGGGTTTGTAGTGTTTTGGCCTAGCTACTTTGAGCTTATATATTCTGCCACATCATTGCTTTCACCTTGCTGTGGGGTGGGAGTTTGTGCTTTTAGGGGAAAAGTTGTTGAGCTATTAGCCCCCAGGCAGTGCTTAATTTGTAAAACATCAGGTAATGGAACACTAAAGGTGGGGTGATCCAGCAAGTGGCAGTGATGGAAAAGGTCCTGGAATGCATAGGCACAACAGTGCTTCAAGTGTCCATCTAACACAGTAGCAATCTATGCAATAATATAATTCTAGCTTTAATGACTGCATTAATGAACTGCAACCATAAAATCTGAGATATGCCACTGGATGAATAGTTTTTGATGTGCTACAAAAAAAGAGGTGGTGGATCCACATAAATAAGTTCTGGAACGCGGGTGCCAGAAATATAAGAGGTGGCAGATCTTGTTCCAGCAAGATACAGCACAAGTTAAGCACTGCCCCCAGGCCTTTAAGGGAGGTAGCGCCCAGTCCACACACCTCTGATGTGCGTACCATTCTATATATATATATATATATATATATATATATATATATATACGTTATGCATTAATCTCATTCTTATACTGTATCTGCATAAAGCGTATTTATAATTATAAGTATGAAACCTGAATAAAACTGAATGTGAACAGGAATAATAAGTAGAACAAAACCCTAGAACTGTTACCAACTGTAGCTTATACAGCTTGTAAACCCAGTACAGTGGTTGGAAGAGGCTCTAGCTTCACTTAAACGAGGCCAAACAGGTGCTTTATTAGAAAATACAAATAAACTGGATTTTAGAATTCCTTAACTTAACTCGCAGTGACAAAATCTGATTTTATATTCACATTTATTTAATTATGATTATTACATGCGTGTAATGGCGGTAGCCAGGCATTTAGTTACTGAAATGAGTTAGCTAATGCTAGTGGGAGGATAATAGCACACAATAGCGGCAGAGAGACGTGCGGGAACGGGGCTGAGGTAATTAGTGCTAGCGGGAGGCTACTAGTACACAATAGCGCCGGCCACACGCGTAGTTAGCGGGCCACGGTAGCTAATGCTAGCGGGAGTATACAAAAGATAGCGACTGGTAGATGTGCAGTTACAGAGCCAAGGTAGCTAGTGCTAGAGCGGTAAATAGTACACAATAGCGTCAGCTAGACGCGTGGTTAGCGGGTCGCAGTAGTTAATGCTAGCCGACGCAGAACGTCTGCCAAAGCACCCGGCCATAGCGGCTCATATTACACACAATTCAACCTTTAATAGTACACACACACACTCATCAACCCTCATTATAGTGCTTTGTGAACAGTTATCCTTGCACATTTTCACATATTTCCCCACCTGGATAACAGGATACAGAAGACACCTTGACACAGTGTGTTCAGTTTGAGCTCTCAGATTCATCTGAGAACAAACTCTTGTTGTCCACCTAAGCCACAGTCTAGCGCCCACCCCCTGGCACAGCTCCCTCTACAGGACTGGAGGCATCACATTACAGCACACTAACCCATAAAAAAAAAATACAAACATTAATTACAACAGAGCTGTATTCTGCCAGCTAAATTTAAAGTCTTTGACAAAATGACTGTGGAGTAAGGGAAATCGGTTGGTCCCATGAGCAGCACAAAGCCCTCTAGTGGAGAGGAAGGAAAATAATCTGTCAAAGAAACATTATGTTCTGTAAAGACACACCTAAAATGGGTAAAAACAAAATGTGTATATAAAATATATGTAAAATAAATAATTGATTTAATGTGACCACACTTTAAGGGTGTCACATATGTCTTTTTCTACATGTCCAAGACTAAAAGCAAATCTTGAATTTGATACTTAGTGTTATTTTTAACTACAAAAGCTGTGCAAAAATGTCAAATAGAACGCCCAACAGTACTTCACTGTCCCTCATGAAGTGATTACAGATAAATAGACCATATACATGGTTCATGGTGCTGTGACAATATACTTTGGTTTAGATTAAGTTTGCTGTGTTGTTTTTTCTCAGCTGAACACATCTTAGCTGTCTGATTTTAACCATCATGTCATCTTCCATGAGGCTGCCAGTAATATTTTTGGCTCTGATGACCCTAATGAAAGTACAAGATTGCTAATGTTGAAAAAGTTTATTTACTTTCTCTCCAACATCTTTCTTTTCAAATCTTTCCAGCTTTCCCGCTCCCTCTTTATTAAACATAGCAAATCACATTTCTTTTTAGGGTGCTTCACATACTGTTTACAAAACAGAGGGCCCTAACAGATGCTCTTGAACAGCTAACAATACTGTCAAGTTTTCCACTTTTTACTCCAGGTTTTAAATTGAGGTTCCCATGGCAGATCACAAGATTAGTTCTCCTTCCTGAAGTCTAAATAGATTTAAGGTACACACATGGATCACATCTTGGGCCTGACAAGCTGTTTTTAAACAAAGACTAACTGCGAGAAAGACCAGTATACCTGCTCATTTCTCAAATTAGGACTACAATCTCAGAACACTGCTTAAGCAAATGCTATGTTGTACTGGAAATAATCATTGAGTCAGTTGATTTTTAAGGTTAATGCTTTATTTTACTCTGAATACAACTTCATTCTTGAAGAGCTGTTTCTAAATATTTTGCCTAATAAAATAACTCTGAGTGCTTTTCTAAACCACCTGTAAAAGAATGCATATATAATAGGATTACATGCAGAACTTGAATAACCAATCCAACCGAGAACATCAAACAATTGTGGTGGGCCAGTAATACCAAAAAAGGTCACAGTGAGATTGTAAATAGAAAATGGTGCCCAAAATAAGAGAAAACCTCCTATAACAATGGCTAATGTTTTAGTTGCTTTTCTTTCTGTCTTACTAAGGGTGGGTCTTCTAGATGAGTTCACTTGAGAGACAGTTTGGAGGACTAATCGTGACTGCCTCTGTGCAACATGACAGATTTTAGTATATATGCTTAGCATTAAAACGGTGGGGAGATACAACGAAAACATTGAAACTGATAAACTTATTATGGGTCCTAGAACCACCACACAGGCTCCCTCACATATAACATCACTGTATGCTTCCATTTCCAAAACATTTAGCTCTGGATGTATAATTCCCACAGCAGCAGCAACACTCCAACAAGCAGTAATCATGAACAGAGTAGTAAGAGGAGTCATTTTACTGTGGTACAGCAGGGGGTGACATACTGCATAATATCGCTCAACTGAAATGAATGCAAGATTGAAAACAGATGCAGTGCACAACATAATGTCAAGGCTGCTGTGTATTTTACAGAATGTGGTACCCAAATACCAGCAAGTCTCCACAGAGCGTATCATGCTAGGAGGCATCACAACACTTCCAACAAGCAGGTCAGCTACAGCCAGAGAGAGAGTGAGGTAGTTAGTGGGTGTGTGCAGCTGCTTAAAATGAGTTATAGCTATGATCACCAGAAGATTTCCAAATAATGTAAGAAATACAATAACACCAATAACAACGTATATGATAACTCTTACAGCCAGTGGATAGATGAACTTCTGACAGGAGTTAGGTTGATCTTCATAACAACGAGAAATGTTTAAGCTCCCATTTTGACCTATGCTTACATCCATTATGCTTTTTTCTTCTCATCTGTAAAAATATGTTATTAAGTAAGTATTCAACATGCTTTCAATAAGAAACAATCTGTCAAGTCAGTAATTAAACAATGCTGAATAAAGAATTCATTTAAAATAACACAAAGGCACAAAATGATCACTCCAAAAGTATATTCGAACTGTTTTTAAGACACATTATAAATAATAAAGTTTATCATGCATAAGCAGAATATTAACATCTTTACTATCCAGCCTTACCTATGCTGGTGTTGGAGCTCACTCTGATGAACGAGCAGCATTTATTTATAGGCTGACAGTCCTACATCAGGGACACTGTTCTGCTAAATCACTCCTTTCTGATCTCTTAATAGTTTATGAGATAGATACAAATGAAAATAAGTTCACCCTGCACTCTGGAACACCATTTCCAAAGTTTTGTTGTTGTTTTTTTACCTTCCTTAAATATATATTTAACTGATAAAAGTACAAAAGGAAAGTTTTCCAGTGTTTCCACAGTGCAGCATACACTAAATGGACAGTATTGGGCCGTACCTCTTAATTATTTTATTCAGGTGTCAATTTCATTCAGTCCCATTGTCACAGGTGTATAAAATCAATCAGCTAGCTATGCAGGCTGCCTTTATAAATATTTGTGGTTCCCAAAAAGGATGGCAACATTTTATGTGGACTATCCTTGGTTCAATGCAAAAACCCACCATGGAGCAACTATTTTCAGCACTTTCAACCACATAAGCAGGCACTGGCACTGACAACATCCAAAAATCAGTGCTTGCCATATGTTATTTTTTGAGTTTTTGGTTCTTCCTTTTGCACTTCAGAATGCTGCTGCATCGTTTCCCCGTCTAATGAAGACTTTCTTGTAAGATCTAAAAGGAAAATCATGTTTCATCTACAGTGATGATATTGATGTCTATTCAGTCTCCCTCAAACAACATTTTTGTCACATTCAAGAAGTGTTTAACCATCTTCATAGGCTTGACATTGGACCTGAAGAAATGCAACCTGCTGCAAAAATCTCTTGTTTTGAGGTTCAAGTGGTTTCTAGAGAGGACATACAGTGGCAAGAAAAAGTATTTGAACCCATTGGTCATAAAAAGTAATCTCAAGTCTCAAGTATAGACAAACTCTTATGTGCTTAACCTAAAACCACAAAAACCATTGTAATATTTCATGTCTGTATTGGACACTCCCCTTTAAACATTCACAGTGCTAATGGAAAAAGCAAGTGAACCCTATGCTAATGATTTGCAACGAAAGCTAATTAGAGTCAGGAGTTAGCAAACCCGGAGTCTAATCAATGAAACGATATTGGAGCGAGGTATAGAGATACATTGACACACTCAAAATTTTTGAGTTTGCTATTCACAAGAAGCATCTCTAAGTGTTAGCACAATTTGTTAGGCCTCTTACTATCTACTGCCATTTGTTTAAGACACAGAACACACATGGGCGGCTCCTCATCCCCCACCCCCCTTACAGTAAACCCAAAAGCAAGATATGCTTCATCATACTTTCTTTTTGGTTGGCTTTTCGATTGATTTGGCTTTTCGATTGATCAAGGATGACTCCATGTGGTCACAGACCATGCTGCACTCACCTGTGTTTTTGGTCACCTTAAACCATCCTCAAGATTGATCCTGTGGGCCATACGGCTGACACTTACCCTCACATCAATCCAGAAGAAGCAGAGGGTATCATTGCCACAAACCAATGTATCTCGCGCATTGGTGGATTACTTGCCAGGTGATTGGGCTGAAATCACCAGTGCACAGGAGGAGGATGTTGACCTCAAGGCTATCAAAGAGAAGTCCCAAAACCAGTGGTGGACAAGATCCACTTAGTTTTAAAGAATATCATTCTATTTTGTGCAGTGATGAAACACTGCAAGTGGTGGTCTCTGCCAAGTTCAGGAAAGCTTTTCTGCAATATGCTCATGATAACCTGTTAAGTGGACATTTGCGGCAGCTAAAACCCTTTTGCTTCAGTTTTTTGCTGCATATTGGCCCTCAATGTGAAAGGATGCGTGGGTATACTGTAAAGTGTGTAAAAACTGCCAAAAGTACAGGCCTCACATCGAAAAATTATAAGGCTTGCTACAGAGCCTGTGTATATTTTGGATGTAGACCTTATGGGTCCACTGGGTGAGGGTGAGGTCACATCCACCCTCTCAGGCTGATTCTGGATTTGCTGCAAAACCGTCAGAAAAGTGGTAAGGTGCTGCCCAGATCGCTAAAAATGTAATGTGATTGACTTCATTCAGTCAATTATCAAGTGTCTTATCCTAGTGATCCTAATCAGGTTGTATATAGCCACTTTGTTTACCCGTTTTAGGTGTGTCTTTACAGAATATAATGTTTGACAGATTATTCCCCTTCCTCTCCACTAGAGGGCTTTGTGCTGCTGGTGGGACCAACCGATTTCCCTTACTCCACAGTCATCTTGTCAAAGACTTTAAATTTAGCTGGCTGAATACAGCTCTGTTGTATGCATGTTTGTATTTGGGGTTGTTTGTTTTATGCAGTTTAGTTTAAAGAAAATATGTTTCAAAAATGATTGGAACATATTTCTATATCTATTAACTTATTTTGCTGGAATTCAATGAGGGGAATAATAGAGCTGATTGTAGATCCTTGCATGACACTGCATGTCCTCAATATTCTGCTGGAGATGCTGAAGATCCAGATGATTTGACCATTATTACCTTCGACAGTGAGGTATTGATAAAATTTAACTGACACAGCAAAGGCCTGCGCACCACTGATGGAACTGATGCATGTCTAGAATTTGAATCTAAATGTTACCTGTGGACTTCCATTACATTAAAACTGTTTTTTGTAACCTTGTCTTTTTTATACCCAGGCCTCTGGAACCAGGACCAGAGCCCTGCAGAATCAGTGGTGATGAAATGCTGCTGTAAAGTACCTTTTTGTCATCTTGTATTTTTTGAGTTTAACAGTTTGTTCCCAAATTGCTGATGAAAAGGAATTTTAACATGGAATTTGAAACTGACAGTTGTCTGGGTATGAAACCAATGATATGAAGGGCATATCAGTCAGTGCTGGAAACAAAGATGTTTAAACTGAAAGTCAAATTGAATCCTGGAAATAAATGGTTTACAAAAAGCATTAGCAAACACACATTGTATATATTTTAAACACAATATTAACATAGGCATTTCCTACACTGACCAGAGCATTCTTGGACAATGAGCCTTGATATGGTGTATTATTTCTTATGTAAGCCTAAAGAAGAGACAAGAAGAGAAAATGTTTTATTTGTAAACCAGGACAAATTACCTGCCCAGAAATTAGTACACATTCCCAGGTAACATGAACTGTGACAGATAGTGACCTGTTATCTAGATATCTGCATGAAAGTGTACTTTTATATGAAATGTTCACACAGGCAGGTGCTTAAATGCATTTTTTTTTAAAATATATGACAGCATACGTAAATGAACTTTTATACTGTTTTTATATACACCTGTACTCCATTTCTTTAGGTACACTCTCCGCATGCTGAGTGGATGGTCAAAATATGATTCCAATAAAGTGGGTCACAGTTTCCCTGGACCTTGGGGGTACTTATATAATGGGGAATTGTCATTGATTAAATTAGAGGGAGCTGATACATGTTTGTAGACCTCCAGCTGGTGAGAAACTCAGCAATACTTCATCTACATTACTAGTGCTCCTAGAAGGTAAGTGGAGTTGATAAAAGTGGAGATACAAGGAGGTGTACTTGATGTAGTGGCTGATGGGTGTTTAAATTATTCTGCAGCCGGTGAGCCACACCTTCAAGGGCCGTGTGGGCATGTGCTTATTAAGGGGGTGTGCGGTACAGCAGGGCGCACAGTAGTTCTTTCAGGATTGGGCCCACTCCATGACCTTGTTCAACCACCTCCTCGGAAGTCTGAGAGCCTTTGCCTAAAGTTGATGATAATTTTAGTGCAATTGGCACCAAAATAGAAAAAGCCTGCAAAAATTGTAAAACGCCTGGATAGTGTTAATCTGTAAACAGATAGATACTAGCTGTGCAATTTTCTTCTCACCCTTGTCTTACTATCCAGGCTCCAGCTCTGTCATTGATACTTTTCCCCATTTAATCTGCCATTGTCATAGCTGAGTTATGAATCCTGGATCCTGTCTTGTGAGACAGGATCAAGCAATGTGGATATGCAAAAATCTCATGATATAACCCTGAGAGGTACCATCTATTAACATACACTAATACTATTATAGAATATGGACATCTAGGTATAGTGCACACTAGTGGTCAGGCAATTCATCAGGCTATTTTGAGATAATCGTCATTGGCCAATGCTTGCGCTCACCAGGCTGACAAAAATGGTTTGTTGGTGTGTGTCTCTGGGCCTGTATGGGCTCTCAGCACGAGTGGCTTGGCCCCTCCCCAGAACACAGTATTTGCACATTTTTGGTTTTACTGAGAAATGTTTTTGATGTCAGCTGTTGAGTGCACTTAAACAACATAAAAGCTGTTTTTCTGCAGACTTTGGTTGAGCAAACAGAGACAATGCACTTTATTATTTCTGTATATATGTAAGTATACAAGTTGACTGCTTATCAGTCGACTATCCAATTCATTTTGAACCTGGTGAGACTGTGCAAAAATATATTCCTGAGAACAGTTTATGCAATATATTTTGAAAGTCATTTTGACTGCTTCATGTGTCCTGAGACAAAACACTACCCAAATAAGTATTTGCTTGACTTTTAGATTTTATAACTATACGAAAAGTGCAATGTTGATATAGATATTTTATTATAATTCCCATATGCTGCACGGACTTGTACAGGGGCTGCATGACACAGAGCCATTCTTAGATTAGAGATTGTAAAAGATGATAGTGTAAAGCAGCTTTTTCCAGCTTCCGCCCTGTAGTCCTGCATGTTTTAATGCCACTGAAAACAGCCTTATCTAATAAGGCTGAGAATGATTTGTCTGTGTTTGTCTCAGTCAGAGTAGCTTGGCCACAGACCATTTGCATATTTTTGTTTTTACTGAGAAATAGGAAAATGTTTTGATGCCTGCTGATAAATTCTGCTGTTGAGTACACTTAAACTTGAAAAAAATACATAACAACATAAAAGTTGTCTTGCTGTAGGCTTTTGTTGAGGATTTTTTTTATTTCCGTATTTGTTTAAGTATACAAGTTATCATTCTCTTATTTAAAAAAAAAGATGCTGCTTGTCCACTGATAAATGTGTTGTGTACACTAAATGTTTTTCATTCACGAGTTGCATTGTTGTATTTTATCAGATGAATAAAACAACTACAGCATGATATCAACAATATGTATTGGCCACCTTACTTTTTAAATATCTGTACTAGACATTGAAACTCCCAAATTACATATATTAATTTTGAGTCTGCTGTGACTGTGCACAAATATATGGCTGTAATTCCTGTGAACAGTTAATACAATATTTTTTGAAAGTCATTTTGACTGCTTCATGTGTCCAGAGGCAAAATGACAAAAACTGTCACTGCCCAAGTGAATAGTTGCTTGACTTTCAGATTTTATAACTAAATAAAAATCACAATGTTGATAAAGATATATTGTATTGTATAATTCCCATATGCTGCACTGACTGCATGACACAGACCCTTTTTTAGATGACAGTGCAAAGCAGCTTTATCCAGCTCCAGTCCTCTAGTCCCTCATGTTTTAGTGTACCTGAAACACCCTTAGTTAATAACCAAATCAGGTGTGTTAGAGCAGGAACACAACTTTTCAGAGCACCACTTCAGTCAATATGTGCAGTGGTGCTTTATTGTGCGTTATTCTACTCTAAAGACAACTGTATTCTGGAAGAGTTGTTCCTAAATATTTCACCTAATAGAATGATTTTGAGTGCCTTTCTAAACCACTTGTAGAAAAATGCATATATAATAGGATTACAAGCTGAATTTGACAAAGCAACCCAGACAAGCATATCATAGAATTGTGGTGGACCAGTAATACCAGTAAGCGTTGCAATGATATTATAGATAGAAAATGGTGCCCAAAATGATAGAAACCCTCCCATGACAATGGCCAATGTTTTAGTTGCTTTTCTCTCTGCCTTACTGATGGTGGGTTGCCCCCTGAATGAGTTTACTTGAGAAATAGTATTGAGGACTAATCGAGACTGCCTCTGTGCAACAAGATATATTTTCAGGTATATGCTTAGCATGACAACCGTAGGGACATACAAAGAGAACACAGAAACTAATAAACTTGTCAGGGGTCCTATAACCACCACACATATTCCCTCACATAAAGCACCACTGTAATCTTCTATACCTAGAACATCTGGATTTGGATAAACAATTCCCACAGCAGCAGCAGCACTCCAGCAAACAGCGATCATATACAGAGTAGTCAGAGGAGTGATTTTACTGTGGTACAGCAGAGGTTGACATACTGCATAATATCGCTCAATTGAGATAAATGCAAGATTTAAAATAGATGCATCACACAACATAACAGCAAGGCTTCTGTGTATTTTGCAGAATAAACTCCCCAAATACCAGCAAGTCTCCCCAGAGCGTATCATGCTAGGAGGCATCACAAAGCCTCCAACGAGCAGGTCAGCTACAGCCAGAGAGAGAGTAAGGTAGTTAGTTGGTGTGTGCAGCTGCTTGAAATGAGTTATGGCTATGATCACCAGCAGATTTCCAAATAATGTAAGAAGTACAATGAGACCAGTGAAAAAATATATAATAACTCTCAAAGCCAGTGGGTAGACGAACTTCTGACAGGAGTTAGGATGATGTTCAAAACAAAAAGAAATGTTTATGCTCCCATTTTGACTGATGTTCATGTCCATTATGCTTTTTTTTCTTTATCTGTAAAGAAATATACCTTTAAGAAATTTTAAATGCTTCCACTGAGATACATTAGCTAAGGCAGTAAAGATTTAAACATTGCATGAAAGCATAAAATAAGCATTCTAAAAGTATTTCCTAGATATTTCTGAGACACATTAAAAACAGTAAAGCCTATCATGCCTGAGTAGAATATGAATGCTATATAGTCCTGTTATAATTATGATTTGATTACAAGCAGATAATAAGCACAGTCTCTTTTTCTGTCTGTGTTTAGTGTCTACTGTATCCAGCCTTACCTATGCTGGTGTATAGGGGCAGTGCCAGCTCTAATGAAAGAGCAGCATTTATTTATAGGCTGATAGTCCTGCATCAGGGACACTCTTCTGCTAAATCACTCCTGTTTCCTGATGTCATGATAGTATATGTGATAGTTACCAAATATAAACCCAATAAGGTAATAAAAACAGTTTACAAGCTGCTAAACTAATAGCTGTAAATAAGAATTTTCCAACTCTAGTTGCTGCACTCCAGAAATTTTACTAAGCCAAGGAAATAGCAAAGAGGGAAGAAAATGTATGTAGCTGAAGCATTTATAAGCAAGATATGAGCAACAAGTAAACCAACAAGAAGACTGAACTCATCTGTTCCAGTTATCTCAATAATTCAATTTTTATTGTTATTTCTGAATATAATTTGGATACATTGGAAATGTTTTTCTTCAGGCCTCATAGTGCAACACACAAGAGCAGTGCATTGTACAGGACTACATAGAATAATACATGAAAGCATAAAACAAACAGCTTGTATTGGATGGACATTGCATCTAAGTTGACTGTTGTGTCACTCATGGTGTGAGGCAGCAAAAGTCTGAATGTAGCAGTAACACCAGTGAGCCAACTTTCAGAGGGGTGCTAAAATATAAAATATGATCGCCATAGGCGATCCATCTGTGCAGTTCTAGAAGGGGGATGGAAAGGAGATAAACATGAAAGTGGACAGGGGTTCCTTCATTCCAGTGATTGGTGAGGAAACACACAGGATATTATAAGACTCTGTGTAGAGCAGCATGTGTGATTTCAGATCAAACTTTTGAATGTTAATTCCACAGTGTGATATTCAAAGAAAATCAAAATGGATGTAGAACTGGGCAAGTTCTAAATATTAGGTATCACTGAGCCAGTGGAGTTTCCCATGATTACCATGTACAAAAGTGCAAGTACAACTGTTTTTGTGTTTCGGGCTTCCAGAACAGAAGTATTCCAGTGCCTAATGAATAATCTACTACAGAACATTGTGGTTGCTGTCAACTTGCTGTCAAAAAGCAAGTGTGCTTCTATGGTGCTTCAGATGGCAACTGTGCTTCACCTGAAGAACCATAAGTCATTTTTTTCATGCTCCCAGTGTGACCTAAATGGGTCACAGCCATCATGTGAGGGTTTAAGAGAAAGTTAAAGCCATTAAGGTGGCCCCTACACAAAGACTATCACTAAGCTCAAGTCATTCCTTGGGATAGTGAATTATAATGTGAAATTCTTATTTGATTTGTCTGACTTATCTACTGTACTGGTGCTCCTCTGTTGCAGAAAAAAAAAAACATTCCAAGTAAAGACATTAGCCTGTCTTGTATTGTGTCCTTTTCCTCCATATGAAAGATGGTTCAGAAAAACCCATTAGATATGTGTTGTACACACTCACATTCGTAAATGGGTGCTACCCACAGCTTTTATGTGAAGCATTTTCATTAATCCTTTCACTATTTTTACAGATTCCAAGCCTGTCACCGGTCTGTTCAGTAAATTAAATGTACATCAGCAACTCACTAATACATAGTGCTTAGAGCAGGCTTTGAAAACACAAATGCTGATTCTTTCATCTGATCTCCAGAGATGCCCATAGCTTACCCCAAGACACAATATTCTTACTACAAATGTTGACAGATTTTTCAGTAATGACAAAACAAAAATAAAACATGGATGGATATAATCTGGTGTTGTCCCAGGCAAAAAGATACATTTTACAGGGCTGACCTACTGCAGTGGAACAAGAGGAACTCAAGCTTTATGTCTGACAGCTCTATTCTTTGGGAATAAAGATGCAGGACATGCTCAGGTAATGGAGACCCATCAATGAGTTTCAAGAATGAAAATCTGGCCGAGTAATTTGTTAAGTGGCCTGGAATGGGCCATGCCATATAAGAAAAGATGAAGTCATGAGTACCATGTCAGAATAACCAGAAGATGCCAGAAGCAACTTCATATCCACCCCTGGGTAGTGGCCAGGTCACCTTGGTCCAGGTCACACTTGGATTTCTCTGGTCCATTTGTGGAACACACTTTCCTTCTGTTGGGGAAATAGCACTGAAAGCGAGTAGACACACACAAATTGTCCACAGAGGTGCTTAGAGTCATCTTTGACACACATGGTTTGCCAGGTCACCAATAATTGGCCCATATTAACAAGTGAGTTGACCCAGAAGTACAGAAAAATGGGATCCATCACGTGCGCGCAGGCTATCTGTCTCTATCAGCCTGCCTTAAATGGAGTAGTTAACACCTTGATAATTTCAGGTCTCTCTCTTTCACCCAAGCTGCCACTTTTGCTGTTCAAGTGTGGAATTACTTGTCACACACTCCAGGCCTTCCCCAGCAGTGATCTTCATGGTGTCTGGGTTTCCAGCTTTACCGATGTAGTCCAGCTGTAGGATACAAGTAATATCTTACCATTATATCATAAATTAATTTGTACATTGGAGTAGAATACACATCTTTATGAGTGACTGCAGGAACACACAACTCTGAAGTGCAAGTAAACAACTGCTCTGCATATAAAACACCTTAGATCAGCTCACATTCTATGCTGGTCTTAGCTGGAACATGGTTGTCTGGTGTTAGGTTACCTAGTCACTAAGCATGGTCATGCTGGTCAACCAGCATACCAACATTAAAAACACAATATACACTGTGGCCACAGCGGAATTTCACTGGTCCTTCCACTGGCTCCTCCAATCACCCCCAACAGCAAATGGCGCAACTCCTTCGCGTTACACGGAGGTGGCTCCAGCCCGAGCTCCTGGCCACCGAGCCGCCGTGGGCTTGAAAGGCACCATCAACCCATGAGAGATAGTCGAAGCCACCGAACAAGCTGAGAACGCCCTTTCCCTCCCCAGGCCAGAACACCGGAACGCCATCCCAGAGTCCCGCAATCCCAGACGCGAACACCGAGCAGAACAGGACTCCCCGCCTCCTCTCAGCCCGCCAGACAAACCCATGCCCACTGATTCCGGCATGGCTGGCCGGTTGTGACTATCATCTAAGCCGCCCAAACCTGTGCCCACTTGAGTTTTCAGCCTCGATGGGAGAGCTGTGCTAGCAACCCTTGACTTGGGGAGCACCATAACTCTGGCTTGCCCCTCGGCCATCCTCTGGCTCACTCCTAGGCGATACTCTGAGCCTCTCCTGTGTGCACAGGGATGTCCGCGAAGTCCCCTTGGCGAGGGTCTGAGTTCTCAGCCGAAAGGATTGGACTTGTCCCAGACCTCCTAACTTCGCAGACAAGCTGCACCAGGGACAGAAAAAAAGCAGAGAACCAAGCAGCCTGGCTAGCTCACAATGACAGAGATAGTAGCGATGCCACCTCAGAAGGTGAGAGACTGAACCCCAATAGGGAGCAGCGCCAGGAAAAGCGGCTAAAATTAGCCTGGGAGAATGTGAGAGAGAATCCCCTTCCCCCCACCCATTTTATGGTCCAGAATAACCTACTTTATCAGGTTTCACGGCTGAGTAAGCGTGTGTAACAGTTGATCATACCCCATTCCCGAATAGACCCTATCATGCACCTCGCCCACCACCACCCTCTCAGTGGCCACCCTCTCAGCTATCCCACTGCACTGGAACCAGCGCAGTTATCAACGACCCTGGCCAGACTGGCAAGCCGAGGTATCCGCGGCCCCCTGTCGTCATTTTTGCTGACGGGTTTTTGTTTTTTTTGTTCGTTCTTATCCCACCCTCCCCCCATTGCTAATAAATTTCCCCTCCGGGGCTGTTTAAGTTGATCTTGACCATGTCTCTGTCTTTTATGGTCCACAATATATAATGTATATATATATATATATATATTCTACTGGGGGAACAAGGCTGCCAATGATGGCCCCTCACTGTGGGCTTGGTCCCAAAGCTCTTTGTGCCGCTGCTGGTGGGACAGGACTTCCCGGGATTCAGCCAGGGTCCTGGATGGTCCAGGACAGCGTTGGCTCTGTTGTCTTGGCCTCAGGGGGACAGCGAAGTAACCAGTGGTGAAGGTGAGTGCCAGGTTGCTTCTCTATTTTACCAGATACAGGCAGAGGAAGTTTCACCAGAGAACAGAGGGAGGATGACCGGTTGAGTCGTAGTGACCCTGGACGGAGTTCCCCACGCTCCGGGGCCCTCTTCCGGACCCACATGCGCGAAATGTGCGTGCAGCCTTTGCAGTAGCTACTGTTTGTGTATTTGTTTTTTCTTTTAAACTTTTTTTATCTTAAATATATAACTAAGTGTAACTTAGTGAAGCTGTGTCCTCTCGAATCATCCTAGTAGAGAGAGTTTTTTCGCTGTGAAAGTTCTACTTTCACTCTCCTGGTGCACCACGGCACAGCAGCATGGTTCCTTTGTTTACACCTGGGATAAGCTGATCGCGCTGAAGCCGGCCAGCATGGAGACAAGGACCGCTAACATCCCAGATGAGCTTTGGAAATGGTTGCACAGGGTATGTAGAGGAGGAACTAAACTGCGCAGTTGGAAATTGAGGGCAAAAGGATGGAGGCTTATGGAGAAAAAGGGATATAAGCCGCATCTTCCCACTCTCATCATGGGCAACATTAGATCGCTGGTTAATAAAATGGACGAGCTAACAGCATTAGCCATGAGTTAGAAGGAGTACCGGCAGTGTAGTTTAATGTGCTTTTCGGAGACATGGCTACACCAGGACATTCCAGATGATAACATTTCAATTGCTGGCTTTCAGACTGTTCGGGCCGACCGGGACTGCACTGAGAGCGGTAAGCGGAGAAGGGGAGGGCTGGCTGTGTTAGTTAATAACCACTGGTGCTCCCCTGATCACATTACCATCAAGGAGCATATCTGTTGTCTGGACATTGAGCTGTTGGCTGTTGGACTCAGGCCATATTATTTGCCGCAGGAGTTTTCCTATGTTGTTGTCGTGGCTGTTTACATCCCACCTCTGCCAACCCGACGTCGGTGTGTGATGTCATTTACTTCACCATAGCGTGTCTCCAAACTCCATAGCGCGTCTCCAAACCTTCATTGCCATATCAGGTCTTCAACCACGTCACTATGGCCCGGACATTACCAAACTTCACTCAGTATGTGGACTGCCCCACCAGAGAGGAGAGAACACTGGACCTGCTGTATGCTAATGTTAAGGATGCAACCAGCTGCTCCCCCCTCCCCCCTCTGGGTGGATCTGATCATAAATTGGTCAACCTTAGCACAAAGTATGTGCCTCAGGTGAAGAGTCAGCCTGTGACCACAAGGACTGGGAGGATGTGGTCAGAGGAGACTTCTGAAGTGCTGCAGGACTGCTTTGACACTACAGACTGAACAGCCCTCATAGAGAGGACATTGACGGGCTCACAGAGTGAGAACCATCAGAGAGGCTTAGAACAGATATAGGAGGAAGCTGGAGTGGAAACTCCAGCAGAACAACATGAGGGAGGTCTGGAGTGGTATGAGGACCATCACTGGCTTCAGGTCCAGTAACAACAGGGGAGTAGAGGGCAGTATGGACAGGGCCAACGAGTTAAATTTGTTTTTTAACATGGACTCCTCTGCTAACAGGCCTCAACAGCCCACTCCACTCCCATTCCCTCCCCCTCCTGATAGCCTTCACCCCTCCTGTGATAGTTCACTTCACACCTCCTGTCCTCCCCCACCATTCACCTCTACAGTGAATCTAACAGCTGACCAGGTGAAAAAACAGCTACAGAGACTCCACACGAAAAAGGCTGCAAGCCCTGATGGCACCCCCCCAGGATGCTTAATGCCAGTGCCACCCAACTTTGTGGAGTCCTGCAGCATGTCTTCAACATGAGCCTGAGTCTCCTGAGGGTCCCTGTGATGTGGAAGATGTCCGGCATTGTTCCTGTGCCAAAGACTCCGCGGCCCAGTGACATCAAGGACTACAGGCCAGTGGCACTGACATCACACATCATGAAGACCATGGAGAGACTTGTCCTGGATCAGCTCCGACCTATGGTCCAGCCACTTCTAGACCCCTTCCAGTTCACCTACCAGCCTCGTCTGGGAGTGGAAGATGCCATCATCTACCTGCTGAACCGAGTCTACGCTCACATGGATAAGCCAGGCAGCACTGTGAGGATCATGTTCTTTGACTTCTCCAGTGCATTTAACACCATTCAGCCTGCTCTTCTGGGTGACAAGCTGAACGTGATGCAGGTAGACGCCCCTCTCGTGTCCTGGATTGTTGACTACCTGACTGGCAGACCACAGTATGTAAGTATGCAGCACTGTGTATCAGACAGAGTGGTCAGCAACACTGGAGCCCTGCAGTGAACTGTCCTCTCTCCCTTCCTCTTCACCCTCTACACCATTGATTTCAACTACTGCACAAAGACCTGCCACCTTCAGAAGTTTTCTGATGACTCTGCACTAGTTGAATGTATCAGCAGGGGTGATGAGGATGAGTACAGGGCGACGGTGAATGACTTTGTTGCGTAGGTGTGAGCTGAACCATCTGCAGCTCAACGTGACAAAGACAAAGGAGCTGGTGGTGGACCTGAGGAGGGACAAAATGCAGATGACCCCTGTTTCCATCTGGGGGGGTTCAGTGTGGACATTGTGGAGGACTATAAATATCTAGGTGTGCAAATTGACAATAAACTGGACTGGGCTAAGAACACTGATGCCCTCTGCAAGAAGGGCCAAAGTCATCTCCATTTTCTGAGGCATCAGAGGTCCTTCAACATCTGCAGGACTATGCTGAGGATCTTTTATGAGTCTGTAGTGGCCAGGGCCATCCTATACGCTGTTGCATGCTGGGGCAACATACTGTACTGTACTATTATAGTCACTTTACATTTTATTATTCTATTGTATGATAATACTTTATATATGTGTACATATTGCAAATTTCTTCCGCTTCTACTGGCCTTCCATCCACACAGACATCAAAAACCTCATCGTACTACCTTTTGAGCAGATCGGGATGGACATCGTGAGATGGCTGCTGAAGTCTGGCCACAAATAGATCCTTGTAATGGTGGACTATGCCACTAGGTACCCGGGGGCAGTGATATATTCTCCGGCACCCCTGGTCAGACCCTGTGTGGTTGACAGTTCGATGGCAGCCCTACTGTGTCCCTGAGGCCCGTCAAGGTTGAGCGCATGTTAGATGGCCTTCTCCACCCCTGCAGGCCACTGGCATTACTGGGTTCTCCCGTTTGCGCTACATGGGGCCCCGGCCATCTTACAGTGTCTCATGGATGTGGTCCTGAGGCCGCTTCAGGCCCTCATGGCGCCCTAACTGGATGATCTCATCATTCACTTGGAGCCATGTGCTGAGCATGTCAGCCACCTGAGGAGGGTATTGAGTCATCTCCGCGAGGCAAACCCCCAAAAGTGTCACCTAGGGCTCACTGAGGCCCACTACCTTGTGTACCGGATTTGACGAGGACTTCTGTGGCCCCAGGTAAGGAAAGTGGAGGCTATCCTTAACTGGCCGAGGCCCAAGTCTAAAAACCAGGTATGTGCTTTTTTGGGGTTGGCCGGCTTCTACCGGCAGTTCGTGCCTAACTTCGCCTCCATTTCCTCCCGTTTTTGATCTTACTAGGAAGGGCCAGCCAGAGACCATGCAGTGGAACCCAGCAGGGGTACGCCTGAAGGCATGCTGGGCATCCAGGGGCCCTTTTCCTGGCATGTCTCTCAGGGGAGGGAATGTGCCCAGTTGCCGCCTTGCCGATCCAGCTACTTCAGGCCACGCCAGAGTACAGGCCACCCGAGCCCAACACCCGCTGTTCTGTACAGCCAATGACTTTGCAGTCCCGGGGACGGGGCGAGAAACCAACTGCGACTGGTGGCTGATAAGGCGCACAGCTGCTGCTGCTACCGGGGGCTGAAGCAGTGGGCATAAAAGCCGCCTTTAAATCCCATTTGGGTTGCGACTTCTGAAGAAGACTTCATCCCAGTTCTCTGCTCGCTCCACACAGAGGACTAAGCAGACGCCAGAGCGTGCTAACCGGGTGGCTACGGAGCCCCCGCATACATTTATATATACTCCAAAAAGAGTACTTAGTTTTCCACATGCATGACACAGACACCTTAATTCAAATCTGTGGAAGACCTCAGTGGATGAGCGGCCTCCTCAGAAGTGTGGGACTTTCGGCAGCTTTAGGCAAGTCAATGTGTAGCAGGAAATGTGTGATCAGGGAGCAGGTTAGTAGTCCAGGGAGTGTGACCTACAAGAGGGAGAATTGCTTGCAGAAACCCCCCATGAAGGCCTTCTGGGTCGGCCTCGTGGTCACAATGGTACTCCCTGATAAGAGAGGGCTCCAGGATATCCTCAGATCTTTCCCAGCATTTTTCCTCTGGAAGATAGCCCTCCCAATCCACCAATCATGTTGGGAGTTGCTGCAATATGACCGCAGGAACCGACCAATATCCTGAATTAGTCTTTTCATTTGCCCATTTGACTGAGGGTGATAACCAGAGGAAAAAGCTTTTCAGTTAAAATGCCTGTGTGAATTTGGAAAACACATCTGTCACCACCAGCACATTCTCTTGACCTTCACTGGCCTTTTCAAGTAAAGTGAAGTTGATGGCCAAAATTTCTCACCAAAAGGTTCTCACCTTTAGGTGTACAGCCCATCTTGGATTAATGGATCCAAGATGGTGCTGTACTAGTGGAAGAAGATGGCAGCAGCTCTGTCATGAAGACATTATTCTAACCCATATTACATTTTTTTGCTTACTTTTTTCTTTATTAAGTTTTGTTTTATTCCATAACTTATGGAATAGTTTTTTTTTATTTCCCTTTAGTTTTATTTACTTTTGCCAGGTAATTCTTTAGTTATAAGCACTTTGCAACAATAGAGAGGGAGCTTGCTTTAACTACTCATCAGTGCAGCTCTTACAACTGTGAAAATCCTCTTCATGCTCCGTCAGTTTCGCTATTCCTGAGGAATTACGGAAACTGGTCAGAGGATGCAGAGCTAGAGTTAAAGTGATAGCTAAGAGGAGAGTTACAAGCCCTTTATCCCATCTGTGATCATGGGAAATGTGAGGTCATTCGTTAACAAGCTGGACGAGCTGAATGGGCTGATGGTGCCCCAGAAAAAGTAACGTACCTTCAGCCGGCAGGTAACATGGAAGTGGCATGTGACATTATATCGCAAGGCTTCAGACTGAACACCTGAACTCTGTCATCATAATTTGAGGTGATTTTAATCATGTCTCACTCTCCACAACTTTACCAAAATTCCATCAGTATGTTAACCATGTAACCAGGAAGAACAGGATGCTGGATCATCTGTATGCAAAAGTTAAGAATGCATACAGTTCATCTGCTCTTCCTCCACTGCTCTACCAGCCTGTGGGCTTAAGGCAACCAGTGATCAATATGATCAGAAGGTGGTCACCAGAGGCTGAGAAGGCTTATTAGGTCTGCTTTGAAACCACAGACTTAGAAGTCTTCTGTGAATCAGCTGGTCAGAACATTGATTCAAAGACGGAATGCAAATCACAAATTACAGCAATTTCTGCACAGACACTATTGTTCCAGTCTAGCAGGTGGGTCGTTTTCACAACAACAAACCATGGATTACCAAGGACCTGAAAAAAACAATTTAATAAGAAGAGGGAGAACAAGAAGGCCTACAGAGGGACATTGTGAGGACAATTTCAGCATAATTGTGCTAAAAAGGGGTGTGGGCTTATATGAGGAAAATTACTAGAGATAAGGAAAAACAGCAACAGCAGCCCTATTTGTGTTTCCAGGGCAATACTTGATTTCAAAATTGAAAATTGCAAGGCCCAACACTCCTACTTGCATATGTAAAAGGACGTTTCTTTCCCTCTTGTTTCTGTGATAGCACTGCCCCAAGCTCTAAGTGGCTTGCAGCCACTTCTAGGATAAAGGGTTTGGCAAAATCTGTATATGCTAGCACAGGTGCAATAACCAACTTCTCTTCCACCATGTTAACTGCCAGTGCCAGTGCCCCTTTAGCAAACTCACGCCTGCCCTTGACTTGGTTTCTTGAAGGGCACCCACCAATTTATGCAGCGGTGCAGCACATCTGGCAAACTGATCAACAAATTGACTATAATGAACTTAAGGAAGGATTGAAGTTCTTTACTGTGGTAAAAAAAAAGACAGCAGTTATCTTATTATGGTCAGTTGCTACCCCTGAGGTAGAGATCACATGACCAAGGAATTAAACTTCATTCTGAGGGAAATAACACTTTTCCAGATCACGTCATCTAAATACAGCAAGTAAGATTGCAAGCGTCCATCACCAAAAATACATTCCATGAGCTGCTGGAAAGTACTTGGCACATTATAAAGTCCGAATGGCATCTGATTGAATTAAAATAAGTTCAAAGGGTTGCAGAATGCAGTTTTATGCTTGTCCTCTTCTGCCATATGAACTTGGTTGTACCCCCAAGTCTAGAGTAGAAAACAATCAAGCATTAGCCAAAGCATCCAATGACTTCTCAACCCGTAGTAATGGGTAAGCGACTTTTCTGGTCTTTGCATTCAGTTGCCTGTAGTCAGTACACAAACACAGGGTGCCATCCTTTTTCTGGTCTAAAACAAGGGGAGGACTACAGCTCACAGGCAATGGTGGAATTCTACTTTAGCAATGATGAACTGGGTTATCATCTGTCAAAGGAATTTCATGTTGAAATTAATGTGGTACATCCCAGATCATACCCACTTTGGCTGAACACCCCACTATACTTGTGAAGTAGAGCTTTACCCTCTTGTTCCAGAGCTAAAGACAATGTAGGCCAGGAAAAGTTTGACAGGTCTAGAAGCTGACCTTCAACATGCAGCAACTGCATACTGATAGCACTCCCTTGATTTTCTACCCTCTCTTAAAAAGTCACAACTTCATTATTGGTTGTAGCTCTAACCAAAATAAACTTCCCAACACATTACAGGGGGTGGAGTAGCCACACATCTCTAGTCTCCACATTAACTACTGGCACTTAGACTTGTCCCATACTAAAAGGAAGATATGCTCTAGACAGTAAAATACCTAGTGGCAGCTCACTGCACCCTGACTCCAGCAACACTAACTGCAGTGATGGCCTTACATGCTGATTGCCGACTGCACCCAACTAGTTTGATGGGATTGAAAGTTTAACCGTTATCCTTGCAGGCCATTTCTGATTTCAGTAAGTCATTCAAGCCATTGCAGTAAACTGTTTAAGGCATGGTCATTCCACTCTCAACTACCAGGGTGTGGAAGGAGAGTGAATAATCCAGAGCTCTGTTTTTTCTCTGATTGAGATGGAGAAGTTGCTCCCTTGGGTCCTTTCCAGTGGCCAAGTGATTGAATACTTCCTTGAACTTCTTCTTAAAGAGGGAATAGGATTTCATTTTTGGAGAACATGCACCCCATGTGTGGCCCATCTTAGAGACTTTCCTGTGAGGAGCAATAGAATAAATGCAACTTTAGAGTGTTTCGACAGGAAAGTCGCTGGCACCCAATTGAAAGATAGTGAGCACTGCATTAGAAATTCTTGGCATAAGTCCAGGGCCCCATCATATTTGTCCGGGATGGACAGTGGGGCTAAAGCTGGTGGTAGGCTTTGTTATGAGAGGTGGAGTTGAGGTAGAGCCAGGAGGAGCAGCCAGAGGAGCAGTAAGTGGCTATAGTGCTCTGATGGAGTGAATGAGCTCCTCCATATTTGACAGTTTTGCATATGAATTGGTGCCATGGTGTAAGCACCACTGCACAGTGCCACCAGAGGTCTCAGTCTCTGGAGTACTAGGTAGCCTAGAACACATACACCTGGTGCTGATTACACACATACACGCACATGCACCTGTAGCTCATGGTATTCTCCCCTTTAAATGCTCTCCTTACCCTTCCCTCAGTGCATGGTATTGAATGTAAATTCTTGCGTGAACAGCAGGCCTTATGTTTCCTCTTTGTTTGAAGCCAGGAGCTGGACACCACCCAGTCAAGTAAACCTCCTCTGTCAAGCTCTGTCAAGATTCCCCACATTCCTGTGGATCCTTCCTTTGTCTAAGAACCCCAAGTTCAGTCATCTCTGCTGGTTTCCACTCTACACCCGTGGCCTCACAGCGAGCCTGGCCAGCTAAGACTTTGACTTTTCTTTGAACTGCTCTTTTTTTCCCCTTTGAAAATGTTTTTCAAAAACTTTTGCTCAAACAGGAACTTGGTCCTGGAATTTAACGCCTCGGCTTAGGGGATTTGCTCTACGCACTGCTCGGACAGGACTGCGGTTAGTCAGGGTCCACCCACAGCTGTTTCTATCCTTGCCTCAGGACCTGCTCCCACAGCTAGCCCATAAGCTACCCCGGCCTCCAAGCTTCCTGGTTTCCTGGGTTTCTCACCCTCCCTCCTGACGAATTTACGTTACTTTTGTTTTCCCTGATTGTCATTCAATAAACAAGCCTGCTCTTGGATCTCACCTTTTCATCTGAAGGTTCTGACTTGTTACACATGAATTGTGTAGAGGACAGCAATGTATTGAGGCCTGCTTTTGGCTGCCTCCAAAATTATACAGTTGATTTTCTGTATGTGAGGTTGGATGGAGAGCATTGGTGAACAGCAGTTTTCAGCTCTTTCCACAGATTCTCAATTGGATTGAGGTCTGAAATTTGACTTGGCCATTCTAACACCTGGATACGTTTATTTGTGAACCAATCCATTGTAGATTTAGTTTTATGTTTTGGATCATTGTCTTGTTGGAAGATAAATCTCAATCCCAGTCTCAAGTCTTTTGCAGACTCCAACAGGTTTTTTCCAGAATGGTCCTGTATTTGGCTCCGTCCATCTTCCCATCAATTTTAACCATCTTCCTTGTGTTGCTTTTACACCAAATATAACGTTTTGCATTGTGGCCAAAAAGTTCGATTTTGGTTTCATCTGACCAGAGCACCTTCTTCCACATGTTTGGTGTGTCTCTCAGGTGTCTCCTTGTTTGAGCTGAAAGTTTAAAGGGACGACCGGGTGTTAGTAGATTTGCAGTGGTTTGATACTCCTTCCATTTCAATATGATCAATATGATCGTTTTCTGGAATGTTTTTCTGCGGAAGATGTATTGAGGACATGGATAGGATAAAATCATTCAGAATTATGGTGTCACACACAACTTTTCAGAATTATGGGGCCTACCTGCAATATCTGACTGCTCATGTGCTACATTTATATTGACCATATCTAGTGGAATGTTTTCCTGTTTTCCATTGATGTTGGAGTAAGGTGTAACAAAATGTCTGACATATTTTCCATTGCCCATTAAGCACTGGGTTCAGCTCCCTATGCACATGGAAGTTTGAGAAACCTACCATTTTTTGTCTGGTATTACAATAATGTAATATAGTGTCATATCATAAACATAAACATTTTGCCCTGTGTTGCGGAATATTGCAGGTGTTGCTGAAATACTTGGGATAGATTTAACCAGGAAGTGTCAAAGTAGTCAAAGATCCTACATTCTTACAATTTTCAGACTGTAATCTATCTGGGAGAACTTATCTTGATTTAGTAACTATCACATTGACTATCAAGGGATCAAAATAGGAGTGATTTAGCAGAATAGCGTAGGAGACAAAGAGCTATAAGCCTATAAATAACGCTGCACTTTCATCAGAGCTGGCTCTGCCCCTTTACACCAGCATAGGTAAGGCTGGATACTGTAGACACTAAACAAGAACAGAAAAAAGGAGAAGGTACTGAATGTGTGCTTGTTTTTAAATTCTAATCAAGCATGATAAGCTTTTTACTTTTTGAATGTGTTTTTTAATGTGTCTGTGTTTTACTGATTATTTTATTGATTTTGCACTTTCTTTGAAGAAAATACTATTTAATCCTTAATTACTGCCCTTGAATAATTGATGTTATTGAAAGCATTTAAAAAATACAGGTAAACATATATAAAGAAAAAAACATAATGGACATGACCATCAGTCAAATTGGAAGCATAAGAAACATTTCTCTTTGTTATGAAAATAATCCTAACTCCTGTCAAAAGCTTATTTATCCACTGACTGTGAGAGTTATTATATATTTTGTCATTGGTGTCATGGTACTTCTTACATTATTTGGAAATCTTCTGGTGATCATAGCTATAACTCATTTTAAGCAGCTGCACACACCAACAAACTACCTCACTCTCTCTCTGGCTGTAGCTGACCTGCTTGTTGGAGGCTTTGTGATGCCTCCTAGCATGATACGCTCTGTAGAGACCTGCTGGTATTTGGGGAGTTTATTCTGTAGAATACACAGCAGTCTTGCTGTTATGTTGTGCACTGCATCTGTTTTAAATCTTGTATTTATTTCAATTGAGCGATATCATGCAGTATGTCACCCTCTGCTGTACCACAGTAAAATTACTCCTCTTACTACTCTGTACATGATCACTGTTTGTTGGAGTGTTGCTGCTGCTGTGGGAATTATATATCCAAATCTAGATGTACTAGGCATAGAAGCATACAGTGATGTTTTATGTGAGGGAATCTGTGTAGTGGTCATAGGGCCTATGATAAGTTTGTTAGTGTCTGTGTTCTCTTTGTACATCCCTTCTATTGTCATGTTAAGCATTTATCTGAAAATATATCTTATTGCACAGAGGCAATCACGATTAGTCCTCAGTACTCTGTCCCAGGCAAATAAATCCAAAGGACAACACACAATTAGTAAGACAGAGAGAAAAGCAACTAAAACATTGGCCACTGTCATGGGAGGTTTTCTGTTATTTTGGGCACCGTTTTCTATCTATAATCTCATTGCAACATTTTTTGGTGTTACTGGTCCACCACAGCTGTTTGATGTGCTCAGTTGGATTGCTTATTCAAATTCAGTTTGTAATCCAATTATATATGCATTCTTCTACATGTGGTTTAGAAAAGCACTTAAAGTTATTTTATTAGGTCAAGTACTTAGAAAAGGTTCCTCAAGAATGAAGCTGAGTTCAGAGTAGAATAAACAACATCCATAACTATCACCAGGTTTGATTGATGATTATTTTTTAAAATAAAGCACTGCACACAATTACTAAGGCAGTGTTCTGACATTTTTTTTTCTCTTGATTTGAGATATGCACAGGCATTCTCATATTTATATGTATCTGACACCTGATCTTTGTTTAAGAAGAGCTGTCAGGCCCAAGCCGTAAGTTGTGTTTGCACTTTGGATCTTTAAGCTATCTTTATGTAAGTCTTCCTAAAACACCTTATTTTTTTGTTTGAGTAAAAACATCTAACAGAAGTATTTACATTTTAAATATCCCTCTTTCACACTCATGGTGATCTATGTTAAGTACATTTTAAACCCACAGTCCTAAATATATATAATCACCCAACATGTACACTAATGGACAGTAGTCACACATATTCTTGTAATTCTTGAAAAGCTAACCAGTAAAAATAACTTTTTCAATCTCATGCCCAATGGTAGTCTGGGTGCTGCCACTGCAATAGTTCAGTCACACTTGCAGCTTCAGCTGAGGCTTTGGAACAGCCAAGAGCAACTGACCTCAATGACCTGTAATTAAAAAAAGATTTTAGTAGCTTTTGGTGTGGTTCAACTTGGGCACTTAAAAACAAATAAAAGAACCTTGAACTGTACCCCATAATGAAGAGGGTGTCTGTGAGAGAGGCTAAAATCTAACTGATATGCTGATTTTTTCTTAGTGCCTGTGAGCAATGTCACTGCTGCGTTTGCACTAACTGTAACCAAGCCAGTGAAGTCAGTGAGGTTAATGTCACCAAGGTAAAATCCTTTGCAGTAGTCCAAGCAAGATGAAATGAGGGCATGTCTAACCTTCTCCAAATCCTGAGTAATAAGAAATTGTTTAATTTGGGGAGTTGACCTTAATGTTAGGAACCATTTAACCAAAAATCATAAGATCAGATGTTTTTATTTTATATGGTTATTTGCTATCTAGAGTTTAATCGCACCTAGACCTCTGGCATTCAAATGCACACAAATTAATAGCTCTTAGTGTGATAAAAAGCTATGTATCATTTTCGCAACAGTAAAGCAGGATATTGGACTTCTTAATGGAACTACCCAAAAGTAACTGACATCACAAGAGGAGCACTGTACTGTTAACACTGTCAATTGCACCATTTGGTGGGAGAGGCAAGTCATTGTTTCTTAAGTAAAGTAAACTGAGAAAGAAACATACTGTTGCTGTCTATAAATTAACTTTCCTAAGACCACAGTGGTCAGTGCGACAGCACATTGTGTCAGAATTTGAAACAAACAGGAAATTCACACCATTCTGACAAATAGAGAAAAATGAGAGCAAGTGGCTAATGAGGGACAGCTAACACCAGGCACTTCAAGAAAAGTGGCCAGATGGATCTGTTTCAAGTACAACCTCCATAAAAGTTTGACATTACGAAGCCAGAGGAAAGGCCCAGGTGGATTAAATGACTTGGCTCGCGAGGCAAGACAACAAACTATCAAAGCAAGTCTATTTGCCCCAGGGCACATTTGCCAAAGCGAGCTGGTGAAAGAGCAGCAATAGGTGCCGAAATCCAACTTTGAAGGTCAAGCAATTGTGGACAATAATGCTGTTCATATCCAGCAGCAACCTCAAAGCAAAGGCAGAGCTAAGCAATAGAACAAAGGGCTCCTCAGCATACCTAGGAAGCATAGAGAGCTACTTCATGTAAAAGTGCCATCACACTGCAAAAGAGACATACTGCAACCAGTGCAGGAAGAAAGGACATTATGACAGAACATGCATATCAGCTATCGGTGAAGTGTACATGAATGACAAAGAAGAGGAAAGAGGCTCCTCAGAATACCTAGTAGGCATACCCAGGTACAGAGAGCTACGTCATGTAAAAGTGCCATCACACTGCAAAAGACGCATACTGCTGTCCCGCTCTGCCCTGTTTACATGCTGTCTTGTTTCTTGTTCCCTCTTGTTAACCTGTGTATATATTGTGTTTGTTTTCATCCCTGCCTTGTGGTTCGTTTTCAATGGTTGTTTCTTTGATGTTTGTTTCCAATTTCTGTTCGTAGTGCTTTGTGTTTTGTTTTCGTTTTGTCTTTATTAAATATCTTGGTTTAAAGCTTTCGTTTGTGTCCGCCCTTTCATCCTGCCTTCATCTCCACGCACCCCAAACCTGACATAATGACCTTCACCATACACTGAAAGCCTTTTCGCCAGCATGCTCTAGAGACTTCCCCTGGTCCGGATCCCCCACTGGTCCATACAACATTTGTGTGGACCCCCTTCAATCCTTCTAGGAGTACCACCAGGAATAAAGGTAGGAGGGGATCCCGGAGAAAGCAAGTCTCGACGCTGTAACCTGGGCTGTTCCCCGAGCGGTTCCTGACTCTGCACCCCAGGATGTTCCCTGGGCAGTTCCTGATGCTGTGAACCGGGTGGTTCCTGGGTTGTTCCCCAGGTTGCCCATGTTAAATTGCCCCGTTCTGTTCCTGTCAGTGCTCCCTGTTCTGTTTTTTGTGCTGTTTCTGCTCTTGTCCTGTCTCCCGTTCCTGGTGTTGGTTTCGGTCTCTTTGTTTTTCCCAGTCCCTGTCTATGTTCCCATTCCTGTTTTGTCTGGTTTCTCTGTTCCTGTTCCCGTAAGTCTGTTCTTCCCTGTCCCTGTGTTTTTTTTGGCCTCACCCTTAAGACAGGCTCCTGGGGCGTGTTCACAAGGGAGGTACTGTCACACGCCCTGTTTTCCTAGTTTTTGTCCTGTCATTTCCCTTTTCCTAGCCTGTCATGCCCTGTTCTGTGTCTTTGTTTACGTGCTGTCAGTCCCACGTGCTTCTGTTATGGTCATGTTTCCCATCGCTTGCCCTGCCTATTGTTCTGAGGGGTATCTTGTTCACAGACAGCAAAAGTGGGCTACAGAGAATTGCTATTAAAAGTGGGCATTGGAGCAGATGTACCAGATTAACTGTATAAGAAAGGACTATTCAGCAGAATAAAAAAACACAAAAGATTCACTGTCATTTTTGGACATGTTCACAGCCAGCCTCAGTATTAATCATAAAAACACTACTCAGGACATCTTGTTCTGTCAGGTTGAGAGTGTGCCATGAATTCAGGCACTAGGTGTGAATGCTATATTTAATATGGTAAGCTTAAACTCTCATGAGTTAATGATGAAGCAGTTCCCAGAATTAATCACCAGGGAGGTTACTCTTTTTGTTGTCGGATATTCAAGATGCTTGGAAAATCCCAAATCACCCAATGCAGCAAACCAAACCAAACATAAGTAACATTGAGGCAGGTCATGAATTGCTTCTGTGCTTTGAGTGCAGCATGTTCAGTTCTGTTTCTTACTTTGTCTCCTATGAGCACAGCGGAAATAGCTTTAATTGTCAGAAGCCTCGTCTGACGAAGAGGGTTACACAGTTAGAGATTTTCATCCGGAATTTGGAGAAAAGCAGGTCTAGTCAGCAAGGCTCAGATTTGCAGCTAGCAGCTCCGGATGCCGCAGGGCGAGTTAATCCACCCTCAACTCTAGCAGTCGAGCTCCAGCAGCTGGGTAAATGGGTGGCATCTCAGCGACATAGTCATAACTAACGCTAAAGCTATCCTACAAGAGCACCACTCATGCCAAATTCGCATCCAAAACAGGTTTGCTCCAGTGAAACACCCATTAAGATCCCTGTTTAAAGTGCTCTGGTTATAGGTGATTCTGTTTTATGTGAATAGCTTTTCCTTTTGGGGTACCAGTAGTATGCAGTTAGCTGAATACCGTGAGCCAGACATTAGAGGGAACTTGAAGTTGTTGGCTGGCCATAGCAATTCAAGTAGACCATATCTCTTTTAGATTCTTTTTGCTTAATTCAAAATATAAGAGGGCCAACCTATCACTGCAACCACACTTTAGATTTAATTTTGACCTTCGGTGTGAACATAGATCACTTAACTGTTCTTCCTCAGACCACAGCAGTCTCAGATCATTATCTAATCTTAAATGAAATTAACATTATCTATAGTAGCTTTAATGCTAAACCCCCAGACCTGTAAACTTCTATCCGCTGTCTATCTTGTTTTGCTATCCAATGTCGATCAGAGGAGAATGGTTTCCCCTATTTTGTCTGGTTCCTCTCGAGGTTTCTTCCTTTCGAACTGAGAGAGTTTTTCTTTGCCACTGTCGCCTCTGGCTTGCTCATTGGGGGTTGGACCTGGATTTTTCTGTAAAGCTGCTTTGTGACAACATCTGTTCTAAAAGGAGCAATATAAATAGATAAGCCTTAACATTAATATCAACATTCCCACTGCCGGTTATCTCTAAAGAGTCCCTGTCAACAATAAAGGAAAAAACATCTTGATGAGGACATACATTTATATGTGGGCACAGCCATGTCAAGCTTACCTGCCACCAAAAAAAGGCTTCTGGAAATTCAGCAGCATCAGGAGAGCGATGCCGTTTTCAGGGAGGTGAGAAAGTACTGTCTAGTAAGTACTGCAGTAGAACAGTACCCATTTTTAGGTGACCTTAATATAGAAAATGGACTGCTACTAAGGATGTAGGCTAGTAATTCCAAAGGCATCCTGCAAAGCCTGCATGCGGTACACCAGACAGTAACCAACTGCTTTGAACATGCAAAGCAATAAGCCTGGTGGCCAGGTCAACCACGAAAGTTTGTACAAAATTGTGACATTTGTGCAAGCAAACATACCAATGGCAAAGAGACAATGCTGCCTTCTGACTTGCCAAAGTTGGAGATGATTGTTTCTTTGGCAAGGTGGTCAGTTTCTGCTGGTTGATTGATTACTTCTCTCACTTTGTTGAGATACCCAGGCTTACTATAACAACGGCAGTCATTGTAGACCGTTTTAAGATGGTATACTGTCAGAGGTTTTGACTGATAATGGTCCCCAGAGAATTGCTGAACGTTTTAGATTTCCCCTGGTTAATGGTGAGCCAGAGAGGTGCTGAAAACCATAAGAAATCTTTTCAAACAAGCTGCCAATTCATTCATTTGTTGGCAAATGGTTACCGTGTTAGTTCTAATGGTAAGAAAACTTTGCACTATGGTATCTGTCATCCCATCCAACATTTGTCTAAACTGGATGGTATGACAGGTACTAATAGTGCAAAGTCTCCCCATCAGAATATAGCTAAGACAGTGACCATTTGCAAACAAAGTTGCACGGTGAGTCAAAAGTCTTTTCTTTAAAGTAGGTATGTAATAATAAGGCAATTTATTATAGATGTAATGCACCGATGAGCGGGTTAAATTCACTAAAGTCTAACAGAATCCTAAAGTTCCTGTACATTCTTCTGGGTTTTAAAGAGGCCTTCTTGGGCAGAGTTTAGGACTGTTTTCTAATGAATATGCATTCATTTGTCTACTCATTCCTGCAGATTAACTTGTTGTATCACTAAAATATTGCAACATTTAATTTTTATAAGTAGTGTTAATGTTGTTCACAAGAGGAGATATATTTCATATATAATCTATATATAGATTCTATATATTCTAAGATTAGTAAGCCTACAAATGTTTAAATGAACTCTAACAATCCTATTGCTAACATGATTACATAAGGGAAACACTGGTCTATGACAAAAAACACTAGTCCATAAAGTTAAACTACATCATTGAAAGCAAAATCTTACTTAGAGAGACTTCAAAGATTAAAAAAGAAAGCAGAATGAAAACACTTGACAGATTGACAATTCTGGAATGGGTTCTAACTGATATTTCAACACACAAATGGAGAAACAATTCTACCACAGTCCAAATTATAATACCTTTAAGTCTGTCTTGTTAGAATTTGGCAGTTCTAGACTTTTTTCAACAGTTTAACTTGGTCAACAGAAAGTCTTTGTGATTTATGATATCCTCTGGGTGATCCTCCGGTGGGAATGTCCTGCATGTTTACCAATTAGTTAATTAGTTTACGCATAAAACGGCCATATTTCTACAATGAGATCATACTTTTTTAGGAGAGTCTGCACAATGATAATAAACTGACCCCACTTTGTAACCAACAAACAGCCCCCCCCTCCCAAAAAAGTCTCTGATTGGCCTTCTGATCTTCACTCTTTTCCCTGTGCTGAAAGTGGTCAACCCCAAAAGAATGAAACATGCAGTGCCAGAACCATGAGAATATTGAATATTAAATTCAATGTATTTCAGCAACACAAAACTATACAAAAACATGCAATGATGTGCTTTGCAGCTATAGTTTTGCGAAGGCCATTTCTTGTTCCAGCGTGAGTGTGCTTCCATGCACAAAGTGAGTGGAATAAAGTCATGGCTTGATGATCTTGTTGTGAAGTAACAGTAGCTTGCACCGAGCCCTGATCTCAACCCCAATGAACGTTGAGGCCTTCTAGTTAATCATCAGTTTGTGAACTTCTTTTATGACAGAATCAGCACAAATTCCTTCAGATACACTCTACGATCTCATAAAAAGCCTTTCCAGAGGCCATCATATAAGAGAGGCAACTCCACATTAATGATGATGGTTTTAAAATGGGATGTCCAGCCAGCTCAGTGTGATATTTGGGTGTCCACATACTTTTGATCATATAGTATAGCTGCCATGCATGAATAAAAAGCTAGCACGTTGGCCACTGTTACTAAATATGGCAAGAGTTATTTAAATACTTAGGATCGATTCACTCAGAAATTGTTTGCTTGCTGGCTCTAATGCAATGATGTCATAGTACTAATACAGAATCAGCATACACATGTCCTTTCCTCGTTCCTATTTTCTTGCCGTAGTAATATTTTAGTACAGTAATTAGAGAGGGAAAATTCTTACATACAGCAGACAGTTTAGCAGCTTGTAATCTGCCAGGACAAACTTATTTTGATGTGTTTTTGGAAACTATCACAAAATATCAAGGGATCAAAAAATAGGAGTGATTAGGAAGAGTGTCCCTGATGGAGGACTGTCAGCCTATAAATAAATGCTACGTTTTCATCAGAGCTGGCTCTGCCCCCCTACACCAGCAGAGGTAAGGCTGGACACTGTAGAAACTAAACACAAACTGAAAAAGGGAGAAAGTACTAAACATGTGCTCGTTTTCAATCTGTTCTTAATAATAACAGGATTTCATGGCATTTATATTCTACTGATAAGCTTTTATGTCTATTTAATATGTCTCAAAAATAAATAGGAAACACTTTTAGAATGTTTATTTTATGATTTCATACTATATGAAGTGAATCTTTTTAGCCATGTTTAATTACTGCCTTGAATCATTGATTTCAATGAAAGCATTTCTTAAAGACTTCTTAAAGGCATGTTTCTTTACAGAGAAAGGAAAAAAAGCATAATGGACATAAGCATGAGTCAAAATGGGAGCATAAGAAACATTTCCCTTTGTTTTGAACATCATCCTAACTCCTGTCCGAAGTTCAACTATCCACTGACTGTGAGAATTATTATATATATTGCTATTGGTCTCATTGTGCTTCTTACATTATTTGGAAATCTTCTGGTGATCATAGCCATAACTCATTTCAAGCAGCTGCACACACCAACAAACTACCTCACTCTCTCTCTGGCTGTAGCTGACCTGCTTGTAGGAGGAGCTGTGATGCCTGCTAGCATGATACGCTCTGTAGAGAGCTGCTGGTATTTTGGGAGTTTATTCTGCAATATACACAGCAGTCTTGCTGTTATGTTGTGCACTGCATCTATTTTAAATCTTGCATTTATCTCAGTTGAGCGATATTATGCAGTATGTCACCCCCTCCTGTACCACAGTAAAATCACTCCTCTTACTACTCTGTATATGATCGTTGTTTGTTGGATTGTTGCTGCTGCTGTGGGAATTGTTTATCCTAATGTAAATGTTCTAGGCATAGAACCATACAATGAAATTATATGTGAAGGAGCATGTGTGGTTATTATAGGGCCTATAACAAGTTTAACAGTATCTGTATTTTCTTTGTATTTCCCTACCATTGTCATGCTAAGCATATATCTAAAAATATATCTTGTTGCACAGAGGCAGTCCCGATTAGTCCTCAGCACCCTCTCTCAAGTAAATAAATCCAGAGGGCAGCCCTCTATTAGTAAAGCAGAGAAAAAAGCAACAAAAACATTAGCCATTGTCATGGGGGGGTTTTTATCATTTTGGGCACCGTTTTCAATCTATAATCTCATTGTAGCATTTTTTGGTGTTATTGGTCCACCACAATTCTATGATATGCTTTGTTGGGTTGCTTTATCAAATTCAGCTTGCAATCCCATTATATATGCATTCTTCTACAAGTGGTTTAGAAAAGCGCTCCAAGTCATTCTATTAGGTCAAATATTTAGGAACAACTCTTCTAGAATACAGGTGTGTTCAGAATAGTGGAAAGTAATAAAAGCACCATCCACAAATATCAACAGAACTGACTTGATTTTTTATTTCCAGTACATCACTCAACACTTTGACTGCTGCAGTGCTCTGAAATAATTTGCTGGTGTTATTTTTACAACTTTTACAATCCAAGCCAGAGCAAGGACATTAAATAAAGAGTCTGTGCCATACAGCACCAGTACCATTTACAGCAACATATGGAGATAATAACAATAAATCTATATTGATATAGCGCTTTTTATTTTAGTAATAAAATATAAAAATGCCTTAAAGAGAAATACACATAAATAAATTATTGGACAGTAACACTTTTAGTAATTTAGCCTCTGTACGCCACCACAGTAGATTTGAAATGAAGCTGTCAATATGTGATTGAAGTGCAGACTTTTAGCTGTAATTAAATGGGTTTAGCAAAAAATATGAATATTAATAAATATAAGCTGTTTGGGAATTACAGTAATATTTTACATGGATCCTCCATCTTCAAAGCCTTTAAGGTAATTGGACAATTGACTAATAAGTGGTTCATGCCCAAATATGGCCTGTTATCCTGTTATTTTATGATGAATTAAGGAGATAGAAGGTCCTGAGTTGATATGCTAAATATGTATTTGGTATGGATGGGAGTTCATAGGAGTAATTGAGAGTTGTTTTCTGACTAAACAACTAAATGTTTACAGGTAATTAAACATCTTTGTGAAAAAGAAAACAGATGGACTGAATTACAAATAAATTAGGTATTTGTCAGCAGATATGAGAGAACAAAGATTTGTAAACTTAAATAGAAGATAAATGCAAAATAAATTAAGAGTGTACACAGTAGTACACAGCCACACCTATGTTTTTGGTGCCAATGAACACTGATTTATTCACTTATCAAAATATTTGATGAACTGTAGAATAGAAAATGTTAATAAATAATGTTTTTTTTTAAGTGGGCTATTTATCAGTAGATAACAGCTTTTTCTTGTTTTGTGAGACAAAACACAAACAAAAGTGTTCCTCTTCTCATATGAATGGTCTCAAACCCACTAAATATTTTCTTGCTGGTAACAGAAGGTAGAGCACAGATAAATGTTATTGCTGGTTTTATTAGGTTATCTGTCAGTTCAGTGGCACTACAGTCATTCTGTCAGTCACTAGCTCCCAGAGTTCAGCTCATCAGATAGGTCCTTACTATCCTCAGCAGGTGTTTCATATAGCCTGTGAGTCCCAAGCATGTTTACATACATTCAGTCAACAGGGCACATGTTCTTTCCTTTTTTTAGGATCTGATCCGTAGTCTTGAGTGGTTGCTTGCTGTTGTTCACAGCATTGTTTTGTTTTGTTCAGTATGTCTTCTGCTGTAAAGACATGGGCCTTGTATTGAGGATACAGCAGTGTTGCTTTTCCCCCAAGCCCTGCAACACTATTTCTTTGGGTGTTTTGACATCTCCAGTAGTGGGGCCCTCCGCCCGAGGCAGCATCTTCAGCACTGAGATGCTTGGGATAATAAAGGAGACAGGGACACTATACTTGGCAGTGATTGGTTTGTAGAGGGATGGGTGTTCAGATATCAGTGTGCTATGAATTTGCTTACACAGTGCTATTGCACACCAGTATAGCACAACACTCTGTTGACATAACACAAACCTAAAGCACTTTCATGGGTGCAGTTATTTCTGTGAAATATCATAGAGCTCTTAAGGACATGCCTCTAGTGATGAACCTGTTCAGCAAATCTCTGAAACATCCAAAAAGTGTATTCACACTGCTCATGACCCATGGTTTTGTTTGATCCGGACAGGGACTTTTGGTTTGAAAAAAAAAATGGTCCTTTGGTCGACAGTTTAAGGCACCTTTCATACTTGCTATTTTGGTTTGGACCAAAGCTGAAATATTTGAAAGCTTAGATTAAATAAGGTAGGTGTGAAAACATCTGTATATCTATATTTAGACTACATTCTGAGTGACTCCTGGGTTTAGGCTTCTTTGTGTAAGTGATGCATTTATTTACTCTGTTACACTCAATAATAATATAAGACAATGTTGACGTAATGCAGAGTATTTTAAAGTTACTCACTTTGAGTAACTCACTTTTTTGTAAAATAAAGAAAATGTGGTGAATCTTTCTGTCCAGGTTCCATACATTTCAGTGATGGAAGGAGAGTCTATAAGACAGGGTCAGTCAGTTACACATGTTCATTGAAATAGTAAGGCTATGCCAAAACGTTCTTAGGAAGAGTGAATCTTCTATTTTGATGAGTGTTATTATATTTACGTTTTGTTTTTTTTTTCATTCAAATTTTGCTGGTTGTTTAACATAATAACCATGTTTAATATTGTCCAAAAGTTCTCAGGGGCTTTAAGGGAAATGAAATACATTTTAAAAACAACCCTCCCAACAATAGTTGTCTATAATCACATGCTTTGTGTGCTACCACCTCCTGCATTCACGTTCTATTAGCAAGCACTGATACATGCAGTAAAGGAAAATATGGGTTGCTCTCAGGATCTCAGTGAATTCCAGCATGGTACTGTGATAGGATGCCACCTGTACAACAAGTTTGCCGCCACTAGTGATGAATTCTCTGGAGTGACGAATCACGCTTCTTTGCTGGCAAGTCTGGATTTGGCGGTACCTGCCTTATTGCACTTGGGATAAATTTGAGCGAAGACTGCGAACCAGACCTTCTTGTCCAACATCAGTGTCTGACCCACAAATGCGCTGGTCAAAAAAATTAATAGTCAAAAATTCCTGTAACACTCTCCTAAACCTTGTTGAAAACCTTTACTGAAGAGCTACAGTTGTTATAGCTGCAAAGGCTGGGCTGACACCATGTGGGACCAATGGGTAGAAATTCTACCTGTCCTGTACAATCCTTGTTCTTATGTTACAGTGGATGAACATGTTGTTCCATTCAGAGGACGATGCCAGCACATGCCAAATAAGCCTGCAAAATATGGCATCAAAATATGGACAGCCAGTGATACTAAATTAAGCTATGCATGGAATATGCAAGTTCACACTGGAAAGCCACCTGGGGAACACCTGAAAAGAACCAGGGGATAAGGGGGGTGATGGATATGAGCAAAGGTCTACAAGGTCATAACATAACATAACTTCTTCACGTCCAGTGCCAGGTCTCCCCCTTTCAAGACTACAACAAGGCTGTAAAACCAGCACCACATGTGTCCGGCACAGGAAGTACATCTGCAAAAAACATACACTTACAGTGTGCTCATCATGTGGGGAGTAATGAAAAAGTAAAGGGAATATTTGACAAAAGGGTGAAAGACTTATTGTAACTAAGTATACAAAATCCAACAAGTTAAACAGGCGACCTTTAAGAACATTATTTCATCCCTCTGAGAATTCATAATAAAGTTTTACTGTTTTGACTTGACCCTTTGCTTGTTTTTGGGTGTATTAAAACTGTCTGGGTCAACTTGACCCGTAACATTTTACAAGTATATATTTTTTTGTAACATAATAGGAGGGTGAAAGTAGTAGATAGATCATAGTGATTGTGCATGAAGAACAGATGATCCAAGTAATAAGTATATTAGATTCATAATAAACATCAGCGTAGAGTATCAAGGGCTCAACAAAGAGGAGTGTTTAGTCTGAGGGTGTTCCTGATACAACACAGTAAGCCTATAAATAGAAGCAGCTTTTTCCTTAGTACTGGCTTTGTCCTTGCGCACAGGCAAAGGTAAGGCTGTAAATAAAAGGCAGTGTGACAATGTGTCTATTTCTTATTCCAGCAGTGTATAGATAATTGTTTGTGTGTTGTTTATGTGCAACAATGTTTTGTGTGTATCATGAACATGCAACTAAGCAAAAAATTGTTTCGTTTTCATGCTGTGTTTCTTTTACAGATAAAGAAGTAAAGTAAGAAAATGAGCATCAGCCAAAATAGGAGCATAGGAAACACTTCTTTCTGTTTCGAGAATGATCTTAACTCCTGTCAGAAGTTCAACTATCCACTGACTGTTCGAGTTACTATATATTTTGTTACAGGTCTTATTGTTGTACTTACATTATTTGGAAATTCTCTTGTGATCATAGCTATAACTCATTTCAAACAGCTGCACACACCAACTAACTACCTCATTCTCTCTCTGGCTGTAGCTGACCTGCTTGTAGGAGGGACTGTGATGCCTCCTAGTATGATACGCTCTGTGGAGACTTGCTGGTATTTGGGGAACTTATTCTGTAAAATACACACCACCCTGGATATTGTGTTGTGCACTGCATCTGTTTTAAATCTTGCATTTATCTCAATTGAGCGATATTATGCAGTATGTCACCCTCTGCTGTACCACAGTAAAATCACTCCTCTTACTACTCTGTATATGATTACTGTTGGTTGGTGTGTTTCTGCTGCTATGGGAATCTTATATGCAGTGTTAAATATTCTTGGCATAGAAGCTTACGGTAATGTTTTATGTGAGGGGAGTTGTGTGGTGGTTCTAGAACCCATGACAAGTTTAATATTTTTCGCGTTCTCTTTATATCTCCCTACTATAGTCATGCTAAGTATATATCTGAAAATATATCTTGTTGCACAGAAACAATTACGTTTAGTTCTCCAAGCTTTATCTCAAGTAAACTCACCCAGAAGACCCACCCTTAGTAAAACAGAGAGAAAAGCAACCAAAACATTAGCTGTGGTCCTGGGAGGGTTTCTGTCATTTTGGGCACCTCTGTATATCTGCAGTCTTATTGTGACATTTACTGGTTATACTGGTCCACCACAACTGTTTGATGTGCTCGGTTGGATTGGTTATTCAAATTCTGCGTGTAATCCTATTATATATGCGTTCTTTTACAGGTGGTTTAGAAAAGCACTCAGAGTTATTTTATTAGGTAAAATATTTAGAAACAACTCCTCAAGAATGAAGCTGTGTTAGGAGTAGAGTAAAACACAATCCTCAAAAAAACCTGACTGAACGAATTTCAGGACAGCAATGCTCATATTTACTTAAGTATTGTTCTGTGTTGTTTCCGTTACTTATATGACAGGCATTTAAAAATATTTACAGGCATTAATAAATGTCTAGATGTTCTATGTACAACAAAGGAGTATTCAGTTGGTATTGTCTTAAAATTCCTTGTAGATTTTTACTTACGCAATGTGTTTTGATTGTTTGGATGCTTTATAGCACCAAGCTACAGTTTTGTGGTCCACTAGCAAAACACTGGCTCAAATTACCACATTCTTGTACAGATGTAGGCCACAAAGAGCTTACTTATCAGCATGTAACGAAACAGCAAGACGTCTAAAACATGAACAAAGGATATGTTTGATAATTGCAAGGCAGTGCAAACCTGTTAAGGCCAATAGAAAAGAAAAGCTATGTTATATTAATTGTAAGACTTAACCTGTAAAAGTGCATTACCTGCATGACTTTGCATTAAGCTAAGTCTTTATAAGGCATGGATTTCCATGCCTCTGGGCCTGTATTCCAAGCACAACTGTTAGTCTCCATATTTTCTACTAAATTGTGTCCCATCTTAGTCATTCTTAATTCCTACCCAATGCCTAGGTCTTATCTTACACCACCAGGCTGGTAGGGTGCTCTGCAACAGGTTTTCTGTATTGTTTCTAATTGTATGTCTTCCTGTGCATAGACATGCGTATATAGTCTTTTAACATGTGTCAATTTATTATTCAATGGTGTTTCTGGAGAATACAAGACAAAATAAACATACACTCTTTACGCCTTTGGCCATTTAGTAAATACAGTGCTGTGAAAAAGTACTTCCCCCCTTGTTTCTTCTATTGCTGCATATTTGTCACACTTGAATGTTTCAGACCATTTAATACATTTACTATATTAAAATTAGACAAAGCACAAAATACTGTCCTTTAACCTGAAATCAAGCTATTCATATGTGGGATTTCTCCATAAATTGTTGGTTTCTATTGTTGTACAAAGTAATAAAACTGGACTACCACGGTCATCTTTCTGGTTCTGCTTATCTTTTGTTTCCATTATGCTACTATTGCCACTATTATTATGCAACCACTATTAAAACTGCATTCATCACCACTAGAGGGCACTATGAGTATGTGGTAATGTGAAAGCCTTCGTGTCTCAACCATTCATAAACAACGCCCTGAGGGATATGCCAGGTCAATATGTCAATACTTATACAGATGATGTTCTAATTTACTGTTCTGATCAGCAAATTCATATTGAACACATCCATTTAGTCTTCACTCAACCTCTAGAGATTAATATTTTTGTAAATGAAGAGAAATGTAAATTCCATAGGCCTTCTGTCTCTTTCTTATGTTATGTCATCAGCTCAGCAGGGGTTATCATGGATGAAAAGAAATTTCCTCTTCAGTTAAAGAATTACAGTGCTTCTTAGTTTTTGCCATTTTCTAATGTCGCTTCATTCAAAACTACAGTAAGATTGCAGTCCCTTAGAAGTCACTACTAAAATTACTGAAATGAATGAAAGTGCAATTAGTGTTGTGCAACTAAGCAAAGTTTTTTTTATGTATGATGTGTGTGTGTGTGGGGTGGTCCTAAGTGCTGCTTTGGTTTAGCACCTGAATGGCTTGCAGGAAGAAGCTCCTTCTCATCCTCTTTGTGTTCGCCTTTAAGGAGCAAAAGTGCTTCCCCAACCTTAACAGAGAGAAAAGTCCATTGTTGTGATGGCTGGGGTCCTTCACAATCTTCCTGGCCAAGAACGCTTATGGTAGATGGTCAGCAGGTCAGAAAACTTGCACCGAATGATGTGCTTCGCTAAATGCACCACTCTCTGTGGAGCCCTTCTGTCCTGCCTGATGCTTTACATACCAGGCTGTGATGTTCCCGGTGAGAATGCTTTCGACGCTGCAGGTGTAGAAGTTCCGCAGCACCTTGAAGGGCAGTCTGAAGTCCATCTGAGGTGGTAGAAACTCTCTGAGATGTGAATTCCAAGGCACTTAAAACGGTCTACTTTTTCCACTGCAGCTTTGTTGATCCAGATAGGGTGTTAGCTCCACTCCTGCTTTTTACAGAAGTCCACTATCAGCTCCTTTGTCTTGCTGAGGTTAAGGAGGATATTATTATCCTGGCACCAGGATAAAAGTTAGGTGCTCTTTTCATCATCAGAGATTAGACCCACCATAACAGTGTTGTCAGCAAATATGAAAATTTGGAAGTGGCCATGCAGTCACAAGTGTACAGTGAGTACAGCAGGGGGCTAAAGACACAACTCTGGGGGGCTCCAGTACTACGGGTGAAGGTGGGTGAAATATGTTTGCCTACCTGTACTGCTTGTGATCTGTCAGTCAGATGGTTAATGATACAGTGACACATGGATGGATGAAGTCCCAGATCTACTTACTTGGTAAATGCTGAGCTGTAGTCAACAAACAGCATTTTCACATAATCACCCCCCCTGGAGTCAGTGTTGTGTGGAGCAGATGTGTGATGGCATCACCTGTGGGGCGATACGCAAACTGGGTCTATTGAGTCCTTTATGAGATGTGATAAGGTCTTTGACCAGCTTTTCAAAGCATTTCAACACAACTGCTATGAGGGCATTGAGGCAGACTGGCTAGGTTTTCTTTGGTACAGGAATTAATACAGATTGTTTAAACCCACTGGAACAATGCTCAGAGTCAGGGAAAGGTTAAAGATGACTGTGAATACCAGAGTCAGCTGGTCCCCACAAGCTTTGAGAATTCAACCACAGATGCAATCTGATCAAGCGACTTTCCTCATGTTTCTCTCCACAATGATAAAGGCGCACTGTACTCAAATGGGCTCTGCAGCTGTGCCACCGCCCGCACCAATAACACATTTAGCATGGTTAGCATTGCCAGCTATGTAAAACGTGTTCAGCTCGTTCGCCAGGGACTCGTCAACACTTGTCAATTCGAAGGACAGTCTTTTCTAGTTCTAGAGCCACTCTGCTGGAACTGTGACTCTAGTTTCCTCCCCTAACATCGCTTAGCCTCCAAGCTCCAAGATCCATTTTATTAGAGGTTGATGACTCTGAGGTTGGTGCAGGGGCTATCATGTTACACGTGATGGCCTTTTTCTCACATAAGCTCACTCCTGCTCCTCCTAGGGGACAGGGAACTCTTGGCGTCACTGGGTAAAAGGGGCCCAATGACCTGTTTTCAGTCCTAACTGACCATAAAAACATAGAATATCTCCACTTCATTAAAAGGCTAAATCCCCATCAGGCCCAGTGGTAATATTTTTTTCCCCGCTTTGATTTCACCATTACCTGTCGACTAGGCTCCTGTAATACCAAAGCTGATGCCTTATTATGACTTTACCAAAGCCCAGCCTGTTCCTGCAGGCTACAGTCACACCCCGACAATGTCCAGTACCGTGCAGAGATAGACTAATCATGTTGTTTCATTCATCCTGTCATCTGGTTACCCTGGTGAGACTCAAACTCAACAGTTGGTAAGCAATAAATATAGGTAGAAATCGATGTTAGCTGACAAACACCAAAACATATCCCGCACTACCTGCTCCCAATGAAAAGCTCCCAACACACTTCTTACCAGTAAACCCCTGCCCTTGTGTGTTCTTGCTTGACCTTGGTCTCACATAGCTGTAGACTTGTTCCTCAAGGTCATACTACTATCCCAGCAATGTGGTTAGATTTGAAATTGAGTCTGAGATTAGTGTTGAGGGTGTTCTGGTTTATGTAGTCTGTTGGTTGCTGGACTCCAGGAGGAGAAGTGCCACGGACCAGTGCTGTCGTAACCCATTTGCCGCTAAAGTTGGATTTGAATTGTGAATCTTGGGGTTAGAAGCTTACTTGGTGAGCCACCCATGCCAGTCAAAACCTAGCTCAATTGGATGCTCTATTGACTAATTGACAAAAAACTGGGTGGACTTCCTCAGTCACATGACATACAAGCCTCTAAATTTTTTTTTTTCATTTTCAGCCATTTTTGTGAACTGAGCTCCACCCACAGAGTAATTAAGCTTCTCAATTATAATGATCTGTGGGCAGAGTTATAATGTTGCAATGCAGAAATTTTGTGAAATTCTTCAAGAATTCAGATGCTTTTGGTGAAATATCTGAAAAACGTTAATGGTTGCTCTAAAATGTCACCATTAGGCCAATCGGTTTATTTTTTCTTGTCCAGCAAGATGCACACTTTTTTTTTAAGAAAAAGAAAAATCTGAACAATTACAATGGGATTCCAGCACCTTGGCCTCCTAATTACTAAAGTTTACTTATGTCTGCCTCATTATGTTTTTTATGTGTTAACAGATGATCAGAATTTTATTGTACAGTGTATTTAAAGCAAACAGCAAAGTTGTTAAAGTAAAGCACATTTATCCTATTGATTGTCAGTTGTTTAACCCTTAAAAGCACAAATCCAAGTATGTTACTTCTTTTTCCTTTTGTTTATTTTATTAGGAGGGAAAGGGGAGGCTGGTCACACCACTGTGCCTGAGGCCCAAAATTGCCCTCTGTACACTCACAGAGAAAAAAAAAATAATTATATATATATATATATATATATATATATATATATATATATATATATATATATAAACCACATTGACTTCATACACTTTTTATGACTCCTTACCTTGACCTTACAGTTCACCAATGATGCACACTGATTCATTTTCCTTAATCATTGCACTCAAGTTACAGAACCTGTGGGCAAGAGGTGGATGGGTTTCAGCAGGTGGTGGGGTGGATGGGGGAGGTTGCAGGAGCTGGTGGGGGGGCGTGAACAGGACCTGCAGGGCTGGCCCTTCTAGCACTATAGCTGTCTTTACATTGCCTTCACCTGGTCTCCCAACACCATTGCTGCAGCAAGAATCTTAAACTGCCAAAGGTAAGCTGACCAATTCCCCTTGCTGTCATGACTTTTTACCTTAGGCAGATGCATTGACACTGTCTGGGTGGTTTTAACTGTCATGTTTCTGTCACATGGCATGGCAGTCACATCAGAGGGAGGTAGTAAAACTGGGTATAACTGGATGCTGTGAAGGATAGTATCAAATAGTATCAAAAACTAATTGTTCTATTCACAGCTGCTTGTTGGGTGGCTTTTTCTTCTGATAATCTGTTTATGGGGGAGGGGTGCTACATCGTTGCATCCATCAAATCTTTGAGAGAGAGTGCATTCCTCCTCTGGGATCAGAGAAGTCTCACAGTTGCTCATGCTTCTTGAAAGCATATTGTTCACCTGGGCTCGCTTCTTTGCAGCTTTAAGTCAATTATTGTATATACAGTAATTAATCATCAGCAAATGTCAAAACAAGTCCTTGTGGGGTCCTTATTAGGGGTTGATCAATAATTTTAGTATTATTAGTAATTTAGGATATCGATATTTGGTGCTGATATTCATTTACCATAAATAGGAGGTTAATGGTATGAAAGTATTGAGCTTATAAACAATATACAGTGCTGTGAAAAAGCATTTGCCCTCTTCCAGATTTCTCCAAGAAAATTACTCCAAGAGCACATCGACAACTTATCCAGAAGGTCACAAAAGAACCTAGAACAACATCTAAAGCACTGCATGCCTGAGTTAAGGTCAGCGTTCATGATTGAACAATAAGAAAGAGACTTGACAAAAATGGTACCCATGGGAAAGAACACAAAGGCCCGTCTCACATTTGCCAAAACACATCTTGATAATCCTCAAGACTTTTGAGAATATATTTTGTTTACTGATTAGACAAAAGTGGAAATTTTTGGAAGGTGTACATTCTGATACATCTGGCATAAAATTAACACAGCATTTCAGAAAAAGGACATCATATGGACAGTCAAACATGTTGGAGGTAGTGTGATGGTCTAGGGCTGCTTTGCTGCTTCTGGACTTGAACAATTTGCTGTAATTGATGGAAACCTACATTCTCTCTACCAGAAAATCCTCAAGGAGAAATCCCAGCCATCAGTTTGTGACTTAAGCTCAAGCTTACTTGGGTTTTGCAGCAGGACAATGATCCAAAGCACACCAACACCTCTAAATGGCTGAAAAAAACCTAAATGAAGGTTTTGAAGTGGCCTAGTCAAAGTCTGGCCTCAAATAATTGAGATGCTGTGGCATGACCTTAAATAGACCATTTATCAGTTATTCGCTTTAGGGGGCAATTACACATAGGACCAGGTTGGTTTGAACAGCTTTTTTCACTTAATCAACACCAAAGAAATCTATACAAATACATTTTCACAGCAGTATAGGTTGCAAAAAAATACAAAGTTACAAAGTTTTTAGATTTTAAATAAGTAAAGGTAAATAGATATAAAAATGTATACAAAAAAGATTTACTTTTTATATATATATATATTAAACTGAAAGGCAGTCACTAACAGTGTTGAGTCACTAAGAATGTTCAAAGGGCGTATCAGCAGCGGAGGTTGCCTTTTCAGTATAAAAAGTACAATAATATGCTCTAGAATTATGACGCTTGCATAAATAGTGAGTTGTTTCATAGCTCTGCAACAGACCGGGGGACTCATGAGCCTCACCTAGTGGCCTTCCTTACTCAATAGAGGGTCCTGGAAGAGGGTGCAGGGTGTTGGTTCCTTGTGTGGTTTCTGTGCTGACTCTCCATGCTGATCCAGTGCTTTTAATCCAAACTGCTGTTACTCTTGTGCTGGTTCCTCATGTAGCTCCTGAGCTAACTCCCTGTCCTGATCTGGCGCTGTCTTTCTGAGTTGCTCTTCCTCCAATACTTCTTCCTTATGTAGTTTCAATGCTGGCTCCCCATACTAACCTGGTGCCAGCTTCCTGAGCTGCTTCTCCTCCTGCAATGGCCCCTGTGCAAATCCTGTTCCCTGGGCTCCTCCTTCATTATGGAGCCAATGGATAGCTGCACTGCTAGCTGCCCAGTGCCTCACTCTGTCAGCCCACAATTGGGCCAATTGGCGCCTTCATCCACACGACCCCCTTCTGGGCCTGCATGATAGTGCACATTGCTAGGCTCCAGTCCACATTTTACACACCTGCAGGTGATCTTTGACTAGTCAGGGCTCCTACATATCCTCTGTTAGTTTGTGCAGTCGCTGTGTATGCTATGAGTTCTAAGCCTTGTTTCTTTGTGCTGTTTTTTCTCTTTTATTTTGTCATATTCTTTGTGTCCTTGTTGATAGTGATCTGACTTTGATATTGTCTACATGTGTTTTGACCACTGTCTTTGTGGACTTTTTAAGCAAACACCAGTTTAAAACCAGAAGTGGCACATCAAGGTCTAGACGTCCCAAAATTTATGTCCACTAGTAAAAAAATAAGACATTTTAAACATATTGTAGTGTTGCGCCAATAGTGGCTGGCGCTGGTTATTTTGGGCCGTAGCATTCATGTTCCCCAGAATGCTACAAGGTGTTTAGTGGGCATGCTCCCAGTGTTTTTGTTCTGTCTTAAGCAGGGGTGTCCAGTCTTATCCACAAAGGGCCAGAGTGGCTGCAGGTTTTCACTCCAACCAGGCTGGAGCACACCTGATTCTACTTGTTTAATCAGTTCATTTCAGTCTTCCAACTGCTGATCAGCTGTATTCCTGCTTTGTAGGAATGAAAACTTGCACCCACACCGGCCCTTTGTGGATAAGATTGGACACCCCTGGTCTAAAGGTGTGGGTATCTCAGAAATGAGCAATATTCCTGCCTCTGGCTTCCTTACTTTACCACAATATTTTATAACCTTGTTTTTCATATCAATATTTTTGTATACAAGACTTTAAGGAGCTGTAAAAATCCTCCATTGTTCCTAATTGCTTAGAAGCTTTATTATCCACTAGCGAGAGGTAAGCCAGTTTGACTATATCTCGGTGGTGAATTAAACTAAGGTCCTAAGGATAGAATGCATACTTTGTAGCATCTTACATCAGAGTACTGTGCTCCATCTGTACTGTCTTATCATTACTTAATAGTTTATTTCTTCTGGCAGTCGCAGGAACACACTGCAGTACAGATAAACTCCAGCCCTGCTAAAAATAAAAAACTATATTTAACAATATATTCTACACTGGTCTACGCTTGTTTGGTAGTATAGCTGGCCACAAAGCATGGTCATTGTGCCTCTCTCTGATATAATGATGACAGCTGTTTTAACTTAAGCTTTTCATGTACTTGGAGCTACCTGCATATTAGCAATAGTAGCAACAATACAATAATTTTAATTTCACTTAAAATAAATAACATACAAAAAGCAGAAAACAAACCTCATTGGCTGCATTAAATAACACAGGGAAGGTATGGCTTTCTTTGAAGTGTTCCTTGACGTGTGAAAACACTGATAAACACTTGTTTTTAACTGTAGAAAAAACATGACAAACTTTCCACTACTTGTATTTTACGTGCAATAATGGGTCCCCCTGGAAACCCTTATTGATATATAGAGCCGCCTCATTCTTAACATCTATGCAAAGTAGGAACCAAAACAAAAGGTGTGTTACGTTAAAATATGAACTGCCCATGTAGGCAGTTACAGTCATGTTGGTTAACCAGAATACCAACACTGAAACACCACATATACTGGTTTTGCTGGTGATCAGACTCAGCAGAACAGAACAGTACAAATTGTGTTACCCCTCTCACAAATAGAGAACATGGAAGGTCACTAAAGATTATAAATTTGAATATTTCCCAACCAGCAAAAAAGGTGTTCTCAGTAGGACAGTAACATCACAACCAAGGAGGAAGGTACAAATATGGCTCTCAGCTTGGGCGTGATAGCTTTTCTTAAACCAAGATTGGGTATCAAAGATATATAATTAGCAGTATACATGTACATATTTCATATTGAGGGGAAAATCTCAGAACACTGTTTTAAGTATATTTGTGCAGTGGTGTATTAAAAATAAATCATCAGTCATACCTGGTGATTGCTGGTTGTTCTTTATTCTACTATGAACACAGCTTCATTCTTGAGGAACCGTTTCTAAATATTTTACCTAGTAAAATAACTTTGAGTGCTTTTCTAAACCACTTGTAGAAGAATGCATATATAATAGGATTGCAAACTGAATTTGAATAAGCAATCCAACAAAGCACATCAAACAGCTGTGGTTCACCAGTAACACCAAAAAATGTCACTAGGATATTGTAGATAGAAAATGGTGCCCAAAATGATAGAAACCCTCCCATGACAGTGGCTAATGTTTTAGTTGCTTTTCTTTCTGTCTTGCTAATGGTGTTTTTTCCTCTAGATTTATTTACTTGAGAAATGGTGTTGAGGACTAATCGTGATTGCCTCTGTGCAACAAGGTATATTTTCAGGTATATGCTTAACATTGCAATAGAGGGGAGGTACAAAGAGAACACAGTAACTAATAAACTTATTATAGGCCCTACAACCACCACACAGACTCCCTCACATACAACAGCACTGTATGCTTCTATGCCTAAAACATCTAGATTTGGATATATAATTCCCACAGCAGCAGCAACACTCCAACAAATAGTGATCATTAAGAGAGTAGTAGGAGGAGTGATTTTGCTGTGGTACAGCAGAGGGTGACATACTGCATAATATCGCTCAATTGAGATAAACACAAGATTTAAAATAGACGCATCACACAACATTACAGAAAGGCTGCTGTATATTTTACAGAATAAACTACCCAAATACCAGCAAGTCTCCACAGAGCGTATCACACTAGGAGGCATCACAACTCCTCCTACAAGCAGGTCAGCTACAGCCAGAGAGAGAGTGAGGTAGTTTGTTGGTGTGTGCAGTTGCTTGAAGTGAGTTATAGCTATGATCACCAAAAGATTTCCAAATAATGTAAGAAGTATTATGGCACCAACAGTAAAATATATAATAATTCTCATAGTCAGTGGATAAATTAGCTTCGGACAGGAGTTAGGATGGTGTTCAAAACAAAGAGAAATGTTTCTTATGCTGCCATTTTGGCTGTCCATTGTGCTTTTTTCTTGATCTGTAAAAAAATATGGGTTTAAGAAATATTTAAAGAAATTATGAAAAGCAGTAATTAAATAAATATTGCTCAAAAGTATTCAGTTAAAATAGTATGAAAGTATAAAACGATAATTTTCAAAGTATTTCTTAATTGTCTAATTAAGAATAGTAAAATGTTCCTTGTGTATGAGTAGAGTATGAATGATATATAATCCTGCTATAATTAAGATAAAAATAAGCACATATTCAGTATTGTCTTTTTTTCTAACAATGTTTGTCTTCAGTATCCAGTCTTACCTCTGCTGGTATCAGGGGGCAGAGCCAGCTCTGTTAAAAAAGCAACATTTATTTATATGCTGACAGTCATGCATCAGGGACACTCTTCTGCTAAACCACTCCTGTTTCGTGGTCCCATGACAGTTTGTGAAAGTTACCAAATTAACAGACCAAAGGATAAATATATAATAGATATAATAGATATATAGATATAATGGACATTTTGTTTGTGTTGTCACTTACTGTAAATATAACTATAGAAAAAGATATGTCATGTCTATTGTATTTTCTATTTTTTCACTGTAGTAAATGCTTTAGGCAAAATTTGCTGTCCATATTTTTTACAAATGTACAGATTTCAAGAGCAAATGCCAACATGATATTTAAGTGTTTTCTGCAGAGTTGCTTTTCATATCATAAGTTTTATCGTCAATGATCGGAGCTTTTAACTAAAGAAATTAAATGGGAGAAAATAGAAAACCAATGGAAAACAGGCTGGCTGTTAAGGCTCCCGTCATACCTTTGTACTGTGTTGTTTCAGGATAATCAAAACTGGGGGACCTTACAGGGGCAGTATAAGACTGGCAGGGTACACAGGCTCTTTTTTTATCTCATCTACAAATGAGAAAGAGCAACGAAAACTAGGGGAGACAACGGAAACTTGAGAACTCTTTCTAGATGTAGAACCTTCTATCATGGCATTACCTTGTAATGTAATCTATTTAAAAGTGCATTTGCTTAGTTCATTTGTTAAGTACAATACAGGTATGTGTGAAATCTTAAAATCAACCTAGGTACTGCTTTATTCACTATTTTTTCTTATACAGCAGTGAGTAGTTTAAGAATACAGTCACTGCATCTGTGAAATTTTGTACTTCATGTGCACAACATTCCACTAGCTTTGTTTGCAAATTTTGCAACTCCACTTCAGATGAATGTGAGTTGTTATAATCTGATCTTGTACTGCTGTCAGGAGGCTGACTTGCTTGTAAATAGGCATATTCTTCAAATTTTTCAATTTGTAATTGTGCTCAAGAGGGTTTTGGCATGGGGCACTTCTCCACTCGCAAGCCCTGTAGTGTAATCACATATGATCCCCCTTTTTTGCCTTCATTTAATTTATCATTATGGACTGGACTGGGAACGAGAACAATGACAACAGGGGAACAAGAACAGACACAATCACTGGGACAGGGATGGACAGACTGACAGGAACAGGAACAGAAAAACCTAAGGGAACAGAGACAGGAACACAGACAGTGACAGGGACAGAAACAAAAACAGTAACAGGAACACATATGAAACCAGGCAAAGGATGAGGAACAAAACTAGGAGAGGTACAAGGAACGCCGACAGGAACAGAATAGGGAAAAGAGGCATAACGGGGCACAGAGTAAAAAACAGTCCAGGGGACAGCCCTAGGCACGGAGTCAGGAAGCAGCTGGGGAGCAGCCCGAGGCACGGAGTCAGGAAGTGCCTGGAGCACTGCCTGGGGAGTAGGGACAGAAACAGACAGAGGCACGGTCCGGGGAGCAGGGACTGCGCGACGTCTGCAGGGACAGCGGGAGCTGAGGCAAAGTATGCGGGACAGCAGGAGCTGTCCAGGAGAAAACTGGAAGAAGTACAGGGAACTGTACTTTTGATGATGTTTCAGGATCATCAAAACTTACAGGGGCAGTACAAGACTGGCAGGGTATACAAGCTCCTTTTTTTATGTCATCGACAAATGAGACAAATGAGAGCAATGTCGTCCGCGAGACAGCAAGAGCTGCGGCGACGCCTGTGAGACAGCGGGAGCTGGGTGAAGTCCGCGGGACAGCGGGAGCTGCAGCGACATCCGCGGGACTGTTTGGAGCATCCCCCATGATACAAGCCGAAGGGCTCACGGCGTATGCCAAGCCTTGAGCAGTACAAGCTCGCTGTGTCCTGGGGGTGGTTGGTCATTCTGACAGGAGCAGAGCTGGTGCAGACGAGATGAAGGGAGGCAGGATGAAATGGAGGGGGGCACACACGCAAACTTTTAACAAAAAGATGTTTTAATAAAGAACGAAAAAAAGAAAAAAAACACAAAGCACATAAACTCACTTAAAATACAAACAAAACGGGAAGTAAGCATACAGGATAACAGGGACACGCAGATACACAACTCAGGATATGGAAATTACCAAAATGGTCCTTTTTCTGTGTTGTGGTTTTTGCTGCTCCCTGGCTCCCTCCCTGTTTCTTGTTTGTTCGTGTTATATGCTTTGTGTTTAGTTTTTCATTTGCTTATTACAACTTGTGTTTGCGTCTGCCGTTCCATGCCTGACAATCTGATGATTAATGTAGTACGCTATGTTAATGTTTATAACTGAATCTAAAGATGGTGAACTCTGAACCAAGTAGGTGTTTTAAATGTGGATTTAATCTTCCAAAACTTTGTATGTCTAAACTCTGTGACCCTAAGTGCCTTATTTTATGTTCTTATGTTTTAATACCACAATAGTTTTTTAGCGATAAAAGCCTTCTTAATGTTTTTTCATTTAAATTGCAACTTATGTCACGTAAGAGACAGGAATTCCCTAAGGATATACCCAGCTTGTGGGGAAAGTCGTCCACCAACCAGAGTTAGCACCCATGAATTGTCAAACCATCCAAAGTAGGGATATTGTATTTGTGCCTTTGCCTCACCTCTTGGGGATGGGCCTATAGCCAAATAAACATGGGTGCGAAATTGGAATTAGCAAAAAAAAAAGGAGTCAATGGCAAGATCCAAGAGAAAATATTGGCAGACAGAAAGAAACTGAGGTCCGGAGGTGGTAGAGCTCGTAGCAATGAAGCGGTTCCTGAGGACCCTACCGGCGGACCTGCGCAGGGCCATTGCCATGCAGAACTTGAAAGACCCCTGGGCCATGGTGAAGGCCCCTGAGGCGGCCAAGCGCATGCTCGGGCTGATGTGTGCCGATAGGACAGAGCCAGGCCTCCAGACCCGCTGCGATTGGTTTCCCCTACGGCGGACCACCATACTGTGGACCTTATTCCAGACCTACCTGTGCCGCTGCTGTTGGCTCTGCCCCAGGAGGACAGTGGAGAAGCCAGCAGTGAAGGTGAGTGCCAGGGTGCCATTAATCCTCTCTCCTCTCTGTTTCAGCAAATACAGGCAGAGGGAGGCTTTTCCAGAGAGCAGAGGGAGGATGACCGGTTGTGGTGGACCTTAGAGAACATTGCGGTCCTGGACGGGATTCCCCACATTCTCTCCCCGACCCACATTTTGCGGTCCAAAAAAATGTCCTGTATCGAGTACACCAACTTCCAGAGGGCCCCCAGGAGGCGCTCGTCCTCCCCAGGTCCCGTATCGGTGCGGTTATGCACATGGCTCACCACCACCCGCTGGGGGGAAATCTGGCATATGAAAACACCCTGGTTCATATCACGCCCCGCTCTACTGGCCCTCAATCCATGCAGAGGTCAAAAACTTCCAGCGCCGTACAAGGTGTCAACTTACATCGCCCAAAAAGCTCCTTTCAAGCAGATCAGGATGGACATTGTTGGGCCATTGCCGAAGTCCAGCCGGGGCCATGAGTACATCCTTGTGATGGTGGACTATGCCGCTGTTCCCCTCCAGAAAGTCACCTCCAAGTCGATTGCCCAGGAGCTGTTCCTGCTTTGCACCCGAGGGGGGAATCCCCAAAGACATCATTACTGACCAGGGCACCCCCTTCGTCTTGTGGGTGGTGGACCTCTGCAAACTCCTGCGCATAAAGCACCTCTCCACCTCGGTCTACCACCCCCAGACCGATGAGTTGGTGGAGCGCTTTAACCAAACCCTGAAGCGGATGCTCAGGAAATTGGTTGCTCAGGACGGATAAGACTGGGACCTGCTGATGCCCTAAGTCCTCTTTACCACGTAAACCTGCTTAAAAAGTGGGTTGAGCTGACCCCCAGGTCTCGGGCTTTGCCTCCGCCGAGGTTCCGGTTTGGGCGGAGATTCGATGGGGCGAAGAGCTCAGCCCTGCCCAGCTCCTGGAACTTACAGAGATGGTGGAGCAGTTCTGGGATGTATTCTCCTGGTCGGACCCAGGTTGTCCAACACGACATCTGGACAACTGTGGGGGTGACAGTTCGGCAGCAGCCATATCGTGTCCCCAAAGCCCACCATAGAGGAGGAGGTAGAGTGCATGTTGGCCGCCGGTATCATCAAGCCATCCAACAGCCCGTGGTCCAGTCCCATCATCCTGGTTCCCCAACCAGACGGTTCGTGGAGGTTCTGCAATGACTTCAGAAAACTGTATAAGTTTGACTCCTAACCTCTTCCCCGGGTGGATGACCTGATCAATTGTCTAGGTAAGGTCTGCTTTATTTCCACCTTGGACCTCATCAAGGGATACTGGCAGGTGGCTCTTACTTCTCCACCCGTGCAGGCCACTGGCATTATGGGGTTCTCCTGTTTGGCCACCTTCCAGCGTCTTATGGATTTGGTCCTAAGGTCGTTTCAGGCCTTTGCGGTGGCCTACCTGGACAACATCTTCGTCCACCTGTGAGGCTGGGCTAGAAAGTGTCACCTGGGGCTCACTAACTAGGTTATAGGAGGACTCCTACTGCCCCAGTTAAGGAAGGTGGAAGCCATCCTTAACTGCCCGAGACCCCAATCCAAGAAACAGGTACATGCCTTTTTAGGGTTGGCCGGCAACTACCGGCAGTTATGCCTTAGTTGTCCTCCATTGCCTGCATTGAATCCCTGACCATCAAATGGGCAGTAGAGAAACTCAGGTTCTACCTCTCGGGTAGACCCTTTATCCTGGTCATGGACCATGCCCCTCTGCAGTGGCTGTCCCGAGCCAAGGACTCTAACCCTCAGGTCACCGGTTGATTCCTCTCCCTACAGGTCTTCTCATTCCTGGTACAGGATAGGGCGGGTGTCTTTCATGGCAACGCGGATATCCTCTCCTGCTTGCTGGGTTGCTGGGCCTCTACCTTGCTAGAGGTAGAGGCCCTCTCCCTGGCATGTTTCTAAGGGTGGGGAAATGTGGCTGAATGCTGCCTCACTGATCCAGCTGCTCTAAGCCACGCCAGCCACGGTCGATGCTCTCAGTTGGCAGTGGAAGTTGCCGATTGGAGTTCAGTACCCGCTGTTTTGGACAGCAAATGGCCGCATGGTCCTGGGAGCAAGGCTAGAAACCACCTGCGCCTGGTGGCTGATAAGCGGCCCAGCTGCTGGTACTTCCCGAGGCTGAGGCGGTGGCATTAAAAGCTGCCGGGAAGCCCCATACACGAGGAGAACAAGCTCCCGAACCGGTGGCCAGTAGCAGCATTGGGCTAGGGTGCAGTGTAGTTTCAGCACTTAATTGTTCTATTGGTAGCTGTGCGTCAGTCTGCTATTTCTTCAGCTGTGGGGGATGTAAGGAAGAGATGCTACACCCCTCTGCCCACTGTGCAGTATTTAAGAAGGCATATTCTTTTATTTGAGTCCCACCCATGCCATCTTGGGGAGAGTGTTCCCCAGGTGTTCTTCTTGATTTCTGTTGGCATTTGTAGATACTATTATTAATTATAGCAGACACATCCAAATTCCCCAAAATAAGTTTTATGCATTTCAAATTATAAAATACTTTTTATACTAAGGCTGGGCTGAGTATTTTATGGTTATTGTTGCAAAGTGGAATTGGTATATCGGAAATGGTTATGCTCTGACCCTTTTTGGACAGTTTAAGGGTGGACTGGACTCTGAGTGTACATGTTGCCAGGAAAACTGTCATTCATTGTGCATCATTTATATAAGTTCACAATATTTTCTGTAGTGCTTTTTTTTCTTAATGTGTATAAACTGAATCAGGATTTGGCAGCTCTGTGTAAATCGAGTGAAAAACCAATGTCACTTGTTATTTTGCAGCATGCTGGAACAGTGTTAGTGTTAATCTGTGACAGGTTAATGTGTGGCATAAATGATTACAGCATGCAGTGTCAAATGTTAGGAGATATTGCACAAGCTATGGGGTCAGTGGCTACTAATACAAGAGATACATATTCACAGCTGAGTCAGCACCATCAAGGTACTGTGCATCGTGTTTCAAGTCCTGTAAACCAGTGAAATAATCTCTCTGCAATCTTTTGCTATGCTAGCTGGTGGAGAATCTTTTACAAAGCTGAATGGCTGCTGCTTAAAAGGAGTTTAAACAGTATGTGACCTTTACCACTCATAAAAGTCTATAGTTAAACTGCCTGTTTTGGTGTGAGTTTCAGACTGACTTGCTAGGGCACAATGGATAATCTACTACAGAACATTCCATGGGTTGCTGCCTTCTTAGATGTTTTAGCTACAAGCACAAAATCTTGAGAAAATGCTAAGGAGGAAGTTGGAGGCTATGTCTAAAGTGCAAACACTGAATTTCAAGTAAGGGGTTTGTCGCCAGTTGAAATTTAGTAATATAAACATTTGTAACTACTGTTACAAATGTTCTTACCCATTAACAAAATGTGTTCTTATAAAGATAGTGACATCATTTACAGGATAGCACAAAGATAAAGGTACAAACATAGCTCCCTGCTTAGACCAAAGAGCTCTTCTTAAAGAATGATTAGGTGTTCATATATATATATATATATATATATATCACACTGGATATGTCCTGGCCTTACTGAATGTAGCTGTATTCAGTTATCCAGTTAGCTAAACAAGTCATCTGAAATAAATCCATTGACAGCAATGTGCTCTTTTGCTTGGAACTTTACTCAGATGTTTCTTTGTGAAACTGTAAAATACAGAAGAAAACGAAAATATGAAAATACATCTCTGAGTAGAAAATTACAATGTGCTTCATACAACTGCATCAGATTTGACACTAAACCAGAACAGACAAGGCTGCTTTTTAATATATAAGACTGCAGCAAAAACTACATATACTATGCAGTATAAGTGGTGATCCAAAGACATTATAAACAAAAATATAAACAAGGTGTGCATTTACCAAGTCTAAATGACATGGTAGCAACAAAAATAAAGCAGTATGGAACAAGATAACTCCTTATTGTCTCCTTTAAAAGCTGTTGTACATGGTTGGTGAAGGATTAACTTATTACACATCTAGTTCCATTGACCACATGTAGTCTAACACTGAATTTCTTCTTGTTTCCTGTATTAAACAGAACTTCTTATACTGCACTTTCTGGGGTCTGACAGTGCCAGATCAATATGAAATTATCATTACGCCTCGGAAAATAAATGTGTGCAGTGCTGTATTGAAAATAAATCATTTAGACCAGTCAGATGTTTGTTTGTTCTACTCTGAACTCAGCTTCATTCTTGAGGAACCTTGTCTAAATATTTGACCGAATACAATAACTTTAAGTGCCTTTCTAAACCACATGTAGAAGAATGCGTATATAATAGAATTGCAAACTGAATTTGAAAAAGCAATCCAACTGAGCACATCAAACAGCTGTGGCGGACCAGTAACACCAAAAAATGTCACAAGGATATTATAGATGGAAAATGGTGCCCAAAATGATAGAAACCCTCCCATGACAGTGGCTAATGTTTTAGTTGCTTTTCTTTCTGCCTTGCTAATGGTTTGTTGTCCTCTGGATTTATTTACTTGAGAAATAGTGTTGAGGACTAATCGTGATTGCCTCTGTGCAACAAGATATATTTTCAGGTATATACTTAGAATGGCAATAGATGGGATGTACAAAGAAATTACTGTAAATAAAAAACTTACCATGGGCCCTACAACCACCACACAAGCTCCTTTACATATAAAATCACTGTTTGCTTCTATGCCTAAAACATCTAGATTTGTATATACCATGCCATGAACAGCAGCAAAACACCAACAAACAATGATCATGAAGAAAGTAGTAAGAGGAGTCATTTTACTATGGTACTGCAGAGGGTGACATACTGCATAATATCGCTCAACTGAAATAAATATAAGACTTAAAAAAGATGCAGTGCACAAAATAACAGAAAGGCTGCTGTGTATTTTACAGAATGTGGTCCCCAAATACCAGCAAGTCTCTACAGAGCGTATCATGCTAGGAGGCATCACAACCCCTCCTACAAGCAGGTCAGCTACAGCCAGAGAGAGAGTGAGGTAGTTTGTTGGTGTGTGCAGCTGCTTGAAATGAGTTATAGCTATAATCACCAGAAGATTTCCAAATAATGTAACAAGTACCATGACACCAATGACAAAATATATAATAACTCTCACAGTCAGTGGATAAATAAACTTGGGACAGGAGTTAGGATGATCTTCATAACAAAGAGAAATTTGTATGCTCCCATTTTGACTCGTGCTCATATCCATTATGCTTATTCCTTTAAGAGGAGGCCTTTCACTAAAATAAAATTATTGGCGGCAGTAATCAATTAGACATTGCTGAAAATGCTTTACTTAGAATGACATGAAAACAGAATATGATCATTCCAAAAGCATTCCCTGATTGTGTTTAAGACAAAGTTTATCATGCATGAGTTAAATACCAAAGATATATAACTCAACTATAAATAAATAGATCTTTTTTCTGTCTATGTTTAATATCTTCACTATCCAGCCTTACCTATGCTGGTGTTGGGGGGCAGAGCCAGCTCGGAGGGATTAGCAATGATTATTTATAGGCGGTCCTGCATCAGAGACACTCCTGCTAAAACACTCCTATTTCCTGATCCCTTGATAGTCTGTGATAATTACCAAATGTAAATCAAAGTAAGGTCATTCAGAAAGATCAAAAGGTTTTTGACTGAAAGTTGTATATTAGACTGTTCCAACTCTTGTTACTGCACTCTGGAAATATAGTATAGTCACTTTTGTTTATTGTAGTGGTTGCTTGTTTGATTGTTCTTGAAAAATGTTTTATACAAGTTCACATGAAATACGTATACCATATTTTAATAAATAATCCTGAAATCTACATTATTTGATTAAAAGAATCTTGCAATCATTGTACAGAGAATATTACATTGTCAAATTTCAATCTAGTTATGCCCAGTGATTCTGGAACATTCTGACAGTACTTGTTGTATTACCCATTGGTAACAAAACATTTGTCCATTTTGTGATTAATATTAAATTTAACTATTGCTTGAAGAACCCCTGGCCTGATACCTGTTATTATTATGAAAACTGAACATTAAATGCCATTTAATGTGTTAAATTACAATTATCGCTAAAATACACTTGAAAACTGGTTAAAAGATACCACCGCTTCCTCTGGCGCAGATGGCAGACTTCCCCTACCCCAGTTCCCAGGATCAGTGCCAGGCCCTCCGTCTCTCCCCCTTTGGCCATGTCCATTTCTGATTGGACCATGGCCAGTTTGCAGAGAACGTTGTTGGATTGGGGCAAGAAAACCCTTTTTTCTCTCCTTCCGGCTTCCGTTGCTGGTCCATCACCTGACACATGGCCACATGGCGCTTCTTTCTCAGCTCCACGTCAAAGAGACCTTCCTACCTGGAATCACCCCGGCTCTGCCACCTCCATCGCTGATCCACTGCATGCTATTCCAGCTCTAGCCCCTCCAGTCATCTTTCCTGGTCCATTGCAATCTAGTCCTGCCATAGACTCACCTCTGCTTTTGCCGCTCTGGCTCCCATTCCGCCTACAGCCCCCGAGGCTCTGGGCTTCCTTGCGGTGGCCGCCGCTCTGGCCCTGCTCGCCGGACCTTCGGGTGCCCCACCCTTAAGGCACAGCATTTTCCCTAGCCACTGTATCCCTCTCTACGCCTCCTTCCAATGCTCGTCTTCTCAACCCACCCTCATCAAGAAGATTTTACAAGATGTGGATCTCTCCAGGCTTTCCGCGGCACTTTCAGAGACCTCTCATTCACACTCTGGGCTGCCGAACCTCACAATTCTCACAATATCTGAATTCGCGCTGGCTTTTTCCATATAACATTACGTCCTCTGATTCAACTTTTCTGCCCTGATCTTTTAATCATTCTTGACCTCTCTGTCTACTTCGGCAGGACAGCGTTTCACGAGTTGTCCCCAAGGGTCACCATCCACTTACAGCAATTGAACGTCACTTGCTACTGGGGCATTCTTGACCTAAAACCCTATCGACCTTTCATGCAACGTATGTAGCAAACCTTTCACCACGTGTCACCTGTTCTAACTCCCGCGACACATGCAGAAGGCGTCTCTGCTTTTTCAATGGGCAGATGATTTGTAATAACTCTACTTCCACAGGATTTTGCTCTTCTTCGTGCAGATACTTTTGGCACTTTTTGGCATCCACTGACTGGGTTTGTACTGTTTCCCCCTCCGTCTTACATTTGGTTGCAAGAGCAGCCTCAAAATTTTTAACACTTTTGCAGAAGCTCTTTCCTGGATTCTGCTCAAGGTCTACCACCTACCGTATGTAATTCATCTTCTTGACGACTTTCTCCAGCTAAACGCCCTGCCCCTCCACCGGCTCTTGCATTGCACTGCTTGATTCGTCTCCCAAAGCCTGGGTGTTCCTCTCTCGAGAAGACCCTCGGTCCTCCTACAAAAAATTTAATTCCTGCTTTTCTGGATCCTTTTGCTCTCCCTCTGGAATGGTATCTGTCATAGGACAGGGTCAGGCACATTAGAGTCCAGCTGAGATCCTGGTTCAGTCTCTCAGCCTGTCCCCTGGACTCTGGGTGGAAGCTGGAGGTCAAGCTTACTGAAGCCCCCATGAGCTGGCAAAAGACCTTGCAATGGCGGCTAGCAAATTGGGGTCCTCTGTCAGACACCAAGTTGCTAGGCATGCCATGGATCAGGGCCACATGCCTTAGCAACAGCTGTGCAGTCTTAGTGGCTGAGGGCAATTTGGGCAGTGCCACAAACTTACATGCCCTCGAGAACCGTTCAGCAAGGACCAGGATAACTTTATTGCCCCGGGAGGGGGGTGGACCTGAAACAAAATCCAGGGCAATGTGGGACCATGGACGCAAGGGTATAGGTAGTGGCCGGAGAAGCCCCTGGGGTTTGGATCTGGGTGCTTTATTCCAGGCGCATGTCTTGTAGCGGTCTAGACTCTAAACCCTTACACTGATAAAAAAGTCAGGGTTTCTAAGGCATGTGTTACTTGTGCTGAATTAATCACTCTTCCACCAGATAGTATAAGCAAAGCATGTATTGTATAGTATGTGCCTCAAAACCAACCCACTCTCACCACCGGATTCAACATACAGCTCAACACAAATTATAAACGGCTTTCTTAGTTCATAAAGAGTCTATGCAGTCTGTATTTGGATCCTCCTCACCGGTGGTTGACCAGTCCATAGATCCCACACAAACTTCTTTACTTACATTGAGCTTGAAAACCAGGTTTTCTCAATATAGGACTTGGCAAAGGCACCAAACCTCCATTAGAATTGTTTGCATGCTGCCTACCTAGAAAATGTTTCTTCTTTTGTACCCCCACTCAAACTAAAGTAGCTCCCTACTACCCCTTGTGGATGGAGCTGGAATTTCTACCATAAATGTATCCGAGGGACGATGGTTACACACTCGCCCCCTCAGTGAAAAAAGCCTTAGTTCCATAATATTTCTTCAAATTAACTACATTAAAGGTATCTTCAACAATAGATTCACCAGGAAAAGACAATCAGTAATTAACTTCCCCAAGTCTTTTGAGAACCTTTGCTGGACCTTTCCACTTTGGCGCTAGTTTTGCACTGAAACCAACCTCAGCCTTGGACAAAGGATGAGACTTGACCCACACTGTCTCTCCCACCTGGAAACTTATAGGCTTCCTTTTGACGTTGTAATAATGTGCTTGCCTGCTCTGAGCCTTGTCCACATTTCTTTTGACCTGCTTGATGAGTTGCTGTAGTCTTGCTATGGTATCATATGCATCATGTTCAGGTGAAACTGACCGATGGGCGAGTCTCTCCAATGGGCCTTTCAATTTCCTACCTAAAGCAACCTCTGCTGGCGAAAAACCAGTACTTTCCTGCCAAGCGGTGTTAATGGCATACCTGAACTCGTAGATCCATCTGTCCCACTCCCTATGGCGTTCTTGAACATAGGAGGCAATCATGGTCTTGAGAGTGCGGTTCACACGCTCGGTCAGGTTGGTCTGTGGGTGGTTGGCCGGGGTCAGCTTCTGGATGACTCCCCACTTTTTGCAAACTACATTTACGAGATGTGAGGTGAATTGTGCTCCTCGGTCTGACACTAAGTATACAGGGGTACCCCAGCGGGTGAAGATGTCTTTTATCAGGATAGCTGCAATTTGAGGTGACTTTGCTACCCTCATAGGAAATACTTCTACCCACTTACTGCAATAATCCACTAACACCAACAGGTACTCATTTTGCTTGGTACTCTTTGGGAAAGGCCCCATGATATCCACTCCCATCATGTAACCAGGCTCTATGACTGGTGTGGATTGCAAGTATCCAGGTAGCTTGGTTACTCTTGGTTTGTATTTTTGGACTCCTTACAATGTCTCCAGCCATCCTTATGTATATCAGGCCAATATGCTACATCTAAAACACGCAATAGAGTCTTCAGTCGGCCTAAATGCCCGCTGAGGGGATTGTTATGGCAATATTGTAAGAATGTTCCCCTCAGGCTTTTAGGTACATAGAGTTGAAGGATATGACCTCCTTGATCATGCCTCAATACACACCTAAACAAGAATCCATTCTTCACTGTATAATGGATTTGTTCAGGATCTGGATCCGACAGCAAGTTCTTTATCAGTTCCTGGACTTCTTAATCTGCCTGTTGTGCACTGCTTATGTCAGTCCAGTCGACTGGCAATGCTTCTGCTGTTGTCACTGCTTTGCAGGCAGCAATGATGTCTTGCGGCAGTTGAGGAGTCTGGCTTCGTGATAATGCATCGGGCACAACATTGCACTGTCTCTTCCGGTAGATCACCTTAAAATCAAACTCTTGAAGTCGCAGTGTCCATCTGGTTAATCGGGATGATGGATTTGGATGGTTAAACACCCAAGTAAGTGCAGCATGGTCTGTGACCACCTCAAAGTGTGTACCCTCTAGGTATACTCTCCATTTCTCTATGGCCCACACTACTGCCAAACACTCCTTCTCTGACACAGCATATGCCTTTTCTGCCCCATTGAACAACCTAGAACCATAGGCTATCACATGTTCTTCACCTCCTTCCTCTTGAGTTAACACAGCCCCAATACCTGTCTCGCATCATTTTGCACTCGAAATGTCTGCTTAAAGTTTGGTGGTCTAAGCACTGGTGCACACAGGAGGGCTTTTTTTTATTTTCCATCAATCGCTGAAAGGTAGCTGCAGAGTTTCTGAGTCCGAAAGGCAAACATAGAAACTCAAATGTCCCCTCGTGTAACTAAAGATGTCTTCTGTACGCTCGTGGTGTCCATGCTCACCTGCCAATACCTGCTCCTTAAATCAAGAGTGCTAAATACAGATGCACCATGCAGTGACTCCAGTATTTCCTGGATCTGTGGCATTGGATACGAGTCCAGATATGTCTTGCTGTTCATAGCACGGTAATCTACACAAAAGCGCATGCCTCCATCCTTCTTCGGTACCAGCACCACCGGTGACGCCCACGGAGAGTTAGATGGCCCGAATAATTTCTTTATCCACCATTTCCTTGATGGTTTGACTGATTACCTGACGGCGTGCTACAGGGACCCTGTATGGTTTTTTCCGAATTGGTACCTCATCTGTGGTTATGATCTGATGTTGTACGACTTCTGTATGTCTCATCTCATCTGTACATACGTTTGGCCACCCAAAGAGCAAATCCTTCAGTTGTCTGCGACCTTCTCCTGACACATCTGCCTCACTTACCAGATGCTGAATTTGAGACACTGCTTCTGTTGATATTGTGGGGTTGGGTTGAGCAATGCACAAATGCAAGTATGCAGAATTTTCCTGATTCGGAGCAGTTTCCGAGAACGTGGAGCTGTATGTCAGACTATTAAAGTTGATGCTGATTTCACTCCCTGACAGAAAATTCAGCCCAATGATCAATGGAAATATTAGGTCGGCGTCGGACATGATGTACAAGGACAAGTGGAGCTGTTTCCCATGTAAAAAACACTGCCAGTCAGTTTTTCCAAGTGCTCTCTGTACTCGTCCATCAGCAAGCATGAACGTGCGGCCTCTACTGGGTTGCCAACTATCTGTTGGTTGTTTCAGGCTTCGCCAATAAGACTCTTTGATGAGAGAGTGGGTGCTCCCAGTATCAACCCTGGCCTGGCAGAGGTGTAAGCCAATAGTGACCAGTAACGTCAGGGAATTAGGTTGCTTTGGTTGTACGGCAGCATAATGATCTTGTGTTCAGTTTGAAGGCGTTTTTTTCTTTCCCCTTTCTTGGTTAGCCTGTGCCCAATATGCTCTGGCTTCAGAGAGGTCCTTCTCAACAAGAGTTCCAACTCTGACTAACTCCTCCACTGTTTTTACTGTTCCTCGTAGAAGGCTAGCTAGTCTGGGGTTGCAGTTCCTCAGTATGCCTTGCATTATTTCCTTCTCAGGCATCCTTTTTCTCCACCTGAGGCAAAGGGCTCGATACTGATAAGCAAAATCTCTGATACTCTCCTGCACACCTTGTTTTCTTTCCTGGATCCTCCTCTCAGCCTCAGCTTCATAGTCTTCTGACAGAAAAGCACGTAAAAACATTGCTTTGAATTGCGTCCATGTGGTCACGTCCTCTCTTTCCGCTGTCCATCAATCTTTAGCTGTCCCAGCTAACACAGCCGTCAGGGTTGTGAGTATCTCCACATTGGCAAGTGGATGGACTGCTAGGAATTCTTCACAGCGTTCCTGGTAAGCAATGGGATCTTTCTCATTCCTTTCTCCTCCAAAATGTGGGAACTCAACTTTTATAGGAGGTCTCATGTGCATGAAAGTGGTGCTTCCCAGTGGTATATCCGTAGGTTGACTAGCGTGGAGTTGAAGTGAACACAGCCTTCGCCTGAAATCTTGCCTCGAGCTGCTGATCACAACGTTTCAAGCAGTCGACCACAGAATGTCCCAGTTCCTGAATCTGTAACAGCAGCTGACTTCTTGTACTTTGACATTTTCTTTCCATGAGGTAGCGCAATTTTTCAATATCCGCTTGATGCTGTTCCCCCAGTTCTCTGCATCGATCTTCAAACTGCTCAATTCTCCCCACAAACCTTTCCTCTAGTGAAGACAACTGGGTTCCAAACTGTTCCACTTTTTTAAAAACATCCTCTGGTATTTCAGGTGGTGGTGGTGGTAGGGGCAATTCCTCCATGTCAACATATTCTTCCTCCATTTCATGATGAGACCCCTCATCTATGTACAACTGGCTGAAGGTATGGATGATTTCGCTGATAGGCTCACGTCGGGTTACAAATGGGCCTGCAGTGAAATCCAGAGGAAGGTCAGCCTCATCCATTTCCCTTGGCTGAGTATCTGTCATACTGAATACACAATAACACCAAACCAAATTTTAAATGTAACAAACAAAGCCTAGGTCCCTGTTTAGGCACCAATCTGTAACGGTCTAGACTCTAAACCCTTACACTGATAAAAAAAAAAGTCAGGGTTTCAAGGCATTGTGTTACTTGTGCTGAATTAATCACTCTTCCACCAGATAGTATAAGCAAAGCATGTATTGTATAGTATGTGCCTCAAAACCAACCCACTCTCACCACCGGATTTAACATACAACTCAACACAAATTATAAAGGGCTTTCTCAGTTCATAAAGAGTCTATGCAGTACATAATTGGATCCTCCTCACCGGTGTTGTTGCATCTGAGGTTGACCAGTCCATAGATCCCAATTAGAAAGTGTGGAAATAGCTGGAGGTACTCTGGATTGTTGTATGAAGAAGGTGAAATGTCCGTTTCCTGCAGCTTCAGCAGTTGTTAATTCAAAGTCCTTATAGCTTCATAATTCAGAGAGACCGTCCACTCCTGTGAGTCCAAGTGATAATGTGAGGTGACAACAACAAGAGAATAATAAAAATCCTTTTAAATAAGAGGGACACAAAAAAAAAATCATCTTAGCTTCCATCCATTCACTGAATACAAACCTTAGACCTAAATTCAACAAATATCATACTCCTGTACAAATCAACTACCACGTAAGCATTGTACAATATACAAACTTCTTTACTTACATTGAGCTTGAAAAACAGGTTTTCTCAATATAGGACTTGGCAAAGGCACCAAACCTCCATTAGAATTGTTTGCATGCTGCCTACCTGGAAAATTCTTCTTCTTTTGTACCCCCACTCAAGCTAAAGTAGCTCCCTACTACCCCTTGTGGCTGGAGCTAGAATTTCTACCATCAATCAATCAATCAATCAATCAACCTTTATTTATTCTCGGAAATACATTGAGGGATGACCCTCATTTTCAATGCAGCCGAGCGTATACAGTTAAAGGGATTGAAAACAAAATGAGCAAAAATAATAAATAAAATACCAATTTAAAATAAACATTTAATATAGATGCATTAAAAATACAATGTAAAAAATGTTAGAAAATTATTATAAAAGAATATAAAAGAATATAAAATAAACATTTTACATACACCAAGATAATAAAAAGTTGAAATGCTAATAAAAAATACTCAATAAAACACTCACGATAAAAAATGGATAATTATAATAATAAAATAATACAAATAATAAATAATAAAAATTAAAAAGATAATAATAATAATAAAAAAATAACTAAAATAAAAGTAAAATAAAACAAACATAAAAAAATAAAAAATAAAAATAAAAATCAATAAATAAATAAATAAATAATAATAATAATATAAAAATAAAATCCTAATAGATTTCATCATTTAAAACAATCACAGGCTTTCTGATGGTGATTAGAAACTAAAAGTATAAAATGGTTCAGTGATCCAGCAAGCTGAGCTTCAGAGTTTCCTGGAGAGAGTTCCAGCTCGCTGGTGCACTGTAGCTAAAAGCAGATTTTCCCAGTTCACTAAAAACTCTCGGTACCTGACAGGTGATCCAGCCACTAGAGCGGGTCTGATAATTATTGTTATTTATTGAAATCAGAGAAGAGATGTAAGCTGGCAAATGGCCAGAGAGTGATTTATAGATAAAAATAAGCCAATGAGATTCTCTTCGTGCAGCTAGTGAGGACCAACCAACTCTATCATAGAGTCTGCAGTGGTGAGTACTGTAAGGGTCTCCAGTTATAAATCTCAGAGCAGAGTGATAGATTGAATCTAGCAGTTTGAGGGCACTGGCGGACGCTTTATTATAGATTACATCACCATAGTCCAGGACTGCAAGTATGGTTGCCTCCACTATTCTTTTCCTAGCGTACGTGGGTAGACAGGATTTATTCCGATAAAGGAATCCGAGCTTCTGTCTGCACTTAATGGCGAATTTGCTTATATGGGATTTAAAGGAGAGTTTTTCATCCAGCCAGATGCCGAGGTATTTATATTCGCTGACTTGCTCGATGCTAGATCCTGTCAGGGTAATAATATTTATGGAATCTAAAACACTATCTGAAAATCTGAAAAACAACATGAATTTGGTTTTATTAGCATTTAAAACCAACTTAAGTTTATATAGAGCAGTCTGTAAAGAGTTAAAAGAATGTTGGAGTTTATCTAGTGCAGCGTGAGCTGAATCTGCTGAGCAGTATAAGATTGAATCATCTGCATAAAGGTGTAATTTGGAGTCTAAGGTAGAGACGGCAAGTTCATTGATAAAAATATTAAATAAAACTGGGCCCAGGATTGAGCCCTGAGGAACCCCTTTCGTTATAGGCTGTAGGTCTGATTTATGGTTACCGAAAGACACACATTGCTTTCTACCAGAAAGGTAATCCTGGGCCCACAGGACTGAATTACTGCTAAAACCAATCTTACGTAAGGAACCTAGTAATAAATCATGATCAACAGTATCAAAGGCTTTTGTGAGATCAATAAAAATGGCAGCACAGAACTTTTTCCTGTCTAAAGCCAAATAAAGATCATTTAAAACCAGCATGGTGGCAGAGATGGTGCTGTGTCTTTCTCTGAAACCAGACTGATACGTGGACAGGACTGAGTTTTCATACAGAAAAGATTTGAGCTGGTTATTTACTAAGGATTCTAAAATTTTGGATAAACAAGAGAGTTTTGAGATTGGTCTATAATTATTTAAATCTGCCGCATCTCCTCCATTAACTACAATGTATGGGGAGCAGGTCTGGAGTGTGAAGATATCCTGTTTCTGGGAAGCAGTAGTAGTGATGGTAGGCTGATCTATGGGCAGGTTTATGTCAATGTTTTTAAATATCTGACTGGCTGCAGCAAAATGTGCATTAAAAGCTTGGCATAATTCTTGCTGGCCAAAGATCAAATTATTATCAACTAGAATTTTCGTTGGGGGTTACCCATCCATAAATGTATCCGAGGGACGATGGTTACAGTCTTACACGCCCGGATAAAAGCCTGCAGGTCCTTCTCCATACTTGGACACCAGAACCGTCTCCTAAGGAAGTCCATGGTCCTCGCTACCCCGGGGTGCCCAGAAAATGGGGAACAATGCCCCCAGGTCATCACCTCCCTGCAGCCGTAGATGGGACATAGGTCCTGTAGGGTGGAAGACTGTCGGGTTCCTTTTTTAGGGCCTCCCGAATTGTGTGTTCCAGGGCCCACTGGACTGGTTCCACAATTCGGGAGTTGGGAATGATGGGTGCAGCCTTGAATTCAAACTCTGGAGGCACCCAGGAGCTTGGCGTTCTGGCTGCCTGGCCTATATGACAGGACAAAGTCAAAGCGGCTGAAAAACAAAACACACCGAGCTTATCAGGTATTCAGCCGCTTTGCTTGTTGGATATAGGCCAGGTTTTTGTGGTCTGTCCACACCACAAAAGGGTGTGTAGCACCCTCCAGTCAGCGGCGCCATTCCTCCAGAGCCAGATTAATGGCCAGAAGTTTCCTATCCCCTACATCATAATTCCGCCCAGCTGGTGTTAGCCGATGGAAATAATAGGCGCAGGGGAGGAGCTTCTTGGTCGGTCCCAACCGTTGGGACAGGACAGCACCCACCCCGAGTTCTGAAGCATCTACCTTGACGACAAAGGGTTCCTTGGAGTCAGGGAGCTGGAGAATGGGGGGAGACGTAAGCCGCATCTTTACCTCCTCAAAAGCCAATTCGGCCTTAGTGATCCAGCAAAAGGGGCCTGGGAACTTCCGGCTTAGTGCGGTAATGGGTGCAACACACAAAACGCCGGAAGAAGCTGGCAAACCCCAGGAACCACTGGACCAACTGGAGGGAGGTAGGATGCAGCCAGTCTCGGACCGCCTGGATCTTGGTCTGATCCATGTGCAGAGAGCCCTTGGAAACTACAAATCCAAGAAAGGATGCTCTGGGCAAATGGAATTCCATTTTCTGTAGCTTAATATACAGCCGGTTCTCCAGTAATAACTGGAGGACCTGCCGCACATGCCCTATATGTTCCCTGAGGGACCGGCTGTAAATCAGTATATCGTCAAGGTAGACGTATGCATATTGATCTAGGGCCTCACGCAGCACCTCGTTAATGAACCGCTGGAAGGCGGCGGGGGCATTAACGAGCCAGAAGGGCATTACTTTGTACTCATAATGCCCGCTTGATGTAATGAATTGCGTCTTCCATGGAGGGCCTAATAAAGCCTAGTTGTAAAGCCTCCTGGATGTAATCATCCATCGTTCTCCTCTCTGGGGGAGACAAGGCAAACAGCCAGCCCCGCGGAGGGGTTGTCCCTGGAAGGAGAGCGATGGAGAAATCATATTCTTGGTGGGGAGGAAGAACCTGAGCCTTCTCCTTGCTAAATAACTCCTTAAGATTCCAATACACTGCAGGCACCCCGGTTAGATCGGGGGTACTGGAGGGCATAGGATTGGGAGGTGTCCGGGAGGGCATCAGGTTCTCTAGACAATGACCTCTGCATTGCGGACCCCAGGCATAAACCGACCACGTGGCCCAATCCAGGCGAGTGTTGTGCTTTTGTAACCAGGGGAACCCCAACACTAGCTGCAAGTGGGGTACTCTGGTTACAAATAAGGTGAGCTCCTCTGGATGGGAGCTCACCTGCATTGCGATTGGGGCCGTGGGGTGGGTGATGGGACCTGAGCCTAGGGGCCGCCATCGATGGCAGTGGCGGACAGAGGTCTGTCTAAACGCTCCACTGGGATTTTTTAGTTGGCTCACAAGGTCTTGGTCCACGAAGCACCCAGCAGCCCCAGAATCCAGAAAGGCCAGCATGGTTGCCTGCGATGCATCGCCCCAAGACAACAGAGCCTTCAGATGGAGTCCTGAGACTACTGGGGCTTCTGTAGGTCCCTACACGCCACCCCTGAGCATGAGGGACCTAGTCATTTCCCTGCTGCTTCCCTGCTTAGTAACTGGGATGCCAGTACCTCCCATGCATCGCCCCAAGACAACAGAGCCTTCAGATGGAGTCCTGAGACTACTGGGGGCTTCTGTAGGTCCCTACACGCCACCCCTGAGCATGAGGGACCTAGTCATTTCCCTGCTGCTTTCCTGCTTAGTAACTGGGATGCCAGTACCTCCCAGTTGCATTGGTTTCTTTCTGTGGTCACCTGACCCGAGACAGGGGTTAGGGCTATGGTGAGGGTGCCAAGTAGGACGAGAGGCATTAGTTTGCCCCTCCCTCTGACACTCTCGATCTCGTTGACGCATCCGGTTATCCAACCAGATGCAAACGTAATAGAGACCTTCTAGCATCTGGGGGAGTTCTTTGGTGGCCAGCTCGTCCCCTTAACTGCCTGCTAAGCCCCTGTTGGAAGAGGGGTCTAAACTCTGTTAAGTTTCTGACCAGGTCCTCATGGTGATCTAAGGAGACCCCTTGCAGCTGTACAGCTGTCTTTAGCTGTTCCATCTTCGCTTGTTCCATGTCTTGGTCGCATTCTGTCATGGGACAGTGATGTCAGAGAACTGCAGAGAAGTGCAGAGATAGAATGTCACAAAATTAAATCGGGCTTAAAAAAGGGGAGTGTGTGCTCGCCAAAAGGCATGAAAATAGGCTAGGAGTGGTGTAAGAGCTTTTGAGAGAATGTAGAAAATAAAAGGAGGGAAGGGAAAAAGGAAGACAGCTATGCAGCCCACCATCTCTGTGTTGAGAGACATGCACTCTGTTGTTGCGCCATGGAAGTGCATTCTCAACATAGTACCCACGGGCTTATAAATGGCACGCTGAAAAGCGCGGGAAGGCCAAACAAAAGAAACGCTGACAAACGGCGTGCTTCAAATAAAGGGACTTTTTAAACAAAACGAATAAACAATGGAGGTACTCCGGGTTTATTCCTGAGTCTATCGTCCTCCTTTTGTTTCTTTTGGTTTGGGATATTAAAATCCTCTTTTGCTTCTTTTGGTTTGGTATATTTAAATCCTCTTTTGTTTCTTTTGGTGTGGGATAATTTAATCCTCTTTTGTTTTCTGCTCCATTGAGCTACCGTTTACCGGTCACACTAATGGGAGAGTGCAACAGTCACCTGCAGGACTTTCGGTCTTTTATAGGCCACGTGCCGCCGATGAGGGCTCGTTAGGTCCCTGCCTAACCATCTTAGTGGGCTTATGGCGCCCTCTGGCAGTTATGGCGGGAACTGACGGACCCCTTACAGGTATCTCTCTCTTTTATGATGATTTACTTTCCAACCCCGCAGACCCTTCATTTTCATGGACACCGCTCCTTCCACTGGTTTTGGTGGCAACTATGGCTGTTGCTTGTTTTCTGCCCCCTGTCCCTTGGAACTCACCTTTCTCGCCGTCAGCGATTCTATTGCCTTACGAAAATTATACCCTGTCGTAGTCACTGCCGTTCTTTGGGTGCATTAATGCTTGGTCCATGCTAGCAAAATTGAGTTACTATGTAACTTAGTTTTGGGAGCTGAACCATGCCCTGTCTACCCTACCCTTATATATACCCCCACTCTCACTTTACTACCATGTCGACCAGCTGCACACTCACCAACTCCCCATCTCCTTCTCTTAACAATTCTAAACTCCAACACCAGGGTACACAGACCCAGGCTTCAACTTGTAGAGGAGCCTGGGTATCTGTCGCCTAAAAGATGTATTCAAGGAGTCATCTGTAATGTCTTTTGAACAACTTGTTTTGAAATGTCATCTGACAAAAGAGCATTCCTTTGATATCTGCAGCTTAGAGACTTTATTAATAGAAAGACCACTCTGAATATTACAGTCACTTTATCTGGCATAGAGAAAGCAATTCTATGAGATCTGGTTTCTTTGCAATTTTAGGCTCAACTACTGAAACCAGTTCAGATGATCTTAAGCAGACCTGCGGGAAAAGCTGTCAGTTGACATACCAGATGACAACTGGGAGAAGGTTTGGGATCAAGCCAGGAAAATATCTGTTGACAATAGAACTCAACCTGTCCACCTCAGGACAATACATTTTTTGCACATTACACCTTATGTTAAAAATAAGTTTGTCCCAACATGTTCTCCTTACTGCCCAAAATGTGAGATTGCAATAGGGAACTACACTCACCGTATTTGGTTGTGTTTTAAAATATAACAGTATTGGGCCTTGACTGTATGCCTAATTGGGAGAATTTTGAAAATTGATATAGACTTAGACCCTCTCTCACTAATTCTGGGTATTCTGAGTAAAAGATAGAAAAAAAATAAAAATGATAAAAGATTGTATAATATTCTGACCTATGCAGCTAGGAAGAATTTTGTATTGTCCAATATAAATGATAAGGTCCCCTCTTTTAAAAACAGGGACAGTATCATAAAAGAGTGTATACCTATGAAGTTTATGACGTGTATGCTATATTCATCAACAGATTCATTTAAATAAATATGGTCACCCTATTTTTATTTTATTAATAACTCTGAAGTATTTTTGTATTTTATTATAATCTGAAATATTGCAGATATGTATACTGTAAGTTTCTTTTGCTGATTATTATTAGTTTTATTGTTTTTTTTTACACCAGTATTATTTTATGATATATATTGTTTGTGTATAAGCTTGTGTGCTACATGTTGATGCTGTAAGTAATTAAAATGTTTAAGGAAAAAAAAAATAGATGTGTAGTGTTTGAATTCATCAGCCAAGTTACTATTACTATTTTTACTCAATTTTTGCTAATGTAGTGGCCTGTTGTTCATACTTAAAACCATTAAAAGCTTTTTCCAAAAAAAAAATATACTGACTAATGTTTGTTGATATGTTGCTTTGAACCCTGCTGAGAATTTTTTTTCATAAACTGTACAAACTGCAAAAAAACAACAACAACAATAATAATAGCTACTTCATTATTTATGCATGGTAGCTACACTATATGACCAAAAGTATGTGGACATTTTAACTTTGCACTGAGCCTGCCCTCTTCTGGGAAGGCTTTCACAAGATAATTGAGTGTATTTTTGGGAATTTGTGGCCATTTTGTCAAAACCGAATTTGTGAGGTCAGAAATATTCCCTTTCAAGGTAAAATCCTAGAGAAGACCAATTGACCAATTAATTTTAACCAATTAAATTCATATTTTGCATCTAATAACCTGCTAGAAAAACATGTTAGACTTTATTACAGAAATAGCATTGATGTTGTGAATTATCTGAGATTTTGTGTTTATTTATGTCAATCTTTGATTCTGGTCCTACTAGACCTAAGTACAGCTTTTTGCAAAGCTGCTCATAAGACCCTGATCTATCATCTTGAAACTGGATTGGTGATTTATGGTGGTTCAAATCTGAAAGTGTTTTACTGCGCTGGCAAATTCTTTTTTTAAAAAATATTATTTTTCCACTTGGAGTGCCACAAAATCTCAGAGATGCTCAGAAGCATCTTTGGCAAACACATGGCTTGCCAGATGCCCTGTCTCTCTGAGGTCATTCCCAGTTAATTCAGTCATTTGTCATGTGGTGCATTTGCCTGATCGGTGGTAGGTATGCAAACATGTGCTCTGATACAGACGAACAATAATCACAACGTGTGTTTTACTTGGACACAGTGAGCAGTTTTATGGGTAGCAAAGTAAAGCCAGTGTCATTAGGGGCCACTTAAGTGTCGAAGCATGTCTGCTCCTAGATCTATGTTTATGAGCTTTCCTGAAATGCAGTTTGTACTTGGAGGTGCTAATTTATGTGCATGGTACATCAATTGTTATTTGCTAAAACATTACTGTAAATTGCTGACATTTGAAGAGAACATGGGGGTAGTACTTGTCAAGTGAAGCCTTTGTGTAATTTGTGCATTATTTTTGGCATTATTTTATGGCCTAGACATCCCTAAATTTAGTTTCAATATCAATAAAAAATACATTTCCAAACAATTTATAAATTGAAATGAAGACTGCATAAGACTAACTAAGGATGCAAAAAGCGCTGTATTATTTTTAATTCCGTAGAAGTGTTATTTTTCACTAGTCAGAGCAATGCCAAATAGATACATCTGATTGTGAACTGAACACAGGTCCCAAAGACAGGGCACAGACTTTTTAGCATCTTACCACCGATTCTTTATTTGCTTGTTATTCTGCCTTTAATTGATACTGCAAATCAGTGGTTTTCCAGCTTCACCCTTGTTGTCCAGCATGCTAGGAGGCTGCATGAGTAATTTTTTTATAATTACTTAATTATTAGCCTCTAATATAGGAGTGACTGCAGGAACACACAACACTGCAGTTCAGGCTTAAAACCACACCATGCATTCTGTGCTGGTTTAGGCTGGTTTATGCTGCTCTGGTGCTAGTTCATCTTGTCACAAAACATGGTCATGCTGTTTAACCTGAATACCAGCATCTAACACAACACACATGGTAGCTGTCCAAAGAAAAACAATAATCTCCAAAACAGTAAGTGTACAGAAACCAAAATCGTATTTCATTTGAATGTAAGTTAAATTAAAGAGGTTTTATTGCTAGTGATTTTGGAGCATTTCTTTTTTAATCCATTTCTCATGAAACTTTCACAGGACATAAATGGCTGCTGCTATGTTCAAATAACTTAAAAAATAAAAATTGACAAAAATGGACATACATGTTTTTCTTTGGAGAGTAATGATGTACTGTTTATGTGCTGTCTATGTGCTGGTCTACGTTGTTTTAGCTTGCTGGGAAGACTGGAGCCACGCAGTCTAAAACACTAAGCCGTAACAGAAAGAACATTTAAGACTTTACAAATTGGAATACCTCTCTTGTGCTCACAAATAAAATTAAATTCAGAGCTGACACAAAAGGACATTTAAGCGTAGAAACATTTGAATACTTCTGTTACAGATGTTCTCAACTAACAAAACAATAAAGGTGTTCTCAAGAGAACAGTCACATCATTTCCATAGCATAATGCACATAAAAAGTAAGATAAAAAGTACAAACATAGCTCACAGCTTGGGATTAACAGCTCTTCTTAAACAAAGATTGAGTGTTGAACAGGTATATAATTATCAGCCTGTACATATCTCAAATGAGGGGAAAATACCTCAGAACACTACTTAAGTAGTGCAGTGCTGTTTTAAAAATAAATTATTGAATGTTCTTTATTCTACTCTGAACTCAGCTTCATTCTTGAAGAACCCTTTCTAAATATTTGACCTGATATAATATCTTTAAGTGCTTTTCTAAACCACTTGTAGAAGAATGCATATATAATAGGATTGCAAACTGAATTTGAATAAGCAATCCAACAAAGCACATCAAACAGTTGTGGTGCACCAGTAACACCAAAAAAAGTCACAATGATATTATAGATAGAAAATGGTGCCCAAAATGATAGAAATCCTCCCATGACAGTGCCTAATGTTTTAGTTGCTTTTCTTTCTGCCTTACTACTGTTCTGTTGTCCTCCAAGTTTATTTACTTGAGAGACAGTATTCAGAACTAATCGTGATTGCTTCTGTGCAACAATATATATTTTCAGGTATATGCTTAACATAACAATGGAACTGAGATACAAAGAGACTACTGTAAATAAAAAACCTGTTATGGGCCCTACAACCACCACACAGATCCCTTCACATATAACATCACTGTATGGCTCTATGCCTAAGACATCTAGATTTGTATATATAAGGCCTTGAATAGCAGCGGCACACCAACAAAGAGCAATCATGAACAGAATAGTAAGAGGAGTCATTTTACTGTGGTACTGCAGAGGGTGACATACAGCATAATATCGCTCAACTGAAATAAATACAAGATTAAAAAAAGATGCAGTGCACAAAATAACAGAAAGACTGCTGAATATTTCGCAGAATAGATTCCCAAAATACCAGCAAGTCTCCACAGAGCGTATCATGCTAGGGGGCATCACAACCCCTCCTACAAGCAGGTCAGCTACAGCCAGAGAGAGAGTGAGGTAGTTTGTTGGTGTGTGCAGCTGCTTGAAATGAGTTATAGCTATGATCACCAGAAGATTTCCAAATAATGCAAGAAGTATCATGACACTAATGACAAAATATATAATAACTCTCACAGTCAGTGGATAAATAAACTTCGGACAGGAGTTAGGATGATCTTCATAACAAAGAGAAATGTTTCTTATGCTCCCATTTTGATTCATGCCCATGTCCATCTTTTTTCTTTTATCTATAAAGAAATGTGGCTTAAAACTATTTAGAAAATGCAACATGTAATAACCATTCTGAAAGTATTTCCTAATTGTTTTTGACACACATTTAAAATAATAGAGCTTATTATGCAAGAGTAGTATATGAATGCTATATAATTCTGCTATAATTAAAAATACATTCAAAACAAGCACATATTCATTATTTTTTCTGTTTTTGTTTAATGTCTACATCATCCAACCTTACTTATGCTGGTACTGGGTAGGGCAGTACCAGCTCTGAAGCAAGAGCAGCGTTTATTTATAGGCTGACAGTCCTACATCGGGGACACTCTTCTGCTATATCACTCCTATTTCCTTATTCTCTGATTACTGCTGTCCGGATATATTACTAAGCCAAGCAAGTCAAGTATTTCAGTGACACAGCTATAGAGCTACTTTATTTTTCATAAATGGTTTCTACACTATATATACCTGACATCCCACTATAAAACCATTTGCATTATTATGGAAATGCCTCTGTTTGTCACTATAACAGCCATTACACTTCTGGGAGGGCTTTCTACAAATTTCGGGAATGTCTGTGGGAATTTGTGGCCATTTAACCAAAAAAGCATTTGGGATGTCAGTCACTGATATTGAACAAGGCCTGTCTTGCAATCAATGTCTCGGTTCATAGCAAAGGTGTAAGGTTTATTTACTTTATCCTTCAAAGGAAGGCACCCCTGGACTTGTTGGATATTGCATGTTAACTACAGAACTAGCTACAAAAAGAACTATCAAACTATAGAAAGCATTCAACTAAATAGTGTACAAATCTAATAAAGCCTTATATGGGATCACTAAGACTAAACAGAAAAGAATTTGCATTCAGAATTAATAAAGATTCATTAAGAAATTTAGCTCAGTGGCTGCCTCACTGACCACACTCACCAAGAAGACAGTTTCAGTGGAACACAGTACAGTACAAACACATTGACCTTCAACTGTCCCTGGGTCCCCCCTTGGGATAGAGGTGCACATTTCAGAGGTAGGCAGAAACAGTTCTGTCCCAGTGGTCTGATTCCACCCTGAATCTGAAAAAAAGCATGCTCCCTTTACCCTCTACCCATACTATCTTGTCCACTGTCCCAAAGCTCCCTCGCAGTCCTGCATGTTTCTCATCAGTCAGCAACATTTGTAAGGCATACAAATTCATTGTGTTGCCAAACCTTCCAGCCAGGTTTTTAATAACACTGATTGGATCCAAAGATCCAATCAGGTGCCTTGGCCAGCCTGACATCAGGATTTCTTCCCCTTATAGATCAACATTATTTTCTACATGTTCCATTTAAGGCTGGCATTGTGTAGTACTAAGAATCTGGTCCTAGCTCCCTCAGCAGTACATTGTAGACTGGGAGGGCTATGATTCTCAAAATAGTTATGGGTCCCTGCTTTTCATAATTTGGACCCTGAGCTTTTACAAGCATGCCAGGGGGTGTAAATATCAGAATCACTTTTTAGGGAGGTCCTGAAATATGCAAGAAAGAAACACCACTGTCAGCAGCGTCAGAGCGAGCAGCAGTGTCAGAGCGAACAGCAGCTGAAACTCCACCTGAACTAGCAAATTAGCGAATTACTAACTTCGACACATCTCACGTTTTCTTCTCTCTTCTCTTCTCTCCTATTCTGTTTTCTCCGCTCCCTCTGTCTCAGAACTAGCATCATGGCATCCCCGGAACAATGCGCTCTCCAGTCGCTGAGCACGGAGCTGTTTCGGTTGGACCGGCAGATCCTCGCACTCGTGAGGAGACAGGAACAGCTCATCCGGCAGAAGTCACAGCTCGAGTCCTCCCTGGAGGCCTCACTGGTGGCGATCGCTCCGGCCTTGTCCCGCCGCATATCAGTAGTCGCACACCGGCGTCTCGGACCCCGTCGCCCGCCCCAGCACCACAGGCCTCGGCTCCTGCCCCAGCGCCACAGGCCTCGGCTCCCGCTCCAGCGCCTCTGCCCTCCGGACAGGTATTTGTTATTGGTAACTCTATAGTCCACAACGTTAAATTACCCCGCGCCAGTGTGTCGTGTTTTCCAGGAGCTTGTGTCCTAGACATCGCTAGGCGTCTACCCTCGGCCCTCAGATGCAACGCCTTCGAGACAGTGGTCATCCACGTCGGGACTAACGACATCTCTGCCCGGCGTAGCGAGGTCCTGAAGGAGCACTACCATTCGCTACAGGACACCGCGAGAAAGGCGACCGATGTCAGGATCGTCATCTACCTACAGGAGAGGATCGGAGCGGTTCAGCAGGCTGGCTGCAGTCCTGGCTCCGCAGTTGGTGTGCTATCAACGGTTTCGGCTACGTGGACAATTGGGCTTCGTTCTGGGAGCAGCCAGCGCTGTACCGGAGGGATGGCCTGCACCCCAGCCATCGTGGAGCGTTCGTCCTCACATGGAACATCAAGAGTGTTAAACGACGATAAACAGTCATTACCTAGATATAGTAATAGTGAGACTGTAACTGTTACCGACAGAGAGAAATTCTCGAACAGCTTGTCTAGATAACCTAATTAATATAAAAATATCAGACCCAGTATCTAGCTGCAGCATCTCTGAACTAAAGTTTGGTTTGTTTAATATAAGATCCCTTAACTCTAAGGCTCTTATTGTAAATGATACAATAACGTATGAACAATGTATTATGTCTCGTAGAAACATGGGTTAAACCAGAGGAATATTTGGCATTAAATGAAGCCACTCCTTTAGGTTATAAGTATGTACACAGCCCCAGACTGTCCGATAAAGGAGGGGGTATATGTGTCATTCATAAAAATTCATTAGACATCACTAAGAAACACAATCTCACTTTTAGTTCTTTTGAATGTCTTTACATAAACATGACCAATCCGACCACTAACAGAAGTGTACTCACCCTAGTAAGTATTTATAGACCACCAGGACCTTATTCTGAATTCTTAAAAGAATTCAGTGACTTTGTTACAGATCTAGCAGTGAGCACTGAGAAACTTATAATTGCAGGAGATTTTAATATTCACTTTGAAAACTCAGCAGAGCCATTAAAAAAGGCTTTCTCATCTATCTTAGACTCTGTAGGTCTCACTCAGAATATAATAGGGCCTACAGATTCCAGTAATCACACACTAGATCTAGTTTTGACTTTTGGTGTTGATATACATAATCTTACTGTTCTTCCACAGACTTCAGTAGTTTCAGATCACTACCTAATTTCATATGAATTGAGTCTTAGTAAAAATGTATGTACATCACCCCGTTATTGCATGAAACGTTCAATATTGCCAAATACATCTCAGCACTTTACTGAAATCCTTCCAGATTTATCAACTATAGCTTCTCCTTCAGACCCAACAGAGCTAGACAGACTAACAGACTGCATAGAAAATACACTCCAATTAACCTTAGACAACATTGCACCTATAAAAATTGAAAGGATGCAACAGAAAAAGCTTGCTCCGTGGTACAACAATGAAATACGCACCTTAAGACAGACAGTACAGAAATTAGAGTGCAAATGGAGAGTGACCAAGCTGGAGGTTGCACAATCGCAAAACTTACCAAAAACCAGTCAGGAACTGAACCTCAAATACCCGCCGACTACAGCAGCAATGATTTCATGGACTTCTTTAATAACAAAATTGAGAATATTAGACAAAACGTTCAACAGACACCAGTAACCTATCCCTCATCTGGTTGGCTGAGACAGCACAAAATGTGATTTTAGAAGAAAGACTAGAAACATTTCGTCCACTTCAGCAGTCAGAACTAGAAAAACTTATCTCTTCTTCAAATTCTGCTACATGCACACTCGATATGATTCCAACAAACCTATTGAAACAAGTATTACCAGCTATAATTAAACCTATCTTAACTATTATCAATCTCTTAGTCTGGGTCATGTACCCAAGTCTTTTAAACTAGCTGTGATAAAACCCTTGATAAAGAAACCAAATCTTGACCCCAGAAAACTGTCCAGTTATAGACCAATCTCCAATTTACCTTTTATCTCTAAGATTTTAGAAAAGGCTGTAGCTAGACAACTCTTTACATAAGAACAGCATATATGAAAATTTAGGCCACACCACAGCACAGAGACAGCTTTAGTTAAGATAACAAATGATCTTCTTCTTGCCTCTGATCAGGGCCACGTATCTCTACTGGTGTTACTCGATCTAAGTGCAGCTTTTGACACTATAGATCACACTATTCTCTTGGACAGACTATAAAATATAGTTGGAATCACAGTAACAGCGTTATCCTGGTTTACATCTTACTGACCGTTTCCAGTTTGTAAAGATAAACAATGTATCATCTAATTATACAAGAGTGAAATATGGAGTTCCACAAGGTTCTGTTTTAGGTCCTCTACTATTTACACTATATATGCCACCATTAGGCTCAGTTATAAATAGACATGGAATCAGTTTTCACTGTTATGCCGACGATACACAACTGTACATATCAGCCAAACCAGATGATAAATCCAGATTAAATAAGATAGAAGATTGTGTAAGAGATATTAGACTTTGGATGCTGCAGAACTTTCTTCTTTGGAACCCAGATAAAACAGAAGTTCTCCTCCTCGGCCCAAAGGCTGCTCTGATTAAATGTTCAGATTTAATGTTAAATCTTGCTGACTTCTCTATAGTTCCTGGTTCAGTAGCCAAAAATCTTGGTGTAACAATTGACTCAGATCTGACATTTAATCAACACATAGGTAATGTTACAAGAACAGCGTTTCTTCACCTGCAAAACATTTCAAAGTTAAGAAATGCATTATCTATGTCTGATGCTGAAAAGTTGATACATGCCTTTATAACCTCAAGGCTAGATTACTGTAATGTATTATTGTCAGGATGCTCCAGCAGGAACCTGAATAAACTTCAGTTAGTTTAGAACGCTGCAGCTAGAGTACTAACTAAAACCAGGAAATTCGATCACATCAGTCCAGTTTTATCAGCACTACACTGGCTTCCTGTTAAATAACGAATCGACTATAAAATTCTTTTATTGATGTATAAAGCCCTGCATGGTCTCGCACCGGAGTACCTGCTAGATCTAATTTCCTATTATGAACCGCCACGTTCACTCAGATCACAGGATGCTGGTTTTCTAATAGTTCCAAGAATTCAGAAGCCTTCAATGGGGGGAAGAGCTTTTTCCTACAAATCCCCCAAACTGTGGAATAATCTCCCAGTTAATGTTTGGGACTCTGACACAGTCTCAAGTCCAGACTAAAAACATACTTGTTCAGTTTAGCTTTTGGTGACTGAGCTACACTTATCATCCACTATACCATTCCAAACCAGAAATAACCTTGTTTTTCTTTTCTTTTTCTTTTCTTTTCCTTTCTCTTTCTTTCTGAGGTAATAACCGTCCACCTGTCCTGCCGAATACTGTTGGAGGACTGACCATCAGTACCCCCCTTGTTACCTTGTAACCTCTTCATCTATGTCATCTTTATGGATGTTAGTCATCTGCTGCACCTCGATTGCATTACTGTATCATCCAGATGTAGCACGTGTGCAGCTTCTCTTCCTTTAGTTCGTTTTGTTTATAATCTGATCTGTCAGAGTCGCCAGCTGCACTCTAAGCGCTCCATATCCCCTTATCCTCATATTCTCTGTACACCCCGTCATTATCCCAACTGTGTTAGCGTGAGCGAGATCAGACGGGTGAATAACAAAAGCCAAGCTAGGTCTTCAGGGTGTCATGCTAAGTCTAGTGGCGCACTCCTCGTTTCACCCGTTAGTTCTTCTTCTCCTGTTTCTTGACCTACTTAGTTCCTGCGAGTATCTCTAAATTGATTAATTTATTCCACACCCCTTCATTCTCCTAACCATGTTAGCGTGAGGGAGATCGGATAGGTGAATAACAAAGGCCAAGCTAGGTCTTGAGGGTGTCCTGCTCAGTCTAGTGGCGCAGTCCTCGTTTCACCCGGTAGTTCTTCTTCTCCTGTTTATTGACTTAGGACGTGGAACTCTCTAAAGGTAAAAGGGCCTAAAGTACGGTAGTAACGCTTAACAAGTGCTGGCCCCTGTCTCTGTACTAACACAAACCAGAACTAACTTTTTCTTTTTGCTTTCCGAGAAAATAACTGCCCACCTGTCCCGCCGAATACTGTAATGGACTGACCACCAGGGCCCCCCCATCACCTGGCACCAACCGGTTCTCCTCTCCATTGGTGCCATTTGCTCCATCCTTGACTGCATCACTTTATCATCCACCTGATGTAGCACCTGTACAGCTTCTAAAGCTTTTACCTTCAGACTCAGCTTTAGTTTATAAACTGTAAATACTGTTCGACCAGAGGAGGATGGGTCTCCCCTTGTGAGTCTGGTTCCTCCCAAGATTTCTTTTACTCTGTGACTATGTCAGCAGACAGGAGGACACTGTACAAACTGCTCTCCATCATGGATGATGATGGTCACCCACTGCACACCATCATCATGGAATAAAGGAGCAAGTTCAGTGGCAGGTTCCTGTCACAGAGCTGCTCTACAGACAGATGCAGGAGATCCTTTGTCCCAAGAGCCATCAGACTCTTCAATTCCTCCCAGTGGAGCCGGAAGAGGGAGGAGGACAGATGAGGAACAAGTCCCTTATGTTCAAATTACAGGTTTTTTTTTTGTACTGTAATCAAATTACTGTACGTCTGCACTCCCGGACACTATTGACACTTTACTGGACATCTTATGTCAGCACTCATAGACACTATTGCTACTGGCTGCTAACTTTATCTATCTATCTAGATATAGGCTTTTGAACTCTGCACTGATAACAAACTGGATGGTCCCACTCCTAGTGTCTACAGGACACAGCGTCCATGGTTTCCAAAAAAAAGTTTAAATTTAGATTCATCTGACCATAGAACAGTTTTTAATTTACCTTAGTCTTTTTCAAATGAGCTTCAGCTAGAGAAAACAGCAGCATTTCTGGATCTTTTTGAAATATGGTTTCTTCTTCGCATGATACCACTTTGTGTTGCATTTGTAAATTGCACTGTGAAATGTGTTTACAGAAAATGATTTCTAAACCCATAAATCCTTTTATTAGTACTTTAGTTGCCTTGTCCTAACTTTTTAAAAAATGTGTGGCTACCAATAAATTCTAAATTAGTTATTTTTCATAAAAAGGTAAAATGCCTCATTTTTAACATCTGATATGTGTTTTATGTTTATTGTGAATAAAATTGGGTCTATGAGACTTTTTTAGAATTGGGGTTCTACATCCATTCTAGTTCATCCCAGAGGTGTTTAAGGGGTTTGAGGGCAGGGCTCTTCTGGCCATCATGTTCTTTCACTCCAAACTCGCACAAGCATGCCTTTGTGGACCTTACTTAATGCACTGAGGCACAGCCATGCTGGAACAAAAAATTACCTTCTGTAAACTGTTCCCACAAAGTTGGAAGCATAAAGTTGTCAAAATGTTTTCGTCTTCTGAGACTTCCCTTTCCCTTCACTGGAATTAAGGGGCTTAAACTGACCCCTGGCGTTTGCCAAACTGACACACATCTATCAGCCTGCCAGACAGAGAATTGTGATTCATGACTTTAAAAAACAATGCTCCAGAGTCCAGTGACAGCATGCTTTACACCACTCCATCTGATGCTCGACATTGTGCTTGGTGATGTGAGAATGCAGCTCTTTAGAGCAACCCAGTCGTTCACCATTGTTTTTAAAGGTAGATTGCATGGCTAGATGCTTTGTTTTAATACACCTGTGACAATTGGATATAATGAAACACTTGAATTTAATGATTAAGGGGTCCTAATGCACTTGTCCATATAGTGTAGCTTTTCAGGATCTGGTGCCATGGAATTGAAAATTATTCGTTTTTAAGTTTTAGGTTGGACTTATTCCACTTCTAATGTGAGTTGGCATTGTTTCACAAGTTTGAGAAGCTTAATGAGTTCTACTGTTAGCTTAAGTTCACAGTCAGTCAGCATAGTTATGTCTTTGATTCAGTTTTTTTACTGCGTTGTCCAATACAGCAGAGCAGTTGGCTGGTTGCTGGCCCTCAATGGTCCTCTTCTCCACATTCACAGGTGGTTTGGCCAGTTTCATATCCCCATCTGGCCATGGCAGCTCTTGATTGCCCTGTTCCTGTTCTCACCAGTCTTTAAAGAATTTAACTTACATTATCTTAAGGTGCTGACGTTTCAATGTTCTGTCATTCTGCTATTCGTAGCTGCTCTTCATAGTCATATTGCTGATTTCAGATTTGGACGATGATCTTATTGCTTCATCTCCGCCAGCTTACTTTGGGCAATCCCTCTGGTCCTGCTGAAGCCCTCTCTACTTCTATGGCATTTGATAAGCCTGCAAAGGCCAAGAAGAAGCGTTCTTTAAAGTCGACCTCTCCACAGAGATCCACACTCTCTGCCTCTGAACTCTGAGGATCCTGTTGCCCCAAATCTCCAGTTGATTGAGATCATTGAGTGTATTGCTGACGCTGTAAAGAGGCATTAATCCAGGCTTGTTGCCGTAAAAAAGTTCTCTGGCTTTGTCAGCCCTGGCTCCACTACTCACGCTGTTGCCCCCGTTCTGCCCTCTGTGATTTCCACAGCTCTGTTCCCATACACCTCAGCTGTTTCTGCTATGCCTACTTTCAGCCTCTTCACCGCTGCATAAGCCCTGGGTATGCCTTTCATTCCTCCTGCTGCTGTGGCTACAGAATTATTGGTTCAGCATTCATCATGCTCTAGTGTGTGCTGTCTGTAGTTCTCACAGCCACTCCTCTGCCCAAAGGTTTACACAGCACAACTTTATTTTCTATCCATGGTGCTGATCTTGTAGGCACTCCATACAATAAGCATGGTCAGAACCTTATTGACTATAACAGGAATATTTTGTGCAATAATTTTAATGAATTTGTTTGTAGTTTTGCTAATAGTAAGTTTGTGAATGTTTGTAGCATTCTCTCCTATTAGAGTGCTTACTATTAGAGTGCTTACGCTGTCTCACTACCTGTCCTCTCACTTTGACCCGTTTGTAGACTATTAACTTACTGGCCTTTCACACGGGTTTCAGGTTGCTGTTCTTCTCATCTGTCATCTTTTGCATTCCTCTTGTTCCATTTATGCATTATACTTCTGTGGACGATCATAACTGACTCATTAAAGAGTCTGGTCGTGGTGCTTTGCTTGCTAAACCTGACATTTCAGACGCTTTCAAAGCCTACTCATCTTTCGGACTTTCTTCTTTTTGGCATTAAGCGGGATTCTACTTTACTGTGCAACTCGTCTGTAGAAGCAGTCATTGTATATTTAGTTCTTTGTCCGAGGCATTGTGTTGAATCTTGTTGTATATTTGCAAGCTGCCCTTTGTTTTGCATTTGTGGGAGGATTTCCTACTAATTGACTTTCGGTCTTCTCATGGCTTCTCAATTCTCTCAATATGGTCATTGATACTGTGGGTGTTCCGCTCTCTGCTGAGAAAACTGTTGATCTGTCTACTTGTCTCAAGTCTCCAGCATAGTCCTGGCCACTGAGATGAGGGCCTCTCTCCCTGCTGAAAAGCTACTATGAACCATGTTCACTTAGAATCAGTGACTAGCTACATCAGCAAGTGCATTGATGCTACTGTCTCCAAAGTTGTCACAATTCACCCCAACCAGAATCCATGGATGACTGCAGAGGTGCGCATGCTGCTGAGATCCTGTGACAAGTCTTTTAAGTCAGGCAAATTCCAGAACAGTAAGAGCCAAGCTTTCCCAGGCCATCAGAGAGGCTAAGTGGGCCTACTCAAAGAAAATCCATGAACATTTTCAAAACACTGCTGACACACGGCACATGTTGCACAGCATACAGACCATCAACTACAAGACACCTCCACTTGCTTGTGACAGTGATGCCCCCCTTCCAGAGGCACTAAATAACTTATATACTTAGTTTGAAGCACAGAACAGCACAATGAAGAGAAAGACCCCACCTCCGCAAAATGAACAGGTACTATGTCTGTTCACTGCTGATGTGTGGAAAACTCAACACACCCACAAAACACACCAGGATCTGACAGCATACCAGGCAGAGAGCTCAAAGAATGTGCTGAACAGCTGTCTGATGTTCTTACAGACATATTCAACATCTCTCTGAGCACAGCATTCGTCCAACATGCTTCATCCCAAGTCCACCACCATCATCCCTGTGCCGAAGAAGTCTCCAATGTCCTGCCTCAAAGATTACCATCCCGGATCACTCTCTCCCATCATCATGAAGTGCTTTCCCAACTGCTCAATAGACAATGCTATCTCCACCACACTCCACCTGGTTCTCACCCTCTTGTACAATACATACACCTATGACAGAATGCTGTTCTTAGACTTTAGTTTGGCATTCAACACCATTATCCCTCAGCAGCTGATCAGACAACTGAGCATGCTGGGCCTGAACACCTCCCTCTGTAACTGGATCCTGGATTTTCTGACTGAAACCTCAGTTAGTCAGGACAAGTAACAACATCTCCAGCACCACCATACAGAGCACCGGCACCCCTCAGGGTTGTGTGCTTAGTCCTCTTTACTGACTCACAAATGTATTTGAAAGTACAGCTCAAACTACATTATCAAGTTTGCTGATGACACAACTGAAGTGTACAAGATTGATGAGTCAGTGTACAGAGAGGAGATACAGCGGTTAATGGACTGGTGCAGAACCAACAATCTCTGAATGTTGACAAAACTAAGGAAATTGTTGTTGACCATTATGAGGTGACCACCCCCCATTGAACATTATTGACTCTGCTGTGGAAATCATTAGAAGCACAATGTTCCTCTGTGTCCACATCACAGAGAACCTCATCTGGTCCCTCAACACCAAGTCTATAGCCAAGAGAGCCCAGCAGCACCTCTACATCCTGCAAAGACTGAAGAAGGCTCATGTCCCCTCTCCCATCCTCACCATGTTCTACAAGGGGACTGTGGAGAGCATTTTGAGCAGTTGCATCATCGCCTGGTTTGGGAATTGCACTGCCTCTGACCGCGAGTAGTAAGGACAGCTGAGAAGATCATTGGGGTCTCTCTAACCTCCATTATAGACATCTACACTACATGCTGCATCTACAAAGCGACCAACATTGTGAACAACTCTATTCATTCCTCACAGAGACTTTTTTCTCTGCTGCCATCTGGCAAAAGGTACTGCAGCATTCCTGCCATCGCTGCTTTTTTCCTCAAGTGATCAGGTCTTTAAACTCACAAGGACTTATTTGAATGCCCCCTTACACACTGCTGTGCTTATGTATGTTATTTAGCTGCATGAACTCATAGATCACAGCATGTTAAATATCTTTGCACCTTATTCCACTACCTCATGTCCAGAAACGAGTGCTGTCTCCGTGCTGCACTCTCCTGTCTAGGTAAATGCTTCTCCAGTGGGTATACAGTGGGTGTGAGAAAATAAATATTTGATCCCTTGCTGATTTAGTAAGTTTGCCCACTGGCAAAGATATGAACAATCTATAAATTTAAGGGTAGGTTTATTTTAACAGTGAGAGATAAAATATCATCATTTGCAGAAAGAAATAAGTATTTGATCCCCTACCAAACATTAAGAGTTCTGGCTCCTACAGACCAGTTAGATGCTCCTTAAATACTGTTTGACCAGAGGAGGATGGGTCTCCCCTTGTGAGTCTGGTTCCTCCCAAGGTTTCTTCCTCCAGTTGAGGGAGTTTTTCCTTGCCACTGTTGCCTCTGGCTTGCTCACTGGGGGATATATGTTATAACTGTTTTCAAAACTCTGTAAAGCTGCTTTGAGACAACATCATTGTAAAAAGCGCTATATAAATAAAATTGACTTGACTTGACTTGACTCCTAATCAACTCGTTACCTGCATTAAAGACAGCTGTCTTAAATTGTCACCTGCATAAAAGACACCTGTCCACAGACTCAATCAGTCAGACTCTAACTTCTCCAACATGGGCAAGACCAAAGAGCTTTCTAAGGATGTCAGGAACAAGATCATAGACTTGCACAAGGTTGGAGTGGGATACAAAACCATAAGTATGGATGAGAAGAAGATAACTGTTGGTGCCATTATAAGAAAATGGAAGAAATACAAAATCCAATCCAATTCGATCTGGGGCTCCATGCAAAATCTCACCTCGTGGAGTATCCTTGATCATGAGGAAGGTGAGAAATCGGCCTAAAACTACACGGGGAACTTGTTAATTATCTTAATGCAGCTGGGACCACAGTCACCAAGAAAATCATTGGTAACACATTACGCCACACTGGATTAAAATCCTGCAGTGCCCGTAAGGTCCCCCTGCTCAAGAAGGCACATTTGCAGGCCCCTCTGAAGTGTGCTAATAAACACGTGGATGATTCTGAGAGTGATTGGGAGCAGGTGCTGTGGGACAAAAATTAAGTTCTTTAGAATTAACTAAATTTGACAGGTTTGGAGGAAGAAAAATGTTGACTATGTCCCAAAGAACACCATCCCCACTATCAAGCATGGTGGGGGAAACATTATGTTTTTGGGGTGCTTCGCTGCTAAGGGCACAGGACTACTTCACCGCATCAAAGGGAGGATGGATGAAGCCATCTACCATAAAATCCTGAGTGACCTCCTTTCCTCCGCCAGGACATTAAAAATGGGTCATGGCTGGGTCTTCCAGCACGACAATGACCCAAAACATACAGCCAAGGCAGCCAAGTGGCCTAGCCAGTCTCCAGACCTTAATCCCATACAAAACCTATTGAGGGAGCTGAAGGTCCGAGTTGCTAAGTGACTCAAAACATACAGCCAAGTGGCCTAGCCAGTCTCCAGACCTTAATCCTATGGAAAACTTATGGAGTGAGCTGAAGGCCCGAGTTGCCAAGTGACAGCCTCAAAATCTTATTCCAAAGTTCCTCCTGACATGTGCGCAAGCCTCATCATCAACTACAAAAAACATCTAACTGCTTGCCAGCAAGGGTTTTGCTACCAAGTATTAAGTCTTGTTTGCTAGAGGAATAAAATACTTATTTCTCTCTGCAAAATGCAATTAAATATATACATTTTATACAATGTAATTTTCTGGATTTTCTGGATCTCTCACTGTTCAAATATATAATATAAAAAATTATAGACTGTTCATATCTTTATCAGTGGGCAAACGTACAAAATCAGCAAGGGATCAAATATTTATTTACTGCACTGTACTTGATTTATAAAATATTATTTATCTTCTGGGAGTGGACTTGCCCCGGCTGTCCATATTTAGAAAGATCTGCGAGGGTCTGCATGCTTCAAAACCTGGGCCCAGGACTGGGCCTATGCCAAAGACATTTTTATGTTTTACAATGTCTAACCTTCAAATTGTACTCTTATTCTTCTAAAAATAAACCTTGTTTTCCGCCCCTTTACTTGTTGAGTCTTTCTGCCAGAAATGAAAGCTTTAGTGCAAGTTCTGCCAGGAAGACTTCAATCCTATGTCACTCTTTCATTTATCACTCTGACCAATTGCAGTCTGCCACCTGTCTTTAAAAGGAGTTACATTCCTACTCTGCTACTTTCAGGTGCTGATATTTCAACATTCTCCTCCCTTCTCCCCACCACCACCAGTTTGGTCCCAGTCCTGCTGTCCAAGGAGCTGGCTTCTCCCCTGCTGTCTTTATCCAGCAGGGTCTGTGAAGGTCTGCACACTTCAAGACTTGGTCCTAACCTTCAAATTGTACACCTTATCTAAGATTAAACCTTGTTTTCCATCTGCATGGAGCTGCATGTGGTGTCTAATGTATGTAAATATTAAAAACATGTCCCATAAAAATTTGGTCATGCCAAGTTACAATAACTAATAAAAGTCCTCCTGAAACCACTGTGAAGCTCTTATTCACAGAATTAGCCTTTTATAACCCTCCAACAAAAGGAAATGATACCTAAACGACCACACAGCTTTGATTAACATATATATATATATATATATATATACATATATATATTGAAGCTGCCTGTCGTTGAAGAACCTGCCCAGTGCTGCCAGATTCTCATGTATGGGGTGGGAGTCATTCTCTAGCATGGATGCCAGCTTGGCTAACATCCTCCTGTCTTCCACCACCTGCGCTGGGTCAGCCCTTTTAATGGGTTTGTCCAGTCCTCTCTTGTCTGCCATCAATCTGCCATAAATCTCAATCTGGTGACCACTCCATAAAAGATGGCAGATGCCACCACTTTGTCAAAGAAGGTCCTCAGAAGTGCTTCTTGCACCATTCCCTGAGGTGACCTTGTGCTGCTGACCACCTTATCACACCTTATCTCATGCCCACACATACTGTGGTGGGTTGGTAAAGTAATCTATTACCCAGTTTGACAGGTGACTGTCCACTCTATTATGTTCCAGCTTGTCCTTTAGGAGCCCTGGCTTTATGGTGTTAAAAGAACTGGTGAAATCAAAGTAGTTGATTCTCACAGTGCTCTTGGGCTTCCCCAGGTGAAAAAGAGCTCTGTGTAGAAGATAGATTACAGTGTCATCCATCCTGACGCCAGGCTGGTAAGCAAATTGAAGAGGGTCCATGTATGGGCTCTCCAGAGGACGGAGATGGTTAAGGACCAGCCTCACCAGACTCCTGACATTTTAGAAGTGCCACCAGCCTGTAGCTGTTGAGGTCAGATGAACCAGTTGGGGGTGGCTGTGAGCTAAAAGTTGTTGAGAAAGGGGCGAGTGTGAAGGCTCGCTTTTTCTCTTCAGTCTCCTTAGACAATTTCCTTACTGTGTGGGTGACAGCTGGTTCATTGTGTACAAGGGATTTGTACACAGGCAGAAGATTAACCATATTGTGATTAGATCTCGCAAGGGGAGGGAGAGGTGATGAGTTATATCCCTGCTTTCTGTTGGCATAAAATCCCCACTCCATGGAACTAACAGCATGTCTGCCCTCACCACCCAGCCCCCTTCTCAACAACTTATAGCTCTCAGTCACCCCCCACTTGCTCATCTGACCTCAACAGCTACTGGCTGGTGGCACTTCTCAGATGAAGTCAGGAGAGGCTGGTCCTTAACCACCTCTGTCCTCTGATGAACCCATACATCAGGGTTATTTAATTAGAATTCAGTAAGGTCCACCTAAAAAAGATTTCCTCAGGCCAAGGTCCGGACCTTCAATATTTCTAACTTATGATTCAGTGGCATATCCTGTATACTGAAGTAGCCTAGTATCAGCATCTTATACCATCAGCAACTGAAAGACCAGCACATCACACATACCGTTCAGTATATTTAAGTATACTTAATGTTTAAATGCTGAACTGAAATGCTAAACTTCTTTTCATCAAAAAAATTAAAAACAAGGGCTACATTTAAATTGCTTATTTATAATAAAAAAGGGAAATTAATTGTTTAGTCTTGTTAACTGAATTTAACATCTTAACCTAACAGTATCTCCCTCTTGTATTCCTTCACACTTTCTCTTGTTTAGTGGGAGAAGTGAGCTCTTGGTTGTCCAGCCAGGACTTTAAATCTAGGCTAAATTGGTGTTAGGGAGTGACTGAATTTAGGCTCAGCTGGCATCATCTAACTTAAAATGATCCACCAACACTTGATACTTGAAAAGTTCAGTGCTATCAGGAAGCAAAAGGTTTCTGAGCCTGTCAAATTGAATGGGTTAGGTTTGGGACCCCTGTAGGCTTGTTCTGACACTGATGAAGATCTATTGTAAGCATGCAGAGAAGGTGGAGTTCATGGCTCTACCTTTACGTCTGCTGTCAGTAGAGGTGGATGCAACATGGCACTGGAAGGAGCTAATGGCTGGTAGGTAGTGGGCAGAGGACATACCTAGGGACACGGCATGCCATGATCTGGCCATCAATGAGGAGCAAATGTGCTGAACATATGGGGCTGAGACTGCTTAGCTGGAATGGGTGCATACAGCAGGTTATGCTAGGGCAACAGAGCAGGTGTGGGAGAAGAGAGGAACAGGCCACATTTTAACGGGGTTACAGGCTTGACCTTTTTTGTTGACCTGTAAAAAGGTCTTTGATCAAAATTGGTACAAGCTGTGGCATCTTAGCCATACAGAGAGGAAATATATATGCTGTGGTAATCAACCATGACCAGGTGACACTCATTTTGGAAGGGACTGTGGGGAAAAGCTCCCAAAAATCCAAACCCCACATGTAACCACGATCGACAGGAGCAGTAGACTGAAAAAGCCCACTATATTTGGATATTTTTGCTTGAATGTCTGACAGACCTGGCACTGTTTGCAGTACTTTCAGACTTCCTTTCTGATAGTATCCTCATAAAAGTCTTAATTTTGCCTAGATGTCCATAGTGGGCTTTGGGGCTTGATCTCTATAGAAAAAATAAATAACAGAGGCAAATCTGTTACACGGTGGTGCCGTCTGTCTTTCAGGCATTCATCAATGATGTTTTGCGGGACATGCTGAGTAAATTTGTTATCGCATACTCCCCTGATCTGGTCTCTCATGTCCCCCATGGGACTACTAGGTCCTCTATAGCTTATCACCAATTAGTACTTTATAGCTTAGTACCAATTATATGTCAGGAAAGAAAAATATGAGTTCCATGTTCAGTCAGTCACCTTCCTGGGCTATATCATCAGCTTTAACAGCATGGCAATAGATGACAGGAAGGTAGAGGCTATGGTTAATTGGCCAGTTTCGGTAAAGAAACTTCAGAGTTTTCTAGATTTTACAATTTCATCAGAAATTTCAGTTCTCTGGCCACTCCTCTGACAGTCCTTCTCAAAGGGTCTCCCAAACTATTAGAATGGTTTCCTCAGGCTGAGGAGGCCTTCGTCACACTCAAGGCTGCCTTTACGTCAGCCCCCGATCTAAGGGGAAACCCCACAATTCTAACCGTCATAGACAGGTTCTCCCGCAGTGTCGAGTTATATTTAAAACCTTACCCACGGCATATACACCCGCACCTTTTGACATGATGGCATACTTAAGAATGTTCTGTCTGATCGAGTTTCTTAGTTAACTTCTTGAGTTTGGGCTAGCTTTTCTAAACATCTGGGTGTTACGGTTAGTCTCATGTCAGGATATCACCACAGTCAAATGGGCAGTGTAAAGGGACTTATAAAGAATTGGGAAAATTGCCTGTTTTGTCGGAATAACCCCTCTGATTGGGCACATTTCCTTAAATGGGCAGAGATGGCATATAATTCTCTCATCTATTCGGCTATTAGTTTAACACCCAGTGTGATTTAGGTTTTCAGCCTTCACTAGCTCTGCTCTATGGACAACTATCACATTGGAGGCCTCAGCTTTGGATGAGATGCAGTGCGCAGGTCTGGGAGGCCACCCACCAGCACATTGAGATGGCTCCAAGTCGTAATAAACAACAGGCTGATCACCTCCTACCAACCAGGAAACTGGATTTTAGATTTGGGGAACTCTCTCGTAGGCACATTGGTTTGTTTAAAATCCTGAAAAGAAAAAATTAGGTCACTTACCAATTAGACTTACCTCCTCAGTATCGCATTTCTCGTTCCTTTTACATATCCCTTCTCAAACCTGTTGTTCCAGGTCCCCTAGACAAGGTGTCCCTGGAGGAGATCCCACCTCCACCACTAGAGGTTGACCATTCCCCAATCTACGCTGTGCATCAGGTGCTGGACGTAGGGAGAGAGGTCCTTAATCCTTAGTCCTTAATGTCCGTAATCTAGTTCTGAGTATCAACTTCCACAGTTCACATCCAGAGAATTCTGCTGGCAGTCTTCCTGTCCCATCCATCCCAGGGATTCCACGGAAGAAACTCCCTCAGTCTAGCATACTCACAACTCTGGGGATCCCTCGCTCTTCAGCCGACCCGCACTCCTTAGTAGGATACTGTCATGCCTCCCTCTGTCTCCATCAACTCTAACTCTAAGTCTTGTGCTTCTCAGAACCACACCTTCCAGCAGGCACCTCAGTCTGAATCAAACCATGAACCATGGGGAAAAGTGCAGTGTGCTAACACATTTTGGGCTTTCGGACCAATTACTAAATGTTGACACAGATTTTCACCACCCACTAAATAAGAGAAGAAGAAACAGGATTAATGAAAAGTTAAAAAAGCGAGTACAAGAGAAGAGGGGGAGACAAAAATATATTTACTGTTATTTTGTCTAATGAAAAAGTAAAAAAGCATTATAGAAAGGGAGGCTATGATGACAAGAGAACAGTGCAGTATATAAGGTTTTTTCTTGATGTGCACGCTTAAGAAAATTATGGGATAGTCGTGTGCTTTGTGCCACTTCAGACTCAGATTTGATCTTGCGATGCATTCAGAAAAAGCATTGTATGGAAGTCAGAGCACACCAATGTCAGATAACTAACCCTCTACAAACCAACCAATGTGAAGTATAGGGAGATGCCATCCACATGAGTGATGATGACAGGACATGGGTGCAGTGCAAGCTGCAGTGTAAAACCAAAACTAACCAAAACAAATGTATACAACATAACAAAAACATGATATGCCCTTAAATCCAACCTCAAAATACATCTATTTTCTCTTGCATACAACCTTCCTCTGTGGTCATATGCATCTTAGTTGTAATCTGCAACATCTTGAAGTATTATTTTTGTTATTATTGTCTCTGTAAGTCAGTGTGGACATACTAAAAGATATGTTATTATAAAAACTATTTATTTTCTTTCCATCAAAAATGTATATGTATAGTATAAAATATGTAAATAAAATCAAGCAGCAATTTGTAAAATGTATTGACTCATTCTGTATTTGAGAGGAATTGCATGCTTTGTTTGAAAATGTGTAGACATGTGTGGAGTTGGGCCAAATAAGTACAATGCATCATTTTGTATTTGAAAGAGAAATACTGTGAGAAATAAGGGCAAAAATGCTTTTGAGACAAAACAAAAAAACAAAATAATGTGAAAGTAGATGTGAAATAATCAATCACTTCATTCTGAAAACAACTTCTATAGAGTTGATCATATTTCTAAAACATGTGAAAAAACGATGCCCACGCAATGGAATTACAGCCGAATTAAAAAAAATGCTGTAGAAGAATGCTGTAGATTAAAAGCGTCTAAATACAGTGAAAAAGGTTTCATGGCAGTTACATGTTTTAGTGGCTTTTCTGTCTGCCTTACTAGTTTTCAACTGAACTTTACATGTGCACATTTGTCTCTGTGATTGGCTCCGTACTGCAAGATATTTTCAAATATGTACAATAATAAAACTAATTTAACCGCAATTTCTTGAACCCCACAGCAGTAGAAACACTCCAACAAACAGTGATCATGGACAGAAGAGCAGGAAAAGACATTTTATTGTGGTCCAGCAGGGGGAGACAGATTCCATGACATCCATCAATTGTGCGCAGCTGCTTAAAATGAGATACAGCTATGATCACCAGGAGATATTTAAAAATGATGTAGAAAGTACTATGATAACAACAATAAGATAAGATACAAATCTCACATGCAGTTGGTAGACTTCTAACACGAGCAAGGATGATGTTTATAAAAGAGATTTTTCTTGAGCACTTCTGTAAGTCAGTCATTTTTGATATGCTTTTTCTTCTGTGGAGAGAAATAGAATAATAATAAAACATTCTAATGAAATAGCTCAGTAATTCAATTCAATTAAATTCTTTCACCATTATAATTATTTGAAATATATCTTGGAATAAGTTTTATTATAAGAAGTTTTACTGTAGTCAGGTGACACCGAAAGCTGAAACCATAAAAATATCTGTCTGACTAACCAATAACAGGTTAAGCATTATAATATGTGTCAAGCACCTATTTCCAGCAACAGTTTCTGTACATTATAGTGTATGTGTATGATTTTTCATCTTTAACATAATATTACCAAATTCTTTAACTCAGAGAGCGCTGGAGAACCCGGTGATTATGTAAAATACCTCTAATAGCTTTCCTTCTATTGTAAAACGAGATGAAAAGGCCAAAAAATATTTGGGATATTTTCATATGACATTTTGTAATTTTTCTGTATTTGTGTACAAATTTTACATGTTAAACTAAATGTAGTTACTCCAGTCTTATTTGTGGGCTGGACCAGAAATTATTGCTCATAAAAATTCAGCTGGCTAAACCAAAGTGTTCAGTTATCTTAATGTTTTTGTTTTTTTTTTGTTTTTTGCAGTGAGAGGTGCAAGTTGCTGACTCAGTCAGAGATTCAGAACTGCCCAATGATGATTACATTGATAGATGTTAAGTTCAAGACACACAATTATGTTTAAACTAATTCAAGCTATAATACCTACAAGACATGTATCTGGAATCAAGTGTTAACTTACACAGTGTGCCGATTTGTAAAAGAAATATTTAAAATAAAAAAATGTACAAATAGGAAATATTCTTTGTGGCTAGTAAAATGATCATGCTTTGGGGGAGGTGCCTTTTTTCAGGTTAGAGCAGTAGCCCCTCTGTCGCTGGTCAAGTCACTGGAAGAAAATTACCTTTATTTTAAAACTCAAAGTAACTTAATGTGTATAGCTGGTTGCAGCACATAAATCAAGACAATATGAAATTGAATAAATATTACACAATTGCTAAAACTACACCAATACCTGTTATGCTGAGTGAGTATACTTGCTGTTCTGATGTTTTTTGTGGTTAGTAAAAAAAAAGTATACTATACTATACAAAGTATACTAGATGGCTTACTATTCTACTATTTTTGTAGACATAATTTTGATGTCATACACATCATGTCACCTGTACTGATATGCTAGAAATACTAAATATACCTTTAGTTTAAATTATCATTATCCATTTTGTACAAGCCAAGAAATTGTGTGTATAAAGAAGGGTGTATTTATTACATATGAACATTTAACTGTTTAATACTAGAACAGACACATAACAACTGTGTACAAAACGTAATGCATCAATTACTAAAATTACTGATAAATTTATATTCCGTATATGTTATTATATTGGGGGTTAAGGGCAAAAATTAAGGCATTTTGGTTTTTTTGGGGGTTTTTTTTACAGAAAAGAAGCCTAATAGTTTAAAGGTGGGAAAAATAGGAACATGAAACTGAACATGACTGGTCATATTCTATTCCGAATACAACTCTATTTTTGAAGATTTTTGTTTGAATATTTTGCCATATAGAATAAGTTTAAGTGCCTTTCTAAACCATGCATAAAAGAAGCCATACACAATGGGATTGTATGCTGAATTTGAAAATCCAATCCAAGCCAAGAAATCAAACAGTTGTATTGGAATGATCAAACCACAGTACGTGTCAACAACACTGTAAATTAAAAATGGTAACCAAGACACTAAAAAAGCTCCCATAACAATTGCTAAAGTTTTAGTGGCTTTTCTCTCTGCCTTACTAGCGGTTACTTGTCCTTTTGAAGCACTAACTTGAGAAAGTGTATTGTGTATTGAACGTGATTGTCTCCGTGCTACAAAATATATTTTAAAATATATGCATAGCATGACAACAGCGGGGATGTACAAAGCAAACACAGACAATATTACAGCGGTTATAGGCCCTACAAACATTATACACCCTCCCTCACATAAAATATCACTGTAAGCTTTAAGGCCACGAATACTGAGCTCTAGATGTATCACCCCGAATCCCACAGCTGTGGAAACACTCCAACAAACAGTGATCATGAACAGAGTAGTAAGAGGAGTCATTTTACTGTGGTACAGCAGAGGGTGACATATAGCATAATATCTATCAACAGAGATAAATGTAAGATTTAAAACAGATGCGGTGCACAAAGTTAGGTCAAGACTGTTGTGTATTTTACAGAAGAAACTCCCCAAATACCAGCAAGTCTCCACAGAGCGTATCATGTTGGGAGGCATCACAACCCCTCCTAAAAGCAGGTCAGCTACAGCCAGAGAGAGAATGAGGTAGTTAGTTGGTGTGTGCAGCTGCTTAAAATGAGTTATGGCTATGATCACCAGGAGATTTCCAAAAAATGTAAGAAGTACAATAACACCAAGAACGAGGTACGACATAAATCTCAAAGCCAGTGGATAGACAAACTTCTGACATGAGTTTGGATTATGTTCATAACAAAGAGAAGTGTTTCCTCTGCTCCCATTTTGGATTAAAAAGTTCTGTAAGTCAATCATTTTCCTTCTGTGGAAAAAAAAATCTCATTAGTAAGGTACGTTTTGTCATTACATAGCAATAACCATCTGTAATAAATATATATTTAGCTCATATATTTAAAAACATACTGTAAACAACAATAACTGTCAGGCTTGATCCCTGCTTGCACATGAGGGCAAAAGCCACAAAGACACAAGTGCAACTCTTATTTATACTCCTACAGGGCTGTAAACCTTTCAGCTTAGACACACCTCCACACAGCACTCTTGTTAGAAACATTATTATTGTAATTTCTTAATCAGTCACGTAAAAACAGACAATGAATATTTTACATACTACTAGTGAGGCACAATATATCGCCAGTCAATATTTGTGGATTTGTGTTTTTTTTGTATGGATTGTAATGTCAAAGTTTAAACATACAACAACAGAATTGCAAATTGCAATAAATGTTCAGCTGAGGTACAGCAAGGAGAAATGTGGTAAATGCTTTTAATGCCACTAATCTAATCCACATCTGATCGTCAATCATCGTCATTTAAGAAATTGTCATTCCACTGATGTATATAAAAAATAGCCAGCTAGCATTAGCAAGGAAACAAGAGCATCAGCAACAGTATAAAACATTTGAAAGTGGCAGGAAATTTGCTAAAGACAGTCCAAAATTAAACCCATCACAGACAAAATCATGCAGTTTATGGCTCCTGATGACCAACTTTTTTCTGTTGTGGAGGACCAGGAATATCGCAAAAGTTGTTATTTTTCAGATGTTGTCGGCTGTGTATGATGTCCCGGTCCATCATCTCTGTAGGAATGTTTATATTTCTGAATAAATCAGGCCATGGTTAGCTGAGCACCCCTTTTCCATTTCCTGTTCCTTATGGATGCAACAGAAGAACACCTAAGGTGCATTCCACATGCCCCTGTAGTTCCCTGCAGATTGGACTGAAAACGGGTCATTCCAGACTACAGGGATATTTTCCAAACATGTTCCAACACACAGGGTATAGTGAACGATTTTTTTTTCACTTTGCAGGAAGTTGCAGAAAAGTTTACCCATAAGCCATTGCATGTTTCTTGAGGATGTGATTGATCATGACATTGCAGTCCCTTTTAACTTTTTATGATTTTTTATAACAATTTTATGATATTTTAAAGCAATGTTGATGTCACAGCAGTTAGTCCACCTTAACGTTTTCTATGCCATATAGAAAATACGTTTGATGGCCTTTCTAAACCATGCAAAAAGAAAGCATATGCAATGGGCTTCCAAGCTAATTTGAATATCTAATCTCCATAAACCATAATATATATCAGTAAAGTTGAATAATAAATCGTATTTTTATTTTGGTTTCCACAATAAACACATCATTCTGTAAGCCAGCTGGGTTACAGAAGTTTACTAGAGGTCATTTTATAGTGATACAGCATGTAGCATAAAAGGGATACATTTAAGATTTAAAACAAAAGCGCAGCACAACATAATGCCAAGACTAGCATGTATTTTATAGAATGTGGCCCTCACAGAGTATATCATGCTAAGAGTCATCAAAAATTCTCCTACAAGCAGGTCAGCTACAGCCAACGAGACAGAGTGAGGTAGTAAGCTAGTATGTGCAGCTGCTTGAAATAAGTTATGGCTAAAATATAAGGAGTAGTGGTTACAAATCCCATAGTTATTGCATAGACAAATCTCAGACATCAGTTAGGGTGATTCTCATAACAAAAGAGATCATAACCAAAAGATGTCGCTAATAACAACAATCAACTAAGTATACACTAAGACAGGAAGGATTCAAAAGCTAACACCAGGCTTTCACAGACATGTTCAAAACCATGTCAAAACCAGAAAACAGGCAAGAGTCAATATTTATATTTATATAGGCAGGTAAATGAGACACAAGTGTATGACAGTAGTATTCAGGCGATAGAGAACAGGAACGCTGTCATCATAGAGAGCTGCATTATGGGTGTTGTACTTTTCAGCTACCGACAGAACCAGGAAGAACCCAGAGGTGTGATAGTTCTCTTCAAGGGGTGACCAAGGGACAAGAACAACCACGACAATCAGCCACCCTCAACCAAAAGTGTCATGTGGCAGATTCAGGGAGCTGCCGTGGTGCGGACAAAGGACCTCGGTCTGGGCCAACCTCTACGACAACCTCCGGAATGCAGAGCGTGACAAGATAAATGTTGGTGGTTCAGGAAAACAAAACGAGAACTACAGAACAATGGTTAAAATAACCATGATCCCCTGGGATTCAAGCAAGTCAGTAATGAAATTTACAGCTTTTACAGCTATTTAAATATAAATTTACAGACAGTTTTCTATGCGTTACTGTCTTTTATTTTAACAAGATTGTAAGCCGTATTTAGATTTAGTTTAGTACAAATGGTAGCACCTCATAATTGTTTTAGTGCTACTGATACCAAGGGTAGAGGGTAATCATACACTTTTCATATCTGTTTTAAACTTCAGTAATCGATTCAAGGCCTTAAACCACCAGCATTCAAACACTTTGAAAAACTGTTATTAATAAACATGCTTTACCGGATCATATGAGACTGATGGCTGCCAGTGGGGCAATTAAAAACAAAGCATTTTAATCAGCAAAGAGGATCAGAATGCACACAGGATGCAGGATTTTGGTCCTCTTTGCTGAGGAGGCTACTTAAGCAGGCTACTTTCTCTTTTGTCCACAATTTTGCTGCAATTCCTGCCTGTGGGATGCTTGACGCAGACATCACAATCATCTGAAGTCAGTAAAGCATTCCGATGCCTAAAAAAAGCAGAGCATCAGGACCAGACCAGATCTCAGTGACCATGTTAAAACACAGCAGGAATTGAGTGGTGCAAGTGATGACCAGGCTACACAACATCTGCTGGTAGGATGAGCGTGTCATGGCCAACTGGACAAGGGGATTGATCTTGAAGCTACCAAAGAAAGGAAATCTTATAGGTTGTAACAACTGGTGCATTATCATCCTTCTATTAATATCTGATATATTGCTTGGCATTGTCCCGTTCTACTAGATCAGCCAGGCGTGGATCAAAAATTACATTAAGATCAAGCTGGGTTCATGCAAAGAAGATCATGCAGCGAGCAAATCTTCACGAATCATTGAATGGTGTGCTACTACTGATAATGATAAATTGTATTTATTCGACAGCATCCAACATGGATTTGTTGTGGGGATAGAAGAAATCTACAGCACTCCCCAGAGCTACACTGGCATCTCCAAGGCTTTGTACTGACATTGTGAACATTGAAATGGGTTTTAGACAAGGCTGTATCATTTCACTATTTCTGTTTATTCTTGTGATCATTTTGCCAGATGCAAATGATGGAGCAAACAGAATTCAGTATTCTACAGAAAGATCAAGCTTGTCACACTGACCTTGACTTCATGGACAACAATTGTTCATGTACATTATATTTTATGGTTTATTTACTTTTTTCAGCATACTGTGTGGACTTTAACTACTTTTAAAGGATTTGAATGTAAATGCTTTGATTTTTATTAAGTTTGCAAGTGTTCTGATGAGAATAGTGAGTAGAAAGTAAACAGTACACATGTAACTAGTTGACATGGTTTCCTGCTTCAACTAACTTAACAAATGTCAGGTCTTTATGAAAGGAACAAGCATATTAAAGCAGGTTAAACATAAAAAAGCATGGGGATCCCAAAAAAGAATTACTGCATTAACCAATGTGCCCATACACAGCGCGATCAGTGAACTGACCAATTCATGGTTTATATGTCTGTGTTGCTGGAAGAAAATTACTTTTAGTATATTTTACTTTAAAACAAAAGCTCTAATTGTAGCTTTACATGTAAAGGTGGTACCTCAAAGATGGCTACATAAAATGTAAATACTGCTTTTGTCTATAGATATACCATTGCTACAATATGATTTATAAGACTATTTACATTTATGACAATTTACATTATGTTCAACATAAATGTGTGTTAAAAAGTGTTTTCTCTTATTAGCAATTCATATTATTTTATTTGTTCTTTCATAGACATTGTTTATGATGCTATACACAAACTCTCAGACATCTAAGTATTTAGGTACTAGTTAAATTGTGCCTGTCCCTTACATTATCAGTACACAAATAAATCACATAACAAATATACACATTATAATAATCAATTCCATCAAAGGGTAGACATATTTGGATTTCTTGTATTTCATAGAGGAAGAAACTACAGAATAAAAAAGTCAAGGCGCCCTTTTAAGGAAAATGAAACCTAATACTAACATGAAACAACTCAAAATGACCAGTCATGTTCTATTCTGAATACAACTCAATTCTTGAAGACTTGATTCTGAATATTTTGCCATTTAGAATTAGTTTAAGGGCCTTTCTAAACCATGCATAAAAGAATGCATACACAATAGGATTACATGCTGAATTTGAAAAACCAATCCAACCAAGGAAATCAAAAAGCTGTGGTGGGCTCCTTAAATGATGATTTATATCAGCAATGCTGTAGATTAGAAGCGGTGCCCAAGACACTAAAAAAACACCCATAACAATGGCTAATGTTTTTGTGGCTTTTCTTTCAGCCTTACTAGGGGTTGCTTGTCCTTTTGATGTATTAATTTGCAAATGTGTATTGTGTATCAAACGTGATTGTCTCTGTGCTACAAGATATATTTTCAAATATATGCTCAGCATGACAAATGTGGGGATGTATAAATTGAACAGTGACAATATCAAAGCTGTCATAGGTCCAAGCATTACCATACACCCCCCCTCACATGAAATATTACTGTAATCTATAAGGCCATTATCTAAAAAAATCACCCCAAATCCTACAGCAGCAGAAACACTCCAACAAACAGTGATCATGAACAGAGTGGCACAAGGGGTCATTTTACTGTGATATTGCAGAGGGTGACATATAGCATAATATCGATCCACTGAGATAAACATAAGATTTAAAACAGACGTGCAGCACAACATAATATTGAAGCTGCTGTGTATTCTAAAGAACATGCTTCCCAAATGCCAGCAGGTCTCAACAGAGCGCATCATGCAAGGAGGCATCACAACCCCTCCTACAAGCAGGTCAGCTACAGCTAAAGAGAGAACGAGGTAGTTAGTTGGTGTGTGCAGCTGCTTAAAATGAGTTATGGCTATGATCACCAGAAGATTTCCAAATAATGTAAGAAGTACGATAAAACCAAGAATGAAGTAAATTACAAATCTCACAGCCAGTGGATAGACAAACTTCTGACAGGAGTTAAGATGATATTCATAACAAAGAGAACTGTTTTCCAAGCTCTCATTTTGGAGCAAGGAATTTGGTAAGTCAATCATTTCAGGTGTGCCTTTCATTCTGCAGACAAAAACAGAATAACAAAGATGAAATTCTCATTATTTAGGTTAGAAATTACTGTCATTGTAAATTTCAGCATTATACTTCATTGCAGTGCTCTGTGACAGTGTTGCATAATGTATTTGAAAACTTTCTTTATCCTCAAGATAAGCCATAATTAAGTGCAATACTAAAATACAGACAAAGATTAGTGAGTATTACTGCAGTCATTAACAGCTTGAAGCATAATAACCTCTGTCAGATCTAATCTCTACCTGCTCAGGAGGGCAAAAGCCGCACACAGACAAAAGGATCTCTCATTTATATTCTTGCTGACGTGTACACCCTTCCACCAGTACACTGCTGCATGCTGTACCCTTGATATTCTTCTTAATGAACAACTCATCTTTAACTCTCCACACTACATACTGCCATTTATCCAGAAAGTAATATTCAAAGCAATTATCTGAAAATGTCTATGCTTTTGTACTTTACATACGTGTGTGAGAACAAAAAGTAGACATACAGTAAAAATGTATAGCTATAAAAATATTTTTTTTAAAAAGAAACAAGGACTGTCTGCAATTCCCCACCTGGCCACCAAAAGTCTTCCTGCCCTGAGTTCTACAACTGCATTCCTTTTGATCATGCTACCCACACCTACTGCCTTAATCAGCCTCATCTCAAATATTCCATAAACACAGCACTCCAGTGTATCACCAGTTCCTAGTGTCTGCAAACTATGTCTTTCATGTGTTTTTGGAGCTTGTTCCCTGGACCCTGTTGTCTGCACTTCTGCCTTTTTAATAATGAAGTGGGCTTCTCTAACTCATTTGCAGTTTTAGCTCCATAGCTGTGCCTCTTGCTTTACTGTGTTAGGGCAAACCCAAAAACTTTAATTGAAATCATCCATAGCAAGTCCTCTTTTTTTCTACACATACTGTTCATTTTATCAGCTGTACGTATCAAATAGGAGCACTTTGTAGTTCTACGATTACAGACTGTACCCCTACAAGACCACTACAGAGCAGGTATTTTTTGAATGGTAGATCATTCTCATCACTATAGAGATACTGACATGGTGGTGGCAGGTAACTAATGGAATGGATAATGGCTGTAGAAGTTTTTTTTATCAAATGGCTGTCAGACCTAAACGACTGGCTGCAAAAAGTGTTTATTAGAGTCCAGATAAAAATGTCCAGTAGTCAAAGTGCAGGCAGGGATGGTGAGAATGAATGAATTAATTAACAATTAAGGAAAATAACAAAACTAAGACAGGAGTGCAGGTGAGGGGCATGGCAAAATGCCAGAGACAGGAAGGAGCTAGGAAACCAAAATAAACAGAAGCACATGAGGGCAAGAAAAAAAGGGCAGAAACAGACAGGAAGAGAGGAGTAGGGCAAGACTAAGACGGGGAACCAAACAGGGAACTTAATTAGGACACTGGACAAGAGTCTGGATGGCAGAGTGGTGAGAAACCACACAAAAACGCAAGAGATGGGACAGGAGATGGAATGAAGGGCTGGACTAATGAAGACATGGTGACAGGAACAGACTAGGTAATAGGGAAGATGACCTTCACAGAAATGGGGACAGAACCTACAGGAACACTGGCAGTGACAGAAAAAAGAGACATTCACGGTAACAGGGTCAAATACAAAACTAGGACAGAGGGCTAGACATGGATATGGTCTGCCATCACTCTACATACATACATACAACTTGTTAAAATAGAAATGTCACTGAAACTACAAAATGCTGCTGCTCTGAAATCTACAGCTAACAGTACCAAGATAAATATATCACTAAATGAAAGTAAACACAAAATGGCAGCCCTGTGGAGGAAAGTACTGTCACAGAAGCCCAGTGCATCCATTCATGTCTTTGGCTACTGTAAATGAAAGTCATTCTGATGGTATGAATGTTAAGTCTTAATGCACTTGCAGCACTAACCTATTCACTCATGTACTGCACAAGTGTTACACTAAAAGCAAACACTTTGTTTACCCTGATGCCATAGGTCTCCAGTTTGCCACTGTAAGCAAACTCTGCACCTGCAGAGGTCTCAGTCTCCAGAGTACTAGGCATGTCTGGACAAACCCACACACACACACCCTCCTGGAGTAACCGGGGTCCACTGGCTTCCAGGCTAGCTGGAGATTGGGGCAGCCTAGGGAGGCGGCTGCTGCAGCAGATGGGTTAGATCAGGGGTGTCAAATTTATTTTCACTGAGGGCCACATCGGCATAATGGCTGTCCTCAAAGGGCCAGATCTAACTTATAAATGTAACAAAATGTAATATAAAATGAATGTAACTACTCCTTAATGTTAAACAACTCTGAATGAATGTATTACTTATTCAATTAAAACATTACAGTTGCATGGGAAAAATATGTTTGCTTGTTGCTCTGTTATAACATAAATCCTTTTAGTTTGTCAAGTTTTGAAATCCACAAACTCCATCAATCAAGAATCAAACTATTCAAGTGAATAAAAAATAACATCAAACACAAGTTATAATATTAACTTTGATCAAAACGTTTGACATACTGAAATGAAGCTTAATTAGTATAAAATCAAAAATTGTGAGCTGCTAAGAACATGTGTGACAAATAAAAAAACAGCCTTGCATCACACTAATGAGATGCTTTGATTACAACAAACATATGTCTGCATAAACACATAAAACCTGCAAACACTAAATACACTGCAACAGCAGCTACACATATCTGTGCTTTCATCAACAGCTAATGAAAAAGCTGTGTAGCTGCGGGACTCCTCGGCCAGATAGTTCCAGCTAGTTCCTTAACTCGGTCAACGATGGCGTTTCTTGACAAACTGACATTTTTAAAAGTCTGAGTCTGGTCGGGACACACCTGCTCACAGACCTTCAGCATGCACTGCTTCAAAAACGCTCCCTCTGAAAAACACTTTGAAGCACGGGCGATTTCTTCAGCCACAATAAAGCTAGCTTTCACTGCCGCATTGTTTTTGGCTTTGTGAACAGATTCTGCTGCGATTTCAGTTTGCCTTTTAATTCTTGTGCAATCTGTTGCTTTTCTTAAAGGCTAGCTTTGCCGTACTTAGCTCCGTGCTTGGAGTTCAAATGCCGGCGTAGATTGTCTCTTTAATAACCGACATGTTGCTTCATAATACAAAAGGCATACCGGTCCTTTACCTTAAAGCACGAACAGGTATTCGCCTTCCCATCTTTGTTGAAACAGCCGTCCATCTGCATCAACTTTTCTTTTTCTGGACATTATGGGATTGGCCGCGTTATCACATCAATGACTACACTGTCGTCTAGTGGCAGTAAGCCGTAACACAATCGACATGCATTGTGGGAAATGTAGTTTTTGGTCAAAGCACGCTTCTGACCTATTTATTTTTAGACACTAAGACTATTCAAGCTCTCATAAAAGGATGTGGCGGGCCGCATTTGGCCCGCGGGCCTTGAGTTTGACACATGTGGGTTAGATGGTTGAGGAGCAGCTGCCTCCCTACGCTGCCCCGATCTCCAGCTAGCCTGCTCTTGGCTCCAGTCCCGAGGCTTGGTTCCCCTAAAAAAACTGTTCCCCTGCGCTTTTTCTTCTGCAAACTATGTCTTTCATGTGTTTTTGGAGCTTGTTCCCTGGACCCTGTTGTCTGCACTTCTTCCTTTTTAATAATGAAGTGGGCTTCTCTAACTCATTTGCAGTTTTAGCTCCATAGCTGTGCCTCTTGCTTTACTGTGTTAGGGCAAACCTAAAATTTCGGCCTTGAATTTGACACATGTGGGTTAGATGGTTGAGGAGCAGCCACCTCCCTACGCTGCCCCGATCTCCAGCTAGCCTGCTCTTGGCTCCAGTCCCGAGGCTTGGTTCCCCTAAAAAAACTCTTCCCCTGCGCTTTTTTTTCAACTGAGTCCCACTGAGCGGAATTATGGCGTGGGAGACCGAGAGCTGTTACAGACCCAGTTCGCGAAATTCTAAAGCGGACGCACTCTCCCGCATACACAACCCTGAGACCCCTTCAGCCAATAAGGAACCTATTATCCCATCCTCCCGTGTCCAGGCGCCGATTTAATAGGAAATAGAGGACCACATCCGTCAGGCCCAGGATACGGAGCCTTCTCCTCCAGGTTGCCCTTCCAGCCGGTTGTATGTACCCTGCTCCCTTAGACAAGAGGTGCTCCAGTGGGCCCATACCCTTCCTGGCTCGGGACACCCTGGCGTATGGTGCAACAGGTAGCCAGTCGCTTTTGGTTGCCTGGCTTGAAAAAAGTTCAGTGGTGCTTGTGCAGTGTGTTGTCAGAGCCAGAACCCCCACCTGAAACCAGCTGCACTACTGGAACTGCTTCCTATTCCTCACAGGCCCTGGTCTCACTTGTTCGTTGATTTTCTAACAGACATCCTGTCTTCAGAGAGCTCAGCTCCAAATTTATTGGTCCCTTTAAAATACTGAAGCAAATTAACCGTTTCTTATCGTTTACTTCTCCTGACTCACTACCGGATTTTTCCCATGTTTCACGTATCCCTTCTTATGGCCTTTCAGCCAGACTCTCATGTGTCTGCCCCGCTGCCTCATGATGTCTATGGGTCTCCCGCCTACTTGGTCCGGTGCTTGGACTCGAAGCCGCAGGGTAAATACCTGGTTGACTGGAAGGGGCGTGGCCCAGAGGATCAGTGCTGGGTCCGGGCCAACAACATCCTTGACCCCTTTCTGATTGATGAATTCCACTGGACCCACCCGGGCCACCCCACTCCGTGTCCAAGATGTCGGCCAAATCGGCAGGCTCCCCGGGCAAGGGAGGATATGCCCCTTCCATACTGTAAGCACTTCCTCCCAGCACCTGCAGAGGTCTTAGTCGCCAGAGTGCTAGGTATCTCTGGACACACAAACACACACCCCTGCATGCGCTCACACACCTATTATCACACACACCTGTCAGTAGCTCATTAGCTCACTCCTTATAGTCTCTCCATGCACTGCATTCAGTGCGCGGCATTGAATGTAGCAACAGCATTCACCTTACCTCTGTTAGCTCAGCACCTAGCAGGCTTCCCTTTAGTCCAGTAACGCTTTCTCTCCACAGTGGGGCCCTGCCATGTTCCCTGGTGTCCTTAAAGCCGCTATACTCACCAATCCACCTTATCATCAACCCTCCGTCAACTGAGCACCCCCTGGCATCTATCCACCACGGGGCTCCTCACAGTGAGATTTGTTTGGGCCATCGGACTTTCTGGTTGTGCTCGTGCCCTGTCGCGAGCTTTCCTCCTGCACCCGCCGGCTTGTATTGACTGTAAACTTAGTGCACTACTGACTTGTTCATACGTTCCCCCGAAATGGGGCGAGTGGTTTACTCCTATCAGGGATCCTCTCCTGGCATGCTCAGGAATTAACCCTTTATGTTGCATTGTCCAGACAGGACCTACGTCCTGGTATTACCGGAGCTCGGAGGGCCTTCACCATCCGCTATCCAGGCGCGAGATCAGCACCTGGAGTAACCAGGGTCCACTGGCTTCCAGCAGCGGCTGCTCCTTGACCACCTAACCATCTAAATGGCGGCGCCCTGTATGGCAGTGGCTACTTCGGCTCCCGTTAGCGATGTGCGTTTTGTTTTAAATGTACTGTCTATCCCGTCACAGTCGGATACCAGATTTGTCTATAGTCGTAGTACTTTTCTCGGACTTCAAGGTACTGTCTCATCCAGCAACCTGCCAAGCAGTTTACGGACTACACAAATCAAGACACTCCGCGAACTGGAGATTCTACGGCACAAAGACCCAGGATCTACACAGCCGCAGCCTCGCCTGCCACCAACAGCCGCTGCAGGAAGCGACGCAAGCAGTGTGAGCGATCGCGGAAACGCGGAACACGGACGGACGCTAGTGCAAGGCTAAAGGCTAGCCCACACAGACCAGCGCTTCCATCCATCCTTCTGGCCAACGCCCGATCACTGGAAAACAAAATGACTATCTGAGGCTGGATTTGACCACCCAACGCAAGGTTAGAGACTGTTGTGCTCTTATCTTTGCCAAGACATGGCTAAACTCTGCTGTAGCAGATAGCGCCGTTAGCATGGAGGGGCTAACAACATTCCGTGCGGACAGAAGCTACGCTCTCAGCGGCAAATCGCGTGGAGGGGATGTGTGCATCTACATCAACAACAACTGGTGCACGAACGCTAAAGCTGTGTCAAGCCACTGTTCTGAAGATGTTGAGTTTCTGCCAGTAAAGTGCAGACCATTTTACTTGCCGAAAGAATTCACAGCCATCTACATCATAGCTAACACAAAGGAAGCACTCTCCACTCTGTATCAGTCCATCAGCATGTTACGGAATGCCAATCCAGACTGTGTTTACATCGTGGCAGGAGATTTTAACCAGACTGATCTAAGATCAGTTTTACCACACTACCACCAATATGTGAACTTTGCAACCCGAGGGGAAAACACACTAGACCGGGTCTACTCAAGCATAAAGAAAGCATTCAAAGCAGTCCCCCACCCCCACCTTGGAAACTCAGACCATGCTAATTCCAGCATACAGGCCCCTGCTGACCAGAGCCAAGCCAGCTGTTAAGCAGATAGGGACCTGGCCAGAGGGAGCAGTCTCAGCACTTCAGGACTGCTTTGAATGCACTGACTGGAATATGTTCAGAGAGGCTGCCACTGTCAATCATCACACCAATCTGGAAGAGTATGCTGAGTCAGTGATTGGATATATGTCCAAGTGTGTGGAAGATGTGATTGTCACCAAAGACATCACCACAAGAGCCAATCAGAAACTCTGGCTCACTAAAGAGGTGCACACCCTTTTACGTGAACGTAATGCTGCCTTTAAGTCTGGTGACAAGGATGCTCTTAGATCTGCTAGAGCTAACTTGAACCGAGGTGTCAGAGCAGCAAAGTGGGCTTATGGTCAGAAAATCCAAAACCACTTCACTGACTCCAAAGACTTTGCATACCGCCCCAACCGCTCCACTGATGATGCCATATCAACAGCACTCCACCTGAGCCTGATTCATCTGGAAAACAAGAAAACTTATGTGCGGATGCTCTTCATTGATTTCAGCTCCGCCTTTAACACAGTCATCCCCCAGCACCTTGTTGAAAAACTTGGCCCATTAGGCATTGACACCTCACTGTGTAACTGGTTATTGGACTTCCTCACAGACAGACTGCAGACAGTACTGAATGTCAACAAGACAAGTTTACATCGCAGTGCACATCGCAGACGACCTGACATGGACCACACACACCTCCTCCCTGGTCAAGAAAGCACAACAGCGCCTTCACTTCCTACGAAAGATGAGAAGAGCTAACCTTCCGCCTCATATCCTCACTACATTCTACAGAGGAACAATAGAGAGTATCCTGACCAGCAGCCTCACAACCTGGTACAGCAGCTGTACCATCACTGAACAGAAATCACTCCAGAGAGTGGTGAGGACAGCAGAGCGCATCATCAGGTCCTCACTTCCACCTGTACAAGATCTGTACCCATCACGGTGCCACAGCAGAGCCACCAAGATGGTCAGAGATCCCACCCACCCAGCTCACGGACTGTTCAGACTGCTGCCCTCTGACTCATCAGATCTGTTAAACTCTTGAACATATACCTACTTCATACTCAGGTGGTCCTCCACTTAATGCTGCTAATTTTGTGCAATAGACTCATTGTTTCTTTCTAAACCTAAGCACTCTTACACCTTAAAAAATTTACAGTCTTATGTTTACATTGTTACAGTGTGCAATATTTTGTCAGAACTGTGCAATATATATATTCCCTTTAAGTGCAATACGTCTGCAAAAACACTTTTTTTTTTACAGTATATCTATCTATTTAGAGTATATCTCACTATTTATCACACACATTCCTTCTATATTCTCCACTGTTGTTATTCATGTTGTTATTTATTTCTCATGTTGTTATTTGTCATGTTAGCTGTATGTCTTGTGTTTTTATATATCAGCACATTGGAGTTTGGAGAAACGCAATCTTGTTCAGCTATGCACTCAGTTGTAAAGTCTGAATGACAATAAAGTTCACTTTGACTTTGACTTTGACTAACCCATCTGCTTCAGCAGCTGCATCCCTTGGCTGCCCCAATATCCACACCTGGCTGCCTGGTTCCACTCCTTTTTTCCCATTTGCCCTTCCTGATTGTGTTCATTAAATAAAGCCTTGCAAATGGATCTTGTTACCATGTCTGAGCCTACTGATTCCTTACAGCCCTACACTTTCAAAACTCAGGTCTATAGTAAAATTCTGAGGTCTGCACAATGGGACCACAATAAGAATGTTCCAGGAGGTGGAGCCTGACACGCAGCTCTACATATCTGCTAAACCAAATTAAGTTTTAAATCTACATAAAATTGAAGAATGTGTTATCAATATCAAAGGCTGGATGACCAATAATTCCCCCCATACAAATCCAAAGAAAACTGAAAACCTACTACTTGGACCCAAAGCAGAGAGCTCACAACTTCACAATTGTGGACTAAACTTAGACAGCTACACGGTTATTCCAAACAATACTGTAAAAAATCTTTCCGTCATCTTTGACTTTCTTTTGATACACACACCTGCAACACGGTTAGAGCCACATTTTTTCATCTGCGTGACATCGCCAAATTAACATGGTCAAAATGACATGTGACTATACATCCCCAATCCTGACGTCATTACAATGGCTACCTGTTTAATTTTGTGTGGAATACAAGATTCTTCTCTTAACGTATTGTCGCCCTTTTCGGGCCGCGGCTTTGACCAAGAACAGAGACCAAGCGGATGTGAACGGAAACAACCTCGTAGGGGAATTTATATAGGCCTCCAAAGGGCGGCAGATCAGCAAAAAAAGGGAAAAAGCAAAAATACCCCAAAAATTACCCCAAAACCCCGAAGGAGAGAGAGAGATCCTGGTGTCCGGTATATGTCTCCGTCTCCTAGCAGCGGAAAAAAGGGGGGGGGTGTTCTCCAGGCGCTGGCTTGTCAGAGCGGCAGCCTTCGTCCCAATCACCTCCCTCCTTGTCGTGGCGTTGGGGGTTTTATCTCCCCGCTGTTGCCGTCTGTGAGAGGATTCAGGTGGGGCGTTTATCGCGGGCCCTGCGCAATTAACGAGCCCCGCCCCCTGGCCACGTGCAGGCTTCGGCTGTCCACAACATTGGTGCTGAACCAACACGTGGCTTCCGTGCCTGAAAAAACTCTGTTGTCCTGGGAGGGAATCTGCGTCCTGCCCAGCCGGCGCTGGGTGGCACAGGGTCGGCCACAATATAAATCACTGCATGACCTGGCCCTGCAGTATCTTAGTAAATTAATTCAGCCTCACAAACCCATATGTATGCTCACAAAATAGCGGCCTGCTGGCAGTTCCTCGAATCAGAAACACCACAGCAGGTGGTTGAGCTTTCTCCTACAAAGCCCCAAAATTGTGGAATCACCTCCCGTCCACTGTTCGGGACTACAATAGAGCCACCATCATCTGGCACCATCTCTCACTTTAAGAACCTAAGACATGGTTTAAACTTTACATCACTATCTCCTGAATTAGAACATTTATAGAACATGTTCAAGACAAGCTTCTTATAGTATCCTGTCATATAATCCCATTAGCTTTGTTTTCCTCTCTCTCTCTGGGTTGACCAGAGGAGGATGGGTTCCTCTCTTTAACCTGGGTTCCTCTCAAGGTTTCTTTCTTTTTTTACTGTAGTTTTTTCTTGCCACTGTTACCTCTGGCTTGCTCTAGAGGGGCTTAGATATAGATGCCTTCTACGGAGACTCTTTTTTCTTTCCATCCTCTTTTTTTCCTTCTTTTCATAAACCGCTTTTCTGTAAAGCTGCTTTGAGACAACACTGGTTGTGAAAATGCTATAGAAATAAACTTGACTGATTGAAAAGGCTTAGAATGTTTTACATTTATTTAATTTCAATTTTGAATATTAAAGTTGTGTGTCATTAAGATATAGACATACTGTATGCATTACAGATTGCATGAATTAAAAACATGAAGTACTACATAAATACATCAATTTCTACAATATCTATTATCTATTTTGTATAACCAAAATAAAAACAAAACAGATGCAACAGGGATTGTTTGCAAACACTAACAAGCTACTGGAAGAACAAAATAAGATAAAACACTCTATTCTGAAGACAATTCTAGTCTTGAAGAATTGTTCCTAAATATTTTACCATACAAAATTATTCTGAGGGCCTTTCTAAACCAGGTGTAAAAAAATGCATACACAATGGGATTATATGCTGAATTAGAATATCCAATCCAAGCAAAGAAATCAAAAAGTTGCAGTGGACCGCTGAAACTGCTGTATATCCAAACAATGCTGTAGATTACAAGTGGTGCCCAAGAAACTAGAAAAGCTCCCATAACAATGGCTAATGTTTTAGTGGCCTTCCTCTCTGCCTTACTCACGGTTCCTTGTGCTTTTGACGTATTTATTTGAGAAAGTGTATTGTGTATTGCACGTGATTGTCTCTGTGCTACAATGTATATTTTTAAATATATGCTTAACATGACAATAGTGGGAATGTACAAAGAGAACATTGACATCATCAAAGCTGTTATGGGGCCTAGAACCATCATACATCCTCCCTCACATAAAATATCACTGTAATCTCCAGTGTTTCTAATTCTGAGCTCAAGAAATATCATCCCAAATCCTACAGCAGCAGAAACACTCCAACAAACAGTGATCATGAACAGAGTAGTAAGAGGAGTCATTTTACTGTGGTACAGCAGAGGGTGACATACTGCATAATATCTATCAACAGAGATAAACATAAGGCTTAAAACAGAAGCGCAGCACAACATAATGTCAAAGCTGCTGTGTATTTTACAGAATGTGGCCCCCAAATACCAGCAAGTCTCCACAGAGCGTATCATGCTAGGAGGCATCACCACCCCTCCTAAAAGCAGGTCAGCTACAGCCAGAGAGAGAGTGAGGCAGTTAGTTGGTGTATGGAGTTGCCTGAAATGAGTTATTGCTATGATCACCAGCAGATTTCCAAATAATGTAAGTAGCACAATAATAGAAATCACAAAATAAATCACAACTCGCACACTGAGCGGGTACACCATCTTCTCACAAGAATTAGGATGATGTTCATAACAACGAGAGATGTTTCCTATGCTATAATTTTGAATTAGGTAGTCCGTTAAATCCATAATTTAATACATTCTTTTCTGTCTGTGGACAGAAATGCAAGAAAAAGAAGTACCAATAAAAAAGTCAAATATAACTGTAATTGTCCTTAGTATAGATTACGTTGATATCCTAATATTGTACAGCTTTATATTACATAAGTACTAGTATTAGAATGTTTTATGTCATAATTATAGTCAAAATCAAACAAAAAATTACAGTGACATATGAATCCTCAGATAAAGAGTCCTGCATTAGGTCTGACCTCTGCTTGCATATGTGGCTTTGGCCTTTAGAAACGAGAGCAGCTCTCATATATACTCCTACACACACTCGCTTTTGCTAAACCACTCCTCCATGAATACGCTGCCTGTTTTTCAACCAATCTCTGATTGTCAAAAAACAAAGCATGTTTTTTCATTATAGGAGTTTTGTGTTCAAGTTTCCCTGTTTTTTTCCATTTTTTTTTTGCTGCCATGCATTTTGTACTTTTCCTGCCTGTTTCTTGGTAAAGTTTAGCCATTACCTCCTCTACGTCCACCTATCATAATAGGACTTGGAAATCTTCTGGTGATCATAGCTATAACTCATTTTAAGCAGCTGCACACACCAACTAACTGCCTCACTCTCTTTCTGGCTGTAGCTGACCTGCACATATCGTTCCTCTGATTTGCACTTTATTGTCCTACCTTGTCAATCATGTACCTAGTAAGGCTTATTAGGTCACCATCATGATGTTCACCATGCCAGACCCTTGATACTCTTCCATCCATTCAGGATACTAGCCATATTGCAAACAATTAATTAAAAAACTAAAAATTAATATAATAATAGACATAACATTTATTTGTTAAGATAATTACCTAAACCTTAAAATAATAATAATTATAAAACTGGAAAAACACATGAACAGAATACTTTTACTGTATCAATGTTTATAGTACTCCTAATGTGTTCATATAGTATACTGCTTCTGGTATCTTTATGCTGAAAATAATTAATCTGGCTAGGGAATCAAGAGTGTTGACCAGTTTAGAACAATAATTTAAATCAAATTAAGGCAACAGCAATCAAAGCATCCATTCATTGTTTAAAGGTTTAGCTGTTCAAGTGTGGTGCATGCGAGCATGTTTTTTGATACATGTTTTTTTGCTGAACCAAGAAGTGAGGCTTCTAAAGAAGTAAAAGAATCCTTCAGTATAGCAGAAAGGTCTGCAAGTATTTGCGATGCATGGACGTCACAGGCTGTGGATTCTCATATCACTATAACAGTGCATTAGCTCACAGAGGACTGGCATCAGCTGTTTCTCATTCACCAAACTAGAGCAGTACACCTAGGCCACATCTGGTGGTGGTATGTGGAGGTGAAATAAAGAATCACAACATATTGCATTGTATGTACCATTTTACTGCATCATAGGATCTTTGGTGATTGCCACCTATATCGCCTGGTTCCACAGGAAAGCTGGTTCCCTTTGAGGTTCACTTGAAGAACAGAGTTTGTTTAATTTAAAAATAACTTTATGTGAATACAACCCAAGAGATACTTCAACCCAAGATATCATACTTATATGATCTCTACATACTATATAATCCAGGTAGAGCTTCAAAATACAAATAATGAGTTCCCCCCTTTGCATAGAGGTTACCATTGAGTATATAGTTAATTCCTGCATGAACTATAAGAATCTCAATGTAGTTACCAAGATAGACCCTAACACACAGCTTTACTCCTGCACCTGCCCAAAGTTAGCACAGAGAATACGGTGATCCTTTTCATGGCACTTCGGCGTATGCCTCTTAACCTTTGCAAGGGCCTAAAACAGGATTGGTTAGTAATGGAATAGTTACAGTAAACAAGACTATACAGGTAAATTATTAGGTACATCATTAAAAAAGGTGATAACCTGCAGGATTACATTTAAAGAAAGGATGATAAGGATTAAACTTATCATATTTCAACAAAATTTGGCAATAACAATAAATATAATAAATTATAAATTAATGCAAATATAAATAGCAATCTGGTGTGGTCACTTTTAAGTAAAGGCACACTCATTGGTCAAAGAGGGACGCTATAGCAAAGCAATAATGTTTTTTGCTTATAACTTCTCAATGTTTCCCCTGATGCTCTGATTTGTAATCTGGAATTTTTTTGCTATGTCCCCTTACTTTTTCCAAATAATACAAAAACCTCAATAGTTATTACAAAAATTGTCTGAGAACCTCACTTTTCAAACAAGTTCTTGAAATTTAAAGCTAGCTCTTCCAAATTTGATGTTACATGTTCTGTGGATTCTCCAGGTAAACAAGATAAAGGGTCAATCTTAATCAACCTTGGTATACTTTTTTGCAAAGATACCTGATCAATGAGAAACACTTGGATATCAACTGACATATTCTAAGGCTGTTAACGTCACTTCTCTGTGCAGCAGTGGTCCTTTATGTGTGCATTGGGCCTCACAAGGTCATTCATGTCAAAGAGTTAAACACTGAGAAATAAACAATATTGCAAATACATCTATGTATGCATGTCATCACTTGTGTATGTAAAATGTAAGGCAAATGAAGGCCTTTTAATAAGCCTCCATTCCTTTAATTTTTTCCTTTCAGTTTGTAAATAAAACTGCATTAAAGCCTTGTGAGGCCTCAGTGGTGAAAACTGCAGGTGTCCTTGTTGGGTTGATGTGTTGTAGAATGCGCAGATTGCCCATTTTATTGTGTGTCTGAGTTCATCGCAGTGTTAATTTTGACAGCAAATTCTGATTTAGTCTTATTCGTGGTCTTTTGACTAAAATGTAATTTAGTTTTATTCTTAATTTAGTCAACTGAATTGTTTTTAGTTTTAGTCAACAAATTATCATAAGAATATAGTCGACTAAATCTACAGTCCATTCAGTCGACTAAAATATAAAGGGTGTAAAATGTAAAGCTTTTTCTTCAGTTCCCTTCAATTATTTAAATCATTATATATACTTACACAAAATTAAACATTTATTAACCAGTTATGGAATATTATTCATGTTTAAAAGATCAATACACACACAAACAAATTTAACAAACAACATCTGAGCTCAGTGAATAACTGTTATTTTATCCTTGTATCACCTTTTTATTTATCTCTTATTTATTTAATAATTGTTACTAGTGCTGTTAATCTAATGAAATTACATTATCTGTGGTTAACTAATTTATCATTAACCTCTTAACCGTCCCCCCCTTTTTACCAATTTCCGCCTGAAAATACATACCCAAATCTTGAAGCTTTTCACTGAAACACTGCATAAATTAGTGTAATTTTCAAGATGTAATGTTCCTGAAAAGCCTTCAAATTTGTACTAGAAGCACTAAAAGGCATTGAAATTAATCTGCAATGCTCCAAATATGCTGAAAACAACAAAAAAAACAGGCGCTTTTCTAATTTTTATTTTAAAATTTAAATTTTAGTGCCTACCAAGAATAGAGTTTATGTGTCCCCAGACTTTTTCCTTTAGAAAAGTGTTTCTGCATGTGTCTACAGTCACCAGAAAAAAAATGGAGTTGATTTCTTTTACTGATTTGAAGTTATTCAAGCTGGAGTAGAGAGTGAACAGGGGGTCCCCCCCACTGGTCTATTGGGGTGTCCAAGGTGCCCCAACCTCCCCAAAATGAAAACAGCTGATTTTACTGCAAAAAAATATGTATATATGTGTATATGTTATATTCTTATAACTCCCACATCTAAAAATGTGTTTATTCACTTTCCTTGACAAAATAATGTCATGTATGATTTTTAGGCTATTTTTTACCATATTTTACATGTTTATTATAAGTCCATAACTAAATTATCTTCTTGGAAAAAACTCAGTCAGTTTATATTCTCAGACTGTACTTTTATTTTGGTATGGTTTGGAGCTGTTTATCTGGTGTAAAACTCCCTCTGCTGCCCGATTTCAGTAGATCGCCGCCGTTACTCTTCCTTTTGAGCTTTACTAATCTTTCATAAACATCATAAAATATCTTTTTCTTTGGTTTGGGACTTTGTTTAGGGTTCATAGTTAATGTTTTGATCGTTGTTTTGTGTCTGTGTGTCTCCTGCGTGGCGCGTTTCCTCTCTGCGCTCTGCGCACTGAATGCGCGCTGGGTCTCAAAAACCCACCCGTTTTCCTGACCCACCCACCTTCTCGGTTACGCGTCCAGATATCTCCGCGCCTGATTGGTCCACAGACTTGGTTGACACGTTTTTGGAAAGAGGAAGGGCGGGACTATTAGGGGAAGTGGAAAATGCGGATTTCGAACTGTAAGATATTTTAATAATTTTTTTAATTCGAAGGCTTTTATTCTGACCTGTCGGATCTCCGGAGTACTCCTTCCACAAAATGGCGGATTATTAACGATCGGATTGATAGAAAAACACAAGTTTGGTCTCGTTTTGAAGCTGAAACCCTAAGGTATGTGCGGTTTTATTTCTGCTTCGGTGGTGTGTCCCTGTGGCGGCTGAGAGCCTTTACGCGTCGGAGAAACGCAGAAGCAGTGGCGGCGCTAGGGGGCGTGTTACTGTTCGGAAAAGCTATTCTTTATTTTTTATTTAAATACTGCTACATTTCAGAGTATACTAGCTTACACCACCGTAATCCTGAGGGTCTCCCCGTTCGTTTGATGTATAACATGTCCAGATTGGCCAAAAGATGGCTTTACGAAAAATAAAAATGTTCGTAGTGTACCTAATATTTTGTCATACTAACGCTAGTTTTTGACCAAAATATTTATTTTCTGACTGACAATAAAGAAAAAATGGCAAAACGATCGAAAACTAGAGATTCTAAGCTTTCATATGGTACCTTGATTGTCTTTGGTGGTACTGTAGATCTTCAGATATATCCTTAAATATATTTATTTTTGATTCGGGCCAGGGCGTGTTAAGTGGTTAATTGCATTTATCACTTTTTGCTATGAAAATATTTTTAATTGTGCAATTTAAATAAATTTTAGCATAACAGTAAATCAATGAATTAAAAACATCTCTAGGTCACAGTGTTCACTAGAGACACACACTGCACAGTATGTGCACTAATAAATTGTAAATAAAACTAGCTAATCTGTTTCGTGCACTTTCTAGTGTGTACTGAGAGATTTGGGACTTGATCATCAAACTCAGATAGTTGGAGTTAGCTAGCTAGTCTCCCGACTCTGGTCCGGACACACTGCCCTGCACATATAGCATTTCACCTGCTTTCCACATACCGGCTCCAACTAATCTGACCATTAACAACACCTTACTGAGTTAATACAGCGTTTGTAGCAGGACACACTCTCAACTGTACAGGGCAGTGTGCTCTAAGGACTAAGATTAAGAAAGGTTAAGCTAACGTTAGCAGCGATAAAGCTAGCTAACGGTGGTGCTGGAGGGCTGATGTCCAGCGCGGTGTGGTAATTTTCTCTAAACACAAACACTAAACTCTCTTTCTCTCTGCTGACATTGTCTAAAAAACTTAGTTCCATCATGAGTAACGACAGTTCAGTAACGACAGCTTGTATGGTCTTCCCGGGTTTAGACCAAATTTGTGTAAGTGTGCGGCTATTGACGGCTACTCGGTTTGTCCCGTCTCTCCATATGCGCCAAAGTAGTTATGATTGGATGTTTTCCTAACTTGTCCCCGCCTTTCACAAAACTAAATCAGTTCTGATTGCATGTCGTCCCTGCCAAACATGTTCGTCTCGTTTTTATTCGTTGACTAAATTGTCAATTAATTTCGTCATAGTTTTTATCCTTTCTGTAGATTTTATTTAGTTATCGTCTCGTTTTCGTCATGAAAATAGTTTGTCAACGAAATTAACACTGGTTCATCGGCTGTTGTTACCTTATGTTCTTGTCTATATATTTATGCTCATTTTCAGGAGGAGCTTCCACAAAGTGTCGTGATAAGGATGGCAAGTTTGACTTACCACAAAAAAAGTCTGAAGTCTCTACCTAATTCAGTGTTTTAGTTCAATATACAGATTGATGAGGTCTAAGCAAATGCCAGTGCTTAATACAAATCTTCAGTCAGCTTCTGTGCTACCACATGTAATAATTCACCCTTAGTCACACTTAGAACAGTAAGCCCTGCTTGGTTATGTCTCTGTGGTTAACAAATTGTTGAAACAAATGGTAGAAGAATAAAGGTATGAAATGGAGCATATATTACACCAGGCATACCTATCAGGAATAGAAATTTACCATTACTGTATACATATACACAGATTAGCCATACCCCCTTGTATCTACACTCGTCCTTGTTATCAGCTCTACCTACCACACAGAAGCATTTTTAGTTCTACAATTACAGACAAGTGCATCGATTTCTGTTCCACAAGAAAGCAGTGACACTGTGACACTGTGCAGTGACACTGACGTGGTGGTGGTGCGTTAGGGTGTGCTGGTGTGAGTGGATGAGACACTGCAGTGCTGCGGGACTTTTTAAACACTTTCCATTCACTGTCCACTCTACTAGAGAATCCTACCATGTTGTTCCACTGCTACAAAGTTAGACATCCTCTAGTCCTTCATCAGTGCTCAAAGCTGTTGACTCTCCACGCTAAACACTGAGGTGTTTAAAAACTCAAGCAGCATTTCTGTATCTGATCCACTTGTACCAGCACAACACACACTAACCATAACATTAGTGTCACTGCAGTGCAGAGAATCATTCAGCACCCAAATAATAGCTGGTCTGTGGTGGTCCTAAGGGCGAGTGCTCCTATGTGGTCAGTGGAGCTGAGAAAATGGCTGACTGGTGCATTATTTGTGGAATATTAAATTACATATCATTATGATGCTGGTATGGCCCTAGGCTTCAGTAAAGATATTCTCCCTAGTGAAAAAGAAAATGGCACTCCACTGCTGCGCTTCCTTCACTGGTCTGTAGCTGCTCGCATTCAGTTTAAAGTTCTGACGCTCGCCTACAAAACCAAGAATGGACCAGCTCCTCCTTACCTTATGGCAATGGTCAAAAGAAAATCTGCACCTCGAGCCCTTCGCGCTTCAAGTACGGCTCGGCTTGAACCCCCATCACTCAAGATTCATGGAAGACACGCAACAAGATGCTTCTCTGTCCTGGCACCAAGATGGTGGAACGAACTTTCACTGGATGTCCGGACAGGGAACACTCTATCGGTCTTCAAAGGCAGACTGAAGACCTATCTCTTTGTGAAGCACTTATAAGCACTAAAGTATTGGTATAAACTGTTATTGCACTTGATCTTCTAGGAACTCTGGATAAGTATTGCACTTATACTGTATAGAGTCTCGTATTTATTCTCTTCTCTGTAGGTATTCCAGTCTCGCTAGGTATTGCACTGTGTCTAACCTTATATTGTGTTGTCTTTTTTCTAGATATTAGGACTGGCACTTGTTAATGGCAATGTTTGAGTTTGAGTAGTTTGTACTTAAACCTGTTTGTACTAGATAGAGATACATACTATAGCCGAACACTAAGCATTTTTGTAAGTCGCTCTAGATAAGAGCGTCTGCTAGATGCCGTAAATGTAAATGTAAAAAATAATTCGATTTTGTCTATAATGATGTATGTGAATATATCATTCACTATGCAGCAGACACCCTGTATTGTGAGTAACAAATTTATGTATAAAATACATTCCATATAAAAAAGCAAGACATCAAATATATATATATATAAAATAGGGTAACAGGGTTAAAAAAAGGCTTGTAAGCAAACACTAACAAGCTATTGAAAGAATTAGAAAATTATTCTCAAAACAACCTTGTATTTGAAAAATTCTTTTTAAATATTTTACCATACAAAATGATTCTGAGGGCCTTTCTAAACCATGCATAGAAGAATGCATACACAACTGGATTACATGCAGAGTTAGAATAACCAATCCAACCAAAGAAATCAAACAGCTGTGGTGGGCCACTCAAACCATGGTATATTAAAGCCATGCTATAAATTAGAAGTGGTGCCCAAGACACTAGAAAAGCTCCCATAACAATGGCTAATGTTTTAGTGGCCTTCTTTTCTGCCTTACTCGCTGTTCCTTGTGCTTTTAATGTGTTCATTTGAGAAAGTGTATTGTGTATTGCACGTGATTGTTTCTGTGCTACAAGATATATTTTCAAATATATGCTTAGCATGACAACAGCAGGGATGTACAAAGAGAACATTATCATCGTCAAAGCTGTTATGGGGCCTAGAACCATCATACATCCTCCCTCACATAGCATATCGCTGTAATCTCCAGTGTTTCTAATTCTGAGCTCAAGAAATATCCCAGTCCCCTCTAGTCTAATCCATATACTTCTTGCAGAATGTCAGTCTGTCCTTGACGTTCTCCTTGGAAAAAAGTGGCTTCTTTGCTGCCCTTCTTGACACCAAGCCATCCTCCAAAAGCCTTCGTCTCACTGTGCTCTTTGCCAATCCTGAGCAAGCTCTGCACTGGTGGTGACTTGATCTTGTAGGTGCATCCCCTTTAGAAGACGGTCCTGACGCTTGCTTCACTTTCTTTGGGGCCCTGAAGCCTTCTTCACTGCAACTGAACCATTCTCCCTGACGTTTTTGATGATTTGATAAATGGTTGACTGTGTTGCTATCTTACAAGCAACAATGTTCTTGCGTGTGAAACCATTTTCATGCAATGCAGTGATAACTGCACGTGTTTCCTTGGAGGTAACTGTGGTTAACAGAAGAAAACTTTAAAACACCACTACCCTTTTAAAGCAACCAGTCTGCTTCTCTAATCAGCATTACAGAGTGATATCAGCTATCTTGTCTTCATTAACCTTTTCTGCTGAGCTAACTAGATGCTTTACAAAAGAACCTTGTAATTAATTGCAATTCATCTGATAACGCTTCACAATCTAGAGTTAATATAAATTGGCAACATAAAGACCGTTAGAAATTCGCCTTCAGGAATCGGAAGTCAGGAGAGCTTCAGCGTAGACTTGAGTTTATTGACACACACAGGAATATGGGGGTACAGCTCCGTCGATCACAATCAGTCTGTTAGCGGTCAGGAAGCAGTCTTAATCGCGTGCATGCAAAAGCACACCCGGGCACAGCTTACTTAGGTCATCTATCTGTTGAAGTCCAGTCCATCTCTGACTCAGTCCAACCCTAACCCAATGGTTTAAGTAGAAGTAGGTCAAATGGGAGGGGGAGTTTGGGGTGTATGCCACCCTTAGCGGGGTTGATGGTCTTCACGTTAGAGGGTGATGGTGTTACCTTAAAGGCAGGGAGACAAATGTTCATTTAAATACAAATACAAAGGATGGGGGATGATCAACTCTCTGAATAGAGAGGGTATGAGATGGTAGTAGCAAAAAGTCCATTTTGGTAAGTCTCCACAAATACAAGGTTACAAGAAGTACATATGTAGATAATTATTTTTCTCCAAATTTCTGCCATTCTTAAAACCTTTGTCTATGACTGTACACTATATGGCCAAACGTGTGGACAGCCATCCTAATTACTGAGTTTGGTTTCAGACACACCTTAACAGGTATATAAATTAAGCATATAGCCATGCGCTCTCCAAAGACAATGCTAGTAAAAGGGATTGTACTAAGGAGATCAATAACTCTTAACATCCTGCCTTTGTCAGTTTGTAAAATTTGTGCCCTGCTACATCTGCCATAGCCAAATTTCAGTGCTATTGCTGTTACTGAGCGAATGCCAACCAGCTGACATTGCTGGTTGTTCTTGGCCTGCCATATATTTATATACATTGTAAATCTGCCCAGATCACTACAGACTGGCCGCACCACTCTACCTCAGTTCTCTCATCAGTTAACCACCATAATTTTTACCTGGATTTTTATAATAAAACATAGATGATGTATTTTTTGTTAATTATTTGTTTTAATGTGATTCCCATAGATTTTTATAAGTCAAGTCAAGTCAAGTCAATTTTATTTATATAGCGCTTTTTACAACGATGTTGTCTCAAAGCAGCTTTACAGAGTTTTGAAAACAGTTATAACATATATCCCCCAGTGAGCAAGCCAGAGGCAACAGTGGCAAGGAAAAACTCCCTCAACTGGAGGAAGAAACCTTGGGAGGAACCAGACTCACAAGGGGAGACCCATCCTCCTCTGGTCAAACAGTATTTACAGTTTGAACTAAATACCAAAGAAAGGAGTCTCTGTTTGAAATCTGGATAGCAAAGCTTTAGAAGCTGCACAGATAGAGGCAGTGTATGACTGAGGCAGTCTCTGGCTGAGGCAGTCTATGACAGTCTTTATGTAAAGTGGGCGTGAGCTGAAACAGTCCCATCCTATCTCAGTGCTGGTGCATCTGGATGGCACAGTGATGTAACTGAGGGTGTAGCAGTAAATGGACAGGTGAGCTGGCTGGTGATGGTGGGGTGATGGCCCGATGATCAGTCCTTCAACAGCCTTCAACAGACAGGAGGACAGTCATTTCCTCAGGAAGAGTAAAGAGAAAGAGTTAGTTGGGCTCAGGAGTAAGACTGTAGAGAATATGAATTTTCAGAATTTTAGAGTGTGGTTGGTGACTCCGGCAGATCTAACTATAACAGCCTAAACTAAAAGGAGAGAACCAGAAGGTAACATGGACATGAGAGTACCCTGAGACACTGGGGTCCCCCCACTCCACCATCAACAAACCTGTGTGATCGCGTGAAGTGTTGGAACAACAGCACCAACATCTCAGTTTACCATAAACCTCTGTGTCCAAGAACCCCCAGATCTCCTGCCTTTATCTAAAAGAGAAACTTAATTACAAAAAGCTACACTAAACAAGTATGTTTTTAGTCTAGACTTAAATATTGAGACTGTGTCAGAGTCCCGAACATTAACTGGGAGATTATTCCACAATTTTGGGGCTTTGTAGGAAAAAGCTCTTCCCCCCATTGTAGTCTTCTGAATTTTAGGAACTATTAGAAAACCAGCATCCTGTGATCTGAGTGAACGTGGCGGTTCATAATAGGAAATTAAATCTTGCAGGTACTCCGGTGTGAGACCGTGCAGGGTTTTATACGTCAGTAATAGAATTTTATAGTCGATACGGAATTTAACAGGAAGCCAGTGTAGCGCTGATAAAACTGGACTGATGTGATCAAATTTCCTGGTTTTAGTTAGTACTCTAGCTGCAGCGTTCTGAACTAACTGAAGTTTATTCAGGTTCCTGCTGGAGCATCCTGACAATAATGCATTACAGTAATCTAGCCTTGAGGTTATAAAGGCATGTATCAACTTTTCAGCATCAGACACAGATAACGCATTTCTTAACTTTGAAATGTTTCGTAGGTGAAGAAACGCTGTTCTTGTAATATTACCGATGTGTTGATTAAATGTCAGATCTGAGTCAATTGTTACACCAAGATTTTTGGCTACTGAACCAGGAACTACAGAGAAGTCAGCAAGATTTAACATTAAATCTGAACATGTAGTCCGAGCAGCCTTTGGGCCGAGGAGGAGAACTTCCGTTTTATCTGGGTTTAAAAGAAGGAAGTTCTGTAGCATCCAAAGTCTAATATCTCTTACACAATCTTCTATCTTATTTAATCTGGATTTGTCATCTGGTTTGGCTGATATGTACAGTTGTGTATCATCGGCATAACAGTGGAAACTAATTCCATGTCTATTTATAACTGAGCCTAATGGTAGCATATATAGTGTAAATAACAGAGGACCTAAAACAGAACCTTGTGGAACTCCATATTTCACTTTTGTAGTGTTAGACGATACATTATTTATCTTTACAAACTGAAAGCGATCACTAAGGTAAGATGTGAACCAGGATAACGCTGTTCCTGTGATTCCAACTATATTTTCTAACCTGTCCAAGAGAATAGTGTGATCTATAGTGTCAAAAGCTGCACTTAGATCTAGTAACACCAGTAGAGATACGTGGCCCTGATCAGAGGCAAGAAGAAGATCATTTGTTATCTTAACTAAAGCTGTCTCTGTGCTGTGATGTGGCCTAAAACCAGATTGGAATTTTTCATATATGTTGTTCTTATGTAGATGAGAACAGAGTTGTCGAGCTACAGCCTTTTCTAAAATCTTAGAGATAAAAGGTAAATTGGAAATAGGTCTATAACTAGACAGTTCTCTGGGGTCAAGATTTGGCTTCTTTATCAAGGGTTTTATCACAGCTAGTTTAAAAGACTTAGGTACATGACCCAGACTAAGAGAAGAGTTGATGATAGTTAAGATAGGTTTAATAATAGCTGGTAATACTTGTTTCAATAGGCTTGTTGGAATCATATCAAGTGTGCATGTAGCAGAAGTTGAGGAAGAGATAAGTTTTTCTAGTTCTGTCTGCTGTAGTGGAGAAAATGTTTCTAGTCTTTCTTCTAAAATCACATTTTGTGCTGTTTGAGCCAAACCGGATGAAGGATAGGTTACTCGTATTGGTAGAACTTTTTGTCTAATATTCTCGATTTTGCTATTGAAAAAGTCCATGAAATCATTGCTGCTGTGGTTGGCGGGTATTTGAGGTTCCGTTCCTGCCTGATTTTTGGTAAGTTTTGCGATGGTGCTAAATAAAACTCTAGGATTGTTTTTGTTGTGTTCGATGAGTGTGGACAGGTATGCTGAGCGTGTTTTAATAAGTGCCTTTCTGTAACTGCTAAGGCTGTCCTTCCAAGCAGAGTGAAATACCTCTAGCTTGGTCACTCTCCATTTGCGTTCTAATTTCCGTACTGTCTGTCTTAAGGTGCGTACTTCATTGTTGTACCACGGAGCGAGCTTTTTTTGTTGCATCTTTTTAATTTTTATAGGTGCAACGTTGTCTAAAGTTAGTCGGAGCGTATTTTCTACGCAGTCAGTTATTCTGTCTAGCTCTGTTGGGTCTGCTGATGGAAAAATTATGGTTGATAAATCTGGAAGAGTTTCAATAAAGTTCTGAGATGTATTTGGCATTATTGAACGTTTCATGCAATAACGGGGTGATGTACATACATTTTTACTAAGACTCAATTCATATGAAATTAGGTAGTGATCTGAAACTACTGAAGTCTGTGGAAGAACAGTAAGATTATGTATATCAACACCTAAAGTCAAAACTAGATCTAGTGTGTGATTACAGGAATGTGTAGGCCCTATTACATTCTGAGTGAGACCTATAGAGTCTAAGATAGATGAAAAAGCCTTTTTTAATGGATCTGCTGAGTTTTCAAAGTGAATATTAAAATCTCCTGCGATTATTAGTTTTTCAGCGCTCACTGCTAGATCTGCAACAAAGTCACTAAATTCTTTTAAGAACTCAGAATAAGGTCCTGGTGGTCTATAAATGCTGACTAGGGTGAGTACACTTCTATTAGTGGTCGGATTGGTGATGTTTATGAGAAGAATTTCAAAAGAATTGAAAGTGAGATTGTGTTTCTGACTTATGTCTAATGAATTTTTATGAATGACACATATACCCCCTCCTTTACCGGACAGTCTGGGGCTGTGTACATACTTATAGCCTATGGGGGTGGCTTCATTTAATGCCAAATATTCCTCAGGTTTAATCCATGTTTCTACGAGACATAACACATCAATTTTATGGTAGGTTATTGTATCATTTACAATGACAGCCTTAGAGTTCAGTGATCTTATATTAAATAAACCAAACCTTAATTCAGAAACACTGCAGCTAGACACTGGATCTAATATTCTTATATTAACTAAGTTATTTAAACAAACTGATTTAGATTTTCTAAGTTTGTGTTTAATTCGGGGCAGTGAAACAGTCTCAATATAGTTGTACCTAGGTGACGTACCTATACCTATAAGCTCGTGTCTGTTTTATACTGTTTTTCTAATCTTTACTGACAGAAGAAAAACGACTTCTGCACTTATCAAGTTTATTTTGTCAACTTTTGGGACAGCCCTAATATTAATATCCATGAATTTCGAATGGGATGTCAGCAAGCTTATCTGTGTGTGATGGTCAGGTGTTGATGTACTTTTGGTCATAAAATGCATCTCATTTGTACAGGAGAAATAGAGCACTAGCCTGTTTAGCAGCTCCTTGGCTAAAATCAAGGCAACAATAATGAAATATCCCATTGGTCAGCAGTGGTATTGCCGACCACTGTCCAGAGTGCTAATGTCATGTCCACAAGTGAACTTAGATGTCTTTTTTGCAAAACTCTGGTGCTGTCAGGCCACAAAACGCAAAAAGGTACGTAATCACAGCCTTTTTTCCTTCAGTCACTGATCAGCCTCAACATCAACAAAAACATCAATGGTCAGAACCACCACAGAGCAAGTATTATTTGGGTGGTGGATCATTCTCAGCAGTGCCATGACACTGACAAGGTGTTGGCATGTTAGCGTGTATTGCATTGGCGCAATTGGATCAGACACAGCAGTGCTGCTTGACTTTTCAAACACTGTGTCCACTTATTGTCCACTCTATTAGACACTATTTACTCTATATTAGACACTTTTCAGCAGTGACACTGAGGTGTTCAAAGACTCTGTTGACTGTTGTGTCTGATCCACTCACACTAGCACAAAGCACACTAATACACCACGATCACATCAGTGTCAATGCAGTAAATGATCCACTACCCAAATAACACGTGCTCCGAGGTGGCTCTGTGGGGGTCCTGACCATTGAAGAACAGGATAACAAAGTATAGAGAATGGACTACAGTCTGTGGTAAGTGGAGCTGATGAAATAGACCATGATTGTGGAAAAGGAGGTGGTTTAAATCCAATGGCTGCTCTGCATCCTGACTAATCATAATAAAAGAGATGTTATCTGCTGCATCCTCCAGGACCAGTGAGACCTGCAGGTGGAAAAACGTACATATGTTTCTAAATGAAAAGATGCATTTTCATAGATGCTTGGCATCTTTATGAGGATAAAGCTGTACAAAAGCCATTTTAAGGCACACAAAAGCAATTTTAGCAGCTTCACAAGAAAAATACAATTTGGTATTGAACAGGTTATTTGGTTTAATTAATCAATAATTGGTTTAAGGGTCAACTTTAGGGGGCATTCAAATTTGATATGTTACATATCCTCGGTTTCCAAGGAAAAACATATATATGGAAAAAGACAGAGAAAGAGAGAGAGAGAGAGAGAGAGAGAGAGAAATACAGAGTTGATCTGTAAACTGTTATTATTAGCAGAACAGAAATTATTAGATTGCATAGGGTAACACAAAGGGTATGGCTTGTAAGCAAACACTAACAAGCCATAGAAAGAACTAGAAAACTATTCTGAAAACAACTCTATACTTGAAGAATTCTTTTTGAATATTTTACCATACAAAATGATTCTGAGGGCCTTTCTAAACCAGGTGTAGAAGAATGCATACACAACTGGATTACATGCTGAATTAGTATAACCAATCCAACCAAAGAAATCAAACAGCTGTGGTGGGCCACTCAAACCATGGTATATTAAAGCCATGCTATAAATTAGAAGCGGCGCCCAAGACACTAGAAAAGCTCCCATAACAATGGCTAATGTTTTAGTGGCCTTCTTTTCTGCCTTACTCGCTGTTCCTTGCGCTTTTAATGTGTTCATTTGAGAAAGTGTATTGTGTATTGCACGTGATTGTCTCTGTGCTACAAGACATATTTTTAAATATATGCTTAGCATGACAACAGCAGGGATGTACAAAGAAAACAGTGAAATTATCAAAGCTGTTATGGGTCCTTGAATTATCACACACCCCCCTCACATAGTATATCACTGTAATCTCCAGTGTTTCTAATTCTGAGCTCAAGAAATACCATCCCAAATCCTACAGCAGCAGAAACACTCCAACAAACAGTGATCATGAACAGAGTAGTAAGAGGAGTCATTTTACTGTGGTACAGCAGGGGGTGACATATAGCATAATATCTATCAACAGAGATGAACATAAGATTTAAAACAGAAGCACAGCACAACATGTCAAGACTGCTGTGTATTTTACAGATTGTGGTCCCCAAATACCAGCAATTTTCCACAGAGCGTATCATGCCAGGGGGCATAACAACCCCTCCTAAAAGCAGGTCAGCTACAGCCAGAGAGAGAGTGAGGTAGTTAGTTGGTGTATGGAGTTGCCTGAAATGAGTTATAGCTATGATCACCAGAAGATTTCCAAATAATGTAAGAAGTACAATAACAGAAATCACAAAATAAGTCACAACTCGCACACTGAGCGGGTTAACCATCTTCTCACAAGAATTAGGAAGATGTTCAAAACAACGAGAGGCATTGCCTAAGCTCCCATTTTGAATGAGGTAGTCCGTTAAATCCATTGTTTAATATTTACTTTTTTCGTCTTTTGTGGACATTAAAAAAAGCAATGAATAAGTCAAAATTGGCTGTAACTGTCTGTAGTGTAGATTACATAAAGATCACTATACTTTACGACAGTGTACCACTAGAGTTTTAAATTACAGTTTGCTTTACTAATAGAACATTTTTATGTTACACATACAGAGTAAAGCCATATTCATAGCAACATCTAAAACCTAAACATAGATAGTTCTGTATCAGGTCCAACGTCTGCCTGCATATGAAGGCAAAAGTTACCAAGAGGACAGAGCAGTTCTTATTTATACTCTAACAGACATAGACTCGCTCCTGCTAAACCACTCCTCCGTGCTGGACCCTTGATACTCTTATTCATGTTCAATAAAACCTACATAGTACAAACAAGTAAAGAAACACAACGCTTAAGATTAAAAAACGAAACCTTTATATAAACAAACACTGCAAGGCATATTGGTAAATACATTTCTTTTCTTATTTCACGTATATTGCATTTCAGTAACGGAGTTTAATGCTATTTACAGCCTTATGATGAATTTACACTATATGGACAACCTTGTATAGACAGCCATCTTATTTACTGAGTTTAGGTGTTTCAGACACACCTCAACAGGTGTATAAATTAAGCATAAACCCATGCCGTCTCCATTGATGGACAATACTAATAAAAGGGGTTGTACTAAACATATCAAAGGCTTAAAATGTCCTGCCTTTGTCTTAGTCACAGACCAATTAAAAAAACGGACAAACGCCTAACCTTGAGATAGGTCCCATAGCCCATTTGATGGGCCAACTCGCACACTGAGCAGGTACACCATCTTCCGCTCAGTGTGCGAGTTGTGCCCTGGCCATCAAATGGGCCATGGGGAAACTCAAGTTTTATGTCATATATATATATAAAACTTGAGTTTCTCCATGGCCCATTTGATGGCCAAGGCTTCTGGCTTGGGATTACATCCATGAGACTACATCCATGAGACTGGAAAGAACGCCATCCTTGGGCGGGCCTCCAGTGTAAGGGCCACCTGCCAGTATCCCTTGGTGAGTTCCAAGGTGGAAATAAACAGGCCCTACCTAGACGATCAATAAGGTCGTCCACTCCAGGAAGAGGGTAGGAGTGGAACTGCGAGACCTCATTCGATTTCTTGAATTCCTTGCAGAACCTCCATGAACTGTCCGGTTTGGGAACCAGGACGATGGGGCTAGTCCACAGGTTGGTGGAGGGCTCGATGATACCGGCAGCCAACATCTACTGGGTCCGATCAGGGGTGGCGAAGCACACATCCACATTCCTGCGGCTGGGTGGGACTAAGCTCCTCACCCCATAAAATCTTTGCCTGAGCAAGAACCTCGGCAGAAGCTAAGCCTGAGACCCTGTGGGTTGGTGCAGTCCACTTTTTAAGCAGGTTCACGTGGTGCTTGGCTTCCTTCCGGCGGGGCTTGTCGAGGCGGTAACTCACAGGGCCTACCCTTTCCCAGACAGTATAAGATCCAGGAACTTACAGGTCATCGTGGTGAGGACCAAGACCAGGACATGGTCCCCTGGCTGAAACTCTCTGGACTGGGCAGGGCGGTTGTAGACGTGCTGTTGCGCCTGCTGAGCCTTTTCTAGGTGTTCACGGATGATCGCGGCTACCGTGTCCATCCGCTTCTGCACATACTTAATGATGGAGAGGTACGGGGACGGCTGCTTTTCTCACCCCTCTCTCACCACTTCGAGAAGTCAAAAAGAATAAAGTAACTCAAAGGGGCATAACCTTGTCAAGGCCTGGGATGGCGAAGAGAATGTAGGGTATCAGTAGGTCCTAGTCCCATCCGTCCTGAGCAACCACTTTCCTGAGCATCTGCTTTAGGGTTTGGTTGAAGCACTTCACCAACCCCGTCGGTCTGGGGGTGGTAGACTGAGGTGGGGAGGTGCTTTATGTGCAGGAGCTTACAGAGGTCTGCCATGAGCCAGGAGATGAAGGGGGAACCCTGATCAGTAAAAATGTCCTTGGGGATCCCCACATGGGTGCTGAGCAAGAATAGCTCCTGGGCGATTGCCTTGGAGGTGGCTTTCCAGAGGAGGACAGTCTCCGGGTACCTAATGGAATAGTTCACAATCAGAAGGATGTATTTGTGGCCCCGGCCAGACTTCGGCAGTGACCCGACAATGACCATCTGGAACTGCTCGAAAGGAACTCCGATGATGGAGAGTGGGATGAAGGATGCCGGTGGTGGTTTCTTGGGCGAGGTGAGCTGGCACCTTGTGCAGCGCTAGCAGAAGTTCTCGACCTCTGCATGGATGAAGGGCCAGTAAAGGTAGGGCATGATGTGTGCCAGGGTGCTTTCATACACCAGATGCTCCTCCAGCAGGTGATGGTGAGCCAGGTGCTTGCCCATGTCAATGAGGAACCTGGGAAGGACAAGTGTCCCCTGGGGGCCCTCTGGAAGTTGACGTACCTGGTACAGGAGATTGAAATGCGGGTCGTGGAGAGGGCCCGAATCATGGGAAACTGCACCCAGGACCACTACGTTCTCCCAGGCCTGTCTCCCCTGGTGAAGCCTCCCTCCACCCGTATTTGTTAAAATAGAGAGTATAAAGGATTAAGGGCACCCTGGCAGTCACCTTTACTGCTGGCTTCTCCACTATCCTCTTGGGGCCGAGCCAACAGAGCCAACCCTGGACCAACCCTCAGGGATGTAGCGTCATAATCGTAGTGTGACCCAGCGGCGGTCCTGGCCGTACTATGCATAGGGAGGGGTCAGGAGAAGAGAGAAAAACAATTCTCAGTCACTTTCTATGGACAAAAATTTCTACAGTCCGGACAAGTTTTCGTGAGGTTACCTCAGGCGCTCGTATATGCCCGCATTCTCCACCACTGTGGGGCGCTAGAGGGTTGTGAGGGACCACAGGAGAGAAAGTTGGGGTTTGTGGTACTCACCTGCTGTGTTTAATCTTCTTTCAAAGAATAAAAACAAAACTTAGGCGATCAAAACCCAAAAAATTAAAATGAAACTCCTCCCCAGTCAATGTTGTCATGGGAGGCTGCCCCTGGCCCTGGGCTCTCTGCCTCTTCTCCGTGATGAACGGGGCATCATGGGGATCCGTGGCGGCTTGCTCCGGGTGGTGGCTGGATGCCCTCCAGAGTCACCTCAGGCCGCTGTAGGGAAGAGAGAGAGAGAGACGAGAGGGGAGATTGGGCAGAGCAGAACAAACAGTGTGGGGTCTCATTCAAGAATCCTCTCCCGCACTGAGGTTCGACGGTGGCTTTTAATGCCACCGCCTTAGCTAGAGGAAACAGCAGCAGCTGGACCTCCTATCAGCCGCAAAGCACGGGTGGTTTCTCACCCCGCCCCAGGGGCCACACAGCTGTTGACAGTGGGTGCTGAACTTTAAGAGCCCTGAGGCTGGTGTGGCTTGGACTAGCAGGATCGGCGAGATGGCCATCGGCCACAATACAATAAATCTGCTCAGGTCAGGTATCGATGTACTTTTGTTTTACAAATGGAACAAATGGTACACGATGACACAAAGTGGTGAACATCAAATACTCTCCCAACAGTATTTCCTGGAGAGAAGTTGAAGAGTTCTAGTCTCTCCAGGATGAGAGAGGTATGAAACCAGGTAATGAGATGATCTCGTAATGGTAGTGGTACAAATATTCTAGCAGGGGGACATGCTTCCGGGACGTGTGCTGCCGAATTTATCTCAGCATCAATTTTCCACCTGATAGGAGCTAAAAACACCTTAGAGTCCAGTATATGTTTGTGGGTTATTCTCCTCATTAGGTTCAACCTCAAACATACGAGACAGAGCATCAGCCTTGGTATTGTGAGTTTCTGGACGATAAGTGATTTGGAAATCAAATCAATATTGACCAACGTGCCTGATGAGAATTCAATCTTTTAGCGGACCATAAGTACTTCAAATTCTTATGATCCGTGAGTAACAAAAACAGATGTTGAGTGCCCTCCAAACAGGGACGCCACTCCTTAAACGCTAATTTTACTGCAAACAGTTCCTTATCCTCAATGCCACAGTTACGTTTGGCTGGTGGTAACTTGTGTGAAAAGTATGTAATGGGTTTTAGTTTTGGGGATTCACCGCTGCACTGAGGCAAAACTGCACCCAATCCTACATTAGAAGCATCTGTTTCTTCCACAAAAGGTCGGGTAGGCTCTGGGTGTTGTAGTAAAAGGCAGCGGGGAACCTCCTTTTGAGTTCTTTAAATGTCTCCTCTGCTTGCGGGTTCCAGATTTGTTTTTAGGCGTTCCCCTATAGTAATGCTGTTAGAGGAGCGGCCACAGAACTATAATTTTGAATAAAGCGACGGTAGAAATTTGCAGATCCTAAGAACTTTTGGAAAGTACAGATAGAGGTGGGAGTAGGCCAATTGGCTACAGCGTCAACTTTATCCATTACAATACCTCCTGGACTAATGATGTACTAATGGAAGGAGGTTGAACCCGAATGAAACGTTTCTCGCCCTTTACAAAGAGCTGGTTCTCCAAAAGGCAAGGCAGAACCTTACAGACATGTTGGATATGAATAGGCCAATCTAGAGAATAAATCAAGATGTCATTGATATAAGCGATCACAAACTGACCTAGCATATCCCAATGGAGGTCATTGATGAAGGCTTTACTAAATACTCATAGTGCCTCCTGGTGGTGAAGAATACGATAAATAGATCGTAACATCATTCAACCTATGAATAGGCAATTTGGTAGCATTGGTTTTATTGAAAACAATGGCAAACTAAGACAAATCTGAAGGAATATGGACAGAAGGAAGGTTATCAAAACTCTCAATAGTGGGAGATGAGATAGACACATGAAGAAAAGAAAGACAATGATTCAAACATTGCATAGACCAAGTTACAATTTCTCATTCTACCCATTAAATAACTGGATCGATTCTGAGGACTCTAAAAGAAAAAAATTAATTTCCTCAAAATAACACTCAGCACTAACATATAGTTCAATAGAGACTGTGCCCACCGGATCACCGTCTACTACAGCGAGTCTCAGATTTTTCTTCAGGGGAACAGTGGAAATTTGGAGCTGCTTGGCTACACTGGCCACAAGATGAGTCTTTATAGTGAATTATAACAGGAATGATCAATGATTTAGTAAATATAAGATGAGTCACTCACTCTGCTAATTCACAGCATAGTGTCCACACCCCCATGTTTGTCGGGCATGGAATGTCTCTAGTTGCAGATCAGACAATTTCACGACACATGTCCGGAGCCACTGCAGTACAGGCACAAACGTCTGCGAAGCCAACAACTCCTCTCCTCTCGAGACAGACGAGACACTTGCACCAGTTCCTCTGAACTGTGATGTGTAAAGGTGGAGAATTGACATGGTGCTGACCAGGAAGTCTTCTGGGAGTGGGTGTGACGGGGAGCTGTAGCCTGACGCAGATGCGTCGCCGCTCCTTGCTTGAGTTGGTCCAACTGAACGGCAAGCAAAATGAGGCCATTTCAAAAACATAATGAATTTTCCAGGTTCGTTCCATCTACTTTCAACAGCCAGAGTGCGAAATTCCATGGAATAATCCGCCACAATACGATTCCCCTGACAAAGTTGCACCAATATTTCCCAGAAGACCGACCCTCATTAGGATGGTCAACAAAGGAAATATGAGATTCAGAACTAGGAGGGGAATTGGAAAAATAGATGGAGCATTGGAGAAGAAAACCTCAACAATCTGTCAAACTTATATGGTTTGCTTACCGGGAATGAACCAACCACATAAGAAGCAGATTTGGTTGGTTCAGGCTCTGGAGCAAATGAGATGTTAAAAAATCAGCTACAAATGCTGAGAGATTGGCAGATATCTGTAATAACTGCGTACATTGTTCGTCTTGTTGGTTCGCTACATTGCCAAGAGGGTTAGTAATAGATTCCAACAAGTGGTTAGGCTGGCCAAGGAGTTGACCTTGGTTACTAATAAATCTTTCAGCAATGCCATCGCAGGGTTGGCTAAGTTTTCTGTCAGAAACAAAGAACTTGGAATGCCGTACGCAGAGCTAAAAGTTGAAATTAATTTATTTACAAAGTTAGCAATCAAACAATACAGCAGGGAACGAACGAATGAACAAGACAAAAGGGCAAAATCGAGGTCGTAGTCAATAGTACAAGCAAGGGTCAAAACTAGGGGAGCACATAGCCAGGTAAACATATCATGTGGTGATGAGTGTCGCGATAAGTGTATGGTGTGCCAGTGTACATATACTGTGTGTGTGGTAGGTAACAGGTGTATGTAATCAGTTTTCGGGAAATGCTGAATGGGAAAGGGGTGTGTGATTGGTGCATTGTGAACATGTGAGTGTGACATCAACAGCAAGTGCATGCTGGAAATTGGAGTACAGAAGCTCAAAGGTTTCAAGATAGACCGTAGGCATGACATTAGTTTTCAACAGATTATTTGGTTTAATTAATCAATAATTGGTTTAAAGGTCAACTTTAGGGGGCATTCAAGCTTCATATGTTAAATATTGTCACTGTCCAAAGACAACCAAGTATCTATGAAATAGCAAGAGCAGACAAAAATGATCTTAATTTTTAAGGTAAGTTAATGTGAAGAGGTTTTATTCCAAGTGATTTTGGAGCATTTCAATGTTAAACTGCATATTGTTAAAGTGCTGGTATGGCTTTAGTCATAAATATATTTTATTTAATAAATAATGATTAAAATAACTAGAAAACTATTCTGAAAACAACTCTATACTAGAAGAATTCTTATTGAATATTCTACTATACAAAATGATTCTGAGGGCCTTTCTAAACCAGGTGTAGAGGAATGCATACACAACTGGATTACATGCTGAGTTAGAATAACCAATCCAACCAAAGAAATCAAACAACTGTATTGGGCCACTCAAACCATGGTATATTAAAGCCATGCTATAAATTAGAAGTGGCGCCTAAGACACTAGAAAAGCTCCCATAACAATGGCTAATGTTTTAGTGGCCTTCCTCTCTGCCTTACTCGCTGTTCCTTGTGCTTTTAATGTGTTCATTTGAGAAAGTGTATTGTGTATTGCACGTGATTGTCTCTGTGCTACAAGATATATTTTTAAGTATATGCTTAACATGACAACAGCAGGGATGTACAAAGAAAACTGAAATTATCAAAGCTGTTATGGGTCCTTGAATTATCACACACCCCCCCTCACATAGCATATCACTGTAATCTCCAGTGTTTCTAATTCTGAGCTCGAGATAAATCATTCCAAATCCTACAGCAGCAGAAACACTCCAACAAACAGTGATCATGAACAGAGTAGTAAGAGGAGTCATTTTACTGTGGTACAGCAGAGGGTGACATATAGCATAACATCTATCAACAGAGATGAACATAAGATTTAAAACAGAAGCGCAGCACAACCTAAGGTCAAGGCTGCTGTGTATTTTACAGAATGTGGTCCCCAAATACCAGCAAGTCTCCACAGAGCGTATCATGCCAGGGGCCATCACAACCCCTCCTAAAAGCAGGTCAGCTACAGCCAGAGAGAGAGTAAGGTAGTTAGTTGATGTGTGCAGCTGCTTAAAATGAGCTATGGCTATGATCACCAGAAGACTTCCAAATAATGTAAGAAGTACAATAACAGAAATCACAAAATAAGTCACAACTCGCACACTGAGCGGGTACACCATCTTCTCACAAGAATTCGGAAGATGTTCAAAACAACGAGAGATGTTTCCTATGCTGTCCTTTTCAATTAGGTAGTCCGTTAAGTTCATAATTTATGATTTTTCTTCTGTGGATGTTATAAAAAAAACAATGAAAATATGTTTAAGTCAAAAATGACTGTAACTGTCCGTAGTGTAGATTATATGAGGATCACTATACTTTATGACAGTGTACCACTGGAGTTTTAAAGTACAGTTAGAATTACAAATAGAATATTTTTATGTTACACATACAAAGTAAAACCATAATCAGAGCAACATCTGAAATCTTTAAACATAAATAGTTCTGTATCAGGTCCAACGATTGCCGGCATATACAGGCAAAAGTTACTCAGAGGACAGAGCAGCTCTTATTTATACTCTTACAGACATAAACTTGCTCCTGCTAAACCACTCCTCCCTGCTGGACCTTGATATTCTTATTTATGTTCAATAAACCCTATACAGTCCAACACTGAAGTAAAGAAAACAACATTTAAGATAAAAAACAAAACTTTTAAATAAACAAACACTACGAGACATAGTGGTAAATACATTCATTTTCTTATTACACATATATTGAATTTAATTAATGTAGTCTACTGCAACTTACATCCTCATGATAAATATACACAATATAGGCATTTGTGTGTGGGCAGTCATCCGAATTACTTTTTTTGGGTGTTTCAGCACATAATCATAGTCTCCATACACAATGTAAGTAGAAGGGGTTGGTTTTAGAAGTCCTGCCTTTGTCAGTTTGTAAATTTCTATTATGCCAGATGTGCCCTTGCCAACAATTAGTGCTACTTTTGTCTCATGATGGAAATTATGTTACAATATTGCAATAGACAACATATGATGTCACACTAGTACAAATGCAAAGATGTAATGATATGCGTCTTATATATGTAACCCATGGTACAATATCAGCACTATACTCCTTTAAAAATCGAGATAAAAACTCTGCTAAAAAGTGTACTATATATATGTTAAAAATGTGATTTAAAAAGTTGAAATGTTTACTGTATTTCATGTAGATTAATAGCGTTAAAGTCATCAGGAAATACTCTTTGTTTAAAAAAAGTTTTCGATATTAAAAATTATGCAATCCTGGTATGTTTTCAGCCAAGCTTCAAGTGTGGGCCTAATTTATGTTTCTATTGGCTGGTTTAGCTGTCAGTTCAGTTTCTGTACTTCTGATTGGTTGGGGGCGGAGATTAGGGGAGCAGCGGCTTCAGCAGCAGAAGAGAAACGGGGGAAAGACAAGAAGAGAGCAGGGAAACGGCAGAGTCGGATGAGTGTTAACCTTAAGTTGGCAAAAGTTGTGTTAGGTCCACACAGACCTAGCGTATCAGTGAGTAAACCCAGTGAGAGACATTGGGCGTAGAGTGACAGCAGTAAACGCTCTGTTTGGTGACTTTAAAGCGCTCAGAACGTCTTAGTTGTGCTAGCTAGCATTAGCCGTGCTAGCGCCCATGTGTTTGGCCCATGCTTGCCTGCTAGTATCTGAGGGTTGGCGACGTGTGCTTAAGTAACAGCTCAATGGCTCAGTTAACGCCACGAGCTACCAGGAGACAGCTCGTGGTTCCACTGAGTGCACCGAGGGAGCACCACTGCCCAGGCAGACCCGTAGGCGACCGGGAAAGCTTGGTGGAGTCCCCTGGCTCCGTGGGAGTCCAGAACCTTCGCTCTTCTCATCTCAAGTCCAGCGCCAACCGTGAGGCCCCTCCCCTTTTCCCTCCCTCTCCTTCTTGGCCAGACTGTGTGTAAAGTGGACTGTGAATTCAGCTATCAGGCCTGCAACGAGGGTTTATTTATTTTTTTATTTATTATCCTGCCGGCTTTTGTAAGTGTGTTAGGGATTTTGGTATAACCCATCTTTATATATTATTGTTTTCTTTTCCTTGTTTTTTTTCCAAATTTCATGTTTTATATGTGCATTTAGGGTCTATTTTCTTTACCGAAAGCAATAATTAAGGCAGAGCTACTAGATAGATAGATAGATAGATAGATAGATAGATAGATAGATAGATAGATAGATAGATAGATAGATAGATAGATAGATAGATAGATAGATAGATAGATAGATAGATAGATAGATAGATAGATAGATAGATAGATAGATAGATAGATAGATAGATACCTTATTGATCCCGAAGCAAATTTAGCAAAAGAAGTAGATACTAATTCTTTTTTCAATAAAAAACATTTATTTTAGTCTTAGTCTCATAATTTCTGGGAACATTCCACAACATATTACTCAGAGTATTTTATTAAAACAGTATCAAATACATTTATTGGGAAAATTTAGAATAAAAGAACTTGGGGCCCTGTCCTAATGTCCTAATAGAAGGGGTTACATATAAATATATAAGACTTAGTAACAGCAGAAAAAAGCTGACCACTGTCCAATGTGCTAACACCAGTTCCTGTTTTTGCTCCCTGTGTTGTTCCTTTGTCTGTTCCCTGTTTTGCCTCTGTTCTCCGTTCTGTTCCTCATATTGTCGTGTTTCGCCCTGTCCCGTCTCGTGTTCCTTGTTTTGTGTCTATTCCGTTTACCGTGTGTGTTCTTATCCTTGTCTGTGTCCTGTGTCTATGTGCCTGTTCCTGTTTCACCGGTGCAAGCAGCAGCTTTTCCAGTAGCTCCGTCTGTAGTGCATGATTTTTTAGTTTTTTCAAGCTTTTTTTAATCTTTTTTCTGCGCTACTACACACATCTGGTGTGTGCATTACTATTATATCCTGAATTTGTGTACTTTGAATATGCAGGGCAGCGGGGAATATTGTGTTTATGCTTTCCAAATAACAAGCCCTAGATTACCAGCGATGTCAAGAACCTCCTTAACCAAAAGAAGAGGGCGTTTAGAGACAGAGACTGTATAGAGCTTAAGCGCATATAGCGGCAACTCAAGGTTCAACTTAAAGAGGCCAATGAGTCCTACAGGAAGAAAGTGGAGAGAAAGCTGCAGGAAAACAGCATTAATATGGTCTGAGATGCGATGAAAACCATCACAGGCTGCAAAAAATAGCAGCAGCAGTGTGGAAAGAGCAAACCAGTTTAACAACTTCTATAGCAGGTTGGATTTTTCTGCTACTGCTGCCCCCTCTACTCCTGCAGCAGATATCGCCTCATCACCATCAACACCCCCAGCAGATCAACTCTCACCCTCACCTCCACCATCACCACCATTATCGCCATAATCAGCCGATGTAAACATACACTCCTGCAGTCCCCCCACATTCGCTGCAGACCAAGTCAGGAGACTGCTGAGGAGACTTTGCCACAGAAAGGCAGCAGGCCCGGACAAGGTGTGCCCCAGAATGCTCAAAGCATGCACCACTCAAGTGGGAGAGCCCCTCTAACACAATTTTAATCTGAGCGCCTCGGGAAGGTTTCAATCATGTGGAAGACATCCTGTGTGATTTCAGTTCCTAAGAAGACACACCCTAAGGAGCTGAATGACTACAAACTAGTCACATTGACATCCCACGTAATGAAAACCATGAAGAGTCTGCTGGTGAAACTTCTCAGATCTCAGGTCTGCCATGCTGAGGACCCACTGCAGTTTGCATACAGAGAGAAGGTGGAGGATGCCACATCTTCTGCACAGAGCTCACTCTCATTTGGACAAAGGGAGAGGCACTGTCAGGGTCATGTTCTTTGACTTCTCCAGTGCCTTCAACACCATTCCGCCCCTCCTACTGAGAGACAAGCTGAAGGAGATGGAGGTGATTTCACATCTGGTCACCTGGATCACGGACACGGAGAGTACAGGAACCTGATACAGGACTTTGTGGTGTGGTGCAAATACAACCACCTGCAGCTGAACATCACAAAAACAAAGGAGAGGCTAGTGGACTTCAGAAGGTCCAGGCCTTCTCTGCAGCCGGTCTATATTGTGGAGGTGGTCAGGACCTACACATTTCTGGGTATACATCTGGACGACAGGCTGGAATGGTCAGCGAATACTGCCACTCTACTCTGCCATAGTGTGTTGGGGAAGCAGCATTAAGAATAGGGACGCCAGTTGACTAGACAGGCTGGTCTATAGGCATGATCTATTATAGATCATGTATACAGTCTATACATATAAATAGTTCTGCTGCTTTTTATTGCATATTTGCACTGCTGACTGCATAACTGCATATTTGCACTACCAAGGTCTATACTGTTTACACTAGTTAACTGCACTAATGTCATCACACTCACATACCCTCTGACACGTTTTCTATTTTGTATATTCTATTTATTTTATATTTTATCTTTATTTTTTGTTGTAACTGTCCTGTTTGTCTTACCTTGTGTACATAATAGCTACTGGATGCCAATACAGTATCTATTAGTGAACAGTGCCTACATAAACTATGAAGGTCAGTATATGTAGAGTTTACTGTGTCTTTCAAAAAGGACAGGAACACATTTTTAGAAATTAAAATAATGATCACTGTGATTGCAAACAAAGATGCAGAGAGGCTTTTAAAACACTCATTCAAGTAGTGTATATTTGGGACTGAATAAAAGAAAACACAGGAAATCTATTCCAAACACAGATTTAATCTTGAAGAACTGTGCTTAAATATGTTTCCACATACGATTACTTTAAGTGCCTTTCTAAACCACTTGTAGAAGAATGCATACACAATAGGATTAAATGCAGAATTTGAATAACCAATCCAACCAAATGCCTCAAACACGTGTGGTGGACATTTGTACCCCATAAGCACATCAAAAATACTAATGGAAAAATATGGTGTCCAAAACAACAGGAAAACTCCCATGACAGTACCTAATGTTTTAGTGGCTTTTCTTTCAGAACGACTGATAGTAGTATGTCCTCCTGATGTGTTTATGTGGGAGACTGTACTGAGTATTGAACGTGACTGCTTGCGTGCAACAATGTATATTTTTACATAAATGCCAAGCATGATGACAGCAGGGACGGGAAAAGAAAGCACTGAAAAAGTCAAACTTGTAACAGGGCCAAGAAACAGCACACATTCCCCCTTACACGTTGTAACACTGCTGGGGTTAATGTCATCTCCCTGAGCACTGAACCCCTGGAATATCATTAAATATCCCTGAAGAGCAGAACAACACCAACATACAATGACCATAACCAGAGTAGTAAGAGGGGTTATTTTAGTTTGATACAGCAGGGGAAGACATACTGCATAATATCGGTCAACAGAGATAAATGCTAGGTTTAAAAGAGAGGTATTACACAACATAATGTCAAGACTGCTGTGTATTTTACAGAATGTGGTCCCCAAATACCAACAAGTCTCCACAGAGCGTATCATGCTAGGGGGCATCACAACTCCTCCTACAAGCAGGTCAGCTACAGCCAGAGAGAGAGTAAGGTAGTTAGTTGGTGTGTGCAGCTGCTTGAAATGAGCTATGGATATGATCACCAAAAGATTTCCAAATAATGTAAGAAGTGCAATAATAGATATCATAAAATAAGTCATAACTCTCATAGACAGCGGATACACATGCTTCTTACAAGAATTAGGAAGATTTTCAAAACAAAAAGACATGTTTTCTGTGGTCCCGCTTTGGATCATCTGGTATGTTATGTTCATCACAACATGGAGAGGCAATCTACTCCAAGACACAAAAAGAGCAGACCTGGAACCAAAAAAATGTTTTTCAGATAGTATAAAATAGTGTATAAAACATAGTATAAAATATAGTAGCATAGTATAAAACATTTTTCTTCAGTTACATTAGGCACATTAATGTTATTACCAGTCTACAGATCAAGGACCTCTGCTCACCAACAAACACCAAAGCCACACAGAAAATATAGCACCTCTATATAGCATTTTAGACCTCTGTCTTCAGTGACGTCTCTGCTCTGTGCTGATCCCTTGATAGTCCTGCTGATCAACAATCTCTGAAGCATAATTTACAAATTACACACACACACACACACACACACACACACACACACACACACAGAAGCTTGTGTATCCACTGTCTAGGAGAGTTGTGACTTGTTTTGTGATTTGTTGAAGGATGGTTGAAGAAGATTTGTGTTTTGGAATGGTCCTAAACCCTGACCTTAATGTTATCAAGATGCTGAGGTGCAAGCAAACCCTCAGTGGCCCTGCATGAGAAACTGTCACACTAATATTTTAAGCATAGCCACACAGGCTTGGTAGTACTTCAGAAGTCCATTATCAAAGTCTGCTGTTGAATCAAAAATGCAACTTGAATTTACTACTATATTTGGTTAAAGCCAAAGATCAATTTTAGGCAGAAACACTGCCATGCAGAAACACTGCCGATTCCCCAATTCCCCATTCCACAATGTTTTGGGAAAAAAACTGATAGCATTTTTCATGCCAAAGACAAAAGGGACCATTCAGACTTTTTATCAGGAAAGATGCAGAAGTCAACAGAAGTCATAGTATGGGGAGCATCAAGAGAGGCTTCATTCTGCATGTGCTTTACAGACAAAGTGTGTGTGTTGGACTGGCATGCCTGCAGTCCAGATCTGTCTTCTACTGAAAAACTGTCACACAATGAAGAGCAAATCAGACAGCGATGACTGCTGAACAGCTGAAGTCTTGTATTAAGCAAGGCAAAACATCCACTTGCAAAACTTTTCTAAATCTTTGTTTTATTTAAAGCACCTTGAACTAAACTGGATAAAAAAACACACTTTTTCATCTGCTGTTTCTGGTTTTGCCGTATCTGCAGTATACACTACATATACTGACAGAGCTGATTAACATATGGATCCATATGACAATAAGATCAGGAAAAACCAAGACAACTGCTCTGGAACAGAAAGAAAGTCTCAGTCAGCTTATCTGTTTATATGGAAAATCAACCTTCACAGACATTAAAACAGTGTATTCTTGCATAACTGCATCACTAGATTAGAGAAATATAGCTACATATATAGTTACTGTAATACATAACAGGGATATAAACCTCTGGACTGTGAACACTGGCCTCTCAAAATACACACTATTAACAACTCTTTGCCCAGTGGCCCAGACTATTCTTAATCTGTCCCTGCTCACACAGAAAGTGTTACTTCAAAGATTTGCCCAAGGATAACCCTCCCCATGCAATATTACTCCAAGTTAAAGTTGTTCAGTCAATTTTTTTTAAAGGTTAAAGTACTGGAGTACTCATTCAAAAAAAATACTTTAGCATTCAAAAGAAAAACATTTTTGTTTAATGTGCATTGCTGTATTTTGTCAAATGCATTCACAGAAACGAATGGCTTTGAAACAGCTGACTAAATGCACTGCCTTCACGGGACATTACTAACATTGCTGAGTTTATTAAACAAGATTAAAACATATATTTCTGAAATGACATAGAAAAGTCATTAACAGAACCTCGTATTATGATCAAAATGGTCTCTGAACCAACATACCTTGATATAATTTCTCAGGTTGCACTGTGAATTTTTGCATGGTAAACAAAGCAGACATTTTAAATTATTTTAAATGAAATCATTCAAAAAATCTCAAACACGGATTTCAGATATGACCATGAGTGCTCTGGTGAGGAATTTATCTGCTGTAGCACAACTATTCATAAAACATAGCAGCACTTGATAAAACCTTATAAACAAAACTCAGTATATCACATTTACCCAAACATTGTTGAAGAACTACTGTAAATGCCTTGGTGTCAGATACAACAGGTCATTTCAGAGTTTGCTGTGATCAGCTTTTCTCCTAACACATTTTAGAAAATGTGTCATTAGCACAGCAGCATACATTCAGCTTATGTTAAATGTGTATTTGTATGTTGGTATCATTCCCTAAATACGAATAAATGAGCACGGTACTGGTCCAATATCAGATGCCAGTATTAGTAGTGAAGAATGCCTAGTCATTTAAAAGAACACTCTGGTGTGTTAACTAGTCAATAAATAGTTTTCAAATTATTTGGTTTGTTTGCTACGTGATCGCTACAGACATATACTCTGCAATTGGATTCTGGACTTTCTGACTGACTGACCCCAGCCTGTTAAGTTAGACAAACTCTTCTCCTCCACCATCACTCTAAACACTGGCGTGCCACAAGGCTGCGTTCTGAGCCCCCTCCTGTACTCCCTTTTCACCCATGACTGTGTTCCTGTTTATGGCTCTAACTCCACGGTGATAGATGTGATCAGAGGTGACGATAGGACGGCCTACAGGGACGAGGTGCAGCACCTGGCTGCGTGGTGCGAGGACAATAACCTGGCACTCAACACCCAGAAAACCAGGCCATTGTGGACTTTAGAAAGTCAAGGAACCAGGCACACACTCCAATCCAAGTTCCTTGGCATCCACATTTTGGAGGATCTCACCTGGTCACTGAACTCCTCCACCATGGTCAAAAAGGCGCAGCAGCGTCTTTACTTCTTACGGAGCCTCAAGAAAGCTTACCTGTGTCCCAGGATACTGGTGGACTTCTACCACTGTACCATTCAGAGCATAGTCACAAACTGCATCTCAGTGTGGTACGACAGCTGCTCCGTATCGGATTGTAAAGCGCTTCAGCAGGTGGTGAAAAGTGCCCAGCCCCCCACAGGCACGCAATTACCCACCATTGAGTCTGTCTATCGGAGGCGCTGCCTGAGGCCCCCTTTTCACCCTCCTTCCATTCGGCAGGCGTTACAGGAGCCTTCGCTCCCGCACCAACAGACTCAGAAAGAGCTTCTTCCCTGAGGCTGTGACCCTGCTGAACTCTACACCGTCACTTTAGCCTCATTATTGCACTCACTGCACTGCACTGTCCTATTACTTTTGCACTACTCATTTTGCACATCTTTTTTTGTAATTTCATACCTGTACAGTTTTATTTATATTCGCAATTCTGTTAATATTGCACTATTTATATCTGTAGTTATTGCTTACACTGTTACAACTTGTTCAACATATGCTGCTCTGTGCAATCTTTGCATTTCACTCCTTACTGCATATATGTATAGTAATTTATATTCTATTTTATATACCACCCCTTATCTCACATTCTGTGTACACCCACATTTTATATATTTATTTATATACCACCACATGTACAATAATCTCAAATTAATAGTCATTTCTGTTTTTATAATAATAATTTGCACTTCTGGTTGGATGCTAACTGCATTTCATTGGCTTTATACCTGTACTCTGCAGTATGACAATAAAAGTTGAATCTAATCTAATCTAATATACTTATTGCAATAATATCATATTACTAATGTCAGAACTGAGTTTCACCAGCCACTTAATGTGTCTGCATAGTAAGAGATCCAAGAGTTTTAGTGGTGTGCAGTGGCAGCTTTAGTGGTAAACAAGTGCAATCTAGGTCCAGTGTCACCAGCTTTTCCCTAAAATTGTGTGTCGGTCCCAAAACCTAAAAACATATACATTTTTCCCTGGCGTAGCCCTGCCCTGCATATTTTAGTGTTTGTTTTCTAATATACCCACGGACAGTGAAGGACAGCTGGAAAAGGTGCACTGAGATAAGGGCAATGACTAAAATGTGTTAGCAGGGGTCTTCTGCTTTAATGCATATAATAACTAATACATCTAGACTAAATGCAATGTCACAAATACACATTACTGGTAAATATATGTAACACACTTGTTAGATTAAAATGTACAGACATTTTAAGAAAACACCTAGGTCAACCTAACTGTGTACAAATAATTCAACTCAGTGGCAGTGCTACACAAACTCAGAACAACTTTATTCTGGATGAATTTGGCTGAAATATTTTCCCCAAGAGAATAATTCGGAATGATTTTCTAAACCACCTATAAAATAGTGCATATACAATTGGATTGCAAGTAGAGTTACAATAGCCAACCCAAGCAAATAGGTCAAACAACACCGATGGAACAGTACGTTGAGAAAAAGGGTCAATTAAAGCACATATAAAGTATGGGGTCCAAGAAAGAAGGAACACACCTACAACAATGGCTAAGGTTTTTGTAGCCTTTATCTCAGTCTTACCGACCAATGTGGCTCTACGATAAATATTGATTTGCCAATTTTGGATTAATTGTGCTTGTCTTTGAGCAATATGGTATATTTTCAGGTATAAACTAATCATAATCACAGCAGGGATGTAGAAACAGAGCATTGTGAACACAGCACTTGCTGTTTTACTCAGAAACAAAAAGCAGCCACCCTCACATTCAACACTACTGTAATAAAATTCTTCAACTCCCAGAATACCGAGCTCCAGAAATATCATAGCAAATCCTACAAAAGCAGACATGGTCCAACACACAATGATCATTAATGCAGTAGTATTGGGGGTTATTTTACTGTGGTACAGCAGGGGGTGACAAACTGCATAATATCGATCTACAGAAATTATACACAGATTTAAAATAGAGGCAGTACACAATGTGACATCAAGGCTGGTGTGTATTTTACAGAATATGGTCCCTAAATACCAGCAAGTCTCCACAGAGCGCATCATGCTAGGAGGCATCACTATCCCTCCTACAAGCAGGTCAGCTACAGCCAGAGAAAGAATGAGGTAGTTAGTTGGCGTGTGCAGCTGCCTGAAATGAATTATGGTTATGATCACCAGCAAATTCCCCAAAAATGTAAAAAGTGACATAAAGCCAAATATGACATAAAGTACAACTTGAGCTTCTTTTGGATAAACAGACTTCTGACATGAGCCATTAAGAGATGCATAACACAGTGGAGGGTTTTCCAGCATCGCATTCGGGTTCAGAGACATTTTGTAGCCCATGTTGTTTCCTAATCGGGAGATAAACATTAACAATTTACAAAGTTAAATATATTCGTAATTTTAAAATTCACAATATCAATACCTTCAGGTTGTTTAATCATCTGGATCTGAAATCTATCATATATGAAAATCTCTCTCTTTCTAATATATATATCAATAAAAAATATATCAATAAAAAACATGCTGTCATAATAGAAACACATTATATATGCATTCAGTCATTAAACAAAATAATTGAAGCCTTACCTGCGTGCAGACAGAGAAAAGCAATGAGGTGAACAAGAAATCTCCTTTATAGTCCTGTACACCTCCTCCAACAGGTATTACATCACATATTCTTAGTAATCCCTCAATACCTCTCTTGCATTGGAAACGTTAAACATTATTTCTATGAAACATAAAATGGAGTGGCAGGTCAAGTTCAGACTTGCAGAACTCCCTGCAATTAATTAAATTGCAATACATAACTAGTTACATGCTTAAGAGTAGTACTACTTTGCAGTAGTCCTGCATTTAAACATTTAGACTCGACAGTAAATACTTTAGAATTTAATATATTTCCACATAAATGCAACCTAGAACTTAATTAGACTTCCACACAAAAAGAGAACAAAAATAAAAGAGATAAACATTTATTGAGGAAAATGATCCATTATTACATAACTGTGAGTGGCAAAAGTATGTGAACTCTAGCTTTCAGTGTCTGGTGTGATCAGTTTGTGCAGTAAGAACTACAACTAAAAACGGTTGATCAGTCCTGCACATCAGTTAAGATGAATTTTAGCAGAACAGAACAGCTGCCACTCTGTTATATTGGTGGGTTTCCACCCATGAACCGCTCGCTTTGGATCTTTCCACAACATTTAAGGTCAGGATTTTGACTTGGTTATTTTAAAACATTAACTTTATTCTACCCTGCTCAAAAAATTTAATTGAACGCTCAAATAACACATCCTAGATCTGAATGAATTAAATATTCTTATTGAATACTTTGTTCTGTACAAAGTTGAATGTGCTGACAACAAAATCACACAAAAATCATCAATGGAAATCAAATTTATTAACCAATGGAGGCCTGGATTTGGAGTCACACACAAAATGAAAGTGGAAAAAACATACTACAGGCTGATCCAACTTTGATGTAATGTTCTCAAAACAAGTAAAAATGAGGCTCAGTATTGTGTGTGACCTCCACGTGCCTGTATGACCTCCCTACAACGCCTGGGCATGCTCCTGATGAGGTGGCGAATGGTCTGCTAAGGGATCTCCTCTGAGACCTGGACTAAAGCATCTGCCAAACCCTGGACAGTTGGTGACGTTGGTGGATGGAGCGAGACATGATGTCCCAGATGTGCTCAATCGGATGCCTTCATCTTGCAGGAACTGCTGACACACTCCAGCCACATGAGGTCTAGCATTGTCCTGCATTAGGAGAAACCCAGGGTCATCCGCACCAGCATATGGTCTCACAAGGGGTCTGAGGATCTTATCTCGGTACCTAATGGCAGTCTGGCTACCTCTGCTGAACACATGGAGGACTGTGCGGCCCTCCAAAGAAATGCCACCCCACACCATTACTGACCCACTGCCAAACCGGTCATACTGAAGGATGATGCAGGCAGTAGATCACTCTCCACGGCGTCTCCAGACTCCAGTCACATCCGTCACTTGTGCTCAGTGTGAACCTGCTGTGAAGAGCAAAGGGGGCCAGTGGCGAATTTGCCAATCCTGGTGTTCTCTGACAAATGGCAAGCGTTCTGCACGGTGTTGGGCTGTGAGCACACCCCCCATCTGTGGACGTCGGGCCCTCATATCATCCTCATGGAGTCGGTTTCTAACCATTTGCGGAGACACATGCACATTTGTGGCCTGCTGGAGGTCATTTTGCAGGGCTCTGGTAGTGCTCCTCCTCTTCCTCCTTGCACAAAGGCGGAGGTAGCGGCCCTGCTGCTGGGTTGTTGGCCTCCCACAACCTCCTACACGTCTCCTGGTGTACTGGCCTGTCCCCTGGTTGCACCTCCAGCCTCTGGACACTACGCTGACAGACACAGCAAACCTTCTTGCCACAGCTCGCATTGATGTGCCATCCTGGATAAGCTGCATTACCTGAGCCACTTGAGTCTGTCTCATGCTACCACGAGTGTGAAAGCACCACCAACATTCAAAAGTGACCAAAACATCAGCCAGAAAGCATTTGTACTGAGAAGTGGTCTGTGGTCCCCACCTGCAGAACCACTCCTTTATTGAGTGTGTTTTGCTAATTGCCAATAATTTCCACCTGTTGTCTATTATATTTGCACAACAGCATGTGAAATTAATTGTCAATCAATGTTGCTTCCTAAGTGGACAGTTTGATTTCACAGAAGTTTGATTTACTTGGAGTTATATTGTGTTGTTTAAGCTTCCCCTTTATTTTTTTGTGCAGTGTACTTTACCCATTTTTTGTAGAACAACTTTCTTTCCTCTGTATGATTCTCTTGAGATTCAGGTCACGGACAGATGTCCTAAAATTTCCTTTAGAATAATTTTCCTAGAATAATGCAGAATTCACTGTTCCATTAATGATGGCAAGCTGTCCCAAACAGGCCTTTGTCCAAGCATAACACTTCTCATTTAAACCAAAAAGATCTATGTTGGTCTTATCTATCCACAATACATTGTTCCAATAGCCTTTTAGCTTGTACATGTGATCTTTACCAAACTGCAGACGGGCACCAACGTTATTTTAGGAGAGCGACAACTTTCTCTTTGCAACCCTGCTATTCACACTATTGTTGCTCAGTGTTCTACAAATGTTGGACATCTGCATTAACCAATGTGAGAAAGGTCTTTAGTTGTTTAGAAGTGACCCTGGGTTCCTTTGTGCCCTTGCGGACTATTACACACTTTGCTCTTGCCGTGAACTTTATTAGTTGACTAATAATCTGCTAATCCTAAAAGTTCACATACGCTTGCCACTTAAAGATTTTTATTATTGGATCATTTCCTTAATAAAAAAATAAAAACTCTACTTTTGACTAATATTTTTGATTTGGTTCTCTTTATCTATTTTTAGGATTTTTGTAAAAATCTAATGAAGTTTTAGGTCAAATTAAAAACAAAAAATTCAAAATTCAAAAGAGTTTACAAACTTTCAAGCACCACCGTATCATGACTGTCCACAGAAAAACAAATATATCTCTAGCTCTCTTCCTATACACATATATTTTTTTTATTTTTCCACATGATAGCTGTAATTTACATTGTGTGAAAATTTCATGACATAAATGCTACAGTATATTATGAAATATTATCTCTTTAAAAAAAACTTACATTAGAATACAGAACATTTTTGCCTTTCCATACCAAAAATGCTGCCACGTTAAAGATACTTATTTTTCTTTGGACAACAACATGCTACCCATTTCACTGCATTTTTTAACAGCTCATCATGCTGCCGGATATCACAATGATGACATGAGAAGCAATAAAGTATTGTCAAAAAAAAAGTTAATGCCATACGCCATATAACCTTATTTTGAGAAGACTTAACCCATAAACCCATAACCAACAAGGAAAGAGTTATCTTATGTGAAGATTTTTTCTACAAATATACAAAAAAGCACTTCATTGGTTTTGCGATCAACATATGATATATTTTAACATTATTTTATTAGTTGCCTACATGTCAATTCCACACCGACACGTAATATCTTCAAAACACAGGATTACGCTGGGTTCTGAAACAAAACACTAAAGAAGCAATGAGGCAGCATCACTTTTGTACTATTGTGGTTTCTTCTTTTATTTTATTTATTTTATCATCAATATATGGGATGTAACTAATTGCTTTTAGTTTCTCAAACTTCAATCTCCTTTTTGTTTTATGTACAGCATTTTAAGCTGCATCTCAATGTAGTAAAGGGCGATATCTTAATAAATTTACATTCAAACTACATTCAGAAATTAGGCCTCAAGAAAAAAAGTAATGTCCTGATTTTCATTTGCAAAAATTCATATTTACATTTGCAGTAATAATATTGGTTGGAAAAATTATTATTACGGTTTAGCCCCAGTAAAGCCTTAATTTATTTAATCCAGTTAAAATGCAGTGTGAGCAACAATGCTTAGTTTTGTTACATTTTCATGGAATTATTTTATCAGATCAAATGCTGAATACACAATGACTTATTTTTATTCATGTTTTTTCATTATGAACATAGTATTGAAAGGAAAAAACAGCACTATTACAGTATTATTCAAAAGTGCAAATATTAAATGCAGGGCAACAATCTCACAATTAAAACAATTTCATTCGGGATGAATTGGGCTGAAATATTTTCCCTAGTAGAATAATTCTGAATGACTTTCTAAACCAGCTATAGAAAAAAGCATACACAATGGGATTACAGGTGGAATTGGTATATCCAACCCAAGTAAAAAAGTCAAATAAAACTGGTGGAATCGTATAGCCAATAAAAGGATCAATTAAAGCACAGATAAAAAATGGGGTCCAAAACAGAAGGAATACACCTATAACAATGGCTAAGGTTTTAGTAGCCTTTAACTCAGTCTTGCCCACTGATGTGCCTCTATGAGAAGACTTGGTTTTTCCATTTTGTATTGATCGCGCTTGTCTTTGAGCAATATGGAATATTTTCAGGTATAAACCGATCATAATCACAGCAGGGATGTAGAAACAGAGCATTGTGAACATAGCACTTGCTGTTTTACTCAGAAACAAAAAACAGCCGCCCTCACAGACAACACTACTGTAATAAAAATCTTTAACTCCCAGAATCCCAAGCTCCAGAAATATCATAGCAAATCCTACAAAAGCAGACACGGTCCAGCACACAATAATCATTAATGCAGTAGTATTGGGGGTTATTTTACTGTGGTACAGCAGGGGGTGACAAACTGCATAATATCGATCAACAGAAATTATACACAGATTTAAAATGGAAGCGGTGGAGAGTGTGACATCAAGGCTGGTGTGAATTTTACAGAATAAAGTCCCCAAAAACCAGCAAGTTTCCACAGAGCGTAGCATGCTAGGGGGTATCACCACACCTCCTATGCATAGGTCAGCAACAGCCAGAGAGAGAATGAGGTAATTAGTTGGTGTGTGAAGCTGCTTGAAATGAATGATGGTTATGATCACCAGCAAATTCCCCAAAAACGTAAAAAGTGATATAAGACCAAATATAACATAGAGTAATGACTGAGCCTCTTTGGTATAAACCATTTTTTGACATGAGTTGTTAAGAGATGCATAGCAGAGGGGAGGGTTTTCCAGCATCACAGTCTGGTTGAGAGTAATTTTGTAGCCCATTATGCTTTTCCAAACATGAAACCAAAGTATTATTGAATGTCCAAAATATACTCAAGAAGCACAGGCTCAACCACTGTCAATTGCAGTTATTTAAAAAGCATCAGAAAATTTTAAGTTTAAAGTTATGTTACAATGTATTTTACATATATAAATGCATGGCATTACATATAAATGCATAGCTTGCAAAATGAGCCCTTAGGCCCTCCGTCAGCTTGCAGACTGAGCAAGCCAAAAAAGCTAATGAGAGATGTCTTTTTATAGTCTTACAGACCTTCACTTCCCACATTCACTAGATTGTGTGTTAAGGGTTTTCCCCTGATGCCTTTCTTGTACTGTAGTTGAGGAGGACGCTGCTCAAGTCAATAGTTTGTAAAGAAGTAAATTGGAATTGCATTTTACTTAATGTTCAGGTTATCTTTTAGGAGTACTCATCATGTTGCTTGGCAGTAGACACCACAGTTCGGAACTCAGAGCATTTTAAGGCCATTTACATAGACATAGTTCAAGCTATAGGAGACTTGACACATCTCCTTTAACTTCCTAGGGACAATATGTTTTTTTTTAATTATCTTTATTGTTTTAAATTAATGTTTATTAGTCATACAGTGTGGGTTTCCTCCGAAATGTCTAAAGACATGCATGTTAGGTTGATCGGTCTTTTTTTCAGAGCAGAGATTTCTGTATTAACAAATAGCTATAGACTTACTACATTATGTTTATTGTAAGACGTGGATGGACAGAATAAAGATGGTGAACTGTTTATATTTATAGAGTATATCTACTGTCATCAATACATTGGTCTAGATGCACAGCATTTTTATTTTAAAACAATGACATGACGCATACACTTATAGTAGAAGAGTTAACACAATTACTGAGTTACCAATTACAAAATTGTGATAAAGAACCACATTTTTTTGAATACCATGTTAAATTTCAGCATTACAAATGTCTACAATTTTATTTCACTAAGAAAATAATAATGTTACTGCGCTAAAAATAATGACGTTTTACAGCCATCATTGTTTTTTAAATGAGTAGAAAATAATCCAAGACGCTATGCAAACTTCTGCTATCTGGTGGCGAACCCAAAATATGTCATTTTAACATTTTGTGCACGTAAAGGTTTTCAATATTCATATGCACGCGCTCAAACTTTTTCCTCCTTCAATGCTTTTTTGCTCTCACGATTTGATATTTTTCTTTGTGCACGAGAGTAATGTTCGCGTTGGAGTTTTCAGAGGGGGTGGGTTTGACAGTTTGGGGGTGGGACATTGGCTTCCATCGTGACTCAGCAAACTAGCTAGGGTGGGAGCCTAGCGCCAGCTAGCTGTTTCTCCAGAGGACGTAGAGAGAGCGTAGACCCTCTACGTCCTCTCAGAAATATTAAAATATTCTTAACACACTCCTTTAACTTCCTAGGGACAATATGTTTTGTTTTTTTCTTTTTAATTATCTTTATTGTTTCAAATTCATGTTTATTAGTCATACAGTGTGGGTTTTCTCTGGGTACTCTGGTTTCCTCCGAAATGTCCAAAGACATGCATGTTAGGTTGATGGGCCTTTTTTTTTCAGAGCAGAGATTTCTGTATTAACAAATAGCTATAGACTTACTACATTATATTTATTGTAAGACGCGGATGGACAGAGTAAAGATGGTGAACTGTTTATCTTTATAGAGTATATCTACTGTCATCAATACATTGGTCTACATGCACAGCATTTTTATTTTAAAACAATGACATGACGTCATTCACTTAGAAAATAATAATGTTACTGCGCTAAAAATAATGAAGTTTTACAGCCATCATCGTTTTTAAATGAGTAGAAAATAAACCAAGACGCTTTGCAAACTTCTGCCATCTGGTGGTGAACCCAAAATATGGTGTTTAGGCCACATGGTAAAAGATTGCTAGCTAGCATTGCTACACCTATTAATACTGAGTTTAAAACACAATGAACAAAATATTCACAACACAGACAACATACCTGCATACACACAGTGTAAAAGCTCTGTCTGTTCTTCAGTCGGCATGCAGCTACAGAGATATCAGCACCATTAGCACACTTCAGAAATTATCTACGAATTTACGAACTTTTACTAAGTATCGAGTTTCCAGAGAACCCTGCCTGTTATTCTGGTGTCTGATACGTGTATCTCACGATATTAAGAACAAAGGTGGAATATTTCATCACTTTACCTGAACTATCTGCGGTTCTACTGAGCTCACCACATGGAGTTGTATTCACCATGACAGCGTGCAGACATTCTATTGTCTAGGCTCCGCTGATTCACGTATATGTCTATAAGTTGCAATGTCCTGACTGACCTGAGAGTGGCGCCAAACCCATTTAGCAGGAATTTTTAATAACATTTACTCAATAAAAATTGTTACACTAGTACTTCACTAGATTGTGTTAGACTAACTATAGTTAATTTAAAATCAACAAAAACAAACTACAGTATATATCACACGGTATATAAAACGGTTGAATGTTTTACAGTGTGAAGTACCATACCATGGTCGAGATCAGAATATAATTATGTACCCCCACACCACTCTTAATCACTATTTAAAACATAAATGATATGAATTGTAGCTCAGGTCAACACTGGCAGCCTTTGCCAGAATTGCCCCAAATCTGTTTTGAAACATGTGAGCCATACAAACATTTTTAATATGTGCGCCACATGCACCGTGACCCTTAAGCCTCGGCCCTTTCCTCCACCCCCACAACCACCGTCTTAAAAAAACAAAAATACTGCTTCCTCTCATAACAAAGTGCAAGTCAAGAAACAACAAATGAGATGACAGAAATGCAACAAACAATAACATCTGTACAACACAGACAACTTCTTAAGCAAAATAAGGTTCCTCCTAAATAAACAAACATCACACAGCTCCGTTTGCGCTTCAGAGGAATATGTAGACGACGTGCCTAAGGGTAAGGCAACTTGAGCGTGCAAAAACGCAAGGTAAAAGATACAAAGCAGCTTGTTTTAACATTTTGCGCTCGTAAAGGTTTTCAATTTTAAAAACACGGGCTCAAACTTTTTTCTCCTTTAATGCTTTTTTGCTCTCTCGATTTGATATTTTTCTTTGCGCGCGAAGTACAATACCATCGGCTGCTCTCTGCGCACGAGAGTAATGTTCACGCTGGAGTTTTTAGAGCGGTGGCAGTTTCGTGACTCAGCAAACTAGCTAGTGGTGGGAGCCTAGTGCAAGCTAGCTGTTTCCCCAGCTACCGTCAGTGTAGTGGTTAGCACTGTCGCCTCTCAGTAAGACGATCCGGGTTCAATTCCCGGTCTGGGCCGTGGAGTGTGCATGTTCTCCCCTCTGGGTACTCCGGTTACCTCAAACATGTCCAAAGACATGCATGATAGGTTGATTGGTCACTCTAAAAAAAAAATTGGTGTGAAAAAAAATTGGGGCCCTATATATAAAATCATTTTATTTCCTTACAGTTTGACAATCAACGTCTAAACAATTACAAAAATATAGGCAAATAAATTATTCAGTCGTGTCTATTTAATCTGTGTTGGAGTGTGAGGGGTTAAGTGGAAGCCTGTGAGCCTGTGTCTCCCCCTATAAGGACTGTGATGCCTCCGCAAAATGGCGGTCCCACTGTCCATGTGCAGAGGGCCAGGCAGTTATAATTCAGCGGGATACCAATTTCAAATGACAGTCAAATTGACCAATCATATCTTCCCTCTAAGTGGGCGGGCTTAACTGTATGATAATTTCCACCCGCTGTGGCGGTGCTAGCTGGAGAAACACTTAGCTAGTGCTAGGCTACCACTGCTAGATAGTTTGCTGAGTCACGATAAAAGCCGAAGCTAGCACTACCGCTACAGAGATGGACACCTTTGCAAGTTTGTTGTCCAAGCCGTTTTCTAGATTAACTTTTAATGAGAAATTGGAGTTAATCGGCAAAGGACGACCTACACCTGAGCTTAATTTGGTGCAAAAAACGGCTCAAGGCTTTTGAGAGGCATTTCAACTCCAAGAATTACGCGCAATACCCCTGGATTACAAGCTCAATCAGGGAGCAGAAGCTGAACATGACTGGACAGACCCGACTGTCAGATTTGGCCTTGATTTCCATTGAGAAAGAACTGTTAATGTGTTAATGAGTTTAAAAGCAAAAGATCAATTGCATGACCCTACCATCAACCACTTCATCCAAAAGGACAGAAGAATGGACTTCGTTTTCAAGTAATTCCTCGATAATGAGTGGGTGAGTTATTTAATGTTGTTTAGGCCACCGTGCCAGCTGGTTTGATTGTGTCTGCGCTGTTGATGCTTGTTTATGTTTAAGAAAATGACATAATGAAACATCTCTACTTTTCTGATTGATGTGTATGTCGTTAGTGACTGCTGTGTGTGTTGTATTGATATAAAGGCTTTTTTATCATTTTGTTTGTTTTGTGTGGTTTGACGTCTCAATTCATTCCTTTGATGCCCTCGTACCGCGTCACATTAATGTTAAAACTTGAGCGCAAAAGGTAAAAGATATAAAGCTGCATGTTTTAACATTTCACGTACGTAAATGTTTTACTCGTGAGCGTAAATGTAAAACATACAATATCCACATACAGCTGCTAAACTATTTAACCCGAATTGTGAATTATGTTTAATCAACAGTCATTCTATAGTTACCTCCCAAATTCATAATTTTAAATCGACAAAGCCAGCAGCTTTAAACACTATATATATGATATGTAACTGCACAAACTACTCCTGCTACACACACAAACGATTGGATGCTGCTGTTACATCAGTGTACTAAAGACTGCAGACAGGCAGCTGTCAAATGGGCAGATTCTGTTAAGGCAGATAGATGCAAACAGTCAAATGCTAACACAGACAGCAACATCTAATTTTCTATCCATGTTGAATTATGCATTCTCCAAAATGAACAGCAGGTCCGTGCTGGGACTTATTTCAGACCGGGAGTTATACGATGCAACTGTATTTGATCTTTATTTGGCTTTAGACAGGAAAAAGATCTGTGCTGCCATTTTTATTGATCTCACAAAAGCCTTTGATACTGTTGATCATGATTTATTACTAGGTTCCTTACATAAGATTGGTTTTAGCAGTAATGCATTCCTGTGGGCCCAGGATTACCTTTCTGGTAGGAAGCAATGTGTGTCTCTCGGTAACCATAAATCAGACCTACAGCCTATAACAAAAGGGGTTTCTCAGGGCTCAATCCTGGGCCCAGTTTTATTTAATATTTTTATAAATTACCTCGCCGTCTCTACCTTAGACTCCAAATTACACCTTTATGCAGATGATTCAGTCTTATACTGCTCAGCAGACTCAGCTCACGCTGCACTAGATAAACTCCAACATTCTTTTAACTCTTTACAGATTGCTCTATATAAACTTAAGTTGGTTTTAAATGCTAATAAAACCAAATTCATGCTGTTTTTCAGAAAGCGTTTTAGATTCCATAAATATTAATACCCTGACAGGATCTAGCATCGTGCGAGTCAGCGAATATAAATACCTCGGCATCTGGCTGGATGAAAAACTCTCCTTTAAATCCCATATAAGCAAACTCGCCATTAAGTGCAGACAAAAGCTCGGATTCCTTTATCGGAATAAATCTTGTCTACCCACGTACGCTAGGAAAAGAATAGTGGAGGCAACCATACTAGCAGTCCTGGACTATGGTGATGTAATCTATAATAAAGCGTCCGCCAGTGCCCTCAAACCGCTAGATTCAATCTATCACTCTATCACTCTACTCACCACTGCAGACTCTATGATAAAGTTGGTTGGTCCTCACTAGCTGCATGAAGAGAATCTCATTGGCTTATTTTTATCTATAAATCACTCTCTGGCCATTTGCCAGCTTACATCTCTTCCTTGATTTCGATAAATAACAATAATCATCAATAGTGGCTGGATCATCTGTCAGGTACTGAGAGTTTTAGGGAAAATCTGCTTTTAGCTACAGTGCACCAGCAAGCTGGAATTCTCTACAGGAAACTCTGAAGCTCAGCTCGCTGGGATCACTGAACCATTTTAAACTTTTAGTTTCTAATCATCATCAGAAAGCCTGTGATTGTTCTAAATGAATATATCTCTCTATTAGGATTTTATTTTTATCTTATTTATTTTTTATATGGTTGTTTTATTTTATTTTATTTTATTGTTATTTTTTTATTATTATCTTTTTATTATTTTTATCATCTATTATTTTCATTATTTTATTATTATTATTATCTATTTTTTATCGTAATTGCTTTAATAAGTATTTTTTTATTAGCATTTCAACTTTTTATTATCTTGTATGTATTTTATGTTTATTTTATATTCTTTTATACTCTTTTATGAAAAAAAAATTCTAACATTTTTTACATTGTATTTTATGCATCTATATTAAATGTTTATTTAAAATTTGTACTTTATTTATTATTTTTGCTAATTTTGCTTTCAATCCCTTTAACTGTATATGCTCGGCTACATTAAAAATGAGGGTCATCCCTCAATGTATTTGCGAGATTAAATAAAGGTTGATTGATTGATTGATTTATTGTATTTCTCCTGCTGTAGACATCCAGTATTACCTTTAGTGGCAACCACACCAATTCCCAATTACCCTAGGGTAGCATCCACAACTGCAGCTACAGATGACCCTCAGGTATTGTGTTGGAGTGTTGGACTCCCCAAAATAAAGCCACTTCGCAATTGCAGTTGACCTACATGCTTCCTTTGCAAAACTGTTATTATATAAAAACATTGCTTTTCTAAAAGTGGGTGTTGTACTTCCAACATATTTTGGAATGAACTCAATTAAAATTGTGTTTCAAATTGACAAAACTTCTATTTTTATTTTCTTTTATCACATTGTAAATTTGGGGCTAAAGCACAAAATGTCTTTTATTTATCATGATGTCGAATTTAGACCCTCACATGAAAACTGACAATAATGAACAAGAAAGCAATTTACAGATGAGATGAATGCAAAAGACCACTGCAAAATCAGGTGTTTTCAAAAAATATATATGGATATTTGTATTAGGTCAGTCAATTGTAACAGATTCATTTCTCTTTATTAAAAATGCAATTTATATATCTAATTTCAAATATGTCAGATACAAAATTAACTTTAAAACCTTTTATGCACACAATCCTAGCTGAGTCACTAAACTAGTCAGACATGCTATACCAGACTTCTTTAATACATTACTAGAATTCTTCCACACATGTTCTCTTTAGGATTAATTACAGTGTTCCAACGATTATTTTAATAACCGGTGAAGATTTACAACAAATATGTGGCAAATATGTGGCAATTAACATTACAGCAAATTATAATAGTTTTATCCGGGATGAGTTGGGTTGAAATATTTTACCCAAAAGGATAGCTCTGAATGATTTCCTAAACCAGCTGTAAAACAGTGCATATACAATGGGATTACATGTAGAATTAGAATATCCAAGCCAAGCAAACATATCAAACAAAACTGGTGGAACTATGTTTCCTATAAAGGGATCAATAAATTCACAGAAAAAAAATGGGGCCCAAAACAGAAGGAATACACCTACAACAATGGCTAATGTTTTAGTAGCCTTTAACTCAGTCTTACCCAATGATGTTCCTCTATGAGTAGACTTGGTTTTGCCATTTTGTATTGACCATGCTTGTCTTTGAGCAATATAGTATATTTTCAGGTATAAACTAATCATAATCACAGCAGGCATGTAGAAACAAATCATTGGGAAAACAGCACTTGCTGTTTTACTCAGAAACATGATGCAGCCCCCCTCACAAGTAACACTGCTGTAGTAAATCTCTTCATCTCCCAGAATACCAAGCTGTAGAAATATCATTCCAAGTCCCACAAAAGCAGATACGATCCAACATACAATAATCATTAATGCAGTAGTATTGGGGGTTATTTTACTGTGGTACAGCAGGGGGTGACAAACTGCATAATATCGATCTACAGAAATAATACAGAGATTTAAAATAGAGACAGTACACAATGTGACATCAAAGCTGATGTGAATTTTACAGAATATGGTCCCCAAATACCAGCAAGTTTCCACAGAGCGTAGCATGCTGGGAGGCATCACCACCCCTCCTACAAGCAGGTCAGCTACAGCCAGAGAGAGAATGAGGTAGTTAGTTGGCGTGTGCAGCTGTTTGAAATGAATGATGGTTATGATCACCAGCAAATTCCCCAAAAACGTAAAAAATGTTATAAAGCCAAATATAACATAGAGCAATGACTGAGCTTCTTTTGGATAAACCATCTGACATGAATCATTGAGAGACACATTGCAAAGTGGAGGGTTTTCCAGCATCTCAGTTTGGTTTGTGGTTTCGTAGCCCATGTTGTTTTTCTAGTCATAAAAGAAAACTATTGATGTTATTTCAAAAATGTAACATTTTTGTAAAACAATAAAAAAACATTTTTTAAAACATGTAAAACACTAAAATGTCAATAAAATGATTGTCTATTTAAAGCAGTATAACTATACGATAATTATATACCAAGAAATATGTAATATAATAATATACTCTACAATGTAATATGTAATGAAACACATTACCATATAATTTTACATTAGAACGTTTGTTTCCACATTAGTTTCCAATAACATACAGCACATTTGCTCATAAAACAAGCTTTGTGTCAGGTCTTGTCTCTGGGTAAGACAAAAAGTATACAAAAGATGTCTCATTTATAGTCTTACACATCATTACATTACATTACACTTTCCACAGCAACTAAATAACAAGATTTCCCTTGATACCTTTCCCAAGATGTACTTCCTGAATTAACAAAGATAGAGACATGTAGTGGTGACAGATACTGAATCTGGGAGCATGACAGGTGTGTAGGAGGTTAGTGGGAGCTGCCTTAATAAACAACATGAGTGGCTTCTTAAGGGCTTGCAAGTACCAAGGGACCCCATAACATTTTGGGGTTACATCAGATGCTTGATTAAGGGGAAATAAAGATTGCTTAATTATGTCTTTAAAATAATATACACATCTGAACCTGAGAAATGGAGAAGAAAGGAGGATTAAGGCTTTTCCTTTTGAACTATAGATTTTTGTTTCAGTTTACAATGTGATAGAATCCTATTTTTTGCTGTTACATTAAAGCAGACCCATGACTTCAAAATGTCTATGCAGTGGCAGCTCCTTCCACTGTACTGACCAGATGACCTCAGGACCAATTCTACTGGACACCTGAGGCCCAGAAAGCATTTGAGAAACAAAAGTAGAGACTGAATGCATCTCCAGTCCTCCAAGTGCCTGATTCTAAGGTGGCCTTTATTGTGAAAGGTAATTCCTCCGACGTGGATGTGGGTGCTATCATAGCGGTTATGGGAGTGTGCCACACATGACCAGCTGGCCTTTTCCAGTCCCTTTCCATCCCAAGACGTCCTCGGACACATGTCTCTCTTGACTTTGTGATAGGTCTGTCCATGTCCCAAGGCACCACCAGCATACTTTTCTTGGTCAGTTGGATCTCAACGGCCTGCAGGTTTGTGGCTCTGCTGAAACCCCCTCTGCAAAGGGTACAGCAGAACTACTGATGCCCTTTGTTTGAGTAAGTTGCAATTTGTCCACCATGTCCCACCTTTTTCCCATCACAGTGTCATAGAGCTTGATGGTTTGAAATTTATATTCAACATTGCCCTCTCACCACATTACCTGTTTTCAAACACGCATTGGTCTGCTAATGATATGTAATTAAAATTAAGATTTTGTAAACTACGAATGTTTTGTTGCTGAATGCTCCTATTGATAATATGACAACAATCCTCTAAAACCACTTTAAATGAAAACAAAATGAGATTTATGAATGTTATTATAGGCACATAATTGCTTGGTGGTGCAGTCATGCTAACAAGCTCAGCCTTGCTGTAGAAAAATGCTGTTAAATTGGAAAAAGCTAATGTGTTCTAGGTAGTTGGCCCTTGCTTTAACATTGTCTTCACAAACAATGCATAGTGTTGATGTTTAAATGTATTTTACAGATTTAGGCTATAAAAAAACAAACACCAAAAAACCAGAACAGTAGTAATGGCATACTGTATTTGGTATTGGCAGTATGTGGTGTAAATCCATAAGGAGACACCCAAATAACCTTTTCAGCTGTGCTCACTGAAGGGTCCATGCAGTGGTACAAATGGTGGCTGGAAGATAAGCTTTCCTTAAATTTCATGGGAAATTCAGACGCCGCTGGCCTTTCATGGTTATGAAGCAGGTGTAAAGTTTAGGTGGAAACCAAAAAATGTATTGTTTGCAACAGTCTCTACAGAGTAGTTTTTGCACCAGACTGTCACTCTCTGCACCTTCTCTTTGACTCATGGGGGGGGGGATCTCCTGGTCACAGTGTAATGGAGTTAGAGATGCTGCTACCTATCTAACATAAGTGTCATAGTTTTTCTTTTTCTTCAGATGAGATAAAACTGCTCAGTCAGTATACAGAGTCAGTGTATCTCACTACAAACCTCTTGAAGCACTTCGTGATGATAGGTGTTACTGCTTCTTTGGAACAGGGATAATGGTGATGATCTGGAAGCATATTGGGATGACAGCACTGTTTAGAAAGATGTTGAAGATGTCTGTGAAAACATATTCCAGCATGGTACTTGTGTCAGAAAACGAAAACCAAAAACTTACAGTAATGACACAAAAATAGCACCATTTATAGATTTTGCACAACGTTGAAAGAAATGTGCAGTTCGTCAGTATTTCTGGGAACCTTACTTGCACAGTCCCCATCAGTTTATACATTTACATTTACAGCATTTAACAGACGCTCTAATCCAGAGTGGCTAACATAAGTGCTTTGTGTTCAGTCAGAGTATGTATCTCTATCTAGTACAAACAGGTCCAAACTACTGTTGCACTCAAACACTACCATAAACAAGTGCCAGTGCTGATACCTAGAAAGAAGACAACAAAATATAAGATTAGACACAGAGCAATACCTAGCAAGACAGGAATACCTACAGAGATGAGAATAAATACAAGACTACATACGGTACAAGTGCAATATTTAGCCAGTGTTCCTAGAAAATCAAGTGCAATTATGGTTTATACCAGTGCTTCAGTAGGTTAGTGCTTATAAGGGCTTCACAAAGAGATGGGTCTGCATTTGAAGACAGTGAGAGAGATCGCTGTTCAGACAGCCAGTGGAAGTTCGTTCCACCATCTGGGTGCTAGGAAAGAGCGTCTTGTCGCTTGTCTTCCATGAATCTTAAGGGATGGCGGGTCAAGTCAAGCTTTTGCGCTTCAAGTATGGCATCTCTATTGGGTTATGGTCAGGACCTTGACTTAGCCATTCCAAAATGAATCTTCTTTTTTACCTATTTTTAGTTGATTTACTCATTTACATTCAGCCTGAGGTCAGGGACCGCTGCCCTTACATTCCAATGCAAAATGTTTTGACACACTTTTGAATTCCTTATTCCCTTAGTGATCCAGAAGCATCTGTTGGAATGAGGTTTTGGTGTTGGTGTTTTGTATTTGTGCTTAAAAGTTTTGCTTTTGTCTCATCTATCTATATAATGTTTTCCAGGAAGCACTGTGAAAGCTGTGAAAGTGGTCATGGGTAAACCTGAGAAAAATGGAAATGGAAATGGAGATGGAAAGATCAATCAGCTATGTATCGGTATCGGCCAATTTTTAATCAAAATATGTGATCGGTGATTGGCCGATAGTTCTCCAATTTAGCCGATCCCGAGAGCCAATCAATGGCGTTAAACAAATGAGCTTAATTTCTGTATTTTCAGCTAGTGTTTTGTTGAAACCCCCTCCGGCCAGGTCTTTGCAATTCCTATCTGAATCGCTAGGCGGAAACACATACCCTTTCATTTTCGACAGACTGACTAAAGTGGCGCACCTCGCGAGAACAGTTTTCCTTTGCGTTGACACAGATTCATCCAGAGCGTTTTTCAAATCTGTAAAATTAACCGTGTCTCGTTGGGGAACTAAGACAAAAGTTATAGTTATAAGTGCCTCGTAATTTATACATGCAATTAAATTTGGGTTCAACTCCCCAAGTTTGAATGTATGTAACTATATGACAGATTGGTTTAAAAAAGCACAAGTATGCTGTTTATATAGAAGTTTTACAATTGTGAAATGTTTGGTGGTTCTGGTTCAGAAGCAGTAGGAGGAGTAGTGTTAACATTTTTAGCATAGAAAATTAGAAAAGTAATATATTAAAAAATCAGTAAACATGCACTATAACTGCCTGACTTGCTTGCATTTATCAGATGAGATGTTTCCCAGCAAATTAAAAAATTTCAATATAGGCTCATGCTGGCTAATGTGGTGTGCTCCACAACCAGGGCGCTATGGTAGAAGCTAATTGGTGTTAGAAAACTAGTAAGAGAGTTATTACTTTTGATATGGGAACTAATCGTTTATGGACATAAATTAGAATTACTGAAACAGAAAAACAGGCATGATGAATGTTTGCAGGCAGGGTCGTAACCAGTTTTATATATATATATATATATATATATATATAAATATATATATAGTTATATATACTGGATATGTGTGCTCCTATTTAGAGTTTTTTTTTGCCACTGTATCCTTTTTCCATAATTGTTATGAACATTTTACTTTCATTTTTTCCCAATAAACCCTTCTTCACAGAGAACATTACTACAGTGGGCATCCACTGCCAGAATACCAAGCTCCAGGAATACCAAGCTCCAGGAACACGATCCCTAATTCTGCTAAAGCAGAAATGGTCTAACATACAGCAATCATGAAGAGTGTAGTATTGAGGGTTTTTTTCTGTGGTACAGCAGGGGGTGACAGACTGCGTAATGTTGATCTGCAGAAATGATACACAGATTTAAAATGCACAGCCAGAGAGAAAATGAGGCACTTAGTCTGTGTGTGCAGCTGCAAGCAAATTCCTCTAAACTGTAAGAAGTTATATCACAACAATCATGATGTACAATTCAATTTGAGCTTCTCTTGAATAAACAAACCTTAGCCATGAACCATTGAGTGACTTGTAGCAGCGTGGAGTTGGTTTGGAATGGTTTGGAGCATATATGCTATTTTAAGTTTAAATAATGACTTAATGACAAGATATTATTAATCTGAATCAGCAACACAGGAGCACCTTTATATCACAGTGAGCTGAAATGGTAACCAAAGCATTAAAAACATATCATGCATCTGAAGATGTGTTGTGTGATTTCATCATGTTTCAGAAATGTGTTTTTACAGTGAGCATCTCATCTCTGTTTGAATGGTGAACAATGCCACACCGTGGTAAAGGCTTATAAAACACTGCCCTCTCAAACACATGGTCATAGTATTCCCATGATGACCCCAGTGACTTAACATTAACAAACCTGCATGAATGAAAAACAAACTCTTTTAGGGTCCTACAAACATTGACAAATACTTCTTTTTCTCTCCTGTTATGCTTCAAGTAAAGTTGACTCTTTTTAGGTTTTAATGTTTCTGACATACTTTTTATGATGATACACGATATTTGTGAGGTCATCTATTGATCTTTGTATTCCTGTAGCTAAATATTAATACACTTAAACCCACCCTTAACCTCAGTATCGCACATATTACTACACTTCCACCTAAGCCTAACTATAACCTTAATCGTAATATCCCAAAAAATACTCGCCTAAACCTAAACCTAACCTTAACCATAACCTCAGTACCTCACAAAATAAAAAACCTAAACTTAACCATAACTTAAACCTTACCAAAATAATATCATACCTACACCTTGAGCTAGCCTTAACCTGAACTTCAGTATCCAGTTTTTCTGTTTTATTATTTTTCAAAAGAACAAGACTTGTGTTGAAAAAATATATATATTTTTTTTTGGCAAAGTGAGGACTCGTCCTTTTGCTCGTCCTCACTTTGCCAAAAAAAAAAAAAAAAAAAAATATATATATATATATATATATATATATATATATATATATATATATATATATATATATATATATATATATACATATATATATATATATATATATATATATATATATATATATATATATATATATATATATATATTGTCTTGTATTTGTACCTTGATTTAACCTCGATTTGCAAGGTGCTGTAAGGTGATATAGAAGAACAAAAAAGAGAGTTTCATGGCACAGTCCTCAGATAAGATGGGCCCAAAAGAGTGCCAATGATAAGTGTTCAAGTTCTTATTCTGAAATCTAGTTTAAATCATTTTGTGAATTTAATTGAAGCAATTAAGTGTTGACATATTGTTGACATATTATCCTGTGTGCTTTCAGTGTAGATGTGTCGGTTTAGAGCAGCAGTCCCCTATAACTTATTTCTTATGTTTAAAATTAAGCCATTGTTGTCATGTTCAGTATATCTTATGAAATTATTCTAGATGAAACTCACCAGGTTAGATTTTCTCTCCGGGTATTTTAAGGGCCAAATGTTCATAATAAAAAAGTTATCCGAGCTGAAGTTCATAATAAAACAGGGCTTTGGAAACAACAACATTTTGGGATGTTATTGTTCATTGCATGTTTTAACATTTTTTGTATCAGTGTGGTCTGGATCAGTTTACCTGAAATCCCTTGGTTGGTTATTCAAACACTGGGCTACCACTATCGACTCAAGGTCAGAAACAGAATACTCTAAAAATGTTCATAATAACTAAAATAACATCTTCAAAGCATGTAAAATATAGTATTTTACTCTAAAGTGCCTTACAAGCTTTTAGCTGCATTAGTTTTGTAGAAATATACAGAATCAAATTGACAATAAACACCAGTAAAGTAGCAGCATTACACTGTGACTCAGCCATCACCTGCACCACAATATATAGATTTATTAAATTAAAATAAACAAATTTAATATCAATGTACTTACATCTTTGCTGTCATAAAACTAAAATATAAAGTATATTCAGATTTTTCCTAGCCATTTTGCACCATTTCTCTTGATCATTCTCTTAATCATTTCATCATGAAATAAAAAATAATAATAATAAGAGTAACTGCTGTTTTCAAGTTTTGCAAAAACATAAGAACGTCACCACAATTGTGTTACTGAATTTGCACATAATATAAAGTTGCATGGCATGTACACATTTTACAAACAGTTTAACTGCTTTATGACCAAAAACTCATGTCTGGCACCTTCAATTTAGTCAGCACTCCCAGTGTAAAACGTTAAAACTATAAAACACAGAAACATAAATACTGTTTTTACTAAAATGTTTTTAATTTTCAGTTGCTGTCATATCACAAAAACACTGCACAGCGCAGCTCAATATCGACCTCCCAGTCATTTGCTGTGTCATAGTTACAGAATATATTTTTGGTTTTATTTCAGAGTAAGATGAAGAATAGGGATTTTACTGTGAAACATTAGTGATATTGATACCAACTCCCAGCAATAATTATCAGTGTGGGTCTAAATACCTCATGCATCTACAATAAATTATTTGTTATCTAGGCATTTGCAGTACTTCCTGGTTGAGTGCTTACATCTGGACTTACTTCAGTGTGAAAACAGATTTGTTCTCGAAGAACCTGGCTGAAATATTTTACCAGATAAAATCATTCGGAGTGCCTTCCTGAACCACTTGTAGAAGAAAGCATACACGATAGGGTTGCAGGTTGAATTCAGGTATCCAGTCCAAACGAGCATATCAAACAATACCGGAGGAGTGGAGTAACCGATAAAAGGATCAACAACATTGCAGATGAAAAATGGCGTCCAGAGTGTCAGGAAGACCCCCATAATCACTGCCAGAGTTTTGGTGGCCTTTCTCTCCTCTTTGCTTAACATACTGTTTTTGCTCTTCGAGTCTTGAATGGATTTTGCCTGCTTTTGTGCAACACGAAATATTTTCATGTATATGCTGAGCATAACAATGCCTGGAAAGTAGAAGGAAAGTAGAGAGGACGCGGTGCTCGAGGCTGCACTCTGGAACAGCACACAACCTCCTTCACAAACAACATTCTCATAGTAAAAGTCTTCAATGCCCAGAATGTTGAGCTCCAGAAATATGATTCCAAACCCGACAGCAGCAGAGACACTCCAGCAGACAGAAATCATGAGCACGGTGGCGAAAGGGGTAATTTTACTGTGATACAGCAGGGGGTGACAAACAGCATAGTATCTGTCGATAGATATGAAGCACAAATTTAGTATGGATGCCGTGCACAATGTGACGTCAACACTGCTGTGAATTTTGCAGAATAAAGTCCCCAAATACCAGCAAGTCTCCACAGAGCGCATCATGCTAGGAGGCATCACAAAGCCACCCAGCAAAAGATCAGTCACAGCTAGAGACAAAACGAGGTAGTTAGTTGGCATGTGCAGCTGCTTGAAATGAACAATGGTTAGGATGACGAAAAGGTTACCAAATACTGTCAATATCACCACTGAACCGAACAACATATAAAGCGTTCCCCTCAAAACAAGTGGATAGGCTGACTTCAGACAAGACCCGTTTACAAATTCATAGCAAAGAGGAGTGATGTCCAATATCTGAGCCGAGCTTGAGTTCATTTTCAGGGCAAAATGTTGAGGAGATGGTTTCTTCCTAAAATGCAACCTGCAAATATATATATATAACAAGAAGGATTCCTTTTTTTATCTGCCATTTCTGACTCGTACCTCATTAAAACAAGCAGAAAAATGCAAAAAGTTAAGATCGTGATAGTATTACCATATATATATATCATACCATATTTGTACTTGTTAGAAGGAAACTACATAATTTCTGATTTGAATGTGATGAAAGGTTTTGCAAAAATAAATGACATCCTTTACATTTTTGCTGCGAAACCTTTGGCATTACAACAACCAAAAAAGTCAAATACCAACCTGTCGATGAAAAAGGTCCCGTGAAAATTATATTTAACTACATAAATATGTAATCGCAGCATGAAATAGTATCACAAACTGGTAACAAAATCTAGATGTGTAAAGGTCCGAGTCGTACCCCAAATCGTCACCCACGGAGACCGTCAAGTACACAGACAAATCTGTCCACTTTATAACCTAAGCACAAACTCACACTGTCCCTAAACAACACCACTGTCCCTTGAACTCTCTGATGTCTGTGGCCATGAAATCCCAGACCAGGCCATTATTCCTATCTTAATTAGCCTAAAATGACCAACTGTGCCATCCTTTTCTCCCTGTGGATTTCAGCAAACAGAGACACCAAACAGGATATGGGTCTAATAGCGTAATTACCAAAATAAATAGTCCTCACCATATTCTGTATTCGGGCTTCACAATATATTGTTTGTATTAATTATTTCAGTGTTTAGTTTACAATTGCAGAAGGCTACAATATGCAAATGAGCCTTGTGATGAGGTCAGGAGGTCTGCACCATCATCAAGACAGCTTTGAGACATTTTGTAAAGGCTATGGGATCTGAAAACTAAGACATGTAAAATTAAATTTTATGATGAATGGAGGGCACTGCATGTTCAGGGCACCTGGCATTTGATGTCGCTGCAAATGACCTGGTGACCATTCATACTTATGTGACTGACTTACATGAGCCAGGTCATGTGATTTGGTGCACTTCATGATGAAATGATACAAACTAACTAATTGAAGGCACATTTTGCAATAAAATCTGGGAAAATTTGCTTCTTGAATCAGAATCAGATGACCGGTTGCTCCACATTGCTTGCTAGCCAGAGAATCATTACTCCTTCCACCACAGCACTCCTCAGCACAAATGATAGTTTGCAGGTGCACCAGCCATTCTAAGTGTGAATCACATTAGTTGCATGGAAATAAGCAATGTGTCTCTAAGAACATGCCCAGTACGGTTTGAAGATGTCAGTATGCCACTGCTATTGGATACAGGAGCTTGTAGGTACCCTTCACACATTACCCTGTCCTTTCTCTTTTTCAGCTTTCCAGGGAACCACATTTCTGGGACGTGACCTCTTTACAGGCTTGTTTAATTCTCTGAGGGATGAGAGTGAGTCTGCTGTACAAGTAATGGTCACTGTGCAACAACTCCAGTAATTCAACCACACAGATGCCTGCCTCTAGCATTTCATGCTGGTGTCATTACATAACTGATTTCCTTACAAGATGAGGGAATCATAAAACATGCCAATGCTTTACTTTTAGTTTCCCTGCGAAAATCAGGTGGACTGTGGACTTGAGTTAGAGTTAACAAGGCTGGCATTCCTGATAGGTACTCCCTACTAACTGCTGAAGAGCTAACAATTCTTTTCTATGGTTCTATGGTTCTCCAAACTAGACCTACGGCAAGACAACCTGCTAGGGCCTCTCTGCCAGTGAGGATCTGATGGCTTTTGTGACACTTGCTGTTGTGACACTGTTTAAGGATTTGAGAATCCCCTATGAGTCTACTGTGCCCCCAACTTTGTCAGAAAATAAAATAATTTACTTTAATAGTGCTCATGGAACAGTTTTTATTACAGAAAAATTCTTTCATCCTAAATGGTGACAAGTGCCAGTTCCTAATGCTCACAGTAGATTTTGTTAGGCTTTGACTGCCAGCCAAGGGCATTACACCTCTTTCCTCCAATATAGAGACCATACGACGCATGTCAGAGCCTACATGCGCTATGGTGGGGTGTATGGTGTTGTATGGTGTGGTGTATGGTGGTCTGTCATCAACCAGGATATTGAAGCCCTGGTCAGAGACTGTGTGGTCTGTCTACAAAATGGCAAGACAGGACATCTCCTACCCTGACCTACTGGCCCTTGGGAGATTTTTCGGCTGGACATTTGTAAAGTTCAGGGTCAGGGCATACTACATCATCATCAGTTCTTGGTGGTGGCATACGACTTCCATTCCAAATGGCCAGATGGCCTGCGTTTGAGAACAGTTATAGCCCAGGTTTTAGTTTGTATACTGGATAACCTTTTTGGTTTCTGGGGTCTGCCCAAGTCCATCACAATGGATAATCATGCACAGTTAAATTCATAGTCAGCCTGGGGTCAAACATATCTAAATGTCACTCTACAATCTGCAAGCTAATAGGGGCATGGAATGATTAAGGGCTATACTTTCAAGCAGATGCTCCACCAGACAGTGTTGCATGACAGGGCAAGGCAGCACTCCACCATGGATGCATCTTCAGCATTCCTATTGCTAGGCAGGGAGCTAGAACTGCCCCTGGACAGACTAAGCCTATGTTGAAGGACATGGCCTCTTTCTGTGCTGCACAAATAAGGGAGATGGTCTCCACATGGCAACAGCAAATAAAATGTAAAATGGACAGAGTGCACAGAGCAAAACCAATCAATCCAGCTCTCTGACTGGGTCAGGGCTTATTGTACAAATAAACAGAACAAAATGGCCCCATGGCCAATAAGCTGCAGGATTTTGGTACAGTGTATTCTAGTTTTGGACCGAGTTTGTGCGTTTGGGTGTTTCTTTAAGGGGGGTCAGTCATAACCTTTTTTATCACATGAGAACCTATATGTGACATGTATGGAAGAGAATTTAATACAGAGATTATCTGTTCAATTTGTTGTGGCATCTTGTTTAATATGTTACAAACTCAGCTAATAAAACTAAATGTTGTATGTATTGTATGTATATTGTATTATTTTTTTTAAAATTGGCAACACCTTATTTGACCAAACATTTGCACACAACTGTAATATGTTTAATATGTCCCATATTTTATACAGAATTTTTACAATTTTTAAATAAAAACACAACTCCACCATCTGTATCTTCCACAGCAGGTTAGTGCGACTCATCCTTTGTCCCCCTGATAAAGTTATTGAACGAGTGTATGTCAGGGTCAACGGGCTCTTACATAACCATGTCTGCCCAATGTGATCTTCAGACTAAGTGCCTGGTGAATCCAGGTCGCTTGATGTAAAGTAGGTGAATTTCTTTTAAAAGTTTCCCTATTTTTAGGCCCAGCCAATTAGGCTTGGTTAGGCCTAGTACTACAAAGTTTCCCCACTTCCCCATTAAGTTTGTGCTATAAGTAGAAAACACCAAGTAGAGGTTTGTTTAAAACTTTGAAAGGCTAATGAGCCGATGATGTAATTCAAAACAGGTGTAAGCTTTTTTCAGGGGAAACAGAGTGATGTGTGTCTCATTAAGGTCATTAGAAGTGTTAGCCTTGGCTTCCTCTTTTCACACCTGTCTGAGCTGAGGGACTCATTAGACCTGTTTGAAACGGGTTTGTGTTTACCCAAAATTTCACACCTTTCTTTCTAACCCAGAACATTAGGCCAGTCCGAACTATTCCCACAGGTTAGTTTTCCAACAACAAGCTCTTCTTGCATCATTACATCAGTTCACTTGACTGGCCGCTTATCAGGTCCCAGGGATTACAAATGTGAAATGCACACCCTTCTGCGGTTTGGCAAGGTCACGTCAGTGCATCCCTTAAACTTATTAAGCTATTAAGCTTATTATTTAGTAAATAATCCTAAAACATGATCTTCATTAAAACACAGTGTCTGATATTGGTACATTTTAACCACAGCTTTTAATTGACTTTTCCAATGGGGAGCAGTACATAGACTGTTTAATGGCATCTGTCTTTCTTCACGTAAAGCAAATAAATGGGTTGGTTCTTTATGTCATCATTGTCTCAAAGGTTAATGATAAAAGCCAATAATAAAATTGCAGCACAATAATATACTTGATTAGGTTCCATAGGGTGGGATATTGACAATACATCACCAAACATTATGACTATTAAAGAGTCTAATCTAATTTACGCAATTTTACCACTTACCCACAAACTTCCCTGATTTAGTCAAGCCAAGGCACATTCGGGTGTCCAAATTTAGCTTCTTTTTTTTAGGTGTAGCTAATAAACACTAATAAACAAGTGAATGGTCACTTCAATCAAATCCTTAAATTTATTGATGTAGACTTGTGTACTTTAAACTACAAAAATAAATACAGCCTGGTTTAGCTACACAATGAGGTTTGGTTCAGTTTTATAGCTTGTGGATGCAGTTTAAGTTGAGAGATGTTTCAGTGATGTATATATGGAAGATATTTGGGTGACTATTAACTTCTAGTGTTTGTTAGCTGTATTACTTTGTATTGCTTCAGCGTTAAACTAATGAAACAAAATGTACACACCAATGTATTGGCTCATCTCCATGTAGGGTGGGTGGAACTACAGCAGAGAAAATGGCATAATACTATTAATTATTTGGTAACTGATATAAAATGGATTGTGTGAAATGTATGGCGAGGAATTGAAAAGTGGAATTCAGTTTGCTTGTATGTAAAATTGTATTTTTTTAAGTAATTAGACAATAACAATCATTACTTGACGCCTAATCTGGTGCCCAGTAGTCTGTTACATTACTAAAGCCACCGGTTTGGGTTTATGTAAGAACTATTGATCTGGCGCTGTGATTTCTAGGATTTGAACAAGAACACAAACACTCTATGTACACTGACAACTGAAACATGCTGAGATTGAGTGAATTTTGTTTTGTTTAGCATTTCTAGAGTTTACCTTCCCAGATCCAGCACGCGTCCCTTCGATTAGAGTCTGTCCAAACATAGGCCTACAAGTGGTTATTCAGTCTCATATGAACTTGATGAACATCTCTTTCTAAAACCATGGGCATTAAAATAAAGATTTTTTGCAGCTAAAACAGCCTCCACTCTTTTGGTTAGACTTCATCCAGCAAAGATTGCAAATAATGTTGCTCAAACTCTTGAAGTTCTTCCTCAATGATTAGGAAAAGGTGTTCATACTTTTGGCTATATGGTGGTGTATCTGCAAACATAGAAAAAGACTAGAGGTAACTGCTACTACTACTGTAGTCCATGTTTATTGGCAACTGGATGTCATTCTGTCTCAGAGAGACCATAGTCAAAGGTATTTTACAAAGCAACAAAGACTGAGATTAACATATAATAATTTAGATATTATACTTATCGGTGGGCTGTGGCATTAATGGTTACCTACAAAACTCTTAAACATTTGGTAAAATTTCTGCTTTGATCACAATAAAAGAAACTGAGGCCTCTGCCACCCCCGCCTGCCCTTTCCTCTCTGCGTTTTTTGGCAGTTCCCTCTCCTTAATCAGATCAAAGTCCATCCATTTCAGTCTATAAAAGCTTATGTGTACTCTAACCACATCTTCAAACATGCATTTCGCCAGGTTTGTTGCAGTGGTTGCCCTGCTGGTCACTGTCTGCAGGGCCGCAGTGGTAACTGAGAACGGCCTTCCTATTCTCTTGGAGAAAGCTCCAGCCCTGCTGTCTGAGCTGCCGCAGGTCGATGGCGTGGTCAAACCAGACCCATGGGACTACCTGCAAAGGATGGCCATGTACAGATTGATGATCAATGCCTCCAACCCCAATATGAGCTCCATGGGCCCTGGAGCCTATGAGAACCCGCTGTGGGGGCTTCCTCTGCAGTTGGGCTGGAAACTCAAATCAGGTAATTATCAGTGTCCAAGAACTCCAGGGCCTGTAAGGATTCATTACACTTTTCAAAATAGGAATGGTAATGCAGAATTAGATTCATTTTAAGCTTCCGATGATTATAAAGACAGATGTGGAAATCTTCCTATGACCATGCTTATAAAGTAAGGCTTATCTCCATGTTAGGTCTCCAAAGTGCTGTAGGGGTTTTTCTCTGCAGCTGTGCTGGAAAATCTGGAAAGTCATTTGCATTTGCAACCGGTTGGCTTTGAGTATATAGTTCAGCATTCATCATGCATTTAATTTCTGGCTTTTATCCATCAAAAAGGCAGTACTGCAATTCTGTGTGAAATCATTTTCTTGATTTATTTTTTTGCATGAAGCTATATTTGAAATTCTTAACACAGAAACTCTTAACAGAAATTATTCAATATTCAGTTTTCCCAAAACACAATATTTTTCTCATACTGTACATCTGTATCACCCACCCGCTAATCAGTTTATCAACAGCCGAAGAAGCATCCTGCTATAAGTTTCGCCCCCACGTCACTGTGTCTGTTCCTACAGTGGTACTGGTTCTGCTGTAAGAGCTGGAGTCCTGAAAGTTCGGTAGAACAAGTAGATCCACTTTCGCAAGCTAGACCAGAGCATTTGGTCAGTTTTTACTGTTTTATCTCTCTGTGAAATGTGTGACAGCGCGCTAATAAACAATAAGGAACGGGTAAGGGGATGACGTCAAATTGTTTTAAAGAAAGGTTCTCCAACAAATGGTTTCTGAGCTTCTCCCTCTGGCATTTTCTTTGGACTTTGTTAACATGCACAAAATGCTATGAGACACTAAAGCAGGGGTGTACAAAGTCCGGCCCGCGGGTCAAATATACTTGATGCAGGAATGTTGTTCAGCACATGTTTAGATAAAATTTGTGGTACGTTGTAACATTTTTTACTCTGTTGATCTCCTGCTGCTGCAATTAGGGTAAAATAAATTTTATTAGTTTAATAATTATTTATTATTCTGTACATTTGTTTTTTTCATATTTTACATATGGTGTTCTATATAATTTATGAATACTTTTGGAAAGAGAGACCAGGTGTTTTGATATTGAGATTTCTTTTTTTAGTAGCACAAAGTTATGTACGTATAACTGAAGGACTGTAGTAGTTTAACCAAAACTGATGGGACACTGCCCAAATGATATTTCTCACATATACGGCCCTGTGGTCACAGAGAACTTGCTGTGAAAGCTTCTTCTGCAGCTGGGCTGGAAACTCAGAATAGTTAGGAGCCCAATTCCAACTAGTCCTGACTATTAGTTCCAAGACCATATTTATCTCTGCAATGCTCAAAGACGATTCAGCAGGACTAGATATGCTAGTGCGGTTGAGCTCATAAAGTTATATTCCATATTTCAAAAGAAACTAAATCACCCAAAATTAACAAAAAAGCTTTGCTACAATAATATATTATGTAGATCCCAAATGTAGGTGATAATGACATTCTGTTTCTTATGTTTAATTGCCTGGATTTGCACTGATTTGAGGGCTTGGAGAACTTGAAGGCTGAACTTTTCAGTAAATCATATAGTATCAGAAACCACATAAGTCTCTATTATCCTTTTATACTCACATAGCAATCATTTTTAAATTAGAAATTTTTGCTTTTATTTTGCAGGTCGGCTGGTTGATCCTACAGGCATAAGCACCTGTGGGCAGGAGACCTCCAATCCAGTGTGTATTGCTACCAACAGCTGGTGGGGGTGTAAGTGGTGTAGAGAATCTTTACGACTGAGGGTCACAAATGTAGCATAATTTGTCAGAAATTCTATATGTAGGCTAAAATCCCAATGATAGTTATTCTGTCCACTCCACTATCCTTCTATCCATTTCTTCTCCAGGTGCAAACTACCACCTGTCTGTGATTCCGTTCCTCGCGGCGGTTGAGGCAGGCATGATAGGAGATGGTCAGACTCCGGTAGAGATTCAGGTACCTGCTGAGCTGGCAGGCGATTATTGCTCCAGCACCTGTTCCAGCGTGCACCCTGACGCCATGACGAAATGGGTCACATTTTTCCAGGTACTTACCCATTTTTCACATTATTGCTCACATGTTTGGACATTACCATACAACATGTGGTTGTAGTATGAGTGGAGATTGTATGGCTGCAGGATGGGAGTGAAATTTTTAATAAAGCAGTGACAGAAATGCTGCCAGTGCCATCAGCATTGTAGGACTCATAACAACTTCTATCATCAACAGCAGCAGTAGAGTAAACAGGATGTTTTGGGTGCTACTAAACATCCCATTGTTGAAATCCAGACTCACAGAATATTACATAAAATGAAACAAATATAACCACCAACCAAAACCAACCAAACTACTTTTGTTCATCACCAATAGGTAAGTACAGGATAATTGGCCTGATATTCTTGGGGAAGAAGAAAAGATGACAGATTGACAGTTAAATTTCTACTCCTCCTGTCTGAGTAGGGCCAGAAATTTATTTGGACCAAATATAGAGCCTGTAAACAGCAACAAAAACCATTATAATAACTACTATAATGTGTACTGTTAAACATAAATAGCTCTCACTTAATTCCTGCTGTTCTATTTTAGATTTGTTCTTTTTTATGTGTAAATAATATATAATTATATAAATATATAATTGCGTATTTTTGTTTAGGAAATGTATCACTACTTGTTGTTCAAGTACATTCAGCCAAGTTAAAATACATTATTGCACAATTAAAATTCATTTGCAGAATTTACCTTTATGGAAAAACATACAGCAAAACATATGTGCCATAACTTTTGCACAAGCCATATACTAGATTTGATTTGAGACTAGATGTGTTAACTGATTTACTCAACATGGAATTTGACCAGGTGCACCCAAACTTTTGCAAACATACATATTTATCATAATATAATTTGATATTCTTTAATTGCCCGGCTTGTCTTGTCTCACTAGAATGTTCAGTGCTTCTAGTTTCCAGTTGTGTTTTTTGATAATTAGATTAAAGTCTTGTTCCCTCTGCAGTCTCTGAAGACCATCAGTGGATCAGATGTAAGTGAGGATGAGAAGAGGGATCAGATTCTGGGATTGATGTGGTCAGCGCAGCTGGCCTCCCTGGACATGACCTCTAACATCTGCGCTGACAAGTGAGTCACAGGTTTCACCTTTAATGACTGATTGACCTGATGACTGGTGTGCATAATCTTGTAGATAGCCATTGATAGCCAGCTGACTATCCTGTGTCAGGTATGGAGCCTCACTGGTGACATTCCTTCTTACGCACGGTCAAAACTCATTAAGTTGTGATAATTTTCATGACCACAACTTAATGCTCTCAATCCATGTCCATTAAGTTGTGGCCATGCATGATTTTTGTGAGGCTCCATAATCAAGTATAATTAATATATATATATATATATATATATATATATATATATATATATATATATATATATATATATATATATATATATATATATATATATATATATATATGTCTGTGTGGCTTCATGCTGCTGTTGGTACTGCTATGAGGTGCGAAATTGATGTCAAGGTTAATAACATTTCACGATGGTAGGAATAACAGAATATTTCCTCCCTCATGCAGGAAGACCCAGTACTCCAGTACCGAGCAGTCCTTCATGGACAGCTGGCTAAACTCTGCTCAGTACGTAGGGTCCGCCCACTTCCTGTCCAACATGGAGAAGTCGGTGCAGTACATGGTCCCCCTTCCCAGCCGAGTGCTGCAGGAGACGGACAGTCCGCCCAACATAGCTGACCTCAGCGCTGAGGAAAACCACACCCTCTACGTCTTTAGCTGGATGACCTCTGTCAACAAACTACTGGGTATGCAGCTTTTACTTTTTAACTGACATGACCTTACAATCGAGCACCCTCCACAGATGACGTAGAAGAGTAGAACGGATGTCTGAACATTTTAAAAAAAGAATGAAAGGATTCATGTGTTAAAACTAAAGCCATATTTTAGAAACATCCCCTTTTGGGAGAAGTTGAAAATGCTTTTCACTTGTAATATGATTTAGTGAGGCAAGAGGTGTATAAAAACGGAGACAAGCAGTCTTCACAGATAAGCACTAGCAGTAGGCATACTAAAGACCTTATTGACTAAACATGGCACTTTCGTGGGAAGCCATCTTTGCTGCTCTGAACAACTGTAAGTGCTATTTATTGTGAAATGGAAGCACCTGCAATGACAGCTCAGCACTGAAAACCATGCAGTTTCGCATAGTGCTGCCATCAAGTGCTCATAGCTCCTCTTTTCTGCTGCATGACTAGTAACTGCACAGAAGCTTAAGAACACAATGGCAAGCATTGGCTGGAGTTGTGTAAAGCACCGCCACTGCACAACGTACATGTTCTCTGAAGTGAGGAGTCTCACTATATGTCAGTCTGGTAGATGAATCTGGTTTTGGTGGATGAATCCAGGAGAACACTACCTAACAGGCTGTATAGTGAAGTAGTAAAGTTTGGTAGAGGGGGGAAAATGAAATTGATGGGGGTGAATTCAGGGTTTGGGTTGGACCCTTTATTCCAGTGAAGGGTGAGGTTAATGTGACAGCACACAATGATATTTTACACAGTTATTTGCTTCCAATTTAAATAATTCATCAAATAAACAAGGCAACTGAAGTCAAATCAAAGTATAAACTCATGGCTGGTGTAATACTCTTATTTTAATCCCAGAAGAGTGGAGGCTGTTTAGTCACAAATAGTGGGCCCACCCCATAATAAAGCCCATAGTTTTGGAATGGGATGTCTACACACAACATGCAGTGTAGGATGGATGGTTTAGCTGGAGGGAGAGAATAGATAAAACAAGCTTCTTTCTCCCTCTAGTGGCAATGTCTTATAAGTGCACAATAAGTCCAGTAGTGAAAGTTTAGAGGGTCCACTCTGAAAGTCTATATATGGACTTTTCAACCATCATTACTTACATAAGTACTTACTAAATAATTTATAGTTGGTAAATAATAAGCTTTAAGATTAATAACTAATAGTAAGTCCATTTTAGTGGTTAGATTTAACTAGGAGATCATTAGGTGTCACATCTCAATCCTGAACTAAAATGCTCTTTGAAATAAAAGAAATAAAACATGGGCTCCCAATCCCAGTCCTGGTGACCGCAGCCCTGGTCCTTCAGTTCATTATGGCTTGTTTTTTTTTTTCACATAATAATAAATAATGTCTGAGACTGTATGTGTGTATTGCTTAATTAAACTATTTATGTATTCATAGCATAAATCAGAACTTATAGTACAAGTTTTCAATCACTTTTAGACACAGATGTTCTTCTGTGTTCTACCAGGTGGAACTCTGACCTCGATGTGGCAGCGTGCAATGTGCTCATCAGCTGCCCGTGAAAAAGGTCGCACCCTGCTAAATGACCTTCTCCTCAACCCACAGTTCGCCACCTCCAGCATGCTGTCCATCCTGACTGAGATGATCACCAACTGCTGAGAAGAACATCAGCAAAGCCACTTCTATTCATTATCCAATGTTTAGAAATGACTTAAATTTACCCAGTTTTCTCAAATGCAGTCAATCAGTCAAGAAAGTGTTTGAAGCTAGTTTCTTGAGTTTTAGCACTGGAGCTATGAGGCTAATGTAGCTAACAATGGATAAAAGCTCATATTAATGCAAACAGCATTAATCAAACTATGCTGACTAATATAGATAACAGAGAGTCAAACAATATCAAATAAAAGACATTCATTTACAAGTCCATACAGTCCATATGTGAAAACTTAGCTGGAAAAAACAGCCTGTTTTTTTACTGATTTACTGATAGTGTCTGTGGTGTCATACAAACTTATTTACAATCTATATGGCAGTTTGACCCCAACATACTCATATTGCTTCAGCTCTAAAAGCGTTCTGAATGAAGCACTTAAGAAGAAAACCAGAACAAGGTTTATTTATATATATCTGTCTTAAAAACAAAGGGAGGGCAGAAAATTCATTAGTACCTAAAACCACACAAACATTACCTTTTCAAAGGAAAAGAAAAAAACAAGAACAATGTAGGACATGGGCCCTTTAAATATATACCAGCAGTCAGGCAACTGACATCCAGAGTCATGTTTTACCTGCTGTAACCCAACCTGGTAACTAACTGATAAGTCAAACCAGATGTGTTTGAGCAGGACAATCACCAAAACGTGCAAAAATCCGGTGTGCAGGATCTTACATCCCTGTCCTGATTTCCTTTCCTAAAGACTTTCAGGCAGAACTAGCTGCCTGCATGTTTGCATTCTCATGCAAGTCCCAACAGTTAACAGTAAAACTGAATGTTAATCCAGCTGTGTGCTAGCTTTGTTGCTTTTATTTTGGAATATGCACTCACCAAGCACTTCATCAGGAACACCTGTACACCTTGCTTTTTAATGCAATTATCTAATCAGCCAATCATGTGGCAGCAGTGCATCTAATCATATAGACACTGCCCAGAAGGTAATGTTTACAACATCCATCAGAATGGAGAACAATGTGATCTTAATGATAGTTGGTGCCAGATGGGCTGGTTTGAGGATTTATGTACTTTTTATGTACGTTATTTATGTACGCTGATCTCATGGGGTTTTCAGTTTACTCAGAATGATAAAAAAAACCAGGAAAACATGCAGAGAGCAGCAGTTCTGTTGAATTTGTTGATGAGAGGGGTCAGCGAAAAGTGGCGAGAATAGTTTGAGCTGGTGGGCAGCCCTATCCACAGAGTCTGGGGAGCAGTTGGGAGTTAGGTGACTTGCTTAAGTGTCTTTTTACAGCTATTCCAGCATGACAATATGCCACATTCAATGTTTTTCAGTAGCCTTCCCAGTCATAGGATCTGAATCCAGTAGATCTGGGATCAAATGCTTCTGAAAAACTGCAATAATGTCACCAAGAATCAGAAACACAATGTTTTCACTGTGTCGTGGAATCCATGCCACAAAGAACTGATGCTGTTTGAGAGGAATGGGAGGCCCCAGTATTAAAGTAGAGATCCTAATAAAGTGCTTGGTAAATATAAGTTCACAAAAGGTCAGGCACATGTCTACCTGTGCCATTTTAGGTGGTCCAAGACTTGTTGACTAACAACTCTGATATGAGTGATTAATTCAGTAACACGACTGGACACCAAGGGAAGAAAGATTAGGACGGGGATGTATGACTACACTCCACACCTGCTCTCCAGGACTAGAGTTTTCCACCCCAGGACAGAAACACCCTCCACACATAATGTTCAGCAGATCTTAATTAAAACATCACATTTTAAAATCTAGAATAATCTTAAGAAACTAAGCATTCTTCAACTTGAAGTCAAAGCACTTCTGAGCCAACATATACTGCCTGAGTGATTATCAGCTTTTGGCTTACTCTGTAAAATAATGTTTCACATAATAAGTGCAAACAATGAATATTCTTTTAAAGCAATACTCCACTGACTTTCCCCCCATTGACAGTTTTCCCTCTTATTTCCAACACACCTGATCACGCAAGACATGTTGTTTTCTGATTATTTTTTTCTTTGAAAATTGGACAAAAGTACATCCAAAATTCAGGTTTTAAGACAGCTACACATATGAAAAAAAATATTCCATATATATTTATCAAACATATTTTTACAATTTAATAAAATGGCCAAAACATATTTGTTATAAATGCTTTTCAAAGGCATGTATGTGTATTATTTATGTTTAATGGTATGGAGGTTAAATATACATAAACTGATTGAATGCTACTTGTTTTGCCTCGTACTTTGCATTAACCACTGTGGTGCAACAAAATGTATGTCAGTTAAACAAGATATTAAATACTCAAACTTCCTTTTTTACTGTGTATCAACAGCTACAACACCTGCTTTTGCGATATAATTGAGTTATAATTAACTCCTATGATACTTTAATATCCTGTAATGCATCTGTAACGATACTGTAATATACTGTAATGCAAACCCAGTTCAAAATGGATTCCATTTTGGAATTCCAAGACCATTAGATTATGGTAGATTATAGTATTTTGGTTATTGTGATAAATTTACATTTATGAATGCATGTGATAAACACATTTACATACATTTACTTTTGCAGGGCTCATTTTTATTTGTAATATATCCTAAAATATTTTGATATAGATGCATTTAAATTATTCTAAAACATATTGCTGTGATTAGAAGATATATTTTGGCCTGAATTACAATGTATTTCAAACATTATAAATAAATGTCCATTGTTAGAGGTAAGTGTGTAATGATTTAGCCATGCTAATTGGTGGGGTATAAATTTCTATTGCATCCATTACATTGGTCTCATAGCTCCGGCGTTAAAACTAAAGAAGTAAACACAAACACGTCTTGGATGATCAAATACATTTGTGTTGGGGGGAAAACCTGGGTACATCAAACTATTGCTTTTAAAGACATCAGAAAGGTAAAAGTAAGTCTTTCAGATTGTTGTTTGATGATTTGGGTGACCCAGCAGTGGAATTAATCAGTCATCATCTACATAGTGTATTCATATCGTATTACTTGGTTTTCCTTTGGCGGAATTGCTTAGGGACTGTTCACTGAACTGCTTCCTGATATTTTCGAGTTCTTCTTCGTCAATGTATTCATAATCATGGGGGTCATCTTCGTCAGGTCTGTTGACACTAACGTCCTCAAGACTGTGGCCTCTTGTGGCAACTGTGTGAGAAAAGAGGGACAGACGTGTACAAGCAGAACTAATATGAAATCCAGAACTATTTAAATTATTTAATTGTGTGAAAATCACCCCCCCCCCCCTCACCCTCCCTTCCCCTGCTACATAGCAGCTACAAAGCTAATATAGCAAACAGGTTATGGAAGCTTATATCCTCCAGTTATTATGGAGCTGTTCATACCTTTCTGCAGAACAGGTTTGGGTAAGGTAGCAGGACTTTTGGGCGCTCTCTCACTTCCTACTGTAGAGTCACGCCGGTCTGTAGGGCTGTCTCTGCTGATCAAAACAGGCTGAGGACTCTGGGATATGATGGAAAATATGGAAGCGGTCAGATGGAGACATATAGAGATGTATTCATCACATGTTTTTAAGGGGTCTTAAGAGCAGTGATAAAAGAAAAGGGAAAAAAGATCAGAACACAAAACATCACACTCTGCCCAGTACTTGTCCGTCAAGCAGTAAGCATCTGAAGTAGTCCACATTCTGATCTTTATAGGTAGATGAGACAAAGCACTCAAAGACATTACCCTTTTTTAGTTTGAAGTGGTCAACAATCTTCGCTAAGGCATTTTTCTCTGTCAGTTTTTGTTTATAAATCTAACTATTATTCTGTACAATGTATAGAATAAAAAAGTGAGATGCAAACTATGATGTGCTAAAGAATACCCATAGGAAAAGTGAAACTTCTTTTAAACAGATCATCATACATTACGATCCCATTACTGTCTATTTTTGCACCTACAATAGAAAATAAGCAAACGTTGATCCAGAAGTTTGATTTTGGTGACTTTTTATGGGATTTAAATGGTTAATTTGATGGTTCCTGCCTGCCATTGGTTTTATAGACATTGACTAACTGGTGGTATGGAGTATTAACTACATCTTTTTTTGCTGAGGTTTACATGATAATACAGCATTGGCCAAAAGATGGCAGCACCTGACTGGATTTAATGTGATATTGTTTCTAACCTGTCACACTGACAGTATTTAACCAATATTTAATCTTAAACAAGAATATCATGGCAAGTGAAAACTTATTGAACAGCAAATTAATGAGATTTGAATATTAGTATTACATTTGTGTATTAGTATTATTATTATTACTACTACTTCTATTTATACATATATAAAACAATGAAGTGAAATGATCTTACTGCCATGTATTTGATCTGTAATAGCAGAGTGGAGCAGTGCACATACACGGAAAGAACAGGAAAACTCCAGCTAATGGAGAACATTACAAAAAAAAATTTGCAAGTTAAATTATCTTAAATGTGGTCATTATAACTGTCAAATATCTGCCAAAGAGGATTTTACTTGGTCCAGTCACTTAAAGCAAGCAAAAATTAACCAAACTATCTGATGATGAGGGTACAACAACTCAAACATGAGAAATGCTGGATTTAATGGCTACATTTTAGATACTTAAAGCCCTAAACCCCTCAGCACTATATAAGGTAGATTTTTGAATCTCAAACTTGTTTTAAGTGTTGAAAAACATTAATACAATGTTGTTTACAAATTCTAGGTGAAAGGTGGTTTAGTGTTAGATCATTCTTTGTCATTTAAGCTTTTAACATTAGCATTTGGTACAGAATTAGGATTTTATTTTAGTTTTTGAAGCTAAAAAAACGTTTTCTGCTGCTTTGTTACAAGCAATTATTACAGAGATGTCATTTTGCATGCAGCTTATACAAACTAGACTCTGTATATTGCAGTGTTTCAATGTATATTGCTAATTATCCACCACTGTGTTTGTCTTCACTGACTACACATATATTTAAAATTTTAAACCTACAGTTGGTGTATTAACTTTTTTTTATGTTATTTTATATAATGAAAAGGAAGTATGATCTCAGCTAACAAGATCTGTATCTGATTGTAAAATGTTACAGAAAACTTTGTGTAATTTGTGTAATTAAATAGTTTTAAAAACATTCAGTAAACTGTGGGAGTCAGTAAAACTGTTCATATTTTAAATGATTTATTGTGGGTTTCTGATTATTCATTTTTCTGCTTTAGGTTTGTAACGTTATCTGTCTTTATAGGCACAATTTGTCATACATCGCTGACTGTCTTGGCCAGAACATCCTGCAGATACTCCTGGTTAAAAACGGTAATAAGTCATTTCTCTTGTCAGTGTAAAGCAAAATGCAGTTATCAGGATAACATGTAAAAACAAATCAGGTCTCTGAGAACATCTTTCAAAACTCTTACAATAAAAAAGCTGAAAAGCTCCATGGTAATTTATTTAAACACATAATCCCTCTAGACTAGCCAATTTACCAACAAACATACTAGGATTTCTTTTTTTGGTTTTAAGACTTTGTGCATAAATTTAGGAATAAACAAAATGAGAAAGGACATGTAAATGTGATCTTTTGAAAAGAAAAGTGGACGACCCTTGAACATTTAGTTTACCCAAATTAAACAAAATTAAAGCTTAACCAAAAATGTACCCTGAAAAAAGTATTAAAAAAGCTTGGCATATACACCCACCGGGCACACATAAGGTACAACTCCTTGTATCTAAAATCACTGTCCATTTTATCAGCTCCACTTACCATACAGGGGCACTTTGTAGTTCTACAATTATAGACTGTAGTCCATCTGTTTCTCAGTATACTTTGTTACCCTGTTTTTTAATGATCATTCTAAGCTCTGCAATGATTCTGACATGATGGTACCATGTTAGTGTGTGATGTGCTGGTACGAGTGGATCAGAGTAGTAGTGCTGCTTATTAATGTTTGATTAATGTGTTTGTTGTTCCCTGATATGGCAGAATAATGCTTGCTAAATACTGAGAACCATGACAACATCCTTAAACAGTGGTGGCATCTCTATGCCAGGACTTTTACTGAAAGATTCATACGGGATCATGTATATGATAAAATCTGATGCAAACTTCAGATAAAACATATGGAACTTTTTTTACAATCTGGAACATACAAAAATATTCATGTGAATTGCCATCAGCAGATAGTTTTATACTTATACTTGCTTTAGCTCAGCACTAGCATACCGTCAGAAAGGTGCTATAAGATTAGTGTTATTGTAGTGGTGGGGTTTTTCCCTGTTTTTGATCATATGACATTTATGTCCCGGCTGTAAAAGTCACGGTTCATCACTGACATCTACAGCAAAAGGAGATCTATAATGTGGGCCTAACACCCACAATGCTGATGTACTCACCAGCAGTGCTACAGAGTGGGCAAAGTACCCCCTGGTATTCACATATTTCGCCACACCCACTTTCAAGCGCGTGTTTCTTCCGCCTTTGTGTTAGAACTTCTGGTCGGCTGACCAGAATGAATACAGTTATATGGGAGGAGGATAATATGAAAAGGTGGCATGATGTTACTTATGTCGAAACTTTTAATTACTCGGAAGGTGTAGACGGTTCGGCAATGAAAAACTGTACAAGTATTGAAGCGTATCAGTACTTGCATAGTCAGTCCGTACATAGGCCGTGTACTCCTACACACAGACTGTGAATTTATATTTCTGAAAGCTGGTGTAAACTTAAGTCAAGCCAGCTGCCTGAGCCACTCTGCGTGGGTGTTAGTTACAGCTCAGATAGCCTAGTGCAGTGGACACTGATCAGAAAACAGTTACTTAACTGATAGCCTCACAAGCACCTGACGCGTCTGCTTCCTCTAAGCTTCATAAGCGAGCCATTCCTCTGGATACGAATGCTCGGTGCTGGTTCCCTCCACAGAATGGTAAAAGCAGACATACAGAGGTTTGGGTTGATGTTTTAAATTTAGTGCCTTCAGTCATAGACGCAGGTACTCTTCTTTGGAAGGCGGCCCCCCAACACTCTGATCTTTATGTGCTGTGTTCGTAACACTGTTGTTCAAGCCAAGTTTTCATTCTCATTAATATAAGTCTCTAACAGTCTCTAACTCTCTAACTGAACATATCATGCTAGTCATGTTATATGTTGTTGTCTTTTGCTTATAATTAGTATCAACGTATCCGCGGTCACACTGGAAGTTCTAACACAAAGTAAACAAAGATGGCCTCCTCGATGTTGTCATGGAAAATAGCATGAATTCAGAGGGTCCCATGTTGGTTGGCTACTCCAGTGTTGACTGGCTGCTAAGTCACTTACTCAATCACCACAGATGTCAATTTCAAAGGTGAAACTGTTTGGTTTAGCAGTTCTTTTAATAATGTTCTTTTCTAGTTTGCTAGGTCCACAACTGAGATCTTATTCATCTGCTGTTTGAGTAACAGTTCACTCTGTGTACCAAACTCTTTTGAAACTGGATAAGACTTCAGATTTATAAATATGCTATAGCACATTCTGAAGGCATAGTTACTGCTGCAAGTGTATGAAGGACCAACTGGGAGAAGCAGTTGGCTAGTTCCACCCTGAGGCAGACCAGGGTCGCATCTCTAGTTAGTTAATAAAACTTAAACACAGAAGCTCCCTGATTTTAGATGAAGCAGCTAAACAATGACCTTTGCCTGAATTTACATTTGAGAGTCTATTTTTCTAACATACAGCATAATGGTTTATGTTTAGGGACCACCCAGAATTTTGATTTTGAGAAATTCAGGGGGTCAAAGAGGTTAATTAGGGGGTCCTGGACCCCTCAGGGCCCCCTGTATTTCGCACCTTGCACATTCCACAGTTCCTGTAGGGCCACAGCAAAAGGCTGCGGGGGTTTGTATGAGGTTCATCGCTAAACTCTGCAGAGCTATGGAGTCTCACATTTACTGTCTGTCATGCTGGATTAATAAATACCATGAATTTTAACAATATTTCAAGTGTTCCTTAATCAAATCATCCAGAGACAAATAGAATATCAGTGTTGGTTACCTTTGGGGAGCAGCCAAAGGGGATGTTGTTGGGTTTCTCAGGTCGTGGGTTGGGCTGTGGTTTGGCTGCTCTCGCCGGGGGCTGTTTGGGTTTTTTGGGAGGTCGTGGCGGGGGTGTTACTGTAGTAAAGACGTACCTCCTCATGGTGTAATAACAGTCTTCAGAGATCTCTTCAATCGCTGAGTTCACAGTACACGTGGGGACCCCACCTGTCCAGGTTTTCTCCATGTGAACAATCATGTGAATGCGTTTTACAGGCACTTCCCACCAACAGGAAAGGTCAAGACTTGAGATGAGGAGGTAGGGGTCAGTGATTTCCTCCTCGATGCGTAGACCAGGAACACTGGCCAAAATGTCCTCCTTCAAGGAGAGGTCACGTACTGACACTTTGACGTTGAACGGAAGTGGGAACCAGTGGCAAACCTCCGAAATGGAGTACTGGCGTTTATCGTGAATAACCTCCATAAATCCACCATCCAGGAACATCGGGATATGAATAGGTTCATGAGACTTCCCCTTGATCTTCATACAAGTCAGGGCTTCCACCGTGTCTCTGTTCCCATCACAAACAGCTTCGGCTGATTTGTTTTTCTTCACCAAGAACTCATCCCCTGCTAAAACAGACACTAATCCACTGTAGGTTGAGTCAAAGCCCCTGGTGGCCACCACGTGTAACTGCTCCGTGTCACTGCGGGCCCGTTCCAGATCGTAAGCTGTGGGAAATTCGCGAGGCCGTCGCTTTAATCGGCCCTTGTAGGTGGTGGGAATGAGGAAATGTCTTGGTAATTCCTGCCGGATTTCCGTTGCGAGGATCCGCTTGGCTTCATAAGCCCTGTGGACGATCACTTGTTCAGAATGCAATAGAGATACCAACTGCTCTGACATGTGTCTTTCAATCAAAGGCCTCTCGATAACTTCAGCCACCATTGGGAAATTCTCTGAAGGCTTCTGGAAGACGTCCTGAAGGGAAAGCGGCTGAATAAATTTGTTAACGTCAAACTGCTCTGTCACGTCCATGACCTCTACGTCCATGTTAGATGGAATCAGAGCTACGCTCTTCCTGACTGTGGAACACAAGAAGGAAAAAATTTAACCCTTAGAAGATGCAGTTATGTATATATTGATTCGGACTTGTAGCTTATTGAAATAATCAATTCACATTAATGTCTGCAAGCAGCAAAGGATCTACTATCTACTGTTCTACTATGTTCTACCAAGAAAGAGTTAGTATTGTAGGTTCAGTCTTGTGTTGCAGAACAAAAGAACATCCTTAATATTTGACCAGAAGAAGGTCAAAGAACATCTAAACATCGGAGACATCTACACAGAACATAAATGAAATGTGTGTAAAGGTGCAATCAGGGCCACCTCTAGTCTTTTGGGTACCCTCATCTTTACTATGCCTTTTTCACCTCACTTAAGTATCATAGGACGATTCCAGGACTGAATCATTTGGGGGAGAGGCTACATTTCTCTGGTTTGCTTTTACACATGAGAGTTCCATTTGGATTCTGGATCGATTGCACAAATCCAAGCATAACTTTTCTGCATGCAGGTATGCAAAAGGGAAGCTTCATTAGTTTGCTGCCTAATATTATTGTCTTTGGATACACACAGTCAAGCACTTTTTGACCACCATTATCCTTTCCTGTCATCACGAAACTTTAAAAGGGAAGTGAAACGATCATTTAAAGCAGTCATGTTAAAACATTAATAGTTGCGGATGCCATAATTGGCTGCAAGCAAAGCCCATACTTTAAGGAAAATCGGTTATCTTGACCGCTCCTGAGCTCAAAAACAACCTTCACACCAAATATATTGAAGAGTAAGAGTAAGAGTAAGCGGCCCTGTTTACAGGAAATAAGAGCTTATAGACAACATGACTGTACAGCAATAACCCACAACTTGTTAGGGGGCCTCTTTTGGCCGTGGGGTCCTAAGCAGCTCCTTATGTTGCTTATTAGGTAGAGCAAGCACTGGGTTATTAAGAATGTAATAATATAATGACATTTAATTAGTACAGCAAAATAACAATAACAGACTCTCAGCTTTAAAAAAGGGAGAAGACTGAACACATGAAGTCGTTCCAGTAAAAGATATAACGACTGCAAGAGCGTAATTTCATTTATCTTCTCTATTGCAGAACAAAAAAACATCCTTAATATTTGACCAGTAAATCTTTTTCCAGTAAAAGATATAACGACTGCAAGAGCGTAATTTCATTTATCTTCTCTATTGTCTGACACGAGCCAGGCCGGGTTAATTGAAGCTGTGAGCACAGTTCTTTTTCTGCAAATGGAAATTCATTATCAGCAGCAACATGATGCACATAACGACAACATCAGAACACCATTTGAATTTGGTTCCTCCAATTCAAAAGCAGGCAAAACATTCATAAAGTTAACAGCCCTAAACCGACTCTTTGTTCTGCTCGTTGGCCCGAGACGCCAGCCTATTCTATTCAGCAGAGTTAAAAATAATGGATACTAGACTGAGAAAATGAAATCATGAGGAAAAAAACCCAGCCTGGGTGACGCTGTCGTCTGGCAATTAATAGACCACATACTGCCAGTCAAAGGGTTGGACACACCTTCCTTCTTCCAGACAATTGGTGGGTTCTCTCTGATTTTCTTTAACTTAAAATAAGGTTGTTTCTGAATGTTTGGGGGCCCTAAGTTGGATGGCCCCTCAAACTGAAAAAACAATAAATTCTTGCTTTATATTAATGAGAAAAATAAATGTGAAGCCAGACACAACAGTTCAGACATATATATTTACTTTCCTGCCAAAAATGAATTAGAGTTCAAAGAAATGATTGAAAGCTATAGGAAAAATGAGACTTCTAACAACCACCTGGAAGACCTAGTAGACCCACCAGAACTGTCCATGTCAGAGAAACAATTCTTAAAGCTTTCTCCACAAGTGATTGGGTCCATCGTTGTAAGAAGACAACTCAGCGCTATGGGTCTGAAAGGATATGTAGCTGTATAAAGAGCTCTTCACTGAGAAAAGTAGACATCCTGCTGTTGGTGTTTACAAAAAAATGGACTGACCACTTAGACCTGAATCCAGATCTCAACATCATTAAATGTGTTTGAAATTAGAACTTTTTTTCGAAACAGAGAAGTCAAAGTTTCCCCAAACTTTTGAAGGACTGTGTGAAAATAAGACGTTGTATCACTTACGCTCCATCACAGCCTGAAGCTCGTACACTGGCGTTAGCGTCAACTCCCCACTGATGTTGTCCAGTAGAGTAGAAAACAGCACGTCCTTTGTGGGCGGAGCATTGACTACTGTCACCGTCCTCTTCCTGCCTTTAGGGATTTTCCATTGAGCCAATTCCCGCAGGGTGTAAAACTGGTCGTCTTCACACTCCATGAACTGGCCTTCATGAGAGAGGTCCAGTCTAAAGCTAAACTTCGGCTCCTTGTGGAGGAGCTCGCAGTCAATATGGCCACCACCCTGCTCGTCCAGAGTGACCGCTGTGATCCGGAAACCTTCTTTCTCCTTCACCGAACCTTCAGGAAGCAAGATCTGATCAGCTGAGATGAAAGATGGCTGGCCCAGTCTGTGTGAGCTGATCTTCAGGGAGTCCACAATCTCCTGGATGGTCAGATAGGGCTGACTATCCGACACGATCCTAAAGAGACCTTTGAGAAGATGATTTCTGGATGTTATTATCGCAGCAGAAACATAACACACTTTACTGCTGTTAACAGATATGCTTCTAAAGAATGACTCTTGTCTGTGTGGAAAATATAAATTATACCTCTGAATTATAAAATCATAATCTGTAGAATGTAATCTTAAAATGTATTATTCAGTAGCTAATATAAATCCTCAGTTTCTACTTTGAATTATTGACTATGAAGTATTCAGTATTTATTATTAATTATTTAGTATTTACTCTGAATGATTACGTATCTGCTATAAATTATTCAACATCTACAAATTATTCAGTAACTATACTGAATTATTTAGACAATACTAGGAATTGTTCAGTAGTCTATATACATTTTTCAGAATCTACTACAATAATTCAGTATCTACTGTGAAAGATTCAGGATTGGGTTGTGAATTTATCAGTATTTACTGTAAATTATTCAGTAACCACTACAAGGATATTGAGTTTCTACTATGAATCATTTAGTATCTGCTTTGAAATTTCCACGGTCTACTATGAACTATTATTACTATCCATTATGAATTGTTTACGATCTCCTATGGACTCTTCAATATCTACTATGAAATATTTTGTATCTACAATGAACCGCTATAAGGTATTCAGAATAAATTAAGAGTTTAAGGGATCACATCATGCAAAATCTACATACCAAAGAAGACTAACTGAAATTTCAAATATATGCAAATTTTAGTACACTTGTGTAATGACCATATGCACTGCCAAGCTGGAGTAACTACTTTTATGTAAACAATTTATGATGAATATGCTCCAAAATAGCTTAAAAAAATTCTGGTTCCATTAACTTACATTAAAGTAAAGTAAGTTTTTGTCTTCTCCTATAAAGTTGATGACAACATGCAATGTAGGGGTGTCAAACATGCATGAAATTATGGGGCATTGCTCATTCTAATTTATAGCATCAGTAACACTTTCATCTGTGAAGAACACTTAAACTCAGTCTCCTTTCACTGCCGAGCTCTCACCGTGCCAAGTAACCTGTACTCACAGCACATTCTCACTGACGTTTCTCCTCTGTCTGTTCTTCTGCTTCAGACACAGAACAGTCCTGACTGATCTCCATCCAGAGCCAGACTGGATTCTTTTCATAGCACCTTGATTTACCCTTAATTTCTCTCTATTTTAACTCAAATGCTTCCCAGTCTACATAAATATCTTGAAAAGACATTAAATGAGAATAATATAACATAATATTTAAAAAAAATACTTTACATAAGAGAAAAATACGTAAACATTCCCATAATAACAGCGAAAACTAATAAATGTAATACAAGGTAATCACAGTTTACAATCAGTCACAATCACAGTTAATAAAAGTTAATAAAAGGTAATCACAGTTTAGTATGTAATAAATTGAAACATGTTTTAAGGATAAGAACTTTCTACTGTTTTAAATTACCATCAGTATACATTTTAGTATGTAGTTCATAATATTTCAATCTGCATCATATAGGTTCTTGAATATCAGCTCTGTGATAAGTCCACTGTTAGAAATGATCTCTATGTGAAGTCTTCTTTGGTGCGAAGAGCATGTTGTTTTCAAAACTAGAGTTTAAAGGACCATTGAGTCTCTTTTAATGATTGGTGGAGGTGATGAAAAATGCATGACGTTTGTTTTCCATAAGCAGGGCTTTTATTAGCAGCTCCCTTTGTTTTGGAAAGAAAAATGACTAAATGTAAACATAAAAATCTTTATGTAATAATTGAAAATGCTGGTGCTGGTCTTGGTTTAAGCCCCAAATGTTTGAGGTGTGAATTAAACAGTTTTCAGTGCCAAACTTCTGGCTGAACCATGGTGGTGGTAGTGCTGACTGAACATTCAGTACCTGGATACTCTAACGGCAGTTTGATCTCTGAGGCATCAGCCATTTGTGCGGTGAATCTGGTGATGCTGATGTCGATGATCTTCATCAGGTCTCCGGTAGAGAGACAGCACTCCCTCCCAAACAGCTCATACACAGCGCCTGCGGGACCGCGGCAAAACAAAGAGGTAAGACACTGGAGGCTGCGAGTTACAGTGATCATACTACAGATGAAGGGTGTTACTCTGTAAAAATGTTTAGTCTTAATCTAAAAATGCGTCTCATTCATCAAGTGGAAAAGTGAAATAAGTTCTTTGAAATCAGGCCAAACACAATTACAGTACAGATGAATGACAGAAACAGTTTATCCGTCTAAATCTCAGCAAAACTTCCAGCCGGTTTCACAGTATAGGCGTGTGACACAAAACTTCAGTTTACAACAACTTATTTTGCCGCTTTTATAAAATGCTGATAAAATACAGACGTATGATCAAATATAGCAGCGTTTTAATAGTAATTACAATAAATGTCTCTTCTATTAGCAGTAAACATTAACATTTCTCCGTATGTCATTCTTGACCAAAAAAAACCCCCAAAAAAACGTATGTCCACTTTTTCTAAACGTTCGCGTTAAATCCACCAATAGGAACTCTCCAAAATAGCTTTACTGTAAAAAATGAGTGTTTTAACCTAATAAGGAACATGGGTGGCTGTGAACCTGTGATTTTTTTGTTTAAATAATGAGTAAAAAATAAGTTATTTAAGGCAAGCAAGTTTTTTTACAACGTAGGAGTACATTTTTATTTTAACAAGTTACCATTTTGGAGAAGTTTATTTATTTATTTATTTACTTACTTAGGCAGTGAAAGTTTACTGAAAGACAATAATACAGAGTTCAGTGATGTTTTGGTCATACGTGTGTACAATGAGTATTTTACAGCTTCAAATGCAGCTCAGGCAAGCAGATTTTAGAACTGCGGTCCTTATTATAACAGCATTTTCTAAAACAACCCCCATCATTCAGCTCAACAGCCTGCAAGCCATGGAGAAGAACATGTTCACAATTCTGCTGAGGTCATTTCAGCATGTATATCATCTCCAAAGTGATAAAAACATGCAGTTACTTTACTTTTAATGTAATTCAATGTCATTTTTTCATCCATTTATACATTTAAACAGTGTTATACATATGAATTACAGACATAAATATCATATTAACTTTACTGTTTTATCTAAAAATTAACATATTTTATTTGTAGCATTAACAATAAATATTAAAGATGTAGGCCTGAAGCTCTGTAGTGTCTTCTTTCCCCGCCTCACATCATTTCAGTAACAAGCTTGTGGCCTTAATGAAGAAGTAAAATTATTTAATGAAGCTTAATTGGGACAAATTTACAAGAACATTCTACAATATGCTAGTGATTATATGATAATAGCTCTAGAATGGAAAAAAATGTATAAACGAAAGCTGAGAGATTATACACGTTATATAATGAGACATCAGTCATGCTTACGTATTTATTTGAACCAATAAGACAAACTTACTGACGCCTGTTTGCGTTAACTTTACTGTAAGTACATGGATTAATACACATTATTTAAATCATGAAGGACTTTTCCACCAACGGTTAATACAAATGTTAAACGGAGAGTAAAAACAAAGCAGTAACCAATAAGAATTTTCGCTTATTATAAGAAAAGTTATTGAAAATCGCACAAATTATGGTTCAAACCATTTTAAAAAAAGAGGTGTGACGTTCATTTACCCTGGCAGTAGAAGCCGGACTGAATCTGCAGGATCCTGGGCAGTGTTTTCGGGTCCAGAGAGCGAGTGAACTCCGTTAGTGTCATAGCCATCCTCGACTCCGCCACAGTGCTGCAGACTAAATGACTTTTAGAATGGAACCGAAGTCTTGGGATAATAGGAGTCCATTGAGAGAAGGCAGGGGTCAGACAGAGGTCAGAAAGAGAAGCAATGGAGAAGGAAATTTCGGGGTGCCCTTTCACCCCTTCTCTGGCCAGCTCAGACGCTCAGAGTAATGAGAGTGAGAACAAAAGAGTGCGAAGAAGCATCCTGTTCGGAGGAAGGGCACAGGAAACGAAGCGAAGAAGAGCACAGAGAGCCCGAACCACAGCTTCACACAAAGGCAGCGATACACTCGCGCAGTACATACTCTGCACCACAGCAATGGCAGAGCGGCAGCTGCTCTCTACACTCACCGGATCTGTTGTTTAAGACAATAGTTGAAAATGCTGCATGATGTTCTGTTGTGTAAAACACAACCTAAAGTGCGCACTCATTTCTGACTTCTAGATGGCTGCTAGTGGTTTAAGCTATGCTAATGCTCTGTAGTTCACATTTCTTCACAACAGCGACTCAGAGACCACATTATAGAAGTTATTTTAGAGATTACTGAACATCTCCACATGGTGGTGATTCAGGCCTGCGGTTAGCAACATGCTAACTGGTGAAGTTCCAATACCTGTTAGCTTCATTAGCCTCGAAGCGTTAGTGGTAAAAGAAAAGAAGAGCATTTCTAACATCCAACATGTCTTGGCTGAATGTCGATATTTGAGAGATTTCATGCCTTTAACAAAATAAATCTGGGATCAGTTTTATAGTAATCAACACCTTCACTAATACAGACATGAACTGACTCATGTCTTTTAATATCAGTCATCAACCATCGAGCTCAGTCAGGTTTCAGTAGAAATAGTGAAGAACATTTATTATAATTTATAACAGTTACTGAATGATTTATAATAGATACTGAATAATTCATAGCAGTTTAAATGTTTTACACCAGAAACTGAATAATTGATAGTACTGAATAAGTGAACAATTTATACTAGATACTAAATAATTCTAAACAGTTATTCAGTAGATTCTGGATAATTCATAATAGTTACTGAAAAATGAATAGAAAATACTGAATCATTCTTAGTATTGAATTGAATAATTTATACTAGATACTAAATGAGTCTTGGTAGTTACAGAATCATTAATTGAAGAAAGTGAATAATAGTGGTTACTGAATAATACATACTCATTACTAAATAATTCATATTAGATACAGAAAAATAATAACATTAAAAAATAATCAAATCTCATAATAAAGCTCTGGCACACTCTCAGTCCAGTGAATCAAACATTACTGACAAGCAGCAACATGATTACCGAATTCCACCAACCCGTATGTTTACTGCAGCCTCTGTAAAGTCAACTAATCTTGTGGTGGCATTTGAGCTTCTGCAGCATTTCCTCACTGTGGCTTTACCCAGATTCACTCAAACGGAGAGCGAGCACAAATAAGACGCTGTGGCCTTGTGTTCATATGTTATCTCTTTTTTATTAAAAGTGTTTTTACTAGTTCCATTACAGCCATTAAGTCAACAACTACAGACGAAAAGGATGATGCATGATTTAAATTCACGTGATTAATAATTTGTCCTCCCTCGCTGTGTAAACTGCTTTTCAGGTCCATCGTGGAGGCGTCTGGCTGCGTCTTCCTCTGAACGCACTGCAGTCTAATACTGTGTACACTGAATTAACACTCCTTGACTCGTCCATTATTCGCCGTTTCCTCATCGAGGGCCCAACACAAGAGCCAAAACGGCGGAAAAAATAGAATTCTTCTGTTCTCCGGGGCCGTCACTGAATCCGTTTCAGTAAAGGTACAATTCACAATCATTTACACAAAAAACACCTTAACAGCACAGCTAAATGCTCAAACATAATAAAAAATTACAAAACTAAATGAACTACTATTGAAAAAAAAAATACAATAAAATGTTTACAGATAAAATTCAGGGTAAACAACTAGGAATGGCCATGATTGTTTTGAGCCTTTGAAAAGGAATGCAAGTAAACAATAAATACAAACAATGTGCTTTATCTATATAGACATATTTACATGAGTCTTTGGCTTATGATTATAGCTCTGCTACAAAAAAATGAAAAACAACAAAACAAAGCAAAAACAAACAGAAATAAACAATGTAATAAGCCAGCCATTAGTGCACAATACGAACATTACCAAGCCAATGTCACACGCTGCACTTTTTTTTTGTTGTTTTGTTTTGTTCTTTGTTTTTTCACACGACGATGGATATTCTATATACGCATACTGATATAATCATATATATGTTCATTGACATTAACAGTGACATAGAGAGAGAAATAAAGAACACTTCTAGCATGCAACAGCTTGGCCTCAGTGTTAACAATGGCTGAACAGAAAGAAAACAACAATCGATAATCAAAATCTCAAGATGCTCAAAACAAAAATCATGTACAAAATAAAAAAAAAATAAAGGACATTACAGCAAACGAGGCGTGGCGGTCGGCACTTGGCTCCTGTGGCACTGTACACACTGAAAAATTACAAAGCGCCGCTCGGATCACTCCCGTAACATTTTCTAACAACAACAACGCCTTGAATTAACTGAAGACAGTCTGCGGAACATCCGGACGGCCGAGAAAACGAAGAAAACAAAGGAATTCCTTTCCCCACTTCTCCATTACGAGGTCTCTATGTACTCCAGCGCCAGGTCATAGCAGAACCGGTACTGCTCCTGCAAACACAAACACATAAATAAACAATAAGTAAAATTCAGCCACATTTCTAAAATCCTGTTTTTGATTATTTAATTCTATTATTGTGCTGAAATACAGCCATGTGGATTATGTGGTCAGTAAACATTTCCTTATTTAAAAAAACTAAGTTTTTATAACATTATTTCCTGTCATATGTTGTAAAAGTGTATGAAAGATCGAAATGTCTGTAGTATTATTCATTTAAAAAACATCTATTAAATGATTTCTCAGTTACTAATTAATACACAGTAGGTACAGAATAATAAATAAAAAAACTGTGAATAATAAACATTAAATATTGAATAATTCATAAAAGGGCCATGTGATGGACTGGCGGCCTGTCCATGATCGGCCGATGTTTCTGGGATTTGGCTCTAGGCCCCACACCCTGCAACCTTAAATAGCGGGATGAAGCGGAAGATAATGGATAGATGGATGGATGGATAATTCATAAAATATAATTCATAAAATATAATTGAATAAATATTAAATACTGAATAATCATAGTGGTTACTGAATAATTCCAAGTAGTTACTGAATAAGTAATAGTAAAATTAGGAAAGGAATTAAATAGAAATCCACAGTTTTAAAATAGTAGATACTGAATGAATCTGTTACCAAATAATTCATAGTAGAAACTGAATTATTCAGAGTAGTTAATTTATAGCAGATTCTGAATCATTTACAGTATTTACTGAATAATTTATAGTAAATGCTGAATAATTAAATGCTAAATAACTTCATTCTTCTGTTGTTTTTAGGACTGTTGCAGACTAGACTAGGTTTGTGTGTTTGGACAGTTGACTAATTAATCAAGGACCTCAAGGACAAATCTAGGACAAACGTCCTATAAGTCTGCCTCCCTATAATTACTACACACAGAGAAATGATAGTGTACAGTATAAATATGTAGAATAACCTTGAATAACATTCCCAGCTTCAGCACTCTGTTCATTTTTATGAATACTTTAACTACTTCTGACCTGTAGCTCACTTAAACGAGTGAGGAAACCATGTGGAAACTGCAGATTGTAAACACTGTCTAAACATTTGTAGGTGGGTTTTATGGAGTTCAACATCAACAAAGAGCACTGTCTCACACCTGTAGACGCATTATTGCAAATGTAATTGATCATGTCTCCATGTGGTTAATTATACAGTTACAGTTAAATAGAAATCAAATCTAATGTTAAAAAAAAAAAATCGGGGTCTAGATCGGGGGAAGGATGTGAGCAGCACATGGAACACTTAACATTGCATCTGAATTCCAAGAATGCTGTACTTTCTTTTGCTTGTCTTGTATGAAAGTGTTCTATTCTTGGCCTTGGACAATAAAACCCCCTCTGGTTCCTCCGTTTACACCTCGCAGCAGCAGTAAGGGTGGATTGCGTGAAGGATGTGGCAAAACATGCTAAATTCACCACAACAATAGATTGTAAAAGTGAGAAAGCGACGCGTTTGAAGAAGTTTTAATTCAGTTGGAGGCCTCATGCTGGAGTGACGTTATGTACGCTGCGAGCTTCAGACGATCACACATTACAACTGAAGTCACACAAAGAGCTCATGTTTCCACTGAAGAGAGAAATGTCTGTTTTATCTGCTGTGACGGGCTTTCAGAAATCTGCCTTTTAATGGCTGCACTGTTTTTTTTAGTGATTAATCTTTTAAAATGCTAAAACATAGAACTACTAATGAACCAATACGCCTCACGTCTACAGCAGCTCTAACCTCTGGCCTTAAAAGTGGATCTTTTGATTCTTAAAGACACTTTATCTGCAGGCTAACACTTAAATGCTGGAAATTAGTTTCTAACACGAAAACAAACACTTCCTCTATAGAGAACACACTTTTTACAACACACAGTTTATTTACAGAATTTAAGATACAGGGGGAAAACGTAATTATATATATATATATATATATATATATATATATATATATATATATATATATATATATATATATATATATATATTCTTTTCAAATAGTGCACTAAAATTAGCAGAAAATGTCCTATTTCTGTGTGTTTCAGTAAAAGATGTGCTTAGAACTTATTTTCACTTTACAACAGCCAGTGAACATACACGTCTTCTGAGAATTATATGAAATGTATATGATGGTTAAAAAAAAGTTTGCTTTGGGGACTATTTTGCCTCCTACTTGTATCTCACCACCATGAATGGATTTTAAGGCCAAAAACATCTTAAAATGATCATAAAACAACATCTCAGACATCAGGCAGTGTATTTATAACTATTTCATGTAATAACTTTCTGTGTGGGAGCTTTTAGAATTGGACGTCTGCTTCTTAATACCACCACTGAGAACAATTCTGACTCTCTAGAATGGTTTGACACCAAGCCACTCTGAATTACTTTGTTTACATCCTAACTGTTTTAATTAAGGAAAATTAGTGGAGCTTAAAAAAAACTGGACAACTGCATATGCCACATGTATAAGAGAACTTCATTTGTCTTGTTTAACTGGACTTGGATAGTTTTTCTTTGGGATAGTGTGGCACTGCTGGTGCAAGACAGTTCTTCAATGGTTCTGTATGGAACTATGAACACTCAAAGAATCATTACAAGATGGTTTGTTGCTTGGTGAGACATTTTGTCAGATTGATGGAAAATGTGTATATGGTTTTACTGTACAAATGAAAAATCAAACTATCGTAAAATAATGTCTCAGACATCAGACTATGTATTCATAAGCCTTTCATATACTAACATTCTTTGAGGGAGTTTTTAGAAAAGGACGTCTGGTTCCCATCACCACCATGGTAAACAGTTCTGACTCGGAATGGAGTGTTTTACACTGAACTACTCTGAATTACTTATTTATCTTAACCATGTAATTAGGCAGACATGCTCTAAAAATTGGTGTAATTGCCCTTCATGTTTCCCCATATCTGTCCTTTAACTGCATAAAGTGGCCATCCTTCTTACCGGACTGTCCACCATGTTGGGTTTGCTGTTCCTCAGGCTTTTCACTGCATGAAACACGTCCACCACGTTCTGCCTCTTGATCATTTCACAAACAATACTGATGGCTGAAAACATCCCACTGCGGCCTCCACCGTTTCTACAGAGAGAGAAAGTGAGAGTGAGAGTGAGAGAGAGAGAGAGAGAGAGAGAGAGAGTCCCATATGAATATTCATACTCATAATGATAACCAGTAGGAACCTGTTACTGGGAGGCTGTTAATTACCATGTTGAAATGTTATAAATTGTAAAATAATTATAATAATAAAGCTTTATTATGATATGAGAATATTTTACTCTGTACAATCAACATAGCTGCCTTGAACTGAACTGAAAAAAGAGAGAGTTAGAGAGAGCCAGAGAGTTAGAGAGAGATATTTAAAGCTGTGTTTATTCTCTGTTTGTTCACTGAATTGAGCAGTTTAGGTAAACAGATCATTTTTCACATGCAGGTGTGCCATCCCCTGAATTCCCCCTCTCTTTAATCAGGGGGGGCTTATCTGTACACAACAAATCTAATCCTGTGTTTCCTGCTCCTCAAGAACCCTCCACACTGCACGCTCCTCCTCCAACACCACAGAGACTTAACCAGCTCTTTAACTCTTACAGGTCTTCGTAATTACTGGTGACAAAAAAGTCATGTTGTCTTTATAGGTGAACCATTTCTGACTGGATACTTTGGCTGTTTTGGTAAAAACTGAATCAAAAGCAAACGTTAAGAGGTGCAGTCTCAACCTGACCAAACACAGAATCTTAATCGGATTTATCAGCTGTAACTATAAACAATGAAAAAATGATGTTGTGTAAAAAGCTAAATGCTTGATTGTGTGATTTATTTAGGGGAAGAACAGAAAGTCGTCCCCCTTAATACATGATTGTTAATGTAACTAAATAAATGTTAAATAGTATAGTAATATGCACTGGAGGACATTGTGCTAATTACGGACACGCAACAATTTGGTTTTTAAAAGACAGCATGCTCCATTCAGGTGCCTTACAGTTGTTTGGTCCACTGCTTACTGTCCCCAAACCACACATATACATTCATACATCAATGCAGCGTTGGGTTTAGCCAGGGACGTCAGTCACGGCCACTTTGGAGCAGTTAGTTGCTGGACTGCATTTAGTATCATTACAGAACAATAGTTTAAAAAAGATACTTTCCAAAAAGACACTGTTTAAAGAACACAGCACTATATAACACAGTACTAACATTATATAACACATTACTAACATTATATAACAGAGTACTAACATTATATAACAGAGTACTAACATTATATAACAGAGTACTAACATTATGTAACAGAGAGAACTGATCCACACTCTTTTCCTGTAGGGTTTATGGTTTTACATGTGAATCTTGACGTAGTAGTTATACTCATTCAGTTACAGTGATTGTTAGTGCTGAGACAAATTTATATATTTATATATACAAAATTTTACACTAATATATCTGCTTATGTGTGTGTGGCTGACCGAATACTTCTCCAGATGCTTTGGACAGCTAACCAACACGATCACAGTTAAATATAAATGTAAAAATCTGATTTAGCTCTACCTCTGGACTGTAGATGCACTAGCATTTTCAGCTGGTATGTATTTATTTGATGGCTAGTTTAACAATATATTCAGAATTTATCATCTAGATTCTAAACATGTTGATTGTGTTTGATTTGCAATCTCTCACTACCTGCAAACATCAGCTAAATGTAAATCTAAATAATAACTTGCAGACACTTTTGCTTTTCAACTTCCTTATTTCAATTTTGCCGTGAACTGAGATGCATTAGTAATATCTGAAACCCTTTAATTATACGTTTAAATAACCAGCAACCAGTATGTTTGAAGATGTTAGACAACTAAATCTGCTTTATACATGAGAACTCACCATATGTCAGTACATATGTATTTGTTTACAAGCAAATCTTAACTGCTGCAACTTTCGTGCAACTAGTAATTCTGTTTTATTTTGTTGGCCACTGATCCCGTGAAATCAGTATGTGGTTCCACATGATTATACGCAAAGGATTACTTAAGATTCTGCCACAGTTGTGTCTGAGTTTCGAGTTGCAGAATGCTTTTCATTATTTTAGCAAAAAAAGTTGCATGGACGTTTTACCATGTAAAGGGTTAAGTAGACACTAATGAGCTATTCTTCTTGTTGTGTACTCACAGGCAGTGTACGATCGTACGCCCCTCCCCCTCCTCACACTCCTCCTGCCATTTGTCCACCTGCAGGATCAGCTTCAGGAACGACCTCTTGGATGCGGGGACTTCTCTATGCCCCGCCCACCCCAGATACTGGAACTGACGCACCATCAAGTAACCCTCCTGAGGCTGAACACATAGACAATACATGCTAGCAAAGCTAGACTGGACACAATAATTCAAATCTATGCAAATCTATAAATAATTCATCTGCAGATATTACAGAAAGTTGTATATATAATTCCTCATGGCTTAAATGTGTTTGCATTTTAATTGCAGGGGAATTCGATTTCTTGATGTAGAAAGACAAATATACACATTACTAACTTACACTATAAAATCAGACTGTCGAGTTAAAAGACGAGTTTACACGATCAAAAAATGATAAAAATGAAATCAATGTAAAGTAAGTACTCTTATCAAATCAAACAACCCACCAGCAAATGTATTAATTAAATCAAATCAATTAGTTGGAAAAGGAATTACTTCTTATTTAATAAGACAAAAATAATCAATCAACCAACCAATCAATAATCAATCAATGAATAAATGATGACTCACTCTGGTCAGGTTGCATATTCTAAAGAGGCGGCTGATGACATCACAGTCCATAGAGCAGGACACACGCTCTACCTGGACCGGCCCATACCGCAGCATGCCCTCCTCTGGCCAGTACTGAGGACAGCCCTGAGTAAACACACAATAAACAAACAATAAACACAACAATGTTAACAACACAACTTTGACCAACTGTATTACATTCTCTTTACACATCCCTCATCTTTCTTTCTCTCTTCCCCCCCTTTATCTCTCCATCTGTCTCTCCGTCTTCTCTATCTGCAAATGTTTCAGTTTCAGTTTTCTTTTTTGTCAGAAACTGTCTATTTTCTGCACCTCTCACTCTGAGAGCAGATGAAATCAGCGAGTGAGTGACAGTGACAGACAGAGAGAGAGAGAGAGAGAGAGAGAGAGAGAGAGAGAGAGAGACAGACAGAGACTACAGAGACTACAGAGTGATGCTACAGAGAAAGCCTAAGTGTAAACTGCCTTTAATAAAAACAAGCCAGGCGGTGAAAATGAAAGCCAATCAGATGTTTTGATGTTAAAAACTTTAATTAGACTTGATTCATCCTAACAGTGGGAACTTTCACACAGCAGAGATGGGCATTCGAGTGCCACTTAAGTCACAAGTTAACTGTCTCGGAACTCAGATTTACCCTTAATTGACTTGTGTTTCAAGTTGGATTCACTCTAAACAGACTCACAATTAAGACTCGGACTTGCCCTTAACTACCTGATGTCTCGATCTGGATTCTCCCTACATTGACCTGTGTCTGTACTTAGACTAACACTAAGACTAACACATGGTTCAAACCAGACTCACTCATGTCTGATTTGTGACTTAACTCAGGCTAGTAACTCAACTCAGACTTGTTCCTCAATAATTAGAGACTTGACTCATCTTTAGCTACCTATTCGCACTTACTTGACTTAAGACTGGACTTGTACCTGCTCTTAACTGATTTGCGACTCAGACTCAACTCAGACTCGCTTATGCCTGATTCACAACTCAAATAAGAGTCATCATTAACTGACTGGTGTGTGAACTCAGACTTGTATTAAATTGACTTGTGAGTGGATTCGCTCTCGCTGCTACAGGACTAGTGACTGAATTTGGACATGCTCCTACATGACTAGTGACCTGACTTGGATTCATCCTGACAACTTGGACTCGCCCTTAACTGACCCATAACTTGGACTCGCCCTTAACTGACTTACACCTCAGACCTGGCCTAAACTGACATGTAAATCAAGACTCAAGATTTATGAGTCACAAAATTTATGCAAGAAAAAGCGTGCTCCCACAGGAATTTTTAAGTTTTTTTTTTGTAGGTGAATTAGATTTCTTAGAGTTGTATGACAAAATAAACGTTACTCACCAACAAAATCATGAAATCAGTCTGAGATTAAATGATTATTTTAAATTATCTAATAATTTTAAGGTATTCAATGAGCAAAAGTAGAATCAGCACTCAGTTAATGCATCGAATCAAACAACTAACAACCAATAAATTGATTCATTAAATCTAGTTAACCAGCTAAAAACTGAACTGAATGACAAAAATAAGCATTCAGTCAACCAACCAACCAACCAACCAATCAACCAACCAACCAACCAATCAATCAATGCATAAATGACAACTCACTATGATCAGGTCGCATATTCTGAAAAAGTTGGCTGATAACATCAGAAAGAAGACATTTATGGGCAGAGCCTAGACTGCTCAATCAAACTCACCTGAGCCAGGTCGATTTCGTTGAGCATGACGATGGAGGTGCAGCCATAATCATACACCAGCCTCCAGAAGTCCTTCACCGTGTTGGGCAGCGGGTGCTGCGTCACAATAAACGCCGCAGGCTGCCTGTAGCTCTGATATACAACAACAAAACAAACTTTTATTTTACCTAAAAACACCCCCTGCTACAACATCTACACAAAAAATCAACACGAGGATGGGTCTGTTCTTATGAGGATGCCGTGTGGATGTACAAATGAGCATGCAAAGGACTATGGAGACCAGTTAAATGTGACAATAATGCAAGTATTTATGTATACAGTACTGTGCAAAAGTCTTCAAACGCCTCAGAACCAAGTTTAAAACTATTTAGCGGACATTTCTGCTTGCAAATACACCATAACATCAAAATAAATTCAGGCTGTCAAGAGATTAAAATAATAATATCAATTATTTATGCCTTATTTGGAGTCGTTAATTGTAAAAATTAGCGTTTGTCGTATTTGCTTACATTAGTAAGAAAATAAGGAGAGGACAAAGTAATATATTGTCAACAATTTCAATAATAATAATAATAATAATAATAATATCAGAATGTATTTATCACTGTCCATAATTCAATCACATTATTTTGAATGCAGAACTTCACTGAGAGCGACAGTATCTATAGGTTCCAACCAATGAGTGTATATATTATCAGTCTTCAGATTGCATACGGTTCCCAGCTTGTTGAAATACAAGAACCCTTGTTTGGTGCCATATAGAACCTTATACAACATAACCCATTTTACCAAGCAATGAACCATGCATTGGACTGGGTTCTGATAGAGCCATGTACTAAAGAACCCTTGTAGAACCGTCTTGCTTAGTGTGTTAAAAAAAAACGCATTATAATATATATTATTATCTGTTAACATACATCCTGTATAATACATGACAACTTTTTTTCCTTTTTTCATTTTTTTTTATTCTGAACGATCTGGTCTCTTAACTCGGGTGCAACAAAGTCTTGACTATAGAGCCAGGTCTCAGTTTTGACTATGACTAACTCTCCTTTAGGGGTAATGATTGGTCACCATTTGTACATATAGACCACTACAAGTCAATGACATAAAACAATTTGTTGTTGATTATTTATTGCAGTTTCATATCGATTAAAATAAACACAAATAAACACCAATGAAGCAAAAGTTAAATTACTTCCAAAATAATGAGCTGTATCTGTCGCCGGTGGGCCGAGACTTTAACACAGCACTGTACGTGTGTATATATGGTGTGTGTGTTTTGATGCTGTGTGTTTTGCTCTTGCATGCTGTGGTGAAAACCCAAGATATTAATGGAAAGTGGCGATATACCACTGAAGCCATGAAACAAATCCAGTCTAAGAGGCAGCACTGGTTGAGAGATAAAATCAGAATTACCTGGTACACTCCTGACGTCTTGGTTAGAAAAAAGTCCGAGAGGTTTGTGAAGCATAGCGGGGAAGCGATTTTAAAATTACCCTCTAAAATCAGAAAAAATGCTCTGGAAACCTGCCACACTTCTGAATCTGTCTGAATGTTATGGTAAGCCGCCATTTCCCAGGGGTCAATGGTCATTCGCTGTAAGTCACACACTGCTGGTGAACACTTCACAACTGATTTTACGCTCATTTCATGAATACAGGCAGTACCTGTCAAAAATTTGGACACACCTATACTAACGCTCGGTTCCATTTGTCAGATGTAAAGGCTCATGATTCAAATCACACAGTCAAAAATAAATAATCAAATTTATGCCAAGGCTTGAATTAAAGTCCAACTTGTGTTGTAAAATGCAGAGTTGAAATCACTACTATCATATCTTTCTAATTACTATGTGTTTCTCATTAAAAAATAGAGTGTAATAATAAAATATTAGAACGTTTTCACATATAGCACCACCACAAGCTTAGTACCACTAACAGTTTCTGGTCGTAATGTAAACAATGGCTGAAACTCCTACCCAGAATAAACACTGCGTTCATATATGCACAAATAAATCACACAGTTTCCACACTGTAAAAAATTATTAAGTGATTTAAACATAAAATGTAATTAACCTGGTTGTAGTTAATTGAGTCCTAATAATAAGTTAACAGGATTTAAAACATATTATTCTTCTGCTAACTTACTATTAGAAATTTAATTAACTCAATTTCTTACAGCAATTACCGGTTAAAACAGTGATGTAACAATAGATCAAATTTAAACATGTACAGCAGAAATGCTTCACTACACACATGTCACTTTTAAAATAGAGTCAAATTGAACCGGAGAGCTGAACGGGGACAGATTTTTTTCAGTGATGTGATGTTGATAAGCATCAAGATTTACTCTCTTTCTTTTCTGCATTTGTAAATATGTCTTATGTACCGTCCCCATCTCAGTCTGTTCAAATACAGATGGCTTTTGCAAAGTTTATGGCTCAGAAAATCCTGTTGTTTTACGGTAGGAACCTCCCAAGCAAATCTGATCCAAACCTAGGAGATAATGACTTGGCCATATGGGTCACATGGGTCAAATGGATCACGGAGGCAGGCATGAAAAGCATGAAAAAAGAAGTTATAACACTGCTTCTCAAAACTCATCATAAGCTGCTTCCTAGTATTTTTTTTTATATAACGCAGCTGCTTTCACATCAAGCATGTGTATGAATTGAGTCTTAGTAAAAAATTATATACATCACCCCGTTATTGCATGAAGCGTTCAATAATGCCAAATACACCTCAGAACTTATTAACCATAGCCCTCATCAGACCCAACAGAGCTAGACAGACTAACAGACCTCTCCTTTTAGTATAGGCTGCTATAATTAGATCTGCCGGAGTCACCAGCCACACTCTGAAATTTTTAATATTCATATTCTCTACAGTCTTACTCCTGAGCCGACCTAACTTTCTCCCTTTACTCTTCCTGAGGAAATGACTGTCCTCCATCTGTTAAACGCTGTTGGAGGACTGACCATCAGGGCCTCCTCCCCACCCATCACCTGCCAGCTCTCCTGTCCATTTGTGCCAACTACTACACCCTCAATTACATTACTGTGCCATCCAGATGCACCAGCATTGAGATAGGATGGGACTGTTTCAGCTCACGCCCACTTTACACAAAGACTCAGTCATAGACTGCCTCATTCAAAGACCTCTACCTGTGCAGCCTCTAAAGCTTTGCCATCCAGATTTCAAACAGAGAATCTTTTCTTTGGTATTTAGTTTATTAAACTGTAAATACTGTTTGACCAGAGGAGGATGGGTCTCCCCTTGTGAGTATTGGTTCCTTCCAAGGTTTCTTTCTCCAGTGTGAGGGAGTTGCCACTGTTACCTCTGGTTTACTTACAGAGGGATATATGTTGTCTGTTTTCAAACTTTTGTAAAGCTGCTTTGTGACAACATCGCTACACAAATAAACTTGAATTAGATGAAGTTTCTTTGTCTTCTAATTTACTGTTTTTGTTGTGAGAGTTAAATTAGTGCATTTAAGCCGATCAGCTGTGTTATGATGAGAGAAGGTGGGGCCTAAATAGCCCTATTTGGTAGCTTTTCAGACTGTAGTAATCCCATAAGAACCATTTCATAGTTTGACATCTTCATTGATATTTTTAAATGTGAAAAAGAATATCATCGCTGTCCAAAGAAAACCAGGTATCTACAAAATGGCAACTTTACAGGAGAGGAAAAAAACTACTTTACTTTTAATGTAAGTCAATGGAACCAGAAACTGTTCTAGAGCATTTCTATTGGACAGCGATGAAGTGTAGGTGTGTCCACACATTTGACTGCTAGTGTAACTGTAGCTGTAGAAGCTAGCTTAGCTATCTTTGGCAACAAAACCAAGTTAGGTCAGAGCTAAAAGTAAGAGTCTTGTTTTGTTTTTTTTCTCAGAAACTACATGAGTACATGATGTCTTTGAGGCCTGAATACCTATTGATTAGTTTCGCTGTGACAACTGGTAATAAACTGCCATTGATCTCAGAGGTTCATCAATGAACAGTGTGAGTTTTCTTCCTCAGTGGCCTCAGTCTTACAGCTGTGACACAAAAACCTCTAGGAGATGGACGTAAAATCTTTCCTCTAGATTAAAACTACAGTCATGTAGGGTTCGTTTCCTGGAGAGACATTAAGCCCAGTCCTGGACTACACAGCATGGAAATTCCAGGACTAGGCTTAATCCCTGTCTGGGAAAAACTACCCATAAAGTCCAGATCTAAGCATTAATCAGTACAACCTTCAAACATCAGCTACCAAATCTTACTTTCTGTCACATTAACAAAGAATAGAATCCAAAACATATTCTGGTTCTTCATCAATTCAACTTCATAAACAGTACAGATGCAATCACAGCACTTACCTCGCTCTTCTACTAACAGCAAACTTCTTACCATTTCTGACAAATTTTACATAATTTCTTCAGTTTCGTTTCTCTTGTGATTTCTAATTTAGGAGCCACTGATTACCCAGAAGACTAAAGTGTTGACCTGGATTTGCCTCTAGCTTTCTGGGTCTAACATAGAGAGGACAGAGAGAGAGAGAACGATTTCAAATGTACTTACATCCATCAGTGCAGCGTTGATGTAATTGCTGCTCTCTCCGTCGATGGTGATGAGGAAGGGCAGGCAGCGGTCCGGGGGCAGGTTGTCCATAAAGCGGTTTTTGTCGTGGTTTCGGGGCAGCAGGGCTATGCTGCAGTCCTCCGGCTGGGGCTGAGGGGTCACTGAGTTCAACGTCTAAACACCAGAACAAACAGTTCGCATTCAATAAAAGTGTTTCTAGTAAAGTGGCCAGTTAGTTGAAGGACAAAGTAGGTGTTCAAAATGGGTACGTTTTCAAAAGTGCATGGTGGGTGTTTTGGCCATTTTGTGGAAATACAGAGTAGGTGTTTCTACTAAAATGTCCAGTTAACGGTAGCACAAGGTAGGTGTTAAGAGTTGGTGTTTCTAATGATGTGATCTTATTCTACCTGGAACTCGTCTTTGAGGTGCGAGGAGTTGCTCTGCGAGTCGATGCGGATCATGTCGTAGTACGCCGCTTTGAACTCGCATGCTGGAATGGCTGTATCTCCACAAAGACACGCCTCCAGAATCGCATCGTGGATGAATATATACTGCTCCTGAAATCCAGAGACAGAAATCTCAGCCATGTCGACAGGTAGGCAAGGTGGGTAAACAGTGTGTACATGAGTGTGAATATATAATCTCACCTCAGTCTGAACCATGTTGATGCGTCTGGAGCGCAGGGCTTTGACGCAGTTATAGATGTCCACCACCCCCTCCCTCTCTGCCATGTCCAGCATGATGTCGATCACAATGTAACAGCCTGTCCTTCCCGCTCCCGCGCTGTGAAACAGCCAATCATCGTTAGCATCAGCATGACATCATTAGCTGTTGCTATCAATACAGCAGAAAGAAAACACAGCGGTGCTTATAAATCCTATTAAACTGCAGCCTTATTATCGTTTATCCTTATTATTTATTATTATTATTATTATTATTATTATTATTATAGACTAAGTATTCACTAAGTACTATGAAAGTAATATGTAAGCTATAGAGCACAGTTCTACTTAACTAAGGTACTTAAGTAATATGTAAGCTATAGAGCACAGTTCTACTTAACTAAGGTAGCACAAGGTAGGTACATAGCTGGTCACCGTTATGTACATTCATTCTACATTTAATGGCTGTTTTTAGTCTTTTTAGTCTATTTAGTCTGTGTTTTTATACACAGTATAGCTTTCGTACCTACCATGACTGTAAGGTAGCTAACTGTAGCAACAGGAGCTAGCTTAAAATTTGGTGCAACCAAATCAAATTTGATATAGCTGCAACTAAATATCAATTGGCAAAATATAACTAAATGTCTTTCAGTACCCTGCAAAAAAGTAGTATACTATATCTAATGTTTTTCATGATTAAGAAAATGTAATTGGTCGGATACGTTTTTAGTATATTTCCTTAAATAAACGAAATGACCTGCCAATACAGTGAGATCATTTTATTTAATAAAATAACTTTAAAAAAGTCATTGTTGCATGCCACATTACCTTTAAAAAATGATTTTGATTTAAGTCTTGGCTGAGTGACTACACTGACAATTGTTTTTTCGCAATTGCTTTTATTAAATATAAAACTGTCCAATGTTATCCAAACATAAATCACAGTGCCTTAGTCCTTTTAACCCAGAGTACTGTATCTGTGCAGTTCAGTCAGTGTTTCCATCCGTCAGTGGAGGAGGAGGACCGAAGGTTTTTTTTTGGTTTTATCTCTAAACTAAGTGTGCTAACGTGTGCTAGCACTCCAACTGCAAAACAGCAGCCATGCACACACACACACACATACACAACCACATCCTGTGAGTGGAAGAGGCAGCAGCAGCAGGAACAATATTTCAGCTGCCTTTGAGCGCGCAGGCCGGCCTTTGCAGCTCAGCACCTCCGCACAAACTTCAAATCTCAGCTAAAGGCCTGTACGCTCCGGCCACAGCAACCAAGGCTGACCACAAGACAGCGTGAAGATTACAAAGGGAACATTTGTATTTGGTACAGTGACAAGTATGCCAAACCACTGAACGCCGCCCCCCCCCAGCAACTTTCTGATGTTTGCGTCATTGTCTGCTTCATTGCTTTATTCTAAAGCTACAAGGCTAATGTTGCTAACAAGTAATGTAAGCCTATGTGCACAACTGAGCATGGTGCTGACTGCATGCCTAACTATTCATCCTCAAACTGTGTGGAGGTCTTTAGTAATATCTAACAGACTAAACTATGTAATGCTGTTTGACTAAGAGTTCGATTCAATCAATTTTCCTTTATTTCTTTCCATCGTGGTCTCCAGTAAATTAGTTCAGTAAATAATTTTAATAGCCATACCATAAATACAGCTGGTTATGCAGCTGTAACCACTCTAGTACAGTGTCAGCAAAATTAAACTCTCTGTGCATTTAATGTATGTTTAAGGAGATTAAAAATTGATACACAATACTCTGGGTGGTCTGAAGGTGGACCAGCAGTGACAACAGACATCAGTTACAACATTAAGACAACAGGCTGATATATTATTCCGATATATATATATATATATATATATATATATATATAATGAGACTGTCCCCAAGACAGTACCATAGTTGAGATCAAAATGAAGAAACATTTCAAATCTAAAGCGCAATTGTTGTGAGCTGATATTAAATACAGACTTGTGCATTATTATTACTGTGTAGTGAGTACCTGCAGTGCACCACTATAGGCCCTGCGCTGGGAGGGTTGGACATTTTGACTCGACGGATGAAGGACAGTAGTCCTGTGGCATGATACGGCACTCCGTGATCAGGCCAGCCGGTGAAATGGAACTGCTTCACCTCTCTAAGTTCATTAAAACCCCTCTGAAAAAACAAACAGCTCTCGAGTTAATGACACAGAGACACAGCACATAGTCTGAAACTAACTTAGAGGCCTAAAGATATAGATTTTACACTCTTAGCACAGAAAAATACAGAAAAATAAAAATGCTGCCATAAAAAAACCTGACTCAACTCACGTAGCCGATTATATAGCATAGACTGGTGACTGTTTTTTAAAGGTGTCAATCATTTCAATGAAAATGTGCGGGACAAAGGTGCCACTCACCCGCTCCAGCGTAAAGGTGCGCACCACATACTCAGCCAGAGGCTCCACCTCCACAAACGTCACCTTGAAGTCTCCATACACCTCTGCATCGTCCGGCCAGTACTTATAACACTTCACCTGAACCAGCACGAAACCAATCAAACCGAGAACACAGACCACTCCAACACATACATGCACTTTAAACCAGGACCTGAAGCATTTCTGACACTCAGTAGTGAACGATTTTAATAATGGGTGATATCTGTCTGATATCGCGTCCAATAGGTTCACTTAGAGAGTTTTTTTCGGACTCATTTGACTGCCTTAAAGTGGAACCTTCTTCAAACTCCTCCATAATTCAGTGTTTATCAGAGTACTTCAGAGTGGTTTAGTGTGAAGTGGGTAAGATGTTATTTACAGTGGTGGCGATAGTACCAGGGGTTACCATGTCTATAACACAAATATAGAAAATATTTACTATCATAAACGCCGGTGAACCAGCTTGTGTCACATAAGTTTTATATGAAATATTGGTGATAATAAAATGTATAAAATAATTGAATTAAAATTAAAAAATAATTTTCCTTTGGGGACTATTTTGCCTCACAAAACTTTGATATGATTTACTCCACCATGACTAGATTTTGAGGCTAAAATATTCTTATAACAGTCATACAACAATGTCTCAGGCAGCATATTCATAGCCATCTCAGGTAATAATAACCTTCTGTGAGGGATCTTTTAGACATGGATGTCTGGTTCCTATCACCACCCAAGTTTCTGTAGAACAAAGCTTTTCACACCAAACCTCTCTGAATAAAGTGCTAAATGATATTTATTATATTATGATAAATTAGATTAGAACACTGCTTGCAGTCATCTATCATTTTGCTCGTACAAAGGTTAGTTATGAATATGCCAAACGTGTGGACTTCATTATTCCACTCAATGAGTGGATTTGACCAGACAGGTTGAAGAGTTTCATTCACAATCTGCATAGTTACATACACAAAGATGCAAATGCTTTTAAGTAAGCAACAACAGCAACAACAACTGAACCACTGTGCAAGTCCATTAAACACAGTTGCACACGTACACTGCAGCTATCGAAGACGGTTATCGAAGATACAGACATTAGGTTAGAACAGCATTGTGCTTCACATCAACATGCATGCACAAACATGCTTTCACAGGAATAGTTCCTCATTTTTCTTTCAAAAACATATCCATCTTCCAGTTTTTTTAATTGGTCCTGGATTTATGCATCTAGAGCAAGGAGCAAAAATGACCTCCACAAGGCATAAACTGAGGGGAAATTGCTAATAACCTCTAAACTCTTAATAATCAGATGTTCTCCAGTTGCTGTACTGTTATTGTTATCCTACTGATAAAGAACAGAATTAATGTAACATCACAACTGTCTGGGATCTTTTCACTTTCCACTTAGTCCCTCTCAGGTACACTGAAAGCTGAAGCTAGCATGCTAGCTGCATGTTAAATCTAAAATAACAGTCTGCTGCATTACAGACTTTCTGCATACTAAAATACAGAACTGTAAGTCATGTAGCAGCTCGAAAACATGATGTGACCGAATGGACGCACTGGGCCATTTTAAAGCTGGATGCAGCTATCTGCCCCGTAGTAGCCTATCAGGAATCATTTTAGCTTAAATCTAACTTTGGAGGCAGAGATATTTCACTGCAAATGAACTAAAATGTTGGAAATGTTGAAAACTGGAATCAAAACTCATTTTTGAGGAAAAATGCATTATTCCTGTAACCCTTTGAGAAGCTTTGTTTTTATTTAAATTTTTCATGCAAATTCAAGTTTGTGGCACAACAATAAGATCCAAAGTGCTACAAAACACGCAGAACATTCTGGAACATTCTAATGTGAGAGTTCTGGAACATTCTAGAACACTCCATTGATGATCATGTTCTCTTGTCAAAGGGTTGTTAGCAGGCAGGAGGCCTTCACAGCACAAGAACACCACATAATAATAATAATAATAATAATAATAATAATAAAAACAAAAACAACAACACGGCCTCCAGCATTCCGCAGCAGGCAGTATAAGAACATACCCGTCCCACCTCCACCAGGTTGGTTACCATGACGATACAGGCAGACTGCTCCTGCCAGATCATCCTCCAGAAGTCATAAACCGTCTCGTGAACCGGACCTACAGAGCGACATCACAAGCATGCAGGATTACAAATGTACCATCATAACTTTATTTATATCCACAGCATTTAGCAGATGCTCTTAAACTGAGTGACTAAAAAAACATTTACAGTCACAGCCACTGTAGGGAGCAATAACTGCTTTTCACTCTTCAGCTTCATGTTCTTGCACCTCTGCAGAAAAGCAAACATCACACAGGAGATGCTAAATGGTTGCGACGGCGTTCTGTTCAATGTTGGACTTTTATGCGTACTTATTAACAGTTGAACAGCTGATGATGGGCAGTAGGGTGGATACACCTTCTCCTGAAGGTTGACTGCTGTTTATGATCTGTGATCTCAGAGCAGGATTATTATAGTTCACCAGAGCTACAACTAAAACACTAAAATGTATTAACTGTAATAAAAATACAAACAAGCCAAAACTAATGTCCACTGCAAAATAAACTACAACAAAGCCAATGACTTACCCCCTTTAGTTTTAGTTTTTTCAGAGTGAGGAAAAGAGTTCAGGAGCTGTAAAAGCGCAGCTAAGCTTATCCCTGCTGTGCTTGTTTCATTCTTCATTTTTCTTAGTCTAACTAAACACCTGCTATCACAGTGTTCATCAAAACTAAAACTGGAACTAAATAAGAACCATCTATTACTTTCCAGATAATAAAAACTAAACTAAAACTGTTGCTTTAGGTGAATTTTATCTAAGCTGAAACTATTACTTTCCAAAAACACAGAATCTGTTATTTTCCATAAAATGAAAAACTAAACTAAATTCAGTATGCACACTAACTGAATTGAAAATAACAAAAACACAATGAAAATAAAAACAAATTAATTTTTCTATTAGAATTTATCTGTCTCTAATGTTTATGTCTATATGTCTCAAATGCAACGTTTTCTGGAGCAGGTTAGGTGTGTAGCACGGTGATGCATCCCACCATGAAACAATTTTTCACACTACTTTACAATAAATTGAACCTTTTTTCACTTTTTTACAGTTGCTGTGAAATGACAGTTGTGAAGGTATCTCAGCTGACGATTGTGTTATATATATATATTTTGTGTTTACATGCTGATAATAACATGAGGCCATGTCTAATGCAACACTGAAGACATCATTCTAATCACATTCATTAAAAAGCTAAATAGAAAACACAGCGTTGTACAGGTGGGACAGTAACGGCTGTCGCTTAGACGTTCCTCACCTTGCGTGGCGATGTAATGGCTCGGCCGCTGGTAGCCCTGAGAAAAACACACAGAGAAGAACACAAAGCGGCAGATTGAGATTACAGAGCTACAATCTCACATCCACAAGCACAACACAACAGCGAAGGTTAGCTCAACAGCACTCTGGATAGATTAGTAGAGCTTTTAATGTCTTTTAATATGAACCGTATATTACATAACACAGAGAGTATGATTCCCAGCATTAAGGATTAAAGAACTAAAGTCCAAATCTACTAAAAAAGATCAAAAAGAAAGATAAAACCCAACAAAACCTCACCACAAATCTCACAAAGAGACAATCTTAAAAAAGAAGGCAAAGACAGTGCTTAAATGGTTCTTTGCGTGGTGAAACAGTTCTTTAGACTGACGGAGAAGGTTTTACATGATCCTAGATGGAAAATGGTTCTTTATAGGACCACAAAAAGGGTTCTGCTTTAGTATAAGTTGATGTTGCTACAATAAAATAACCCTTTTTGATGCCATACAGAACCATATACAGCACATTCTCCAACAATCTGAAGAAGCTGTGCAGAGAACCTTTTAAACTTCCAAATGGTGCTTTGAGTGACTTGAACCATTATCTTTAGTAAAGTACTCTTTTAGAGAACCATTCATCAACTGATTACAGTCAGTGCAATTAAGATTCAGTTTTTTTATGTGGACAACAAATGATTTAGAATAAAAGTGAACACTGAATACACATCTATATTATTATTATGATTATTATTATTATTATCACATTGTCGAATTTACAAAAAAGGAAAAGAGGGGAAAGCCCAAGGGCAAAGGTCAAATTCATAACCACAACTCAGTCCTCTCCAAATAAATATCAAAAAAAAATAAACAAAACAAAAACAACAACAACAACAAAGCCATGCCAGGGGTGCTGAGGTGCAGGATGACCATGGCCAGATGAGGAAAGCACATGAACACACAGCATGGAGAGAGGGAACGAAATAAAAGCCAAAAACTAATCGAGTGTGTGTTTGTGTGTTTATGGTTGTGTGTGAGTGTGTGTGTGTGTGTGTGCTTGTGGGGTAAAAGGTCATGCAGTCTCCATGCAGGTGATGTAAAAGCATTAGACAAGAACAGCGGGGAGGGGCTTTAGTTGTGTATGTCTGTATATTTGTGCACTGTAAACAAACAAAAATAAAGAAAAAATCGATTTCTAACTTTGAAAAGTCGTTTACCTGACTGCCTTAAAAACCCAATTTAAAAAAAACATGTCAAAATAAGAGTTTGATGCCTGAGCCCAAGCTGAAGTTCCAAAGCAGTCCAGAAGTTTCACAAAAAACAACACATTTCTTGGCCTACTGTGGGGTTCTCAAACTTTATATGCACATTACATATTTGTTATAGATTATTTATCTTTCTACTACTACCACTAATAATAAGAATCATCATCCATAATAGTGGTAGTAGCAGAAGTAGTATAAATACAAAATGCTTATTAAATATTTAGTAAAGAGTAGTGAACCTCTGATTTTGACAGCATCAGCGTTCCTGATGAGTGTGAGGTGTAGAAATGGTTCTTTCAGCGTTATCCATGGATTTGTTTGATAATTCTATTCATTACTTGCGTGTGATGTGCGGTATTGTCATCTGTTTCCTGAATGAATCCACGAGGGCAGACGTAACTATCACTCTGAATTAGAATACGAGCTGAATGAGCTGTAGCTACATTACAGCCAGTGTGCTGCGTTCATGCTGCGTCAAGTTTGCGTCGGAATCGTTTCTCCTGCATGCAGCGCTCTGTTTCTGTCTGAGCTGCCTTCTTGGAGCTGATGTTGGGTTACCAGTCTCAGTGCACATCTACACAGCATATCTGCCTATCAGACGTAAATATTTAGCCGCAGATGAAAATGGAAAAAAATGATTTGTGGGCCAGATTTAAGGATGAAGTTATAAGGAATGTTTCAGCAGTTTTCAGACTGTTTCTTAGGACAGCCAATCAGATAAGAGCTTATTTACATAGGCACAGTAACAAAAACAGCCTTTCTTAGAAATGTTTAGAAGAAGTGGGAATGTAACAATTAATTTTAGTACATAAAACCACACAAATATTAAAAGTGGACACTAAAATCCAATTAGTGTTGAATAAATGATGTTATCGTTTAATCGTTCAAATAATATGTTAAAGAGGTCCAGATGCAAACAAAGTCATTCACAGTGCAAAAATGCTCTGTTCCAGAGTCAAAACTGTTCACAGTGGTGGTGATAGGAACCAGACGTCCAACTCAAAAAGCTACCTCACGAAAAGTTATTACATGAAATAGTTATGAATACACTGTCTGATGTCTTTTATGACAGTTGAATACAACTTTGTCTAGTATATTGTAAAACATTTATTTGAATTCAGTTGTGGTAGAGGTGTACATGCAGAGCATTATAGAGTCTTATTATTCCTGATTTTCCACCGTTTTACCATGATAAACATTCCACATACAACTTACATGTAGGTTGTTTTTTATAGCAAATAAAATTATTTGCATGGTAGACATGCTGACTCCTGGTTCCCATCACCACCACTGTAAAGAACATCTGAACCACTGTGTCTCAAGCACAGTTTTTAAAAAATAATGGAATTCCACTTTAAATAGAATGTTCACTGCCAATATCATGATAACGAGAAGATTTTGGGGTTTTTTTTTTTACTCGCCAATGCTTTGTCGCGCTTCGGTGAACCCACTTGCAGGCGAGAACACAGCCCTGCAAAACACAGGTTTTGGGTTCCAAGGGTTAACTCTTACATTTTAAGGCAGCCAGGTTACTAACATTCCACTTTTCATATAAAACAATAAACCAGCTTCACAGTGCCGCTGTGTCTGAGTGTCTGCGTGTGTCCATGTGTTAGCGCCCTACAGAAAAAAATACTTACATCCCTGTACAGCCAAATCTAGGGCCCAAAATCAAGAGCATAAGAGTGAGAGAGAGCACAACAGATGTCAGTGAGTCTACCGGCACCTCCACAAAGGCAGAGAAAGAAAACTGTAAATAGTGTAATATTGGAGACAAAGGCATGCATAGAAGACCTGACATACGAGCGAGGGAGAGCTGTTTCTGACACCTTCGCCAATGGAGGGGGGGGAGGCATCGCCACTTACGTCTATGTAGTTGGCATTAATGTAGTCGGATGATGGGTCGTCTTCCATTGGCTGCAGGATCACTCTAGAATGATCGTCTGCAACGTAACACACGTTAGCATGTTCAGTCGAGCAGGTCAGCAAACATTCGGCAAGCAAAGGTCACAGAAAGGTCAGATTCACACAGGTTTAGAGATCTTTAGTGCTTCTTCGCTTTTGCTAAAATACTAATGTAGCTAACAAGTGTACTGGAAAAGCAGACTTCCTGAAGAAAGCACGGAGTGACTGTGCAGTTTAATCAATTCCCCGAAGGCTGCAAGGGTGTTCTTGCTATGTGGTTTGATTGTTTCCCAGTTATTATGGTATTTATGGTATTTTGGTTCCTAAGGCGCTGCTATTTGGTTTCTAGGGCATCTGCTACGTCGCTGCATTAATACCCTACATGGTTAATAAGGTGTTTGTAAAGGACTTGTATCATTGTGATATATTGGCACCCCATTTATTCCTATGCAGAAAAAAAACAATGGTGTTACTTGTACAGTCACTAATTATCATTGTTGGCAACTTAACGAGTTATTAAGTAAACTAATGTTTTTAGCTGTGGTAATATATTTTTGCTCATGTTTACAGATAACACTAAGTAAGTCTACTACACAGTGCTTAGTCTCCCAACACTGGGCTTTCTGAGGACAGGCTGGGACCTTTCACCATTTAACATGGTCAAGAACTGCCTACTACTGCAGAAACCTGGTATTCAACTGACACACAAAATCACAGGTCTGCTATGTGCCACCACATAAAGAAGGAGGCACGACATATACAGTCCCTCAGGAAACGCAGCGGAGCATTTGGGGCTGGGACTGTTTGCTTGACTGTAAGAATAAAACTTTGATTCACGCCGGACCAACGCAAAACCATACACGGAAGTATGTGTAGAGGAAGGTGCAGAGAGCCAATTAGAATGCAACTGGCGCAGTCCTGACAGTGGTTAATGCACTAAAGATATTAGACTCTCCATCTATGTGTGGGCAGCAGGTATGTGGCTGAGACTAGCATTTTACACCAAACCACTCTGAATGACTTAGTTTACATTGCAAGTATTTAATTATGCAAAAACAGCTGACAAATTAAAAAATATATGACAAAACAGTGGAATTAGCGATTAAGCAAAAGAACATATTGAGGGAGTGTTACTGAGGGTCCTACAGTTCTGCAAAATTAACTTTTTTTGGAACGATTCGGCTTTACAGAGTTGTTAGAGTTGTAAAACAGTGAATATCAGTTGGTTTTTTTTAGTGTTTAACAGAAGAAGCTATCTTGTTTGCTCAATCGTATTTTGTTGATTTGTGGCTGACTACAGTTTGTTAAAATAAGGAAGAGCTTGCCTAATGTCAACAACAGGTTAGGAATCTGATCATGCTCTTGTTATCTAATATTACATCACCGGAACTGCAGAGTTATTGTTGAAAAAACGGAAATATTAAAGCTTCCTAATCAACCAGACCATCCCATCATAACTAACTGTTGTTGATAACACTTTAGAAACTCTGCCTTCACATAATCCACCTTTTCACAGTGAGATCAGAGAAACACTCACATGCAATGATGTTTCCGTAGCGGTTCTTGGTGCGGTTCTGCTCTTTCTTCGCCACGTCCCAGGAAGCCGACTGGCCCTCAAAGAAGCTCTGCAGGAAGCAGATACACCTTTTAGCACAATCTCACACCATCAAACGGCCGTGGATGGAGCAGAGCACGCTTCAGAGATGCAGCATGACAGGGCTTAAAATAAACACTAGTACAGGTAACTTGCTGCGATAGCTGTTTCGGGTTATGTACGTAAACAACTAACCTACAATGTCAAGAGCTGTAATGCTAAACAGCTACATGTATATATACAGTCTAATGTATGGGCATGCCTGGTCAATGATATGTTGTGTTTGTTTTTGTGTGAATAGTAGTGTGAATAGGGAACACCCTTCTGCCCACTTTAATGCACAATGACTTTTATTACAATTTTATTTTGCTGAATTTAACATACAACATAAAACATGGCCTGTGCAAAAGATATTGTATTTAAACCAAATTTTTCCCCCTATATTCCTGCAAATCTAACATGATTATAATGCTGTATATGGTAAATACTAAATTATATAATCAGTACATTTTGATGGCAGTTGTGATATAACTTTTGAAATAAACAACCAGAAGACAGCATTCTGGATGAAATGCACCTATAGACGCTGCCGTAAGCTCTACTTATCAAACTACTATACTGGACTATGCGTTCTGACATCAGATCTCAACAAACTACAACTAAAACTACTTCAGAAGTTAAATACCACCAAAAATGATATCATAAGAAAGCATCTTACTTTCAGTGAAAATATCAAATATCCATTATGACATTGTCGTTAGAATACTGCAAGATGCAACTTAAGATATATATATATATATATTTAACTTACATCTAGACATTTACTTTTCCATTTTATATGTTTAAGAAATAATAACGATAATTGAAAGCTTGAAACGGATTTAGACACTTTCAACTGAGTAAATGATCTAAAACAAATAAACAGTATCTAGAACTAAGTTTAATAATCTTATAACATTAACACCACAGTCTCGAAAGAGGAATATCAAGCATATTTACTACATTTAAAAGACATATTTACCACATTTAAAAGACATATTTACTACATTTAAAAGACATATTTACTACATTTAAAAGGTTTTCATTGCTAAGATATTGATGCAACAGCTGGTGGTTTTTTTCTGCTGATCTGCAATGTTTGCTGGTGGCAAGCTGTACAGACATGCCTCATCCTCATCAACGACTGCTTAAAACCACAGCCAAAGTAGGAAATGGAGTATTTATCTTAAACCTCAGAAAAAGACATAAACAAATAAACATTTTTATAATAAGAAAAAAAGCTTTGGCAATTAATATGTTATATTTAATGTTCCACTTAAAAAATTAAGATTAGGAATCCAGACTAAGAGTTATACACTTAAAATGATATTAAAGCCTGACATGGCACAATATGTCCCTATTTTATGTTGGGTTATAAATAGTACAACACAGCAAGACCGTTACTAAAACCTAACTAACAAATGAACTAATTTAATGTTGTAAAACAGATTCCATGTCGTCTTATTCATATGGAATCCTGCATCATGTTTGCACCATACAGTGCTGAACTGAGGTGCAGCAGGGAGGCAGCAGTCGGGCCTGCTAACGTTAACCGCTAACTAACAGGAAGTGCTTGCTGAAAGGGGGCTGCGGTTGCTGATAAAGCGACCGGCTCGACAAAGCTGTGAGGACAGCTGCCAATCAGACGGGTTACAGTGCAAAAATGCAGGTGGCTGATTTTCAAGGCTGATTAAACTTTGCTTATTAGATGACTGAATATTCATACATCATTAATATCTACACCAGGCAATTCCATTCAGTGAACATGCTCAGTAATAAATACATAAGAGAACGTTCCGGCTTAATTTACAGTGGTTTTAATTTCTCATCTGATAACTATCTGACTGAGTGAGTATGTGATCTGATATCTTCATGAGGTTCTTGTGTTTATTAGAGAAAGAGCAGGTAAAAGTGAGACGAGCTGTACAGCTGTGGGTGCCCAATATTTATGTATGATAAAAGAATCCCTGTCACTCAAATCATAAAAATGTGACCCAGTTGTCAAAATATCCAGCTTCAGTTTATAGTATTACAGTTTATAGTAGAGTAAACTAGGATTTAGCTAGTTTCAAAGAAGTATTATACAAGTGACTTAATAATTTCTAAATTTTTGAAAATATATAAATTCAATTTTAATTTTGCTTTTTTTTTTTACTAGTTTAACAACACGTCCTAGTTAAAATGTAAATCTGGGCGACATACTGCATAGTAATGACTTAGTAGTCGCCTTGCAGGTGTTTGGGTAGGTTGTGTAAAATGACTGTGTATATATGCACTGACCTCATACTCCTCCTTAAATCCATAGCTGTCGGACGTCTTCATCAAGTTGATGTGTTGGAGCAGATCAGCCACTCTGATGGCCGGGTGAAGTTGACCCGTCTGGTATGGAGATTCAGTCCCCTCGCAGTGATACCGTGGGACATCCAGCAGTCGACTGTTCTCTGCTGCCGCCGCATGGTTCTCGTCTACACGACACACAAAAAGCTACATGGTTAGCTCACGTATATCGCTACTGGCTTAACACATCTGCTGTAGGAATAAAATCTTATTTCCCCAAAATAAAAAAAATTAAAAAATTAAAAAAAATTAGAAATAATAATATTGAATGTAAAGACCAACACGCATTTTCAGATGATGTCAACTGAAATCACAATACAAAGTTTTGTTCCAAAGCAGCATGAAATATGTTTATTTATGAAAGAAAAAATATTGCAGTAAAATAAACACATCATATAAAAACTAAACTACTACACCTGATTCATTTTATCTGTACCTGACTATAAACATCCCACACATAACTAAAGGTAAATCAATTTAGAAGATTCAGAAGCCAATTTACTACAGGTATATATAACAAATACATTTACATAAGACACTATGTTTCATAGGTCACTTGGCAGCTGATTTACCACAACGATCTGCGACGGTGAGGCAAAAATGAGCCAAAATAAAAAGGATTATTCAAACAAATAAACAAGATTAAACTCCAGCAGCCAAATTATCTCAGAAACCTGTGGAGAAAAGATACAGATATTAAGCCTGCACTAATAAGCAATGTCTGGGCCAATAATGATACTTGATTAGAAATGTCTCTAATGGCCAATATCAGGCCACTTCGTCTGCAGTCACACTATATGACTTAATGTCGACCACCTAATACTCTTCATGACAAATTAGTTGAGTGATTGATCAATCAGGTGTGCTGGCAGAATCTTCTGTGTTTTTAATTTGTATTCATTATAATACAAATATTTAATTACTGGCATCCTTCAGCCAGTTCAGCTCTACTTCTACAGATAATTTGGCTGTACTCACCTGTGATAGGCACTAGCAGGACAGCGTGGGGGGAAAAGAGGCGTTTAGAGCAGATTCACATTAAACTGAGCAATATACATCTACACTACGCAACACACACACACACACACACACACACTCAGGGGACTGGAGGAACACACACGGAGCAGAACAGAGTGAGATGGAACACTCAGAACTACTGAACCCTTCAGAAGGAAAGTGCTTAATGTAAATTTATGTAAATATTTGCAGTGTGTGTGACTGTATCTATTGTTTTTTATGTGTCTGTCATGTTCTATGTGTTCTGCTACAGCTACATTTAAATCTATCCTCAGCGATCACCGATTCAGAATTCGTCCCTTCATAAAAAAACAAACTGTTGTCTACAGTTACTGACTGGGCTGAAAGTGAAACTGGCTCTAGATGTAGGCATTGTGCTTAATTAGAAGAGCACGTTTGTGGGCGTAGCCTCTGTATTTACAAATCACTAGCATGTAACCCTGTCAAGATGACCACACAAACACACATGGAGCAGATGTTCACAGAAAAGGTTCAATCAGGCACATTAAGCTTAACTGAAGTCTCTTTCAAAGCATGAGAAGCGAATGCTGGATGTCTGAAACTCTGAGATTTCGGTACCCCGCCCACCCCCAAGTTCTTCTCCCTAATTCAGTCACAGCCACCCACTATTTATCCCATCAGACAGCTCTCCATGCATCAGACAATAATACCAAGCTGAGAGGGTGAAAAACAGCATGTGGTTCCTCTGAGACATGTGAAGCCTGACCACGTCTCATTAAAGTGCCGCTAATGCAGTGGCACTGGAGCTGGAGCTAGAAGAACTTGAGATGTGCTGATACCACTTTTCCCCTTTCATTACCTGATCATAAAATATAGGCAGATACCAAGACCCGATACACTAACCGATAAATCCTGATATTTATACAATTGCATTTTAAAATATTTCATTTAGGTAAAATCTGTTTTATGTCCAAATTAAAACATAATCAGCTTCACTGAAAAGCATTTACTTGTTGGATTATATATCTAATGGACTAAACATAGTAATTGTAGTATTTACTGTTATAGGATAAGTAGTAAGAACCATCAAACTGTTTTAAACAGAGCTGTAGTAGTAGGTAGATAAATCTGTGGTGGGTGTGTACATGTGAGCACCCAGCATTCAGGAAATCCAAATAGTTCCTTTGAAAGCTGCACTGTTTGTTTCAGAGATCTGTAGGCCTATCTGGTGGAACTTTTTGTAGCGTGGGTTGTGTTTGGCAGAGTGGATGAATTTGACGATTGAAAGAGAATTCAAAAATAACTCAATTTCATTAAGGACATGTTTTCTAAAGATGTGAGTGAATTATCAATTATTTTCATCAGACCTTCATCAGTACAACATTCATTTTAAGATAATTTGAAACCTAAACATCGAGCCAGACCTTCTTTATGCTGTACATATGTAAAAGCATGCGACGAAGTGTGAAAATCTCTCTATCCATCTAAATTGTAGAAGGTTCCAAAGTGCCTTGTGAATGGACTCTTTCTGTGAACACAGAGACTGATGGGTATGATGGGAAATGCAGTCTGGGTTGTGTAGCAAGGGTGTTCAGTTCTGTGAACTTTTGTCCACTACATTCTTGTAATGAACATATGGGCTTAATCAGGAGGTGCCCAACTGAAACTGATTAATTGCTGTATTGGTTGAACACCCCCGACACATGGAGAGAAATGAGGGCAGTGGGGCTGAAACGAGCCTCACCTAGCACCGCCGTGGGCACGAGCGGATCGTTGGGCACTGCAGCAAAACAGAGTTTAATAAGAGGAGATTCCATTCAACCTGGGTTAAAACAACTGTGAGAAAGGCAGGACCATACGGTACATAGAAAAACAGATCTTGGCAAGTGAAATAATTTTAGATCTTATCTGAATAGTACATTCATCAGGTTATAACAATATTGGAAGCTTATTTAACACATTTCTATATGTATATTTTTTTACTTGACCCATATTTCACAGTTTTTTTAACCTTGAGGGTCATTCATATGGTACGTATAGTTTCTGTACCACAAATTCATTTTTACATGACCTTTTTCCTCCAATCTCTTTTTATTTCTGCTCTGATTGTCTCTCCTCTAGTCCTCATTTCCTCATTTAAAAAATAGTCCTGGCAGAAATGCTCCTTATAACTTCAGCATGGATAGGTGGGAATAAAGGAGTAAAATAAAAAGTAGCCTGGACTCCTTTTTATTTCACTGGAAAACAATTCTGCTTTTGAAACAATTCTGCTTTTGTTTTTTTTTTCGAAAAATAATGCTTAAAACAAGCAAACTCACTAGACTGAAGTGATTTAAACAAGAGAATTTTCCTTAATTGTCTTAAATATGATAATACTCTTAAAATAATAATATATTTAAAGCTCAGGGTTAAGTTTTCGATAATTTTACTTGGCCAAGTTATATTTTTGGGAATATAACTTCAGAAAATATCCAGCTGCTGAACTTCAGAACATGAGGAAGGCATTACGTACATACGCTTTCTCAATTATACTTAAAAAAACCTGCATTACTGGTAGCTGTGCAGTAACCTGTGTGGGTGCGCACAGCATTCATGTTGTGCGTCTCTGAATGAGTAATACAGCGATTACTGAGAAATCAGCCTTTGTGGATTTGAGCGTAAGTGCGATAGTTAGGATATGCCCACATATGCTTGCACATTTGCAAATTCTCTGGTAAATATTTGGCAGACAAGGTTATTGTTTGTATTGTTCCACTTTTATGTGTCTACAGAGCAAAGACAATAACTTCTACTGCACAAACACGCATGTTGGTAAAGTGAAATGTTGATATATCTAGTAGTTCTCCTTCTGAGATTTTTCTAAGCTTATTATACGATTCTTAATATATTCTATATTCTTTATTCTCTCTCTCTCTCTCTCTCTCTCTATATATATATATATATATATATATATACACACACTGTAGTTTTGCTTGTTGTAAGAAATGTGCTTTAAAACAAGCTAAATTATCCAAAATATTTTTATTTACTAAATTCAACTTAAACTAGTAGAAATATTAGTTTTACAATTTTATAATATGCTTATCTTATTTAGATTTATCAGCTAGATTTAAGATCATCTCACTTGACAAGATACCATTTTTTGCAGCGTATAATGTTCTTAAACCCGACAATCTGTACAGCATAACAACTGAACACAGGGTTCCCACTCAAATCTCAGACTTTTTCTGATTACAAAGTCACATTTCCCATGATCTATAATGCCCAGAATCAGGACATCAGTTTGTGAGCTTTATTCGCTAGTTTTCAGTCCAATACTTAAAAGTATTTACTTTTTAAACTGAGCAAACAACTTCCTATTGTTATTGAAATGTACATTTTCTGGCATGTTTGCCTTCATTAGTCGATACCAGAGACTGCATATAATGGATTGTTGGAGAGTGATGATGGTATAAAAGGGCCTGAAGAAGTCAAGTAATCACAACAACCACTTACACAATATGGGAAACCTGTAAAAATAACATATTCCCTGATATGACTTGGAACAGACTTTTTTAAAAATTTCCTGATATTCCAGACCTGTGGGAACCCTGTGAACAGGCACCGGAAGACATTAGCATTTGCCAGCAAGTTCTTAAAGCCTGGGAAGTGCATTAAAAGTAAGCCTGGCTGTTAAGACATTTAGGCCTAGGTATGGTGTACATGCCCAACAGCATTCCAATATGGTATATAAACCAAGTAAACACTTAAAATCTTATAATAAACAAAACATGTTTATTTGTGGATTTATGTCATAATTTAATAGTATAGGACATGTATATGGTTTAAAAACATACAAGTCTGTACAGTCGGGCTTCCCTTTGAAAAAGTTTACATGTCCGATACTATCAAAATACGACATAAACAGGAACGTTCTGTTTATTATAAAAAGAAACATGATAAATTCCTCAACTAGTGGGCCGCCAGCTTTGCACCACAATGACGTCATATGGTTGTAGCGGAAAATAAGAAGATCTAAGAAGTTTTTCTTTTGAGTAATTGAGTAATATTCTAGCTGGAAATGCTAAATGATAGACGGAAGTGATTTAATCTACCCTGCAGTTTCTCACACATTAGATGAGAGAGTGGAAGCGAGAAAGAACGCAACCATTTGATGTGGCTGCCTACTAGTAAAAGCACTGTGTCTTTTTTCAACGATAAATAAAGTATTTGTTTGGTTTATACAGTATATTTAAATGGTATGGAGCATGTATTGAGTGGTATTAAGTCAGGATTCTCCTGGACTCATATGTTAAATCTTAGTGTTGATCCATATTTTAGACTATACCTAATTCTATACTAAAAACTCACCACTAACAGTAAAATTTAATCCAAAGTTAGGCTTAATTCATATTCACTACCTACATATCTAAAATTTGCCTTTAGAGATAAAAGTGGTTAAACAGGTGAAGCCAAAACAATACCAACTGAGAAAGTCTTACAGTGATTAAGCGTTTTGTTTGTTTTGTGCAATTTGTTTGGGTAAAGGGGAAATTCTTTAAATGAATGTACTTGTTACTGGTTAAATCAATGGTAACACATCCTATTCCTAATCCTATTTCCATTATACATGCAGTTATAAGCCATACATATCACCTTATAAGCACGCATAAACATGCATGATTGCTTTTAAGTAGTTATAATTACATACATAACATTATAAAACAAGAGTTTATGACTCAATGAAGTCAGGTTACAATAATGCATATAAAAAACAAGTATTTCCAAAAATTGCAACTTTACAGGAGAGGACAAAAACCTACTTTACTTTCAATGGAAGTCAATGGAACCAGAATTTTTTCAAAGCTATTTTAGATCACTTCTATTTGTCCATTCATCATGAAAAGAATCAGTGTACACACAATGTAAATGACCATTGGCGTGTTTAAATGATATAGAAAACTCAAAATCAACAAAAATGGAGATACATATTTTTCATTGGACAGCGACGATATTCATGTCTATGGTTTTCTAATGAGGGGATATTATAACGCATTATAATGCCTGATATTATAAAGTCTTATTATCTGCCTTAATAAAGTGTCATGCATGGAATTATAACTACTTAGAACCTGCAATTATGCAGAAGTATACCAGGTATTATGTATACACCTTATAAATGCCTATATATATAAGCATTGCTTACTTTATGAGCTTAATTGCAATTAGTAGAAGCAATTTGAGCCACACAAGCTAAGAAAACAGAATAAGCTGCACTTGCCTTAGTTTCCTCATCTCTGTCATGCAGTTCTACAAGTTAAAATTCGCACTTACATCGGTTATTGAAGCTGTGCGAGTCCATGAAGGTGACGGACATCGGATCCTCTGCGTGTAGAGTGCTCTGCTCGGCATAACTGCGGTCCATTGCGTTCACCATGTGGGTCATCTCCTGCCTGGTGTTTCCGATGGCGTCCTTGCGTTTCTTTGCCAGTTTCCTGACGAATCAACCAAAACGTGAAACTGTTACTGTCTCATTTCTTGTTCTCACAACCACCCAGCAACCCCCCACCAACACTCAACAGGCCCCTGAGATGCACCAGAACATCACAACAAGACAGAGGAGAGAGAAAAGGATGAGCCAAAGGAAAAGAGCTGTTCCATGGCAAAGGAGAACGTTCAGGAACCCTTGAGGAGACCCTTAGGAAACGTGTGCAGACATCTACAGAACCCCAGGTGGAGTTAATATGGAAAGATAAAGGCTCTATATGGCTTCATGCTCACAGATCCAACAGGCAGGGGGGAGGAGTGGAACTTGCTTTTACAACCTGCATGAACTCACTCGTCTTACCGCCAGTTCTCCAACCTGGACCCCAAAAGCTCCACACAAAACTGACAAATGATTACAGTCCATCTGGACGCAGACTGGGTGCTGTTAACATCATTGTTAATCATTTTGTTTTAAAATCACAAGCTGCTCTTTACAACAAAGAATGATGGGCCGACAGAAATGCTGAAAAGCAAAAAAATCCTAGATGTTTTAAGCTTAAATTTAGAGATGTCTAGAACATTTTCCCCTCCACTGATCTCAGAACCATGATTAATCATTGTACTTTGAGTGTAGCCACAGAAGAACCACTTGTGGTTTTCTGAAGAAGCATTTCTGTAAATGAGATGTCTGGATGTGAAGATCTATTCAAAGGTTGAAGAACCTTCAACGTGTTATGGGTTCCTTCACATTAAATTGAAGTTCTCTAAACTCACATTCAAACATCTCATTTACAAAAGTGGCTTTCTTAAGAATCATCTATTGACGTGGTTCTCTTTTGGCATCATGGCATAAGTACCTTTATTTAGTTCAGTTTAGTTTAATCTTTAGTTAAAGTTTATAAAGAGTAATTTTAAAAAAAGAGAGAGAATGCTTAGAGAATGCTCGAACTCTTGGACAGGCAGCTGATGACGCAACTGAAGATTAAAGAGAACTTATTATGCTCATTTTAGTGTTGATATTTCTTTCTCACTATCTCAGTTAGAACTGTGTTTTTAAGCTCTACCTCCTAATGAGCCCAGTCTGCTTCAATTGGTCAGCTCACCCACTTTGTTCTGACTGGTCAACGGCCAGAGCGGCATCCCGCTACATCCCCCAGTTCAGCTGTATCAGTTTGATCCAGAGTCTGATTCTGAAAGTCTGGCAGAACAACTTGGTAGATCCACTGTGGTAAGCTACAGAACTGGAGCGGGACAGATTCAGAGAGCTTTCTGTTTAGTTGTGTGAGGATGTGCTGAGCCTGCAGGCAGTAATATAATGAGATGTCACTTTGTAACAGAGAAAAGGGCTGGAATTCCAAGGAGGTGTTTTAGGCGGCTCAGAAAAGTGGTTTCTGTGGTTTGAAGTTTCTTCCTCTGGCGTGTATTTTGGGCTTTATAATAAATAGAACAGCAGAACAGATCCTCAGATCTGTATCCTTAAATCTGTATTTAAACTTAATTCTTTGTACGCCTTCCTTCATTGAGCAGTTTGGCAGGAACGCTGGTGAGTAGGTTTCTGTTAGTTTAACAGAGCTGGACTGCAGATGGTAAGGTGTAAGTAGTGAGGTGAGAATACTGTGACCGGCTGAGGAATTGATGGCTAATGTAATGCGAGTGAACGGATGATTAGGTAAACACACTATGAGGCGTCAGGTGATGATAGACGATGGTGATGAGTAGACAGGAGCATGGCGAGGTCTGATTTCTCTTGTTTATCATTATTATAATTACAAAATATGGAAGTGTGGGATGATTTATTTCCAAAAACACTGGACAATTTGAATATATATTACAATTATATCATATTATATACGTTTTATTTAAAGAGAAACATGCCGTCCAGTAGAACAGGTTAGTGATGAACAACAAGAACCACTAGATGTATTTTTGTATGTGGATGTATGTTTATATTGTATAATTATATGACCCTGGACAGATACCTCCTATATCTTCAGCTGAGAATAATAATAATAATAATAATAATAATAATAATAATAATAATAATAATAATAATAATAATAATAATAATAATAACAAGCTTAAAATAATTGCAAGAATTTAAGTTTAATTTAAGAATTGCAATTTAAGTTTACAAGTTGAACTTGAACTTAATTTTAAATTGTGGTTTAAAATAAGTGGTACATACATTTTGGATTAGATGATATCTGCCCATCCGTTTGACTTTTACCTACATATCTTTTGGTGCCACTTTACAGCAGGACTACTCTTATAACTGGCTATAAATGTTTAAAACGAGTGTATTAATTAATAGGGAGTCATCCGCTGCCTGTCAAATAGTAAGCCAACGTTCACCTATACTCTTAAAGCTCGAATCTCTATTCTATCAGCACTACTTACCACTTAGAATTTTGTAGTTCTACAAATACAGACTGTCGTTTCTCTACATACTTCGTTACTCTGTGTTTCAGTGGTCAGGACCCCCACAAGACCACCATAGAGAAGGTATGATTAGGATGGTGGCTCATTCTCAGCAGTACAGTGATACTGACGTGGTGGTGATGTGTTAGTGTGTGTGTTGGTCATCCTCTAGTCCTTCATCAGTGATCACATGGTGAACTTCAGTCTGTAATTGTAGAACTACTAAGTGTTCCTATATGTTTAAGTGAAGCCTTAACTGTAGATGCTCAGTGAGTGTTTGTGCTATAACAGCTTATTATTATATTTTAAGGTATTTAGAACATAATTAATAACCAGTACCAAACACATTTTTATTGTTAGGTGGTATATTCTTTAAAAATGTGAATTTAGTTATTTATGCACAACATTAACAGCTATAATAATAATAATGTACCTAAACTGGGAGTAAAAGTAAGCATATCCTATATATACTGCTTGTATACGTTAAATAGACCAGTAGGAGTGGAGCAGTGTGTGAGATGAATGGTGAGGATGACCAACTGACACGCAAACACACACACACACACACACACACACACACACACACACACACACACACACACACGTACCACACATGCATAAAGAAAAAAATAACTGAAAATAATAACAAAATTAACAGAAAATGAAAAAATGAAATACAGACACAAGTGCAGCATTCTTTTTTCAAATAACACAGCGCTTGGATCATGGCTGAGAGCACGGAGCATGTTGGAGCTGGTAGAATGGCAGAGTGAGAGTTTGGCCGAAGCGGTTCGTGTTTTCACTTGAAAAAAGGATACTGCATCTTTAAAACACTAACAGGACTAGCCAGAGACAAAGACCAACAACCCGTCTACTGGTTTTGCTTGTCTTTATCCAGTCTTTATATATTTTTACTTACAGGTAATATGAGTAAGAATAGTAGGTCCTCCTGGCAAGCAAACGAGAAACAGCACAAACAGAATGAAGAAATAGTGGTCAATGCAAAATCGGGATCCAACAAGAGTAGCAAAACTGTGCCAGTCAATACAGCTGATGATTTATTTATTTATGAGCCTTTCTTTCTACTTCTGCTCTTATTATTCCCTAAAGACATGCCCTAAATTAAAAATAAAAATAAAAAATGAAAGAAATAAACAGGAAAATCATTGCATGCGAAGCTGGGCGCTATAACTTCTGAGTGCATCTGGCTGCAGACTCTTTAAACACGTTTTAAACCCTCAGCAACAAGCAATTAAAGCACCTGCAACTAGTGCAGGTAAAACAATTCACAACAGAAATAAATCAACGCAAATTAAAGTCAGTAAGCAGCCGACATCCTGAAAGAACAAACATCATCATCGACCACCATTTTAAAGATGCAGTATCTCCCAGAGCCTCATGGAGAGCACCGATCTCCCATTTTGTGTCGGAAATAAAATTTGTACTTGTACATAGACACTCCGTGACCAAACACCTAAAGTCTGAGTTCATTGATTTTACGAGGATGGGCAACAATGAAGATAATAGTGAACACATGTTTTCCACAAAAAAAAAAAACTCTTGCACACAAATGGTAATTAATGCAGCGTTTAAAAATCCCAGCGTTCGAGAAATACTGGGTCTGAAAGTACAGCTAGAAAAAGTAATGAGTGCGTTTCAAATTTGCACAAAGAATGGCAGCCATGTTTTATGGGAGGTGGATGGTGGATGGTCAGGAAATGTACCATAAAGCCCGGACTCAAATATTAGGAATTCTCTTCCCTCCTCTAGTTAGCTGATAGGAATGTATACAGTGTTCATTCTTTATTAAAGGTAGTCAGTTTATGGAGGTGAGTAAGAGAACAGCACTGATCCTGACTTGATCTGTCTGGGCTAATCTCTCTTTGAGCTGATTCCAAATCTTTACTGTGTCCTTTGAGCTGATCCTGAATCAGTGCTGTTCTCTTTGTGCTGATGCTGAATCAGTGCTGTTCTCTTTGTGCTGATGCTGTCATTTTGCTCTTCTATAAATGCTGTTATATCTGTGCTGGATATGTACTCAGTTTTAACATGTACTGCTGATTGTTTTTAGATTCAAGATTCAAGAGTTTTATTGTCATATGCACAGCAGAACTGACAGTTGCACTGTACAATGAAATTCTTACTTTGCATGTTCCTCCAGTAGATAAGATAACAAAGAAAAGAAATTTTATATATATATATATATATATATATATATATATATATATATATATATATATATATATATATATAGTTACGTGTGCTTTTATGTGCAAGTATGAAGAGCAGCAGCCATAAAGTGCAAGTTGCAAGTAAAAAATGGAAACAGTAATGTTTTGTGCGAGTAGTGAATGTAAACAGTGTTCTTACAGCCAGAGTGATCCTCAACCTTTACTGTTCCATTTTAGCTGTTGCTGAATCTTTACTGTTTTCCTTGAGCTGAATCTAAACCTTTACTCTTCTTCTTGAGCTGATCCTGAATGTTAGCCATACACTTTGGGCTGATCTTGAATCATTGCTGTTCTCTTTGAGTTAATTCTGAATCATTGCTGTTCTCTTTGAGCTAATCCTGAAAACTTACCGTTCTTTTCAAGCTGATCCTGAATCCTTTCTGTTCTCTTTGAGTTTATTCTTTAGTATTTGCTATTCTCTCTGCACTAATGATCACTCAGCCTAGCTCTGTCAATCCTAAAACTTTGCTGCGAACCCTGATTTTTTATTATTCTCCTACAGCTGATTCAAATATCTAATGTTCTTGTTGTGCTAATTCTGTATCTTACCTGTACTCTATGGTTTGATTCTGAATCTTCACTGTTTTCTCTGATCACTGATCACCAAATCCAGCATCTTTGCTGTCCTACTGGAACTGATCCTAACCCAGCGTACTGCTCTCTAGAGCTTATCCTGAAACACTTGTGAGTAGATCATGAAAAGCTGATTCTAACTCAGCGCTGTTTTCTCTGACCTGGTCATAAATTACTGCTGTTCCCTCTGTGCTGTTCCTTAAGTAGTTCTGTCATCTCTGAGCTGATCCTGAATCTGTGCTGTTCACTTTGAGCTGATCCTAAATTTGTGCCTTCCTCTCAGAGACGATCCAGGAACAGTTCTCTCTAAACTGGGCATGTATCAGCAATATTCTCTTTGAGCTGATCCAGAATCAGTGTTGTTCTTTCTCTTTGATATGATTCTCATTCACTACTATTCTCTCTTAACTGTCAGTGCTGTAACACAGTGCTGTTATCTCTGAGCTGATCCAACATCGGTGCAAGTCTCTTTGAGCTGTTCCTGAAACAGCGCTTATCTCTTTGAGCTGTTCCTGAAACAGCGCTGTTCTCTTTGAGCTGTTCCTGAAACAGAGCTGTTCTCTTTGAGTTGTTCCTAAAACAGCGCTGTTCTCTTTGAGTTGTTCCTGAAACAGCACCGTTCTTCTTGAGCTGATCCTGGAACAGTGCTTTACTGCCGTAGCTGGTTCTAAATGAAGGCTGTTCTCCTGGTGCTGAATGTTTATGAATCTTTACCACATACTGATGACTGCTTTCAGCCTGATGGAAGCAATAATAATAATAATAATAATAATAATAATAATAATAATAATAATAATAATAATAATAGAACCTTTGGTCTGGTCTCAGAAATTTTACAAAATATTGTTATTATATATCTAATATATAATAAATATTAAATTATTAATATTATTAAAATATGTCATCTTTGCAACAAGTGACTATTATTAATATTTAAATATCCAGTAATACTGAATTCTTTTAGGACCATATCAGCTTATTTACACTGCAAACTAAAATAAATAATAATATTAATAACCAACAGCCCAAGTCAAAAGAACTAAGGCTAGGATATTGTCTTTTTTGCCCTCTGTTATATCTAAGTCATATTTTTAGACATTCAATAAGTGAGAATAAATTATGGTGAGCATAAATCCAGTTGAGCGAGGATAAGAAAATTCAGCCTCATTAGAGTCAAATGACCCAGGATGCGGAGCTAGCCGTATATTTCACCGCAGGCTTTTTGCCAACACTAAACACAGCAACTCGGGCCAATTCACACTACAGGCCCAGCCAAACACACTCATCAAAGCACGCTTAGGGGAAAAACACTATGATATAATGTCCTTTCATGTAATGTTCTGAATGTTCATTTTGTTTAAAACCAACACTGGATACTGGCTCCGGCTGAAATATATTCGCTAATGATGTGGCCACAGATAGCCAAGACCTTGGGGCGATGGATACTGAACTTTGGAGATGTTTTCACTCACACCCGCATCTCTTCTACAGCTGGGTCATAACTTTAACATAAGAGTCAACCAGTGCATGAGAGTGTGAGTGTGAGTGTGTGGGAAAATGAATGAGAGTTTCTGACTTTTTTCACAAAAAGTTAACTTGGACTAACTATTTGAAGACATGATGCATGTTCGTTGGATGACGAAGAAGAAGAGCAAGATGCAGAAAGAAGGATGCTTCACTCTGGTTCACCTGGTACACGACCAGTTACATTAACACAAACTCACAACATACAACAGTCTAATGGAGAGAAGAGATAGACGGAACAAGAGGAAATAAAGACCATTTTCATGGATTGTTTTAATAAAAGATCTGTCTAACATTAAGCTGTGTTTGCATGTGATTGCATTGGCAGTATTGCAGGTTAAGCAGTCATGTCAACAACCAACATTACACTGAACTGAAAAGCGAAACAAAGAGAAGCATAAACTAAAAGTATTCGTAACACAACAGTAGTTCACCACAAACACACCATTAATCCAACACATCTGCAGTTCACCACAAACACACCATTAATCCAACACATCTGCAGTTCACCACAAACACACTACTAGCCCAACACATCTGCAGTTCACCACAAACACACCATTAATCCAACACATCTGCAGTTCACCACAAACACACTACTAGCCCAACACATCTGCAGTTCAACAAACCACTAGTTAATTACCCTAGAACCCCAACACACCATTACTTAATTGCCTTAGAACCTCAACAACCATTACTTCATTATCCTAGAACCCCAACACACCATTACTTTAATACTCTAGTACCTTAAACAAACGATTACTTCATTACCCTAGAACCCCAACACATCATTACTTGACCACCCTAGAACCCCAAGCACACTATTACTTCAATTCCATAGAACGTCAACAAGTCAATACTTTTACCCTAGAAAACAAGACAAACCATTACTTACCAAACCATTAATGCATTAACCAAGAGCCCCAACACACCATTACTTCATTACCCTAGAACCTCACCACGCCATTACTTAATTATCCTAGAACCCCAAACACGCTTCTTCATTACCTTAGAACCTCAACAAACCATTACTTAATTATCCTAGAACCCCAGCACACCATTATTCTATTACCCCAATACTATATTATGGCCCCAGTATCTTAGTGCCCAAACACCACCATTACCCCAGAACTTAACTACACTAGTACAAGTGCCCATTACTCCACTTTCCTATTACTGTAACATCACCATTACCCCATTACTCTAGTACCCCAACATCTACCCTTCCTCTGATACCTCTATGCATAACTAAAGTGCAGTCAGGTCTGGTCAGATCAGGTCATACTTAAAGCCGACCTGCTATTCTGTAGTACTCAGAGCAGGCCAGGCTGCTGTCTGGAGTCAGACTGAATTTGGTGTGGTGTCTAACAGACACGGTTTTCTAACAGACACTCAGATTTCATCTGTATTCAGAGACCCTGTGTCCTGCTGTCATATCACTCTCATACTAATGCCAAAAAAATTATATCACAGCATAACGATCAGACAGCTGATAGATGTTGTACAAGCTGCTCGTTGTTTTTAACATTCAATACATAATTCATGAAGATCTGAAGATACCTGAGGAGCAAGCAAAGAGCCGCTCAGTCTAAACGTGCAGGTAGGAATAGGGATCGTAATGACCACATGATGGCGCCATTACACATCTGTTTGTGTGGGAGAGAGACAGAGAGAGAGAGGGTGTTGAGGGTGCGGGGGAACAGAGAGAGTAATTGATTTTTTCCCTTTAAAACAATCTCTTTCTTCAGTGGGGAATAATAGTACATGCAGCTTTTCTAAACGCTCCGGTTCGGCCTGCCGGCTTCATTATGGAAGTTAATCTGAACACAGAAGGAAAATCAATACAAAGCTCAGCTCTCTCTCTCTCTCTTCCTCTCTCTCTCTCTCTTCCTCTCTCCATACTTAACTCTGCTGCTTCTCTCTCTCCCTTTCTGTCTCTTTCAATACCTCACTGCTCCTTCCCCGACTCTCTCTCTTCCTCTCTCTCTCGTTCTCTTTATACCTAACTCTGCTGCTTCTCTCTTTCTCCTTTAATACCTCATTCCTTCTTCTCTCTAACTTTCTCACCCTCCTCCTCCCCTCCCTCCCTCTCTTTCACTCTCTTTAACTTCTGTCTCTCTCAACTTCTGTTGCTGTCTTACTCTCTCTCCCTCTTCTCCTTTTCTCTCTTTATACCTTACTACCACTTCTTTTTCTTTTTACCTCCCTATATCTTACTCTCCTCATTCTTTCTATCTTTCTCTCTCCTTATATCTAATGCTGCTGCTTCTTTCTCTTTCTCAGTCCCTCATTCTTAGTTTTTTCTCTCTTTCCTTACTCAGCCGCCGCTCTCTCTCTGTACCTCATTCTTTCACTTCTTCATCTCCATTTCTGTCTGTCTGGACATTACTCTCCCTTTTTTTCTCTTTCAGTCCATCCTCTTGATTTCTTCATTCTTACTCTCTCTTCTTCCATCTCTCAATATTTCTGTTAATCTCTGTTAATTTCTGTTTGCTGTCATGTCTCTATGCCAGTACATCTGCCCTTCCTTCCCTTCTTTTCTTCTACTTACATGTATTTCTGTCTGTTCTTTCCTTCCTTTCCCATCCTTTTTTATCTTGCTTATCTTCCTCTCTCCTACATCCTTCTATTCCTCTCCATTGTTTCTTGTCCTCTCTTTCTTTCTCCCCTAGATCCTTCAATACTTCTCTCTTCTTTCTCCCTTACATCCCTCTTACATCTCCCTATACTTCTCAATTATCTTTTTTGTCCTCTCACGCTCCCTTAGATCCTTTCATACCTTTTTCTTCTACTCTCTCTCATTTTCTCTCTCTTCTTTCTATCTACATCTTTCTCAATCTCACCTCACCTCACTTCTCTCTTCTATTCATTTACTTTTTCCGACTGTAAAAAAACACTGATCCGTCATGTTTAGAAGTGCTGCTACTGTTTCACTGTGTTAATGTTGTGTCTTCATGCATTCAGGTAGTTTCCATTCAGTAGAAACTGAAAGATCTCGTTTCACTTAGATCTGTTACTCTGTTCATGTACCTGCTGACCTAACAGTGTGCAGCGCAATGAGAACTCATTACTGCCTGTAATCCTGGACTACAGCTTCCAGCTCAGCACTGCCCTCTGGTGGACACAATGGAGCAGCACCGCAGCGGCTGATACAGATGTGGTGAGATGGCCATGTGTGGAGTGTTTTGTGTGCAACAGCAATGTGTGTGTGTGTTTGTGTGTGTGTGTGTATGTGTGTATCTGAGAGAGAGAGAGTGAGAGAGAGAGAGAACCTGTGTGTAAGCATGTAGCGGAGACATGTACAGGTCATTAATCTTACCTTTTCTTGACCAGCAGAATGGCCACCAGCAGTAGCAGAATAAAGACCAGCACTCCGGCGCTGATTCCAGCAATTTTCACTACACGGTCGGTCTGCTTTGCCGGATCCGGAATCACCTCTGGTTCTTCTGTAGCTCCTGAAAACATTCAGGCAAACTATTTGAAGATACTTAAACATAAAAACAACAAAGAGTCCATAAACTAAATATAAACGCGCTGTTTTCTGACACAGGTTTTGCACAGAAAATAAAACATGCCAGAATTATTTTATTACAATATAAAAAGCCAGTATAATACACTAGTCCTAATTTATTTATTTAATTTAGAAAGTAACAATAAAACATGGGAGTTTGACCAGCAGTGCCCAAACACTGCATACCGCAGTATGCAAATAAGCTCTGCTTTGATTGGCTGCCCCTATTCAAAACCAGTACCAGCTGACACACTGAAATGAATGGGCAGGGCTAAACCACTGTAGGCTAGAGGGTGGCTATAGAGAAATCTAGCTTTTGTGATTAGTTTGTGTTCATTTTAACTGTTTAACCAGTCTAGTCTAGTTTGAAACCAGTGAGGATAACTGATCTTTCAAAGATATGGACTCTTTAATAGTTTTAGTAATAGTCTGTAATAGTTTGTACGTTTCTCTTAGTGTAATATACATACAAGGAATTTGGCTTATTGAGGCACACATATGTGTTATATACTTGGCGAAATAAACGATTCTGATTCTGATTCTGATTAAAGAGGACCAATTATTTCACTGTTAATAACTGTTTGTTTGGGGTCTACTAGAACAGATGTCTCAAAAATATTTTACTCATACTGTATGTCTGTATTCACCCTCTGTCTGAAACACTCTGCTAGAGCTCCTTTAGTCAGCTCGTCCACTCTGTCAATGGTCAACAGCCAGAGTGGCATCCTGCAACAAGTTACGCCCCCACACTGCTGTGTTGGTTCTCACAATGGCCTCGATTTTGCCTTATCAGTTTGATCCAGAATCTGATTCTGTAAGTCCGGTAAAAGAAGTGTTTGGATCCACCAGGACGTTTCAGAGTGGTCTGAGTGTCTAAGGGTGTGTTGAGCTTGCAGGCCATAAGGGATGTGTTACGAGGTGATGTCACTTTGTAATGGGCTGAAATCCAAACAAGGTGTTTCATGGGGCTGAGAAAAGTGGTTTCTGTGGGAGAGACTTTCTCCCTCTGACTTATAACTTATAGCAGAACAGTCACATGCCCAAAAAGCTACAAGACACTAAAAGATAAAGAGACAAACCAGGAAATCCTAACAGGTCCGCTTTTAAGAAAAACTCTTTAATAAATGGCACAGTTGCATCCAGTGCTTTATTTTGGACTGCTATTCTGACTGCTGCTCCGTCTCTCTGGCCGTGTGAGGGTTGTATGTGGCGTGTTCAGTAATGAGGGTGGTGAGAAGGAGCGGAGGCATTGCTCCGTACTGTCTCAGACTTTATCCCTGCATCCATTTACATTCAGCGCTAGTGCTCACGGTGCTAATTTCACTACATTAGCAGCAATCAGTTCTCACACAAACACCACGACTGTCTCACTGCCAGCGATTTACACCACAGTTCAAAATTACGCTTAATGATGTCTGATTGTCTCGAGGGGCAAAAAACAACAATCACACTGATACGTGATAGCACTGTTTCTGTTTTCTGTTCAAACTTTTCCACAAAAGCTTTAATTAGTCAGCTCTGAATATGCAGCAGACTAAACAAAGCCACTGTTAACTGAAATGCAAATACTGTAAATTAATTCATCATTTTTTCGCTCTCGTACATCCATTTCTTTATTATTTATTTATCTTTTTCATGTTTACACGTTTTAAAGAGGTGCTGCAAAAGTAAGATTTATTATGGTTATTCTTATTTCACATAATATACAAATATAAAAGGGAGAATTGTCAATGACCTTTATTACTTTGATGCAGTTTACTCATGTGTTACTCTATAGGCTGGGTTGTATTGAAGGGCCAATACTCCAATATCTAATTTTTCTTATACTTAATTTTTCTCCCTGAAGCCTGTTTGCTCTTATGTTCCCGTCAATTTTAACATGACTACTCTCTTCAAAAGTCTTACAAATGAAACAAGTTTTTTTTTTTTACTGTACCTTTAAGGCCAACGTATTACTACTGTCACAAACAAAAAAACTTGTTCACAAAATTTGAAAGTACATATTGTATGTGAATGATGAATGGACTAAAAGGAAAACGTCTGGTTCCACTCACGCTAAAAATAAAGTATGGTTTTTCCTTTTCCTGTAAAGTTACCATACCGGAGCGGTTTGGAGGGTTTGTTTTAGCTTGGGTTACGTGAGTGGGTGTGGCTAAATTGTTGTTGGGCTGAACAGGTGGGCAAACTTGTATGCGTTAACTTCTGTGACACCACAAAAACAGTTCTCTCAATACTAATTGGTTTTGCAGCTCAGTGTCAACGTAAGGCCTGTATGGACTTGAGACGTTTTGTATTTTATATACTGCATCAAAGAAGAAAAGTTTCCTGTCTGTAATGTGGGCTCTTTAATGTTTGGTGGTATATGACTTATATGGGTCTCCAGTTTAACCCTGAGGGGTGAAAGACTCTACAGCATGTCCTGAAGCAGTTCTACATGCTTTTAACTCTACATTAGAGTCGTGGAACCCAAGACGTTTATTTTAGCATTTGTTCCGCGCGGCGACCTACTTTCACCCCACTGCAGAAGAACAAGGGCCACTTTTCATTCCTTCACTCAGTGACTAGCCTGAGGGCAGCAGGGCACTGACCCCGCCCCAAACACACACACACACACACACATCCATATACCCTTTATCATCATCCCCCATCATCTTCCTCCTCACAGTAGCCTACATATTACTGTCACATTAGTTTATACAGGCCGAGAGAGACTGAACATCCACAGACAGAGAGACAGAGAGAGAGAGAGAGAGAGAGAGAGAGAGAGAGAGAGAGAGAGAGAGAACTGAAAAGAAGAAGTTGTATGTGAGCAAAAGTAGAAGAGAATAAAGAGAGAGAGAAAGAGAGACTGATGCAGTGGTCAGGCCACTCAAACAATTCAGGTCACAGAGTTACACTTCAGTGTCAGTGCAGTGCTGAGAATGATCCAACACCCAAATAATACCTGCTCTGTGGTGGTCCTGTGGGGGTCCTGACCACTGAAGAACAGGGCAACAAAGTATACAGAGAACAGATAAACTACAGTCTATAGCTGTAGAACTACAAAGTGCTCCTATATGGTAAGTGGATCTACAGCCTAACTGAAACACTAAAAGCCACTGAGGATCCAGCTACAGCATCCAGAATTTACTTTCTGTAGAAGATCTGAACTGCTTGCGTTCCAGAGCGTGCAGGTCGGCGTGTCTTGTCCTGAATGCAGAATGTCCAGCCTGCATTTGTATGTTTTTTTCTTTACTCTGTCACCGCAGCGACCACATTATTCTCAGACGGATCAGGGCTCCTGTCTTAGCGTTCAATGGAGCTTCGCTAAAGGTCGCGTTTTTCTAAAGAGCGGCGGCTCCTGACGGCCAGGTGACAGGTGATTAATTACCAGCGTCCACACACTCAGAATGTGAAGAGGGACACGGCCGACACACACGCACGGGTGCGCGCGCACACACAGATACAAACCTAATCTGTCAAGAGAAGAAAGCCATCAGAGATCAGCCACTGACTCAGGAACAGCCAGGACCATGTGCACTAACAGACACGACACAGCACGCAGTAATACTTAAGACCTAAAACAGAGCGTTCCTCAGGGGTTCTTTAGTAAAAAGATGGTTCTTTACAAGTACTTTAGTAAAGATGGTTCTTCAGGGGCTCTTTAGTACTGTAGTGAAGATGTTTCTTTGAAGGTTTTATAATAAAGATAGTTTTTAAAGAGTTCTTTAGTAAAAATGGTTCCACAGGGGTCTTTAGTAATGTAGTGAAGATATTTCATTGAGGGTTTTCTAATAAAGATAATTCTTAAAGAGTTCTTTAGTAAAAATGGTTCCTCAGTGGTTCTTTTGTGTTTCAAGGAATCTCTAATAAAGATGGTTCTTAAAGGGTTATTTTTCAAGTTGGCTTTTAAAGGGTTCTCTAATAATATCTGGTTCTTTAAAGGTTCTTTAGACAAGACAGTTCTTAAAAGGGTCTTTAATGTTTCTTTAGTACTTCAAGGACTCTCTAATGAAGATTTTTCATAAAGGGTTTTCTAATAAAGATAGTTCTTTATGGGTTCTTTTGTAAAAATGGTTCTTCACGGGTTCTTTAGTACTTTAAGGGATCTACAGTGAAGATGTTTTTAAGGGATCTCTAATAAAAAGTAGGAATCTCTAATTAAAATAATTCAATGGCTCTTTATTAAAGATGGTTGTTCTGGGGTTCTTTAGGGCATTTTTTAAAAAGATACTGTACAGAATTATAAACAACACATTCTCCATCAACGTCTACTACGCAAAGAACCCTTGAAGCACGCAAATAATTCTGTACAGAACTCATGGTTCTAAACAGACACGACATGGAGTAAAACACATGCCCCATAAGTTTTATATACACAATTAAATAGATGGTTCTTCAGCGGTTCTTTAGAAAAATAGCTACTCAAAGGTAAAACGTATAATAACAGTATATACTATAAGTACCTTGTTCCAGATCTTTGAGAGAGTGCAGAGTTGTAAAAGAGCATGCGGCTGTAATGCTTGATCCTGGCACCTGGGTTAACAGGTGATTTACCCAGGCTGCAGTGCGGGATTTGATGCTATATGCTTATTGCTTTAGACACAAATCCCTCTCTTCCACACACACACACACACACACACACAGCGCTTCCGTTACCATAAACTCCTGCGAACACGATCAGAGAGGGAAAAAAACGCACAGGAAGAAGATTCAAATAAAATTGGATTACATCCATTTTAGAGATAAAACTCCCTGCTTGAAATGAAAATCTATTTTGCTTTCGCTAAGGGTACATGACACGGACCATATCAAATTCGCTCGGCGAGCGCCAGGGGCGACCAGCCGCCGCTCTTATTACGTTATCTCCCTGCAAGAAAGACTGAGATGGAAAATAATTAATGACAACAGCAAATCTGTAATAACAACGCTTTCATATTCAATCTGTCAGGTGCGGCTGCGAGGCTCATGAGGTCGAGAGTTGTATCGCGACTGTGATTCAAAACGATCCTCTGCGGAGGAGAATCATACGAATCACAGTCTGCTGCAGTGACACCAGGGGGCGCTTTCCTGCTGGAGGGTTTATCAGCTAGGGCCAAATGAAAAATGTAAATATTTGTACAACTGCGGCTGCTCCCGAAGTATAAGATTATTCCCTCCTGGCGATGTGTCTTGAAGGTGAAAGCAAAGGTTGAAAATGTTTTTTTTAATAGCTTAGACAATCTACACAACATAGTAGGTTTGTCCAAGTGTAAATAAATAAAAATCGTAAAATAATTTTTTTTTTACATTAACACTTTTTTGTGCTTACTTGTGTTTTGGAAATTAACCATTTGGAATTTCTGAATTAAAAAAAATAACAGAAAACTTATCGCCAACTCAATTATAAAAGAACTCAAAGCACAGTTGCTGTAAATAAAGTTAACTTGTATAAGAAACACAATTTAAAGCATTATCTACACATTTTAGTGCATAATTTATGTATTAATTTAGTATTAATTTTATTTAGTTTATTAGTATTATTTTTTATATTTTATTTATATAGCAGTGTGTCTCTGTGGAGGTTGTACAGAAACTGCAAATTTCACCCTCTAATTCGGAGATGGTATATATATGCTGTTTTAGTAAATAATAATAATAAAAAAACACTGTATTAGGGCTTGTAACCTGAAGACTCTTAATGTTACAGTGTTTTGCGGTACACCTTTACTGACAGCTACCTTTAGGAAAAAAGGAATTTCCAATTAGTCAAATATTTGGGTCCAGCAAAAAAAAAAAAATCATAAAATTCTGTATAACTACATCTGTATAGTTAATTCTATAATAATCAGAACTAGTTTACTAGAAAAAGGAATTAATGCTAACTCATTAGCAGTGTAGTGGAGTGGGAGCTTGACAGAAAACCTTATAAACAGCGAAAGACGGTTTTAAGTGTTTAATGTTTTGCTCCAGTGTTGAAATATTGAATAAAATAGCTCTGCCACAGACCACCTTCAGTAGCAACATTAATTAACCATACGATTAACTGATACAATTAATTCTATCATTAAAGATTTACATGCACCAGAGGAAGTGTTTTTCATGTACAATAAAAGTCACCAACCAACCAAATTGTAGAGCAAATAAAAAAAAATGAAGAAATTGCTGTGGAAAACCTGTTCAAAAAAATAAAAAGACATATTACAATTTAGATTTGTTTTCTTTTGGGGACTTGGAGAAATGGTTAGCAAAAGAGAACACCAGCTTCCTATGGGACACCTTTATATCTCATGAGGAAGCCAACAAATGTGTCTAGAATCAGTATCAGAACAACTGCTGAATCATTATAATCCTTTACAGTCTGATATCAACCCAGCAGGAAAAAACAATACCATCAGAAACCAGTTAAACCAGCTACCGGTGTTTTTCGTTAGCATGAAACGCAGAAATCAAATCTCAAATCTATTAACAGTAATCATATTTATGGTGAAAGTCACTTTTATACCGAATAGAAATAAAATCCCGAAACGCACACTAAACCCGCAAATATGACACTGACGCTCCATCACACCAAACAAACCTCAAAACAATTGCATGCAGGTCCGTTTCGCCAAACCCTCAAAACTATAATGTCAAAACACACAGTACTCGGTCAAACAGCAGCATGAGGGAAGCGAAGGATTAGCAGTTTAAAGAGTTTAAGAGACAGACTGTTCTCTTCACAGGGAAACTCACAGCTGCCCGAGAGCGGCTACGTGCTAATGCTCGTCCAGCTGTCTACGGATTAGCTAGCAGCACTTTCGCTAATCTCTCTGCCACAGCTCTTTCAGAAAGCTTCTGCCTGCACTTAAAAAAATCCCAGCACAAATAAGCATTAACACCGCACAGGTCCAAAAAAAGCACCATATGTCACCAAACTAAAACAATAACAAACAAGTGAGGAGCTAGGCCGCGTAGCTTAGCCAGTCACAGAGACGAGAGTGGCAAACAACAAGCTTTCAGATGTGACAGGAAAGCGTGTCTGATCACTGCAGTTAATGAGGATGTATTTCTTAGCTAGACTGTGTGGAGAGTAAATGCTGTGCTGGAACATAAGCAAAGCTATTTTACAGTAGATCGAAAAGGCAAGTGGCAGAATAGCGCCAAAGATAGCGTGAAAGCTAGCACTCACTAAGGCAAGTTCATGTGCCCATTTGTTTGCATTTACATAACTAGGGATGGAATACGATGAGGCCTGGATTAAAATGCACCATAAACAGAGAGTCTTTACTGAAAATGCTTTTTTAGCCCAGTGCTAGGCTCAAATTCTTTAGCAAAACAAAGTGTTCTGACATGTTCAAGGGATTTTTGGTGGTGCTGCCACACCAAATACCAAGAAATAATAAATGATAGATAGCAATGCCACAGTATAGAATAGAATTATAAAGTAAAATGGTATAATGTAGAGAGTAGATGGTGTAATAGAAAAAGTGAAAATAGTTTAGTCTATAAAACAGATAATACAGTAAAAATAGAGTAAAGTGGTCTATAGAGTGGATGAATCATGATGTAGTAGAAAAGTAAAAAGAACAGTCTATAGAGTAAATGATATAGTAAGAAAGGTAAAAATACTACAGTCTATAGAGTAGATAATACATTATAAATAGCTTTAATGTTGTAGTGTAAAGAGTACATGACGCAATAGAAAAAGTGAAAATAGATAATACGGTAGTAATAAAATGGTAAAATGGTAGTCTATAAAGTAGATGATATAGTACAAAAAGTAAAAAGAGTACAGCCTACAGAATAGATGATATAGGTCAAATAGTATAAAATGGTACAGTCTTTAAAGAAGATGAAACAGTGGAATAAGTGTTGAATGGTATAGTCTATAGTAGATGATACAGTAGAAATAGTGTTAAATGATGTTAAATGAATAGTGTATATTAGATGATACACTACTTGCAGTGAAAAGGGTACAATTTTCCATTACGGTTCTTTTTCTATTAGCTTGATAAAAAGAAACCACAAATTGCTGGCAGCCTTTAGAAACTCTTAATAAAATTGATTTCTTGCTATTTTAAGTGGTCGATGGATTATTGATAATCTCTGATAACATAAGAATCATGCGAATTGGCTCAGATTGTCCTTGTGCTCTGCTGGAAAATCACGGCTCAGCAGAACAAGGTGCTTTACTAGCAAATATATCAAAAACATCACAAATAAGCTTTTTTATAATTCTGCTGAAGCTTCCAATCCGCTTCTACAATCCCCACTGCTGCCAACGACAGACAGACAGAGAGAAAAATTCCCATGATAGAGAAAGAGAAGCAAGAGAGAGAGAGAGAGAGAGAGAGAGAGAGAGAGAGAGAGAGAGAGAGAGAGAGAGAGAGAGAGAGAGAGAGAGAGAAAGAGGAAATGAACAATGCGTCCAGTTCCATTGTCCCAGAGAGAGTGTTGAAATGAAAAGCAATAAAGCAGATTCTCACCTTTAGTTGCCAATCTCAGACACTGCGTTTTCGTTTCCTGTGGAAGAATATGAAACACACAAAATCAGCTCAGGGTCTGCCCACCTCCTCTAATCCCCCCATAAACACAGCTAAACATCTCCGACACAAGGCAGACGACATGCTGACCTCCAGCAGACGAACATACTGTAAATGCACACCTACAAGGTGGGTGTTTCTAGCAAAGTGGCCAGTTAGTGAGCTTACGCAGTTGTTGCTTCTAAGAAAGTGGACAGTCAGTGGATGTGCAAGGTAGATGTTTCTAATAAAGTAGCCAGTCAGTAGATGCGCACGGTAGGTGTTTCTAATAAAGTGGCCAGTTAGTGGAAGTACAAGGTCAGTGTTTCTAATAAAGTCAGTGCAAGCAAAGGGTCAGTACTTTTAATAAAGTGGCGAATCAGTGGAAGAACAGGGTCAATGCTTCTCATGAAGTGGTCATTTAGTGATAGTACAAGGAGGGTGTTTCTAATAAAGTGACCAGTCAGTGGAAGCACAGGGTCAGTGTTCTAATAAATTGGGTAGTGCATGGAAGTGGCTAAAGGTGTGCTAACCTTCTCCACGCTGCTGACGGCCTGAAAGTAGATGTTGTAGTTCTTTCTGGGGGCCAGCGGGGCGTTCCAATAACCATGGTATGTTTTATTATCTCCCACTGTAAACGGAGAAGGTTCTGGAAGGTTTCCGGGTGGAAGTTCTGCTGCAAAGTAATAAGGTGATCCTCCGCTGGCAGCAGTCTGGTAGGACACTGGAACCTGATAACAGTCCACACTGCCCGCCTCGCGCCGAGTCCGATGAGGGTTCAGCTCCTCCACCACGATCTGATACGCACTGAGAGAAACAAACACACAACCCGTCAGACCAGGACCAACTCAACAAAGTACTTTATCAATATTAATAACTCTCTTTAAGAATATTTAATAACAATTTATTCTTAACATGCTTATTATTCTGGCTTCCCTTGCCCTCTGATATCCCTTTCTCTCTCACTCTCTCGCTCTTTACCCTCTGTTGGAGTTATCTATCTGAGATTTCTGCCCTCAGGGTTCTCTGCTACCTTGACAGGTGTGTGTGTGTGTGTGTGTGTGTGTGTGTGTGTGTGTGTGTAGCAGTGGGAGATGAGCCCCATGCAGCCTGCAAGCTGTAAAATCATCACACTTTATTATTGTTAATCTATAAAGCTATATAAGGTCTATATAAGGTTGTGATCATGAGAAGCTAAAACACAAAACAAACATATGATTAAACAACAAGAATAAAACTAGTGAGTGTGCAGGGTGTGTGTGTGTGTCTGGTGAACCTGACAGATGCAAAATGCCACCAACATCCCAGAATGTTCTCACAGATGGGCTAAAACACTGCTCCTCTCTGTTTTCTTTTCTCCTTTACTGTCTTTCTGTTTTCCCCTTGCTCTTCTCATCCTTTCAGTCTCCATCTCAATTTGCTTGCCTTTCTCTTTTTCTCTTTCTCATTCCTTTCTTACTTTCTCTCTCTTTTTTTTGTTTATCCACTCTTTTCCTCTCTCTCTCTCTCTGCCCCCCTCCGTCTGTATCTCTTGTCAATGACAAACTGTTACAAATGACCACAGCAGATGGCTATCTCTAAGACACACACACACACTTTAACTAACTTCTTTATACAGGCAGGTGGTTGCTACTACATACATACACACACACACACACACATATATATATATATATAGAATCAGCTCAGTCTCTGTTTAGTAATTCATAAGATGCTCCAATCTGCTGATCAACACAGAACTTAACAATACAGATGCACTCTAATCTCCTAATCTGTCAACATATCCAATATAATCCCCCCAAACACCCACCACGCACACCCCAACCCCCAACATACTCCTGTCTAATTCTGTGATTAGCAGATTTCTGATCTGCAACAAAATACACAAAATAAACAGTAGAAAAATAAAGAAATGGTGTAAAATGATGTGCAGAATTAGTCATTTAACTTTTACTAATCTATCCACCTGTTTGTGTCTCTCTGTCTATCTACCTGTTTGTCTGTCTCTCTGTCTATCCATCTACATGTCTATCTATTTTTCTTTCTATTTTTGCCTATCTATTTTTCTTTCTTTCTACCTGTCCATCTTTCTATTTATCTACCTGTGTTTGTTGTTCTATTTATCTATCTGTGTCTGTCTGTCAGCCTTTCTTATCAATCTACCTGTCTTCCTGTCTATTTACCTATCCATTTTTCTTTCTTTCTTTCTACCTGTATGTCTGTCTGTCTGCCTTTATGTCTGTCTGCCTGTGTCCGTCTGTCTGTATATCTATCAGTCTACCTGTGTGTATGCCTATCTATCTTCCTGTCTATCGGTCTGTCATTCTCTTTATCTATCTGTGTCTGTCTGTCTATCTATCTATCTATCTCTGTCACTGTAATTTCCCACCTGATGGGCGCTCCTTTGGCTTGTGCAGGTTTGAGCAGGACGGTGATGGTGGTGGCTGTTTCATTCAAGAAGGCCTCCGAGCCGTCATACTCCTCTAGAGTGGGAGCTGGGTGGATGGGACGGGAAGAATACTCATTATTAACACTGCATATATTCCCTCATATAACATGCTGCTGTTTACTGAGTGTGTTTTATTTTATTATTGTGCTGTCAGGGTGAGTCAGAACACTGAAGCACCTCTTACTGAAAGACCGATGAAGACAGATGGACAGAATAGAGGAAATCACATTTCCTGCAATTAGGTCAATAACGCAGCTCATACAGCAGGTGCTTTAGCGCAGAGAATGAGCGTCACTGGCCTCCACTTCTCCCATTAGCCAAAAAAGTCAAGAAGCTTTTAGCTCCAATTCACCTTCATTCACTCTCACTGAACACAGCCAGGAGTAGCGGAGCGCATTAGCATGCACACGTACAGCACTGTGCAGAAGTCAGAGAGCACCTTCCATTTATTCAATTTCCAGTCAAAACACACATCCGGAAAAACAAATTCAACAGAAAATCAAAACTAAATATAATATCAGATGTCCGAGTGTTCAGTGTGGCACTCTTCACCTTTAATACAGCTTCTGTTCTTTTCTGGAGACTCACTTTCAGTTCTTCAAGGAGACTCACCTCCAAAGTCTGGTCTTACAAACGCTGGTTTAGCATTCTAATGCTTCTTGTTTAAGCAGGTTTTCTATCCACCATTTTTGTTATGAATAAAAAGCCAGAAATATATATATATATATATATATATTTCTATATATTTTTTTGTTTTTTGCTCTTTGATTTGTTTCCTTCCCCACACAACTGTATGTGCATACGTATCTATTAACTGTAATTTATTATGTATTTTTTGATATATATATACAGTGAATAAAATTCTTAGCTTGTTTATGCCTGAATGCTGCAGACAGCCAACAAACACACCACAGTATATACAATACAATATACAGTATAATACAGACATTACATTATTAAATAATCACATATTATTTTTATATATAGAAAATTAATAGTTGCTCCTTTTAATAAATAAATGTACGTTTTGAACATTAGCAATATCTCCTTTTATTCACTGTAGAAAATCCGAATGTAATACTTAATGATTTACTGACACCGAAAGACACACACGGCAAGGAGAGCATGAACATTCTTACTTCCACTTCAGTCACTGCCTGATTTTCAGCCTGATTTCACTGCTGGGTGTACAGCGGATACACAATGGTGCACTGCTGTTATGGCTTAATACTTTGCCCACGATCCTACACTCCGCACAAGTGGCCAGCTTGTAACGAAAGGGCAATTTTCTTACCAGAGGGCACTGGTGGCTGGTTAAAGGAAACGACTGGCCCTACAGGTGGTCTGATCGTAGTGCACAGCAGTGCAAAGATTGCCTTCAACATTCTGAAATGCAGAATACAAAGCTCATTTAAAAAATGGCTCTGTGCTTCCTGAACTGTCTGGTGTTTAGGCCTCATTAGGTGCCACTGCTCCATCCGGCCCGGCTACTTGAACAACTGCACATCCTTTCAAAGCCACAGCATCGAGGTGTCTTCTCACAGTGGAAGGATGGACAGAAACACCTGTGGATGTTTTCAGATCTAAAGCAGCTTGATGTTCCTCTCTTTCTCAAAGACAAAAGCTTTTAGTGCTGTTTATCTGATTGGGGCAGTTTGGTGGTCTTCCAAATGGCTGTTAAGAGTCCAATGTGCTACTTTCACTTACTACCCCAGGAGTTTCCCAGAATGTGACTGGATTGTTTTATCTGATCTCCTCAGAAAGATCTAGAACCTGTACGGCTGACTGGAAATAAAATAAATGAAGAGTGGTCTCTTTTAAACAGTGCTGTATGTCTGCCTCTCCATGTTACTTCTACAGTAGGAGCAGAATTATGCTGATCAGAGCTCCGCTGGTTGTCTTGTTAGTGCCCAGTGTGAATTTGGGGAGGGGGGGAGTGGGGTGGGAGGTCTCATACAGAGAAGCGAAGTGCACTCACTCACACAGCTGGAGGCACCAGCATGGTGTTAGTGTATGACTTCATTAATCAGAAGCTGAAAAACACATCTAAATGCAAACAAGGGGGCATTCCACCAAATTTTCAAAATTTGTCATTGTACAGTTGAGAGGCAGATTGGCGTGAAAGGCTCTCTTCTAGAGAAACTTATCAGTCTGAATTGTTCATAGTGGTGGTTATAGGAACCAGGCGTCCACCTCTAAAAGCTTCACAGAAAGATAGTACATGAAATGGTTTTAAATACACTGCCTGCCGTCTGAGAAATAATTTTGCCTTAAAATCCATTCATGGTGGAGGGATAGTCCCCAAAGAAAAGATTTTATTTTCAGATTTTTCACAAATTTACCATCATAAACATTCCATATAAAACTCAGAAAACCTGTATACGCTCGCTGGTGGTTTTGCATATCTATATTTGTGTTGTAGGCATGGTGACCCCTGGTTCCTATCACCACCGCTGTAAAGAACATTTGAATCATTTCACACCAAACCGCTCTGAATCACTCTGTTCACGTCTCAAACAGTGAATTATAGAGAAATATTTTTATAAGAAATCTTTATAAAAAATATGTTTAGAATCCCCTTTATAAGGTACCACATGTTCGGGTTTCAGGTCTGCTTCCTCAGTTTCATGCGGGAGCTATGAGACTAATATGATGTGTTTTTAAAGCCGAGGTGTGTCACTCCCCACTGGCGGTTCTAGGGGTGGGGCCACAGGGGCATTGGGCCCAGCTGAAATCTGACTGGCCCACCTAAGTGCCCCTGTTCTGTCACTCATCTGTCCTTTTGCCTGAGAGTGATGATCAGATTATAGGTGGATGCAATTCCAGGGCCGAACACTAGTTCGCTAATGAGCCAAATGTCCAGCGTGAAAAAAGCTGAAAGAAGAAGATTTGTACGATCCCATGGGGAATGTGTTTCTATCAGCAACCGGTGGCAGTCTACGCTCTGGGGATGTTGGACAAATACTTGGCCCCTCTATGAATATTGTGGCCCCTTGATGGCCCCTTACTCAGAAAAATCCTAGAACCGCCACAGACTCTCCCCATCCTCCGTACCTGATATGTTTGTGGTGATGTTGATGGTGGTCGGGGGTCCGAAGCCTTTGCTCGTTCTGGCTCTGATCAGGAACTGGTAGGTGGTCCCTGGGTGGAGCTGAGAGAAAACATGATGGGAAGAGTTCCAGGGTAACGAAACCATCACCGGGGGGCGCAATAATGGCACAGAGGGGTCAAATGAACGCACGCTGCTGTAGCTGATCTGTAAAACACAAAAGTTCAGAAAAAAGCAGTCAAATTATTATTCTGACAAAAAAGCCTTGTCACACCACGGAAGACACTAAGACTGGCTTTAACTGACTATATTGGTTTAATTTTTCACTTTGTTTCACTTTATATGGTCAGATATTAAAACAAACTTTATATACTTCATGTAATGTAAAATGGGGCAGCACTGAGGAGATAAGAGCCACAGAGTGAGTGCTTGCGTGCGTCAGCTCTGTTATAGACTAGCTACCTGTCCAGGGTGTTTTCTGCTATCCGCAGCATGATGGCTGGGATAGGCTAACTGGTTTAGAAGCAGTTTAGAGGAATAAATAATATAGTATTCAGAATGAATAATATGACAAATGTATGAATAAATAATATAATTAGGGATGCACCGATATGGAACTAGTGAGCATCTAATTCCAATCTGCCAATATAGATACATAGGGTTTAACTCTGGATTAGCATTACAAATAAAATATTACATTTATTTAGGTGGAGTTCCTCATACAAAGAGTACAACGAAAATATTCTAAAGTAAGGGCTGCTTTACTGCTCTGTGATGAGACTTTAAGCTTGTTGACGGTTTGTCACTGATCATGTAATTATAACAACTAACAACACTGTTGCCTCCCAGAAGATAACATGTAAGGAGGTTGATGGTTCGAGGGTCTGCATCTCAATCCTTTACTGACCAGTGGAGCTTTTCTCCATGATCTACAGAGCTTCAAAGATAGATATTAAACGTTGTTATCTCTGGTTTCTTAAAGACTACAATAAAAAGTAATGTGCGGTCAGAGGGAGCGTGACATCCTATAATCCAGACTTACTCTCATCTGTTACAAAGAAGTCTGTGGTTTTATTTATGATGCCATCAGTGATTAATCAACGTCAATTGGACTTCCATGCACCTGTCAACTTTAAAAACTTGAAGAATCTGCAACCTGTACTCTAAACATCAGTCTGTTGTTTAACATTTTAAAGATTTCTATATTTGGAGTTTTATCCCAAGGCCCACCTACTTGTAGCTACAAAGCATAGCACTCCACAGGGACACTAAACTCTACTGTTTCCTTTTTAGAATAGAATAAAATAGAATAAATATTGAATTAATCCCAGTGGGAAATTCAAGATCTCCACAGTTAACCCATCCATGCAGTGAAACACTCACATATACACACACGCTAGTGAACAGACACACTAGGGGGCCGTGAGCACATTTGCCCGGAGCGGCAGGCAGCCCTAGCACAGCGCCCAGGGAGCAGACAGGGGTTAGGCGCCTTGCCACTTCAGTCATGTCCTGTCGATTCATGGGACAGAACCGGCGTCACAAGGCTGGTTCCCTAACCTCCAGCCCACGACTGCCCTGTAAGAGCTCTTTTTTAGACCTATAATGTTGAGGTGTCTTCTTACAGTGGGATGATGGACAGAAACACGTGGATATTTTCATTATCTGATGTCTTCAGATCTCTCTCAGCTATGAAAGCTTTCTTTAAGTGCTTTTTATCTGATGGGGACAGAGTTGGCGAGTCTATCAGGTGTCAGAAGACATCTGTAGCTTATTATCGTACAACAAATTTCCTTAGAAGTATCTTCTGAAAAATAAATAAGTTGCACTTAATGGCTGTTTTGACTGGAAATGGAGAAAATGAATGAGACTTTTTTATATATATAGTGGTGTATGTGCTGAGTGAAGCAGGGAGGCTATTACTGCTCTTACACTTTAACTCTCCACTGAGAATCAGATTTACAACCACACAACCACACAAGCACACACACACACACACACACACACACACACACACACACACACACACACACACACACACACACACACACACACTTACTTTTGACCCCAGAACTGGAGTCCAACCTGCAAGAATGTACACTCAAACTCCCAGACAGTATTACCTCATACTGTGTAATGATCCCGTTGGGCTCCAGAGGCTCTTTCCAGTGCAGAAAGATTCGATCCTCAAACGGAGTCGCTTTCAGAGAGGCACTGGGAACAGGGCCAGGAACTGCAAAGAGAGAGAGAGGGAGGGGGGGGCAGATAGAGAGAAGAGAGACAGACAGACAGACAGACAGAGAGACAGAGAGAGAGAGAGGAACACAGTGTTAAATGCACAGTAAGTAACACCATGAGATATTGGCCTGGTGCTTAAGTGAACACATGGACTGATTATGGCTCTTGTCTGGCCTGCCAGATGAATGCTGAATCTCTGCTTCAAATTAAAATCTTGTGGATGGACGCTTGCATGACCAGCTTGACTTTACTAAAATATTAATATTACTAAATTTACTGGCTAATAAAAAATAAGCTCCCAAAATATTGTTACAGTCTGTTTGCTGACTGAAAGCAGTATTATATGCGAGTTAGTATTACTTGCTCCCCCTACAGTCACTTTTACACCACAGTAGTAAATACTAATTGTGCTTCCAGCCCCCTCATGATGTGCTGAAGGTATAGAATCTCGATTTCTCATAACTTTACACATAAAACAACTGAAGGAGAGGGGAGGCTCATTCTAACGGGGAATCAGAATCCAGCACAACAGCGGTAAAGATAACATCAGAAGAGAAAGAACCACGTGGACTTACAAAGTAGAGTAAGATTACAGGATGTTTTTACAGGAACTGGAAAAACTACACAACTTTGAGACTGAACGACTCAGATAAGGTTACAGTTGCAATCTTTCAAAAATTACACGCGCACAGATGAACACAAAGATGAGAAATAAGAGATGTGATGATTCTATTAAATAAACATTAACTAATCATGACAAATCCTTATTTTTTGTTTTTTATTTCCCAGAAATGACCAGGCCTTCCTTGAGGGTCTAGAGGAGGTTCTCCCACTGAGTGTTACAGTACTTACAGTAAGCATAGTGTAGACAAAAAGCATTAATGGACCTCTGAGGGTCATAACCAGCGCTTTGGGTATGGTTACACAGATGTGTGCACTTACTGTGCACTGTGTGTGTGTGGTGTGTGCGTTAATGGTGGTGTAATGACTTGTTCCTCTCAGGAACAATGATCTCACTCATCACTTCTGGCTGCACCTATCCTATTGGTTTACTCCAGGAAACTCTAACTGTCCCATGATGAATAGTTATGGAGATCACAGTGTTCATGGAGTTCCAGATCAGTGACACTGTGTGCTCGGACTGCGCCAAACATCTCATCACTATAGACCTCCCTTATCATTTAATCATTAATTATTCGTAATTAATAGATTTTAAACTACATTTAACCCAAAAACACAGGAAATTTAGAATTTTATATGGAATATATAGTATACTATATAACTTACAGTAAGAATAGTAGTAGTGGGGCTGTGCATTGGCAAGAACCTAGCGATAAAACATCATGATACCTGTCTATGATCCAACAGACTGTGATATATTGTGATAGTGTATGCAAAAAGATATACTGTGATTTTTAAATTATACATTTAGGAAAACTATCAGAGTAAAAAACACATCACTGTATGTATAGGTTCTCTAAGGCTAACTTTTGAGGTGCAATCTAATGTTACTTGTTTACTTGTAGTACTTGTAGTGAAAGGTTCTAAGATTTCCCTTACTGACTGCTAGCTGTTTGCTAGCAGTCCATTCATAATAAAAATTTCACAAAATGTAAATGACAACATGCAGAAAACTAAAATTTGGAGATACATGAAAAAATGGATACATGTTTTCTTTGAACTGTGATGATATATATCACATACTTTGCAACATACAGTGTGTTTTTACATTTAATATATACAACAGCAGAGGTGGTAAGTAACGAAGTACAAGTACTTTGTTACTGCACTTAAGTACTTTTTTGGTATCTGTACTTTACTTAAATATTTCTGTCACCTAATATATTTACCTACTACATTTCAAAAGAAAAATCTGTACTTTTTACTCACTACATTTTGAAAACAGACTCGTTACTTTAGTTTAAACAATCTTTTATCGCCTTATTTTTTAATCTGGCAATTCTATTCAGGGTCCCAATGAAGCGCAAATTATAATCCTACTGGATGGTGGGGCTACTTTGACAGCTTTCAGGCCTCAGCAGTGAGCGCTCGGAAAAGAAAATAAAACAAACAAACAAGACACCTCTTGGCGAATGAGATGCCTATTGTGTCTTCCAAAGAAGCAAGAGCTCATGGCAAAGATACCCTGTTAAAAAAATTTGAGTTTCTCAAGAGAATTATTTTTAAAGAAATACTTTACTTTTATACTTTAAGTACATTGTTTGGAGCAATTACTTTTATACTTTTACTTGTGTAAAAAATGTAGTCATACTTCAACTTTTACTTGAGTATTTTTTTTTTTACTAGATTACTAGTACTTTTACTTAAGTAAGGAACGCATGTACTTCTGCCACCTCTGTATTTTATAGTGTATATATACAGTGTATTTCATAGAATAACGTTTTTTTTTTGTAGTAAACACTACGTACTGTACCTTTCAATATACCTGTATATACACAGAATACAGTACATTTATATAATTTACCATGTACATACTATATATTGTAGGATACAGTGTATGCTATAGTACACACATATATTTTTATTATAAAGCATTTTTCCCACTCTCCCTCTCGTTCTCCCACTCTCTTGCTCCCTCCCTCTCTTTTTCCCTCTCAGCCTATCTGTCTCTCTCGCTGTGTGTCTCCTGTATGAATAGAAACAGTCCTGAGGGGTGTGTATGTTATGGAGCTTCAGTTTTGAGATGGGATGCGTCCTGGGACTCTCTCACACATGTCCTTGGAGTAGACAGGCTGAAGTGTGTGATCAGGTCATGTGACTGAAATAGACAGTGTACAGCCCCCTGCAATCGCCCCCTACCAACCACCCCCACCCCACCAGCCTCCCCCACCCCCAGCTGACACAAACTCAGCTTTCAGCTCCTCCATCAAACACACACACACACACACACACACTGTGCTATTCATGGCTATGATGAAACGCTTGACTGTTTAAAGGGAAAAAGACATCAAAACAATTTGGGTTTTGTTTACTGACAAAGAAAAGTGTTGTGGTAGCTAGCTAACCTAGCACACGTTCCTGTGTTGGTTCTGAAATTCTGATTTACACAGAACCTCTTCCCTTCAGAGTCTGAGTTTGGTTTCTTTAGTTTTAGCACTGAAGCTATGAAGCTAAAGGAGCTAACAAATATAGAATGCTTATTAGCGTGACCGATAATGCTGACTGCTTGCCTAAAACTGTGTGGAGATGTTCAGTAATCTCTAATAGACTTAATTATGTGGTTATCTGTAAACATGGGCTAAAGTATGTTAGCATATCGCTAAAAACAATAATAGTTGTCAAGAAACACATGGTTGTGATTATGGGTACAGTTAGAATCATGCTAACAGGCAGCTGTAGGGAGTCAGTACGAGAGTTCTAGTGTTGGTGCTGGTGTTGGTGCTGTTGTTAATGGTGGTGTTGTTAGTGTTGGTGGTGCACCGTACCATCCTCCTCGGTCTGTATGATGGTTTCCTCGCTCTCTTTGCGACCCTCAGGGTTGGTGAGGATCATTTTGAGGCTGATGTTGGTGTTAGGGGGCAGGTTGTTCACCACGTGTCTGGGAGCTTTGGGGTCCATGTCCAGACAATCACTCTTGGTCAGGTTCCTGCTGTTCAGGTAGTGGTAGCAGATGGTGACGTTGAAGGTGTGGCAGCGAGTAATGTTGTAGCCCAATGACTCCCAGTCCACTGCGATAAACCGAGCCTGAGTCTCCGCGATCTTCAGCGTCTTCGGGGTCCGCATCGGCTCTGTAGAGGTCAAAGGTCAAGTGGGTTTTATTGTCATTTCAACTACATACAGAGTACACAGTGAAACGAAACAACGTTCCTCCAGGACCATGGTGCAGCATAGACAGCGCATACAAGACACAAGTGCAACACAAACAAACAAGTGCGGACAGACAACACAACACAGTACAGACAGAGAATAATAAATAATTGCCGGTAGTGTGCAAATTGTGCAATGTGTAATAAATATCCAGTGAGATAGTAAAGTTATTAGTGCAATGCTTTGTGCAAAAATTGAGTGAAGTGAGTGAAGTTAGGGGAAAACTGACCAGGGTGCATGCAACATAACTGATTACAGATCAGTCTGGAGAGACAGAAAGAAAGTGAATACACCCCACTGCCCTCCCACCCAAAATTTAATCACACACATACTCAGTTACATACACAAGAACATTTGCACACACAAGAATCTAATATTACCTCCACTGTTAAAGAGAGAAGAGAGTGAGAAAACAGAAAAGGAAAGAAAGTGAAAAAGAGAGAGCTAAAGAATGAGATTAGAAACAAAAGGAGAAAGAAAAACTGTCAGAGAGAGAGAGAGAGAGAGATAGAGGATCCCAGAAAAAAAGAAAAAAGAAAGAAGAAAAGGAAGACAAGAAACAAGAAGAGAAGAGACAAGGAGAGGAGAGGAGAGTAGAGAAAGTAAAAAAGCTGAAAGAAAAACCAAAAAGACAGTTGAAGAACTGAGCAGAAAAGCAAGTCAGAGAAGGGCAGAAAAAAAGAGGACAGGAAAAGAGAGAGAGAGAGAGAGAGAGAAAGAGAGAGTTGATGGCGCATGAAGAGTTAGATCTATTAATTTCTGGTCAGTACATGTTGCTGCCTGCTCGCCATTTACACTCTGTCTCTCTCTCTCCCTCTCTCTCTCTTTCTCAATTCGTAGCGTTTTAATTGTTTTTAAATGAGGAGTGAGACCCCCCAGTGCAGTGAGTGGGGTGGGTGTTCATGGTCTCTGCTCCACAGATCTCCGACCTATAAGATGTATAAGATGTAATAATGCTGCTACATCATTGATCTGTTACACATTCATACATACACATACATAATCACAGACTGATTGATTGTATGCGCGCACTCTTACAGCTGGTGTGATTTTGTTACAGTTGAGCTGCTTTTGTTAGTTTGCTGCTGGTTGGTTTACCCGCAGTGTCTGTCCAGCTGAGTCTGCTGAGCGTTTCTCTTTACAAGTCGTTTAAACACAGTGTTTGAACGAGAGCTCTACAATCACGCTCTGTAGTTGGTTCTAATAATTCATCTGTAATTAATCACTAAATATATTTAGGTAACGAATTACACACATCCCGTATCAGCAGCACTGAGTCTGTACTTAGTTTGGATGAGAGTCAGTATTAGTGCGTACAGGGTTACAGGATGACTCTGTGATTGCCAGCAGGATCACTCACACAGACATATCAGTGCTGCAAGGAGAGACTTCTGATTGCTGCCGAACACCCTCCAACTTCATACTTCTCCGCTGCCGTGGCAACGCCAGGATGTTGACAGCCAATCAGCATCTGATCTGGTCTGATAACCTTTTAATATGACAGCGCCGTTCTGCTTTTATCAAAGCCTGTAGATCAGACGGCGCGCGGGTCGGAGTATGACGGCTGTAAACAACCCGTCTGCCTGTTTACTCACACTAACATACACCTCCGCTCGCGGTTATATATAACTCAGCTTTCCCTCCATCTCTCTTTCTCCGTCTCTCTCTCTCTCTGTCTCACGCGCGCTCTCTCTTATCCCTCACTTTTTAACATGATTTTACACAAATTCTTTAAATAGGATTCGTTCCCTTATCCTAAAAAATCTAGCGTTCCTAACATCTTCACCAGCACTCACAAGTTTGGAGTTTATGTTTTTAATAATATGAAAGCAGCCTAGAGGCAGATACATATACAATGACTGTTTGGTAAGTACATATGTATATCCTAATCTAAGTATACATAATTGGTAGTAAACAGCTGGAAACAGATCTAATAATGCATGTATAAGGGTTACAACAGGAGTACTCCATTAGAGTTCAGTCCAGTCAGAGGAGATTCCCTCAGGCTAAGGCCCTGACCGACATCATTTCTAACTTGTGTTATGATTCAGTGGCGTATCCTGTTTACTAAAATAGCCTAGTATCAGCATCTTACACCATCAGCAACGGAAAGACCAACACATCACACATACCGTTCAGTATATTTCAACAATATTTATTGTTTTAAATGCTGAACTAAATTAATTATTTATAAAACTTCTAATAAATGTTTTTTTCCTCACTTTAAGTAAGAACAAGGGCTACAATAATAAAACAGAATGATTTTGAAAAAAAGTACATCTTAAAGTGTTTATTTATAGAAAAAATAAATAAAACGTGCTTCTTCATGTTCATTCAGTTTCACATATTGACAAGTTGGTTTACACAGCTGTATTCTCCAAAACCAGACGAGCTCAATCCATTACAGAACCATTCCCGGTTAAACAGTCAGTTTTCTTTTTTTAGAGCTTTAGAGTTATTCTTTCTGACTCGCTTTACTCTCTGACTGCTGCTTCTCGCTTCGTACCTCGCCCGTGTGCGTGCCACACTCCCAAATATACACAGATCTGATTGGCTGAGGAATGCCTTTGTTGATCTTACAGCGCAGGTGATTGGTGTGTGAGTTTACTGTGCCGCAAAGTCTGTATACCGTAAAGAAAGGAAAAGCTCCATTGTTTAAAATAAACACTGTCTAAATTTAATTGTTCTCAATAGACTATCAGTTTCGGTCTGCATTGGACAACGTCTGGGCTCCGCGGTCTGCCTATTAGTGACCTCTGGGTCACTGACCATATATTACTTATTTATGCACAACTTTATTACACTTAATCAGTGCCCTTTCCAACAAGCCTATAATCGGGGTTATGGACCGGAATCTTACAAATTTGTATCCCACATCCTAGACGGCCTTCCCAAGACACCCACCGGCACTCTCCTCACCTTACAGATCTGTAAAGCCAGAGAAAATTAGAATGTTGTAACCCGGTGAAAATAAAGACTAACTGGCTTCAAACTCAATGCGATTATAGGGTGTTCTGCTCCTTTTCCAAACACACATGACCTTTTAATTGTAGTTTTCAGGAAACCGAAGACTACAATAATATATATATTTAATCTTTAAAACTCTGCTCTAACATTTCTGACCTGCAAAGTTCTTTCCAACAAGCCCTGCTAGCTTTCAAGATAGTGGAGTTATGGACCCGCATATCAACAGGCTCTTCTCACCTGTTGTCTTCTCTGAGGTATTCATGTTGTTTGGTTGTGTTTGGGCTGCAGGTGAATCGGATTAGGTCCACTGTGGTAACGCCACAGTAACTAGGTAGCAAATCCCAGCACTTCCGTCACTCTGGACTTGGCATCGGCACTGTTTGTTGTGTCGCGAGTGACACAAAGGACACCTTGAAATTTGATCGGAGCATCCAGACTGAGGCGCATCTGTGACAATCTGATTGGAATCACATTTAAAGCACCTTCAAATGCTTTTTTTGTCAAACCATCGCTTTAATTCAGGCGCAACTCCTGAACGTACAGCTACTACACTTTAAAAGAGGCAAATTCCTCTCTCTGGCTTTCCCCGGATCACTCAAAGCTTTCTCCATCATCTCACATTTTCCAGTCCAGCAGAAAGGCCCCTAGTGGGTTACCAGGCAACAGCATACAGCCCATAATCCCCCGTTTTGAGAGGTACAGTGTTGCAGAGATTGGGATATTGCCATTTTCTGAGCCAAGTTTAAAAAAAGTAAAACTCTCAGACTGGAAGACGGTTATTTAGAGATTCCTGAAGAGCAGCGAGTTGGAGTTCCCAGTCAGATTTGGCCATTTCTTCAGCTGGACCTTCAACAGATCTTCACCAGCAGATTAGATAAAAAGAACCTCATAGTCAGTCTTACTGCGTCTCTGGCTGATTCAATAGCTGGCTTTTCCATCCACTGACTTTTCGCTAATTTCGAAAATGCGCAAAGAAAAAACACAAATGGAAAAAAAGCCTGGAATTGTATAAAACATCCAAATATCACAATAAGAGCTGAGACGAGGTGGAAACGTTAGAATATACATAAATAATGAATAAATAATGACTGTTCAAGCTGTAAAGTCACATGATTTAGTTTCGCCTGATCGTATTGCTCAGCACACAGCGTAACCACAATAGTGAACTGCTGGTACGCCTACACTAAACGTCTCACCCACTACCCTACTTACTTCACACACACTCGCAGTGGTGATTCTCTTCAGTGGGCGCGGGTGGCCGGTGGCTGAAAATGACTGGTCCTACAGATGGTCCGATCTTGTCACCCAGCTTTTAGAAGGTCCACATTCTGGAATGTCTAATCAAACGCTCATTTGAAAAATGGCTCTGCACAGTGTGCCCCCAGAACTGCCTGGTGGTTTGCGGTCCCAGAAGATGGTGAAACAAGGTTAAACGTGGCTTCTTATCTGAATTTTCTGTTCCTCTATAAATTGTGTGGCAGTTACATTCTGGCACTATTTAAGGTGGAACAAAAAATTTAAATAAGAAGCTCATGTCATTCATAAAGGTGGATGTTGGCGGGGTTAGACTGGCAAAAAAAAGACTGGCAACTCTGAGAAGACAGTTCTACTTAGAGCAAAAAGGTATAATCTCTGTATCCTGTTTGTTTCGATGCAGCCCCTAATCATGGTATCATGGTAGCCTATGTTATTGAAAGTTTCTTCACATAACTGTCCTGAATGTAAAAATGCTTTCATTTGTATTTTTTTCTGCCGAAATTTTGTAAATACACATAATATTTTCAAAACGTTTGGATGGAAGTAATACACAGCCTTACAGAGCTCTTAGTGCTCTACCAACCGCAAATCCTACATTTAGACTTCTACAAACTCCAAACTCCACACACAGAGCTCTACAAACTCCAAACTCTACACACAGAGTCCTACAAACTCCAAACTCTACACACAGAGTCCTACAAACTCCACACAGAGTCCTACAAACTCCAAACTCCATACACAGAGCTCTACAAACTCCAAACTCTACACACAGACTCCTACAAACTCCAAACTCCATACACAGAGCTCTACAAACTCCAATCTCCACACACAGAGCTCTACAAACTCCAAACTCTACACACAGAGTCCTACAAACTCCAATCTCCACACACAGAGCTCTACAAACTCCAAACTCTACACACAGAGTCCTACAAACTCCAATCTCCACACACAGAGCTCTACAAACTCCAAACTCTACACACAGAGTCCTACAAACTCCAAACTCTACACACAGAGTCCTACAAACTCCACACAGAGTCCTACAAACTCCAAACTCCATACACAGAGCTCTACAAACTCCAAACTCTACACACAGACTCCTACAAACTCCAAACTCCATACACAGACTCCTACAAACTCCAAACTCCATACACAGAGCTCTACAAACTCCAAACTCCATACACAGAGCTCTACAAACTCCAAACTCTACACACAGAGTCCTACAAACTCCAATCTCCACACACAAAGCTCTACAAACTCCAAACTCTACACACAGAGTCCTACAAACTCCAATCTCCACACACAGAGCTCTACAAACTCCAAACTCTACACAAAGAGTCCTACAAACTCCAAACTCTACACACAGAGTACTACAAACTCCAAACTATACACGCAGAGCTCTACAAACTCCAAACTCTACACACAGAGTCCTACAAACTCTACACACAGAGCTCTACAAACTCCAAACTCCACACACAGAGCTCTACAAAATTCAAACTCTACACACAGAGTCCTTCAAACTCCAAACTATACACACAGAGTACTACAAACTCCAAACTCTACACACAGAGTACTACAAACTCTACACACAGAGCTCTACAAACTCCAAACTCTACACACAGGGCTCTACAAACTCCAAACTCTACACACAGAGTCCTACAAACTCTACACACAGAGCTCTACAAACTCCAAACTCTACACACAGAGCTCTACAAACTCCAACCTCTACACACAGAGCTCTACAAACTCCAAACTCTACACACAGAGTACTACAAACTCCAAACTATACACACACACTGTCCTACAAACTCCAAACTCTACACACAGAGCTCTACAAACTCCAAACTCCACACACAGAGCTCTACAAACTCCAAACCCCACACACAGAGCTCTACAAACTCCAAACTCTACACACAGAGTCCTTCAAACTCCAAACTATACACACAGAGTACTACAAACTCCAAACTATACACACAGAGTACTACAAACTCTACACACAGAGCTCTACAAACTCCAAACTCTACACACAGGGCTCTACAAACTCCAAACTCTACACACAGAGTCCTACAAACTCTACACACAGAGCTCTACAAACTCCAAACTCCACACACAGAGCTCTACAAACTCCAAACTATACACACAGAGTACTACAAACTCCAAACTATACACACAGAGTACTACAAACTCTACACACAGAGCTCTACAAACTCCAAACTCTACACACAGAGTACTACAAACTCCAAACTATACACACACACTGTCCTACAAACTCCAAACTCTACACACAGAGCTCTACAAACTCCAAACTCCACACACAGAGCTCTACAAACTCCAAACCCCACACACAGAGCTCTACAAACTCCAAACTCTACACACAGAGTCCTTCAAACTCCAAACTCTACACACAGAGTACTACAAACTCCAAACTATACACACACACTGTCCTACAAACTCCAAACTCTACACACAGAGCTCTACAAACTCCAAACTCCACACACAGAGCTCTACAAACTCCAAACCCCACACACAGAGCTCTACAAACTCCAAACTCTACACACAGAGTCCTTCAAACTCCAAACTATACACACAGAGTACTACAAACTCCAAACTATACACACAGAGTACTACAAACTCTACACACAGAGCTCTACAAACTCCAAACTCTACACACAGGGCTCTACAAACTCCAAACTCTACACACAGAGTCCTACAAACTCTACACACAGAGCTCTACAAACTCCAAACTCCACACACAGAGCTCTACAAACTCCAAACTATACACACAGAGTACTACAAACTCCAAACTATACACACAGAGTACTACAAACTCTACACACAGAGCTCTACAAACTCCAAACTCTACACACAGAGTACTACAAACTCCAAACTATACACACACACTGTCCTACAAACTCCAAACTCTACACACAGAGCTCTACAAACTCCAAACTCCACACACAGAGCTCTACAAACTCCAAACTCTACACACAGAGCTCTACAAACTCCAAACTCTACACACAGTCCTACAAACTCCAAACTCTACACACAGAGTACTACAAACTCCAAACTATACACACACACTGTCCTACAAACTCCAAACTCTACACAGAGAGCTCTACAAACTCCAAACTCCACACACAGAGCTCTACAAACTCCAAACTCCACACAGAGCTCTACAAACTCCAAACTCTACACACAGAGCTCTACAAACTCCAAACTCTACACACAGAGTCCTACAAACTCCAAACTCTACACACAGAGTACTACAAACTCCAAACTCTACACACAGAGTACTACAAACTCCAAACTCTACACACAGAGCTCTACAAACTCCAAACTCTACACACAGAGTCCTACAAACTCTACACACAGAGTACTACAAACTCCAAACTATACACACAGAGTCCTACAAACTCCAAACTATACACACAGAATACTACCAACTCCAAACTCTACACACAGAGCTCTACAAACTCCAAACTCTACACACAGAGTACTACAAACTCCAAACTCCACACACAGAGCTCTACAAACTCCAAACTCTACACACAGAGCTCTACAAACTCCAAACTCTACACACAGAGTCCTACAAACTCCAAACTCTACACACAGAGTATTACAAACTCCAAACTCTACACACAGAGCTCTACAAACTCCAAACTTTACACACAGAGTCCTACAAACTCTACACACAGAGTCCTACAAACTCCAAACTCTACACACAGAGTCCTACAAACTCCAAACTATACACATAGAGTACTACAAACTCCAAACTATACACACAGAGTCCTACAAACTCCAAACTATACACAGAGTACTACAAACTCCAAACTATACACACATAGTCCTACAAACTCCAAACTATACACACAGAGTCCTACAAACTCCAAACTATACACACAGAGTCCTACAAACTCCAAACTATACACACAGAGTACTACAAACTCCAAACTCTACACACAGAGTACTACAAACTCCAAACTATACACACAGAGTACTACAAACTCCAAACTCTACACACAGAGTCCTACAAACTCCAAACTATACACATAGAGTCCTACAAACTCCAAACTATACACACAGAGTACTACCAACTCCAAACTCTACACACATAGTTCTACAAACTCTACATACAGTTGTACAATTTTCAAATTCTACACACAGAGCTCTACAAACTCCAAACTCTACACATATAGTTCTACAAACTCTACACATACAGCTCTACAAAATTCTACAGAGATCCACCAACAGAACTCTACAAACTCAGAAATGTACTGATAGTATGAAATTAAATTCAGAACTCAACAAAGAAAATTAAAAACACTTGAAATTCTACAACAAAAATTGTTGAATTAAAAAAACACTATATTCTGCAAAGGAACTGAGATTTCTACAGACTGAAATCTAGAAACGCTGAATTTTAGACTCCTGTAGACAGAATGCTAGAAAATCTAAATTTTACAGACAGAATTCCAAACAGACTTGTTATGAAAAAGGTGCGACTCAAACAGAAAACAGAAACAAACAGCTACTGCTCAGTCACACATGCTGTAATTAGTTGCGTGTTTCTATTTGTTATTTTATTCATCTGTTTAGCTCCTGCAGTCGGAGCAGGTAAGTCTTTCATTAACACATTTCATTATTATTATTATTATTATTAGACGAGATGGAACACAGTGGAGCTTTTCTCATCACAGGGAGTTTAGAGATACACACACCTGTGTCTGTTTTTCTGCGTTTTTGCCACAAATACACACAAACACGCTCTTTCTCTCTCTTCAGTCTGCCCCACACTTGATTACGTTTCACCTTTTATCCTCTTCAGACAACCTCCAATAAATCACTACTACAGGACAGAAAAATAAAAAAGAGAAAAGACAAGAGACAGAGCTAGATAGAGAGCGACACACAGAAAAGAGAGAGAAAAAGAAAAAGAGAAAGACAGAAAAGGGAGATAATTAAACAAAGAGAGAGAGAGAGATAACAATAAAAGGTGTGCAGTCTCTGGCCTGAGGGAGTAGAGGGATGGGAAATAGAGTAATTCTGCATTTTCTCCAGAGACGAGTGAAACACCTTACCGCAGTATCATCTCCGTTACAGTAGCTATAAGACACAAACCATCTCACCGTTCATGCCTTCATCACCATTTTCAATTAACCACAGAAATATCCACGCTCCGCAGACTGAGGCCATTCCAGCCACAGCTGAACTCTGAATATGAGCTAAAAAGTAATCAGGACACAGCACTGCACCCCCAACATACACACACACACACACACACACACCACTGCACCCTCACCCCCTTATACAATCCACTACCACCCCCCATATTCCTAATTACATTACATATCTTATTTCCACACCTGCTTTACACATTCTCCCACATTTTCTTCAGAATCTAGCTTCAGGAACTGTCACTGCTGGAAAAATGCTTTTCAACATGTTTAGAAATGTGGACTGACTCAATCAACTATAAAACCAAAAATCCAGTTCACCTCTGGTTGTCTAGTTTACACACATTCCCATCCAAAATATATTTCATCAAGATTACTGAAGCAAGAAAAGGCAGATCTGGGATTAAAGAGGCAGGTCTAGGGTTAAAGAGGCAGGTCTAGGGTTAAATAGGCAGGTCTAGGGTTAAAGAAGCAGGTCTGGGGATAAAGAGGCAGGTCTAGGGTTAAAGAAGCAGGTCTGGGGATAAAGAGGCGGGTCTGGGGTAAAGAGGCAGGTCTAGGGTTAAAGAGGCAAGTCTAGGGTTAAAGAGGCAGGTCTAGGGTTAAAGAAGCAGGTCTAGGGTTAAATAAGCAGGTCTATGGTTAAAGAGGCAGGTCTGGGCTAAAGAGGCAGATCTAGGGTTAAAGAGGCAAATCTAGGGTTAAAGAAGCAGGTCAGGGGATAAAGAGGCGGGTCTGGGGTTAAAGAGGCAAGTCTAGGGTTAAAGAGGCAGGTCTAGGGTTAAAGAGGCAGGTCTAGGGTTAACGAAGCAGGTCTAGGGTTAAAGAGGCAGGTCTAGGGTTAAAGAGGTGCATTATGGGTTAAAGAAAAAGGTCTAGGGTTAATGAAGCAGGTCTAGGGTTAAAGAGGCGGGTCTAGGGTTAACGAAGCAGGTCTGGGGTTAAAGAGGCGGGTTATGGGTTAAGGAGGCAGGTCAAGGGTTAACGAAGCAGGTCTAGAGTTAAAGAGGCGGGTTATGGGTTAAAGAGGCAGGTCTAGGGTTAAAGAGGCGGGTTATGGGTTAAAGAGGCGGGTCTAGGGTTAAAGAGGCGGGTCTAGGGTTAAAAAGGTGGGTTATGGGTGAAAGAGGCAGGTTATGGGTTAAAGAGGCAGGTCTATGGTTAAAAAGGTGGGTTATGGGTTAAAGAGGCGGGTCTAGGTTAAAGAGGTGGGTTATGGGTTAAAGAGGCGGGTCTAGGTTAAAGAGGTGTATTATGAGTTAAGTTTGTTAAATACAGAGAAATATCATGAATGAGTTCTAATTAAGCAGAACTTCATCAGCTGAAAATGACAAGCTGCCGCTGAGTGACACTCTTACACACACGAGAGTGAGAGAGGACTGAAAGGTGATGAGACGCTTCCTGCCGTACATCACCCTCCAACTGAACGAGCAGCCTCTGGTAGGGTGGGCTCTCCCCCCGAGTGATGTTTTATTCATGTGAAATCGGGAGAGATATTGAGTTCTTATTGTGTGTGTGTGTGTGTGTGTGTGTGTGTGTGTGTGTGTGTGTGTGTGTGTGTGTGTGTGTTATGAATTCAAATCCAGTGTCACGATCAGAGAGTTATGAGGCTAAGGAAAGGTTAATCTCTCTCTCTCTCTCTTCCTCTCTCTCTCTCTGCTCCAGTAGAGATCTACAGTGGCATGTTTATTAAAGAACTGCTTCAGATTAACATAAACAGCAGAGAGAGAGAGAGAGAGAGAGAGAAGACAGCAAGTGAGAGAAAGGAAAGAGAAAGAGGAGACAGAGCGAGGAGAGAGTGAAAGAAAACAGAGAGAGAGACCAGACAGGACAGACAGCAAGTGTGCGGAGAGAGAGAAAAAGGAGAGACAGAGAATGAGGAGTGAAAGAAAAGAGTGCAGGAAAGAGAGAAAGAAAGAAACAAGAAGAGACAGCTTAGTGAGAGGTAGGAGAGATGGAAAAGAGACAGCAAGAGAATGAGAGACAGAGAACAGAGAAAGAGACGGAACACAGAAGAGAGAGAGGAGAAATAGAGGGATGGGGAGAGAGAGAGAGTGTGAAAGAAAAAGAGGGAGAGCGAGGAGAGAGAGTGAGAGAGATAGAGAGAGCAGTGTAAGTGCTGGTAAGCGCAGTCAGGTACGAGGAGCTCAGTGTTCCTCCAGCTGGTCTTTTTGAAATTCTAATAAGGCCGGTCTGCTGAAGCCCTGATAAGCAAACTAGGGCAGGAGCACGCACACGCACTCCGGCAGGATTATGGGTAAAAAGGTCTGGGAATAAATATCATTAAGCCGGCACTGGCCCACCTCAGCACTGATCAGGTCAACCGCAACACCACTCAAAGGTCAAAGGTCATCGATGTATATACTAGAACTAATCCTTAGAACACGTGCTGAAAACTGACAGAATTCCAGAGAGAAATGGAATTCCCAGACACCGAAGTCCAAAAACAGAATTCTAGAGACAGAGAGAACTCTGGAGATTCAGAATTCTATCCCTGTGCCTGGCTCGTAAATCCTTTACTACAGATTCAGAAAACCAAACGCAGACAAAATTATTGAGTGATGTTGAACTTCAGAGACAGAAGTTTGCAGACAGACTCCTGAAACAGACGGAACTGCAGAGACAGACGGGGTTTGTACAATTCCAGCTACAGATTTGGGAATTGTGCAAACAGACTTGGGCTATAGGTGCAGGCATGCTTTAGCATTTCTCTCTACAGACTCTATTCAGAGATCTTGAGAAGAGCAGAGTGTAGCTTTATCAACAAACTATCAAAATCTGCAGAACACACACACACACACACACACACACACACTCCAATCTCTCTGTAGCAGAATGTTTATTATAGAGAGGTGTGTGTTGGTGAGGCTGAAGTCATTACCATTTAAATCAAAGTCTGGACATTTTATATGTGTGTGTTGGAATTCTATTGTTATTACAGCACACACACACACACTCACACACATACACACACCATCACTGCTCAAGTTATACTAAGCTAACATAGTTGCATTGCTAAGATTTATAGTGTAATATGAGCGTGAAGTTGACTTTGATCATATTTTACAACAATAACTGCACCTCTATATTTGACTTTAGCTGGTAGCTAGGCTGTTGTCATGAATAATGTTCGTTATTTAACTAGATAATGTTCACACTCAGGATACTTTTGTGCGTGTGGTTGGACTTAGAGTCTTAGGACTAAGTGATATGTTAGCCTATTTCGCTACATTACAGCTCTTTCAAATTCAAATTCAATGTTGTCCACCAGTGACGCCACATGGTAGCGTGCAGGAATTTCCATATCGAGGTCGGGTTTTTCCGTCAATTTTATTAAAATCTTCTATTTTAAAGCAAATTAAGTAGCAAATATAATTTAAAGTCTTGTTTATATATCTTTAGTATCTAAAACAAGGTGAAATCACCAGGGGCATCGATAAGTGGTGCTTAGCCTTTAAAACTAACAAACAAACCAGTAACCAATAAATAAGTAACCATACTAGGCAACAAAACTAGAAGACTAACATAAACAAACAAAAACTATTTTTAATTAAACAACTAACAATCTAACAAACTAACGTCTAAAAATTAGCAAGATAAACAACATTAACATCTCAAATAAACTAACTAAAACCAACAAATTAACCAAACAAACCAATTAGCCAAAAACTACAAGACTAACATAAGCAAAAAAACTAACAAAAAAAAAAAACTAACAAACTACCCTAGTAACTAGTAAAAATAATACAAGGCAAAGCAACAAACATAATTAATAAATCAAACTATCAAAAAAACCCTAAAAGTCCAATTAACCAACTATCTAATAAACTAATAGGCAAAACTGATTTATGTGGTATAAAGAAGAACAACAATGCTACACTTCTCAGGGTCGACACAGAAACTTTGTACATGTAAAGTCTATAGTTTATAAACTATACTATATAAAGTCTGTAGTCTATATCGATCTTTATTTCACTGCTATTTCTTTCTGTAGAGGTGCTAAAGATGCCTTGTCTACAGCTGATATTACTCGTTATCTGAGTATTTATGAGTATTTTTCTGCCTAGTAAGATTGATTTGTTGCAATAAACATCCTATGAGTTGCAATTTCCCACAGAGCTCACCTTCCTCTACTTTTCTCGTCTAAAGTACTGAAATAAAGACGAGGCAGTCAGAAGCACTGCGCAGATTCATAACCCTCAGCAGTGCGGGAGTTTAGCGCTTCCTAAACGCTAATGCATTAAAACGCTCTGCACTCCATCCATCTTCACCGACGTGGCTTATTTGCTGCTAATTCTGCTACTGCAGAATAAAAGTGGAGAAATTTCTCTCTTCGTGTAATCGGCCACATTTATCACCGTGAAGCCAATCTGCTCTACATTCCTGCACGAGCACCATTACACTCCACCAGCCCGCCGCACAATTAATAACCGCCCGCACGTTCACAGAAATATTTGAGTGTGAGGAAACAAGCAGGGAGGACTTCTCACCAGCGGCTAAATGACTGAAAACGAGAGGAATAAAGCATTGGGGTTTACTAAGAGGTTCTGAGTCACGGGACAGTAGGAGTGATCTTAACTCTCAGAACACTGTATGACAATTTAAACTTTTTAAAGGAGCAGCAAAACACTTACCTAGAACAAAAGCAGGAAAACTCCACACAGGTTCTTATTCCGACTGAGCTGCGCAATCTTAGGTAAAGCACTAACTAAATTAACTAAATACCTAACTAGCCAGACAGCACAGACCAGCATGCATTTAACTTAAGCTGGTTTAAGCCGGTCTATGCTGGGTTGGTGCCAGTTTAGCTTTAATTTTAATTTTAATTTTTGTCAATCTCATTTCAGTTCCTCACGACGCATAACAGCGCTTAGTATTTTACCATTACTACACTGAATTAAAGCAGGACTGAGACACAGAAAGACAAAATAGCTCACATGTAGCTTAAAATGTACACAGAGAGGCAATCTTTTAGATACACAGACAAATGCTAACAGTCTGTTAGCTTAGCTAACGCTTCTAGCCTAGCGTTTTGCAGCTCGTATATTTCAGTTGGTAAACATTCAGTCTGTGAAGAGGTCGTAAACTGATACCCAGCATGATAAGTGATCCTGTACACTTCAGTTTGTATGTGTGAAAATGTACTTGAACTTGCTGTTTATGGCTTAACTTGTCAGCATTCAATAGCTTGGCGCTGTTATGTGACGCTGCGCTGTGGCTTCATTCAGAATTGTCTACCCACAGTGCGGTTATACTGAGAATACTCACAGGACTCACATCAGGTGCCCAAGTGTCTGTGGTAAGGCTAATGGAGTCACATTATCGTGAATGAGTTGCTACAATTGTGTAGCTCCGGTACGGCTACGTGAAAAAAATAACAATGGCTGGGTTTGGTGGTTTACTGTGATTCAAGGTGCCATTGAAACCTAACACCCTCCACAACAGAGAATGGCTGATCATCCACAGCAAGAAACTCTGTTTCAGTGGAATGTTTGTGATGTCTGTAGGAGCTGATTAACTGGATTAACAGCTGCAGGTATTGTTTGTGTGCTGTGGAAGACATTTTAGCTGAGCAGCTGTATTTCAACCAGCGCCATCTAAAAGTTAACAGTGCTTTATAAATGTGTTATTAAACAGCGGTTTGAAATGCTCGGCAAATCTAAGCATCTGCTGACACTTACATGTTTCAGATATTTCACGCTTAAATATCTAGCTAATTAATGAAATCTCAGCCAACAAAGTAGCTAGATCGCTAACTCACTAACTAGCTAGGTAGCTAATCAGGAAAATCACTACTTAATAACATGTAAGCTTATTTTTTTTTACTGCCAGACAGTGGAGCTATTATTCATTTGTAGTCAAGCACAGATGTAACTGAGAGAGAGATAATAAAGCCTGGGAGAAACAGCAGGATGTATGGTGGACTAATAGAGCTGTTTGCGGCTAGACGTGTGTGTGTGTGTATGTTTTAAACATCACGTAGGTAAAAGTCAGAACTTTGAGCCAAGCAGGAGCGTGTAAATATCACTACCATGTGTGTGAAAGTGTAATAGTGTAATGCAAAGTGTATAAGAGATTGTAAATGCTTGTAAACATATGTGTCCTATGTGTCAATTTAATTGAGTTTCATTTGATCGACTCTACAGTTAAAAGTTACTGTAATCCAAATAACATATCACACACAGATACACAGCTAGGGAGCAGTGTAAAAACAGGACTGTCTAGAGTGAATCCCCTTGAAATTAGACTAAAGATAAATACTCGACTTCCATTTAATTTATTTAATTTTAACTTCATTTTACATCACCCTACATTCACTTCACTCTACATTACATATTTATACATTCCTGATTACAATAGTGATGTAGATTTTAACCACCTTTACTATTTGACTGTTCACTTTAATGCAGCTTGACAATAATTGATAGTTCTTTAGATTTCAATTACAAGGCATAAATTAGGAACAGAATGTATGCAATGTTTAAAAAAACCTGACAATATTTGCAGTCATAGTAAACAGCAAAGCAGTTACCAGGTGAAGCGTTCCGAACGGTACAGTGAATAAGGCTTAGCGTTGGACGTGGCCATATTCTATTTTGACTGTCCTTCAGAGCCAGGGGGGAGGAAGCTGCAAATTGAAAACGTTTTGGACTCTCAGTCGCATCAAGCCGAGGAAGATAGCGAGAGAGTTTCCAATCATCATTAGGAGATAGAGGGAGCTCCCTTACCCGCGTTTCTGACCGCAGGCCTGATCCAAATCAATAACGCGCACTGCTATCACCAGGAAATTCAGTGTGTTGTGCGTTTATGTGTGCGTGTCCGTCTTTATCCTCTCTCCGACTCGGCCTCTCTAGAGATGCTAATTTCCTAAATGTTTATCAAGCAGTACGTGCTTTTTTACCCAGAAGGCTTTTCACCTTGACAGACAATTATAATTAGTGACTGTGTCTGTCCAATCAAACGTCTCGCTGCCTAAGCAGAAAAAGGTGGAATTTTTCTGAGCGTGACTGAAAGCAGTGCCCGGGGGTGGAGTGACCTTTGGCTCCAAACTGGCAGGCTGGGTTCATTAACAAAGCGAAGGGCGAGTTAATTGAAAATCGCCCTGATAAACGTGTGAGTGTGTGTCAGAGATGAGTGTCTTGCTAAATCAGCACACAGAGGACACACACTTCCTCATCAGTCCTGAACTACACTCTTATTCTGCACAACTACAGTCAATCTACCCCATCAGCTACACCCACTACCTGAAAAATATTTACCAACACACATCTACCCCCAAACTACACCTTAACTACCCAACAAGTACCACTCAGTACCTGCCAAATACATATCAACTACCTGCCATTTACCCAACAACTATAACCCAAAAACCCACCAAGTATCTTACAAGTACCCACCAACTGTCTAGCAACTAGCCACTAACTATTCCCCAAACTGCCCACCAACTACTACCCCAATTACCCACCAACTACTCAAATTTATCCACAACTACACCTTACCTATCGACCAAGTACTCTTAAGTATTCAACTAGCCCTGCATCATCTACCCCAAATCTAACCATCAACAGCCCCACAACTAGTAGTCAAATACTTACTACCCACCAATCACCCATTAACTACCCACCAACTACTTCCCCAGTTACCCACTAACTAGCCCATCTACCCTCCAACTATCCACAAACAGTGTGCCTCTGGGCCCAAACGACCGCCATGAAAACAAAGGCAAAGTTTACTTTTCTCATAAAAGCATTTTGAGCAGACTTCAGTTTCTGTTCATTTTTTCCAGCCTGTTATCTCTCTCATTCTCTTTCTTGGGCGCACACAGAGGAGTTTAACTCAAGGCCTCTGAGCTCAAGTGACTATTTGGGCCGTAATTACATTTTATTCAACTTATTCAAATGACTGTAGATGGACGTGCCAGTTTCTTTCACACAGCAGCGTTTCAGGTTCCTGCGCCTCGCTAATGCTCTCTAGACGGCTGTCCAATCGGCAGGAGGGAGCGAGGGATCAGAGAAAGAGAGAGAGAGGCTGTTTTCTTACTCTTTTCTTTGCTGTCAAAGAATGACCTGTGGCAATGGGTCTCAGGTGTGTGTCGAAGAGAGAGAGGGAGAGAGATTGACAGAGACAGAGTGAAAGAGAGAGAGAGAAGAAAAGGAAGATGGACAGAAAGAGGGAGAGGTAGCGCTATGGTGTGATATCCTTGCCTCAGGCTAACACACACATGGGGATACAACACTCAGATGAGCGCTGACATGATGCGACATAACACCACAGCGACAAGATGCTAACGGCTACAACTGAAGCTAAAACTGATGACGGAAAAAGCGCTGAGGGCCAAAAGGCTAAAACCATTTTAATGTCAGGGATAAAAGCTAAAAGAGACACTGGAGGCTACATGCTAAAGGTGATGATAGCAATGCTCAAGTAAAATTGACATTGAAAGTTATACTTTAAAAGTGACTAATGATGCAAAAACAAACTCAATATTGAAAGTTAAACACTACATTAAAAAATAGCTGAAAGCTAATGGAACAAATTGATTTTGAAAGTTTTTAGAATAGGATTTTTCATTTTAAAGATATCCCTCTTCTGAAGATGGCAGGAACTATCAACCATCCCATCAATCCTGTAACTCCACCAAACTACACCTAACAACTACTCACCAGATACCCATCAGTCTAACTATATACTACCCTGCAATAACCCCCAACCACACCCCAACTATAGACCAACTATCCCAAAAATCCCTCAACTTCCATCCAACTATCCCACTAACTGCCCAAAAACTGCCCTTCTACACCAAGACTACAAGCCTATTAGCACCTGAGTGTCTGAGTGTTTCTGTCCAAACACTGAAAACGTTTTACTTTTAAGCGCTGCAGATAAACGGTGAACATGTGGAGCTCACTGCTTCTTACAGGAGCTGAAGCTGAGTGACTGATTTAGCAGGTATTCCTGTATGTCAGTGGGGGGATCTGAGATTTGGCTTCTGCTTGTTGCTTCTCTCATTATAAAGGTTTGAAGGAACTGTGATTATATACAGTCACTCCAATGTTACTCACCATCATTCAAGGCTTTTCAGCTGCTCTGTGTTGCTTGTAGTATGAGCTTTTCGTGCTTTGCTGAAAGCAAGACGAGTTCGGCGGACAATAAGACATGTTTGTTTGGGCCAAACAGTGACAGCATAGCTCTGATTGATCAGCCTAGGGCTCAGTGTGAAGGATGACATTAATATACTTGTTTTTGTTTTCAAAACTTGGAGTAAAAATTGGGCTTGGTGCGAATAGACCTTCAGGTCAGCCCTGTGAGCTACAGGTTAAAGGGTCTGCATCACTTTTCGAAATATGCATAACCATAACATCGTTAATCAGGATCATTCAGCTGACGATTATCATTTACACACACACACACACACACACACACACACATACACACACACACACACACACACACACACACATACAAGAAAAAGCAGAGCTGGTTGAGGAGACAAGGTGTGTGTGTGAATGCTGATGGCAAATGTTTGAGTGGTTTGAGTGGTGTGGTGGTCAGGCACGTGTGTGAGGGGAGATAAGCATGTTATTGGCTACAGAGATCAAAAAGAGTGTCTCGGGAAACCCTCAAGACCCCCAAAGACCCCCGCCAAAAACTAAAATTTCCATCTACATAGAGACATACATGGAGAGAAGGAAACGAAGGGGGGTGGGGGAAGGAGAGAAGGAAGAGAGTGAAAGAGAGGCAAATGAGAAAAAGGGAGAGCAAGAGTGAGAGAGGAGACAGAGAGGTGAAGGAGAAAGAGAAGATGGAGGGAGAGAGAAAGAGATAGAGGGAGAGAAAGATTTTTTTTCTCTCTCCAGCTTTTTCTCCTCATTCTCCATTGTCTTCTTTTTCTCTGCTTTCTCCATCCCTATCTCTCCCCCGTTTCATCTCTCTCTCTCTTTCTCGCTCTCACTCACTCTCTCTTGGCCTTCAACACTCCCTCCTCGTCTCTCTCTCCACTCAAACCCAATCTCTCCGTCCGTGTCTCCACATGCGAATGGTGAATCTATCCTCGCCCTCCCAGTGCCACGGTAGTGCTAACGCCATGGCAACCTGGCGTGATGAAGGAGCGTGGTGTCCGGATTCACGCTGTCCGGGTATCAGCGGCACAGCCATTATTCACTCTCACTTTTTCCAATTACGTCCCTCTGAGAGCCCCCCTCAGGACCCCCGGCAATTATTTATATGCAAATAAATCTGCACACGCTTGGAGGAATCGCAGCAAAAATAAACGAAAAGAAGAAACAAAACAAAATCAACAAACTGACAAACACAGCAGCGTTTAACCCCATAAGCCTCCGATCACCTATGAAGTTCTTTTTCACTTTTTTTTTTTTAATTGATAATAAAATCATAAGGCACTGTTACAGGATCACCAAGTGCAGCAGACTGGAAGCTAGCATGGTACTGTGACGTGTCAGCTGATTGCTATTGGTGGCATGATAAGCATGCATACTAGCACCTTCCCATTTCCATCCAGTCAATCATAAATTAATAGTTACAACAACTTAAAATATATATAAAACTTTCCAACCGGCGAGCCAGCCAGGAGAATCTGGTTCCTCAGGCTCCTTTTCACAAATTCAAAGACAACCATTAACTAATATTCCATTAACCATCCTCTCCCTTTGAAAACCACATCATTAAGAGTTCCATATGTTTTAAAAGCCTTTAAAACTTATATCACCCCCTGTATTTCCTGTGGGGTATTACAATCTGTCAGAATGACCGTGTGGATCATATGAACATTGTACAGCCGTTTTTATATGAAACAATAGAAGCAATGTGGCCCCCCTACATTTTTATGTGGTGTATTACACTCTGTCAGCATCCCTGTGTGTATACTATGAACATTATAAAGAACTTTTAAAACAAAACAATAGACACCATATCACCCCCTACACTCTCTGTAGTGTATTACAATCTGGTAGTGAACTGCCTAAGATCACCAGTTCAAACAGTATTTGCAGCCCTGTTCAAATCCACTTTGTGTTAATAACTTTGTTATTTTTATTATTAGGAGGTTCTTGTGGTCTTATTCAGTGTAAAACCTTTATTTCAGGCAATCTGTGGAAATCAAATCTAAATAGACTAGTTTACACAGCCTAATCCAGTCCCTGTCTACATCTTTAGACCAGAAACACGCAAAAGAAAAGAAAGCAAAAGCGAATAACAATGTCTTGTCAATGCACAGCAGTAGTGCATTCCTCCACTACTGTTCCAGGTAAACAGAAGAATTAGGAAATGTACCTGCGCACTTCGTCCGTGTGATTAGAGCTGGTCCAGGTTGCCCAGTGCCGCCCTCACCAGGCCGGGTCAACAAAACCCGGATCTCGTACTCAGTATCCGGGTCCAGGTGCCACAGCTTGTAGTTTGGCGAGTTGACGGCATGGGTCTCAGTCCATGTTCCGGAGGTCATGCGGTACTCCACCTCCTTCAGGATGATGGGGCCATCGCCAAAGATAGAGTTGGCATTGAGCTGGATAAGGAGATACGTTGGACCCACACCCAGGAGCTGAGGAGGAGCAATAGGCCTCGGGGGTTCTGAAGAAAGACAAATATTGTATTTAAAGATATTGATAACTGTGTTAGGAAAGAAGAGAGTTCAGAGGTTTGTTCTAAAATAAGTCTTGCAGTTGTACAGTCTGAACAGAATCCAGAACTTTTCATAACTGGATCAAGTACCTGTGTCCCTTCCCATGTGGATAATTAGTGGAAAAATAAGGTGGGTGTTTCTAATAAAGTGGCCAGTGAGGGGAAGTACAAAGTAGGTGTTTGTAATGAAGTGGCTTGTGAACCTAGTCAAGCTGAATATGTTGGAGTTCTAATGAGGATCTGAAATAAAGTTAAAGTGAGTAACGGTTTATGTTGAACAAATACCAACTAACAGTTCCATCACAATAGACGCATACACACACTCACACACACACACACACACACTCAGATAGACACACAGTCTATCTGTCACATATTCATGGCTGATGCCAAATCATTACAGGACAGCAGACCATCCAGATGGTTCTCGAGTCTATCAGTGTGTGTCTCGGTCTAAAGCGAGATTGCATTTGGCGCACACACACACACACACACACACACACACACACACACACAAACGCAAGCACAGACGCTGCATACTTTAACACATCCATCTTGATTGAAATTCTCCTGACAAACAGAGGCCACTGGATGTTTTTTCTCTTTCGCTGTTATGCAGTGGCAGGGACTCGCTCCGAATCGAGGATTTCGGAGGACAGCAAGCTGACTGGCAGCTGGATTTTGGGGGCTTCTTCTACCCAACATAAAATGTTGGTGTGAAACCGGAAATGAGCAGTTTGTGGCTCCCTGTATTAACCCTCGAGGATTCTTAGAGTGTTTACTCTGTGTCACTGTGCCACGTCACTAAAAAGTTCCAGTGCTCTTAATGGACTTAATATTTTTTGTATGGTGCTCCGAGTGTACTGATGAAGTAAGAAGCTGGGTCTGTGTAAAATGACAGGCTTATTAACAGAATCTTAGCAAGAACTCGGCTTGCTAATGGTCTGAATGACAGCAAACATGTTAAACAACTTGAATTAAAGTACTTAGGATATGATTTACTGTAAAACTGAAATATAAATGTCTAAAGAACATCTTACACACTTCAAATATCCAGGCTGAACTGCAACTGCCACTGTACTCCCTAAATCGGGCACTTTTGGAGTTCTAGTGTCCATAGGCAAGCAACAGACTATTTGTGGGTTAGGGATGTGTCTGAATCCCAAATTTCTGTTTTTATCTATATCTTTTGTTGTTGGGCTGCATTGTTTAAATTCCTATGTAGGGAGCAGTGAGCCGTTTGAGATTCAGTCCCAGCGTGCGAAGAAGGGCAGCATTGGATTGGTTAATTTGTGATGAATATATATAGTAAAGGTTTAACATTAAACAAGGCTGCTACCATATGTTCATTATTATATGATATTCTTCTCTTCAGACCATGATTGCTTAGTATATACCAAGATACCAAACTCTAAATGAACTATACTTACTGGGGGAATACTTATGTCAATTATTATTAATAATATCTAAAATTATTTACTGAAAAACCTTTTTATTATATTTTATATTGGCAGTCATATTATAGAAGTAGAGGCTGTGCATTACTGTACTGTCATCATATTGAAGGGTGTTCTTAGGCACAATGCAAAGCCAAGTAAAGCCCCCTAGCCCATGACAAAATCATTTAAAAGAAATCATATTGATTTTCTACTTTACCATCATCATTTTTTAAACATAATTTTCTTTGAAACTCATAAGACATGTAGGTTCCCTGGTGGCTTTGATAAATAAGATTATGTTTGTGTTGTAGATGTGGTGACCCCTAGTTCCTATCACTACTATTGTAAAGAATATCTGAATCATTTCACACCAAACTGCTCTGAATCACTCTGTTTACCTCTCAACCACTGAATAAATGGGGGAATTTTGAAGAACTGGTGGAATTCCCCTTTAAGACCTTAACAATGTGCTGTAAAAAGACGGAGGATTCAAAGAGAGACGTGCCAGACGGCTCTGTGTTAATAATCTGTCATTCAAAGGTTTGTTTTGTAAACTACTTCATTCGTCTGAGCTCCTCAGTGTTGGGTTTTATGGTGCAGTAAGATGTTCTGCGAGATGTTCTTCAGCCACAGTGCTGTTTAGCGGAGAGATCTCACACACACACACACACACAAACACACCTTCTCTTTGCCACTCCAGATGGCTCCAGCGTTCCCCATTTGTTGTAGTTAATTAGCCAGCTCAGGCGAGCCTGTTTGAGCGCTTAGTGTCTGGCCTGCTGCCTTACTCACTCACACACAGATATACACACACACACACACACACACACTCTTACCGAACTGAATCTGCTTCTGTAACATCAACCAAACACACTGCAGAATAACTAATCTATGCCAAATGTGTGTGTGTGTGTGTGTGTGTGTGTGTGTGTGAAATCAGAGACGCCAAAGTTATTGTAATATACAGCCGTACACACAGAAGTTTATATCGTTTCTAATGTTCTCCAGTTCTGCACTACTCTGGACGTACAAGTGCTGTTAACTGTGGAAGCAATTATTTTTACTACTATTATTATTATTATTACTAGTATTAATAATATTATAAGAGTGATAGTATAGTGGTAATATAGCAGGAGCAGTAGTGGTGAGGGGTCTGTAATTGTTGACAGAACACGTGGAGCTAAATATAGGCTGGATGGGTGGGGTTAACTAGTCTGAAGCAGAATGGGAGGGCTAAACTGTTGCAGGCAACCTGCTGTAAGATGAATGGGAGGGGCTAAACTGCTGTAGGCTTACTGGGGTGAACCTAAATTGCTAGAGGGGGTGAGGGGGTTTGGCTAAACTGATATAGCCTGAATAGACAGGGCTAACCGGTCATAAGCAGAATAGGCAGAGCTAAACAGCTGAGAGAAACTGCTGTAGGCTGAATTGGAGGGACTAAACTGCTGTAACCTGAATAGGTGGGGTTAAACTGCTGCAGGCTGAACGAGTGAGGTTAAACCGCTATTAGACCGAATGGGTGGGACTAAACTTCTTTTGTAGGCTGAATGGGTGGGACTAAACTTCTATAGACTGAATGGGTGGGACTAAACTTTTGTAGGCTGAATGGGTGGAGCCAGACTTCCGTAGACTAAATGGGTGGAGTTAAACTGCTGTAAGTTGAATAAGTGGGGTTAAACTGCTGTAAGTTGAATAAGTGGAGTTAAACTGCTGTAAGTTGAATAAGTGGGGTTAAACTGCTGTAAGTTGAATAAGTGGGGTTAAACTGCTGTAAGTTGAATAAGTAGGGTTAAACTGCTATAAGTTGAATAAGTGGGATTAAGATGCTGTAAATTGAATAAGTGGGATTAAGATGCTATACACTGAATAGGTGGAGTTAAACTGCTGTAGATTAAATGGATGGGGCTAAACAATTGTAGACTGAATGAGTGGGTTTAAACTGCTGTAGACTGAATGAGTGGGTTTAAACTGCTGTAGACTAAATGGGTGGAGCTAGACTCCTGTAGACCAAATGGGTGGAGTTAAACTGCTGTATGTTGAATAAGTGGGGTTAAGATGCTATACACTAAATAGGTGGGTTTAAACTGCTGTAGACTAAATGGGTGGAGTTAAACTGCTGTAGACTAAATGGGTGGAGCTAGACTTCTGTAGACCAAATGGGTGGAGTTAAACTGCTGTATGTTGAATAAGTGGGGTTAAGATGCTATACACTAAATAGGTGGGTTTAAACTGCTGTAGACCAAATGGGTGGAGTTAAACCGCTATAGACTAAATGGGTGGAGCTAACCTGCTGTAGGCTGAAAAGATGGGGTTAAACTGCTGTAGACCGATTGGGTAAAGTTAAACTGCTGTAGACTAAATGGGTGGAGCTAACCTGCTGTAGGCTAAATAGAGGGAACTAAACTGCTATAACCTGTAATCAGATTTTTGGAGAACTGTCCCTTTAAAACTCTGTCTGTCTGTTCGTTCTTTTGTACGCTCATAATAACATGCAGAGAAAATGTAAAACCTCCTGACTTTTGTTGGTCACAACAAATAGAACCTCATTTCACATGTAATTTAAAAAGAGGAAAACAAATCAGTGATATTAGAGGAGCGTGCGCTCGTAATGAAAGGACCACCGCATTCCCATCCGTTCTACAGGAAACAAAGAACACTCCGGAGAGAAAGAGGCTTTTAAACATAGCGGAGAAAATACAGCGCTTCATTTAGAGCTCTGAGAGCGAGAGGGGGGGGTGTATCTCATCATCAGGTGTTATTGGTTGGTGCAGCAGGTCGTCCATCACACGGCACTGACAGCACAGAGTGATCATCACATACAGACCCCCCATCTCTCTCTCTCTCTGCTCTTTCTCTTTCTGTACTTACTCCTCATCTTTCCATCTCCCTTGTCCCTCTCCTCCTTTTTCTATTCATTCTCTTACTTTCGCTTTTCTTTTTCCTTCTTTCTTCCCTCATCTTTTCCTCACTTCCCACCTTCCTTTCTCAGTTTTCACTCTTATCTTTTTCATTCTCTACCTTCTACCTGTGTGTGTGTAGAGTGAGTGAGTGAATGAGAGCTGTTAAGGTGGAGAGGTATGATATTAATGAAGAGAAACACTTTTATTCCTCCTCTCTTTAAGGTGAAGAGCCGTGCGCTGACACCTCCGAGGCTTTATTCTTTGTTTGTTTTGACGCGGTTGTTTATTTTTTCCTCCTCTGTTTCGCTCTCGTCGCTGTGCGTCTCGTTTTCATCCGTTCATCATTAGGAGCCAAAAGCTCCATCCGTTCTGATTTAGTTTTATCTTTTTTTCAGCTCAGCTCTCGATCTCTCTCGTTCGCTCGCTCTCTCTCCTTCAGAGGATGACAGGCTGAGAGACAGCAGAGAAGAGTTTTAATCTACCTTTCAACAAACATTTCCTCCTCTCTCTCTCGCTTTCTCTCCCTCTCTTTCTCTGACAATATCAGTCTCCTGCTTTCTCTCTCTCCCTCTCTGACAATATCAGTCTCTCCTGCTTTCTCTCTCTCTCTCTCTCTGACAATATCAGCCTCTCCAGCTTTCTCTTTCACCCTGCCCCCCCTCTGACAACAGCAATCTCTCTAGCTTGCTCTCTTGCCTCTCTCTCTCTCTCTCTCTCTCTCTAACATTGGTCTCTCCAGCTTCCTCTCACTCTCTCTTTTTTCTCTAACACTATCAGCCTCTCCAGCTTTCTTTTTCACCCTCTTTCTTTCTCTTTCCCTCTGTAACAATATCAGCATCTCTCAGCCTGCTCTCTCTCTCTCTCTCTCTCTCTCTCACTGACAATATCTTTCCAGCTCCTCTCTTGCCCCCTTTCTCTCTGACTATCTGTTTCTCCAACTTTCTGTCTCACTCACTCCTTACCCGCCCTCTCTCTCCCTCTCTAACCCTAACCCTAGATGAATTTCTAGATGAAAGTCCTTCTCTCTTTCATTTCTCTCTCTTTTTGTGACAAATTGAGTCTTTGTCTCTTCTGTATTACCCTGCTCTCTGTCCTCTTCCTCTCACTCACTCTCCCCTTTCTCCATCTCTCGCTCTTTCCTCTTTCTTTATTCTTTCTCTCCCATGACAGTATCTGTCTCTCTAGCTTTCTCTCTCATTCTCTTTTGTTCTCTTTCTGACTCTTATTCTCTCCTCTTTATTCTCTTTCTCATTCTCACCTCTTCTTTCTCTTCTCTCACTTACATTTTCTATTTCTCTAGCCTTCTCTTTCACCCACCCGTTCTTACAATCTCTCTCCCCCTCCTTGAGCATTACTGTGTGTGTGTTGTTGTGTGTGTTTGAGACTGGTATGTTCAGTCCTAATCAGTCTGTGTTTACTTACTCATCTCTCTCTCTCTCACTCTCTCATGAGGGTGGGGGTGGGGCCTGACAGGCTGATTTCCCATCATTACAACACCAGCATTATCAACATAACCATAAACACCTACAGAACCAAGCTATAGCTTTAATACAATCCTGTTACACTCTTAATTCTCAGCATCTGCTCTATAAACTAGCCTCCTTGTTTACTGTATGTAATACTGTTTGGTATTGCGATTGCGTGATTGTGATTGATTAAATTGTGACTACAGTCTGTTAACGAGTCCAGACCTAATCATTTGGCCAGTAAGACCAGAATATCCACTTCTTGCATCTTGATGCTTGAACGCTAGGCATAGTGTGCTTGACGGCGAGTTGGTTGTGTTTGTGATGTCACAGCAGATGGACAATTGGCGGTGAACATTGTTGGAACTGTTGGCCATAATAAAAATTGCAGCTCTTTCAAATCATGACTTCAATATAAAAATGATGAAATTTCAGCCTTAATAACAGCTTGAATTTGATTAAAGGTTATGATCTTGTGTTCAGTCCAGCTTCTCAAGAACTTTTGTCATGTTCTTGTAATTTCGGGACACAACCAAAACAAACAAATTTTATTTAAATTTGAACCAGTAGATTCATTTGTAAAGCTGCACTTTTTGGGTTCCGGGGGATCAACAGTAATCAACAGTGAATATTCAAAGCTTTGTGGTTTGACTTGAAGTACAAAGGTCATACACTGTGGCCCAGTACTGTAGTAGTAAGGGTCTAGTACAACCGCATACTATTTAGTAGTTGGGTTTGAAATGGTTATTATTGGGCTGTTTTAGGTTCGTACAAGACCTTTTATGCTGAGGAGACTCAATTCGGGTGGACTGTTTTTTTTCTAGAGTAGAGCAGAGGGCTGTTTTTAGCTGTTAACACTGGAAAAGCTATGTTTTTAGCCATTAGCACTGGAGAGGCTGTGTTGTGACTGGCTGCCCTTCATCATGCTTTGTTCAAAACACGACTGGAAACGGTTAAACTGCTGCAGGATTTTTCTAATTTAATGTAACCGCAAAACTAAATGAAATAGAATTACTGACTTTAGTTTTAGTTTTTACACAAATGAGAACTTAGAAGCTTATATATATATATATATATATACACACATAGTAATGACACTAGACAGTTAGCCCGAATATAAGAATAATAAAAGAAAAGACACCCAGTATGTAAAACAGGAGCCAATAAGAACATTTACACACAGTAAACAATCAAAAACTATCAATCAAAAAAATATTTCTATATAATATAATACAATAATTCCAATAAAATAATATTTTTTTACTTAATTGATTTTAAAGTTTGGGATACATATGCTCTGTCAACACTAGCACTTTAATAACATTTTTAAAGTGGACTAATTAACTTAAAATTCAACTCTATCTGCACTCTTAAGTCCAAAACGGTAACTTTACAGAAGAGAGGAAAAATTCTCTTAACGTATAATTGAAGCCCATATAGCCAATGTCCCAATGTGTTTTTCATTTAAACTGTTTTTGATGATCTGTTCATTATAAGATTTTAACACAATGTAAAAAAGCAGCATCAGTTTTCAAACGAGCTAAAACTGACAAGCACACTGCATGCCTTCAGTGTACATGTAATCAATTACATAATGATGCAATTACTTATGCATATGAGCAATTAGAGTGCAATAGCACAGCAAAACGACAATAACAAGAACTCCAGTAAGGGTTACGCATAATCAGGGCGAGTCTCAGGTCTGATTTTGACTTCCACTCGTCTAACAGAGCCGGAGGAGAGTGATCACTGAGAGTTTGTCTTGGAAACTACAGCCACAAGCAGCGCCTGTCAATAAAGTTTATTTCCAACAAGTGAGCTTTGTGGGCGGAGAGGGGTGTAATGTCATTAGCCACAACCGCAGGCAAAAGCACTCAAATCTCACCACAAACCGTGTTTATGCCTCCCTCCATTTCTCTCTCTCTCGTGCTCTCTTTCGCTCCGCGGGCGCTCGGAGACGAAGCGCAGATCAATAGTCCCTTCAGTGAAAGAATTCGCTATTGAAATTCTCATTTGTTACACAGCTTTTCCCCCCCAAAACAGCCGGGAGGGCCCTGTGTCACGTCGCGTTAGAGAGACTAGCCGCTAATAAAGTGCTAGCCTGAGGTCACGGGCGACAAGACGGGCCTCAGTGCCAGCTCCCATTAGGCTGCGCTCGCATCTGTGGCCCAAAAATTTCCGCTAAAATTAGCGTCTTTTGGATCCTTGTAGCAGGATGTCAGCTAGGGAGTGTGGCGCAGAAGCCCAGCCTGTCACCATCGCTAGCCTTCAAACCCCATGCTAGCGCGCTAACACCAGGGTACGGCTGGCCGCGGGACAAAGCGGAGTACAAGATTGGCTTTACAGTTGTTTAAGTAAACAAGAAAGTCAGAGTGTTAGTCAGAGAAACTGGAGTTGGAGGGGGGGTTTTGGGGGGGGGGGATTCAGCTAGCACTAAGCTCACCCATCCAAAAACATGCCAGCTTTTCACCCCCCACGGCAAGGTTAGCATGAATTTCATTTAGAGTTATTTGGCTGCATTTAAATAAACAGATGCTAGCTGTAGCTGTTAGCTGTCACTAATCGTTGATCAGGGAATTGCATTAAGAAGCACTTGGTTTGGAGAGAAAAGCAAAAGTGCATGCTATCAGAACTGGGATAGTTATTTAAACAGACAAAAAAGTTTGTGTGGAGAGAAGGGTCAGGGTGGCTGTGTGGGTGGGGGGGCTCATCCATCCAAAAACAAGGCGATTTTTCATCCTAAAATGAATTTGCCATGATGGGAATTTTTATGTGGGACGATTTGAATAACAGATGCTAGCTGTGCTTGCTCGTTATCGCTAATTCATAGCAATATCTTGGAGGGTGTAAATAAAACCAATAAAAACTACATTGGAGCAATAAGCTGGCAGTTACAAGTGTTTTAGAATGCTTTTTTTGTTTGGAATATGGTTAATTCAATTCTGCCAACATTTGCTAACCATGTATGCTAAAGCTAGTATTCAAAACATGGCCCATTAAAGTCAGGAGTAGCATAAATTTCATTCACATTAGCTGCACAATTTTTAGCTGTTGCAATCATTTATTTGTTAGCATTAGCATTTGTTTAACCCAGTGCAAACAAATGCTAATACATTTTTCCGCTAACCTTGCGTGCTGAAGTTAGCATCCCAAAACATGGCTTTTCAGCCTCCAGTTAAATTTAGCATAACTTTCAGTTAGTGTGATTTGGATAGCTCTGAATGCAGATGCTAGCTTTACTTGCTAGTTGTTGCTAATGCTAACTGCTGATCAGTGGGAATTCTGTGGGAACTAATCAGGTTGATCAGTTTTGAGAGAGTGGTATAAACGTAAACAACGCTGGGCTGTTCAAGCTCACAAGAAAGTCAGAATGTAACCTGGAGGTGTTATTCAATCCAACTAATATCCGCTAACAATGCATAGCGTGATGAGGCTGGATTTAAACTAAACAGATGCCTGCTGTAGCTATCAGCCGTCGCTAATCGTTGATCAGGGAAATGCATTTAGGGGAGCTCGCTGTTAAAAATATATCTGAACAATTAATCCTCCATTGTAAATGCTAATCTGGCTGCAAATTTTAGGATATAATCCAGAAAATCATATGCAGGGGGTGTTAATGAGGATTAGCAGATCAAACTGATCTTCACAGTGGGATTCATGTACCAGCCAATACACAAAGCCACATCAGTACAGATTAACTTGGAGGTATAGCAGTCAGTCAATAGATCTGACCATTAAAAACAGAGAATAATTCATTCAAAACAAACACCAATCCACCTCGAACAATGAGCTCGGCGAAGTTGGAGACCCCAGAGCCCCGCTCTGACTGGGTGACGCATCGGTACAGATCGTGATCCTGACTGGTTACTTCTTTGAGGCGGAACGAAGCGGCGAACTTCCTGTGGTTGATGTTTTTCTTCTCAGCCACGGGGATGTCCTCGCCGTTACGCTTCTGTCAGGAGAAACAAAAACAAAAAACAAACTCACACATACGGTCGCACACAAAGTTTTGTTGTAAGTAAGTGTGTGCTTATATATATCCTATCCTATCCTATATATGTATATACATCCTATATGTACACAGTTAGGTCCAGAAATATTTGGACAGTGACACAATCTTCATGATTTGGGCTCTCTATGCCACAACACTGGATTTGAAATAAAACAACTGGGATGCAATTGAAGTGTAGACTTTCAGGTTTAATTCAAGGGGTTTAACAAAAATATCTTTGAAATGTTTAGGAATTGCAACCATTTTTCAACTTTGCTGCATTTAGTTGAATCTGAACAGAAAGTATATCCCTGTAAACTTCAGAATTCATCCAGCTGATCTGTCTTCTGTCACATCATTTATAAACATCAGTCATCCACTGCCATTGGAAGCCATGCATGCTCAGGCCATCACACTGCCTCCAACATGTGATACAGAGGATGTGGTGTGCTTTGGTGCTTTCTTTTGCCCATCATTCTGATACAGGTTAATGGCTATATTTAAGGGTTAATTCATGGTTTGCACCTTGTGATGAACCCTCTGTATTTGCTCTCATGAAGTCTTCTCTTTATGGTAGACTTAGATTCTGATACACCTACTTCCTGGAGAGTGTTCTTCATTTGGGTGGATGTTGTGAAGGGGTTTTCTTCACCATGAAAAGGATTCTGCAATCATCCACCACTAATGTCTTCCTAGGACGTCCAGGCCTTTTTGAATTCACAAGGTCACAAGTGCGCCCTTTCTTCCCAGAATGTACCAAACTGTTAATTTGTCCACTCCTAACATTTCCACTATCTGATGGATTTTTTCTTTTTGTTCAGGCTGATGATGGCCTGTTTCACTTCCATTGAGAGCCCAGTTGACCACATGTTGTATGTTCACAGCAACAGCTTCCAAATGCAAATGCCACACCTGGAATCAACTCCAGACTTTGAAATATCTGTTGAGATAATTGTCCAATTACTTTTGATCCCCTGAAAAAGAGGCAACTACATATTAAAGAGCTGTCATTCCTAAACCCTTCCACCAATTAGGATGTGAATCAAATCAAAGCTGAGAGCCTGCACTTTAAGCCCATATTATATAAATATATATATATATATATATATATATATATATATATATATATATATATATATATATATATATATATATAGAGAGAGAGAGAGAGAGAGAGAGAGAGAGAGAGAAAGAGAGAGAGACATACTACATACTGTACATATTCACAGACATGTTATTATACATATGGAACACATCCTGCAGATATTATGAAATACGTTCCACATGACTGGGCGTACAATTAAAACAAAAGATTCAGTCATCCTGTCCAACGGGACCAGGTGATGATGGGTTGCGTAAAACTAAAAGTATGTTAATCATCTCACACATCTGCTAGACGACCAAAACATGAATGCTCTCAACAACAGTGATCACATATACCCCATATATAAATCATATACACCTACTTCAGCTCCACTAGCTCTTAAGACCAATTAAGAAATTGGTTGTAACCAATTAAGAAATTGGTTGTAACGGTATTAATGGGTATACAGAGAATCAGATGAACTACAGTCTGTAATTGTAGAACTACAAAGTGCTTCTACAAGGCAAGTCTATATGCTTAAAGGGTTTAACAGAAAACAGTGTTGAAAAAAGGAAGCTTTGGTTTTGTAATGGGGTGAAATTCCTCTATAATGAGGCACGTCAGAGGACAGAAAGCAGAATGCTGCTCAGTCAGGAGACGCTGCCAGACGTCTAGAATTACAGACAAGCAGCCAACACTGCAAACTTCAGACTCTGAGCACTTTCGTCTGTGTTTATAGATAACAGAATGACATACAGTGTCAGAAACCACATAATCAAGTCTAATAGAGATACTGGCCACCTTCACATGGTTTCAGGTAACTGGTGGGGAATGAGCTTGCACTGTTTGTTAGCTACATTAGCCTTAAAACCTAAAGATGAAGCAAACGTCAGACAGCAAATGGTGGGAGGGAATTAGAGTTTTCACCAAACTATGGCTTTAGGAGTAATAAATAAATAAAAGCCACTCCAGTGTCCATGCTGTTGTCTTCTCGTTTGGAGCTTATTGTCGGGGTATTTCTGCACGGTGTCAGGTGGTGTCAGCCACACTTGTGGTCATTAAGTCTCAGCTGATGTAAACCCGTAGCAGAATTTCATTGGCTGGGTTTTGACACAGTGGCCTAAAAAAGTCTCAGAAGAGGAAAGGACGCTCTTATATGGGGGGATGGGTGGAAAGGGATCTGCAGTACCCCTAGATTTTAGGATTGTGTAACAGCAGCAATAATAATTTGAGCCTATTAAAGAGTGCTGGGGCACATTTAAGATAGAATCTGTGCTTTATTTTTTGTGGCATCGAAACATATTCATTATTTCATAAACTGAGTGCACAGATGGCATCGGCGTGCACACTTGTTCTGCTGTGTTCTGCTTATTGAGTCATGTGTTCAGTGAATAAAGTATTTTAATGTTTGTTGAAACTGATAAAGTTACAAATGGCTGATTTCCACTGCTTTCTGTGATGACCAGCAAGAGAAAAAAAAACTGCTTATTTTATCTTCATCAACTTTAAAATCACCTGTTAAGTTTAGATATTTTGTTGTATACATGTTTAATCTTTTCAGGGTTAATTTGCATGTTTGAGTTAAAGTGTATGAGTGTTGGAGACGTTTCCACTGGCATAAGGTCGGAGAAAGTCAAGAGAAGTAAAGCCTTCCAAACTGGATTTCAGAAAAATTTAGAGCTACAGAGAAAAGGAGACTCCCAAAAACCACCTGAAAGATCTAGTAGACACACCAGCACTGTCCCCATCAGATAAACAGATGGACAGCATCAAGCTACTTCAGATCTGAAAATATTAACAGAAGTAAAGTCTTCCAAACTGGATTTCATAAAATTATAGAACTACAGAGAAAATGAGACTCCCAACAACCACCTGGAAGACCTAGTAGACCTACCAGCACTGTCCCTATTAGATAAACAGATGGACAGCATCAAGCTACTTCAGATCTGAAAATATTAGCAGGTGTTTCTGTCAATCCGTCCACTGTGAGACGGCACCTCAATGCTATAGGTCTGAAAGGACGTGTAGCGGTTCAAGAAGCTTCCCACGGAGTAAAGAACATTTGACTCATCAAACAAAGTAGCTGCTGGTGGTCTAAGAACAATGGACTGACCACCCCAGGGTCCAGACCTCAACATCACTGAAAATGCTAAAGCATCTTCTAAGACTGTCTCTTTGTAGGCGTGTCTACAGAAAAGAATGGAAGCTGTAATATAGGTAAAGAGTGACACACTCAACACTCAAACATCTGATATTCTATTTAGCTGTTATGTGATTTCCTGATGAAGGATGGTGTCTGACTTCCACGCACTACTGTCTGCTGCACTGTTACGCTGCTAATGGCGAGTTAATATCCGATATTAATGAAGCAGGACAGATCAGCGTCACAGCTAATCAGCATCGCTTCAAACACATGCGCAGGGTACAATTCATTATCTCTTTGCCACTGACATCTCTCATTAGAGAACCGCTCTCTGAAGACGATCAGACGAGCGGAAAAGAGGCCACACTCGTTTTTTTTTCTCTTTTCTCACGTTTTCGCCTCTCCATCTCTTTCTCTCCCTTACACTTTAACTGCCCTGTCAGAGTAGACAAGCCTTTACTCTTCTCTCTCTCTCTTTCTTTCGTTCAGTGTGTGTGTATGTGTGTGTGTGTGTGTGTGTGTGTGTGTGTGTGTGTGTGTGTGTCTCAATCAGCTGTCCTCCTCTCTCACTCAGTCTCTCTCCATCCTTTCCCTCCTTCAGCCTCAACTGTTATCAGCTTATCATGGAGTAACAGGAGGGCCACACACCGTTATCATTATCAGCACAGAACTGAAGGGAACTCTCTCTCTCTCTCAACTCCCCCACCTCTTCCCACATCCACTACATGGCCATAAGTATGTGGACACCTCCCCTACTTCAGGTGTGTCAGCCACACCCACTGATAACAGGTGTAAAAAAAAAAACAAAGTCTTCATAGACACTCACTGAAAGTAGAGTAGCACTGAAGAGCTCAGTGACTGAACCGTAACAGGATACCATCTTTGTCGGTTTGTAAAATTTCTGCCCTAGACAACTGCGAGAGCCAAGGAGCAACACAAAGCAGTAGACTACACAAACTTACAGAGCCAATAATCTCTACAGAGTTCCAAACTGCCTCTGCAAGCAACATCTGCACAAGCACTGTGCATCAGGAGCCTCATGAAATGGGTTTCTGTGGCTCAGCAGCTGCACACAAGCCTAAGATCACCATGCACAATGCCAAACGTCGGCTGAAGCGGTTTAAAGTGCCGCCACTGAATTCTGGAGCAGTGGAGAAACAAATTATCTGGAGTGATGAATCTGGCTTTTGTGGATATACATATATATGTGCATCCTATACACACATGCTATTTGCCAATTTGGGGCCTGATCTGACTGGTTTTGGAACAAGAATCATTTCATTTCAGCTATATGGGTTGCTGAATGTACATAGAATCACTTAACTTCTCCCAATAAATCATTAACTGATACATTAATGTGATTTCTAATAAAAGCAGGTATATCTGTTTACTCTGCACAGTATTCTGACTGGGGGAACCGTCAAGCCTGGTAGATCAGCTTGGAAATCTGTCTGCAGTATGGAATATTTAACTAATATTTTATTTAACAACATTCATAAATAACTTCAATGAACAAGAATTGTGTTTTTATTTGGTTTTCTGTTTAGTATTCATTAATTTTCTTGGCTTCTTTCAGTGTATTTTGCTATGTGGTACATGTGGTGTGTGGAAATCTTGGCCCCTCCTAAATTCTCTAAACGCCGCACCGCTTCAGTGCTGGAAGGATGGAACACATCTTATTACAAAATCACTTCTTAGGCAAAAAGTCAAAAGACATAGTTATGTATGTGTAAGTTTTCCCTCCTTTTACTCTACCCTTAGATTCTCTCTCCTTTTGCTTCCCCCATCCTTCCCGATCTCTGTCAGTTTCAGGTCTAATGAGAGGGTACAGTCCCCCTCTACATAGGAGCTGATTAGTGTATGTGGTTATTTATACCACTGCTGACCGCTAATGATGCAAGAAATGTGAAATCTTAAAAAATAAATAAATAAATAAAAATCACACCGCTGAATGTTATTGTTTCCAATAAACAGTCACTCTGGAAGAATTCTCAGTGTAGTGTTTTCCATTTATCACAAATGTTCACACAACATAAAGAGCACCTCTTATTGATGACATTTTCAAGCATGTTGATATATATATACATTTGTTTGAGTTTTATATTTATATTTCAGATGTTTCTGGCAGCAGGGCTGCCTATCATTCCCTATGGTACTGGTTTCTGTTAGCTACCTCATCAGAAAAGCTTTGTTTTGGTGTTATAACCTGTTCTGCTTGTGCTACAGGGCCAGTTTGGATTGACTGTATATGTTTATGTTGTGCTTAACCTTTTCAGGTCAACGATGTTGTATATGACATCAAAGGACATCATACATAAAAGAATAAATCTCAGGAGCACTGCAAGCTAGAGTCTTTTATTTTTTCCCTAAGGGCAATGAAGCTTCCGCTGCATATAGTAGGGATGTGTATCATTTTCCTTTCAGAAGCTTGTAATCCAGCCTTAAACTGCTTTTTTTGAAGAGACTGTAAAATAAATCCATGATGATAAATCCAACACTAAATGTCTTTTGTGATTATTTATCAATTTCTCAGCATTACAGTCATTGTTAGCGTGGCTGTCAGCTGTCCACTGACAGCTTGGTTTGAATCTGCCGACCAATCAGAGGCTGTGTTCTCAACTTTCCGATCAATCAAAGACAGTGTCCTTGACATTTCAATCAATCCGAGACTGTGTTCCCAACTTTTTGCTCAATTAGAGGCTGTGTTCTTGACTTGTTGACCAATCAGAGGCTGAGTTCTTGATCTGTCAATCTATCAAGGGCTGTGTTCTTGACTTGTTGACCAATCAGAGGCTGAGTTCTTGATCTGTCAATCTATCAAGGGCTGTGTTCTTGACTTGTCATCCAATTAGAAGCTGCGTTCTTGACTTGTCTACCAATCTGTAGCTGCGTTCTTGACTTGTCTACCAATCTGTAGCTGCGTTCTTGACTTGTCCACCAATCTGTAGCTGCGTTCTTGACTTGTCCACCAATCTGTAGCTGCGTTCTTGACTTGTCCACCAATCTGTAGCTGCGTTCTTGACTTGTCGACCAATCTGAAACTGCATTCTTGACTTGTCTACCAATCTGTAGCTGCGTTCTTGACTTGTCTACCAATCTGAAGCTGCGTTCTTGACTTACCGACCTATCTGAAACTGTGTTCTTGACTTGTCGACCAATCTGAAGCTATCCTTCCAACCTTTGTTCATCAATTAGAGGCTGGCAGTCTGACTTGCAGATCAACTGAAAGGCTGATGGTTGACTTGTTGACCAATAATATATCTGATATATAGACCACTCGGAGGCTGTTTCTGGATCTCAACCAATCAAAGTTCCTGACTGTTATTGGTTCAGAGGCTGTTTCTAATTTATAGATCAATCAGAGGCTGTTTCTAATATATAGACCTATCAGAGATTGTGTTTCTGGATCTCAACCAATCAGAGGCAAGGTTCCTGATTGTCATTGGTTCAGAGGCTGTGTTTCTGATTTGTCGACAGAATAAAGCTACACGTCCAGGCAACACAAAAGCCTCTAGCATGTAGTATTACCGACATATGTGGTTTTTTTTTTAGGTACAACATATGTAACCACACAACACTGCTGACCCGAGACAGTTAACCAAAAACATAACTGTTATCAGAGACTGTTGCAGTGGGAAAAAGCAGGCACTTACAAACATGGGATACTAACTATCAATATTTTAACCATCTGATATATCAGTCAGGGTCTGAAATCACTGCTATTCTGGACACCAGTAAAAATAAGGGAAACCTTTAGTAACAGGTGCGTCCTAACTACTGACTGCTCCTGTATTCCTCATGCTAAATCAGTTCACAGTCATTTTCTCAGACATTCGGGCCTAAGGAGTTCTGAGGTACAAGTGTGTGTGTGTGTGTGTGTGTGTGTGTGTGTGTGTGTGTGTGAGAAAGTGCTTTGATCGTGCGTTTGCTCTGCACTTCCACATCAAACACTCTGCGTGTCGGACACGGCCGGGGAGGAGTTGCGGCTCTGCTTTATTTGAAATTGAAAAACGTCCATCGCAGAATTTTATTAAAGCTCGGCTCAGGTGGACTCGCTGTTTATTCCATTTCCATTCCACGCTACGGCTCTTGGTGAGACGGGTCAGACTGTTAACCCCCTCTGAACCGCCGTGCATGACAGACATACGAAAACAAGCAGTGATTTTTAAATTAAGCTGCCCATAGTTTATAATTTTTGTCTATACATTTTATGTTGTACATAAACAAAGCAAAACTTTCACTCTCCAGCCCATACAGTCCATAAGCCACAAACACGGCCCATTTTTAATTCTGTAGTATTGCGATGTCCAAAAAAAACAAGACATTCACATACATCTGCATGAGGTCATTCATTTATATATATTAGAGATCATTTACATTTATACATTTATGAGGCTTAACATAAACAAAAATGTTTTTAACCAGTTGTGATTGTTGCCCCATGTGGTCTTCATTTTTTTCTTTTTTTCTCTTTGTATAATAACTCCTCCTGTAGTTTTTGAGATATTAACACTATTCCGACTGGAATGCTCAGTGTGATCAGGAATGGTGTAGAGCTTTTATATAGAGTTTGATATAGAGCTTTTAGATCGGATGTAAGGTTAAATAATCATTGCTAATTTCTGATTCATAACAATGATTCTGACTTAACAATGAACAGCACCATCATAGCAACATTTTCAAAACCACCAGGGATACTATAGCAACTGTTTAGCAACACCTTAGCAACCACCAGGGATACCATAGCACCTACCTAGCAACACCCTCATAACAACCACCTAGAATATGATCTAGCATCACACTAGCAAACATCTGGAACACAACGGCAAACCACGTAGCAACAACTCAGCAACAACTTGAGATATTATGACAACCGCCTAGCAACAATTTAGCTAGTTTAGGCACTCTTCATATTTTACCCTTCTTTTTAGGGGGGTCCTGTTTTTAATTCCCAAATCCCCCACAAACTACAAGATCCTACTCCTTCATACTGCTACTGCTAGTTCAACATCTCAGCTGCTTTTTACAATACTGAACAGACCAAAACAAACAGTCAAAATAAACTCTAATTACATTAATTTACATTACAGCTACTAACTGCCTGGACTGTTTCCCACTTCATATACATGAGTGTTCAGATTCTGATGGTGACGATGTGTTTGAGCAAAAGCTGATTAGGTTTGTTGACTAATCTGTGGTCAGTGATTAACTGACTGAATGAACATTACCTGCAGCCAAAGTTTGTTGTTGACGGCGTCCCGGACTGTGGCGATGCACTGGAAGGTGGCGTTCTGACCTGCGTTCACCTCCACGTCCCCCAAACGCAGAAAATGAGGAGATTTATCTAAACAAACAAAATTTCATTATGTTACAACACACATTTCACCAACACAGCTCTTAAGTATAAACATGCTTTATATGTTACATTATGCAACACAAAAACAGAGCATCATCTTCATTGTGTCTGTAAAACTCTTAGTTTGATCTGTTTAATAACCATCACAATAATGATGCATATGACAATAATTAGGCAGAAAAAGGAAGCTATTCGTTTCTGCTTCCACAGCGGTCATAATTATTCTCAGAGAGCTCGTGGGTATTGCAGAGTAAGAGGACACTGTGCTGGGTGGCACTTCAAGTCTGGGCTGGGAGGTAAATAGATGCTGGCAGGGAGGTTCATCAACTGCTCTGGGCTGTGGGTCGAGCGCAGCATGGACAACATATAGCTCTCCAATATTCCACTGCCACACAAACTGAAAGAGGCAGATCAAACAGCTGGAAGACGACCACCGTATGGCACAGGTTAGTCCCCAGTTGAATTCAGGCCCAGACATGTATGAGCAGCATTCATGATCTTGGCTTGAGCTGGTCTGTCACCAGGACAGCTGACCTTCGTAGGGGGGTTATGTAGCATTTATATGTTTAGTTTATCCATTTACTGCATAGTTTTGTGTTAGGGCAATTGGGCGTTTTATTTAGGGGGTTTGTCACCATGAGGTTGAATACTCTGGTGACCCACCCGCTCCCACAACACCCCACCGCTACACTGTAAACTCAGTGCTTTCTATGTGGTTTTCTGCTGCCGTTAAATAAAAGAGCACTACCAGCAGCAGAATCATGGCCTCCCCTACGATTTCGCCTACACAATGCCCCATATAGATGGTGCCCTTGTGCGGTATGTGTGAGGTGTGCTGTATTACTGCAGTAGATTAGTGGGATTTTAATCCAGTTAAACACCCACACTAATCCCACCCTGCCGTGGATTAAAGCCTTAATTACCAAAACCTGCTGTATTATTCCAGATAAATCCCCTCACAGTTTAACAAAGAACATGCACACCTATCTGCACACATGCGCTCCTAGTCCTGCTCACTATTATTCACTAATTGTATTGTTTTATTACTCTTCAGTTAATATTCTTTAGATTTTTTAGGGAAATTCAAAGTCCATTCAGAGGGTTTGGAGTTAATCGCTCCATTCTAGAGTCAGAACTGTTCACATTGGTGGTGATAGGAACCAGACATCCACCTCTAAAAGCACCCCCACAGAAAATTATTACATGAAATGGTTATGAATACACCACCTGATGTCTGAGTCGTTGTTTTGGTGGATGGATACATGCAGGGTGTGTTAAGGCAAAATAGTTCCCAAAGAAAAAATGTACCATCATCATTCCATATAAGCTCAAAAGATACACATGGGTTCGCTTGTGGTTTTAATAGTAAATAAAACGTCTACATGTGTGTTGTAGACATGGGTTCCCATTATCACCATTCTAAAGAACATTTAAAATGTTTAATTCCCCTTTAAATTCACACATTTGTGATTGAAAGACTTTATCTGTGTGTTTGTACTCACCACACGGATAACTCAACACTTGAATATCGTCTATAGCAATAAAACCCCTCCGTCCACTCGCAACCTCCGCCTCAAATATAACCTACAGAGAAAGAGAGACAGGGAGGAATGGAGAGTGAGAGAGGATAAAAGAGGGAGGGAGGGGGAGAAAGCAAAAAGAGAAAAATAAGGAGAGACAGTATAGAGAGAGAGACAGAGTGGGATAGAGAGAATAAGAGAGCAGGAGGGAGAGAGAAAGAAAGAGAGAATAGAGAGAGAGGGAGACAATGAGAGGCAAAAAGTGTGAGAGAGAAAGAAAGATATAGAGAAACAGAGAGAGACAATTACAGGAAGATTGTGAAAGAATAAAGGCGAGAGAAGAGAGAGGTAGAGAAAGAGAGAGAGGAAGAGAGAGAGGCAGAGAGTATGAGTGAGAGAGAGGCAGAGAGTGTGAGAGAGAGAAAGGTAGAGAGAGAGAGAGAGGGAGAAAGAGATTATGATTAAGTTTATGATTAATTTTCACCTCCTGAACGAAACTGATCAGCTCAATCACACACGGCACGTTCAGACAGAAACAACACTGCTGTGTGAGTGTGTGTGAGTGTGTGTGTGTGAGTGTGTGTTGAAAATAGCCAGCCCCTCATGAGATCATACAGCCAAAATGATTCTATCCATCATATAAGATGCACTTTAACATCCTCAGAAATCACATTAGAAATACGACTCCAGTAAAAATTAAATGAATAAAAATATATTTATAGAAAGCGAAACAAATGTCTATATAATTATTTAAACACTAAAACAAAACATTAATCATGTGAACACAATTAATACAATAAAAACACAAAATAACCAACACAAATAAAACAGTCAAATAAAATATAAATGTATAAAAAATGAACAAGCCAAATAAAAGTGTGTAATAAAGAAACAAACAAACAAATAAATAAATGTGGAAGGATGCACAGAAGGATGAACATAGTTAATCATTACGCCGTTATTGTATTTTTATTTGTTTCCGTTTTGGATGTTTGTTTTTTTATCAGCCTCTCAGCACTAATCTCAACAACACAAATACAACCAGCATTAATCTGGTATTAAACCTGAAACACAGAACAAAATTAATTACACCACAACAAACCAGCGCACAATTATAATCAGCTGAGAAAGTAAGAGAAGCTCCTCCATTAAAGTGACGAGTAAAAAGAAGAGAACACTCAGCCCTCCTGTGGTTCTCTCTCCTATGAACTGTCCAAAACAAACGAATATATAAGTGTTAATAATCACTTTTACAAACAACCACACCATTAAAAGCACAATTAGGAGTAATATTTTAAAAAGAATAATTCATGTTCAAAATGGTTAAGAAAAAAAAATCCACTTCCTCCTGCAATTCAATTAAAAAAACTGACTACACCTTTTTCACTTACTGAACCTTTAAAACACATTTTTAAACACTCTGTCTGGTGGGTTTTGGTGGGATTTGGTGCTGTGTGGTGCAGTATGGTGGGGTTTAGTGAGGTTTGGTAGGGATTGTTGGAGTATAGTGAACTTTGGTAAGGGTGGTGGGGTTTTGGTGGTCTGTAGTGAAGTATGGTGGGGTTTTGCAGGGTTTATTGAAGTGTGATGGTGTACAGTGATACATACAAATGTACTATTCTGTGAATTTTTCTTTAAGTTTTTTCTTTAAAAAAATATTATAAAGATATTGTCCAAAAAGCTGATTTTAGAGATGATGCTTGTGTTGGTTCCCAGTGTGGATCTCAGAACAACCTAACAAACCCTATCATACTCCACCATATGTCACCACCAACCCACCAAACCCTACCAAATCTTACTAACCTGCACCATATTTCACCATACAGCGCCAAAACCCAACCAAATCTCACTAAGCTGCACCATACTTCACCATACAGCGCCAAAACCCAACCAAACCTCACTAACCTGCACCATATTTCACCATACAGCGCCAAAACCCAACCAAACCTCACTATACTCAACCAAACCAATCAAAACACACTACACTCAACCCACCTCCACCAAACCTTACTAAACCCCACCAGACTTCACCATACACCACCACAACTCCATCAATCCCATTAAAACTTACAAAACTGAAGAAAACCCCACCACATACCACCAGTCCCACAAAAACCTCCCTAAACCTAAACAATCTCCAATATATACCACCAAATTCACCAAAACACACACACATACACTCTGACAGAGCCATCAATCAGATTTCTATTGAACAGATAAATGGCTCTTCAGACCATTAAATTATAAAACATTGATTAGAGCAGAAGAAGCGCGTGTAGCAGATCAATATCACTTTAGACAGGCACTTCAACACGCACGCAGGATCAGCTCGTTCTCCAGCAGACACAGCAATAAGATACTTTAATACATTCAGCCATGTTGGAGGAGAAACCAAACAAATCCAATAAAGGGAACGTTCACCACTTACAGATGGACTGTTTTTACACAATAACATAAACAGATAAATATCTATTTATTATAATAATAACACATCCCATAAGTATTCCTAACACATGAGAACCTCCATAAGATTTACAAACAGTCCTGTATATGTACAAACACAAGTGTGTGTATACGCTCGTCCTGCTCCAGGGGAACAGAGTGGTGGTGGGATAAGTTTCTTTTTCTGTTCCTGGAGGAAAAAAGAGTCTAAATACAAGCTGACAAGCAGGCACAACCCACAAGGATTAAACAGACGTGTGTGCGTGTCCTGAAGTCAGTCTCAGTTCAGCACAAAGAGGGCACGAGGGCACTTAACCACAGAGAACATGTTATACACTCACACGCACAAAACAGAGAGAGAGAGAGAGAGAGAGAGAGAGGAAACAAACCATTCTCTAGAGTAATACTATTATCCAATAATATCTTTTTTCTTTATTCTCTTCCTTTCCTTTTGCTGATTTTTCTTCTTTATCTTGTTCTGTCCCTTCTTCTGCCACTTCTTCTTCCTCTTTTCTTCTCTCTTTTACTTCTTCCTCCTCCATTTCTTCTCTTGTTCTTCTTATTTTTCCTCTTCTGCCTTTATCTCCCCGTCTTCTTTCTCTGTCTTATTATCTTCTTCTTTTGCTCCTCCTCCTCTTCCACTTCTTCTTCCCTTTGCTCTGATTTTCCTCCTTCTTCCCCTTCTACTTCTTCTCCCTCATATTACTATTATTTTTCTTTGTCTTCTTTTTTATTCCTCTTCGTGAACTGGTGAACACCAAATGGTGCCTCCAGTGGTGCAGGTTACCCACAAATGCCCTCTCCACTCACGGACCTCCATTATTTCCATAAACAATCTCAATCTCACACAGTTCCATTTAGTATCAGTCCATTTCAGATGAACTAGAGTCCAGAGACTGTTCCTGCTGAGCACAGCACAGTTTTTAATATTGTTTATTATTTTGTTACGCTCATCAAATAATCCCGAGCCCATGTGGCCCAGTGCCATCTGATTGGTCGAGGTCGTAGGTACTGGGTTGCATTAGACACCATCAAGGATGTACCCCAAATCCTTGCTGAGGAATATTGGTTTCCACTTTATATTAACTGCCTAATAACTGTGCAGCTAACTTTTCTATGTCACTGTAATTATGACGGCACCAAAATTAACAAATTTTAACTTTCAGGTGAGAGCCAGCTCATGAATTAGCCCAAAGTATGTGAGAAAAGCGCCCTTATTTAGCTTGGTATGCCCCTACAGGTGAAAACTTGGCAGTGACTGCAACAATAGAGTAACTGCTGGTGATGTATTTATCATTAAAGATGAATGACGGTAGCGCAGTAGAAGTATAAACTGCTACAATAGTATAAAAGAATCCCTCAAGCAGTTTTAAGGTTCAACTGTGCACCTTAAATAATATTCATCAGAGGAAACGGTCACATTTGTATTTTTTCATGCCCTAATTTTTACTGTTATATAAGTATTACAGCATTGTTAATGTGTAACAACACAGTTAGTAATGACACCATTATAAAGCGGGACTGAACATTATTCTAAAACTGTTGGACTTCTTGCTAATGCTATTTTTTGACAAAGTGAGAAACCTGAACCTACCTTTGCTCATGAACTCAGACTTTTCTGGCTGCTCCTTTTGCTCCCGGGCATGATCACAGCCCTAGTTTAACATGTTTTTTTTAATCCTCCTGTCCCAGCTTTCCAGGAATTGAGGTTTGTATATATATGTATATATATGTATATATATATACACACACACACACACACACACACACACACACACACACACACACACATTGTCAGCTCCCCTGCCATCATCCCACCTTATAATAAAATTTATTCTCCACGCTCAGCTATCAACTCTTTACCCATCTGCAGGAGCGTCTCTCCACAGGCACGCGCAGCCATCGTTATCCAGGTTGATCATTTGTGCGGTGCTGCTGCAGTAAACAGAGCTGGAGAAAGTCCTTATTGATATAAACGTGATGCTGCTGGAGCAGAGCATCTTCATCACTCAAGAACAGGAGGGGATCTCCTGCAGCTTCCCAATGCTTATCTACAGTATCACGATTATATACTCACCAGTCACTAACATCACTAACATAAACTTAACAGCCCTTACAATCACCTGTATTACTAACATAAACTTAACAGCCTTTACAATCACCTGTATCACTATTATATACTTAAAAGCCCTTACAACCACCTGTATCACCATTATATACTTAAAAGCCCTTACGATTACCCGTATCACCATCATATACTTAAAAGCCCTTACAATCACCTGTATCACTATCATATACTCACTAGTACCCACAATCACATGTATCACTGCCATATACTTAACAGCCCTTACAATTACCTGTATCACTATCATATACTCACTAGTACCCACAATCACATGTATCACTGCCATATACTTAACAGCCCTTACAATTACCTGTATCACTATCATATACTCACTAGTACCCACAATCAACTGTATCACTATCATACATTCACAAGCACCTATATAACCTGTATCAGTACCAGATACTCACCAGTTCTTACAATGACCTGTATCACTATCATATACTCTGACACACAGATAGAAAGACAGACATGACGTGCTGGTTCATGCTTGACAATCTTGGCATAGTTACAGTAACAGAAAGAGAGACCCACAGACAGACAGACAGAGCAAGTATATAAAAGTGAGGCATGAGTGGGTTGAATTAACAGAAGCGTAAGTGTGTGTGTGTGTGTGTGTGTGTGTGTGTGTGTGGTTGTATGTGTGTGTGTGTATGTCTACTAACAGGCAGGAACAGGTTCATCTGACTGCCTGTTCTCACAAGCATACAGCAATAATTATCACACCCCCACTACACCCCCACTACACCCCCACCCCCCCCTCGAGTTTTACAGTGGGTGCAGTGTCAGTCTGTGGCCAGCAGGGGCATCAGACTCTAATAAACATACACTAAAACTCAGTGAGTCTGCTGTTTAAATCAGTGAAAATCAGGAGCTCATGATTTGATGGCAGTTAAAATCAAACAGAAACCCTGAGAAGGCTGGCACTCAGGATGAACAGTTCCAGAAACATATCAACTGCTGATTTTCATGACCAACATGGCCACTGTGAATTATTTTCTATATGAATTAGTGTGTCATGCACTTGTCTGTATATGTTTGGTTGAATTAATCTACATGTACAGACAGTTTTCATGCTTTTGCTATTATTGTGCTGGACTTTTCAAACTTGTGTGTGCTGGACTGAGACACTGTTACTCACACACTAGTCCATCACTATATGGACAACTCAATTCAGCACGCTTTCAAGTGCTAATTAGTGAGAGGTATATAGAGGTATCGCATTCCATTCTCAGATTTTACCATTTTTAGTTTAGCCTTTACCATTCTTATTTTAGCTTTCACCTCCTTAGCTTAGTTTTAATCTTTGCATAACTTTTACCAACCTTAGCAAGAAGAATTAGAACTATCTGCCACTTGTGTATACACACAGCCGACCCCCACATTTAACCCATCCGTGCAGTGAAACACCCACATATACACACACTAGTGAACATACACGCTAGGAGGCAGTGAGCACACTTGCCTGGAGCAATGGGCAGCTCTATCCATGGCACCTGGGTAGCAGTTGGGGGTTAGGTGTCTTGCTTAAGGGCACTTCAGTCGTGTGCTGTGGGTTCAGGGGATTGAACCCGCAACCTTCCGGTCAGAAGACTGGATCCCTTTACTATCCCTAGCTTAGTTTTACAAATCTTTTTTACAAATCTGAAAAAAATCCATATTTAATGGCTTGACAGTTGGTGTAAACACATTGTCATTCATCTGCTCATGTGCTCGTCATAAGCTCGAACAGCTTGTTATTATGACCTTTGTGGTCATCCATCCTGAAGACTACTCTTTTCAAGTTTGTAGCCTCACCTCTGCAAAAGAGGTACTGGCTCTCGCTATATTACGACACACATGCTCATGTGCAGAACATGCTTAAACTTTCCAAACTGGAAACGTTATTTCTGTTTAAGAAATTATTTACAGAATAACACACCTTGTTCAATCAAGTACAAATTCTAAGAATAGTGCCAATCAGATTAATCTGTTCTGAATAACTTATACATGGACTTATTCTATTCCGCCTGAACAGAATAGGGGGGAGGGTGTGTGTGGGGGGGGGGGGGGTGTGAATTTGGTATCTTTGCCAAACTGTCACGTTAATCATATTTCAGCGTTTTCCAGTGTGTTTATATTATATTGAAAGGATAACTGCAACAGCAGGATGTAGCAATATGACTGCAATACTGTATTCTGACTGTACTGTTCATTACACACACAAACGAGAGAAACGCACACGACGAACAGAGGAAGAGAGTCATTGCGAATCAGTCAGGACTTCCAATTAGACCAACACAAACAGAGCCTTTCATTATTCAGAGAGAGAGAGGGAGAGAGAGAGAGAGAGAGAGAGAGAGAGAGAGAGAGAGAGAGAGAGAGAGAGAGAGAATGAAAGGCAGAGAGAGAGATAGAGGGAAGGAAAAAGTGATGGAGAGAGATAGGGGGAAAGGCAGAGAGAGAAAGAGAGAAGATAAAGATAGAGATACAAATGGAGAATATCTGCATCCAATTAGCTCAACTACTACAATATCGCCCCATAAAGAAGAGAGAGGGGAAGAGTAGAGTAGATAAAGAGGAAAAGAGAAAAGAAGAGAGGAGCAAAGGATAGAGGACAAGAAAGGAGAAGAGAAATAGGGTGAAAAGAAAAAAGAATAGAAGACTACAGAAGAAAAGAGAACAGAAGAGTAGAGAGTAGAGAAGAGCAGACAACAGAAGACAAGAGAAGAGAGTAGAGGAGAAAAAAGACTAGAGAAGAAAAGAACAGAGAAGAGAGGAGTGAAGAAGAGTAGAAAAGAGAAAATAATATAAGAGTAAAGATTAAAAGAAAAGAATAAAAGAGTAAAGAACAGAGAAGGTAACAGTAGAGAAGAGAAGAAAGGAGAAGAGTAGAAAAAAAGAAGAAACAAATCTAGAAAGAGTAGAGAAGAGAAGAGCAGAGAAGAGAAAGGAAGAGAAGAGCAGAGAAGAGAAGAGCTGGGTAAACAATGTTAGCTAATTAATTAGCAAGAATCAATAAATCAGTAATCAGTATGTAAGCAAACTTAATTTAATACTCTGCTTGTAGTTTTATTTAATGACAAATGTTCCTAATTATAACTCTAATTATGACTAACTGGAGAGGCAGAGAGAGAGACTGAGAAAGAGACAGAGAGAGAGAGAGAGAGAGAGAGAGAGAAATAGTGAAATGATTTAATTGACCCTGGATGTTATTCCGACTGACTGACTGACTGGAAGTATGTATGTGTGAGTGAGACTTAAGAGCTTGGCAGCTTCGTTGAATTTCACACGCAAATATTCCAACCGCATGAATTTCTAATTACACACACACAGTCAGGACCGTCGGATCACGCCTGACATAATCTCCGCTTAATTACAGAATTCATCAGTGACAGTAAAGCCGGAGAGAGGAAATCTGAGCACAAAAGCAGGATTTACACACAAAAACACACTCCAGCACAAACAATGCAGAGCTATGATCACTGATACACACCGCCTCCTCTGCCAGACTCTTCCAGCACAGACAGTTTCTCATTAAACATTCCCCAGAATTCACACCTCAGCATTCCTTACTGCATTGTAACCTTGGGAAGGCTCGGGAATTATTATTATCATTATTCATCAGAAGAGTGACGCTTAAAAGTGCTGAGATTTGGCTTCGAGTGTAACCTGAGCAAATGTAGTTTATTAAAAAGGTGTGTAGGTTTTGTGGTAAAACATCTTGTAGGTCCTGTAGAATCAAGTAGATGTTTTGGAATCTGTAGATCTCATAAAATGTAAGATAGTACAGCAATGTATAGACTGTGTAATGTGAAACATGATATTCCTGCAGATCTTTGCAGGTTCTGTAACCTTTGGGATATATAAAAATGTAGAAATGTAAACAATGTTAGTGTAGATGTTAGTGTAGATATCTGGAATTAGTGTGCAAAGTGCTGTAAGTGTAGAAATCTGTTCGTTGTGTAAGTCAAAAATCTTGTTAATGTAGAATTATGTAAACAGCTTAGTGCGAATATTATTGTTTGTGCAGATATTTAAAAAATCTGTGATTTTCTAATGTCAATATTTGCAGATTGTGAAAGGTTTGTGGTGTTATTAGTGTAAAAATATGTTGAATATTAACAACTGTCTAAATGTCTTTAGTGTGAAAATTTGTAGATTGGATTGTGTAATGTCAAAAGTGTTGTTAGTATATGAAAAGTGAATGCAGAAACAGCATAGTGTCATAACAAAATTAATTTTAACAAAGTTATTAGCGTAGAAATGTTGAATTAGTTCAGTTTACACTAAGTAAAGTGTTAGTGTAAACTAGACTAAGCTCTTAAATCTCACTAAGTGAGGTCTTATTGTAGTCGTTTGGATATAGTGCAGTGTGAAAACGTTAAGTGTAGTCATTTGGAAATTGTGTGTTAAAATCTGTAGATTCTGCAATGTTAAAAACAATAATTCCAAATTTAGAATTAATTTATTGTAAACTGTGTTATTAATGATGGTTTGCATTCAACAGCAGGCATTATGTAGAGGACTATCAGTATCTCTCATTAAAAGTATGAACATTTCTTGACTAAAGTCTTTCTCTAATCTGATTGGCAAGTTGAATTACCTGGTACTCATTGGGCCAGAAGGTGCTGACAGCCAGCTCGGCCTTTTTCCAGTCTTTGCCAGTGTGCATGGTGATGTTCCAGATGGGGTTGGCCAGTGGGCCTTTATTGACCTTCACCAGAATGTTGAGCGTTCCGGGGCTGGAGCCATCGGGACTGTACAGCAGGTAGTTAAAGTCAATACAGTGAGTGTCGTTCTCCTTCATCACCGGCAGCATCAGACGAGCTTTCTCTCCTGGGTCATGCTGTGACGAGTCCACCATCATATAAGAACCTAAAGTGAGTGAGTGAGAGACAGAGTCATTAATTTCTCCAAATGTAACTTTGTTATCAATGATGTAATTATGTATTTACATTTAAACGATAATAACATAGCTTGAAAATATTAAAAAAGTCATTTCTATAATCTTCATTCTTCACAAATATTCTCTATGTTTTGGCAGCATAAGAGTTCGTTAAATTCTAACTATCTGTGTAAATCAGTAGGACTAAAAACGGTCAGTACAGATCTGAGGATGTGATAAAGCTCAGAAATATGTGATATAATACTCCAAACACAATCACACCAGATCGGCCATCAAAACCACAACTGACACAAATACACACACAAATACTTACACACACACACACACACACACACACACTTTCTGGCAGCACTCGCTGTGTTTTCAAAGCTAAATGAAGGGCTGGAATGTTCACTGGCCTTACTGCCATGTGCTCATTACAAAACGCTCGCATAATCACCACAAAAAACAGTTCCGAATGATTAACCACAGTGAAAGAGAGACAGAGAAAGAGAAAGAGAGAGTTCTTTATGAGAACTTTATGAGTAATTATCTTCATGCAGCCCCTGCATGAACTCTTGACCTATTTTAATGTTACATCTACATTCATTCAATTTACTAACTCAACCAACTAGACTAAGAGTACTAACTGGACCAACCATACTGGATGTATTAACTGTACTAAACTGTACTAAATGTATTTCAGTAGTAACTGTAGTAATCGCAGTAACTGTACTAACTGTACTAAATGTATTTCAGTAGTAACTGTAGTAATCGCAGTAACTGTACTAACTGTACTAAATGTATTTCAGTAGTAACGGTAGTAATCGCAGTAACTGTACTAACTGTACTAAATGCATCAACTGCACTAATTGTAATGACGGCACTACTGTAGTACCTGTAGTGGCTCTACTAACTGCACAACATGTAGTAACTGTACTACTGTATTAATTGTAGTAACTTTATTAACTATACTAACTTTCATAACTGTAAATACTGCACAACCTGTAATACTGTACTACTGTATTAACTGTAGTAACTGTACTACTGTATTAATTGTAGTAACTGTATTAACTGTACTAACTTCAATAACTGTACTTACTGTAGTAACTATACTTACTGCACAACATGTAATAACTGTACTACTCTTAAATGTACTCATTTCAATAACTGTACTTACTGTAGTAACTGTATTAACTGTACTTACTGTAGTAACTGTATTAACTGTACCTACTGTAGGAACTGCGGAACTGTAATAATTGTACTAACTGTACTACCATAGTATCTGTCGTAATTGTAATAATTAACTGCAATAACAGGACTAACAGTCCTGACTGTGTGCCTTTGTTACCCTCAGGCTCTCCCTTTTTAGCTATGCTGTAATAGCCAGGCTGGCTGGAGTCACTGCTGCACCTTATTTACACCACATACTGTATTTAGTCACTCCTAACAGAACTAACTATCTGTGTGTTTCTTTGTTGAACTCAACAACTGCCCATCCCATGTGATGTGATGCTGAATGGCTTCTTCGCCTGCTGTGACCGGGTGCCCCAGTTTGCCAGCATACTAGACCAGTTTTCCCAACATGGAACTTCTTGCCATCATGTGCCTCATGGAAAACTCGCCCTTCAGGACATTGGCCGCTCCGAAGGTTCAGTTGGCTTATTTAATGTTTAAAACAGATGTTTTCTTCTACTGCTCATCCCCAATTCATCAGTCCTCCCTTCTCCTACTTTACAAAACACTGAGCTGGTTTTCACTGCTAATCCCACAGGGCTTCAGCAGTTCTCCTCCTTTTGTCTCTACATTTATTGATGCATAAAGTAGTCAATTTAATTCTTATTGTATTTGTACTTGTTTTGCTGTCCGGTGTTGACCACAGGAGGGAGGGCTCCCCTATTTTTAATCTTGTTCCTCTTGAGATTCCTTCCTCTAGATCTGAGGGTGTTTTTCCTTACCACTATCACCCCTGGCTTGCTCATTAGGGGTTATAACCGGCCCTGTTGTAAACGGCCCTATATAAATAAAAAAAACTTAACCTTAACGGTCCTAAGTGCAATAACTGTATTTACTGTAGTAACTGTAGTATCTGTAACAACTTTACTAACGGTAACTGTACAAACTATTGTATCTGTATTAATGGTAATAACTGTGTTTCCCGCACTAACTGTACTAACTACAGTAACTGTACTAGTAACTGTATTAACTATAGTCACTGTAATAACTACTAACTGCAGTAACTGTACTAACTGTATTAACAGTATTAACAGTATTAACTGTAATAACTGCAATAACTGTACCAACTGTACTTACTGTTACTATATTAACTGTACTAATTGTATTAACTGTATTAACAGTATTAACTGTAATAACTGCAATAACTGTACTTGCTGTTACTATATTAACTGTACTAACTGTATTAACTGTATTAACTGTAACAACTGTATTAACTGTAATAACTGTACCAACTGTACTTATTGTTACTATATTAACTGTAATAACTGTATTAACTGTAATAACTGTACTTACTGTTACTATATTAACTGTACTAACTGTATTAACTGTATTAATTGTAATAACTGTATTAACTGCAATAATTGTACTTACTGTTACTATATTAACTGTACTAACTGTATTAACTGTATTAATTGTAATAACTGTATTAACTGCAATAATTGTACTTACTGTTACTATATTAACTGTAATAACTGTATTAACTATAATAACTGTACCAACTGTACTTACTGTTACTATATTAACTGTACTAACTGTTTTAACTGTAATTGTAATAACTGTATTAACTGCAATAATTGTACTTACTGTTACTATATTAACTGAACTAACTGTATTAACTGTAATAACTGTATTAACTGTACTTACTGTTACTATATTAACTGTAATAACTGTATTAACTATAATAACTGTACCAACTGTACTTACTGTTACTGTACTAACTGTATTAACTGTATTAATTGTAATAACTGTATTAACTGCAATAATTGTACTTACTGTTACTATATTAACTGTACTAACTGTATTAACTGTAATAACTGTAATAACTGTATTAACTGTACTTACTGTTACTATATTAACTGTAATAACTGTATTAACTATAATAACTGTACCAACTGTACTTACTGTTACTATATTAACTGTACTAACTGTTTTAACTGTATTAATTGTAATAACTGTATTAACTGCAATAATTGTACTTACTGTAACTATATTCACTGAACTAACTGTATTAACTATAATAACTGTACCAACTGTACTTACTGTTACTATATTAACTGTAATAACTGTATTAACTGTAATAACTGCAATAACTGCACCAACTGTACTTACTGTTACTATATTAACTGTATTAACTGTACTTACTGTTACTATATTAACTGTACCAACTGTACTTACTGTTACTATATTAACTGTATTAACTGTACTTACTGTTACTATATTAACTGTACTAACTGTATTAACTGTAATAACTGTAATAACTGTAATAACTGTTTCTTGTACTAACTGTATTAACTGTACTAACTGTTTACTGTACTAACTGTAGTAACTGTATTTACGGTGTTTCCTGTACTAACTGTACAAACTGTACCCACTGTACTAACTGCTGTAACTGGACTACCTTTGCCAACTGTTGTTAACACGAGGCTCTGTTGCTGTTGTATTGATAGACTTTCTGCTGAACGTTGCTGGTCTGTTGTCTCCATTCTCTGCTTCTTATCTGTTCTTTAGAAAGAGATGAAAGCAAATGGAAGCAGCTTTTGCGAGGATATATTTGATTTGTTACAGGGTGGCTCACTGGCAGAGGAAGACAAGCTTTTCTGACAAACAAAGGCCAACTTAAAGCAGGTGCAGGAACAGAATTCCCTCTCAGCTCTTCATCAGAGGTAAAGGTAAATAAACATGAGGTCTGGAGGCTCGAAAGAAACAAAAAAGTTTTTCTGGCTTGTGTTTTTTCATCCAGATCATTACTCCACATTCTCTTCTTTTCTCTTCTACACTCTGCGTAGACCAGTCTGCACTTTCCACAGCACTCTGTTTGTTTTATATGTATAATCTCTTGTGACTAATCATAACATATCTAGTTAATCATGATTAATCACACCATTCTGTTTAATCGCCATCAGTTGCATCATGTTGTGCAGTTAATTGTAGTTAACTGCATTATGTGTACTTAATTTGTGAAGTACACAAATGAGAAACATTTTTCAAATTATTTCCATTTAAGGGCTTTACCTTTGACCTTTAGGGTCGGCTTAGACTGGGTGGCGAATGTTTGCCCTGAAAGCAGTCTTTGTCAGCCATTTGCTCGACACATTGCTGTTAAAGTGTGAAGTCATTAACCCCCAAAAGAGACTTCAAAGAAGGTGACCAGTCAACCCTCCTACGACCAATCTTACCCTTCCACCTTCAAACACCTCTTTTTACAAAATAGTGAATTATTCCTGACCTGCGGTTCAACGAGAAGAGGAAGAGCGTAGAAAGAGCAGATTACAAACTTTCAGTCCACCACTTTAGCGTCTCTGAGCGGGAGACGCTTTTATTTACAAGATATTTTATTATGATTCGAATCTGATGGAATGTTATGTGTTGTGCATACATTTTCAGCCATTTCTAGCATTTTTGGACAAAACCAAACAGAAAAGGTCAGACATACAGACTCCAACTGTTCATACAGAACATAAAATTAATGTAAAGTAATTATTATGAACTTTTATTATAATTATTATGGCCGAAATCTGGCCACTCAGAGCACTTAGAGACTAGAGGGAGAGAGAGAGAGAGAGAGAGAGAGAGAGAGAGAGAGAGAGCATGCAGGAGACATATAGAATGAGAGAAAGAAAAAAGAAGAGAAAGAAAAAGGAGAACGAGAGAATAAAGCAAGATTGAAAAGGGATTGGTGATTGGTAAAAAAAAAGAAAGAAAGAAAGAAAGAAAGAAAGATGAGAGAAGAGGGCAGGAAACCAGTGAGAGTAAGACAAAGAGAGTGATAGGAAAGATAGGAAAGGCCAGAGCAATGCCTAGAGAGCAGTGAGACACAGAGAGATATGGAGAAAGAGTTACATAGAGAGAGAATATGAAGTGAGAGAGATATAGAGAGAGTATGGGAGTGGGCGAGATAATGAATGGCAGAGAGATATAAAGAGAGTATAGGGGTGAGAGAGAGAACAGATGAGAAAAAGATATAGCGAGAGTATTGGAGTGAGACAGTAGAGCTATATTATATGGGACAGTTCTGTGGTGTAGCATTACAAACCCAGGAGTGTGATTAGGGTTAGCATGAGGCCCAACGCAGGAAACCCAACACCACTACCTCACCGCTAATCACTGCTCACAAACACTCTCACGGTCTGACTGACCCACATACACACACCAACATCAGCTCTGCTTTCACTTAGGTCCTATACAAACCCTCCCCTTAGATCTTTCAGTCCAGCCGAATTGATTGCACAGTGCGGAGCCGCGCAGTCAGGAACAGACAAACAAACACAACATCAAAGAACGCCGTGTGTTAATGTTAACTAGCATTATTTACTGACACTATCTGTAAAATTCACAAAACTCATAATTCAGAGTGTCTCAATTCTTAAATACAAGACTTACACTAATATTCTGCTGTGCTTTATATTTTCTCAATTTAACGCTCTAGCCACTAGCTAATGTGTTAGCTTCAAGCTGAGATTCTAATGTTAGTGACATAACTAACATTAGAAAATAAAAAAACTAACAAAAAACAATTCAATACAATATAACATACTGTTACATCCCAATTAAAGTGGTTTCAGATCAATGGTGCCTCACCTCTACTGTAAAACACTGAATCTGGAACTAGCCATCATCTATAGTCATCTGGAGCTGTTCTTGGGACCACTATCAGTCCATAAATAATTAGGTGTACAGCAATTACCGCATTTCCCTGGAATGGCATTCTACATCTACTGATTTTACTATGTAACATTATAGAGTCATTACTGTAGGTGTAGAGGCATTATTGTTCTTCTAGAGGCAATACTGTAGGTCTAGAGACAATGCTGTGGGTCTAGAGGTGTTACAGTAGATCTAGAGGTGTTACAGTAGATCTAGAGGTGTTATTGTAGGTCTAGAGGCAATACTGTAGGTCTAGCGGCTATACTGTAGGTCTAAAGGCAATACTGCAGGTCTAGAGGCAATACTGTAGGTCTAGAGGTGTTACAGTAGATCTAGAGTCGTTACTGCAAGTCTAGAGGCAATCCTATAGGCCTAGCAGCATTACTGTAGGTCTTAAGGCGTAACTCCAGGTCTAGAAGTGTTACTGCAGGTCTAAAGGCATCACTGCTGGTCTAGAGATTTTACTGTGGGTCTAGAGGCAATACTGTAGGTTTAGAGGCAACACTGTAGGTCTAGAGGTGTTACTATTGGTCTAGAGGTGTTACTGTAGGTCTAGAGGCAATCATATAGGCATTACTGTAGGTATAAAGGCAATGTTGTAGATCTAGAGGTGTTACTGTAGTCCTAGAGGCAATGCTGTAGGTCTAGAGGCATTACTGTAGGTCTGGAGGCAATGCTGTAGATCTAGAGGTGTTACTGTAGTCCTAGAGGCAATGCTGTAGGTCTAGAGGCATTACTGTAGGTCTGGAGGCAATGCTGTAGATCTAGAGGTGTAACTGTAGTCCTAGAGGCAATGCTGTAGATCTAGACGTGTTACTGTAGGTCTAGAGGCAATGCTGTAGGTCTAGAGGCATTACTGTAGGTCTGGAGGCAATGCTGTAGATCTAGAGGTGTTACTGTAGTCCTAGAGGCAATGCTGTAGGTCTAGAGGCATTACTGTAGGTCTGGAGGCAATGCTGTAGATCTAGAGGTGTTACTGTAGTCCTTGAGGCAATGCTGTAGGTCTAGACGTGTTACTGTAGGTCTAGAGGCAATGCTGTAGGTCTAGATGTGTTACTGTAGGTCTAGAGGCAATGCTGTAGGTCTAGACGTGTTACTGTTCCTGCATACTGGCTCATGCTTTGTTGTTCATGTGCCTGTAACGTAGAAGTGAATGACTGAGTATGGATCAGCTCTGTATACGTTATCTCAGTATCGTTCTGCTCCTCTGAGATTTCCCGCACCGCAGCACTGTTATCTGTTTCAGTCTGAACCTGAGAACGCTGATCTCCACACCTGAACCAGCCCCACTCATTTAGCCCTGTCGTCTTTTAACCCTTTATATTCTGCTATTTCAGCTACGTAGACAGAGAGAAAGAGGGACAGATGAAAAAAAAGAGAGTAAAGAAGAAAGATACAAAAAGGGAAAGAGACAAAGATAATGCTGATTAACTTTATAGTCTAATCAAGAAACAGACACTAATTAATTCTGAGCTTGAGGAAAAAGAGAGAGAGGTAAGGAAGAGGTGAGAATGAAAGAAAGAAGCGAGAAAAAGTAAGAGATGTAAGGAAAGTGAGAGAAAAAGCAAGAGAACAAGAGAAAGAATGAGCAAGAGAGTGAGTGAGTAAAAGAAGTAAAAAGAGAAAAAGTAAAAAAGAAAGAATAAGGTAGAGCACATGAAAGAGAAATACAAAAAGGCTAACAGAAGGTTATAGAGAAATGGGAGAAAGAGAGAAAGAAAGGGAGAAAAAAAAGTGAGGTGGTGAACGAGACAGAGAGAGAAAGAGGGAGAAAGGAGAGGGACAGAGAGAAAGACAAAAAGGAGAAGGACAGAGAGAAAGAGAAAGGAGATGGACAGAGAGAAAGAGACAGAAAGGAGAGGGACAGAGAGAGAGAGAAAGGAGATGGACAGAGAGAAAAAGAAAGGAGATGGACAGAGAGAAAGAGACAGAAAGGAGAGGGACAGAGAGAAAGAGACAGAAGATGGACAGAGAGAAAGAGAAAGGAGATGGACAGAGAGAAAGAGACAGAAAGGAGAGGGACAGAGAGAAAGAGAAAGGAGATGGACAGAGAGAAAAAGAAAGGAGATGGACAGAGAGAAAGAGACAGAAAGGAGAGGGACAGAGAGAAAGAGAAAGGAGATGGACAGAGAGAAAGAGAAAGGAGATGGACAGAGAGAAAGAGACAGAAAGGAGAGGGACAGAGAGAAAGAGAAAGGAGATGGACAGAGAGAAAGAGAAAGGAGATGGACAGAGAGAAAGAGAAAGGAGATGGACAGAGAGAGAGAGAGAGAGAGAGAGAGTGGTAGAGAGAGATGGTAGATATAGATATAGTAGTTGAGCTGTTGTATGTTAATTCTGCATGCTGAGCTCGTTACTGGATGGTGGATCTCCAGCAGATGTTTGGCTGATCAGGTGTTTCTGAATCTCAGGTCAAGGAGGGAATTCTGCTGATTGAATTACTGCATTTCCTGGATGCTGGAGACTCTGTTCATACTCAGCCCTGATAACGGATATGAAAGGATGGAGAAACATAAACATCTCCACTGCTCACCATGCGTGCAAATTTCCCACACAGACGTAGAGAAAAGCAGCTCCCATCGGCTGAATGTGCTTCTGCACCGCAGAGCTAAAGCCGGAGCAGTCCGCTATCCCTCACTAATTCCCGCCTGATCGGATGTCACAGCGCGTTCGGAAAAAGCTGATTTCCGCTGAGCAGCGAAAAGGGCAGGATGTAAAGCCTGGACTCAGATCAGTGCACGGTGAAGCTCCAAGGAGTTCAGTACCAAATGTCTGATCTCAGATCAGTCAGACACTAACAGGCTTTACAGGTTCTCTACAGAGCGGAGGGATTTACTGTAACGCTGCTGCTGATTGGCTCAGACATCTAATCAAGAGACTGAGACTAATTACTGAGAGATACAGAGAGAGAGAGAGAGAGAGAGAGAGAGAGAGAGAGAGCGAGAGAAATGTTAGAAAGAGAGAAAGAAAGATGGAGAGAAAGGGAGAAAGGAGAAGGGGAAAAACGAGATCAGAAAGAGAGAAATGGAGAAAAAAATTCAAGAGAAAACAAGAAGCGAACAAAGAGAGAAAGAAAGAAGGAGAGGCAAAAAGAAGTTGAAGGGGGAGAGAGAGGAAAAGGAACAGAGAGGAGAGAAGAGGACACAGTGAAGAGAGAGAGAGAGAAAGATATTGAGGTGACAGAATGAGGAGAGTGTGAGAGAGAGAGGGAGAGAGATTGAAGAGACCGAGAATGAGAAATGACAGAGTGAAAGAGTGAGAGAGAACAGGACAGAGTAAGACAGAAAGAGCGAGAGAAAGAGATTGAGGAGAAAGTGAATGAGTGAGAGACAGAGAAAGAGATGAGAGAGTGAGTGAGTGAGTGAGTGAGTGAGTGAGGGACAGAGAAAGGGAGAGAGCTTGAGGAGAGTGTGAGTGAGAGACAGAGAGTGAGAGACAGAGAGAGAGAGACAGAGAGAGAGAGAGAGAGATGATAAATGAAATGTCTGTGTGAAATTACTCAGAACATAGTTTCTATTCTCCTGGGTCGCTGCCAAAAGCAAAACTTCTCAGCCAAAAACTTCATACAGTTATTTTATTACTTGAGCGTTTCTCCTCTCGACCGTCCCACCAAACACCAGCACACAGATCAGACACCTACAACACTACAGAGCATATACAGAGCATTCACCAACACTTCACCATTTAACCAACACTTCACCAACACTTTACCATTTCACCAACGCTATACCGACACTTCACCACTTCACCAACACTTCACCATTTAACCCACAATTAACTAACACTTCACCATTTAACCAACACTTCACCAATACTTCACCATTTAACCAACGCTACATCAACACTTTACCATTTCAACAACACTTCACCAACACTTCACCATTTAACCAACACTACACCAACACTTCACCATTTAACCAATGCTTCACCAACACTTCACCATTCAACCAACATTTCACCAACACTTCACCATTTAACCAACACTTCACCATTTCACCAACGCTACACCAACACTTCACCATTTAACCAACTCTTCACCAATACTTCACCATTTAACCAACGCTACACCAACACTTTACCATTTCAACAACACTTCACCAACACTTCACCATTTCAACAACACTTCACCAACACTTCACCATTTAACCAACACTACACCAACACTTCACCATTTAACCAATGCTTCACCAACACTTCACCATTCAACCAACATTTCACCAACACTTCACCATTTAACCAACACTTCACCATTTTACCAACGCTACACCGACACTTCACCATTTAACCAACACTACACCAACACTTCACCATTTCACCAACACTACACCAACACTTCACCATTTAACCAACATTTCACTAACACTTCACCATTTAACCAACATTTCACTAACACTTCACTAACACTTCACTAACACTTCACTAACACTTCACTAACACTTCACTAACACTTCACTAACACTTCACCATTTAACCAACATTTCACCAACACTTCACCATTTCACCAACGCTACACCAACACTTCACCATTTAACCAACATTTCAACACTTCACCATTTAACCAACACTACACCAACACTTCACCATTTAACCAACTCTTCACCAACACTTCACCATTTAACCAACATTTCACTAACACTTCACCATTTAACCAACATTTCACTAACACTTCACTAACACTTCACAATTTAACCAACACCTCACCAACACTTCACCATTTAACCAACATTTCACTAACACTTCACCATTTAACCAACACTTCACCAACACTTCACCATTTAACCAACGCTTCACCCACACTTCACCATTTAACCAACATTTCACCAACACTTTACCATTTCAACAACACTTCACCTTTTAACCAATGCTACACCAACACTTCACCATTTAACCAACACTTCACTAACACTTCACCATTTAACCAACACTTCACCAACACTTCACCATTTAACCAACTCTTCACCAACACTTCACCATTTCACCAACGCTACACCAACACTTCACCATTTCAACAACACTATACCAACACTTCACCATTTAACCAACATTTCAACAACACTTCACCATTTGACCAACACTACACCAACACTTCACCATTTAACCAACTCTTCACCAACTCTTCACCATTTAACCAACATTTCACTAACACTTCACCATTTAACCAACACTTCACCATTTAACCAACTCTTCACCAACACGTCACCATTTCACCAACGCTACACCAACACTTCACCATTTAACCAACTCTTCACCAACACTTCACCAACACGTCACCATTTCACCAACGCTTCACCAACACTTCACCATTTCACCAACACTTCACCATTTAACCAACATTACACCAACACTTCACCATTTAACCAACTCTTCACCAACACTTCACCATTTAACCAACATTACACCAACACTTCACCATTTAACCAACTCTTCACCAACACTTCACCATTTAACCAACATTACACCAACACTTCACCATTTAACCAACTCTTCACCAACACTTCACCATTTAACCAACATTTTACTAACACTTCACCATTTAACCAACATTTCACTAACACTTCACCATTTAACCAACACTTCACCAACACTTCACCATTTCACCAACACTTCACCTTTTAACCAACGCTTCACCAACATTTCACCATTCAACCAACGCTATACCAACACTTCACCATTTTACCAACACTTCACCATTTAACCAACATTTCAACACTTCACCATTTAACCAACTCTTCACCAACACTTCACCATTTAACCAACATTTCACCAACACTTCACTAACACTTCACCATTTAACCAACATTTCACTAACACTTCACCATTTAACCAACTCTTCACCAAAACTTCACCATTTCACCAACACTACACCAACACTTCACCAACACTTCACCATTTAACCAACATTTCAACAACACTTCACCATTTAACCAACACTACACCAACACTTCACCATTTAACTAACGCTTCACCAACACTTCACCATTTAACCAACATTTCACCATTCAACCAACACTTCACCAACACCTCACCATTTAACCAACACTACACCAACACTTCACCATTAACCAACGCTTCACCAACACTTCACTATTTAACCAACACTACACCAACACTTCACCATTTAACCAACACTTCACCAACACTTCACCATTTAACCAATGCTTCACCAACACTTCACCATTCAACCAACATTTCACCAACACTTCACCATTTAACCAATGCTTTACCAACACTTCATCTTTTCACCAACACTTCACCAACACTTCACCATTTAACCAACATTTTACCATTTAACCAATACCTCACCAACCCAATCCTAACCCTTTTCTTCTGTTTTTCACATTTTTTTATATAGACAAAACATCTATTCATTGTGTTTTGCACATTAATTTATTCCCACATTTTCCAACCCCTCTTTACAAATGTAAGACTGTATGGAAATGTATGGAAATAAGCACCATTCTGATTGGTGGTCCTGTATTCTTTCAAAAAGCCTGGGTTGAAACCCTTCTTGGGAGTTACAGCGGGGGGTGGAGTGGGTGGGTGGAGCTAAACTGAAGGCTGTTGGCTGAATGGGCATATGTATGTAAATATGTTTGTTTATTGTAACAAAATTAGTTAAAATAGTATGTATTAACAGTTTGGAAATCTATGCATATCTATATACAATGTGACAAACTTTGTACTAAACAGCAACTGTTTAATAAAATGTACAGAAGTGTATTCTCTGTACAAGATTATTTACAAAACACAGCTCTGTCAGCATTAAAACCTTATTTTTGTGGTGAGATTAGCTGTTTTTAACGAGAAAACCCAGCCAGAATCAAGCTAGGTCACCATAATGCCCCCAAAATAAGGCATTTCCAAGAGTGATGAAAGAATAATTTGAGAATAACCGCATTACGCTCTAAAATGCAGCAGCACATTATCAGCCAAACCCCTAAACAGTGACTAACTCCTCTTAATGAGACGCAGGCCGGCACACCCAAACGGCTAACACATCCAGATCACTCTCAGCCAGAATCACTCGCATTCAGCAATACTCGCTTTGGAACACCCCTTAATGAAAGACACGTTTGGGGAATCCAACTCTATAAATCAATAGATGTGCTTTGTTTAACCTGTTTATGAAATCTGAGCCAACACTGTCTGAAATTCTGCAGTCGCCTCCCTCAAAAAGTTTCAACACCGGCTGAAAGACGACTGAGAAAACTAAAGACTGTAGCGAGCTGTAGCGAATGTGCAAAGCCCACAGTTTTCACTTTGATCCGCCCACAGACGCCCACCGCCTCCCTGATTGGCTTACACACACTTACTAAATTGGCTTAAACTAACTGGGCTGTTGGCAGCAATGCCAAAGTGGCCCTTTCTGGAGGTTTTCAGAAAAGAGAAAAAGAGAAAAAAAAGAGAAGAAAATGAGGATGTATATTTGAACGTTGTCTTGTGACAGTGGAACTCAAATCTGCCACCACAGCTCTCTTATCTTACCCCATATGTCTCTAAGGTAGCTTCATTTTTGGGTTAATCACTGCAATAATATGTACTTTTAGCATAAAAGCCGTTATATCTTTAGGTCTTGGGTGAAAATGATTTGTTGTTACAAGGGAAAGCAATCAGCATCCCATCAGTTAGCAACCAGAATCAAGCCCTGTTAGCATAACTATCTGTTACATGTTCTTTGGGTGAAAATGCCCCCTTTCTTCAAGGGAAACCAACCAGAATGGATCTTGGATAGAGAAACGTTTCCTTTTCATCGTTATCTCCAGATGAATCATGCGGTTGAGCGAAAGCGGCAGTGTCAGCACGGATCAAAACAAACAAGCAGCACCGCACAGCCGCTGTCACGCTCCCCTCAGCAGCACATCACAAGATGGCTGACGAGACATCACAAGATGGCTGTCAACTACACATCCTCCACCTGTCCCTCCCGCAATCTTCAGCTGCCCCTGTTTCCTGGAGAAGACCCTCCATGTGTACGAAAAAGCATACTGTGTACCGCATACTGCAAGTACAGTATACAGCATACTACTCTAGTAAATACAGTGTAGTGCATGCTACTCTATTAAATACTTTATACTGCATACTTCTCCAGTAAATACTGTATACTTCTCCAGTAAATACTGTATACTGCGTACTACTCCAGTAAATACTGTATACTTCTCCAATATATACTGTCCTTTTCGTACTACTCTAGTAAATACTGTAAACTACACACACCTCCAGTATATATATTCTATACTGCATACCTCTCCAATATATAGTGTATATTAGGTTTGAAACTAGTATATACTGTGTACTCCATACTAGGGGTGTGCCATATCGTATCGTACAAAATAATATCACCAACATTTTGGAATTAAGTGAACGATATTATACTCTGAAATATCGTGCCATATCACCCATCCCTAATTATCACATCAGAGTACTACTTTTTTACTGTTTTTAGCAAAAGAAAAATTCACACTTTTCTCATTTCCCATTATATATCTACTAGAGATTTTATCTGTCCAGTATTATTCATTTTACTTCAGTCCTGGATATATGGAGATATTTGGAGTGTATTATTTAGTATCGTGACATTCTGGATCTTTGACTTTACAATCTAATGGAAGTTCTTGTATTTATTAATATCTCAGTTGGGGGTGTGCCATATCATATTGTATGCAATGATAAAATTTAATTTTCATTTTGTTGCAGTAGTGTATTCTTGATTTTTTTTTATTCTATGTTTTGTCATATCGCCAAGAGTATCGGTATCGCAAAAATACCATGAAATATCATGATAATATTGTAGGGCCATATCGCCCACCCCTACTCCATACTGCACCAGTATTTACTGCATACTGCTCAGTATTACTGTATACTGCACATTGCACCCGTACATACTACATACTGCTCCAGCATATACTGTATATTGCATACAGCTTTAGTACGTACTCTATATTACATACTGTTACAGTATATACTGTATACTGCATAACACAGTTTTCATTCGAGTCATTTTATTTTCATTACACCAGTAGCTGGATTTATGAGCTAGTTTGACTGAATGATAGGCAGTGTTTCTCCACATGGGAGCCTGAAAAGCAGACGCTGAGCAGTTTTATCAATTTTATGCAGAAAGTTCAGACAAACAGACAAAGTAAGCAAACACACCTCAAGACCTGCTGATATAGCCGGTGTGGCTTCACACCAGCAGCAGAATTTGATCAAAGGACTTTTATTTTGCCATATTAATGCATAGAAAGGTTGAATTCAGAGCTATTAAAAATAATTGGGTAAATGGTGACATTCTCTATGAGATGCAGCATGTCACGGACACAGCTCTGGAAGCAAACTGGAATATTATTAATTGTCATTGCTGCTAACGGTCAACACAGCTAGTAAAAGCTAAATTTCTATTTTTAGCATTTTAGCCATCATTGTTGTTTCTGCTAAGCAAAGCTTAAAAGCCAAGTTTCCATTTTAGCATTTTTTGTCATTAACTAATACAGCTAATATAAGTTGTTTGTAGTATTTTCTATTGTTGTAGCTATCCATACCATTGTTAATGCAACTAATCAAAAGTTTCTATTTTTAGCATTTTGGCATCACTGCTGCTAATCACAGCTTGACTGTAAATAAATCTAACAAACACTAGGTCCCTGTTTGTAGCTTTTTACAAATTTGAGCAAAATGACATCTCTTAAGCAAAATCATGCTAAATCTTGTCAATATATCTACAATTTCTGAGTTTGAAATTTATTGAGGATATTATCTTATTATTTAACTAAACTGTTTCTGTTTTAGCTTGTTTTAAAGAATTTTATATGAAATTGTGTCATCAGTAAGACAAAGCAATATCACAGTTGCATACTAGAATACTTTACACCTTTCATGTACAAATGTTATTAAAAATGCTTAACAAAAATAGCATAAAAACTAAAGAAAAATAATTAATTAAATAAATGAACAAAAAGAATAATAGACAGAAAGTGCCAAGTGCCTTCCAGATTTCCGTATTTGGGGCACCTCAAAGATTGGCAGATAAAATTATTGACAAGAAAAACAAGTAAGAATGGCTACAAATATCTAATAATACAGTATTAAAACAGTAATCTAAACTAAACTTGAGAAAATTTAATTCGCTAAGCTATAATTTGTTTTGCAGTGCTGGCATCGCTAAGCACCACTTTTTCACAAGCCATTCCATTAGCATTTTGGTGTTTATACCCATAATGTAGGAAAGAAGCCCATTGAAGCAGAGAATATGAGTCCACAGGAAGGCTTTTGTTGTATTATGTCTGTGCTGGGCACGCGCTAGGATGCTAGCGCCTCTACCCACTCCATTTACAGCAGGCTAGCCCTGTTTTCTGAATTTCACAGGCCACTGGCAAAGGCAAAGGAGGTGCTCTCCCTTTCTTTCTCCCTAATGCACTATGCTGACCCACATTAAGGTGCGTTTCCACCGTCCACAAAGCGAGTTCACCCATTTGTCGGCCACAGAGATGGACGGGGAGATGTAGAGCGTGACAGAAATAAGCCATGCTAAAAAAATATTCCTTGAGAGACAGAGACATCACAGGCAGCCATATTAACAGGTCATCTAATCAGATACAACATATTAACATATAAGCAGAGCTTAGGGAGGTTAGAGGTCACAGGCTTCCCCAGGCATAACAATCTAAATTTAAAAAGTTTAATATTATATGTTTAACTCTTGTGTATATGCTATGGTATGTACATAGAGCACTGTGTCACATTTCATTTAATCATTTTTCATTTTCTGACATTAGAATAAGAATATACACTGTGAAAAAATAGCATCTGTGAACTAAAATAATCTTAAATGTAGTCATTATACCTAATATTTCTCATGTTGAGATTGTTATTATAAGCTACCTTTAATGTCTTAAAAAACTTAAAACTTAAAATGACCTAAAACATTTCTTATCCTTATTTAAAGTATTGTTTATATAATTTATATATATACAAGTTGCTTATCTGTAGCATATTTTTTTAAATAAACTCAATTATTTGCCAAAATAGTGAGAATTTTACTTAAAATTATGTAAAACATGTACAAAATGTCCAGAAATAAGGCAAATATTTTATAAAAAGCATAATGATTACATTTAAGATAACTTGCTAACTTTATATGGATATTTCCATTAGCCTTATGCTAACAAAGAGCATAAAACCAGACAAGTACGGACACACTACCATCATATCACACCAAATTAATGTTACAACATAGCATAAAACTAGACTGTGCTAATACACACTAACAACCATTAAACCAATGACAACTTACTATAGATGAAATTACAACAATGCTAAGTTAAGTCAGACCAAATCTAACCTATAATAGAACAAATTAAAACAATGCAAACCTCACTAGTATTGACCAATGCTAACCTAAACTACTATTAAATCAGATCAATGCTAATCTACAATAGATCAAATTAGAACAAAGCTAACCTACACTAGTATCAAATCAGATCAATGTTAACAGATCAAATCTGAACAATGTTAACCTACAAAAGATCGAATTAGAACAAAGCTAACCTACAATAGATTAAATTTGATCAATGCTAACCTACAATAGATTGATATAAATCAAAGCTACCCTACAATAGATCGTATTTGATCAATGCTAACCTATTATAGATCGAATTAGAACAAAGCTGACCTACAATAGATCGAATTAGAACAATGCTAACCTCTACTAGTTTCAAATCAGACTAAAACTAGGTCTAAAACTAGACCTAAACTAGTGTCAAATAAGATCATCGCTAACCTAAAATAGATTGAATTAAAACAATGCTAACCTACAATAGAACTAATTAAAACAATGCTAACCCTGCTTTTATCAAATTAGACCAATGTCAACACACTAGCATCAAATCAGAAAGAACCATTACTAGCCAATGCTAACATGCACAATGACATCAAATCTGACAAATGCTAACAAGTTAACACTCTAACATCAAGTCTATCAACTAATTCTAACTTGCACTAAATTTAAATCAGCCCAGTGCTACATACAAATCAGATGCAATGTAATAAAAAAGCACAATAATAAAAATCCTGAAATGCGATATTAGGCCAGATTTTTTCCAAGAGGGCATTATAAATATATTTACTGTAATGAGGCTCTAAGCTAAAACATGCATGTAGAGAGTCAGACACCCAGAGTTCTGAGAGCTTTGCCGATTCAGGAGATCCAGAAGGAGCATGGAACACGTCTGGAAGATGAAGTGAGCTCGCAGGGAGGACAGTAAGAGAGTGTGGCATGAAACAACATCAACGTTTATCATGTCTTGGCAACTCCCACTGCTACAGTAGGGTAGGTTTGCTTGTTCTTGGCAAGAGGAGCAAGGGATTAGAATTCTAGTGCGATAACTTCTTCTTTCCATTTGCAGATTTGTCTGACCAACAGCTGCAAAACATCAGGAAAAGTGAAACCCACATGTAAGCCGGTTGCACCCTGCGAGTCTGGAATACTGATCTAAAGAGTATGACTGAAGAAACTAAACCAAGACACAATGAAATGGTCTGTTAAACTAAGATACAGTGTTTCGTAACAGCATAAATCATGTCTTACTAGTTCAGAAAACTGTCTCCTTTATCTTGCTCAATGCTGCTAGACTGTCCCCATTTTTTCCTCAAGTTTTTTTTTTTTTTGGAAAGGTGTCAAGCTCAAATTCTTCAGTGAAATCTCTAGAAAAAAACGACACTAAAGTCAAACTGCACTGCATCAACATCATATCTCTTCCCTATGAGGGAATCCCAACTCCCAATGGTCCACACATTCCAGAGCAATAGTGCACTAGACTACTAAACAGAACTGGCAAAGATGATTGAAAATGTAGGGCCCCAATGCTTTGTTCAGACTGCAGGCAAATCATATCATTTAAGATGACTGTCCACCGATCAGATTTGTGTACAGACCTCACCAACGTATCTATATGGGTTGCTCTGGCAATGACGTGCATTAGTAACTTCAAGTTCCATCTCTCTGGAGGGACGCAAGAGACATTTTGAAGTTTGATTTGATGGGGGTTGCTTTTTTTTGTTGACAGTTATGTCATTTAGTAATTAAAACCACTGGATAAGTGAAAACTACAAATCCATGACAGGTAGATGATGATGCGCAATTTCCAACTAGCCCTGGATTGCATTGCTAGCCTTTAGGAAACCAGATACAGACCCTGAAATCTGGAAGCGCAAGGCTCCTCATCTGTTGTCTTCTCTGAAGCATCCATGTTGGTAGTGTCATAACAATGTGATTATTGCTAGTCTTCAGGAAATATGCATCCACCTTATACATCCAGCTAGGCTGCAGCAGAGGTCCAGAGAGTCTAAGAACTCAGCTTGCTAAAAAAACAGCGAAAAAAAGAGTTACCCTTTCCAACAGAATGCACTGCTAGCCATCGGGAAACCAGAAATACAGACTTGATCTTTTCGGAGGCATCTATGTTGTTAGTGTAATAATCATGTGATCAGGTTCTAGTCAAAGCTTATTCCTCACTGAGCACAAAAAATGAAACTTAAATATCTCTGCCCACATAAAAACAAAAAATCCAACTCAAACTCAAAAAATGTGAACATAAGCATAACGACCCAGTTGTGGGTGATACTGCCTTGTAAAATTTGATGTTAAACACCTCAGGTACACCACCATGAGAGAATTTCTAATAGCGGTGTCCTGCAAACACAATAGGCTTTAAACGTAATTTAATATCTCTCAGATTCCTGCCAAAAAATAAAAGACTTTCAGACAACTTTCATGTTGTGCTGTTTCTCTGAAACCACAGATGCGCATACATAAAGGCCATGTTGGGTTCAGCCAGGCACGTCAACATCGCTGCTGGACTGCATTCAGTACCATTACAGAGCAGCAGTTTAAGAAAGTGTGTTATGATTATAAAACACACAATGCAGAGATCTACACACACATCTGCGTGATGTTTATGTGTAGGTCTGACAGTGGGGTTGGTGAAGCACTTGTCTGATTGTTTTCCTCTGGTTTTATAATGATCTTATTTTATTTAATATCCTGTAGAGGGGATCTTAACAAGTTATATTAATTCATAACAAATAGTTTTCTTTAATTTAATTTATTTACAGTGAATGTTAGTGCTTAGAAGTATATTTATTTATTTATTTTAGGGAACATTTCATCAAAATTAAGGATGTCGTTAATTTTAAGGGTTAAAGTTGTAGCCGCTAACAGCGGGACTGCATCACAGTCTTTCCAAACTGTGGTGAGAAATCATTCAACCACACAATTCACATTAACTGTGGAAGCAATCTGGAGCTGAAAATGGCCGAGCAGGAGTCCAGCAGCGGCATGTTTCGGGAAACATCAGCGATTACGGGTAATGACAAATACTCCAGCCATGCTGCTACTCCATTACTGCAGCCATGAGTCATGATAACTCAAATGAGGAACAGTACAGAAAGAGAGAGAGAGAGAGAGAGAGAGAGAGAGAGAGAGAGAGAGAGAGAGAGAGAGAGAGAGAGAGAGAGAGAGAGAGAGAGAGACAGACAGACACACAGAGAAAGCGGCCAAACATTAAACGGCTGAAATTCCTGCCATTCCCCACATTAAGAAGGAAATTATTCAATTATTTTGTTTCTATCTGTGTACAAATACAAAGCTGCATTGCATAGACAAAATACTAATGTTATACTTGTTCTGCTCCCTGGCCACTTTATCAGAAACCCCTCTACCATGTGTCTGTACAGTTAGAAACTGTTTTTGTTAGCTGTCCTCTAGTTCCTCATCAACTCTCATATTCTGACAGTTTTAGTGCACAGCTGTCCGGTGGTGGGTAACAGTAGACCTGCAGGAGACTGGGCGTATAAGGCAGATGTTTCCAAGAAAGTGGCCAAAAGACCAAGGCAGGTGTTTCTAATAAAGTGGCCAGAAGTTAAAGGTAGGTGTTTCTAATAAAGTGATCAGAAGTAAAGAGTAGGTGTTCCAAATAAAGTGGCTAGAAGTTGAAGGTAGTGGTTTCTAATAAAGTGGTAACTAGGTGTGAACTGCAAAAGACCAAAGTAGGTGTTTCTTATAAAGTGTGCAGAAGTAAACGGTAGGTGTTTATAATAAAGTGGCCAGAAGTAAAAAATATGAGTTTCTAATAAAGTGGTCAGAAGTAGAAGGTAATGGTGTGAACTGCATTATGTCAGGAACTCATTGGTGAATCAATTTGGCGATAAGAATAATAAAGGCTAACGATTAGCAAACACTATGTACTACGCAGGTCTCAGACATCAGCAGTCCGTACTTAAGAGTTATGCTAAAAATAAACACACATCATACTCTCGGCGACGTACGTCTGCACCTGAATAAAAAAACAATTTCAGCTTGATATATTTTCACTATTAAGCCTCTGAACTGGAAGTAACCCACTGCCAGGCCAAATTAAACTAACAGATGGCTTCCAAACGCACAAGAACCAATAAAGTTTATTGAACTTGGACCGCCACTTCGCTTTTATTTGACAGCAGTGACACATCAGCCTAGCAGTAAGAAAAAACAAAAAAAGGTTCTAACTCTAGAACAGCCCAGAGAACCTCAGGGCCAATGACCTTCTCTGTTGCCTTTGCATGATTAATTACCCAATCTGGCGTTAATTGGGAAATTTACCTGAGAGTGAAAAGCTCTAATTTTGTTCAGCACATCCTCCTGTCTAGAAAAACAAATGGCTAAGTGTCTGAGGGGTGAACAATGAAGGTCATGAGGTTTTCTTTCACACAGTCTATCCTACAGCCACCTTCGCAAAATTGCTAAACCCTCAAGTTTTTTGTTGTGCTTGCATTTGCTTTCTTACTGCAGCTCCCATTATTAATGAATACTTGTACTCAAAATTGTATTAATGTTCGTTTTTATATGTTTTGATAAAACAGCTTCATTTCAACTAGGTTTTATATATGAAAGGTGCTTTAAAAATTAGGGATGACCAAGCAAAGTGGCCATGTGAGGAGGCTCTTGCGAAGTGCTGTGCTCTTTGAAGGAGAGACATTTACTGTAGGTAAGTTGTTGTTATTGTTGTTGCTTATCTGGTGGCGTGGTTGGCCAGGCAGCTGTTTTCTTAGGAGTGAATGGGCGAGCTGGGGGTGGAGCTAAGTGCAATGTTTTGGCAGGCATAGCTGACATTTGCAGAGGCAGTATAGGAGGGGTTACCTGGGTAGGAGTCTCTCTGCTGTGGCGAGCTAATAGCAAGGATGTGGCCCAAGAGAGGCCTAAAGGCAGTGTGCCCCTGTGTGCCCCAGTGACTCTACTCAGACTTAAGTGAGGTTGGAAATATGGCTGCCCTTTGAATAGGGGGCTATATGGAGTCATCCTGGAGGGAGGCGTGGCCATGAGAAGAGACTCTTGGGAAGTGCATGCTTGTGCAAAAAGTGACATTTATTGTAAACATGTTGTTTTTGTTGGTTGTGGGTTGCTGGTTTGTGTCTATAATTCAGTTGAACTGTATAGTTAGAAGCAACTTTTCCTGTTAACGTGGCGGCTTCAACAGTTTGATAAATAAGCATTTGCCTTTAAGGTCTGAAAATAAGTGCAAATAAGTTAGCACAGAGAAAATAAAATAAAAAAATGTTATAAAAGTTATGGCAAATGTTATATTGTAGGACAGCAATTGTGCATGAAAATTTGAATTGATTTGACCAGGGGTATTCATACTTTTGCATATGACAGTTCATCATAATTTGCATGTATGGGACATGTGTGGCTATTTGCCTTTCATAGAACATACATAGAATTCACACAGAACTTACAGGACGTAGAGGACGTCTGTCATCAAGTTAAAAATCATGTTTATCAGCAAGAATATTAATAAGGTTATTACGTGTCAAGCCGATAAGAGAGTAGAAAGTGTTTTCTGAGCCCTAAACATTACATGAGGGTTAATTGCATCTTTTTTGACAAGCCCTCGGGCAAAAACAGCGCGTCTCTGTGTAGCCGAGTACAGAGAGTTTTCACAGCCGCGGAATGTAAAAAGCTCCTTTTCCTGTCCTATAAAACAAAGGATTTTGTTCTGAGAGAGAAGAAAGCACAAAATAAAGCAAGAAAAACTGAAAAGGGAAAAAGAAAGAGCACCTGCATTACTGGAACGCTCCTTGCATTAGCATGATAAGCTAGGCACATTAACCAGTTTGAGCCCAAAGTGCTAACAATTCATTTCGCATTGCTGGCTAGATTTACTGGTGCGTCGAGCACAATAAAAACCCAAAGAGTCTGCATGTGTGCTGAAGGAGCGAACATTAGTCTTTCTGAAGAACACAGAAACCGGATGCTTAGCCTCACCCGAACCTGCTAAACAACAGTGCTAGCTGAAGAAACTTCACCCAGCAAATGCTTCACCAAAAAAAAAAAAAAACTGATTAAAGAAAGCTGCTGGAGAGGAGTTATGAAAAACAAGAAGAGTAATGTTAGTAACCATGTATAAAGCTATTATCCTCCTGCTACCATTGCACCCATGACCTTTGGCTAATTGGAGTTCATTGTTAGCTGTGTTAGAACGTCCACACACTTCCACATTTCTGTAAGAGTTGCTGAGATTAGCTCTTATTATTAAACATATCATAAGCTTAGTGTAGGAGTGAGGAGGCTTTCAGTTTCATGAGAAACTTTACGTTTGTGTTACTTTCATGCTAAATGATGTGGTAATTTGAATGAAACTGCAATACTAATCTTAGCTAAATACCTGTATGGTGTTCGGCAGTGATCATATACTCCACCCCTCCATTTTAACCGCCTCTGCTTTACTATACTTAGTTCATATTTTCAGCTCTTTAACAAATGTTTCCTGAAGTTACATAGAGAAATACTAAAGCATGCAATACAGAATCACTGTACTGACCCAATGGAGTTTATAGCACTGGATTAGGTCTAGTCCAAGTTCATAGGCCAAAAGGATTGAGCATATTTTTGATAGTTTACTGATTTATGTATTTATTAATGGAAAAGATGAATCCCCAGGTGGCTACAATTGTGTGGCCCACTGGTATGCCACATACATGGCATGGAGTTTGCTCTGGCCTATTATACGGCTGGCTCCTCGGTAAAGTAAGTGAAACTAATGGATGTGGCTCAAATCTGGCTCAACTATATGCTGGTCCACAACATTCATGCCAGAATTGGTCCACGTGTATAAAGAAGATGCAAAACCCTATGAAGTCACCAGGATCTAGCCCTGGTTTGACCCACTTGTCTAACATCTGCCTGGTAGTCAACCAACACATCAAAGCCAGCATCGGCCCAGAACTGTCTGCTATCTAGATCTATCTGAATTTGAAAGCTGTGAATCAATAGGTTCAATATAAAATCTGTTTAAGTATTCACGGAAAATTCAAAAGTTTGAGATGCTGTTTGAGATATTATTCTATAGAATATTTCTATAGTTGAGATTGTTTTGTATAAAACATTCAAGAGAGTGTTTTGTTTTCATTGGGATATTTTATTAATCAAAACTGTGTTTAATAAAATATGTAAATGTTTGAAACTGTATCAAATAAAAAAACTTCCAATGTTGAGAAAGTATTGAAAAAGAGCTAAAAATAAATAAAATATTTAAATGAATTGCTGAGACTGTGTTTACTGGATTAGAATATTTTGGATTTGGATTCAGAGCATATTCAACAGAGTATTCACATTTTTTTAGGATATTTAAAACCCCAATGTCTGACCTTGAGGTAGCTCTGAGGACAGGTATGGCACTTCCTGCGCACTGACATGAGTCCAATCAAAGTCGTCATACGGGTCTTGCTGGTAATCACACTGTGCTGGACCATCATCAAACGAGCAACCGCCTAAAAAAACAAACACATTACTGTTAATACACTCTTGTATACACAGAAACAACAAATATAACACTAAATAATAACACTAAATAATAATAATATGAATATATATATATATATATATATATATATATATATATATATATATATATATATATATATATATATATATATATATATATATGTTAATAAGCTAATATTACATAAAATAAACTATAAACTACAAAATAATACACACTGTTGCTATTATGAGCACATGCACAAACATTTAGAGAACTGTATTGACATATTAAAAACTAAAGTATTTTTACCCTTAGTTCTACACAAAATCAATCTCCTCCCATACACACCACACACTGCTTGCACACACCTACAGGTGCAACCACCCACAGAAAAAAATACACCTGCTTATTCTGCTGCTGCCACAAGAAAACCTCCTGTATCTGCAGAACTGATTTTATTTTATTGATTTTTTTCTTTCATACATTTAAAGCTGACCAGTCTGTTGCATACAGCTAATTTAAAGCTTGGGGACATTCATGCTAATTCTTATTTCATACTAAACACTGCATACAGGTGCTTTGTATGTGTTTGTATGTGTAGGTGCCTTTCACCTTTTCAAAAAGGTGAATCAATCTGAATCAGAAACTGTGAATCATCAACATGTGTGTGCTTTGACAGCCTTTCCTGACAAAATAAAACAAAAACAGGCAGAAATGTGGGCAAACAAGAGGAAACATTTTGGTTCTTGATGGGACAGGAAAAATGGACCCATGCGACATGTAATAGGTACAAAATGATATTCCAACACAATCACCTTCCCAGTACCGCATTGCCACACGTAAATGTTTAGTCAAAAACGCCTGCTGATTGATGAGGGACTGTTTAGAACATGTTTGTAGGCAGTTACAGATAGTGAAACAGAACATTAGCAACCGGGATATTCAATTAACACTTTCCATGCAAAGTAAATCGAACACTGGAGGCAGCATTCAACTAGATATTTGAATACATAAGACAGTGTTCAATGGAATATTTGAATGTTTAGGACAGTATTCAACAGTATTTAACAGAGCAGTTGAATGTTTAAGACAATGTTCAAATGAATATTTGAATGTTTGGGGCAGTATTCAATGAAATAGTTCAAAACCGCATTCAATGGAATATTTGAATATTTTAAGAATATTTTTAATTCATTATATTTAATTAAATGTTTGAAACTGTATTCAATGGAATACGTGAGGCAGTATTTAATTAAATATTTTTAATTAATTATATTTAATTAAATGTTTTAGACCGTATTCAAAGGAATAATTGAGATTTGAGTATTCAACAGCATATTTGAACATTTAAGACTGGATTCAATAGAATACTCAAATGACACAGTATTTAATGGATTACTTGAATGACCGAGGCGGCGTTCAATAGAATATTCGAACAATTAAGAACAACTAACAGCTTACTAACTAGCCAGCATGCTACGACAGCTGTTGGAACGTCTGCGTGTGCCAGTATTTCCTCTGCTTTGTTAGCATGCTGTTAGTAACTCCCTCACTGCTGGAATAATCAGTTATGCTGCAGCAACTTCATTTATTTTTTAGTTTTATGTTGTTCTTCTGTAGTTTCCATTACACATATAGAGCTGTTACTGAGTCCACACAGCAGCAGTAAATACACTTGAATTTAAGAATGTAAATAAATTGACGTGTGGATCAGTTTTTGCTTTAGCGATCCTGAGTGGATCTATTTTAGTCCTCCGAGCGTCTCACTGCTGCAGATCCGGAGGAGATTCACTACTGACGCTGCCTGTGTACAGAGCTGACAGCAGAGAGAAAGAGAGAGAGGGGGAGAGGCAGGCTTCAGGACACTTCTGTCATCCCCTCATCGCTGCTTCCCTCTCTCCTTCTCTTTCACTGCCTTCTCTCTCTCTCACTTTCTGTCTGTCATCTTTGAGAAGACTGCAAAAAACAAACTCTTCCAGCCTGAAATATGCCAGGAGAAAGAGAAAGAGAGAGAGAGAGAGAGGGAGAGAGAAAGGGAGAAAGAGAGAAAGGGAGAGGGAGAAAGTAAAAGAAAGAGAGAAAAAAAAGAAAGAAATAAGAGAGACAGAGAGAGAGACAGAGAGAAAGTGACAGAGAGAGACAGCAAGGGAAACAAAAAAGAGAGAGACAAAAAGAGACAGAGGAAAAAGGAAAGGGAGAGTGAGAGACTGAAATAGAAATACAGAGAAGATAGAGAGAGAATGAAAAGAAAAAGCAAGACAAAGTGGAAAAGACAGAAAGTGAGAATAAAAAGTGACAAGCAAAAATAAAAGAAAAAGCATAGCAAGAGAAAGAAATAGAGAAAGACAAGGTGGAGAAAGGGGAAAAAATGATACAGTGAAACAGAGGTAAGGAGTGAGAAAAACAAAAGAGATGAAATGATGGAGAAGAAAATGAGCAAAAGAATCAAAGAAAGATAAAAAGAAAGAGAACGTCGAAAGAAAGAAGGAAAACAAATGAGATGGAAAACATTGAGACAGGTTTAAAGAATAAAAGAGAGACTGTAAAAGAGCTAGGGCAAAAGAAAGAGTTTCTCAGTCTAAACTGCTGTACGTGAGAGATTTTGTTGGTTTCTCTGCACTTAATTAAACAACCTATCCACTAAAAACAGAAGTCACTGAGTAAGTTTAAGCTTCAGCACCTTCAGCCACGGCCATCTACTGCCCTTCTCAACCCATCCTAAACTCTCCAAAGCCCAGGACCATCCTCTTAGCACAAAAATCCTCAAAACCCAGAGACCCTCAACATTCTCCAAAACCCCAGCCCTGGGAATATTCTGCACTCTTGTGATTTCCAAATTCAAACTGAGGTGCCCATAATTTTGTAACCAACTAGTTAGTTCAATACTATTAATGAATTAGACTGTATTCCATGGTTCTGATTAAGTGATCAGTCAGTACACAGCGGCCTAAATAATCGATTAGTTGGTCCACTGTGACCACACTTAGATCAACTAGTTGATCCATGGTGGTTTACATTCAGTCCACTGGCTAGTCTTGTTTTGCTTTGATTAATTGATTGGGTTGGTCCATTATCACTTCATTAAGTAGTTTGTCCATTATAATTTAATTTAATTGATTAGTTGTTTCACTGCGACTTAGATGAATTGATTATAATCAGTCCAGTATAACCTTGATTATGGATTGCTAGGTTAGTTGATTCATTAGAAGTTGCTTAAATTGATCAGTAGGTCCATCATAATTTCGATTAAATTGATTAGTTGGTCCTTGTGATTTCAATTAAATTTCCATTCAGATCAGTTGGGAATCAAAAATTGGACGCTGTTGGGAGGATATTTTTGGTCGGTGGACTATCCTCAGTCCAGCAATGACACTGAGGTGTTTAGGAGAGGTTGGTTAAATCTCTTTTATCCATTAAAGAGCAAGAAATAAATACATAAGTACATAAATAAACACATTCAGTTCTGTACTTGCTGCACATAGTTTTAAACAAAATGTGTTGCTTGAATCTTAATCTAGTTACTTTACTGAACCTCCCGCTGGAGAACACACCCATCAAAACTCTACTTATGTAACTTTGGTTGGCAAACTTCTCCGCTCGTTATCACCTGTGGAAAAGGTCAGAGCCTCGGAGCTTTACATTTTCTGACCTTTCGAAAGCTCGCTGTTATGTCAGGTAGAAAAAGGAAAGAATATGCATTTTAATACAGACAAAAGCAGGTGTTAATTAAAGGCGCTCTGCGTGACGGTCAGGTTGAGATGTTCGCATTCAGCAGGTTAAACATGTTCTAGTCTAACTCTGCCAGGAACATTCCAGAAATTAAAGTGATAGTAGAAGCACATCAAATTTACTCAGTTTTGTTCCTTCTTTTCCCTCAAATACAGTCAATCAGCTTGGCTTCTGTTGTTTTAGCACTGAAGCTATGAAGTTAATGTTGGCATACAGTTATAACAGTTGTTCAGAAAATCTCTAATATAGAGTCGGCTATGCTGTATGTCAGCATGAAAAACAGAGCACAGCTTTTAGTATAGGTAAAAAAATGCTGAATTTCGGCCGCCATCTCTTTACACTCTGTCTCATACAGAGTCAAAAACCACAAGTCGAAAGTCTTTGACAGCATCCAAAAACCAACGGTATTTGATGGAGGTATGCAAAATACCGTCAAAACCCTATGTCGACGTGCAGTGGTGCTCACAGGCTCTGGGCACTGTTCAGTTTCTTAGCGCGTCACAGCACACCACTGAGAATTTTACCATTACTACATCTCATTAAAGCCAGACTGAGACACAGTTGATCACATGTAGCTAGAAATGAACCTTTCTTAATTCATATCTTTCAGCTGGTAAGCAGTCAGAAGTAGTAAACTGATACCAAGTGTGATAAGTTCGCTGAACACTTTATTTAATTAAGTGTGAAACAGCATTGTGAAATGGTTCTTCAGTATTGATGCAGAATGTGTTGACTGTGGTTCCTTTTAAAGAATGGGTTCTGCTACTGTTATAGCTTTGGTGCTAAAGTAGAGAGGCTAGGAAAATCCTTTACGAACGTCGTTGATCAGATGGATCAACGACGTTCGTAAAGGATTTTCCTAGCCTCTCTAGTTAAGGCAAAGGTTCTATTTAGAACTGTGAGCTCTAGACAGAATCATTTGCATGCTTATATGGTTCTCTGCATGGTGAAATTGTTCATGAGTTTGACAGAAAATATATGGCTCTACATAGAACCATTTTTGAAAATGGGTCCTGTTGAAGAACTATTGGTTATGTGGCATAGAGCATTAAAATTGTTCTTTGGGAGTGTATGATTATATTCAGAACCATTTTTTTTTTAACTAAGGAACCCTTCTTTTTGCAGGGGCTCTTAAGGGGTTCTGTGGTTCTTTGCATGGTACAATGAAGCAATGTATTTAAACAGATTCTATTAAGAACATTTCAGATTATGGGTTCTGCTGTTACAATGTCAAACCTGTAGCAATACAAGAACTTCTTTTGATGCTTTAAAGAACCATTTTTCAACACATTATCTATCAATCTGCGGTTAATTAAGCATACAGTTGGTTCTTTGATGGCCGTGGTCCCATATAGAGCCATTGAAAAAACTCAAAGAAGCATCTTTTTAAGAGCACATTTGGGTTAAGAGGGCGAGCTGGATGTTGAAAGTATTGTTGGCCTTTTGCAAATGGGCAGCGCTAACAAATAAATAAATAAATAAATAAATAAATAAATAAATAAATAAATAAATAAACAAACAGACAGTTCAGGCTCTATAACATCAATCAACCTGTGAAAAGAGAAAACACCCCAAGCCTCCAAAGTTTGGAGTCAGCCTAATGCGGCTGACATTTCAATAGTGCAAACAAATCAGAACCGAGACGTTTCCAGGCAAAACCTTTTCGCCTTCACGACTGACAGAGAGACAGAGAGAGAGAGAGAGAGAGACTGCATTACCACAAAATTCAAAATTAATAACTTGTGTCAACTTAGCAGCGTTTAATCTTCAATTTAAAGGTGTTGACTCGACACCGGCTGGTTTTGTGTTTGCCTGCACCGCCGTCGAACATCAAATGAATGCAAATGCACAAGACGCCTGGAGGAAAGAGAGAGAGAGAGAACAAGAGAGAGTGAATTTTCTCTCATAACAATCTTCCTCTCCCCATCCAGTCAGAGCGCTAGCGGTTGTATGCAAATCAGCACAATTCGCTCTCGCTGCTGTACTTTTAAAAAGGCCAACAAGCAGAAACACGGAGCCGACAGCGACCTCGTACACTCTCCCGACTCGTCTATGACTTCTGAAGCTAGCGATGTCAGACAAAAGCTAACCGCTAATTCCGCTAATCCTGTTCTTCAGATTACTGGTTTTTAATTCTTCTGGCCTGAAAACTCTAAACTCCTCACTCTGCTTTGGAACATGAGGTCTGATTAACTTTGATATTTGAGAATTTTTAAGTGTTAATGTACTCCAAAGACAGTAAAATCACCACAGCTAACCCCCCGGTAAGCATCTGGTCAGCATGCGGTCACTCTCGGTCAAAGTCCACACATGAAAGTTAGTGCCGTCGGTCCGCTGGCTGTGTTGACTTTCTAAGTGAAAGCAAGACAGCACGTCCCCTGCAGGAGACTTTAACCTGCAATGCAATTTTTTTTTCTGGTATAACCTTTGGGATTGTAAAATAGTTGCCAAAGTATTCCAGGTGGTTGTTATAAAGTTGTGAAGGTGTTGCTAGACATTTGCCAAGGTCTTCCAGCAAGACAATGCATAGTCACATTGCTAGACATGGTCTGACAATGATTGGCGGTGCATGACAAAACTTCCATGTACTACCCTGGTCCCTAATTTCCCAAACTTGAACCCAATTGAGCATCTGTGGGACCACCTCCATCGTCATGTTGGCTGTATGGATCCTCCAACATGTTCCATCCAACAGCTGTGGGATGCACTACAGTCAGCATGGCGACTACTCTGGATATTAGTTGGTGGTCATAATAATGCGACTGGACTACACATCATGCATATTTTTTAATATGGAAAAATACATGTACTATTTTTTAGGCATGAACAGAACGTACCTTGCAGGCAGTGTTTTGTCAGTACTATTGATATCTGTGATAATGAAACTGTGGAGTAAGTTATCATCATAATGATACCGTATCGGCACACTCCCCACCTTTATTAGAAACCACAAGTGTCTTTTGGTCACCATGCTGTTGTAGAGCTCAGGGTTCTTCGAGGTTTTGCTCCACAGAGAGCGGCCCAGCTCTAATAAGAAGCTAACAGCTCCAGCTCCAGCTCCAGATGGGCCTGTAATGACTAAAGCAGCCACTTCTAGCTGCAAGGACACTAGCCGGCTCATTTGCATACTAATCTACGGCCGCAAGTACTGGAGCCGCCGCTAATGAAATAATAGCCCGCTCTTCATTTGCATAATAAAATAATTATTGTGTGTGATAAAGCTCAAGGGTGAAGCGTGTTCACATCCCCCAGATAAACGACGCGTTAACGACTCTATCGCTGTGAGAAACATCAAACGCACACACACACAAAAAAAACTTACCAAAACACTGTTTGCCCAGCAAACGACCAAAAAATATAGAGGCATATGAAAAAATAAGAAAAATATTCTCAGGATAAAATGTGTAATGAGTCATGACTGTAATGCGTATTTTAAATGTGTATTTTATAAAAACAAATTATTAAACTTTTTCTTACTATTCAAACAATAACAATTAAAGCGCTGCTAAAATTTTGCCAAATGTTCCAGCGGTGACAGTTTCTATAGTGACAATTTGAGCAAAACTCAGACACTAACCAGTACATGACTAGCAAACACAGCTTTGAGCAGTTGCACACATCAAAAATCATCAAATTTTTTATTAAGACACAAAAAAAATCAGAATGTTTCACACAGATTTTCTGAATTTGGGACACATTTACTTAAGATCTAGGTGCTCACCATGTAGCCATGAGGGACAGGGATGCAGACCCACTTCCTGGTCTAAAATACAGAGGTGTTGCTAAACTCTCAGGCTACAGTTTGAAACTGTTTGTGTTTTGGGAATGATGGGATAGCATCAGATAGCATTTTTTTTTAATGAAAGCATTTTTTCAAAATTAACTCTTTATTTTCCAAAAAGTTTTATGAAAATGAGAAACATTGAAAAAAACATAAATACAATTTTATTTCAATGATTAAAATAAAGTGTACATATATAGGTTTGCGAAAGACTCCTTGTAGAAAAAACCCTATACATTGATATTATATATATACTAGATACATTTCTTAATTCTCTCTATTAAATGCCTTGTCAAGAACATAACGTAAGTTCTGAACACCTCACTGAACTCCTAAAACTGCAGAAAATACACCCTCTAAAGTAAAAAAGCAACTTTTAAAATTGACTATTCTTTCTCTACCAGTCCACAAAGAGGGAAAAAAGGCAATTAAAAAACTCAAATGACAAAATCTATTTTTAAAATCATAAACTAACCATGCACGATAGAAAAAAGCAAACAGTGAAAACATCATCATGAAAACAATCAACTCTCCAAACAAACTCAAATAGTGATCCAATCTAGATAAACAAAACAAGCACGGCGCACGTGCCTTTTCAATAAAAAGGTGAAAAATGCTGCATTTAAACAGCGTTCGTCACAGAAAACATCAAATTAGCTACAAAATCACAAAGATCCAGCAAAGTGGAGCCAATTCTGAAGAGTACTACAGCGTAAAGAGGGAAAATCACAGGTCACTTTCGCACAGGACCCTCATCTGACCTCCATAAACGTCCTCCAAGCTCTCAGCAGATTTCATACAAAATTTAACCCTTACAGATCAAACTGTATGTACAGTACTTATTTCAGACTATGCTTTTATTATTTACTGATATAGAAAAAACAGAAGAAAGTACAGATGATAACCTGTCTATGGACAGCAGTAAGTCAAATGTAAACGTAAATAATTATGAAATTATGCGAATACATGTAAAAAGCCCCAATACACAGAAAACCAAAGAACTATTGCTAGGCCCCGAAGGGTTAACTATGTGAAAGTAGAAAATGACTAGAGGTGACAAAGTGTCCGAGTGGTAACTGCGATGTTTTGGCCAATTTGACTCTGAAACGGTGAGGAAATTGAGTAGAAAGAACTGAAGGTGACATTGCTGCTCTTTTTCTGGTCTGTCAGAGCAAAGACACACACACAGTCAACACACACACACACAGTCAACACACACACACACACAGTCAACACACACACACAACATTAAGGTTTTACAGACACTTTATTAGAAACACCCAACTTGTGCTTCCACTAACTGGCCACTTTATTAGAAACACCTACCTTCTACTTCCACTAACTGGCCACTTTATTAGAAACATCTAGCTTGTGCTTCCACCTACTGACCACTTTATTAGAAACACCCACGTTGTGCTTCAACTAACTGGCCACTATATGGGGAGCCTCAAAGGAGAGGTTTTGAATAAAGTGGCCAGGGAGCTCACATCCAAAGTGCAAGAACTGGGACTATAATTAAAATCATGTTCACGTTTATGACCCTGGATCATTAATTTGCTGCCAGGAAACAAATAAACGTCAAGTCTCCGGGTATAAAACAAATGTGAAATATCAATCACCTTTTATTTGTTGTCTGTTGAAAACACAGTGAAGCTTCGGGTCATTAAGCTAATGGGGTCGCTGTCGAACATTACAGAAAAATCCCTCCTGTCAGCGTCGGGCCATCAAGGATGCATACTTTAAACAAATAGCTCAGTCAAAAACGCTGAAGTTACTAACAACAGGTAAAAAGTAAATACACACTGATTAGTATTCTCCAGATGAGGTCATCATATTCCTTTAAATCATCCCTACATCAGTGTGTTAAACTCTATACATGCAGACTGCCCGAGGAGAAGATCTAAAACACATTCTCGGTGTTTGGCATGTTCCCGTATATATTAAATTTAATATGATGTCCATATAAACTCGGCCTTGTAGTGACTATGAGGGTTTGGGTTAGCTAACGTTTATATCAACTTTAGTCAGAAAGCACTCTGAAACGTAAAGTTGGCCACGTCCCAAACTGCAGACCAGGGATGTAGTTAGCCTTATTTTAGATTTAAATTTAGTCCCAGCACCCCTAAAGATTATAGTAAAAAACGTTTTTTTTCTTTTAACGTTAATTTGTCTCTGACAAGCTGGAAATGTTAAAACCAGAGAGAGTAAGTATATGGTTAAACCAATTATTTTAACAACGAAAAGGCAGCAGCCCCCCCGCCTTGCTAAATGGTATGATCCAGCTCCTTTTTTTCGCATCGCGCGCTCACAGTGTCAGTGCTTTATCTGACTGGTGTTGTGAGCGTAGTAAGTTTTGCAAAGAAGTATTTTTGTGTTTTATATATATTTTTTCAATTTTTATATTCGAGTAAGACCAACATGATCGTGATCATATGCCCACAAATGTTCTATGTCACTATACAAACGGGATTTACTATCTTACCTACAGTGGAATCAGGTTGCAAAAAATCCAAATTTTGCTGAACTGAACTGACATAAACTGAATCCAGCTAAACCGAACTGATTTGAATTAAACTGGAATTAATTAAATTTAACTGGACACTATGCTGCGAGACTGAGTAGTGTGAACACTATGCCCCAGTGTTGTGAATAGCAGGGGCGTAGCTAGCCCTAGTTTAATAGTAAATTAAGTCCCAGCACCCCTAAAGATTATAGTAAAAAAACATTTTTTAACTTAAATTTGTGTCTGACAAGCTGGAAATGTTAAAACCATAAAGAGTTTAAGGTAAAACCAATTATTTTAACAACGAAAAAAACAGCAGTCCCCCTCCCTCTGCCTTGCAAAAATGGTATGATCCAGCTTCTCTTTCAGTGCAGCATGGCGCGCACACGGTGTCAGTGCTGTATTTGACTGGTGTCGTGTAATAGGACTATATGCAAAAAAAACCTTATATACAAAAATAGGCTTTAATACAAAATGTTTATTCTTTAAAAAAATCATCTGATATATCTAAATTAATTGAGAAATGGACAGTATTGTTTGTGAATTGCATGAAAATTGCATGAATTGTATGAAAATGGCATGACATGAAATTCTAAAGTGATCCTAAACGTTTGTGCGGCAGTGTATATATTTAATAAAATGTCTAAATACATTTGTAAACTGAGCTTTGTGAACTAAGATTTTACAGTGTTTCCCCAACATTGATTTCTGAAATTAAAGTCCAAAATGCCTTTAAAATGTAGTTTTTTTATGAGCTGTTCTCATTTGGGTGCTCAGCACCCCTAAACCTCTAAGCCTACAATTGTCCCTGGTGAATAGTGAGCCTAGTGGGAACACTATGCTGTGAGGCAGGGTCTAGTGTTAACACTACGCTGTGAAAGTGAGTCTAGTATGTCTAGTTTGTGAGTCTAGTTTGAACACTTTGCTATAAACACAAGTCTAATGTAAGCACTATACTACTGGTGTTTCTGTGAGAGATAGAGAGAGAGAGAGAAAAGTAAGATGTTTCTCTCCCACTCTCTAACTTTACTTACTCTCTCTCCCCATCTTTATTTTCCTCTCTCTCTCTCTCTCTGAGGTAGAGTAAATGGCAGATGTTTTATACCACCGGGTGTAAATGGCAGGGTGTGAATAAATATGAAGCCACATCACTTTTATGAAGTCTGTGTGTGTGTATGTAGGGGTGCACACTATTTCACACAGACAGAGGTGGAGCAGTTAATCTCCTCCAGAACAGAAAACCCCCCTCCACCCCCCCACCTTGGGGATAAATAAACGAGGGATATTGCTCAGAAATACCACCCAAAGGGCAAAACGAGCGACCAGCCTTAATGATGAAGCTAGAAAACTTAAAGCGGTAGTTCAGCAAGTTTCCCCCAGTTGCTTTCTTTTGACACTGATAAGAAAGAAAACTGTATTTAAAAATAAAGAAACTCTCTCTATACGCTCACGCTTAGTGCTACTGGCAATCAGAAGCATGAAGTCAACACAGAGAGATAAATCTGATATCAGGATGTTAATGGGCCGCAACGCTGTGGTTAGAGCTGATAGAGCTCTGATAATACCGCACTAAAGCTCTGAGCAAACGAAACCGCACTGTGTGTGTAGGTCCCAAGTCTCTAGTTGGTAATAGTAACACAATCTCAATCAAAACCTCAATCAAAAAACCCTCAGATGATCTTTGTGTTATTTTAAATTACACATGTGTGACTTTCAGGAAAATTACTGTCCTCGAAAAGCATGTGCCTGACTAGTGTCCCCACCAAGACATACACACACAAGAACATGTGTGTGTGTCTGTGTTTTCTGTCCAAACACACAACTAACTGCATTTTTTAAGTGCTCATGTACATTACTGCATTGCTGCTTCCATTTCCTCATTCCCACTCTCCCGCATGCAGGTAACCGATGACGCTAACTCTCTCGCGCACAGCCTGTGCTGTGAGTGTTTATTCACTGTAAATTGTTCTGATTGGCCAGCATGACTGTGGATTAGACACATAGAGGAGTGAGGGTCAGTATGACTGTGGATTAGACACGTAGAGGAGTGAGGGTCAGCATGAGTGTGGATTAGACACATAGAGGAGTGAGGGTCAGCATGACTGTGGATTAGACATGCAGAGGACTGAGGGCCAGCATGACTGTGGATTAGACACATAGAGGAGTGAGGGTCAGTATGATTGTGGATTGGACACATAGAGGAGTGAGGGTCAGTATGATTGTGGATTGGACACATAGAGGGAGTGAGGGTCAGTATGATTGTGGATTGGACACATAGAGGAGTGAGGGTCAGTATGACTGTGGATTAGACACATAGAGGAGTGAGAGTCACTATGACTGTGGATTGGACACATAGAGGAGTGAGGGTCAGTATGACTGTGGATTAGACACATAGAGGAGTGAGGGTCAGTATGACTGTGGATTAGACACATAGAGGAGTGAGGGTCAGCATGACTGTGGATTAGACACAGAGGAGTGAGGGTCAGCATGACTGTGGATTAGACACATAGAGGAGTGAGGGTCAGCATGACTGTGGATTAGACACATAGAGGAGTGAGGGTCAGTATGACTGTGGATTAGACATGCAGAGGAGTGAGGGTCAGTATGACTGTGGATTAGACATGCAGAGGAGTGAGGGTCAGTATGACTGTGGATTAGACATGCAGAGGAGTGAGGGTCAGTATGACTGTGGATTAGACACATAGAGGAGTGAGGGTCAGTATGACTGTGGATTAGACACATAGAGGAGTGAGGGTCAGCATGACTGTGGATTAAATATGCAGAGGAGTGAGGGTCAGTATGACTGTGGATTAGACACATAGAGGAGTGAGGGTCAGTATGACTGTGAATTGAGCCAAATTATTATTCAAAACTAGTTAAATGATAAATTTTAGTGGTTTAAGGCATGTTCGTCAGAAAAATGTCTTAAATCTAATACAAATGTCTTGAAATAAACTGGATAATCTTAACATATCCTCACACAATCTCATAATCAGAGATATCAGACACATTTCAGAAGTTTTGCTATGATATCGTTTTTGGCAGTGCAGGCTGTTTGAAATACTCCAGGCCTGCAGAGGAACTGCAAACAAATCAAGTCTGGAAACCTGCTGAGTTTTCAGAAACCTGCTAGCAGCCTCTCTCCCTTTTTCTCCATCTTCACACTAATCCTGACTTTTTCGGCTAAAACTCCGGCAGCTGTTTGGATTAGCCTTCTCAGAGCGGAGCTGTGAAAGAGGCCGGAAGGCCTGGGGTGGGGGGTGTTGGGTCAAGAGGCATACTGGATAAAAACGAGGTGAAACGGTGTCGGCTAATTTCAGCTGTTTTCAAATTAGCGTCGGCCGCCGGTCAACAGGCTCTTCAGTCATGGCTAATGCTAAGGCTCACGGAGCCAAATGGTGAATCAGCGGCGTGCGGGGGAATTTTCCTGTGCTCTCGGTGGAAGTTTGCACTGAGATGAATCATTAACAGAGTCGGTTATGATAAGGAAACACCTTCGACAAAGTGTGGCCTTCAAATGAATTAACCCTTTGCAGACCACAGTCAGCTCCACTTGGTAAATTTAGTCTTTGCTATTACATAATGAAATGCAGTTTGAGGTTTATTTTGAGGTAATATTGGCATCACATATGAGCTAAATGTAGTTGTTTCTCACCCTAAACAAAGCGTTTTAGCAAAAACAACAGAATGTGCTTTGGTGTGAAAATGGTCCACATGTTCTCTAAAGTGGTGGTGATGGAAACCAGGAGTACCTAAAGCACCAGTGAACCTACATGTATCTTTTTTATACGCAATGTTAATGGTAAAATAAAGGAGTATCTGATAATAATAATAATTATTATTATAATATGTTTTCTCTGGGGACTATGTTGCCTCATGCACATATGCCTGAATCATAAAACAGTGCCTCAGACCTCGGGTAATAATATTCTGTGAGGGGGCTTTTAAAGGTGGACGTCTGGTTTCCATCACCACTGACTTGTTAAGTTTTTCTAGAACGGAGCGATTCACAGCAAACCGCCAAGTTTGTTTACATCCTGTTTAATTATGCAGAAATTTTGGAAATTTTTGTGGAATTGCCCTCGCAAGTCTGGCACACGCTCTCCTGTTTTACATGTAACACTAAAACCTTTAACACCTTCAGAGTCACATTCTCTCCTTTAGGCCTTATAAATACTTCTACACCTACCCTCGGACCCAATTAAACGAGCTTCCTGCAGCAGCCCCACGGCGGCTAAACACACACACACACACACACACACACACACACACACACACACACACACACACACACACACGAAAAACGAAGGCACTCTTGGAATGATCGCACGCAGAACAGGAAAGATTTAGATCCAGCTCCAGGCCTTCAGACACGCTCCGACTAACGAGACGGTGTTTGTTTACTTTTGTTTACTCCTGCTTTCTAACTTCAACAGAGGATCTCAGAGAAAAAAGTGTTAGTACATGTTTTACACGTGGTTAGCACTGCACTCGCTGGTGGGACATAAGCTCCCATCACCTGCTGGCTACATTAGCCACATGGCTAAAATAGATAAGCAGAATTTTACTCTACAAAATAATGGACCTTCAAAACATATGGCATATTTATAGGAGCTCTGTTTTAATTGGCTGTCCAGTGCGCCTCATTCAGAAAGCTGCCCAGGTTTGACACGCTCTATGTACATTTATTTGGTGACATCACAAAAGCAGACAGTACTTTTGCAGTTTGGGTTCTGTATACGGTGCACTGCGTTCTAAACTTTTAACCATGTTTATATACATAAGAATAAAAAAAAAAACAGCAAAATTATTTTTTTTCAGTGACGTGGGCTCTTTAAGAAATGTCCAGCACTCACAGAGAGCCAGAATGTCTGTATCAATGCATTATTACCAACACTTTAATCTCAGCACCCCCCCCATCCCCCAATTTCATCCACCCCCCTCCAACAACCTCCCCACCCTACACACAAACATGTCTGAGCCTGCACAAGATCAGCACCTCACAAAACTGAAGCTAACATACACGCCCAGAATACGTTATTACCAGGACAGGAGCTGTGCAGTGTGTGTGTGTGTGTGTGTGTGTGTGTGTGTATTGTCTGTTCTGCAGATTTGTGGTCAGCAACATTTTTACTGTTCACATCTGCAGGAGGTGATAAACCCATAAAACCTAGTAGCTCTCAGCAGGGGGCCGACAACACACACATACCTTGCCCTGCCACCCGGTCCACATACATAGACACACACACACACACCATAAAATCCCAACAAGCACAATAATTCCTTGTTTTTCCTTCATTACTACATAGTTACAGTTATATAGTTTAGTCAAGGTCAGACACTGTAGGCTGCGGCTGAGGTCAACTCTCAAGGACTACTGGTGGACCAATATTACTTTCAGAAGAACACGGTTCCACAAAGAACGCAAAAAAGTCTTTCTTAAACCAGTCCATATCAGGATTCAGTTCTGTAAACAATCAATGTACCCAGTTTTCCTCTTTTCAGTAAACAGCATGTTTATAATCAATCGTGTTCCAAACATTTTCGGTGTTTTAGACAAGTCTGCTTCTTTAGTCTCAGCACTGGAGTCGCAAGGCTTATGTAGCATATAATGGAAGCTAAAGAAAGTCCTGCCTAACTCATCACATACTTGTGTGGTGCTCCTCAGTAGACTCAAGTATGTGGTTTTTGACACAGCATGACACACTGTTGTCTATTATCATGGACTAAAGTAGGCTAGCATGGCTAAAACAATAGCAGGAGTGGCATGGCCTCACAAAAAAATCCACAAATTAGCAAATCCTTAAGCTAGACCATCTCAGACTTCAGTTTTCTCCCTGGTGAGAGACAGTTTTAGCACAAGAAATTGAGTAGCTGGGTCCTAAACTTTATTGTGTGGTTTGTGATTCTGTGTGATTACTACTGCCTAGAAACATGGACCAAAGTATGCCAGCAGGGCTACAAACAATAACATTAGTTATTAGCATCTCTTTTAGCTCCACTTTTGTAGATAACCGCAACACGACTAAAGCTACTTTCTCTGAGGAGGGGTAATGTAATGTGGTTTACACGAGAGACAAACAGTAAGCTGAGATTGTGAAATCGGTGCTATAATTTATTAGCTAAGTACCTGTTTTGGTTGGTTTTGAACTCATACAAAGCAGAAAAAATGGGGGCTAACTTAGGGTGACTACATCTCAGTTTTTCCAGTTTTCAGTGGCCTGTCCCTGGCTGAAGCTGTCCCTGGAAAGTTATAACAGTTAATTAAAAGTACAACGGATAGTCCTAAGAAAGACAGAGCAGAAGTCTTGTGTTGTGCTCAGTTTTTTCCAACAGAGGGACTTGCTGCTACCTACAGACCACTTCTACCACTTGTTAGCCTACTTTTAGAGAACACGGTTGCATAAAACTCCACCAGAAGTGTTGAGTGAGTCCAAAACATCACCACAAATGGATTAACTAAGGAGGATTAAATCTTAAATTGTACTACCAGGTGATGGTGTGTTTGATTTGTACTGACATACAGTCTAATTGAATGTAGATTCATGTCATCTATGTTATTTTAAACTGCATCACTTTTTCAGTTCCATATAAGACATATGGCGTATGTGAATAGTAGTGTGTCTGTCTCTACAGACCTAGAGCTGGCCCAGGGGCGTGTTTAGGGTCTGGCTAATGGGCTGTAGACATCTGTCTTTGTTTTGTAGCCACAGGTCTCTTTTTACTGCCACAATATTTTACATTGTTATTAATTATGGGCTGAATCATTTGTGGTAATCATACCTCTGGCTTATCTTTTTACTTAAGAAGAATGTCTTGCAATGTCCTGGTTTTCATTTTAGAAAAGTGTATGTGAATAAAAATCACTTTATTTACTGCTTTATTTGACCACTTAGCAGAGGAGAAAATCAACCATCAAACAATGCACTGATAACAACAGCAATCAGCAACCAGTTCTTGCTGCATGGAAAATTTCCAACTTCGCCATCCAACTTCGAAGGGCGTTCATCTGGGGCCTCCTGGTAGGAAATACAGTTTTCCATGACTATCAAGACCACATGAAAGCAGCATAATAACCTTTTCATTGTTATTAGCAATTAGCACTGCGCTCTACTGCCCGTTAGCTTCATTATACTCAAAGAAAAAAAGGTGCAAATTTGATTTTTCCTGTTGGATACACACACGCACAAGCCTGCAGTGAGGAGTTTAACACACTCTCTCTCTGAAGCCAAAAGGCTTAAATCCAGCTTCAGCTTCATCAGCGTAAAAACTCGCAAGCCAAACTCACAGGTCAACTAAACTCCTGCCCAACAACCTCCACCCAAGTTTGTTACTCTTCAAAACAAAGGAATGAACACATCCACATAGGTTTACAAAAGAGCTGTGTGCCCTTGTTTGTTTGCTGAAAAAAGTAAAAAGCGGCGTGTGCAAACTTTCTATGTTCTGCTCTAATATGTTAAACTTGGCATACCAGCAAAACAGGATCTACTAATCTCTGGATTATGTTCAAATGACTGTGAATGAAGTAAAACATCCAGAAGGAAGAGCTAATAAAACTAATATTCAGAATGAAATTATAACAATTGTTAAATTATATTTTATATTAATTATTATTTTTGATATTAAAATTATTTCAAGAACATGCACTACTGTCTTAGTCACCTAAGCTCCTTGTTAAACCCTTAATCTTAGTAATATGTGTATTTTCACTTTTTCAAGCATTTTGCTGAGCAAATAAAAGCTTATGATGTAAAGTGCCTAAAACATTGTAAGTACTTCATTAAAATTATTTAACAATAAGTTAAAGACTAACATTAATTGAATATCTAGAATGGAGGTATAATAAAAATGTATCTATGACCCCTTGAATTATAAGTGTGTATCTAATACTTCAGGCAGATACTTCACCAAAATAATACATTTTTAAATATCAATGTATATATGTATAACTTAATATCTTGAAAAACGTACTTGGAATATTGAGGGGAAAAAAAGCATGAAACTTTTTGGTGCCTAGTTTATTAGGCTTAAATCTACACTGTTCAAAGTAATTACTGAACAAAATCACAAGCCTCACACTCAAAACCCCTCAACACCAGAAAGTCGCTGGCTTGCAGTCTGACAGACACAGTTCCTGCCTTTAATCTTTGTAGTTGGTCTTCGTTAGGTGTTTGGGAGAGGAGAGTTTTCTGTTGCTGCTCTTATTTTTCCACCTGAACTCTCCTCAGCGTCTCTGATCTCTTATTGATGACATGTTTTTCACATCACAGACAAAAACAACCACAACAAAAAAGTAAACAGAATCTAATATTGAAGAAGCACCGCAGTTTTAAATTCTTTATATTACTGGCCTGAATTCTGACATATGGTGGATGACGGCCTTACTATTAACCTGGCTGTGGTTGGAAACAATGTCAAAAATACAAAATATATAAATAATGAAAAAAGCAGGAACGGCCTAGCAGTACCTCATCAACCACCTGGGATGCCACAGTAATTGGCTAGTAATAATAGGGAGGGACGATATGGCAAAGTATTAACACGATACTTTTAACAATACACAATATCCATCACAGTCAAGAAGTTGTAACTGACAAAATAGATATAATATATTACAAAATATTGTGATATATTATCGTTTCCAATAGCAAACTTCTGTCAGCATCAAATTTACAATCTGTTTCTCTGCAGTAAAATGGATTTATAAGCAGACTGTTATAAAAAGTTTGCTTTACTTTTATAGAATAAATGATTAACCCCTTGTGTCTGAGTATCAATAAAATATTACTATTCAAAATACTGCCATACTACACTATATTACCTTTTCCCCCAAAACTTTTTCCCCCCACAACAACAGCCTTTAACACTTAAACAACTATCTGGAATACCACCACATCTTATAAACTCCTTAACAATTGCCTGGAATACCACCACTACAGCCTATCAACACCTTAATGTTCACCTAGGATACCACCACCACCAACAGCCATCCAACAATCACTAACAACCACCTGAAATTACTATATAAAATCAATAAATTTTTAAAAACCAATCAATCAGCGACTGCTTTACTTCTGAGGGGTTATTAGCTGATTTAAGCTGCTCTTGTTTTGTTCTTTCTATATATAGTGATGGTAATGAAATTCCTGTTTTTTGAAAAATGGACAAACATATATGATCCATAATCTATAAGCTGAAAATCTTTCCTTCTTTTTTTTGTTAAATAAATGTGCTTGTATGCTGATCTAGAACGTATGCTGCGGTTCATGACAGTCTGGATCTGAGACTCGATAAACACTGGGAATGAAGAGAGGATCCAGAGGATCAGGACATGCTGGGAAATCAGACTAGCGCAGTGTTTGGGGCTTACATGCACTGGCCAGCTTGCACTCTATCAGCTGCACACAAGAGCTTGGCAGAGAGCAACTCGCACACACTGAGGAGAGCAGATAACGACGCTGGACTGTCTCCCTCTCTCGCACTCACCCGTTCACTCTTTCACATGCAATAGAACATACGAATGTGTGTACCTCAAACACACACACACACACACACACACACATACATATATATACACACACACACAGGTTTCATTTATGTTCCAACTCAGAGCAGCTCTCCACTTGCGCTTACAGCAGAGGGCAGAGGGAGAACACAGCATGGAGAGCATGCAGAGTGCATGCAGGGAGAGAGAACAAAGGAAAGCAAGAATGAAACAAAGTTAAAAGAACAAAATAATACATTGGTGGAAAAACACTGAAGAACTAAAGAAATGAAGGCAGTTCTGAAAAGACTGGGGGCAGTTTGAGTTTAGGAGCAGCTCTGAGCTGTTTGCAAGAGTTAAGTACAGGGATTACAGTTTAGGCAGTTCTGGAGAGTTACGCTTTGGAGTTTGGGACAGTTCATTAATGGTTTTGGAGAGTTTGGGACAGTAAGATAATTGTTGTGGACAGTTCAGGACAGTCTGACAGGTTTGATAGAGTTCGAGAAGTTTTGGAGAGTTTGGGATCGTCTGAAAAAGGTTTTTGAGAGTTTGTAGAAGTTTGAAAAAGGTTTTATAGAGTTCGGGACAGAATTGAGAATGGTTTTGGAGAGTTTGGGATCGTCTGAAAAAGGTTTTTAAGAGTTTGGGACAGTCTGAGAAAGGTCCTAAATTTGAGAAAGGTTTTGGAGATTTTTGAATATTACGAGCGAGGTCTTGAAGAGGTTAGAACAGTGAGAATTGTTGTGGAGTGTTTGGGAAAGTCTAAGATTGGTTTTAGAGAGTTTGTGAGTGACAATTTGAGAATGGTTTTGGAGTGTTTGAAACAATTTGAGAAAGGCTGCGGAGAGTCTGGTTGATGGTGTTTTTGGAGAGTTTAGAACAGCCTGAAAAAGGTTTGAGAGAGTCTGGGACAGTCTGAGAAAGGTTTTGGAGCATATGGGACCGTGGAGAGTCTGTGGAGCTTGGGGGCAGCTTTGGACAGCTGAGGAGATTTTAGGGGAGTTTAGAGCAGCCATTGATTCACTTTTCAGCCATTCATGCATGAGTCACCTACACAGGAGAACCAGACACGACTCAGACACACTGCCACTGAACCTGTGTGGGTGTGTGTAATGTAATCTGAGACATGTTTTGTGTGTGTGAGTGTGTGTGAAAGACGAGACCCATTTCTTTGTGTGTGTGCTTCTCAGGTGAGAGCACACAGCCTCAGGACGGAGCCATTCAAAACCATCACATACACACACACACACACACACACACACACACACAGTGGCCTCACCACACCTCACCCCTCCCCCATAATTACACACCACTGATGCCCTGCAGCTAAAACTCTCCCTCTCCAGCCATTCAGACTTTTGAAACCAGATTAGCTGTAGGAATGTGCACAATTGCTTAAAATTATTAACTCAACCTAATAAGAAACTGTAGAACACGACTCAGTTTCTATCACAATACCTACATTTAGAGTGAGTTACACATTCAACCTAAAGAGAAACTGTAGAACACGACTGCAGTAGCTACACAAGAACACTTGTGGGCAGAGCATGTTCCATGTGGCTATTAAATCATGTTTTTATGATATGTTGATATCGGTAAATCATATGAACGCTTGAATGTCACAATTACTCAACTCACCTTAAAACCTTCATACTCACTTTGACTACACTGACCTTCCAGAATCCCCCTAGATCAGTGTTTAGCATTTGATTAGCCTAACAGCCTAAGACCTCTGGGGAAGACAGACCAGCCCTTTCTGCTCTATGCCGGGTGTGTTTTTGTCCATAGAAGCCCCTGTCTCTTCGTATTAGCAGGCTAGTAGCTTAGCCATCTTCAATAACATCTCCTGACCTTGAATCTGAGACAATTAGCGGCTGATGAGTAATTTAGATCAGGGCGATTAAGAGACAAGACAGATCAAAATCATTCAGCGGGCCTTCAGACAGAGACGGACACAACCGCGGGGCGTCCGCGGGAAGAGTGGGTGCGATTGAGAACACTAACATGGCTAATGATAATTATGGATTAGTAAGCAAAATCAATCAAATTCTCAGTTTTCTCCTCTGATCCTGAGAGACGGTCAGTGTCTGAAGTTTGCTTATTTAGTTTTAGCACTGCTAAAAACTTCACCAATTAGCATGGTGCTAACTGCATGGCTAAATCTTCACTGTGCGGTGTTTACTAACAGACTTAAACGTGTGACACTGATACACTGTTACCTATAAATCTCTTCTGTTCAACCTCTCTCCTTGTCTTTCTTGCCCTCCATCACTGTTTATTCCTTTTTCTCTCTCTCTTTTGTATCTCTTCTTAATCTCTCAATCTCCCACTTATGTGCCCGAGTCTCTTTCCATTTTTTCCTCTTTTATTTGTCCTCTTTATTTGTCTCTCTCATCTCTTCTCTCTTTTCCTTTCTCCTGTTTTCTTTTCTGCTTCTCTCTTCTATTCTCTTTCTCTCTCTCTTACTCTTTCTCTCATTTCAGTACAGTACTCACTCAGCCTCACACAATAGTTTCCCAGATAAAGAGAGAGAGAGACAGAGAAAAGAGAGAGAGAGAGAGAGAGGGAGAGGGATCAGTACATGAACACACTGGGCTGTTATTGTTTCAGTGTTTGGGTTGTTTAATTGAATGTGACGCTGGTTTGCTATCAGTGACCTCTTTCTGCTGATCGTTACACTTTTCCTTTCTTTTTTTCTTTCTCTTCTCTCTTTCTGTAGTTGAGCAGTTTAATGGAGTTAATTTGAACTGATGGGTCCTTTTGTGTGTAGCAGGAAAATGAGAAGAGCAGGAGAGCGACAATATAACAGAGAGAGGATGTTGAGATATATATATATATATATATATATATATATATATATATATATATATATATATATATGTTGAGTGGGACATAGCAGCAGTTGATGAAATGTTTAGGTGAACGTGTGCAGCCAATGAGGCCCGAACAACTGAATATGACATTCACACATGTGTAATCTTAGAGAGAGACAAAGAGAGAGAGAGAAAGAAATAGAGAGTGTGTGCGACTGGTCCATCTGGTTGATCCCCCTGTTCAGCACCTCCAGCTCTGAAGCCCATATGGTACAGACCCTCTGCCCAACACACGCTCACACATGCACACACACACACATACACACACAGTTTTTTTCCATATTTAATCCACACTATACATACAGGACAGAGGGACACTTTGGAGTAGCCAAACATGAGCCTAAGGTGACCTAATGTCACCAAGCCCAATACCAAGCCTATGGGTATTAAAGGGGCATGGTCATACAACATCTAGTGTAAGTATTGTCATCACACAGACACACACACACTCACACACTCACATACACAGCCAAGATGGCCAAGAGTCCACACTGATGTCATTAGGATAGAGAGGAGAACAAGGTCATTCAGTATGGCCGCCAGCCCTAACATGACCAGAGAGAGAGAGAGAGAGAGAGAGAGAGAGAGAGAGAGAGAGAGAGAATAAAGACAGACAGCAAGAAAAAGACAGAGAGTAATAGAAAAAGATAGCGAAAGACGAACAGAACAGAAAGAAAACAAAAAAGATAAAAATAGAGACAGAAAATGAGAACAAAAGTCCAAAAAAGAGAGAAGAAAGAAAGAAAAGAAAGAAACAACAGAAAGAATTATAAAAGAACCAAAGAAAAAAAGGAGACAAAAGCAAGAAAGAAAGAAAAGTAGAAATAAATATACATAAAACAGAAACAGAGCGAGAGAGAGAGAGAGAGAGAGAGAGAGAGAGAGAGAAAGAGAGAGAGAAAAATCAACTCCCCAAAACCTGCCCAGTGGTTCAGCATAGTCGGTAAAAGTACATGAATATCTTATAATGTGATTATGATTATATACTGATTATATATACTAATTACACATAAAACAGAATCCAGTTTATACAGTCAGACAGTTGAACAGTTCAGAAACTCTTTAAACTGACATTTTCATATTAATCACATCAAGCAGCAGGAATGAGTCAGCGCCGTTACCTCACTGACAAACTTTATCTCTCAATTATCCACGTCACCTAACAACCACCTCACTGCCTAAACAAGAGCTGAGCGACTGAAAGCCCCCCGAACGCTGTGTGATGAGGAAGCGGTGCAGGGCACGGTGGGCATCCCTCATTACGCTGTTTAATAAAAGCCCAATCCTGTGCAGGATTACGCTAAACGTTTGACATTTTGGAGCTGTCGGCCCGTAAATCCCCCTCACTTTCCCATTACATCACTCAACAGGGGCAGCGGAGAGGTGGATCAATACGAAGAGAGAGAGAGTGAGAAAGAGAAATGAAAAAGAAGGAAAGGTTCACCATTGAACAATAAATTCAGGGCAGCAATTACTGACCAATAAAGACAGTGACGGCAACATAGAGCTTCATAATGTTCATATGATCCACACAGTGACACTGACAGATTGTAATACGCGACAGGAAACATAGAGGGCGATATGGCTTCTACTGTTTCTTTTAAAAAGTGACAACAGAGTCTTATTAACCAGATTCTTGCTCTGTGATGTTCTGAAAACTTTGTAAGGCTGGCAGGTTCTATATTTACCTTTAGGTTTTTTTAAAAAAAGTAAGAAAAACTACACAAAAAGTGAACAAAGAAAGAGAAACGGAGGAAAAAGAAACAGCTGCAGCAAAAGGAGGTGAACTGAAAGACCAGCCGGAATAATTACATGTTCGCTCCCTGTGGAATATTAACTCGAGCGGCTCTTTGGAGGCTTTAGTGGCCGCTAAGCTAACAGTAGGCATTGTGCTGTCCGACGGGCTATTCTCCAAGGCCCGTCGTGCTGCCGCAGCCGTTTTGGAGACTAAGCACTGACCGCTAACCTGGTTATTAACCCCAGCATGATCCTCGTCCCACAGCTCAATCCCACCACCACTTCTGCACACTCTCGCACTCTCCCCTGTTTCTCTCTCTCTCTTTCTTTCTTTCTCTCTCTCTCTCTCGCTCTGATCCCTCTCGTCACAGTCTTTACCGCCTGTCCGAAAGAACAGCTGCTTTAAGTGATAAAAATGCAGTCCGTTCAGCAAAATCTGCTTTTCTTACTGCAAATGTTCATTCAGGCAAGGCTTTTCTTAAAAACCGTCTCACTCCTGTTCATCTAAACTGGAATAAAACCTCCATTTATATGAGTTAATCAATACACGCTCTGCCCTTTATAAGACTGAGGATGTTAAGCTTTCCAAACATCTCCCAGTTTGCAATGACTTGACATGCTGAAGAGGAATTCCAACACACTTTCTAGATTTCCACATAGTTCTTTTAGGATGACAGAATAAAGTCTGAATTGTTTCCAGTGAAACCAAACGTCCACCTCAAGCTCCTTCACAGAGTTATGACATGATGTCTGAGACACTATTTATGATAGTTTGGGCCATAAATCCATTCATGGAGGAGGGACATGTGGTAGATGTTGTGAGGCAAAACAGTGCCCAAAGGAAATTCCCACTATTTTACCATCATCAACATTACATATAAACCTCAGAAGACAGATGTAGGTTCACTGGTGGTTTTGACAGTAAATAAAATGGTGACACCACTGTAAAGAACATCTGAACCATTTCACACCAAACCAAACTATAATAATTTACCAATTTTATTGCAGAACTGAAGGAACAACAGATGCTTAACCAAGGAAGACTCTCATCAGCACACAGCTGCTTCATGATAAACTAAACCTTAACAGCGATTTTATTCTTTCCTAATTGAAAAGTAACAGTGAGAACCAAACATTACTCAAAAGGCAGCAACGTCCCCCCCAAACTCTAGATCATTTTGAGCCGCTGTGAGCTCGGTGACAGTTCTCTTATGTCTGCTTCTCCTTCCACATTCAGGCAGAGTCAAAACTTCAGGGATGTCAGGAGACGCTAACAATTTCGCGGTAATTAAAAGGAAAACGTGCCAGTGGCTGTGGAGAGAAAGGGTGCGTGAGACGGACGAGAGGCTACAGATTACTGTTTAAAATTCAGAGTGTGCGGCGCACACCTACCCTTCACTCCGCTATTAACCCTGCACTCAGAACGGCTTCCAGGGTGGACGTGTAGAGCCCTACCACTCACACATACAAATCATCACAGCAACACTTCTAACAGCATAATGTAGAGTTCCAGTAACATCCTACAGTAATATTCCACCAGATCGATTAGTACAGCTTACTAACCATCATCGCACCACTACTGTCTGTAACCTGCCCTACTTATCATAGTGTTGTTTTATATTAACTTATCCTTGTGTTGTATCATACAAGCACTATAGTATTACATTCTACAAATTATTATAGGATTAGTTCATACAAATCAGTGTAGTGTCACATCCTACAATCTAATGTAGCATTGTTTCATTTATAATATTATGTACTAATTATTTAAGGCATCACGTCCTACAAATTTTCATAGTGTTGATTTGTACAAATCATCAGCGTCTCACGTCCTACAAATTATCGCAGTAGTGTTTGTTAAAGATTATCGTGATATTACATCGTACAAATTGTCGTAATATAATGTTGTACGAATTATCGTACAATTAATTATATCACGTACTACAAATTATTGCAGTATCATGTCCTCCAAATATCGTGATATCACGTCCTAAACATTATCGCAGAATCATGTCCTACACATACTGTAATATCACAACCTACAAATTATCGTAATATCATGTTGTACAAATTATCATAGTATCACATCCTACAAACCACTATATCACATACTACAAATTATCAGAATATTGCAATATCCTACACTTATTGTAATATTACATCTGACAAATTATCGTAGTATCACGTTCTATAAATATCGTAATATCACATACTGCAAATATTGTAATATCACATCCTGCAAATTATCAGATTATGTCCTACAAATCATCCAACAAATCAAAGTATCCTACATTCTACAGATTATCATAGCAGTGTTTTGTACAACTCAGTGTTGTGGCACGTCTTACAAGTAATCATAGTGTTGCATCACACAACTTGGTTTGCATGACAGCATGAACTTGTAGAAATAAAATAATCATTACTCAAATAATCATTATTGCACCGTATCAATCACAGTATTATGTCCTATTAATTGTTTACATCTAGTCCAAAACAAAGAAAATGTCAAAGGAAATATAAAAGCTAGTGATTTCTGTATCTCCATTTAGCTGTTTCCAAAACCCTTCCTGAGGAAGCCCAGATTTAGCTACTGTAGTACAACACAATAATAAAAAATACAATAAGAAGACTGCAGTAATTAGTTTGATCCGCTGGTCTAATAACGTGTGTAATACTGTGAGGGTTTCTTTGGTGAGGCTGTTTATGCGAGAGTGTTCTCTCAGTGCTTCTGTAACGTGGATGTTGTTGGCACTATAAAGGACGTGTTTTGGTCCTGTCGGGTGAATCTCTTCAATATCCAACATCATTTGACAGTTAATCAGAGTTTTGCTGAGAGGAAGATCCTTTAATAAAGCCCTGCGATTTAATAAAGCCCGGAGACACCAGCAGCCCGAGCGCACCGTCTCCCACTCCCGCGCTCGCTTTTATCAAATTCCGACTTGTTAAAAGGACGCTGATGGAGAAAAGTGAATGAGGAGAGTGTTTTGTGCGGGTGAAAAAGCTTCAGGGGGGAGATGCGTGTAGTCTCATGCTTTACTTTGATCCATTCAGACGCGGGTGAATGTGCGGCGCGCTCTCAGCCGGGGCTGAGGCAGAAAACATCCATCTACAGCGAGTGCGGGAGAGCTCTACACGGCCACTCAGGAAGCTTTCCTGTCCTTATCTGCTGCGTGAGTGCGGGGTTAACTCCCAGCTGTGGAGAGGAGGTAATGGCGCACCTCTCACATTATGAATTTATCAGCAGTTCTAAAGTTTCAGCTCTATAAGATGCAATATTATAATTTGCAGGTTGCAGTGATCCAATAAAACAATAGTTTTTGAGATGCTTTACTCTTGTGGTTTGTTAGATTCAACACTATGATACAATACTAATGCCATTCACTCATATGATAATTAGCCCCTCTAGGATGTAACACTGATGATTTGTACAGTAAAAACATGATACAACACTTTGAGTAGTAGTGGTGTACGAATATAATTTCTATTCACAGTTTTATGTTTGCTCATATTGTATCGATTCTCAAAAAGACTGTGCTGTTACAATTATAACACTATTGTATAACAGCAATACAGTATCATACACACTTCTGTTAGTTGTGTGTGTACAATTATTCTTATTATTAGTGTAGCATGTTGAGCATGTTGTACCATGGTTTGTACAACACATAATACTATTATAGTACACAGTTTTATACTGTACCATAGAATATAAATGATCACAGTACTCTATTACACAACTTTCTGGAGTGCTGAATTATAAACGTACAGTATTTTGTTATGGAAATGATCAGACTATAGCATCCTCCAGTTTACAACAGTACTGTACTGTTCAGCGAGTCTTAAGCTCTATTCAAGCTGGATGAGTATTACATGGATTTGTGCTGTAATTAAGTGATGAATCTGTATGAATCCGCCATGTTCCTACTGCAAAGGAAAAATTCCACAATGAATCTATAATTCAGTAAACTCAGAGCTCCCTCAGTAATGACAGTCCCGCTTGAATCCACATCTCAGTAATGTAAAAACAAAACTGGGTAATAGATACTAAGGATGCACCGATACCACTTTTTCCTTACCGATACCAATACCGATACCAGCTTTTCAGGTATCTGCTGATACCGAGTACCGATACCGATACTGATACCAACTTAAATTCTCGATATATGGCTATAAATCCTGATATTTATAATGTTCCATTTTTTATATGTTGTATTTTTTTATGTCTTATCCTGAATAAGATATAATAACCTTGAAAGAACACCATTTACTGGTTGAGTAACTGCACATTAAAAAGTTTCAGAGCTATGAAAAAATAAAAATTGCCACAATGCACAAACACGTGCAGCCATTTAGTCAATAAGCTTCATGGTGCTCTCTATTGCCGATACCGATACTGTGTGTAAGGGCCGGTATCGGTGCAACACTAATAGATACATCAGTTTCTTATTCACCAGCTTTTCTTTATTAAATAGTGCAGCTGTTACGTTTTTGTTCCTGTAACTGCAGCACCATTTAAGGTGGAACGGGAAATTTCCAGAAGCTAGAAGCTGGCAAATGAGAAACTAACTTGAGCCTCGTAGGAACACAGTGTCTCCCTTTATTTTCTTGTTTGTGACCTGAAGATGAGGCTATTAGCTAAAATACAGCTCAACTGACCCACTTCCTTAAACCTTAAGTTCATGACAAGAAATCAGACATTTTTAATGATGGAATTACAAGAAGAAGGACAATTAAGGCACAAGCATTTCTCTGAAGCATTGTCTTTGAGTAGGTGTGATTTGTTGAGTAAAATGAATCCACTTTACTGGCCGAATACTAGTCTATATACCAGTTAGCAGCACACCGTGTTGTTTGGTTGTTCTTCACTTGCGATGATGTTTGGATTCGGGCTATTGGGGGTAATTTGGGGAAAAATTACAAGCATTCCTTATCCTGTACCAACTGGCCTGTTAAATAACATTACCGGATTAGTCCAGTTCCATCAGGGCTTTAGTAGTGATACATTAGTGTAGTAACATACTGCACAGATTCTCATTATCACACAATTTATCACATTATACTTTGTAGCTCACTGAAATACTTTATCATATCAACTTAGCAACGTATCACACAGCTTACTGCTGTATCTTCAATATAGGTGTCACAAATAATCATACTATACATAAAGCTGTATTAAACTATAGTGGAAAGAAACTCAATTTTGCAGTCTTTTAATGTAAAAATAATTTAATCTTCACCAACCACTGAACCTGAATAAATAATTTATCTTCACATATTTATTGTCTTGTGTTTTACAAGACCCTTTCAGTTCACAGAACAACTTTGTTCAATTAAAGATCAAAAAAGGATAAAATATAGACTTTCTTTTAATTAAAGTAAATGGAATTTCATTCAAACACGCTTATTTATACAGAATAGTGTAATAGCAGGGATACCGCATCCTGAAGCTCATATCAGGACAGATACGGATCGAATAAGGCTCTGAGCGCGCAGTTAGAAGCCAACTCGTTATTAAATCAAATAAAAGGAGCTCAGAAAACAGCCCTGCTGATTTATAATGAAAGTAAAGGAAAGTCAATTCATTCGTTTCTCTTTAAAACAAGACGAGAGGACCCAAGGTCAATCTCTTACACACCACAGCGGCCTTCATAACAAGCACCGGGGACCGAGAGAGCGTGCGAGGGGGAGTGAAAAAGAGCAAGAGAGAGAGAGAGAGAGAGAGAGAGAGTCCGAAAGCTGGTTAATTCCCACGATCCCCGCACACTTCCTTCGCCCGCAGGAAGGTGACAGCGGAGACTCTGTAGCACGAGTTAAAACAATTTCAGCAAACATCAAAGACCCCTGAACACACACACAGCTGGAAGGTGAACACACACTGACTAAAGAAGTTGCTCAACTTAATTATGAATATAAACTAGAGAGAGGACGCATGAGGCTGCACTCTTAAAAAAGATCTTCAAGGGTTCCTTAGTAAGGATGGTTCTATATAGAGCCATGGACACTCAAAGAACCATTTATAACTATGCTTAAAAAGGTCCTAGTGTGGTGAAGTGGTTCTTCAGACTGATGTGTTGTATGTGGTTCTATATAATACCAAAAAGTGGGTTCTACTATTGTTACAAGCTTAATATCATAGAACAATGGAACAACCTGTTTTGCCCCTTACAGAACAACATACCATGCAAAGAACCCTTTAAGCAAGTGTAGCTGGTTTCTCCAGCTTGGTAAAAGCAACATGCCATAAGAACCCACTGCTGAGCGATACAGCTGACTGATGGAAGCTAGTGGGATGCTATGCTAAAGGCTAATTGAATGCTAAAGGCTATCATTACGCCAAGCGTCCAGCAGCCCCTTCCACTCCTTAATAAATATGTGAACTAACATTAACTCAGAATGTAAGTGCTAACCAGCAGCATATGAGTCACTACTGAAAGAAGCAGCTCAGACATTTAGAGAAGAAGCTCTTGTAGATACTGGCGTTACAGGTTTGGTCATGAGCATTTTTACTGCTGCTTGTAGTCCCCACACGGCCGACTTGCAGATAAGCTCTGTATACGAGTACTGTGACCAGTACTGTGACGAGTACTGTGACATGATGTGTTGGAAAACCAACACATCATGTTTTCAGGGTGTATCGCCAATGCCCCAACCTCCTTCGTCCCCCCATAGTGAACGGGTAAGCGTTTATAATCAGCTCTTCTGTGGTTGCAGTATCTCTGTGAAATGATATGATTGAGCTTTCATATACACACCTGTGTAGTTGAACTGCTGAGCTAATCTTCCTTCAGAATCATTCATTTTGATTGAACCACCAAGTGTGGTGAGCAAATTCAGACATGCATGGCCATGTAGGGCAAAGCTGTCATTATTGGTGTGTGCACCCCTGCACCACTAACAGTGTATCATATACTCTTTAAGACCACCATGCACACCAGTAATGTCAGAACCCTTATTTGAAGGTACAATTAATTACAATTCCTGACTTACAATACCTGTCAACATACATTAGGTCCAATAAAATTAATAGAAAACAGACAGCAAAGTTAAGTATGTACAATTAGAGATACGTAGAGTATAACCAAGTGCTGGACTGCACTGACTACTGTAGAAAAGTGGGAAAAGTTCTTAGTCAGACTGATAGTTATGGTATATATATATATATATATATATATATATATATATATATATATATATATATATATATATATATATATATACACAGTAATTATGTTGAGTATAGTGTGTGTAATAAAGTGCAGCAGTTTAAAGTAAAGGGATGTGAGAAGGTCCTTGTTTAGGAGGATTATATTCTGGGGAAAGAAGCTGTGGAGGACACGCTCAGTGAAGCTTTATAGCTCTCACTCTTGGACTCTGCTGAAATGGAAACTGCTGAAAGAGAGAGTGACCAAAGTGTAAGGGGTTCACCATGATTTTCCCTGCCCTCTTCCTCATCCTAGATGAGTAAACGTCTTTGAGGGTGGGGAGCCTGCAGCTGATGATCGGTCACAAAGATCAGTATTACAAGAACACTTTAAACACAGCTTAATTCTCAAGCCTGGAAGAAGAGGATACTCTGTGACTTTCAGTTAAGGGTGTCACAGAGTGTCATTAGACCACATCGAGACCCCAGAAAGCCTCGGTAGGTAATGTTACATTCAGTTCTTTAGAAAAAATGGATCTCAGCTAACGTTACAGTCTAGTCGTCTTCAGCTCACCCAGAGAGAACTGGTAGTAAAGTAGGAAACTAAGTGTGAAGAATGATAGTAAAGCAACTTTCAGAAACAAAAACTACAGTAATGAGCTCAATTCTGCAGCTGGCATCAGACGAGAACCTGCTCTGTGATGTCACTCACGGGTTTCACCGGATTTTTAAACTTTACGCTGGTAACAACCTGGACAATAGTTTCTATTCGTCTTTGGTCCATCGATTATTCCCTCAACAGAGTGAAGTCTCACAATAGGATGCTCAACTGGAACGCACACACACGCGCTCAGCTGGAGGACGAGTAAAAACGCTCAGCGGGACTACAAACACGCACACCCGCCTCCACACGCTGTGTGGGCGGTGTCACCCCGTATCAAACCAGCATCTCTGACAGCGTCCTCATTAAGACAGGCTGTCAGAGCGAAGCCTCCACCAACTCACAATTAAAACGCTGCCAAGACACATCAGCACACACTGGCGCTAATTACGGGCCGAGGCCGGGAGAAGGTCGTCTCTGAACTCCACTGGATCAGCCCGGCAGTGACGAGCAGGAGAGAGAGAGTGTCATTTTAAACAAACACGTCTCCAATCTTATACCCACCAGCGGACAGTTCAGCTCTGATGCTAATCACAAGGCTGGGGGGGTGGGGTGTGGGGGGCAGTAAGTGGGCTGAGCTGAATCAGCAGGCATATGTGTGCAGCCCTCGGTGCAGCACTGTCACTGCGCGATGCAGACTCAAGCTCATTCATTAAGGTACCGCGGTGAATCACTGGAGCCCTCGGGACATGGAAGACGAACAAGACTGTTTTCATACCATCTCAGGCCCTGGTGATAGTGATGAAGAATGAGAACTTCCACAGGTGTTTCTGTCCATCCTTCCACAGTGAGAAGACGCCTTAACACTGTGGGTGAATGTGTGGCTGTTTAGGAAGCTCCTCACTGAGAAAAGGAGACACATCCAACAAAGTTGTTGCTGGTGTTCTCCAAACAATGGACTGACCACCCCAGAGTCCAGATTTCAGTGTCAAAACGAGTGGTGGTCTTGCTCTATGAGTTTTAAGGAGTAGAAAGTGGGTGATGAAGTTCAGAGTTTCAGTCTTTTTTATCAGAGATGTTCTTAAACACGCTGTTACTCGTCTGTTATGTTTTCATTCTGAAATCAAATTAAACTTCTCTGCTGTCCTTCAGCAGACCAGACTGACGCCCCCAACCCTCGCCCACACACACACACATATCTTGGACCACCATATGAGAGGGCATCTCATCCACAAGTGCTGGCCTAGGCCAAGAGAGAGAGAGAGAGAGAGAGAAAGAGAGAAAGAGAGAGAGATGGGGGGTGGGGGGTGGGCTGAAAAGCAGGAAAGGGCAAAAGACAACAAAAGAGAGATAGAATAGGAACAGAAAAGAAAGTATATAATTATCTAAATACAAAAGTAGAGGGAAGAAAAGGGGTGAGAGGAAAAAAAGAGACAAATAGAGACAGAAAGAGAGAAATTTGAAAATAGTGAGAAGGAGAATGAGAAAAAATGGAAAGAGATGAAGGGAGAGAGAGAATAGAAAGAGAGCAAAAAAAGAAAGAGAAAAAAGACACACACACAGTTTTGACCTCCACTGGTCATCTATCTTTCTCTTTCTGGACTTGCTTCTGATTTCTCCTCCTCTAAAAAGCCACTGATTACTGTCGTTTACTCCAACTCCCTCTCTTTTATCATCCTCCAACCCTGCAGTGCTCCAGCACAGACTACTGGCCCAGACAGCGCCTGTGTTTTTTCCCTACACTGTGAGAACTCTGACGTCCTGACTTTGCAGGACAACTAGAGAAAACTAGGCTGAACCATGTATTTTATATATATATATATATATATATATATATATATATATGTGTGTGTGTGTGTGTGTGTGTGTGTGTGTGTGTGTGTGTAATTTAACTGGATGTATTAGAAAACGCAAGTACTCATATGATAAAATTTGATGGACTGGTCACTGTTTTTGGGGCTGATGCTGATTGAGGGTGTCAGTAGACATTTACGCTCTGTTTACATGTTTGCACTGAATAAAACATCATTACGCTTCTCATAGCTGTAGGCAGCTGACGAGGGCATGAAGCCACGCCAACAAAAAAACTGCTGCAGTCAACGGGTAGTTATAAAAGTTACAAGTATTGATTAAGTTTTGTATTTAACTAAAAGAGATAAATGTATATTAGTATATATGAATGTATATAAAGTGCTCACAACCACTTAACCTATGACCTGACTGGAGTGTACCCTGTTCTACACATCAACACAGTCACAGTTCTCACACACACGCACACACACAGTCTGTCTTTATTGCCCCCCATCAGTCTTGTGTTTTGGCCCCCTGATCAGTGAGGAATGTGGGTTCCCAGGGTTTAACCACAGTGAGTGCGAGAGAGAGAGCGCGAGTGGGGGGGGGGCTGTTCTCACATGTGGTTTAGGTTAACCGTGTCTCGCTGTGTTTGAACTAAAACAGACTGACCAGCTGCATGACGGAGAGTGTGTTAGTACAAGTGTGTGTTCTTGTGGTTCGCACAAATATACCACTACATGTCCTCACAAATACAGGACAATAATTAATACTTGGTGAAGTGTGGATGTTGTGCTGGTCCTCACTTCAGCACTTCAGTGTGTGTTGTTGGAAAATAAAGCAGAAAAATAGTCTTTTTGATGCAGAGGTAACAGTTAGGTTTCAGTTTAGGTGTAGTGTTACGTGTGATACTGAGGCTAAGGTTAGGTTTAGGTGTAGTGTTGCGTGTGATACTGAGGTTAAGGTTAAGTTTAGGTGTAGTGTTACGTGTGATACTGAGGTTAAGGTAAGGTTTAGGTGTAGTGTTGCGTGTGATGCTGAGGTTAAGGTAAGGTTTAGGTGTAGTGTTGCGTGTGATATTGAGGTTAAGGTTAGGTTTAGGTGTAGTGTTACGTGTGATACTGAGGTTAAGGTTAGGTTTAGGTGTAGTGTTGCGTGTGATACTGAGGTTAAGGTTAGGTTTAGGTGTAGTGTAACGTGTGATACTGAGGTTAAGGTTAGGTTTAGGTGTAGTGTAACGTGTGATACTGAGGTTAAGGTTAGGTTTAGGTGTAGTGTTGTGTGTGATACTGAGGTTAAGGTAAGGTTTAGGTGTAGTGTTACGTGTGATACTGAGGTTAAGGTTAGGTTTAGGTGTAGTGTTGTGTGTGATACTGAGGTTAAGGTTAAGGTTAGGTTTAGGTGTAGTGTTACGTGTGATACTGAGGTTAAGGTTAGGTTTAGGTGTAGTGTTGCGTGTGATACTGAGGTTAAAGTTAGGTTTAGGTGTAGTGTTGCGTGTGATACTGAGGTTAAGGTTAGGTTTAGGTGTAGTGTTACGTGTGATACTGAGGTTAAGGTTAGGTTTAGGTGTAGTGTTGCATGTGATACTGAGGTTAAGGTTAGGTTTAGGTGTAGTGTTGCGTGTGATACTGAGGTTAAGGTTAGGTTTAGGTGTAGTGTTGCGTGTGATACTGAGGTTAGGGTAAGGTTTAGGTGTAGTGTTGCGTGTGATACTGAGGTTAAGGTTAGGTTTAGGTGTAGTGTTGCGTGTGATACTGAGGTTAAGGTTAGGTTTAGGTGTAGTGTTAACTGAGGTTAAGTTTAGGTCACTTGCTCTTTTGGTTTACCAAAAACACAAACACACTAACACCACAATACACTACAGTACAATACCACAGAGAGAGAAAGAGAGAGAGAGGAAAACGGGCGAGATGGAACAGTAAAGGAAGAGCAACACAACAAATTCCAGGAATAGAGACAAAGAGAGAGAGATCAAGAAAGACAAAGGAAGAATGGAAGAGAGAGTAAAAAAGAAAAGATGAGTGAGAAAAAGAAAAAGAGAGAGACAGATAGAAAGACGGAATAGAAAGAGTGATATAGAAAAGATAGAGTAAGAGAGAGAGAAAGATAGAAAGGAAGAACGGAAGAGACAGTAAAAAAAGAGGGGGAGTGAGAGACGGAGATGGAAAAAGGGAGGAAGATCAAAAAAGCGGGAGAGCACAGGGGGTCTCTTTGTGTCCTAAAGTAACACGGCACGTCCTGTCTCTGGACACCGCGGGGAGGCAGGAGACGGGAGGGGTCAAATCTGTCTGTAATAACAATTCACACCAACTGAGGAGGTGAGGAAGTGACCTGCGGACGAGTGGAGGAGGAGAGAGGAAAGAAAGCAAGGTCTGTACATTCCCCAATTAAACCCCTCGTTCAGCACAGCATCACGTTCATATTTATAGATAAATATAAAGATAGAGCAGAATCAAGGTGACCCAAAGGGGAACTCCACAGGATTTTAAAATTTATTGCTAAAGTCAATGTTTTACACTATAGCAAAGGTCAGAATTGTTCACAGTGGCAGTGATGGGAATCAGACGTCCTCCTCTAAAAGCTCCCTCAGATTATTTCATGAAATGTTTAGGAATACACCGAATGAGATGTTGTTTATGATAGTTTTGGCCTTGAAATACATTAATCATAAAGAAGGAAAACTTGTGGACTGTCTACAGGAAAAAAGTCTCTAAAGAATTTTTCCCACTATTTCACCTTCATTAATAACAAACATGTGCAGGTTCATTGGTAGTTTAGATAGTAAATAAAATGTGTGTTCCCATCACCACCATAGTTAAGAACATCTGAACCACTTAAGACCAAATCACTTTGAATCACTCCACTTACAACTAAAGAATTTTAAAAGTTTGGTGGAATGTGCTTTTTAAACACTGACACACAGCGTATTAAGTTTAAACAGCTGTATGGGGCCCTTAAAAGATTAACTATTCCCATTAGTGAACGACTGAAGTGATTCCAAACAAACTTTGTGAAAGCAGGTGATCTCAGGTGAGCGCAGAGTAAACGCACCTGAACTGCTTCCCAGAGCAGAGAGTTTAATCTTAAACCACAACGGTGGGGAGGAGAGGGGGAGGGGTAGAGAATAGGAGGAGTGGGGGAGGAGGCTCCAGTAGAGTGAGTTTACACTACAAGGCCAAAGGGTGTGGCATACACTCAACATGTTCCTGCTTGGAGACACACACACACACACACACACACACACACACACACACACATACACCTGAAGGCCTCTGAGTCAGGCAGTAGAGCAGTAACCCAACATCTGATTCACTGACCAATCAAACATGAATAAGAGCTCAGTCATCACAGCTAACACTAACAGTGAATTCAAACACATGGCCAGCAAATCAGCATCACGCCAATAAGATCACGTCTACAGTTTCCTATTTACTGATAGCAAGATATATAATAAAATCAGATCATTTTAATAACAGAGTTCAAACACTGCAGTCATCTTATCTCTCTCACATCCCTCTCTCTCTTTCTCTATTCACCTGTCCATCATAAACTTCCTGTTTTGACTCATCCATTAAGAATCTCTCTCTCTTTCTCAACAGAGTGACTCCTCACTATGACTAAATAAGCAAACAGTCTGTTCTCTTCCATACCCTCTCTTCTCTTCTCTCTCTCTCTCTCTCTCTATTTTCCTACTTTTAACCCTATGTGTTTTGCTCTTTCCCTATTTTTATCCCCCCCCTCTCTTTCATTTATTTATTTATTTATTCATTTATTTATTCATTTATTTATTGCACACCTTATCTGTTAAGTGACTCTGGGGCATGGTAAGGTGTTATTTCAATTAAATAAAATAAAATTAAAATGTAATTAAAACTATATTATTATTATTATTATTATTATTATTATTATTATTATTATTATTATTATCCATTCCTGTGTCTTTCCTTTAGTTTTTATCCCTATTTTCCCTTTTAATCAAGCAAGCAAAAATCCTGAAATCCCCCCCCAACCCCCCCCTCTAACACCGAGAGCTCAGAGAAAGAGAGAGGTTCTGGCAACCGCACAGTGTTAGGGAGGATATCTGACCACATGAGGGGTTAAAAAAAGGGCACTAAAGCCTGAAAGTCAAGCTCTACAGCAAAGTGAGGACTTCACATCCAACCGTTCCAAACAACTCTTAAGTTGGAAATTTGGTGGAGTTTGCCTTTAACAGCTCTAACGCAGATTATGCAGCGCAGGCGGAGTTTAGATTAAAAATCCACACCACACAAAATTCACACACACACACAGACACGGGGGAGAAGAGAGAGGGAGGGAGGGAGAGAGAGGGAGAGAGAGAGAGAGGGAGAGAAAGAGAGAGAAAGCTGGAGTAGGACAATACCTGTCCTCCGCTCTAAATAGATTTTACCCAGTGTGCAAAACACCCACATACACACACACACACACTCTCTCTCTCTCTCTCTCTCTCTCTCCATCTATCTCTTTCCCTCTGTTTCTTTTTTCTCTTACTTTCTTTCTCATTCCCTTATTTCTTATTACACTTTCACTCAATCTCCCCGTACTCCATCTAGCTTTCTCTTCACTTGCCTCGATCTCACCTCTCCTTTATCTGTTCTTTTTCAAACCTGTCTTTTTCTCTCATTCCTTTATTAATTTTTTCCTGTCTTTCTCTTTTTCCCCTCATACTTCTTTCCTCCCTTGATTTCTCTTCACCTAATTTTTTCTCTCTTCTTTCACTCACTTTTAAATCTTTAAATTCTTTTCTCTCTATATTTTTTCAATTACTTTCTTTCTCTCATTGCCCCCCTTTTAACCACCGTCTCTCCCTCCCTCTGGTTAGTCATCCTCTCTCTCTTTCTGCTTTTCCTTTGAATCATTGCAACCTTTTCTGTCTTCTATAGCCTCCCTTTCTTCATTTCTTGCTTTCTCTTTCTCTGCCTTTGTTCCTTACTGTTTTTATCTCTTTGTCTTGCTTCTCTCCTCTGTTTTTACTCATCCTATGTCTTCACCCCACTTTTTACCTCTCCCTCCCTCCCTCTCTCTCTCCCTCTCTCTCTCTCTCTCTCTGTAGTGGTAGTGGTGTTGCTCTGTTAGGGTGTAATCTCTCAGCACACACTGTATAACTGGACCAACAAAGAAAAAAAAGGAAAATATAAGGGATATTAATCTTTTCTACATACTTTAAACACAACAGCACTTCAAACTGATTACACACTACATGCTGGACTGACCGGTAGACATGCTCCACAATCATCAATAATTAAATCTGTTTTCATTGAAACCTAACAATGTTTTTATCCTCCAACACTGATAATCATTTAGCTGGAGCAAAAGAAACACCTGACCTTCGCCTAAAGCTAAACTGACCGGGCCGTCATTAAACCCACAGAGGCTAAAAGTTTTCACCCCTACATGTACTTTACTAGCCAGTAAGTTGTGGTTGTGATGTCACAACACATAGATGTTTGGTTGCCTCTCCTTAGCGTACAGGCAGCTAAAGCTCCAGAGAACCTAAATCTGTGTTCTGTCTAATGAGGTCTTGTTTATGGAGGTAAACAGTAAACATGTACTGAGTAAACCCTCCATAATGCTACTTTAGTGACCAATAACTGACCAATATATTTCACCATATTTCTTTATAAACTGGGTGGTTCTAATCTTGGGTGTGGCTTAAATAAGTATTCCTCTGATCAATCACAAGAGACTTCTCTGGGTCAGAGAAACATACTGAACTAAAGTTAACCAGCATAACCAAATTCTAATAAGCTAGACCTCCTGTCTGTAGCTGCCTGTCACTCTTTCATTCCTTCATCCGTTCATTCCGTTATCCATCACCAACATTGTTCCTTCATCTGTTCATTCCTGTATCCATACACAAACGTCATTCCTTTATCCGTTGATTCCTTTATTCATACACCAACATTGTTTCTCTAGCCCATTGTTCCTTCATCTATTTATTCCTTTATCCATAACTAAATCTTTTCCTTCATCCGTTCACTCCTTTATCCATCACCAAAATTGTTCCTTCATTTATTCATTTCTTTATCCATCACTAACATTGTTCCTTCATCTGTTCATTCCTTTAGCCGTCAACAATAATTTCCTTCATCTGTTCATTCCTTTATCCATAACAAACATTGTTCCTTCATCCGTTCATTCCTTTATCCATCACTAACATTATTCCTTCATCCGTTCATTCCTTTATCCATCACCAATATTTTTTCTTCATCTGTTTATTCCTGTATCCATAACCAACATTGTTCCTTCATCCGTTCATTCCTTTATCCATCACTAACATTATTCCTTCATCCGTTCATTCCTTTATCCATCACCAATATTTTTCCTTCATCCGTTTATTCCTGTATCCATAACCAACATAGTTCCTTCATCCGTTCATTCCTTTATCCATCGCCAATATTTTTCCTTCATCTGTTTATTTTTGTATCCATACACCAATGTTTTCCCCTATCTGTCCGTTTCCCCGCTGGATGAGTATTTTGTCCTTTCTTTCATTGATGTTTTGCTTCATCAGTCGTTTGTTGGCTCTGCTCGTCCATGACTTTTTTGGTCCAGTTCACATCATATAAAAACTGGATAATGATATTCTGCATGAGGGGCGGAGCAAGCTAGGAGTGTTAAACAGAGAGTTGTCAATCAAGCCGCTCATTAGCCACACCCACACAGTTCTCAGACAGATCTGATCAGCAGTTTGTAAGCTGCATTTTATCAGATTTATATCTTCTGTTCCTCATTCAGACTTTGACGGATGTTTAATATATCACTTAAGTTCAGTATCATAAAAAGTTTTTAAAGTTTTACTTATGTTTTGTGTTTGCCGCTACGTTAAGTGTAGACTGACGGTGTAATCTGTATCGTCCATATGGCTGATTGACTGAAATGTACATTTTTGACCATGGAGTGAAGTGAATTACACTCTGAACTGTAGAGGGAGCTCATGAGCAAAAGCAATCAATTCTTGTGTAATGCTACTTTAATGCATCATCTTTTAACAGGTCAGCTATCCTCATTACACCGTCAGATACGCTTCTAGGTATGTAGTGTATGATCAGCAGAGCTCAATTACTCAATTATATAAATAGTTCTAGATAAAAACACAAGGAAAGGAAAATAGTCTAAGAGTGTTTGCAGTGGGAATGGAAATCCGAACGAATCCCGCGGCTCTGAACGCAATCAATAAAGCTAAAGGTTATCGTGGGAAAAATAATGATGTAAAAATGTGTGAATGCAGCGAGTCCCAACAAACCCAGGCCAGAAATAACACAGCCAGCACCGAAATATAAAACACTTTAAACACACGTTATATTACATCGCTACGTACACACACACGCGCGCGCGCGCATTGTTCCAAGAACAGAAGCAGCGTCTTTGTTTCTCTATCAGAATTTCTTGAACAGATACACATCCTTTTAGACCCACAGCATTGAGGTGTCTTCTCACAGTGGAAAGATGCACAGAAACACCTTTCAGATCTGAAGCAGCTTGATGTTCTTCTCTCCTTCAGTGATTAAAGCTTTAAAGCTGTTTTTCTGATGGAGTCAGTGTTGATGGGTACATCGGTCTTCCAGATGGTTGTTAGAAATGCTGATTTCTCTGTACTGTATTATCTCGTGTCTGAACTTCTGAAGGATGAAGAGCTGTTTCTGAGTGTGGATTAAGTAAGTGAAGGGTGGTCTCGGCTCTGAGGGACAGTGAAGTGAGCTAACAGCGCAGACACACGGAGAAGAGATTACATCCACACCAGTGAGACCTGAAGTGAAGCAACAGCGGCGAAGATAACGAGCAGAATCATTACATTCAAATCATCCACACACGCTCACACACACACACACAAGCACACACCAGTACACACACACAGGGATTGTTTTGGTCAGACTGGAGATCTCACTCTGAGATGTACAGGTCGCTCGTCCGATGCACAGTTCGTGCTTCATTTTGAACACTTTGAACAGAGTGAAAGAGAGAGAGAGAGAGCGAGACAGAAAGAGGAACAGACGGAGAGAGAGAGAAGGGGATGGGAGAGCAAGACAAAGAAAGAGGACGGAAAGATGGAAAAGATGTAGGGAGAGAGAAAGAGGGGAGAGACAGAAAAGAACAAGAGTGAGAGAATGAGAAAGGCGAGAGAGAAAGAAAGGAGATAATGAAAGAGAGAAAAAAGATATGAGGATGAGGGATTATGAAATTTCTAAATTTCTCATTTGCTCTCACTGCTTTCAAAAACCTCTTCATCACAGTTTCTCGCAATAAACACAATCACAATCACGCTGCTCTCCACAGCACCAACACACAGCCGTCTGGGTACAGTCTGAGAGGAAAAGTCCATCAGTTTTTCAGAATTTCAGCAAAATCTGCTCACTGAGATATTAACATTGACGCAGGACAAACACTACCGTCTGTTCTTTTAACAACAGTCATTAGTAATTCTGAATCACTGCTGGTGTTTTCAAAGTGGAGTTATGGGCTTTGATTGGACACAAACAGTGTCAATGCTGAAATGGCCATAAAAGCATTTGCGTCTATTCCCGTTATTCCCGCTAGCCAAAAGAAACACACACAGAAAACTGTACGACATACAACAGTTCATCATTAACATTCACTCTGATCAAGGACCTCAAAACCAAGAGAAACATCTCCCACCCTAAACAACCCCCTCACAGTTACACACACTGCCCACCTCACCGTCACACACACTGCCCTCCTCACCGTCACACACACTGCCCGCCTCACTGTCATACACACTGCCCTTCTCAGGGCCACAGACACGGCCCTTCTCATAGTCATACACACTGCCCTTCTCAGGGCCACAGACACGGCCCTTCTCATAGTCATACACACTGCCCTTCTCAGGGCCACAGACACAGCCCTCCTCATAGTCATTCACACTGCCCTTCTCAGGGCCACAGACACGGCCCTCCTCATAGTCATACACACTGCCCTTCTCAGGGCCACAGACACGGCCCTTCTCATAGTCATACACACTGCCCTTCTCAGGGCCACAGACACAGCCCTCCTCATAGTCATTCACACTGCCCTTCTCAGGGCCACAGACACGGCCCTCCTCATAGTCATACACACTGCCCTTCTCAGGGCCACAGACACGGCCCTCCTCATAGTCATACACAGTGCCCTTCTCAGGGCCACAGACACGGCCCTCCTCATAGTCATTCACACTGCCCTTCTCAGGGCCACAGACACGGCTCTCCTCATAGTCATTCACACTGCCCTTCTCAGGGCCACAGACACGGCCCTCCTCATAGTCATACACACTGCCCTTCTCAGGGCCACAGACCATTTTAAAAGAAACATTTAAAACTTTTTCAACATTTTAGTTTAAAATACCTCTGAAAAACCACCACCACCACACTTGCAGAACATTTTTATTCCACAGTCTCCTCCTATTGTGAGACATTTTTGTAAAAATTACAACGATTTTAATCACCATATTTTCTGCAAACTGTTAATGTATCCCACTGTTTTGTTGTGAGTGAATAACTAGACTTTTGCCACCATTCTCTCTATATTTATTATATTATTCACCAACACAAAACGTCCAACACTACCTCTGCAAACTGAAAATAGTTATTCTACCTAACTTTACTAAGAGAAAAATAGAATATACATGGAAAATACCTACCTCTATTAAACTCAGCTACCCAAAAGCAGCTAACATTACCCAACGCTGCACACTAAAAACAGCTCTCTGCTAACTGAAAATAGCTAACATCAGCTAACACCTCAAATTAAATTAGTCAACTCTAACTAACTCTGTTGCCTGAAAGAAGCTAACGTAAAGTAACAATGCAAACTGAAAATAGCTAAAGCAGGTTAACTCTGCTAACTAAAGATAACCTCTCTCTAACTCAACTAACTCAAACTAGTTCATGCAGGTTAACTCTGCTAACTAAAGATAACGGCTCTCTTTGCTAACTGAAACTAGCTATTCTATCTAACTCTACCAAATGAAACTAGCTATTCTATCAAACACTAACTGAAACTAGCTATTCTATCAAACTCTACCAACTGAAACTAGCTGTTCTATCAAACTCTACCAACTGAAACTAGCTGTTCTATCAAACTCTACCAAGAGAAACTAGCTATTCCATCAAACTCTACCAAGAGAAACTAACTATTCTATCAAACACTACCAACTGAAACTAGCTATTCTATAAAACTCTACCAACTGAAACTAGCTTTTCTATCAAACTCTACCAACTGAAACTAGCTATTCTATCAAACACCACCAACTGAAACTAGCTATTCTATCAAACTATGCCAACTAAAACTAGCTTTTCTATCAAACTCTACCAACTGAAACTAGCTATTCTATCAAACTCTATCAAATTAAATACCATCTAACTCTTACAGTCCCACTGCGTTGTAGTTTTGTGAGTGAAGCTAGACTTTCCATTCAGTTGAAAATACCACAAACGTACATTATCGTTATTAGAAATAATGTTTGATTGTGACGACTGGTGCACAGAAGTAGCAGAAGTTTACTGCCAGTAATAAACTGAATTTATAGAAACTCCCCATATGTCTATTATCCATTGTAAAAAATACTTTCACTGCCAGCTGTTGAAATGCAAACACAGACTTACAGATACTGGAAAAAATGTGACTTTGATAATTATCGTTATCATTTTATCAGCCAGGCTTAAGCCAAACATAGCAGCAGATGCTTGGGACAGATGATGATGACAACGATGATGATGATGATGATGGTGACATTAATACCAGGGCAGATTGACTCACCTTTTTCAGCGTGCCCCATTTGAACTGCGGCCAGATAACGAGAGCAAGCGAGCGAGAGACACAGAGAGAGGGAGAGAGAGAGAGTGGGATTAGCGCGCTAATTTCCCTCATCCGGAGCTCGTGCTCTTTTCCAGTGATCCTCCTCATCATTACCATAATACACGATCACAATTACGCGCCCGCTAATCAATCTCCCAAACGCATAATTCACCATTTGTCATCCACTGGGCCTTTTTCCCCCCTTTTCTTTTTCTTTTTTTTTGATTTCTCTAATGAAATTAATCCCAGAGTCGGTCTCTTCTGATTAATTAATCAGCCGTTACATGGACAGCTGTAGTCGGGGCTTAGCGGGCAGACAGATGTGGAAAACATCTGAACGAAGGGAGAGAATAAAAGGCCTTGCTTTTATAATCTGACTGATCTGATTTACGCTGCAGGTCACTAACCAGGAGAGATAGAAAAAAAGCAAAAAACAAAAAAAAAAATTGAAGAAAAATACTGGAAGGTAGGCAAGAGTTCGGAGCAAATACTGAATAGAATTAAAGCTTCAGTCATTCTGACCTGTTTGTCATCACTTTCTCAAGCAGGCCCTGAAATATGACTGGGACTTATTAATTCAGTTATTTAAAAATATATTCTAAAACACTTTAAATTAGGTGCAATTGTATTGTTCTTCCAAAAAAAGACATTTAAAAAAAGTTCTAAACCTACTAAATATTTTATGCATATAATTATATATATCACTGCTCCCTTTTTGTTGTTGTTGTTTTGCAGTTTTTGATGTAATTTGCAAATGTCTGTTGTTCTTTTACGTAGTGAACTCACCAGAATGAGTGAGTTGGAAATATATATATATATATATATATATATATATATATATATATATATATATATACATATATACACACACACTAATACTAAAAAAAAACAACTTCATATGCCTCTCAGTGTATAATAATAATAATAATAATAATAATAATAATAATAATAATAATAATAAATATAATAGCAACATGCATATCAACAGCTGTATTACTATCATAACTGCCCTTACTGTTTACACCTTTGCACACATTTTAAACATTACATACTGTTTATATTGACAGTCTTTATGTTTTGTTGATCTCTGTTTGCGTCAGTAATCAGTGATTCCAGTTTCAAATGAAAGTTTCTGCTGAAGTAAGGTGCAGCCTTTCATTCTTTCTGTTCTCGTCCGGACTGAACGCATCATCTCTTCTCCTCTGAGCTCAGACCCCCTCGCGCTTACCAGCACCAGCACGCTCCGGCGCGAGCACGCTCACATTTCAGCCACACACAGCACGAGCGCTCGTTGTGCTCAGAACAAAACTAATAACAGTCATATTAAAGCTCAGGTTAGACTTTGTTTGGAGAACATCTCAGAGAGCGAGATCGTGCTGGAGGAGCGCGCGAGGGGAAAGTTTCCTTTTCTTTTCCGTGCATATACACACACACGCGCACACACACACACACACATTCAATCACAAATCACTTTCTTTCATTCGCGAGCCACTTATATACACATACATTATCACTTACAGACATAAACACATATATAAACACGCAACTCGCATGTAGCCGCAAACACAGCACAATTAGACGCGCGCGCACACACGCGCTGAAACTGAAATAAACTCTTTATCTCTCTTTCTCTCTCGCGCGCACACCAATCTGTCTATCACACTCGCAAGCTTTCTCACATGCTCATATCACAATCTCTCGCGCGCACATACACTACAGTACAGCAACTCTCGCGCGCACTCCAAAAAGCATGCACTCCAAACGCCAAACTCTGTTTAACTTTTCCCCTCTCCCCCTCTCTCTCTCTCTACACTCCGGTGAGTATCGGGAGCGCGCTTACCTGCTGTGTTCTGGCCTCCGGCGACGCGCACAAGCACGAGCACCAAACCCAAAAGGAGCGCGTGCATGGCTCCGAGTTCTCCAAAAAAGAGTTTCCCCCGAAATCAGCCCCGCTCCTCCTCAGCGCCGCTGCTGTCCGCCTGTTTGTTTGTTGTAGTTGTTGATTATTCCGGCAGTGCCTCGCGCCCCATTCTATCCGTCCTCGTCTCTCGCGCTCTACCTCTTTTTCCGTGTGTGAGAGAATGTGTGTATGTAAGTGTGTGTGTGTGTGTGTGTGTGTGTGCGCGCGCACCGCTCTCGCGCAACTCTGGCACTACTTTGTTTCTGCTCCGTTCGCGAAGAGCAGGAGGAGGAGGGGGAGCGAGCGAGCGAAAGAGAGAGGAAGAGAGAGAGAGAGAGAGAGGCACTGTGCCCGTGACGTCACGCCAGATTGAAGAGGAGGAGCGCGAGGCTCCGCAGGTGCGCCACCTGCCGACCAACACGGAAACGCGTGCACGTGACCGTTCTGTACTTTTAGGGACTTTAAAAAAAACAATCTTAAAAATAAAGGTTCCTTTATGGTTCCTGGTCTTTGAACATGGTTCTACATCTTCTAGATATTCGTTAGTAAAAACAATATATCTAGAACCAAAGAACCATTTGAATGCATGGATGGTTCTCCTCAATGGTTCTTTAGGGGTTCTTTACTAAAAAGAATGGTTAGCACCAACATAGGTTCTTTTATTGTCTTTTATTTTAATATAATACTTTTGGTGTCATATAAAACCATATACAACACATTCTACATCAATCTAAAGAACTATTTAAGCATTTTATTGGTTCCAAGTAGAACTAAAGGTTCTAAAAATAATTATTGTCTTTACTAAAAAACACTTGCAGAAACTTTGTGTATGATGGAATCCCTGGCTTATATGGTTTAATAAAGAACTTTTAAATCCTTCTAAATAGCACCAAGTAGGGTTCTGCTATTTTAGCTATTTGGGTAAAAAGCAGTTCTTAAGTACAGGCAGTGGTTCTTTTAAAACGCTTGTCAGGCTTAAATTGTTCTTTGCATGGTGAAATATTTCTTTAGATTGCTAAATAATGTGTTGTATAATATTCTGTTTAGCACTAAAAGTGTTCTACTATTGTTACGATGTAACAGGTCATTTTAGTTACTTAAATGATCTCACACTGTTTTAAGTATATAATGTATTGAGATCATTGAGGTTAATTAACTTACTTCTAGATATTTTTCTAGTTTTAAGTTATTGTTACAACCTACATGTGGTAAAAAGCGATTAAACTAGTTTTACTCAGCTTAAAATAAATACATTTGTTGTTTTAAACTACTTTTTTATGTTGAATAAAGCCAGTTTATTTGCTAGAAGTAAAAAAAGGTACCTGAATTTTAGTCTACATATCTAATGATTCTCATTTTAAGATTGCTAGAAGCTCATTATATGATTATTTAACTTACTTAACTTATTTATCTAGTTTTAAGTTATTTTATTGAGTGAATTGAAAACAAAATGGCAAATGTTAAACCTAGTTCATATATTATTTTTTTATTATGTTGACTTTGTTGGAAGCTTGTAATTTTACTTTTTTCTGGACTTTTTGTATACTGTAAGAAGTGATTTGTTGGTACAACCTAAAAAAAACTCCATGTGGTAACAAGCGATTAAACTAGTTGTACTCAGTTCAAAGACTACATTTTTAGGTTGAATAAAGCTAGTTTGTTTACTTGTTACCAAATAAAGTAGTTTTAGGCTCTATCAGCGAAGCACTTTGAACGATGGCGTTATTTACAGTGTGTAGTGTAGTGATTTTATTGAATAAAATTTGCTCACACTGCAAAAAATGGAACCTTGACAATTTCTCAAGTCTGAATTATAGTCTACATATCTAACAATTCTCATTTTAACATTGCTATAAGCCCATTATTATATAAGATTATTTAGCTTATTTTTTAGACATTTTCACTTGTTTTAAATTAAGTGAATATCCTCACACTTTATTTTTGTATTTTTAGAAATAGTCAATATATACCTAATGTCATTGTGAGATTGCTGTAGTCTCATTACAAATTTATGCCACTTATTTTTAGATGCTTGTTTTAAGTAATTTTTGTCAGTAAAATGAGCTCACACTGCAAAAAATGTGAAAATGTGAAATATTCTTAAAATTACTATATCTATATATAATATTTCTCATTTAAAAATGGCCATAAGCTCATTATTAGATTATTTTACTTTTATATACTTGTTTTAGGCAATTTCTTTTTTAAAATGTGTTTTTGTAAAATTGTCTTACGCTGCAAACATCCTTTCACTTAAAATAACCTTAATCTAGTCAATATATCAGGTTTTGCCTGATGTCTTTGACATTCTTAGAAGCATTTTAAGATGTTTTAGCTTTACTTTAGTAAGTAAAAATAATGCACCGTAACGGCAGATACGTTTTCTTTTCTGCAGCATATTTCTTACAAGAAGCTAATTATTTGTATTATTTGTAATTGTGAATATTTGAATAGCTAAAATCGCTTAAAACAAGTAAAAACGTAAATATGAATAAAAGAGTTGGTAATGCTGTAATGATCTTACAGCCTCAAATGATAATTATTAGATATATAGACTAGATTTAAGATTATTTCACTTGCTAGGACACAGTTGTTTGCTAGGCACTCTATAATATGCAGATTTTTTAAATTAAGAAAGAATTAAGCTTTCCAATAAAGAGAAATGATTAACTAAAACTTTAATAAAAAAAATGCATTAGAAATCATATACAATATTGTATAATATTCCTATAATTATCACTAAGGTAGAAACTTTAGATGTTCAGACCAGATTTAGGATTATTTGTTCTTTGTAAGAAATCAATGTTCATGCTGAACTGAACAGTGTAGGGGGACTGGGGATGTGGGGGGTAGGTCTCAGAACCTGTTTACAGGTGTGCAGGGTGATGGATTCTGATCTATACTGCAGCTCGTATATCACAGAGATGTGAAATATAATCATCTCTGTCCTCCGCTGAGGAGAAACATCAGCGCAGATGGAGCTGCAGATCCGACCTCTGCACAGACGAGACGGATCAAAGCCTCGGAGAAACCGCCGGACGATGTTCTCTCAGCCTTTCAGACAGGTGCCGGTTCCAGGTGTCAGAAATGTTTGGCCTGAACTCAGAGAGACTGACACAGCCGAGAGTGAACTCACCCCACCTCTTCACCAGAGAGAGGGAGAGAGAGACAGAGAGAGAGAGAGAGAACAAAGTGAATGAATTGTACCTTCTCAAGGCTGCAGCTTGGAGAGGAATGAAAGAGAAAGAAACATGGAGGCTTCTTCACGAGGATTCTTTGATAAACAAACGCAGACAGAACAAGGAGAGTCTGAAGGAAAAGACCCATCTCTTTCTCTCTCTCTTTGTTTCTCTCTCTCTTTTACTCACCTTGCGCACTCTCCAGCTCTCTTTTTCTGATGGGAGTGCTTTAAATAAGAGTGATATTTAGATGAAGAATGAAGATGTGACCTTTCAAAGGAGGAAGCATTCAAACCACTAAAACTGGGGATTTTAACGTGTATATAATCATCTACGTCAGTCTTTCCTTTCTTTCGTTTTTTTTGTCTTGAGTAATAAAAGATCACCATGTACGTGTGGTCACACCCTGTTTGTCCAATAAACAGACCATAATCCACTAACATGACATAATAAATAACTCAGATCAACAGATTTTCACCTCAAATAAGCCTGTATTAGTCTACAGTCCTGTTCCCAAAACCTGTGCAAAAACAGGACCATACGATTGTTTAACTTATTTCTAGACATTTTTACTCAAGGTTAAGTCAAAATGACTTAAAACTTTAAAAAAGTTACAAGACAATACAAGATGGCAGTGGCTGAAATACTGTACACTTCTAATGTTTTGTAAATGCATATTTAAAATTGTTTAACCTTCAGATTCAAACTAATTAGCTAACAGTTAAGTTTTTTCCAAACCCAATACACAACTTCCAAATGCAACCAAAGAGTTTACACCACTTCCAACATGTGACAGCTTGCGCTGCATCTAAATCCAGAAAAATGCTTACACTGCTTTCAACCTAAACTAAACAGTTTTTACTACTTCCAAACCTTATGGGACAGTATACACCCCTTCCAGACCTAATAGAATAACGTTCATTTCTTCCAAACCCAAATGCAACAGTTTACACAGCTTCCAAACCCTGTGGAACTGTTTACACCACTTTAAATCCAATGGACCATTTCACACTGCTTCTAAACCAAATTAAACTGTTTATACTTCCTCCAAGCCTAGTAGAACTGTTTACACCACTTTCAAATCCAATAGACCATTTCACACTGCTTCTAAATCAAATTTAAAAGTTTATACTTCCTCCAAGCCTAGTAGAACAGTTTACACCCTTCCAAGTCTAATGGAACAGTTCACGCCACTTCCAAAACCAAGTAAACAATTTACACTGCTTTCAAGTCCAGTTAAAGAGTTTACCCACCTTCTAATTCAAATGGAACAGTTTACATTGCTTCAAAACCCAATAAAATATGTTACACCTCCTGTGAATCAGCAGTGCAGACTGCTTTCAAATAGAATGAAACATGTTAAACCTCTTTTGAATCAGCTGTGTAGACTGCTTCCAAACCCAATTTGCATTGCTTTCCAGTCAAATGGAAAGGTACTGCTACCAAACTCACTGGAACAGTTCATACTACTTCCAACCCCAATGAAGTGTGATACACTTGTTATGAATTAAATTAAACAACAACAGCAACAACATTTGTTTATATAGCGCTTTTTTATAACCAGTGTTGTCTCAAAGCAGCTTTACAGAAAAGCAGTTTATAAAAAAGGAGGAAAAAAAAGAATGGGTAGAAAAAAGAGACCTTGCCACACAAAACGTGAGAAAGGGTTTCTGGGTCCAAGCCCCCCCTAGAGCAAGCCAGAGGCGACAGTGGCAAGGAAAAACTCTCTTGATAAAGGAGGAAACTCTAATGAGATTATATGACAGGATACAATAAGAAGCCTGGCTTAAACATGTTTCATTAATGATTCTAATTCAGGAGGTAGTGATGTAGAGTTTGAACCACCATCAGTGTACACAGCATCTGAACCCAATTTGCACTACTTCCAAGCCCAGTAGAACAGTTTACACCACTTTTAAATCCAATGAAACAGTCTGCACTGCTTCCAAATGCTTCCAATGAAGCTTGTTACACTGAAAAACTCTGTGGAACAGTATACATCACTTCCAAACCCAGTGGGGCAGTATACACCACTTCCAAACCAAATTACTTCCAAACCCAGTGTTATAGTTAATACCGTTTTCAAATCCAATGAAAACAGTGTATACCACTTTTAAACCCAGTAAATTAATACATACCACTGCCAAACCCAATTACTTCCGAACCCAGTGAAACAGTTTACATTGCTTTTAAACCCACTGAACAGTCTACACCACTTCCAAACTCAATGGAACAGTTTAAACTGCCCACACCCACATTCTACATATTGTGCACAACACAAGAGCAGCGCTACTAAAGCTATAAGAGATAAAGTCTCTGATATATATATATATATATACACATGCATGTAATATATACATCTGTTATGTGAACCAGCTGACATTGACATTTCAATGCAGAACATGTATTTATACTAAGAGTCTCTGAATTATTGTGTGTCAAGTTTTTTTGTTAAGTTTCTTAACTTCATCCGTACCATAGCAACAACAAGCAATATGAACAAGGATGTCATTAATATTGTGCTCATTGCTGTTGAAGTGTCTGTAGCCACGGGCAATGAAAAGTCCTTGATTCCAATGCTTTGAAGGTGCTCAGCAAAACAATCAGTCAGGCTTATTTCAGTTCCTCAAGATGACGACAGCACTGTAGTATCATCTGTCATCATGGATTGATCTGATATCTGTGAAAGCTTTCTATGGCCAACAGATGAGTCAATGGTTGACTTATACTTCCAGTTTTTCATGAATTCTAAGCAGGTTAGAAGAATTATTAGTTACTAAGCAGTTCTGACTGATTTTTATTTCAAAGTCAAAAAATGTAAAGATTTCTCTTTCTGCAAAACAAGAAGACCCTTATGAAAAATTTACCAACATAAGTACCTCACTGGTATGCTGGAGGTATTAGAGAACACTAAAAGTGCATTTTTTATTTCATGTATTTTATGGAAACCTAAATATAAACTTCATTTATGCATTTTAGGTAAATTATACGTATTGTACTGCAAGAAAATATACTTGAATAAACATATTTTTAACATACTGAATCCTCAGTGCTATTCTAAGGATTAATAGCATTAAAACGTAAAAAAAATATATAAATATCAACCAAGCAATGAACCTGTGTCCAGACTAATGACTGTGTCCAGTTTACTTACTTTGGTTTAATGTGTTTGCAGGCCTGAGGATCTGTTTGCTTACCTTTAATGCTGCTTTGTTTGCGAACTTTTGCCATAGTTGATGATTATTTGCCCTTTTTTTGCACTCCTGGCAAGCACGCGGGGGGATATTGCTGATCTGCTGCGTCTAAAGAGCACAGGTGGGTTTGTTTGCTCTGGAGAGCGGTTCTCAGAGAGAGAAAGTGATTTTTAATGATGGTGCCTTTAGTGCTTTCTACACCATCAGGTGCGCCGAGCGATGAATCATCAAGTTGGAGTTATTAATAACAAAGAAACGTCTTTTATTCTTAAGGGCAGTGTCAAAAGCAATTTCAGATGAGTTTCGGAGACCTGAACTGAACTGGTAATCGCTTTACACAGCTTTAATATCTACTTTTGTGCCACGTGTTCTGGACAGTATTCATTCACCTGTGGTCGGCTCATTGTGGATTTGTTCAAATATTACAGTTAAACTTACTGATATTGCAACAATGACTTTATTTAACACAATAATCAATAATATGATTGCAGGTATTGACAATATATATCTATAAAGTTAATACAAGCTGTGTTTCAAAGCCTAGACTGCAGCCGAGCTAGGATGGGTCCTTGGTAGAACTGTTTTATGAAGACTTCTTTTCAGTAATCTATATAACACAAATGCAACAGTTCGAGGAGGCTGAGTCTTAACGTCACCAGAAAGGTCCTATCGTGCTGTGTGTCAAAAACATTTCAACTTAAATCTAAATTTGAGTTGGGTTTAAAAATAAAATACTAAAAAGCAAGCTTGGTTAGCATTTGCTATTGCAGTTAACTGATATGCTATTAAACTTATGTAGCATGAAATGATTATATATGTTATATATGTTATCGCTGTCCATTGAAAACCTAGAATCTTAATTTTTTTGGGGATTTAAAAATGATCTAAGCTGCTTAAAACAAGACACCTTACATTAAAAGAAAAGAAGTCTTTCCACAAGGTTTAGGAGTGTTTCCATGGGAAGGGGAATTCCTCAACTGTTCCCACAAAGTTGGGAACATGAAATTGTACAAAAAAATCTTCTGGTCTGCTGAAGCATTAATAGTTCCTTTCACTTGAACTAAGGGCCCACCTCCTGAAAAACCACCCCACACCATAATCCCCCTTCCACCAAACTTTACTCTCGGCACAGTGCAGTCAGACAGATATCGTTCTCCTGACAATTGCCAAAACCAGGTTCGTCCACGGAGAAGCGTGATTCGTGATTCATCTCTAATGCTCTACAGTCCAGTGGCATTGCGCTTGGTGATGTAAGACTTGGATGCAGCAGCTTGGCCATGGAACCCATTCCATGAAGCTCTGTATCTGCTGTTCTTGAGCTGATCTCAAGCATCCGCTGAACCTGCTCGGTCATTTTACATGGCTACAACTTCGTGGCTGGGTTGCTGTTGTTCCCAATCGCTTCCACTTTGTTATAATACCACTTAAACTGTGTTTTATCAATAGCCAGGAAGCGTGCGTCAGTAGTGTGCTCGAAATCACTCTGAATGTAGGCTGCATTTCTGGGCTGTGTACCTCACTTTGGAAGAGCCTTATATGTTGTAGTGGCTGAGAAACACTGCCTACCTCAGCTGCAGCCTGGGCTTAGGAACGCAGTTATGGTCATGCAGTTATATGGTCACAGACAAACACTAGCAGAATGTGTTGTACTGAAGAGCTTAGTGACAGGCACTGTCATAGGATCCCACCCACGTAAGAGTTCATGTCCTGGTAGAGATGCTCCAGACTGCCTCTGGAAGCAACCTCAGCACGAGAAATGCGTCTCTATGGCCGAGAAGCTGCACACAGGCTTAAGCTTACTAAAGCTGCTGTCCCACTGCATGGTAGGGCTCAGTTTACCTCAACTCACTTTTGATACCAGCTACTGCTTTTTCCACTGCAGATACAACACCAACTTAACGTAGCTGCATCTTAGCATGATCAAATGAAACTGCTGTGACGTGAAAGCAAGTATGCTAAACTGTTAGTTAGAGTTAGCATATGTGTTGGAATGTGTGGAACAGGCTAAACAATGAATCTGGGTTCAGTGGATGAACACAGGATTATGCTACCTACCAGAATGCATAGTGCCAACAGTAAAGTTTGGTGGAGTGGGGATAATAGTCTGGGGAGGGGGGTTCGGGGTATGGGTTTGGACCCATAATTCTAGTAAAGAATGATGTTAACATTACTCCAGTAGCCTGCACAGAGCCATGACTTTAAACACCCGGGATAAACTGGAACAAGTTCACAAACCCTCTTTTGACTGAATTCTCACAAATTCCCTACAGACAAACAGCTTTTTAGAAGAGTGGAGGCTGTTAGAGGCGTAAACATGGGCAACTCTAAATAAAGTCCCATGGTTTTGGAATGGGATGTCTAATAAGTTCATATAGGTGTGATGATTAGGTGCCCACATACTTGTGTCCATATTGTCTAAGATGTCACTGAATAAGTAAATATCAGATGTTTGAGTATTTTGTGACTATTACTACAGTTTCCATTCTTTTCCGGCTCACTTTCTGTTCTTCAAAGAAACATAAGCTCCAACATTGGGTCTTAGAAGTTGGTTTAAAATTTCAGTTAATCTTAAACACATTCAGTGCTGTTGGGGTCAGGACTCTGAGGTGGTCGGTCCATTGTTCTGAGAACACCAGAAGCTTCTTTGATTGATGTGTCTCCTTTTCTCTGTGAGGAGCTTCTTGGACAGCTACACATCCCTTCAGACCCATATTGAGTTGTCTTCTTACAGTGGAAGGATGAGCAGAAACACAAGTTTAGTTTTTTTTAAAGATATAAAGCAATGTGGTGGCACGATGGTATAGTGGTTAGCATTGTCGCCTCACAGCAAGACGATTCCCGGTCTGAGCCGTTCTGTGTAGAGTGTGCATGTTCTACCTGTGCTTGAGTGGGTTTCCTCCAGGTACCCAGGTACTTTCCAAAGACATGCATGTTAGGTTGATTGGCCACTCTAAATTTCCCGACCTGGCGACCTGTCTTCACCCGATGTTGCTGTGATTGGCTACAGCCCCCCATGACCCCAACTAGCGGGATAAAGTGGAAGTTGATGGATGGATGGATGGATGGATGGATGGATGGATAAAGTAACCTGACATTCCCTTCTCTAACCAAAAATGAAAGCCATATAAGCATTCTTAGCAAGTGAAAACAGCTTACATGTAGTCAAAGCATTAAATATTTGTCATTATGATTCCAGGGTGGAAATACATTAAGTATATTCTACCTGTTTCTGCGAGTTGCTACTAGTTTTACATATTTTCTCTATTTGAATGTCTGGTAATTAATCAGGAAATAATGCAGAGAATTTTGCTTAATACAGAAAATAATGCTTGGAAGTGAGAAGACTTGCCTGCCAACGGATTAAGACATGAGATTAAATAACAAGAAAAACAATCTTAAAATAATCTTACACCACAGGAAATAACACCCTTTTAATAGCGCAGGTCCAAGCGTGCTTATGATTCAGCGTAGAAAAGGGAGAGGAGATGTCTCACAGCTCATAAAACCATCCAGAACTTTCCAAAAACAGAGGAAATGACCACCACGCTCTTCAGCAAACTCAGCCACCCCCCAGAGATCAGTGAGTCAGGATGGCAATCACTTTCAGACTCATCATCTCTGTGACTGTCTCAGGAGGCACACCAGCATCACCTCCATCAGAATGAGAGGCACAGCAGTCCTCAAAGTACGGAGCCAGACAAGGTTTCATTTCATGTCGTCCGCATTTGTAACGCAGAACGACAGCTGTTAGTGGCTGCGTGACTCGAAAACATTTCAAGTGGCTTGTTATGTGATGAAATGAAGTTAATGTTGACAAGTCACTGGTGTAACATTAAAAATCTGTAATGAAGCCAAACTTCACATGTCAGAGCGATGAGAGCTTTCTATCCAGCGCGTTTCTATCCAGCACATTCTATCCAGAGCTTTCTATCCAGCACGTTCTATCCAGAGCTTTCTATCCAGCACTGAAACATATTAATAGTCTTCAAGGAACAGGAGATAGATGCTTGCTAATTTGTATCCTACTTAGGCGCACTCTAGGCGGCCTTGCCAAGACGCTGAACATTTTTTCCCAAATAAACAGACAAAATCTAGCTGGCTACGTCAACTCATCTGCAAAACATCTTGTTCAAAGCCACTATAGAAAGACATTAAGATAAATATTGTACCGTGGGCTCCTCCTTCAAGAAAGTGAACTGGTCTTGTCCACGCTTAGCTTCACTTTCGAACTCTCCAAAGAACAGGCTCAATATAAAAGCCCTCATAACAGTGAACCTAATACAGCCAGACATGAACATTCCTGTTCATCCTGCGTACAACGAAACAGGCAATGTCACAATACCAATAGATCTGAATGAACCAAATGGTTGAGGTTTTTACTGTCCTGTATTAATTTTGGTTGATTAAAACAGTGAAGCATTTAATTTATTGTTTGCTATCACAATGTAAAGAATACTTTAAGAAATAAAATAAAAGAGTTTCTAAAATAAACTTTTACATACATACTAATGTACTACCTGTGTGGTACACGGTTATCGGTGAATGTGGACAAGGCTTAAGAATGGCTGCTACTGTTTTAGCTGTGCTAGTGCATCTTGGTCTATGTTTCTAGATAGCAGGATGTCAAACAGCATCAGAGACCACATGAGAAGGTGCACCTGTGGAGTTCTGAATGGAGAAGGGCCTGCAGTGCTGTTCTTATACACTACCTTTTCTTTTCTTTATTCTTTATCAGAGCCGGGTGACGAGGCCCTGTGAAGACCCTGGAATTGCACTGAAGAAGGTGTTCAGAGACGCCTGCCACTCAACCTCCCGCTCGCGCGTGCGAGTGTGAGCACAGCTGTCAGTCAGTCTGCGTGAGTGTGTCAGTCAGCTGCGTGTGTGTGTGAGTGTGTTTTACACTGCTGTCTGTGCGTGAGCTGTAAATCTGACATGCTGAGGCTGTACTCCAGGAGTTTTGTGCTGGTGGACAAAATAATGGAAATGCCAAAGAAATACTTAATGGGCAGGTCTGCGATGGTCAGGACCACCACAGAGCAGGTATTATTTGGGTGGTGGCCCATTCCCAGCACTGCAGTGACTCTGACGTGGTGGTGGTGTGTGTTGTGCAGAGACAGACAAAGCCGTGCTGCTGGAGTTTTTTAACACCTCAGTGTCACTGCTGGACTGAGAACAGTCCACCAACAAAAACTACTCAGCCAACAGCATCCTGTGGAGAGCATCCTGTGACCACTAATGAAGAACTACAGGATGACAGACACATACTGTGCAGCAACAGATGAGCTTTTATCTCTCACTTTACATCTACAAGGTGGACCAGCAAGGTAGGAGTGTCTAACAGAGTGTACAGTGAGCGGACACTGTGTTTTAAAGCTACAGTAGCAACGCTGTGTCAGATCCACTCATACCAGCACAACATACACTAACACCATCACATCAGTATTACTGCAGTGTTGAGAATAATCCACCACCCAAATAATGCCTGCTCTGTGGTGGTCCTACGGGGGTCCTGAACATTAAAATACAGGGGAACAAATACACAGAGAAACAGATGGACTACAGTCTGTAATTACAGAACTACAAAGTGCTCCTATATGCTAAGCTGAGCTGATAAAATGGACCTCAGGCCACTATTAGACTTCACAGTCCAGAGTAATGTGTAAGTTCTGGAACACATTGTTAGTATTTCACGGAACAGGAGCTAGACTCAATCATTTGTATCCTACTTAGGCGCCAAGATTATGAAAAAGTACAAATGAACAGATATAATCTAGCTAGCTTCATCAACTCATCTGCAAAACATCCTGCTCAAAGCCTCTATGGCAGCGGTCACTAATAGGTGTTTATTTTAAGCGTTGGTATGTTTCTTGTCTTTACGGTATACGGGCTTTGCGGCGCAGTAAACTCACAGACCAATCGCGTGCTTTCTAAGATCACCAAACGCGCTCCTCAGCCAATCAGATCTGTGGAGATTTGGGCGTGCAGCGCGCACACAGGCGAGGTACAAAGTGGAAAGCAGCAGTCGGAGAAAGGCTCATTCAAACGGCGTACTAAAAAAAGAAAACTCAGCTGAGAAAAACGACTTTTTAACCAGGAATGAACCGAAACATATGTTTATTCTTCCCACATGCAGCTCCAAACCAACATGTCTCATATGTCTGAGACCGTATTGAATTAAAAATAGCCACGCATATCTCTTATGTGTGTGAGAATGGCCCTCACACCATTTTAGCCCAGGTTTAAAGTCATGGCTGGACATCCAAGAGCTGACTTCGCTCACTGAACAAGAGAAAGTCTGAGAGAAGAATACAAGAGGGAGATAAACTGTTAAGATCTTAAATTGAGTTAACAAGAAGATGCATATTTTTTTGGGTTTTTTTTTTAATACAGCCCTTGTGTTTACTTCAAGAGAGGGAAAAAAACATTTATTTGAAGTTTTATAAATAATTCATTCAGTTCAGCATTTAAACAGTAAATATACTGAAATATACTGTGATGTGTTGGTGTTTCAGTAGCTGATGGTATAAGATGCAGATACGAGGCTACTTCAGTAAACAGGATACACCACTGAATCAGAACACACATTAGAAATGATGACGGTCTGGACCTTGGCCTGAAGACATTTCCACCAACTGGACCTTACTAAATTCTAATTAAATACCCCTGATCTACAGAGAAGCATTAAGATCCTGTAACGTGGGCTATTTCTTTAAGAAGGAGGTCTGGTCCACGTTCAGCTTCATTGGTTCTGCTCTGTGGTGGTCCTTTGGGGGCCCAGAGCATTAAGTTATAGGATAACCATGAATACAGAGAAGCAGATGAACTACAGTTTGCAGTTGTAGATGATAAAGTGCTTCTATATGGTAAACGGAGCTGGTAATATGGACTGCAGGCCACTATCTGACGATCCCAGTTCTACAGAGCATTTTTAGCCGATTTTAAAGAACCTGTGTTGTTGTTGATGTTGTGGTCCTGGTTGTTAAATAGTTTGTGGCAGGCGGACGGGGTGTGGGTGGTGACAGTGAAGGGGGGGTTAGAGAGCGAGCGGTGAGTCTGGCTGTGACGGATGGTTTGAGTCTGCTTGCGCGAAAACACTTTGAGCGGAAAGTCTCTTCAGACTAATTAGTGCTAATTATGGATTAATTGCGTAAACGATGATAAAAGTGCTCAGACGAGCTGGAGTCCAGGTGGCTGCATGCTCTCGGAGAGAAGCTGGAGAGGTGATTACTGCGTCCTTCACTGGCCTCTCCTCTCCTCTTTCCCGCTCTGTCCATCTCCTCTCTCGTTTAGCGCCGGGTGCGCTCGTCATCCTTCACAGGGGTGTCGGCCATGACGGAGCGTCAGTCAGAACGCGGAGGATCACTCTGCTCTCTCCACTCGGCTCACACAGACAAGACTGACACTAACACACACACACACACACACACACACACACACAGAAAAAGAAAAATGAAACCAAAACCATTAAAAAGGTGAGAAAATGTAACTAAATAAAATGTTATGATGTCCTCACACTCTCTCAATATATTAAGGACAAAATATTAAATAATTTAGTCCTTGATTTGTTTTTTGTATTTTATTTTTTCACCATTATATCACGAGAAATAAACAAAACATATAAAAAAATATAATTTTTTTCTATTACCATCTTCCAGTCTCTCTTTATCTCTTAGTTTGGCTTCATATGTAATGTTTGTTACTTGAAATCTACATTTATCTATTTTTTTTCTGGACCCAAGACTGCTTGCTCTGAGAATTTGGCACATTTGGTCGAGTATAAAAGTTTGACCAAAGCATTCACGGTTGACAAAGTGACTTCGGCCTTCAGCCTCGCAGCGCTTGCCTCGTCATCGAGACTCACAAGGCCATCTTCTAGCCTAGGCTCTGTGGTTCAGCCTTGCTGTGCCGCCACTGTTCTGTCCGCTGCCTTACCGTGCTGCTTCCTTTTTCACAGTTCTCACCCTGATCAAGTCCTTATCTTCACTGCTGGTCTTTCAGTTTAAGGTAATCTCATTTTCCCTTAAGTCTGCTGGGGGGCGCTCCCACTTCCAACACCAATATGACAATTTGGCAAAGAAGGAGAAATAGTGAGCTTGTTTTAAGCTGGTTTGAGCCTGACACTGGTGGTCTGGGGTTCAGTTAAAGTCTAGTGCAAATATCTTGTGGGAAATATCTGCTCCCAGTGCTGCATGTGGGATTGTGGGATTGGTTCATTCTGTAATGTGACTGCTTCTTTAGTGTACCCATAAAGCATTATTTTCTTTACTGATTTAGTGTTTGCATGCAAGGAAAACAATGAAAAGTAGCAAGAAAGTACTACTTTGCAGGCAGAAAATAGTGTATAGAATTGGCCAGTAATCCACTGTTTAGATGGAATTCTTGTGTGTGAAAACACAAGTCATGGGCAATCATGGGATGGTGGTTAGGGAACCAACCTTGTGACCAGAAGGTTGCCGGTTCGATCCTATGAACAGACAGAACATGATTAATGTGCTCTTGAGCAAGTCATCTAGCCCCTGACTGCTCCCTGGGAGCTGTGGTAGGGCTGCCCACCGTTTCGGGCAAGTGTGTTCGCTGCCCCCTAGTGTGTGTATATGTGGGTGTTTTACTGCACGGATTGGTTAAATGCGGAGATCTTGAACTTCCCCATGGGATCAATAAAGCATCTGTAAAATCAGTGGTAATCAGGCCTTCCACCAAACAAGCCTAAAGCTGATCCTAAAGTATTTAAGACATTTTAAGAAATCACCCAGCTCAGCTAAAACTTTGTGTTTAAAATGCAGAAAACAAGATCACATACTGTCAAACAGTTACAAACACTTCTTTACTAATACTGCTACTTCTTTAGCTGCTGCTCTCACAACCTACACAGCTAGATTACTCATTTTTTGCTCTCCTGATGTTAATGTGTTGCTTTTTGTGTGACATTACAGCTAGTTTTAGTTTCCACATACTGGGAGGTGTAGCTACCACAGAGAAAATAAATCAGAGGAAACAAAGGACATTTGCACTGGACGTCTGGGACATTGAGTAAGATTTTATGCACTGTAATTTTATCTCAGCTAGGAAAAACTTCCAAAACATAATCAACATAAAACAAAATCTAATAGCTCAGATTCTGATGCTGTTATATGAATTATTTAACTTATTTCTAGACATTTGTTGTTTCTCTTAAGAAAATTTCTCAATCCATTGGCAGAGCATGTTAGTTGTTCTAAAAAATAATGAATTAAGAAAATACTTGAATATAGAAGCTTTCATAATGCAAAATTACTTACAACAAGTAATATTTCTAGAATTATACTAGAATAATTACTAACAAAATAACACTATTCTTACAACAGAGAGATTTTAGCTATACTGAACTTTGGACCTGAGTCTCTTTAAGGAACTAAATGTGAGTCTCCTGAAAAGAATGGAAGCTGTAACAAAGGTAAAGAGTGCACACACTAAACAATCTCATTGTTTATGTATCTCTCTCTCTCTCTCTCTCTCTCTCTCTCAGAAAACACTAAAATGCTTCCGTGTTTTGCTTCTGAGCATCGATTTAATTAATTTACCTGGTCAGCGTGTAATCTAACAAGCCAAAAATAATTCAGCTGCCACAATCACAATTAAAATGTGAATAATTCAAGCTGGTGGCCTCTGCCCTCTTTCCCTCTGCCCCCTCCCCACACACCCCAGCTAAACGCCTGTGTATAAAACGTTTTGTTGTGCTGCAGTTGGTTACAACATTGGTTGTAAGAAAATGTTTTTCTCTGTCTGCAGAAATAAAAGAAAGACGTATAATTGTCGTTTTCAGTGTAAAGCTATTATGACCTGCAGTTCTTAAATGATGCACTTAAATCAAAATTGACTTGATCTGGTTATCCACACTTGCAAAAACTGTTGTACTGTAATTATGCCACGCCTTTCAATAAGCATACAGTTGTGGTTCACAGATTTCTTTAAATTGTTATTTTCCAGAGATTGTTATTGTTATTTTTCAGTGCCCAACACACATATTTAATAAAAACAGTCAAGACAGAAATACCCATGCAGCATACCTAATATTTGGTTACATGTTACTTAGCAAGTTACACCTTGACCAGACGCTGTTACTAGCCATCAACAAGCTTCGTTTGCAATTCTGGTAGTCTGTTTGTCCACTCTTCTTGGCAGGACTTTGGAAAGGTCATTCCTAAGTGTGTTGATGTGTGTTTGAGGGAATCATTATTCTGCCTACTCTGTATTGTACAAGTTCCACTGCCAGCAAAACAGCACCAGGGCACAATGCTACCACCACCATGCTTCGCAGTTGGTGTAGTGTTCTTGGAGCATCACTTTTACTCTTTCAAACATACTTCTGCCAACATATTAACATATGCCAACCTATTCAGCTCCACCCACTCATGCTGATGTTACTTATCTTGCTTTTGAACATTTCTGAGCAGCCAATCAGAACAGATCTCACTTACCTATGTCCGTCTTAACAAAATAGCCTGGCTTTGAAATGATCATGTAAAAATGACCGTCATGGCTTTGAGGCTTCAGCTCTTTTGCAGCAAACTAGTGTTTGGAAAATTGCCATATGCACAGGACCACTCTTCTAATTGACTGACTTACAGGCACAAAAACAGATGAACAACATAATAACATAAAAAGCCTGTTTAATTCTAGGAAGTAAAGAGAGCGTAAAAATGATAATGTGAAATGAATGCATTGTTTTGGGTATATAACAGCACAAAGATCAAAAGTAAACTTAAAGGGAAATTCATGAGCATTAGCTTAATTATGATTGGCTTAGCAACATGTCAATACATGCAAAATGCATTTCATTTCATATTAATAATGGCCTCTTAGTGTCTCCTGGTTTTGTGAATATGGATGGATGTTCTGACCCCTGTCTGCTGTGACTATGAGGACTGGACATCCCATAATAAAGCAACTTCACACTTGCAACCGACTGTCAGCTTCTAAGTTACATTTGTGAAACACCCCTCCAACTTTGTTGCGATTTTATAGATTTGTTTCATCATGGAGAAATTTTGTTTTCAGCATCCGACACATCCGAGCTACTTTTTCCATCTCAACAACTTCCCTCACTTCAGTAAATCAGGTAGACAGAATGTGCCGCATCCCTGGAAGTGTTATAAAACCTTATCCCCCTTCTGATTGATGTGAAGAGGTGATTTGACAAGCTCAAGGACTCACAGTTCCACAGGTTAGTGGAGGCAGATAGATTCCAGAACTACACTGTGATGGCCATACTGGCTACATTTCTCATTACGAGCATGCTTAAACTATTAATCTACATGATTTTTTATGCTAATGTCTTATAGCTACTGAAATTATCTTTGGATTAGCATTTTTTAAAAAGAAATTATTCTTGAAGGAAGAAAAAATAGCCAGCAAGAGAGATAATTTCACATGAAAAGATCACTTTATATAAGCAAAATAAGAGAAACATTAGATATTTCATCTAGACATAAGATGCTTTCACTCGACTGGACATCATTTTTTAGCAGCTTGGATGCGCTAAACCGTGAAAACCGGCAGCAGCCCTTCCTCTTGCTGATGAAAATTGGTGAAAAGTGTGAATTATAATGGCCAGAGAGGAGGTTATCTGAGGTGGTCATTACTGTAAAAAAGGAAAGAGAGATGTGCTCCTTCTGAGAGAAGTGCTTAATTGCAGTTTTATGGTCATTTGATTTCCGATGCAAGTCAACGGGTGCGCTAAATTATCGCTAGCAACTAAAACAGAGGAAGGTGGAGGTGGGCTTTTTTTTTTCTCAGCACCGTCTTAGACTCATGTACTGCCCCCACAGTACGCCTTTTTTGACTGCACAGGAAAAAGAAAGTGCTGTTCATCAGGGCATAAAATCAAATTAGCCGTCTCTCTCTCTTTCTCGCTAATTTGTCCAGACTTTTCCGCTAACTCTCTAACAAGGTCTGAAGAGTAGTGTTGTCATGCACGTCCAGTAATAGGGTGGGGGGTGGGTGGGGGTGAGGTGGGGGGTGCACTTATTTACTTTTCATTTTCATTTTTATTTTTAAATTTTTTTTTAAAAAGGACGATGTTCGTGCATTTTAGCCTTAGCCGCTAATTGAAGGGAAACATGACAGGGAGAAGAAGAAAGAGGGGAGAAGGAAGGGCAGTGCCAAGGTGAAGAGGAACCCGTGTTGGAATGTAAAACGGAGGAAAAATTTCTCTAAAGAAATCACACAAATGACTTGCTAACATCTTCCTGAGTGGTCACCTTCAGTGTCCTCTTATTAGAATGAATTAAAATTCCACGTCTATAGTTAAATGGGTCTTTTGCTTAATAAGAGGGGCCATTCTTAAGAAAGCAGACCGTGTCTTGGCAGATTGTGAGTTTCTACCAGTTCAAACACCCACCTCAGCTTCTCAGGTCTCTATTCGCCAGCCTTAAAGGCTTGTATTTTATATTTTTCCCACATTTGTGTGGGGTAATGGAGTAGCACAAACAAGGTACTGATAAAGCTGCAAACTTTGGTAAATATTATTTCTATCACAATAACAGCTATACTGGTACGGCTTACTGTCATATACTGCATGTACTAGATACTGTTATAATGCACTGCCACTTTATTACTAGATACATTGTAACTATAACGTCCTCATGTGTGCATTTGTCTACACAGTACATGCACATCCATCTGTACTCTTCTTGCACACCTTTAATAGATATCTATATATTTATTTATTTACATATTTAAGCCACATGTACATGTCTGTATATAAGCTGCTAAACAGTCCAATTTCCTTACAGGGATTAATAAAGTGTTATCTTATCTTACTTCTGACACCAATGCAGTCTTCACCGTACCCAGGGGCACTGTAACCTGGGTCTAAAAGGTGGTCGTAGGCCCTATGGGTTTAGTTCCACATGTCAAGCAAAAACTTAAAACCTTTGTTTTTTAACTAAGGTACAAACTCTTCTTAAACATATGTTTTCGAGCTAAAAGGCAAAAGTCCTCTTTCAAATAACCTACAGGAAAACACACTCGACTATATCCACATTGTTACCACGAAGGAAAACAATTCCTCTCTGGCCAATTTTCTATAGGGGGTATTAAGATTAAACCTTATTGTTTCCATCATTTAATTTGTATGAAGGCCTAGAAGGTGCCAGGGCTTCCTGGTTGGGTGAATTACTTACTAAAATCTCCTAAAACAATAAAAAGGTCCAGAATCAGAATGTTGAATGTCGGAGCAAAATGATAACAGGAGAATAAAAATATATATATATATATTTTGATTTATTTTTTCTGAAATTTGCCCACAATGACAAGCACAAAATACAAGTTTTTCTTTCATTAGTAGCGTTACATTCATAGTTTTGCACACCAATATACCATTTTCTGCTGTAAGCTTTATTGCGTTATCCAGGAAAACATTGTTTTGTTTGGTTTTTGTTTGATATTCACAATGTGTGTTCAATGTGAGTTCTGATTCAGTGGTGTATCCTGTTTACTGAAGTAGCCTCGTATCAGCATCTTATACCATCAGCTACTGAAACACCAACACATCACACATACCATTCAGTATATTTCAGTATATTTACTGTTTAAATGCTGAACTGAATTAATTATTTATAAAACTCTTCATTTAAAGTAAAAACAAGGGCTACCTAAAAAATCCAATGCTTTGAAAAAAAGTGCATCTTAAATAAAGCAGTGTCTCCTTGTTAACTCAGTTTCACAGCTTGACCTGTTGGTTTGAATCCAGCTGTGGGAAGAATACACTTAAGTCTTTCCATTTCTGGTTAAAAGAGCTTTACTTTCTGACTGCTGCTTCTTGCTTCATATCTCGCCTGTGTGCGCGCCACACTCCCGAACATGAACAGATCTGATTGGCTGAGGTACCGTAAAGACGAGAAAAGCTCCGCCGCTTAAAATTATTTCAACGCTTAAACACTTTCAAAATTAAATCCCTCTTAATCGTTTGGGTCCGCATTGGACAGCGTCTGGGTCTGGACCCGGACCGCGGTCCACCTATTAGTGACCTCTGCCTTAGAGAGTAAAGAGTATTTTGCCCAAATTTGTTGGTTTCTGTTAATCAACTCTTATTTTTATAATATAAATCTCAAATCCCAGATATTATTTTTGTGTCAATAGCTATTTTCATACTAAATAAGAAGTTTGGATACATGTTTCTTTCATTCTCACCATGATGGATGCATAATGTGCATTAAACTATTACACTCCACAAAAATGAATGTGATTATTATCTAAGTGATTCATTCTTGAATGCATAAAATGATCATTTTAATGTTTTTAAGTTCATTAAATTAATTCATTTAGGGACAGGTATTTGATTTAAATGAACATAACTAATTCAAGAGTATGCAGCACTTGAAAAAAATAGCTCATTGCCAGCTCAATGAACACCATTTAAAATAACTGGGCTGTTTCAGTTACTGCAGTATTGTGCATTACTGAAAATTACAGTAGTTATTTAAGCTTGAATATGTCTACTAATTCAAGTTTACAGTGCAGTTCAGAATGAAATAATTATCTGTCTTGCAGATGTAGAGCTTGTATGGTGTCACGGTTCATTTTCTTCATCTTCTTCAGCTCTTCTGAGGGTCATAAAACCAATGTTCACATCCGTCTTCTTTTTCTAGGCAGTGTAAGCCGATGTGGATGGCAGAATTGGAAATACTGTTGTTGAAAATACTGTGCAAAAGTCTGAGGCACCTGAGCTCATTGTTTAAAAGCCTTTGTCTTAGCAATATGTATATTTTCAGCTTGAAGAACACCAGATATCATTAGATCAGATGTAAATAAGCATAAATACAATACATAGTAACATGAATATTTTATTGTGAAATAAGTAGATCATATCTTGAGCTCCAGTTTGAAAAACAAAGTTTAGTTTCAGATTTCTCCTGGACGCACCAGACATTGCATGAATTTATTCAACTTAATGAAGTACTGAACAGTCTAAGCAGCTGTTAGAAGATAACTGTAAATAATACTGGGTTGCCACAAGAAAAATCTTGGAAAGAGTTAAATAAACACACTGTCGTGTAATACCAGGTGTTAAAATAAGGTGTTTTGCTGAGCAAATAAAAGCTTACTGTCTGGAAAAACAGCTTTTTAAAAATAATGTCCCCAAGTGCCTAATCATGTGCACAGTGCTATACGTCTGAAGTACTAACCATTCTTCACAATGCCTTCCTATCCTGATTGGCAGGATGCTGGGCGCTCTACTTTACTCGACTTACTTTTGTACTTCCACTGAAGCTTTTGCTAGACTAACTTTATTCTTTTTGTTTCTTTCATTGCAGCAGCAGTACATTTACTGTGCGATGAGTTCAGGCTACTCTACACCTCTTAGAATGAGAACTCTCAGACTGTTAACTCACAGGGAAGTTCTTTTACAGTGTCGCTACTGAAACGACTACTGCTGCTACTGCTATGATCAAAAATCTTTACCAGAGAATTCCCTGTTCAGCATGTCTTGGTTTAACTCGACATTTCTGCCCTAAAGGAGAAAAAAATCCCCTCTCCAGCTTGGGTGAGAAGAGGATTGTGGGTAATTGGATAGAGGGGCTGGGTTGATATCTCTGCTGTTCTCTATTGATCTGTTTGATAAAGTGAAGCTCTGACGAATGCTCTGCATAACGCCAGCTGCTTGCTTCCATGGAGACCGATTAAATGGTAACGCTGTTACGAGAGAGAATGCGAGAGCTCTGATCAGGTAATCTGAGAAAGAGAGAGAGTGCACATGCCAGCCAGAACTATAATCACGATAGTGAAATATAATACGGTATATAAAATTGTGGTGTCAGCAAAGAAGTCAACATGGGAAACATGGGTTCAAGCGGAAAAACCACCACTCAGCGCTGCCGAAATAGCCATGACAGCAAGCAGGTCACTTCTAACCATAGACTTCCACTTGACGGTACTAACACTGCACTATTGTACCACAGCCCAGCAAACAGTGGAAAATGTAACACCTGTACACATCCTCAAGCTCACTATAACACCTTATTTACACATCAAGTTTCTCCTACCGCGAGTGCTTCCCAAGAGCCTCTACATGTGGCCACACTGCACAGTCTCACTTCCCATGGCATTGTGAGCCAGTAGTGGGTTGTTACATAGCCCTCCTGCTTAGGAGAGCCATTCTGGCAAACTTGCAAAGTCTGAGCAGAGTCCCTGGGGTGCCGCCCCTTCACTTGAGGCTGCAGAAGAGAAACTGAGTGCTGCATCCTCCTCACCACACATTGTTTTACTCCTTGCCTTAGGTGAGATGGCTTGAAGCCAGTGCCGACCTAGCTCCTCCAGTAGCAGCTCGTCCAGTAGGCATGCCAACTTCGCCTGTGCTTCCCTTTTAAATGCCTGGTATGCCTGCTGAACCATCACATTTCCTCTGTTAATCTGTTGGTGGTCCTCACCGCTTGGCCTTTTATTCCAGAATCTTCGGCTTCGGCTAGGCTCTCAATTTTTGGAAGCAATGTTCTGCTGCAGACCACTGAGGGGCACTTTCCCACTTTTGAGACCACTGTGGCATCAGTGAACAAAAAATATATCGCTTTTATAAGAACACAGTAGCAGGGGAGAAGCAACGCTCAGCGCTGCTAAACAAATAGCTGGACGATCACTACTAGCCAATCAGTTCCACATGACAGTGAGGACTAACACTGCATTACTACCCCACAGCCTAGCAAAGAATGGTACCCACACACATCTAAATTAACATTAACAACTTAATTGCACACACATTTTCTCCTACCATGACTACGGACCACCTCATGCTCTTGCCTCCATTAGAGAGACCCCCTACAGCCAGTATATATATATATATATATATATATATATATATATAGCTGAATCAGTCCAGGCTTCACCCACAAATAGCAACAGGGACTGTGACAAAGGACTGTGGGCAAAGCAAGGATGGCTAACTTCACTAAGGCAGTTTCTTAAATATGCAAGTTAACTTCGCCAAAGAATTGATTCAGGGTAACGGAATGCCTCAGGGTTAGGTAATCGGACCAATATGTTTGGTTTCATCTGACAAGACTGTATTTGGTTAGTAAAACTGTTGTATTATTTAAAAAAAGAAGAAAAATAGAAAAAACTAACCGTCGAACAGCAAGTTTGAGAGGTGAACTCATGAAGCAGTGTTTTACTCCAGGAGATTACTCCTGCCAGTGCAACCTTGGGCAGATGTGTTATTTGTTAGTAGGTAATAGCAAAACCTCCATTTGATACAACTTCTCCCTCAGAGAGAGAAGATACTGCGTGCTTGATAATATCGTCTGGAAATCGAGGTTAGAGTGGAAGGAGCCCCCAAAATGCTCTCCATCTCAGGAGAATGGCAAATAGAGGCAGTGCTGACTCGCTACCTACGTAAACAGCTTTAAAGCGTTTTTCTGCTGCATGTGTAGCAAACAGCTGACCAGCACGGACAGTACACCTCACCACAGCCGTGAACTACTGGACAGTTGCTGAATTCCAGGAATAAGTGTAGACATATGGATGAAACTCATATGGATAAAAGTGTTTATCACTTCACCAAAACAAATCTCATCTTTTGGTCATGTGACTATTGATTTTTTTAAAAAAAGAAAAAAATTCCAAATGGTTTGGTGAGAACATTTCGATTAATTTAAAAAATCCAATGAATTTCAAAGCTTTATGAGTCATTCATTCATCTATTTATTCATTTATTTATTCTTGCATTCATTCATGGATTCATATATCATTGATCACTGAATGACAAAATTAACCATTAATAAACAAATATACTAGAATAATAATGAAAGAATTTGTTGTTTGATCATTTGTTCATTAATTTACACATTTGCTTACACACACTTATACAATCATGCATTAATTAATTAATGAAAAAATGGAAACTCATGAACAAATGATGGATGAATTGATTTATTCATTCATTCACTTTTCCTTCATTCATTCAGTCATGCATTTATCTGTCCATTAATTTATATTTTTTTCATTTGTTTGCTATTCACTTGTTTATTCATTCATTCATTCATACATTCAATTGTTCATTCATTCATTCAATTGTTCATTCATTTACCTAAGCATGAACTGATTCATGAAAGAGCAAATTTAAGCTAAATGAATAAATAAACAAATTTTGCATGCACTAATTCATTTGTTCATTGATTTTTTTCATTTATTCATTTGTTTATGCATTTGTCCATCGATTCAATTATATTTTTTCCTTTTTTGCCCCAGTTTACTTCATTGACTCATTCATTCATTCATTAATTCATTCATTCATTCAATTGTTCATATAAGATTCGGCCTTTAGGCTTTAATTATGGCAAGTAAATGAAGCCATTAAGTAATTTATTAATTCATACTTTTATGTAATTACACATTCATTTAATCATCTATTCATTCATTCATACATTTGCTAAATCGTTCTATTGTTTTTTCCATTGATTGGTTCATTCATTTTTCATTCACTTATAATGCTTCTTTTAGTGATGCATTAATTAACTCAGTCTTTATTCATTTGTTACTTCATTATAAACTGAAGGCCAGGTGGACTGGCTTACCTGTTAGGTGGGTGTTTATGGGTAAACAGCGTCGGCTCATCTGCTCAGCCACGGCTTTTTCTCTGTTACTGAAAAGTCTCAGAGTTTCTATGCGGCAGTTCTCCAGGCGTAAAACGCAGACGCTCCACAGACGCTCAGCTAACTCCAGCCCCGCAGCTGGGAGACGGCGTTCCGGTGCATTAGCGCTACAGGGAGAAGCCCAGGGGACGCTCCAGAGCATCCGAGAGCAGCTTTCGCATCTGCAATTTGTACTGACGGCGCGTTTCTAAAGACGAAGGAAGTCCCGCGGGGCTCGGAGCTGCGGCTGAAAACACCACCGCGCTGTGGAATTGATATGGATCTGTGGGAGTTTATCGCTGTGTAATTATCCACCGGCGGCATCCCAGACATACGATTCAGGGCCTTTTTAAAAAACACAGCAACGATTTTCAATTTCAGCGCGCCGAGATCAGATCAGCTTCGATTGATCTCCCGAAACGCAAGACCACAGACTGGAGGCAGCGACAAAAACAGGGCCTGACGGGGAGACTGCAGCGGCGGGAACGTACTTTCAGAACTTAGCAGGCCTGTGCAGAGGCCACTTTATTGGAAACACCTACCTTACAAGCAAGGCTTTGACATTGTGGGGGAAACTTTTGCTAATATGAAGCCCACCCTATTCCCTAAAATATTGCCTGTAAGCTGATTCCACTGTAGTTAAGGTTGTATAGTTTTATACATATAAAGTACGTGACGTAGAACAATATTTGTGGAATTACAGTAAATTACAGCAAATAAATAAACAAAATACAACATTATCTGTACTTCTGTTTATTATGAGATAAATCCAGTTAAAGCAACAGTACATGGTACTGCTGTCAGAAAACTCTAGTTAGAGAGAGACTGCGTCACGGCTTGTTCCCGCCCACTGCAGCACGTGACTGGTGGTTTAGCTGGTTGCTAAGTTACCAGCCGGCAACCAAAACAATAGCCGGAGGCTTAGAAATCCACTAGCATAAATGCTAATGGCTCGAGAATAAAACTGCAAAATGGTCAATGACTCGTTAAAAATTTGCAAATAAAATACTGTTCTGTGTGATTATATAAGAAGAAACACATTAAAACACCAGAGAGAATCAAAATAACTTACATTTTAAAACCACTTCACTGCTCACTTGCCTGCATTGCATCATGGGATTGCCTTAACAGCTGAGGAAGCGTTTGATGCTTCCTTAAAATTGGGCCAAAATAAGGTTCCTCAGTAGATAGCGTGTTTCAGGTATCTAGGAGTTGGGACAGGCTACATGTCGGAAGTGTGCATATGTAGGCAGCTCACTAGGTTTTGAGACACACCTATTATTTTCTTTGGTGGCATAATGCTAAAATGAAATGACAGAACAATATATGTTACGGTTTTCTGACTACACAAGGCTAACATTAATGTTAGACAGTAAGGCTGTGTCCCAAACAGCACTCTCTAAAAAATCACATACTGCACTACAATTTTTGCTTTATTTATTATATTTTATTTTTTACGTATTTTGTGTAGTAGCAGTCTGCAGTTTGGGACGTGGCCAGAGAGTAATGTAACTTTAAGTTTCAGAGTGCTTTCTGACAAAAGTTAATATAAACGTTAGCTAACACAAACCCTCCTAGTCTGTTACCATAACAACACATTATCCAAACGCCGTTTTACTGTAGTATATATGATCATCATTGCTATTCATTGCTTTTATCACTGACCTCGCGTTTAAGCTGGTGCGAGCTACCCGACGCTCCAGCGAGGCGAGAGCACGGGTCAGTGAAGCTGCTAACTTCAGGATATTTCTGAGCAGGCATCTCAACACAAGCCTTAGCAAAGTAAAAGACCTAGACCACCTAACAACTAGAGCCACCTAACAACAAACACAGTGTATGAATTGTGAAGACTTTTAAAATAAAAGTGTTTTAAACAGTTTCTGCTTTTTTGTGGTTAAATTTTTGGGTGGGACAAATCTTCCTGTTTCTCACATTTGGTGGGACACATCCCCCCATCCTCCCCTGTTCCTATGCCAATGTTTACAGGCCGGTCTGTGGCTGCACAGCTCATCACTTCCCCTCCACTCCATTCATCATTGGAAAGGGACCAAAGTCATTTGAGTAGTGGACCATTCTCAGCACAAGGGGATGCACTGTGTAGAACCACAGCCGCCTTCAGATTAACGTTGCTACAAGATAAGACACAAACAAGCGTCAGTAGTTCTCTGCATTAAATAAACACAGCCGATAAGGACAGACCAGTAATGGAGGTTCTAGAGGTTGCATTTCATTTAAACTTTGTTAATTACAGCAATGTGTTGTTCATGAATGAGTCAGGTCTTAAATAGGTGAACTTTGGGAGCCAACTTGCTTGGAAGAAGCATTTTGTGTGAATTAATACAAAACTTTGAGCTTTAATCATTAATTAATTAATTAATTAGTTTATTCATTCATTAATTTATTTTCCTTTCAACTTTTATTTATGGTAAGTAAATTTAGCAATGAATGATACATGCATCATAAATAAATGAAGTTGTACAAGAGATTTATTTATTTATATATTTACTTAATCATTCATGTATTTATTCATTCATCCATTCGTTCATTCAAGACAAAACAAGTCAAAGGGGAGCCCCTTTGTAGACCTCATTTAAACAATCTAGCCCTGTCTACTCGTTACCCCAACACCTTTTTCTTGTTCTATTAATTCATCTTTACGTTTTTTATTAAGTTCATCTACTTCTTTACTTTGTTTGTTGATGAATGTGTCCTCATGTGATCACTACTTTTCAAAACTCATTACCAATATTTCACTTATTCTGTCTAATTGTACAACTTTTACTCATTATTTATTTGGGTGCAGGTTTTAAATTTAAATAAAATATAAACTTGCTTATTATGTAAAATGATGTCAATGATACTGAACGAAGAGCCATTTGTCTTTTGTTTGTTAGTTAAGCCATTTTATTTGGCTCACATTAAAAGAACCTTGGAAGGCCCATCGCTAGTTAATCAACATGCATTCAAAATTCAAAAGTGTTCTTCAGAGTTATGAAGAATGTGTTGTATATGGTTCTATATAGAGCCTTTCAATAAATGGTTCTACATTTTCTATTATAACAGACTTAACAACATAGCATAAGCAGAACCCAAGAACCATTTCAATATCCAAACAACAACTGAAACATGCAAATTGTACATATAGAACCCATAATTCTAAATCAACCATTGACTTCACTACGGAATCCTCGTAAAGACACTTTTTCACCTACACTTGCCATATAGGAGCACCTTGTAGTTGAGTGTACTTCATCTGTTTCTCTGTATACTTTGTTACCCTATTCTTCAGTGGTCAGGACCACCACAGAGCAGGTATTATTTGGGTGGTGGATCATTCTCAGCACTGTATTGACACTGACATGGTGGTGGTGTGTTAGCAGCAGTGCTGCTGGAGATTTTAAACATTGTGTCCACTCACTGTCCACTCTATTTCACCTTGTAGATGTAAAAGTCAAAGACGATAGCTCATCTGTTTGTGTCAGTCTCCAGTCTTATCCGCAAAGGGCCAGTGTGGCTGCAGGTTTTCATTCCAGACAGGCTGGAGAGCACCTGATTCCACTTGTTTGGTCTCAGTCTTCAAACTGTTGATCTGATTCTAACCTTGTTGGAATGAAAACCTGCAGCAACACTCACTCTTCATGGATAGAACTGGACACCACTGCTCTGGTCCTTCATCAGTGGTCACAGGATGCTGTTGGCTAAATAGTTTTGGTTGGTGGACTATTCTCAGTCCAGCAGTGACACTGAAGTGTTTAAAAACTCCAGCAGCACTGCTGTATGTAATCCACTCACTCCACACTCTGACACACCACCACCACAACAGTGTCACTGTAGTGCTGAGAATCATCCACCACCCAAATAATACCTGCTCTGTGGTGGTCCTTTGAGGGTCATGACCACTGAAGAACAGGTTAACAAAGTATACAGAGAAACAGATGAACTACAGTCTGTGAACTACAAAGTGCTCAAACATGGTAAGTGGAGCTGATAAAATGGAAAGCGAGTGCAGATACCTGATAAGTGAGATAAGTGAGTTAGTGAGTGTACATGCAGTTTAAGTCACCTAAAAAGACTCCAGATGAGCATTTGGGTGCAGAGAACACATCATTTATCTAATGATACTGCTTATCCAGCTTGCTCACTGTGTTATTGATCGGATATTAAAAGAGCACAGACCGGAGGAGTTTGGGGTGGGTTTCAGACGAGACTGACCAGAGATAACTGAACCATAAGGTACTCAGTGAATGTGCATTTATATTCTATTCATTCTATTTTTATTTATAGTTTCCTTTTTATATAATGAGTTTCTTTGTCTTTAAATATTAGTAATTGTTGACTTGTATAAATTATAATAAAAAAGCCTCTCAGCTCAATCCAGTGCTTCCAGACATATTCATTCACAGTCTTTTTAATCTGCAGCTCAGCTGAAATACAGTTAGCCTTATTTTTAATGGCACTAATTATTACAGGGTTCCCATTCATAATGAGCTGTGACAAAATGTCACCATGCGTATTGATTGAAGGCTTGGCGAGCGCTCCGGGTTCCCGAAAGTTGAAAAACGCAATCCAATCACGCCTCCATTTTGCTTCTGCTAATTCTATTAGCGTGTGTAATTGGTTTGGCTGTGTTCGTAACTTGATTAGGACGGAGCAACACACTCATGTTAATAAGATCCTCTGTTATTGCTGCCTGCCTTCATCAGATTGCTCCTTCGCTAGATTAAAACTGCCTGCTTGTTATTCCTGTGCACATGCCCAGGCTGACAAATATGATAAAGCCTGAAAGCGGCGTGCTAAACGCGTCCCACGCTCGGCACGTCAGCTGTCTGCTTGCGCTCAGAGGCCGAAGAGGCATGAGGTTAAATCGACGATACTCTTCATTACATACCTTTAGATAGTCTAACGATGTCGGTGTCAACCACAAGAAGCTAACATATACACTTAGCCTTAGCAAAGGTCCAAATGTGTAACTAATGGCTAGCTTGCTAGCCAACATTATGTTTTCTTGACCAATGTAAAATATTACAAATGTTGTGGTTGCTTATAATAAAACGTATATTCAATGTTAGATGATAACAATTGTGGTTGGCAAGTGACTAGCATTGAAGAGTGCTGGCCTTTCATAGGGGGTCACTCAATATATGCATTGGCCATTCATTATGGTGTGTTTCATATTCGTAGTTGGACATACATAACAAATTATTAAGTGATTAGGATAAAATGCTACATTCATTGAATAACTGGAAAACATTAATTTGAAGATATTTAGCACTTTTGAAGCAAATATAAGGTTTATCCCATACAGAAATCTGATATATGCATACATATTATAAAGGGTCATGTGCATAAAAATCTAAATTTATATACATATAAGTTGTGTGCATTTATGTAAGTATCAAATATTGAAAATTTACATGCATAACATATGGATTGTACTTTCGGCTTGTTAGCATGAACATGTTTAATATTTGATACATAGAAACATTGCATATAAATATTAAATAATTTGAATGTGCCAGGAAATAAATTCTCATTCCTTTCCTTTTTTTATTATTTGATTGGCTATCTTACAGTTTGCATATATTCAGAGTTTAGTTCTGTAGCTATTATACTATTTTTCACTTTGAAATGTATGTAGAAGAAACAAAGAAAGCAGTAACGCATTATTATATAACATGAAGCTAACATACATAGGTAATATAGGCCATCCATATCTGAATAATGCCTCCCATTATAAATATATAACAAATATATGAGTTACATATATGGGCTTGTATTTGTTGACATATGGATGAAATATGAAATATGTCCCATATTTAATCAAAGAAGTTGGCATTTATGTCAAGTTGGGTAAAAGAAACCCCACATATGATATTATATATCATATAATTGAATACTATATTTGGCAGGATATCAAACTTTGTAAACAAATGTTCAATTGCTGTATTAAATTAATACATTTTAAATGAAGCAAAAAGGATATCCTGTATCTTCTTCAGAGAGCTGCTTGGTTTCCTTTTATTGTTTTTCATGCATTCAAAGGCACTACTTTAATCAGTTTATGCACTTACGCACAAGTTGTTATATACCAAATATCCCACTATATTAGCAAGAAAACTATAACATTACTGGGTTCACATTATAGAGTGGCAATGTTTCTAATGACTACATTGTATAATTACATGAAAATACTCTGGAAGTGTTTTACCACACAGCAGTGACCTACATTCACAGTCGGTGATGATTAAACATTTCAGAATTAAAGAAAATGGTGGCTAGTCCTGCTAACCTGCCAATTGTGTCGCTATTTTATACTGTGACATGCTAGAAAGCATTAAGCATGAATATACACATGGAAACTATTTAAGTGTTTTTTTTTTATGTGTCCCAGGTTCAAGGCTCAGTTCACTTAAAATATGCACAGTAGCTAGCACATCTAACCTATTGGTATACAACCCTAATTCCAAAAGTTGGGACTCCTTGTAAAAAAACAGAATGCAATAATTTGCATATCTCATAGACACATATTTAATTTACAATAGAACATAGAATAATCACATGCTGATTAACTCATTTAGAACTTGATGGCATCAATGCATCAAAAAAGTTGGGACGGGGCAACAAAAGACTGGAAAAGTAAGTGACACTAATAAAAAACAATAAAATAAAACATCTCTTTTAAAGTCTCTATCAATGCTGAACAGTATATAAAGGTTTAAGTACAACATATGCTCCCCATTGAGACAGCTTCTCTTTAATGGGAAGAACTGCATATTGCAAGACAGTCTAAACCACATACTGCATCTATCACAGCAGAAGAGTCCTGAAAAGTCTGCAGTCCAGACCTTTACCAATAAAAAATATTTGGCGCACCATGAAACAAAAAATCCAGCAAAGAAGGCCGAGTGTTGAGCAGACAAGAATAAGGCAACATTCCTCTCCCAGAACTCCAGCAATTGGTTACCTCACTTCCCAGACGTTTGCAGGCGGTTGTTAAAATAAGAGAAGATGCTACACAATGGTAGACATGACACTGTGCCAACTTTTATCAAGTTCTAAAGGAGTTAATCATTTTCATGAAATGGCAACATCTGATATGTGTTTTATGTTCTATTGTAAATAAAATATGGATCTATGAGATTTGCAAATTATTGCATTCTGTTTTTACTTACATTAATTAAAATAAATAAAATGTCCCAACCTTTTTGGAATTGCGGTTGTTTTAGCATGTTGGAAAACATTACTTAACAATCAACAGTAACTATAGCTTAAATTTAGATTACTGCAATGTAACAAAACCATTGAAAGTAGACAATATTGTCACAACATTATGTGTTTGCTGGGGTCCCAGTTAGCATAATAGAGAAGGTTGTTAGCGCTGCTAATGAGCTAAAGTTGAGCTGCTACTTATCACATGCTAGTAAGCAATTCTTAAGCATAACAAGTACTCATGAAAGGGTTATACTGCACAGAAGAAACCTTAATAGTGGCTAATGGTGGAAAATGGAGGATAGCTAGTCCTGCTAATCTGTACGTGATAGAGTCTCCATGCTAATTTAGACACGCTAGAATGATACTGGAGCAGCAGCAATCTAACTTTGTGGTGTAATGTTAATAAACTTTAGAACTCTAAGGAAGAGAAGTTGGCTGGAGCCGTTAACCTGTTGATAACAGGGTTCTAGGCTACACTAGCACACAATAGGAAGAGGCTCAATTTAGTATTACACGCAGGAGGAGTTGATTTGCGACTCGGCCTTGTAGTCTGTGGGGCTGCTCTGATTTCTCAACCCTCTGTACCTGCTTTAATCTCCACTTCAGACGCCAACCCCGCTATTCACATTCTGAAGTCACAGTAATTAACCAGCAGGTAATTATCTTCGCTAACAACGGGAATAGCAGCGAAATGAGGGCTTGTCACACGAAGGTGATAATAAAAAAAAGAGAAAACTCTTTTAACATAACAAATTAACGTGTCACGTTCGTCACCCCACCGCACATGTATGCTAATGAGAAGCAGGCGGGAACAAAAGCAGAGCTAGCAGCGGCAGATTCTGACCTCGCTAATGCTAGGCTAGGCTAAAGGACAGTCACAGGCAAACGCCCATTAATAACTGTAGCCTACATAAACACGGGCGTGCGGAACGATATGGATTTTATAAAAGCATAAACTGCAGATGATGAGTCAGAAATAGAAAGAGGGAGACAGAAAGAGTAAGAAAACATTAAACTGACAAGAGTGATTGAGAAAAAAAGATGAAAGGAGGAGAGACAGGCAGAGACAGAGTATGAAAAGGAACAGAAGGACTTTTAAGCAAGAAAAGAGATACAAGGAGAAAGAAGGAGACAAATGAGAAATAAAAATGAATAAGAGGGAAAAGAGAAAGGAAAAAAGAAAGGAAGGAAAGAGTAGGAGAGTGGGGAGAGAGATGAAGGAAGAGAGAGAAAGGGGGAGAGAGGAATGAAGTGAGATGAAAGAAAAGAGATGGATGAAGGGAGATGAAAAAGAGAGAAAGAGAGATGAAAGTGCAAGATCAAGCAAAAGATGAAGGGAAAGAGATGGATGAGGAGATAAACAGAGACGAGGTGAGCAAGGGGGATGAAGAAACAAATGAAAAGAGAGATGGAGAGCAGAAGGAACACAGAGGAAGAGATAGATGAAGAGAGAGGAAGGAGGATAAAAGGAGAGAGAGATGGAGATGGAAATTAAGGAAGAAAGATGGATAATGAAGGAGAGGGATGAAGAGAAAGATAAATTAAGACGTGGAAGAGAGATGAAGGAGAAGAAAGAGATGAAGGGAGAGAGATGGAGATGAAGGAGGAGAGATGGATGAAGAGAGAGACAGAGATGAAGGGAGAGAGATGAAGAGGGAGCGATGAAGGAAGAGAGAGATGAATAGAGAGAGGGAGCAATAAAGAGAGATATTAAAGAGGAGAAAGAGATAGGAAAAAGAGATGAAAGGAGAGAGAGACTGAGATGAAGGGAGACAGATGGATGAAGTGTGAGAGAGAGAGAGCTGAAGAGATGGAGGTGAAGGAGGAAAAATGGATGAAGAGAGAGAGACAGAGATGAAGGGAGAGAGAGATGGAGATAAAGGGAGACAAATGTATGAAGAGAGAGAGATTGAGGAGAGAGATGAGGAAGGAAAGAGAAGGAGATGAAGGGGGACAAGGAGATGAAGGGAGAGGTAAAAAGAAATAAAAGGGGAGAGAGGAGAGATGTGAGAGAGAGGGATGAGGAAGGAGGGAGTGATGAAGGAGGAGAGAGATTAAGTAAGAAAGAAAAACAGATAAAGGTAGAGAGAGGGATGAAGATTGAAGGAAAAATTAAGGAAAAGAGAGGGAGAGAGAAATGGATGGAGAAAGAGAAAGACAAAGAGAGAGGGAGAGATGAAGGTGGGGAGAGATGAAGAAAGAAAAAGATGAAGGAAGAGAAAGGGATGAAGAGAGGGGGGAATTAAATAAGAGAGGGGGGAGAGAGAGATGAAGGGAAAATGATGGATTAAGAGAGAGTGGAAAGAAGAGAGAATAAGAGATAGAGAAGAGATGAAGTAAGAAAGAGAAAAAGATGAAGGGAGAAAAGGAATGAAGAGAGGACACAAGAGACAGGTGAAGGAAAAGATGAAGGGAGAGAGAAGGATGAAGTAAGAGAGGGAGAGGGAAGGAGAGAGATGAAGGAATAGAGTCACAGTCATATTGATTATAATCTAGCATTCTGATTTAATCACATCCTCACCTCGTTCCCACATTCCATCATTCCCTCATTCCCACACTGGATTTAAGTGTATGGGCACGTGTGTGTGTGTGTGTGTGTGTGTGTGTGTGTGTGTGTGTGTGTGTGTGTGTATGTTGTACAGCTGGAGGCTTTTGTTTCAGTCCCACACAATACATCCTTTGTTTATATTCAGCAGTTTTACACACTGTAACTAAACACAGATAAAGGGAGAGAGAGAGAGAGATTGAGAGAAAGAGAGAGAGAGAAAGGGAGAGAGAGAGATTGAGAGAGAGAGAAAGAGAGAGAGATTGAGAGAGAGAGAATAAGAGAGAGAGAGAAAAGAGAGAGGGGAGAAGACAAACAAACACGAGAGAAAAACTTCAACTGCAGAACTGAATTAGTTGATCAGCCTATATACAAATATACATAGTCACATACAGTGTTGTGCTAGTATGAGTGGATCAGACACAACAGTGCTGCTGGAGCTTTTAAACACTGTGTGCACTCTCTGTCCACTCCATACATCTTGCAGGTGTGAAGTCAGACACGATAGCTCATCTGTCAAGGACACTTGTTGACCGGACACTTCTGGTTGGTGGATGGTATGTATATATACACACACACACACACACACACACATGGTGTCTCAGCATTGGCATTGGAGTTATTATTATTGTTATATTATTGTTGTTCATATTGTTGTTGCTGTTTAAGTTTCAAGGTGTTATGTGCTGTGTATGTTATTTTGTGTGGGGCGGTTGGGTCACATTGGTGTCAGAAGTAAGAAGGTTTGGTGAATTCACAGAGCGTATTGCTGCCAGGGGAGCTAAGGCGGCATGTGAAGCTCGCAGCACCAGCTGGATTTTTAAGCCATCACAGCCGAGTCAATGAGTTCCACCATTCCTGATGAGGAGGATGCAGTGTGCAGTCTGTCCACTCCCACTGAAGGAGAGGATGTAGCCTAGGGAGAAGCACCGCATGGCTGAGAAGAGCATGATCATGTTGTCTGGGACAGTGGACATTCTCCAATCCCTGGTGATGGGTTAGCCTTTCCCTGTGTGCCCCAGGGACTCCAATTGGCGAAATCACCTGGACGGCTCACGCTTGAAGCAGTAGGCTAAGTGGTGTCTTGCCACTGACTCACGCTTCCGCTGACCAGCCGAGGACAGTGGAAGTAGAAGCCGGACTGGTGGAGAAATAGGTGACAGATGGAGAGGACCGCCCCACGGATCAACCTGGCTTTGACCATAGCCTTTCAGGGACACTTCTGACAGGTGCAGATAGTTTGGTTGACCAGGCAGCTGCTACCTGGAGAGATATTTTTTTTTGTACATTTTAAAAAATCTGTTTTACTGGAAAACTGCTGAATCGTTTTATTTACATCCAGGTGTGATGACAATGAAAATATTGTAAATATTCACTCCCTGTTTGAATTAATCATGTTGTGATGTCACAGCCATGAACATACAAGAAGATGCAGCTCAATTACAGATATCAGTCAGATAGGCGCAGTAACAGAAACAGGCTGATAATTAAGGTTGTAAAATGGTCATGTAAAAACAAACATTAAACATTTCAAACAGTGCACACAAAGGACGAAAGGTTTTAAATATAAAAGAGAAAAATGTAGAGCATGAGTCTTTTAACCCTTAACCATCTCCAGAAGCTGGAGCGGACTGGTCCAGGGGATTTTCTCATTGTTATTCTGTGGTTTGACCATCAGCTCTCAGCCTGAACAACGAAGCCATTGAGCTCTGATGCTGATAATCATTCAGGCGGCGACGTCTCTTCACGCTGGAGAGAGACCCACACAAACATCAGAATCAGAATCACAATCGGTTTCGCTGCCCAAGCTAACGATCCCTTCATCGATCTTTTATCGTTTTGTTTTATCTTTTATCGTGTGGAGTGAATGTACTGGTGAAAAGCTTTTTCCTGATTTTTAGGAACTAGACCTTCAATTTGGACCATAAATATTAAAACTAAATAATGAGGAAAAACACCCACTTTAATAATAATGCTAACTTCTGTTAGCATCCCTATGGGATTCTAGTAGATTGTTAGCCCTAAGCTAAGGATTTGCATTAATACCACCTTAAACTGTACAGCACTTGCATTCTTGTGCATTTAGGTTAACAGCATTTAAGGTGGAACAGAAAATTCACTGGCACCAACTCAGATAGAACTGCTGTGGTGGATAGATGCATTAAAGGTGGACAGAAAAATTGTTGGCACCAGAATTTAATAGCTGCGGCGTTTAAGGTGGAATTACAAATTTGTTGAGACCATGATAAAACTGCCATAGCGTTTAAGGTGGAGCGAAAAATTAATTGTAACCAGAATGTAACTGCTGCAGTGGCTAAGGTGGAACTGAAGGTTTGTTGTTATGAAATTACTGTAGCATTTAAGGTGGAATGAAAATGTTTCCTACCAGAATGAACATGCCACAACATTTAAGGTGAGATGTAAAAACTGCTGTTATTAAATATAAGTGCTGCATCATTTAAGGTGGAACAAAAACTCCATCCATTCCATCTCTTTCTCTCTCTCTCTCTCTCTCTCTCTCTCTCTCTCTTTCTCTCTCTCTCTCTCTCTCTCTCTCTCTCTCTCCCTCTCTCTCTCTCTCTCTCTCTCTCTCTCTCTCTTTCTTTGTTTTCTGTATATATGTGTGCGTGCCAGTCAGGCTGGACTGTGTGTCTGCGCGTGTGATGTTGGAGCACCTCGTATTTCTTCACCTCCTCTTCCTCTTTAGTGGGAGCGAGGGATGAGGCTGTCGTTTGTTAGAGAGGTTTTTTCTCCTCTGTCAGCCTCTGACCCCACTCAGCGCGCGCCTGACTGACAGCTGAACTGAAGGATGTCGCCTGTCCACCCATCTGCCAGCTGTATCCCTCTTTTTTTATTTTTCATTACCGGCACTTTATTAAAGACGAGAGAGAGAGAGAGAGAGAGAGAGAGAGAGAGAGAGAGAGAGAGAGAGAGAGAGATGGGAAGCAAGTGAGAGAATAGAAAAGAGAGGGGGCAGAGAGTAAGAAAATATAAGATAAAAGAGAAAGAAAGAAAAACAGAAAGAAATAAGAGAGACTGAGAGAAAGAAAAAATAGAGAGAACGAGCAAAAGGGGATGAGAAAGCGACAGAGAAAAGAAACATAGAAAGAAGGTATGTTGGAAAGATGACAGATTTTGGACAGAGTAGAGAGAGAGGGAAATGAAGTGAGACTTTGATGAGAGTAAATTGAGAGAGCAAGAAAGAGAGAGAGGAACGGAGAAAATACTAAAAATGTACGAAGAATAAATGAAAAAGAAAAGTGAGGGAGAGAAGAATAAAAAGAAAGAGGTGGAAGAAATTTAGTAAAAACAGAGAGAAGTGGGGATGAACGACAGATAGAATGAGAGGATGAGAAAGAAAAAAGGGAGGAATTGATAGTTTAAGTATATAGAGAACAAGAGAAAGGCAAGGTAGAGAAAGAGAGATGGAGAGAAAGTGAGGTGAAAAAGCAGAGAGGTAGAGAAAGAGGGTGAGTTCAGGATTCACTTAAAAACATCCACTTAAACAGTTCACTATACAATACAACCCATCCTGTTAAAAACCACATTACCTCTACACCTCTTTCTACCTCTCTCTCTCCCCCCTTACTCTGCCTTTACATCTCTTTCTCTTATTCTCCCCACCACCTTTCCCCCCATCCCACCCCCTTCTTTGGGACATAGACCCCAATCGATACTTCACAACTGGGTTAATGCAGTCTGTTCAGGAGTGCAGCTCAGATAATTGCTTTTTCGGACTCAGTGGTGTCTGTGGTGTGCTGCCCTCTGTTGGAGACCCAGGAGAGAAGATCCAATGGCCCAACATGAAATTACTCCTTACTCAACCTGACCACTGTATCAGAAACAGTTACAGACCTTTAGAAAGTGGATGTACAAGTTGGGTGTTTCTAATAAATTGGCCAGTTAATAGATATAGAAGGTAGGAGTTTCTAATAAAGTGACCAGTCACTAGTTATTGAAAAGGACCAGGTAGATTCTTCTAGTAAAGGGGCCAGTTAGTCGACGTACAAGGTCTGTGTTTCCAATAAACTGGCCAGTTAGTGGAAGTACAAGGGAGGTGTTTCCAATAAACTGGCCAGTGAGTGTAAGCACAAGAGGTGTTTGCACATATAAAATATATAAATCAGTGTTATGTATAGAAGGAACAACATGTACTGCAATCTAAATGAAACAGAAAACACAAATGTGTACCATAAAAGACAAGAGTACAGCTTGTTTTTGTCCACTGCTTCTCCTCCTGGAGCAGTGAACGCTTCATGCCACGATTAAGAGAAACTCTCACACTCACTCTCTCTCTTTCTCTCTCCCAGCTGTGCGGCGCCTCTGGGAATGTGTGGTGAGTATTGAGGAAAACATTACAGCGAAACTGGCACGGACCGCAAACCTTCTGTCCATAGGGACCAGTTCTGGAGTCTGGAGCTTTCTGGATTTATGAAAGCTTTCCAAGAAGAAAAATCTACAGATAGACCTTAATACAAACACTGCAGCTCATTGCTCACTGCTCATACACAACTTTAAAACTCTTAGGAAAGTTTTATATTCCTGATGTTTATTGATTAGCTATGACCTGCCATAGACCATCAAAGATAGGGGAGAAAGAAAGGCCATCGGTCCTGCTACAGCATCTCAACACTTCATTCCAAAACTTTCAGATTCTGATTACTGTCGTACTGCAGAACCCAACTGCATTTGAACTTCAGATCAGTGGACTGATGATGGGATTGATTACCTGCAGGATTTTTCTATTAGAGAACACAACATATAGATCTGTCAACCTGGCTACTGGCCAGGCAAGTTTAATGAAGTTAGGTTTCCTTGGTTTTGTAGTTTAGCTTGTACTGTTTGTTTCAGAGTATGCTACCATGATTATGTTTTGTTTTTGGATGGCTTGGTGTCTTCCACAGTTGTCCTCGGAACTCAGTGTAATTGCATTTTATCGTGATTGGTTTTAATGAAGTAGCTTAAAGCTGTTCCTCATCCTTTTATCCCTCCATCATCAATGCCACATGTTACAGATTCCACAGGGCCCTAGACAAATCAGGGGGTTATACAGGGTGGTTGAGGTAAGCTGCAAAATACAGGGGGTCCTCTGGAGTCTAGCGAATTGCTTCTTGCAGTTGGTCCATCATAGTCTTGCAACTATAACTGCGCCCAGGAATCCTCTGAACAACTTTATAATATGCTGTATCATTTCTGTCTGAGACTGGAGGACAAAGTGAATTATTGCTCATTTCTCAAACCATAGCAGCCAGTTAATGTGTGGAAGACCTATCAAACTAGCAAAAAGCTATTCTTCCAGACCATTTTGTTGCCATTCAATCATTAGCACCACTATAGCGAGTGAGGAGCCAGCCAAGACTGGATTAGCCAGCTGGCATGGGACCTCCGAATACTAGGGGATATTTTGCACACTGGGAGGTTGTGGAATGAACATTTATGCTTGTCTTGGTTAGCAGTGGTTCTTGCTTTGCAGCATCTCTCATTAATGCCATTTTGTCCCCAGTCTCTTTCTAATGGTGGACTCATAATCACTGACCACATCTGCAGTTCCTTAAACTTCCTAGAAGGGTCATTGCTGTGCTTTTGGAGTGTTTTTGATAGACTGGACACTTCTGGAAACATTCACCACTCCATAGGATATACAGGAATATACACCAACTTATCAGCTCCATTCACCATTTAGGTGCACTTTGTAGTTCTACAACTACAGACTGTAGTTCATCTGTTTCTCTGTATATTTTGTTAACCTGTTCTTCAGTGGTCAGGACCACCACAGAGCAGGCATTATTTGGTTGGAGGATCGTTCTCGGCACTACAATTACACTGATGTGGTGGTGGTGTGCTGGTGTGAGTGGACCAGGCACAGGAGTGCTGCCGGAGTTTTTAAGCACTGTATCCACTCAGGGTTCCCTCTGTTAGACATTATTGGTAGCTCCACCTTGTAGATGTAAAGTCAGAGATATTAGTTCATCTGCATCTGCACAGTTTGTGTTGGTCATCCTCTAGTCCTTCATCAGTGGTCATAGGACGCTGCACACAAGACGCCGGTTGACTGGATATTTCTGGTTGGTGGACTATCCTCAGTCCAGCAGTGACATTCAAGTGCCTCTACCCCTCAACAACCCCCCCGCCTCCCCCCCATGTGGAGGCTACACATTAACCTGGCAAGCGTGAATATTTGCTGTTGATGTTACTAAGAGAATATGAGATGACCAAATGTATGTTTTTCTTAAATATCTTTAAGTAACTGAATCATAGATTCTCCAAAATACTCCTTCCTTCATTACTCCAGTTTATAAGTTTCTAATGTATTATGTTGCAATTCTTTCTAGTGGACTTGCAGCATTTACAGATTCACCCACAAAGTCATTGGACAACAATTGGAAACAAAAACTCTTTCAACAGAACCAGTGTTCCCACTCATGTCCATTATGACTCACGTCCCTGACCAGCTGTATTCGCTTTTTAACAAATGTCCAGTCAGATAAACACAATTGGTCGCGCTCTGGGTCCCTGATGGTCTATAATGTTACAGTACGTTCGTCAGGACTTCCATACTTCACTAGTGAGTCACAGTGAAGCAGATTCTTCCAGCATGTTCAGACTTTGAGCAGTGGATAGCGCAGTGAACGACACACTGAAACAGAGGATATTTACAGACAGGGTCTGTGAGAAATACTCACTTTGATAGCTTTAGCAATAATATACTGGGACGATTGGATCTCACCTCGTAAACCAGGATATGAGTTTTTTTTACCACCATCTTGCCTGTTGTCACAGCAACAAAGTGACAGGCTGAGATGAAGACTTTACACTCTCTGACCATTTTATTAGAAACACCTACCTACAGTGCTGAGCTGAAAACAACTCAACCTGGCTTACTGGCACCCCAGCGCTTGATCGAATACATGCTGGGCTAACATCCAGCTGGTTAGTTTTAGTTTTTAATTTTGTGCTGGGTTGTTATTTTATGTTAGTGAATAATAATAATAGTAAAAACAATAACAACCATAATAATAACAATGATAGTAAAGTGTCACTTTATTTGTTTGCTGTTCACTTGAAAAAATGCTGACTTATTTTTTCTACCCCAGGGCTTATCCCCCTAAGTTTTTTAACTTGGGTTACTGCACACCAGCTTGACTAGTTAACATTCACGTGGACATGTTTGAAGTGAAACTAGTGCGGGGAATGGGCCTGTTTCTAGCGTATCAACATGTACAGCACTTCTCAGGAGCTCCCCTTCGCAAATCAGATCCTTAGGCACATTCACTGAACATACCCCAACGGCAAGCAACGCTGAACTACAGGAACCGAAAGCGTTTTAAAAACGACTGGACGGCCGCAAATACCACTGTACCAGTACTGAACAGTATAAAACGTATTCATCATCAGACATCTGAAGAGTTTGGTGCCCTTTATAGTGCTCAGGGTTATAAAAGAAAATGGTTATCAGTACACTTTCTAAAGTCTGCTGATTCTGCTGATCACTGAATTTGATCATCCAGGCCGTTGTAGGCAAAAGAGTCCCCCAAAATAGATTTTCTATTATTTTACCATTATAAACTTTGCATACAAGAACTTAAAAGACATGTGTAGGTTTCCTGGTAGTTATAATAAAATGTTGTTAATATGGCTGGTTATCTCCTCTACTGAGGAGAAATCTGAGTCTGTACGTTTCTCTACAACCAAATAATTTACATTAAACTATACTGTATCACTTCACATCGCAATTGTGGAATTATGCAACACTTGCTGAAACTGACAGACACACACACCAACCCGTGAATAAAGTGATTCTTTATTTCCACTTCAAGCACTGAATAAAACATATTTTGCCTTTTATTTGACTGTTTGGCTTGAAGTTAGTCGGAGTCTCTACCTGTGCACTAGCAGCTAGCTAGTAGTAAGTACAGCTAGCAGTAAGTACACTATCTTGCATTATCAGGAAAAACATAAGTGGAAATTTGTGTCCTCACTGTGTCCCACTGCGTGACTAAGTTTGTAGGATATGAATTCTTCTAACTTTCTTATTCTAATTATTAATATTGTGGTCCCGTATTGTGGTTAGGTTTTTCTAGTTATTAGAAAGTTCAGATGCTAGCTGGCATTACTTGACATAGCAAATATCATTAGCACATCTAAAGCAATAATAACACTTTGTAATAATAATATATTTATAATTATTTTGAATAATATGTATCATTTATGATCATAATTATTAATAACAATGATTTAAAGTGCAGTAAAAGTTTAATATAACAGCAGCCTTTTATTATTAACAAACTTCAAAATAGATATGGTGAAAACTAAAATAATAATAATAAAATAATAATTCTTGTTCCATTGACTTGACAAAAATGTTTTGTCTTCTCTTGTAAAGTTTCTTGTTTTTCTTTGGACAGCTATGATATGTTCTGTCTAGTATTTACGCAGGGCTGTGTTAATAAACATCCCATGTTGTTTTGTGCTCAGCCCAGCAACTTTTACAGTGAAAGGTCTTGTTATTTGCTCAGTAAAGCCCAAAATAACCATCTGTGCATTAAGCTTTAATCACTAGTGATTTATTAAACTCTAGTGATGTATTAATTCTAATAAACTCACTTGATTCTATCTAGAACCCTTAGGAACCCGACATTGCACGCTGCACATATATAAGATGTGAATTTAGAAGATAATTCTTGCTAAATAATTTGCATAAGAAGAGCCTAACGAAGTGTGTATTGAGCAGTTTTGCAATCTATAGTGTGATTATTTGTGATTTTCACATCACAGTTATTTACTAATACGGGTTATAATGAATTTGGGCTTTATTGATATTAATTCTCAAAATGTGTTTTATTTAAACATGTTGCTCAAATATATCAAATAATAGATTCTTTTTCAATTATGATTTTATCATTTCAAATTTAACAATAACTTGAATGAAATTTATTAACACATTGACAACCTTCAAGTGGGTCAGCTGCGCTGGTCCTATGTTTGCCAATTCACAGCACCAATATATGGACAAAGAGGAAGATCTTCCTTTGTTTTTCTGGACTCACAATGGACATTGTACCATGTAGGTAGGTAGTAATAAATGAGGACACAACAGTACTTAAGTATTTTATCCAAGTTAGCTAGACGCTTTCATTCATTAAACCAAAGAAAAAGTGTTTTGAACAAAAGGCACTGTGGCTATTATTTCAATCAACTTAATCATAAGCAATTTATCAAAATGAATAAGAAGCACTCTCCTTAAATCTGCAGCCCTCATTTGCCTGTTTTCCTCTGCCATTACTCATGTCCATATGAAAAGATAACCAGTGGAGACAGGGAACGGTAACCCAACTGCTGGGTAACTAATTTAACCACTGGTTCATACCATTAACCTAAATGTTGAGTAATAGAATCTACCCAACCACCTTAAACCAGCATCAAGGTAGAAATTACAACCCAGCATTTTTGTGTGGCCACTTTATTGGAAACCAACTGGCTCCACTCACTGGCCAGAAAGGTTACTCTCTAGTAAATCTGATTTAGTTTTAATGGATAAAATTATAAAACAGTATAAAACTGTAAGGCTGTAAAATTGCCAACCTGTGTTAAGTGTAAAACTGAGGTTGTATAATTGTTGCTATGTTGGTTTCCTGATATAAACTCTGAGATGGTGATGTGTGAGAGGTGGTCTGGCTGCAGTGGCATATGGAGCGGTATAAAAGCCTCTCTCGGTCTGCTCGTTATTCTTGGCGCTCCGTAAATGGATTTGTAATTATGGGCTGTCGGCTCTGCGCTGAGAGTAATTGTCCGCCGGCCGTCGGGCGACTTTACTGTCGATCTGCGGGATTCGCAGGATTGATAACTGTGATGAGGGAACGCAGGACCAACGACACTGACCCTAATGACCACACACACATGCGCGCGCACACACATACACACAGATATTATACACAACACATACCGATACAGGGGATCCACAACACAACTACACTTTACACTACCTTAAAAAGGGGGCCCTCAGAAAGAGAGAGAGAGAGAGAGAGAGAGAGAGAGAGAGAGAGAGAGAGAGAAATAAGCAAAGAGAGAAGGACAAAGTAGAGCTAGTGAGAAAAAGGCAGAGAACAAAAGACAGAAATGGACAGAGAAATATACAGAAACAGTATTCGCCATAAAGAAAGACAGTTGAAAGGAAGATGGATAGATGATGTGATGAAAACGGAAAGAGAAAGAAATAAGTGTAAGAAGGACAGAAAGAGAAAGCAAGTCAGAGAGAGACAGAAAAAGAGCTGAGAGAAAGAGCAGAGAAGTAAAAGATAGAGAGATAGAAACATTAAAGGTAGAGAGAGAGAAATATACATAACACTCAGTGTTTTTTGGTCTCTGGTGCCAAGAACACACACACACACACACACTCTCTGGAGATCATCCTCAAGATGTGCTCTAATTACGGACAACAGTAAACATTCCGTAGTGTCATGTATTCGGCTTATAGTAATTGCCTCCCCAGGCTCCGCCCACTAATGTGCTCTTCTTTTTTTTTAGCCTACTGGTGTGCAGAGGTGAACAGTTAGTATCAGTGCTAGCACCCTAGTGAGCATGTTAGTTCTAATAGTATGTTAATTCTCACCAAGGCCTCCTCCTCAATGAACACCAACCAGTTCTCCTCTTCATTCATGCCATCTGCTACACCCTCGACTTCATCACTGCGTCATCCAGATGCACCAGCATTGAGATATGATGGGACTGTTTCAGCTCACTCCCACTTTCCACGCAGACTGACTGCCTCTACCTGTGCAGTCTAGGGGCGTAGCTAGCCCTAGTTTAGGGGTCCTCTTATCTTTTAACGTTCATTTTTCTCTGACAAGCTGGAAATGTTAAAACTGTAGAGAGTATATGTTTAAACCAATTATTTTAACAACGAAAAGACCGCAGCACCCCCTCCCAATACAGCAATACTGCTCCCAGTGCTTTGCAAAGAAGTATTGTGTACTTTATCACTCCGAACCAACACATTGCAGTCATTATCAGCAGTCCATATTTCTGATACACTCTGTTGTCTGACGGTTTATTTTAATTTAGCAGGCTAATGCTGCAGGTGGTCTGTTTACTGTTTATAAACGAGTGAGAGAAGCTGAAGCTGCTGTGCTGTTGGTTAGCCTGTGTGTTATTAACGCCAAAGTGCTACAGTAGTGCTGTCTGTATGTGTATTAGCTAATTAATGTTACACAATGATAAGATATGAAGAGATGATAATGTAAAGTAACTCTGTGTGGACAGAAAGTGAGCTATAGATATTTGATTCTTATATTCGAGTATGGCCAACATCAGCTTAATCAAGCTCTGAGTTTAAGCCCTAAAATTCTTTCTGTAAGGAATCAGACTCGAGAGGAGATATGTGCACGGCTTTTAATACGACTGAGCAGTGAAAAAGTCAACGGAAACGTTCAAATGGCTCGCGGAAGCGAGAGAGTCCAAGGGCTGGTAGCAGGAGAGCGGTAGCCACCGGCTAGCCCAGGAGGCAGGCTGGTTGGTGAGACTGGATTGCCGGTGTAGCTGGAGATATCCTCTCGCTTCTCCTGCTTGGGTCAGATGGTCCTGGGGGACCAGAGCAGCACTCGTGTTCCTCGGTGAGGGATGGCCCAGACACAGCCCTGTGTGGACAGGTTAGGGCAGCCGTTTGGCGACTTTCAATGGACTACGCAGCCGGAACTTAAGAGTCTCAGAGAGGGCCGGCATGGCCGGGGAAAACACTGCGTAGTCACTCAACGTAAAAGAGTCTTAAAGGGGACCGGCAGGAGCCGGGGAGACGAACACGTATTTGAGCTTGGAATTCGTGGATTCCGTGGTGGCACCAACCTCACGCTTTGGGCTCTGTCGCTCAGAGGTGGGTGATATGACTGGTGCTGGAGTCTGCAGGTACTCTTGGGTTCCAGGGAGGCCGACGAGACCCCGCTGTGGAAACTGGCAATACTTGAAGAACCTGGGAAAAGACCTTGAAAGCACATAAGCCTGAAGACCACGGACAGGTAGGATCTGATCCTCACAGTCTCAGATAGCTGAAACCAGAGATACTGAGAACAGCCTTACTGAAAACAACACCGCAAGATGAGACTAGCGTGTGGCTGGCTTAAATAGGTGTGCTAATGAGGCGTTGCCACTAGCACTAACGAGATTCAGGTGTGTATGATAGCCATGGAGACGTGGGTGTGTGTGTGTGTGTGTGTGTGTGTGAGAGCCATGTCTGGGTTGCCATGGCGACATAGGGGCGTGTGGAGTGTGCCCTAGGCTACCTAGTAAACAGGTGACTGCGACCTTACAATTCGGCGTGTCACAAAGCTTACACTTTCATTCTCATCTGGTCACCCTAGCCCATAGAAGCTCGATATTCAATGAGAAAAAGGTGTATATATAGTTAATGCTTTATTATATTTTACATTTAAAAAAATGTCTTAATACGTTTGTAAACTGAGCTTTGTGAACTAAGTTTTTGTTTTTTTAAGATTTGTTGGTGTCTTTCCAGTCACAGCGTTGCCCCAACATTGATTTCGGATTGATGGTCCGAATTGACTTTAAAATATAGGTTTTTTATGAGCTGTTCTCATTTGGGTGCTCAGCCCCCTAAAACCTTTAAGCCTACAATCGCCCCTGGTGCAGTCTTTAAGCTTTTACCATCCAGACTTCAAACAGAGATTCTCTTAGATGAATTGAATTTGGCTTATTAAACTGTAAATACTGTTTGACCAGAGGAGGATGGGTCTTCCCTTGTGATTCTTGGTTCCTTCCCTAGGTTTCTTCCACCAGTCTTGGAGTTTTTCCTTGCTCACAGGGGGTACATGCTGTGACTTCTTGTTTTTATGTTTTCAAACTTCTGCAAAGCTGCTATACAAATAAACTTGACTTGACTTGACTGAGCTAATGTTGGTGCCCATTAATATATTGTTCAGTTTGTAACAGACTGAAATATACATATGTGATTCCATGTTTCAGTTTACACTGGCTCAGCATAGAAACCCTGACATACAGCTGCTGCTAATGTTTTACATTCCTAACAACTACCTGCAGCCTGTTTAGACTACAACTGTTATTCAGAGTTGGTGACGTATCTAAAACCTCCAGGAGGACTAGGGTGATTTTTTTTTCAGAATTGGTTCCATTGTACCATTGTAAATCATACCACGATTAGTACATACCTTTGTTACTTTCTAATTATGGTAGTTAATCCAGCCTAAAAGACCTTTAGTGCATAAATATAAACATACAGACATCTCTTGTTCTCTATCTGAGGGGATACATTTGTACTTTCCATCATGGTATAGCGCTCAAGATCCACTTGTACTGAGATATGATGAGTTAAAATCAGCAGTGACTTTCTTATTATCAGCTTTCACCAAATTTGTTCTGTTCTAATCTTTAGTCATATATTAATTCTATATATAATTAGCTCTCAGCAGGAGTATAACTGTAACATAACTGTATAACTGTTTCATAACTGTGATTATGTTGGTTAACTAAAACAAAATAAAATAAACCCCCAAAACACAGGAAGAAGGATGAGGATGGAGTCATTTTGCTGTTTGCCAGCTTCTTGTTCAAGTTTTTCCGTTCCACCTTAAGTGGTGCAGCATGTGTATATAAGGTATACACGGATTCAAGAATCTAAAATGTTAACTCAGCACTAACAATCACTGTGAATGAATGTGTGAATGAACTACTACCTCAAGTTAAGATTCCTTGTACAGATTATTAAATAGGAATAAGCTTCATATAAGCAATCAGACCGGCGAGTTTGCTGTGCTTCACCAACCACACCTGGCTGAACCCAATGCAGCATCTGTGTGTTAACATCTATGATTAATTTAATGTGCAGCTCCTGAAGTCCTAACCAATGGGAGAGTTCGTTTGGCTGTATCTAACTACATAACCACAGAAGGAACAATCCTGATTGGATGATTTTCTGTAGGGCGTTTTTGATTTCAACCCTTTTGTTTCCATCCCAAACTAACTATGCTATTAACCCTGCGTCATACAGCAACAAGCATAATGACGCTACTTAGAGATACAAAAGTATTTGAACACCGCTCTAATATCATGGTCATGCGTCACAGTCTGTAGACTACATTGCCAAAAGTATTTTGAGACTGTGCTAATATCATGATGTTACAGCACACAGTCAGTCTAAAATGTTTCCACAGCTCTCATGCCATGATCATACACCACACATGATCATACATCACACAATGTGGCCAGAAGACTTTGGACCCTGCGCTTATGTCATGATCTTATACCACATGGTCAGAATACACTATGTCTTTGCACATTGTGCTTATATTATGATCATACACAACAGTCAATGCACACTGAGTGACCAAAAGTATTTGGACACAGCTCTTATATCATAATCATACACCACAGTCAGTATACACTATGTGGCCAACAGCGTTTGAATGCTGCTCTTATATCATGATCTTACACCACACGGTCAGAAAACATTATATGGCCAAAAGATTTTGGACCTTACCAACCACCTCGAATACAATAGCAACCATGTAAAATGTCATAGCACCTGATTGGCAATTGTTTTCAGGCAGCCAATTACTCTAGTTTATGCTACTGTCTTGACTTTAAAAAATCTATCTCCACAACAGAACAATATTATTTAACATTATAATCCTTTTTATTGTTAGCTGCTAGGCTACATGTATAAACATTGTCTCCAGAAATGGAAAACAGCACCATAACTCTTGTTCTGCTTCTATTTATATCACTTCTTTTGTTTGCTGCTCAATGTGGTTTCTTGCTGAGAGCTTGCTCAAATACACTGTTAGGGCTGTGCCACATCTTTGTCCTCTTATTTTGGACTGATTTAACTGTATGTTCTAGATCTGACAGCAAAGGAGCTGTATATATATATAAATAAATATATATATAAAAATATATATAAATATATATTTATTTATTCATCATTTAGTGCCCACTCTATATTACAGCTTCTGTTCTTTTCAGGAGATTTACTTTCTGTTCCTTAAAGAGACTCAGTCTTAGAAGTTGCTTTAGCGCTTTCAGGTAACACATTCAGTGATACTGAGGTCTGGACTCTAGGGGTGTCAGTCCACTGTTTTGAGAGCACCAGCAAATTGGTTGGTCTGATATTGAACATAGCTGCGAAGATTTGATTAAGCGTTAGTGAGATCAAGTACTGATGTTGAACATTCCTGTGAGGATTTGATTGAGTGCAAGTGAGATTAGTACTGATGTTAAATATTGCTGTGAGGATCTGATTCAATATTAGTGTGGTCAGCTATTGGTGTTGAACATTACTGTAAATATTTGATTGAGTATTAGTGAGGTCAGGTACTGATGATGTTCAAATCACTCCAACTCATTCTAAAGTTGCTGGCTGGAGCACCATCGCTCCAATGAATGCTGTTCCAATGATCCACAGCTCAATGCTGGGGGGCTTTATGGTGCTTTAAGCACACGCATGACATTGGACATGTGGACCTTAGGTTCATGTTTGGCTGCTCCCGAGTGTTCTACGCAGAGCATGCAAGCTGTGCCTGCACAATTAAACGTCTGTTATAGCAACGGATGCTGCGTGAATTCCTCAGATTACCTTTATTGTTTTGTTTAACAAGGCAGGAGAATGTATGAACAGAAGGAAGAGGAAAGACAGAGCAAATTCTGTTTCTGCTGTGAAGTTGCTCAGAGGACTTTCATAATCAGACTTAACCGTGTTATAAAAACTTCTTTACGTATGATTGACAGGTGAGACGCTTCCCGCTTCTATTTCAGCGTTCATCATTACTGAGTAAAACTCTAAGCGCTGCGTGAAGCCCACGGACCTGCTGCAGGAAAAACACAAACCTGTTATGAAGACAGAGTTCCAGAGAGGACGTGTGAGAGAGGGTGTGGAAGTGTGAGATTCTCAAGCAGGTCAGGAAAAAGGTGTTCTTCTCCAAACCTGATGCTCTTACAGAACGAGGCCACCTTAAGACACATGCCTGACGGCATAGTGATTGGATAAATAAAGAAGGGGGTAAGAAAAAAAGAGAAAAAGATGAGTGAGCGTGAGAAGGAAGAGAGAGCGAGTGAGAAAAAAGACAAAGGGCAAAGATAAAGGAATGGAAAGATAGAAAAAGGAGAGATAGTATTGTTGTTGATGTTGCTATTATCAGTAGTAGTATTATTAGTATTATTTTGTCTCTATGTGCTGGCGAAGGCGTGGATCAAGCCCCTGATGGAACGGATGACTCCAGCCATACTGCACACACAGCCCAGGCCCAGGATGACCGTGTCCAGTATCTTCCCCGCTACGCCCAGCTGGCTCCACTTCAGCTGCAGGTGGAACAGACCGGGCAGCAGCAGGGTCATCACCGCTCCAGTCACGCTGCCTGTAAGACCCATCAGCAAGGAGAAATGGGGGATGTACAGAGCCATGATAAAGGAGAAGAAGAGGAGAGAGGCGCGCAGGACAGTTGTGTACCACTCTGGCCCATCTGACCGCTCGCATTGCCTGGTGTCCGGCCACAGCACGCCAGTCTGCAGCAGCTGGGCGGCAGAATAGAACGGCAGAGGGTATGAAAGGAGGGCTTTAGCCAGGAGACACAGATTCACCATCATCCTCAGAGGAGGAGGCAGATTATCACTGACCACCTGAGAGAGAGAGAGAGAGACAGACAAAGAGAGGGAGAGAGAGAGAGAGAGACAGACAGAGATAGAGACAGATCAGTCAACTTTACTCATCAGGATTTTTACATCTTTACATCATTGTCTTAATATGGCAATTACTGAGTTATTTACACTAGAAACTTTACACTAAAATGTTTACAGTGACATCTTTACACTAGATTCTATACAAGGGCAGACTATTTTATGCTATTGTTTTTACACTTTCATCTTTATGTTAACATGTTTGCATTGGCATACTGTACATTGCTAGGACCGCCGTTGCACTGCCATATTTACGCTGTTGTTTTTATCCAGGCAACTTTACACTGGACATCTTTACAAGTTTACATTTTTACACTCATATCCTGACAGTGACATTTTTATGATGATATTTGTACTGTATTGTATCTTTATTGCACTTCCATTTTTCTTTCTTACAGTCTTACTTTGCTGCTATCTTTACATTGGCATGTTCAGATTGGTGTCTTTTCAATGGCAACTATACAATACCATTGTTTATACATTGGCCTTGTTAAAATATCTTCCTTATATCTGCAAAACATTGCTGTCTTTACATTGTCGTCTTAACTTTGGGATGTTTACACTGGCATCTTTACACTGACATCTGGAATTTAAATTGTCATTTTAAAAGTGATATCTTTACAGGGTCCCTTTACACTGACATTGTTACATCACTGTCTTCACAGAAGATGCCATGCCTTTCCTCATAACTTGGGCATGTTCCTACTAACAGTGTTACATAAGCATGTTTGCAAAGCCATTGCCACTGCCATCCTTACATATGCAACTTTACACTGACATGTTTACACTGGTATCTTCACACTAGTATCTTCTTATGGCATTTTTCAATGCTGTCTTTATATTACTATGCTTACTTTGGCTTTCCAACAATATTTTTCTACCTCTTACTGTCCTTTCACTGTCTTTACACTATATATATATATATATATATATATATATATATATATATATATATATATATATATATATATATATATATATATATATTACTCTGATTACTTTACATTTGCATGTTAAGAATGCCATCTTTACATTAGCATGTTTACTTTTGCATTTTTTTCTTTACTTTTGTTTTCATTACCATCTTTAAATTATTATTCATACACTGGCATCTTTACAGTATTATCTATACATTGATGTCTTTATGTCCTCTTCACATTGGCATTATCATATCTTACTTACATCTGCAATACATTGGTATCTTGAAAAATAGTATCTTATAAACAACATTACATTGCCACTCTTACATCGCTCTCCTTACACGCTGGCATTTTGTACCTCTGCACCTCTACACACATTTTTACATTGCTATCTTCACTCTGGCAATTTTTCCATCTTTACTCTTTAAAATGACAAGTTTACATTTGCCTATTTACACTGCTATTTTTACAGTGCCACCCTTGCATTGCTATACAGTACTGTGCAAAAGTTTTAGGTCCGTGGGGTCATTATATTTCCAAGCTTTTCCTTGTGGCAACCCAGTATTACTTACAGTTATCATCTAATACCTGCTTTGACTACTCAGTACTTCATTAAGCTAAATCAAGATTGCTGCTGAAGGAATTGTAATTCCTACAATGTGTGGGGCAATACCAGGAGAAATCTGGAACTAAACTTTGTTCTTCAAACTCAAGATTTTATCTACTTCTATCTAAATAAGATATTTATGCTACGTTGTATTGTATTTATGTTTATTTATATCTGTTCTAATGATGTCTGGTGTTCTTACTGGTAAAAATACACATATTGCTAAGATTGCTTTTAAAAAAGTCTTAGCCTATAGCAGTGTATGTAAACTGCCATCTTTACACTGTTTGTCAGTATTACCTCCTTGGTGTCCTCAGCCCAGGTCAGTAATGCCAGCAGTGAGAATGTGGTCTTCAGCATACATGCCAGCGCGTGCGTCCAGTCCATCATGCCCCTGAACTGCCCCCTGTCCACCATACACCCCTCCAGTGTGGGCAGGAAGATCTGAGACGTATAGCTGAAGATAATAACACCTGCTGCCACCAGGACACTGTCGAAATCCACCGCCAGCCTCAGCCCCGCATATGTCCACCGAGGCGCCTGGCGCAGACAGTAGCCAATCACGACGAAGGTGATGAGGAAGTGTGCCAGGGAGCACAGGAAGCTGAGCTGCGATACCACCTTCAGGTCACGGATTAGCATGCAGGGCATCAGGGTCAAAAAGGTCAACGCCGAGCAGGTGGCCGGGCTCAGCGGTAAAAAGGGGAAACTGTGGCCCATCAGGTTGCTACTAACGACCAGGTACAGGATGCAGGTCATCATCAGCTCCACCACCTGAGTGACGTTAACCAGTCTGCCGCCCAGCCGCGGGCACAGACGGCACCAGCAGGCGTCGGCGATGTCTGCGTAAGTGTGCCGGACACGTCGCGATCGGCCACCTTCGTCTTCCTCGTACAGGCAGGAGATGAGGATTTTACCTGTGTAGCAGCAGAGCAGCGCTGAGAGAACAAGCAGCAGCAGCCCGATATAACCGCTCTGCAGCACAGCGTAGGGCAAACCCAGCACAAAGATACCCTGAAAAACAATCACATGGACACAGAGTCACCTCAACTCTTTACTCAATGCCTAAAGGTCTTCTTCAATAACTAGAGGAGGCCGGTAAAGATAACCCTCATCATTGGCCCAAACACTTCATCACGTTTGAGAGCCTCTTCACAGTGACAGCAATAAAACGAGTGGCCTAGCAAGCTACTGGGCGCTCTTTAATGTTTTTCTTACAGAGAACAGTAAAATGTTTATATGACACTAAAAACATGAATGACAAAACATAGCTTAAAAACTGCTGATCAGACCTGTTTGAGGACTGTGGGCGTGGCTAATGGCAGGTTGATTTACAGCCCTCTGTCCAACACTTCCAGTCTGCTCCACCCCTCATACAGAATGAATTATCTACCTTTTTATCATTATCCAACTTTTATGTGACTGGATGAAAAAGTCACATACAAACAAAAAAAAAAACACAAAGAAACAAACAAAGACATAGAGATGGACAAACAGACAGACGAAGCAACGGATAAAGGAAAGAACAGACATGCACATGGATGGATGGACAAACCAGTTGACAGACAAAGGAATGGATGGACAGACATGGAGACAGACAAATGAACAAACATACCGACAAAGCAACACACGAAGCAATGGAAGAACATAAGTGAAAACAGACATGAAGACAGACACAAAGACAGACGGATAAATGAATGGACAGACGAATCAACGTGTGATGGAATGGCAGAGGGATCGATAAGCAAACAGATGGATGAAGCACCACTTGAAAGAATGAATAAATGAAGGAATAATGTTTGTGTATAGATAAAGAAATGCATGGTTAAAGGTACAGTTTGTTGATGGATGAAGAAATGAATGGATAGCCAACAATGTCAGTGTACGAATAAAGGAATGAATGGGTGAAGAAACAATCCTGATGTGTAGATAAAGGAATGAATGGATGAAAAAACAATGTTGTTAAGAAACGAATGGATGAAGGAACAATGTTGGTGATGGATAAGGGAATGAATAGATAAAGGAACAATATTGGTTATGGATGAAGGAATGAAGAGATGAAGGAGCAATATTAGTCATGAATGAAGAAATGAATGGATGAAGGAGCAATATTGGTTAAGGATGAAGGAATGAACTGATGATGGAAAAATATTGGTGATGGATGAAGTAATGAATGAGTAACAGGCAGCTACAGACAGGAGGTCTAGCTAGCTAGCTTTTGGTTATGCTAGTTAACTTCAGCTCTCCAAGTTTATTTGACTCTGAAACTGGTTTGTGTGGGCGGGGCCAGTGACATCAGCCTTAGAAATATGGTTTTATATATATTGGTCAGTTATTGGTCACAGAACCAGCAACAGAAGTGTTTACTCAGTACATGTTTACTGTTTACCTGCGTAAACAAGACCTCATTAGACAAAACCTAGATTTAGGTTCTCCAGGTCTTTAACTGATATAGCAGGCAGAAGCATGCACACTACATTTCACAGCTGCAACATGAGACTTTAGACTTGTATATTTATTTTGGCAGCTCCAGTGTTTACGCTAGCACCTTTAAAATGCCATCAGTAAACATGTATGATGGTTTTTCTGCACTGCCATCCAGAAGAATGTAAATACCTGCACAATCTGTTGAGTTTCCCATCCATTACCTTTTTGCAGATTTGAAAAATTGCAAAAACCTGAAACTATAAAACACCCAAAAATCACAAAAATAGATTTTATGCCAGGAAAAGGTGGAAAAGTTAAAATATCACTACAGCTGAAATGTTAAAATGGGTGACGGAAAAGGATTTTTTAAGTAATTGGTGATGTTTCAAATTCCACCTGACCTGACACAGGATATTTGCAATGGTGAACTCTTATCAGTGGGCCTGGGTGGTCAATGACTGGAGACAGTTGGCCCTAAAGACAGTCTAGTGCACTTGCGCTCCCAGATACGAGACAAATAAAATTAGATTAGTCTTTTTCATCTGAATCTCTGTCTTTGTCTCTCACCCAGACAGCATCCACTCTCATGAAGCTAATGTTGCTTCTTATTTGAATTTCATGTTCCACCTTAAATGTTGCCAGACAGTAACTGCTGCACCTTTTAAAGTGGAACAAGAAATGAAAAAAAGTTCAGTTTCATGAGTGTGAAAATTGACGGGGTGGCGAGAAGATTAAAGCCCTCACTCTCCTGTCTGGTATCTCTGAGCTACACGGCCATGAAAAGATGGTAAATGTCTGTAAAGATAATCCACTTAAAACCCTGTTAAACCTAACTGCACATTTTAATCAAAGAATTAAATTAAAAATAACTTAAATACTAAAGAAATTTAGAGTAACTTAATATAAAAAAATTTAAATAACTTAACTGTTTACATTTTAATGTTTTGGGCGTTTGACAATTTCAGACATTGAAACTGAGTTGAATCTAGTTATTGGAATTTAGTTTAGTCTGTTAATCGTGATGAGAGGCGGCACGGTGGTGTAGTGGTTAGCACTGTTGCCTCACAGCAAGATGATCTGGATTGGGTTCCTAGTCCGGGCTGTTTTGTGTGGAGTGTGCAGGTTCTCCCCGGGTACTCCGGTTTCCTCCCACAGTCCAAACACATGCATGTTAGGTTGATCAGTCACTCTAAATTGCCCGCAGGTATGAGTGTGTGTTGGCCAAGTGATGGACTGGTGACCTGTCCATGGTGTACCCCACCTTTGCTAGATAAAGCGTAAGATAATGGATGGATGATCTTTGTAAATGTTTAATCAACCTTTTTTAGTAAAACTAACATCGTATAAAACTAACATCCTATTGCATATTAGGCATGTCTTTCTCCCTTTTTTTTTTTTTTGCTTCACCCTACCTTCTATCGGGTGCTTTTTTGTTTTGTCTTAATTATTGCTAATTGAAAATCAGTGTTGAGAAAATGGAATTTTTCACCGGCTGATTTTGGTTCTATTGCTACAGTGACTACTTTCTGTGCTCTGAGCCAAAACTGTCAGCATTTATTTAAATTAGATATGATGTTGTCCTCAGTGTGTATTACTATCTGCAATGCAATATCAATTTGTTAGAATTATGACCTAGTTTATCCTAAAACTAAGTCTGAAGTGCTCAATTATGTTAAGATCAGCAAAATTAATGTTAGTAATGTTAGCATTAAATCTATTTACTTAAGTGTACATACAACAATATCAATAACGTCACTGTTTAAAGAAAAACAAGTCCAAAATGGTGACTTTACAGGAGAGGATGAAAAATGTCTTCATGTTTAACGTCTATGGAACCAGATATTTTTTTCCAGGCTTTTTTGGAGTATTTCCATTGATCCATTCACAATGACATTTTCTCTCAATGTAAACAGCAGATGCTGCATTTAAGTGATGGAAAAGCAATAAAATTAAATGAGAACTATATGTTTTGTAAGGCAGCATTACTTGTTTTTTTTAAGGCAATCAGCATGATTTTAACTAGTAAACAGATTGACGTTTAAGTACATACAACTGGACAATTTCAGCTGCAGGAAATGTCAAAGTAATTATCCCAACTTAAATACATCTATTATTTGGAATGTGCATACAGTAGATTTCATTTGAAATGCTTTAGTTATTTGAAATAGTAATTCAGCGCTGTCTATACTAAAGCCAATACATAAAGTCAATTATTAAGTGCTTTAGACAGGTTTATTTTTAAGTTAATTAAACTCAAATGTAAATAAAATATTTAAGTTGGCATTAGACAGTACAGCATATATACATATGCCACTTTAGGTGATCAGTTTGCATGCTTTTGTTTAAGTACATTTATCAAAACTTATAATAATAGAAACCTCAGACCTTTACAGTGAGCAAACATCCCCTAATGTTTCTTTGCACAACTGTAGTGGATGGAAATACAACTTAATGAGATTTTTATCTGCCGAAATTTTGTCAATTTTGCATTACATTTGCAAAATGTTTGAATGGAAACTCGGCATTTCCTATACTGCATCTGCACATGAAATACTAGGGGTGCATCCCAAAATCACCTACTGAGTAGTATAGAAGTAGGCAAATTTGGTTGCACCCAAAATCAGTATAAGAATAAATTACAGTATAAGAAATGTCATTAGGCGAGAACTTACTGACTCCAATCTATAACTGTGACATGGTAACCAAAATTCTGTCTTTAAACTGTTCGTTTTATTTAAAGAAAAACAGCAGTCCATTTAACTTTATGTAGGAGCCGTGAAATTACAGAGTGCCATATTATTTGATCAGGTTGTCAAGTTACGCCACAAATATTCTACAGTCAATAAGTAAGACTTTTATCTTTTATCTTAGGTGTGCAGTTCCTATGTAGTTGGTATGCATGTATGGTGAAATTACAGATGGGTAATTCAGCAATCATGATTTAGAATTAAGTGTTTTGCTGAGCAAATAAATGAACAAAAATAGATAATTAGGTATTACAGATAATATAGACAATGGCTAAACTGTTTTTAAAACTTAATGTCCCCAAATGCCTAAAACTTTTTTAACTATTAATGATTACACATTGCAAATAAACCACCAAGCAACACCCTAGCAACCAACTGGAATACCACAGAAACCACCTAGCAACACCTTGATAACCATCTTAGATATCATAGAAACCACCTAGCAACACCTTGGCAACCACCTAGAATACTATCACAATTATGTAGCAAAACCCTAGCAATTACTTGGCATCCTATTATAACAATCTGGCAACACCCTATTAACCACCTGGAATACCATAACAAGCACCTAGCAACCATCTAGGATTCCACAGTAATTGCCTGGCAATACTCAAGCAACCACCCGAGATATCATAGCAACAACAAAAACAGCAACATCTTGATAAGTTTAAGCTCCGTGTTAACATTGCACAGAGTGACACTGTCGTCCACTCTGAGAAAAGGTGAGGACATCTTGAGCCTGTATTATGTGGTCACATTACAGCCCTGAGTGAGACGAGCTGAGCTGATCTGATCTGAGAGGTTAGTCAGAAGAGGTTGATGAAATGTAGCTGGGTGTCTGCGCTCCTGTGAGGTGTTAACCGGTGTTAATGACCTGAGTGTTAATGGCTGCTTTGGAGCTGGAACACACACACACACACACGCACAGACACACACACACACAAACACGGAGTGCTGCGCCTCAGATCATCACAGAGTGTATTATCACTAAATTAAACAAAGGATGTTCAGAAAGACACAAACAAACACAACGCCTCTCTAATCATTCTAAACAAATGTTTACACAGTCGAGAAGCAGCATGTTAATCACCTTTTACTGAACACGCTCATTTAGATGCACACTACACAGCACTCCTCTAACACATCCCATAATATTCCCTGTTTTTTGGCAATGCATAGAAAAAAACGAACTGGCCACTTTCTTAGAAACTCTGACCTTGTACCTCTACTAAACTGCTCACTTTGTTAGAATCACCCACCTATTAGCTCCACTTTGTTGATGTACTGTTACAGGCTGTGTCTTATGGGCTTCTGAGATTTATCAACCCCCTCTTTTCACTTCCTGACCACTGGACCTGCTGTCCAGATATGACCTGCTGGTGGTCCACATTCAACACAGCAGTGACAGTGACAAGGTAGTGTGTGTGTACCTGTATAGCATTAGTTACATTCCATCCAGCCTCCCAGGTGGTGATTCTGGGCTGTGTATGTTGTGTGTCTTCCTCGTCAGGTGCCGGTTCACTCTGAGAACTGGACGGTGAGATGTTTTCCCTGTAGGTCTGGTTCAGGTCATCTCTCTGGACCAAACCCAGACTCTCCTCTCCATCTGAGCTAAAGTATGTCATCCACAGCATCCCGGCCTGCGTGCGCACCCGCTCCACAAACAACATCCTGCTGGTCACCTGCAACGGATAAACACAACATACATGGTTATGGTTATGGTTATTTATTTATTTATTAATTTAACTTTTATTTAGTCAAGATTTACACGGTGATTGAAGCTTATTCTCCTGACCTGACCCAGCCAGGAATGCACACCATTTCCAGTTAAATCATCAAATTGCACTCTTCGTTCATAGAGTTCAAAGCTTTAAACTCGCACGGGGAGACAACATCATTAAGCTGTAACATGTTCTAAATCGTGTCAGAAAGGGTCAGAATAATTTGGACAGTTAAAAACAAGCTCTGAGCCTTTAATGAAAAAGAGACAGTCCAACTCAAAATGAAGCAGGCCAAGGTCAAAACCAAAGTGAACCAGTTGGGACACTCAGAGAACAGTCAAGCCAAGTCTGAAAACCAGTAAACACCAAAGAAGGGAAAAGGCAAAAAACAGGGAAGAGCAAACCAGGTCGATTCACAACCGACAGTACAGTAGTAACAGTAACAATACTTAGCAATACTTTGCAAAGAAAATTAGAAAATCAAACATTTTATATGGAGAAAGCAGATGAGACAGGTCTGAGCTTGTGTGGCTGTTCTACTAAAGGACCGTTCGCACTGAGTACAAGTACACCAAGTGCCCCTTCACACCAAGTCTTAACATTTTTTGTCTAAACAAACCTTTTTCATTTAAGCACTGCAGTATATAAACAGGGTACATCCCATTCTGCTGAATATTCAACGCAACGGAGAACTCACTGCCTCCTGCAGGAGCTGAAGGTGAGTGAGCAGTTCTGCAGGTATACCCGTACGTCGAGATGTGGGTTGGGCAAGTGATACGAGGATCTACTGAATAAACTTTGGTTATATACTGTATATAGTCACTGTAACGTTACTCACCATTATATTCATAGCCTTTCAGCTGCTCTGCCAAGTCTTTTTAACCTTTGCATGTTTATACTCAGCGTGCTGCTTGTTGTATGAGCTTTTTCAAGTTCATGTCTGCTTTTGGGCTTCAGCTATGAATTTGGTGCTCTGATTGGTCAGCCTGATTAAAATTCATCCATACAGCAGAAAACATTTACACAGCATCGAAGTCCACTGAAGGATGACAACAATATATGTGTATTAAATTTCAAAACTTGACATGCAGTTCTTTCATTGGTCTGAATTAATGGCCAGCGTGAGTCAAGGATGCAGTCACAGTATACATTGGGTCTACATTTAGATGCTTTCAGATACTCCCACCCGCCACTCCCCCTCTAAGTGGGCTGGTGTAAAAATATAGATAACAACATTTTACTCATTGGCTTTGTTAGAATCCATCATTCGTTGATGGGATATTTATTAATACAACACTGTACCAACACTTCACTTCAGCAAAGTCTTTATAATGTTTCTGACCCCCATGGAAAGGACAACATGTCATTCTGTGCTAGAACGGTAACTAGTGGGAACGCTAATGTTGGCCATACCACAACTAAGTAACTAACTACCTGGAAAGTTAATTAGCTGCACCATCAGTGGTCACAGCGGTATTCAACTAATGTTAATGTCTTTGTGTTGTAGATGATACTTGAAGTCTTAGTAAAGTGTCAGTCATGCTTGTGTAATATGTAGATGGTAGTAAAAAAATCATCATGAACATCATGAACTATATTTCCGAATGAAAAAAGTTTTTATACCCACTCTGGTAGTTTTGGCAGAGGCGTGGTATAAAAACACAGCCTGTCCAATCGGACACAGTCTGCTTTCTCTAGTATGATTTTATAACACAGGCTGTTCGACGCATTTTTAATTCTTTGTTTTACTGAAAACCAAACACCTCGTGTCCACTAGAGGGCGCTTCCACATAAACCGGCTGCGTTATCCGGCTAACTGAGAAATCCTGCTTTGTGGAATAACCTAACCTAAGCAGAGATGAGATCAGCGTTTTGGTTTTTTTTTCAATTGGTCACTTCAAAGTATCATCTATGCATGACGCAATATTGGACCCCCCCAGAAAGAGACAAGGTGATAAGAGCCCACTCTGGATGCTGTATTGCCTATCTAATGGGTGCATGCACACAAACAACAAACCAACTTCTAAGACTGAACTTTGCAGTTGTGTCTCAACGCATGTGAGCCTCCTGAAAAGAATGGAAGCTGTAATAAAGGTAAAGACAAACACAGTAAACACTAAACAGCTGATATTGTATTTAGTTGTTGAATGTAATTTTCCTGCTTTTTGTCACCGAAAATGAAGAAGTTGTATGTAATGAACTGGACAATGAGATAAATGATCTCTGACTAGATCAACAGTTAGACAATCAGATAAATCTGTATGAACAGACAGGCGGTTATAAGCAGAGATATTGAAAGAGTCAGAGTTTGACGCTCACCTGAGACATAGAGAAAAGGATTTTAGACCCATCACCTGTTGTCCATCAGTGGTCAGCAGCTACTGACCTCAGCCACCTCAGTTTCAGAACAGGAAAGAGATAAACAGGACTGTGATGAAACCCTTAAATACCACCACCCCTTAAGACCCCTCCTTACCTAAATTCTCTGGACTTTATATTTTGAATAATAATGAACTTGGGGAAAGCAGTGATGATGAATTGAGGCATGAGCGTCTGGTCAGTCAGGTGTTTATGAAGTCACGCTGCAGCTCGATCACCTCAGCATAACATTTAAATTGGACAGGTGAGCTCAGCTCGTTAGCCTGACAGACTGACAGCTACACTGCAGGACAAACAACGATAAGTTTATAAACATAAACATAAAAACTTTTATTATTCTCTTTCTAAAAATAACTGACAGCTTAACAAAAATAAAAGTGATTCTTGAATTTTCATTATTAGTATTTATTAAAATACATACAATATAGAAATGACTAAAATAGAAATTCCAATAGACATAATATAATATAGCTAATCAATTTTTAAAGTTTACATAATCAAAAAGGTAAAAACTGCAATTTCATATTAATAAAATGTGTATTACACAATGTAACACTATATGAATCAGGTATATAATATTGCATTAGATGTTATTATTGCATTCATAAAGCATCTAAATATTTTGACACATTATGCCATAGGTCTTAGACTGTTATGTAATAATAATATATTTATGTGTTTATGAACATTTCTATACAGTTAGAAATGCTCCTGTCATGTATTATAAAGCAATATAAATGCTTTATAGATGTTTGTGAATGCACTAATAATACACTTTGTATACGTGGTTTATGAAAAGTGTCACCCAATTTATTATTAAAAAATGTAAATACAGAAACAATTTAAAGACAATCTCTATTATAAACAAAAAATAGCTTAAAAACTGCATTAAAACAATGAACAGTTGGATTGTCCAGCAGCTCTGATCAGATCCACCTTCATCTAATTTCTCCATTCAGAAGCTCCTGAAGCTTTACTAGATCAACCAGTGGCTGATATAGTACCTCAGAGACGTCATCTTTATTTTACTGCCTGCATCCACACGTTTGGTCAGTGTGGTGTAGATGGACTGTCACATTGGCAGAAGTTTATGTGTGTTGTGTGTTGATGTTCTGAAATCCCTGTTTCTGGTCCAGTCTCCCTGTCGAGTGATGACTGAGCTGTAGATCAGCCTGATTGGTCTGACACTAGAGGGAGCAAAGGAGGTCAAAAAGTTTCTCAGAAAACTTTCCACCAAGTTACAGAGCACTCTTTCAGCCTCACGTCTCACAGCGAGAGTGATTGTACAATCCTCTTAATCTTAGACTAACATTGTATACATACATATTTTTGAATTACGCCCGTTTTCCTTGATATATGAGCTTGCTTAACTCAAGGTTAATGGAACAAAGTATGTGTTTACATCTTAGGAAGGTGATGAAATGATATGTTGCTGCTCTGAGTGTCCATACATTACACATCTTTTATAGAGAACACACTTAAACATGGCAATTCCTGCAAGTGCACATACATTTCTTTTTCGGAGTATATATATTTTTATGCAAAAAAAACCTATACATATTAAATATTTCTTTGAGGTTTTGTTTGAACAGCTGCAACAATATATACATACTCAGTGATGGACAGGCAACCTGTCTGCAATGTTTCCCACCTTCTGTCCAGTAATGGGTGGGATAGGCTCCAGTACATCCACAACTGTAGAATAAGCAGTTTAGATGATGGATGGATATGTATTTACTTTGCCTGGCAAAAAATAAGTTACTGTTTGCATTTAAATAATACTCAAGAGGCTCTGATTGGATAATTACTGCAGTGATTAATATGTTTCAATTACAGTCATTTGTTTAACTCTAACTGATACAGTGCGTTGCTTCTCATTTCTTACACAACCACATAGAAAGACATATCTTATGATTATGGAAAAGATCTTGCTGTGGAGGTCAAATTCTTCTTGCATCATCTTGCATCAAGAATGGAAAACAACTAAGAAGCAGCTGGAATTACTGGAACTGGGTTCAGAACTGTCCAGCACATTATTAATACCTGGAAAGAGAGTTCAGGATTTTGATTTATGTTGAATGACCATGATCAGAGATCTCATAAATACTTGATGAAGGTAAAAACTGGACAGTAGAACTCACAGCTGTGTTTAATCGTGAAAATAAGTGCCTTTCCACAAGACCAAAACACAGAAACAGGACTGGGACAATACAGCTGTGTGGACATAAGAATACCACTTGTTAGTGAAGCGTATCAGCTTCAGTTTGGTTGGACTCTGAAATGATTGCAAAAGGTCATGTGGTCTAATGAGTCCAGATTAACCAAAATTAAGAGTGATGGATTCATCAGGGTAAGAGGTGCATGAAGTGATGCACCCATCATGCAAAGTGTCCACTGTACAAGCCTGTGGAGGCAGTGTTATGATCTTGGTGTCGCTTTAGTTGGCCAAGTTGGGCCATCAATGTTATGTGGTAATAAAACGATGTCAGCTGTTTTTCTGATTGTCCTGAACAACTAGGTTATTCCATAATTGGATTTTTTTATTCTCTGTTATGACAATGCAGATCACATTGATTCAGAGAACATGAAAAACCATCTTCACCCATGAACTGACTACCACAGAGTCTTGACCTTAACCCCAATGGAAGTCTTAGGGGTGTGTTGAAGAAGACTTTTCACAGAGTGGTTTAGCACTCTTGTTGTCAGGAGAAGATCTTGGCTAAAAATAAATGCAACTTAGGATGAAAATAATTGTTGTGATGTTGCATAACATAGCTGAATCTATGCCATGGTGAACATACACCGAGGTGTAATGCAATTCCTCAACAAAATAATACGTAAGTATGTACTTTGATGGTTTTAGAATGGACTTGCGGCCGCATATGTTGGGGACATGCTTTGTATGTATGCTTCCACAAGATCTATAAGGTCTGCATCCAAATGACTTTTGGCTGTTTTCCACCCTCATCTTAAACAAAAAAAACGGGACTGTGCCTTTGCTTTCGCCACAACAAGATTTTGGAATGGTCTACCAAATGACATCAGATATGCACCATCTGTGACTGTTTTTAAATTCACGCTTAAAACATGTTTTTTAGCTTTTAGCCTTCAGCAGCTGTTGAAATGTTGAGCTGTAGCTTGAGGACTGTACTTTGTTGTGAAAGTTTTCATCTTTTACTGTAAAGCATTTGTGTTATTAATGTGCCATATAAATAAACTCTACTTTTTTTTACTGAAAAAGGCTTTTTTATATCTCTAAGAAATCGTGTATTCATATCTGTGTTCTTGTAACTGTACTCTTGTAAGCCCACTATATAACAGTCTGATATATTAAGCTATGTATGAGCTTATTTATAAGTTTGAACACATCTAACCGAATATAAAAGACATTTTTATCTTAATATATTAAAAGACAGCTTTAACTAGTCAAGTTGGCTCCATGTACAAAAATATTACAAAAACAAACATTTTCATTTGGGTAAAAAACAACAATGCACCTATAAAAACCCCAAAACCAAGATATATACTATATTCTTCAGTCCTGTTATAAAAGCATCTCATGAAGCTGCTAGTGAGCAGCTAAAACTGCATTAAAGGAAATGAGGCTAATTTCTATAAGACAGTATAAACATAGCATAAACCACAACAAGATGCTTCATTCTAGTCCATGAATAAAATTGTTATTTTATAGGTTACAATTATTCATTATTTTTGTCTATTATCAAAATAGTAACAATAAAAAAATGGTTTTTGGAGCCTCTCCATTGGTCCATTCAACTGCCATGTTCAATTAAAAGTGGCAAAACACAGATATATAAATACAGATGCATGGCTTTTTTTGTACAGAAGGTAACCAGTCAGGATCAGGAACCAAACCTGTGTTCTTATAGTCTACATATCCATAACTTTACTGACAAAAAACACATCCTGACCACTATTTACTGTATTTAGGTTTATATGCACTTTATCTAATGTATATTATTTTTACCACAAAAAATACTTATAAACAGTTAGAGTTCATATACTATGGAACACAGATAGACACTTTGGCTTATTTCTATCACTAGTTATATTAATGTAAGTTTTGCATTATATTCAAGTAGTGAAGTCCTAATTCCTGAGTTTTGCACTCTTTTATAGCTGCTTTTTCACTCACAGTTATGTGTATATTATGGAAAATATTGTAATTGCATTACACAGGTTTGTGTGTTTGAGCAGAGATTCAATCTGGAATGCCCCCGCCTCACGCCCCCCGCCACACACCCCAGGGATAGGATAGGGGGAGGAGAAAGAGGGAGAGAGAGGGAGAGAGAGAGCATGCTAGCTCAAGTTTCTCAAAGTCTCTTTTGCAAGCAGAAAGTAAAGGAGCAGCCTAAGCAGCAGCACTGGAGTGAAAATGAATGGCCGGTGGTGCATCCTGGCGCTCCTGGCGTTGCTATGGCAATGTGGAGGTGCTCAGCAGAGAGGTAGGTGCACACCTGGTCAGATTAAGCATGGTGTTATTTTTGCTTTGTTATTAAGTTTCTGTAAAGGTTTAGCTGTGATTGTGGCACTCACAGTGACCATAGTGAGGGTCATTTGGGGAAGCTGCTGCTTGGAGCTGAAACATGTCTAACTTACACAAGACTCATCTACCAACTAAAGGATATAAGGCTTTACAGGAATGTTTACAGAACTTAAGATGTGTCTAATTTCTGTTGATGGTCACTGCTGGATTGCTTTATAATAACTAACATACTGTCCTCTACTGACTAACACACTGCCTTATAATACCTAACACACTGTCCTCTACTGCTTAACACACTGCTTTATAATACCTAACACACTGCCCTCTACTGCTTAACACACTGCTTTTTAATACCTAACACACTGTCCTCTACTGACTAACACACTGCTTTATAATACCTAACACACTGTCCTCTACTGACTAACACACTGCTTTATAATACTTAACACACTGTCCTCTACTGACTAACACACTGCCTTATAATACCTAACACACTGTCCTCTACAGACTTACACACTGCCTTATAATACTTAACACACTGTCCTCTACTGACTAACACACTGCCTTATAATACCTAACACACTGTCCTCTACTGACTAACACACTGCCTTATAATACCTTACACACTGTTCTCTACTGACTAACACACTGCCTTATAATACCTAACACACTGTCCTCTACTGACTAACACACTGCCTTATAATACTTAACACACTGTCCTCTACTGACTAACACACTGCCTTATAATACCTAACATACTGTCCTTTACTAACACACTGCCTTATAGTACCTAACACACTGTCCTCTACTGACTAACACACTGCCTTATAGTACCTAACACACTGGCCTTACACCTTACACACTGTCCTACCACACTGCACTATAATACCTAACACATCGGCCTAATACCTATCACCCTGTCCTAATACATACTGCACTTCAATATAATACTTACCACCCTGTCCTAATACCTACTGCACTGCACTATAATTTCTAACACACTGTCCAAACATCTACCACACTGCACTATAATACCTACCACCCTGTCCTAAATCAGTGCTACTAGAACACAACTATATGGATCAGCCTGGGAATAAAAACATTCTGTAACTGCATCAACTGCACAGTAACGGACAGCTGATTGAATGATAGGCCATTATATTATCATCTTATTTTTTTAATTCATAAAAGACCATTCTCTCACTTCCGTGTGTTCATTATTGTGGAAGCGTAAACAGTAGTGTCAAACAACTTCTAGTCGTGTTGTAAACCAATGGCTAGGACTACCGCCTCTTGCTTAATACACCAACAATAAATACACCAAACAGACTCACCAGAGTTTTGAGCATGCTCAAATTCAGCTGAAACGCTCTGGTTATTATTTCCAGTGAGATATGCTGGTACAGACATCTGCATAGCGTTTGCTGAGCTTGCCGCTGAGCTCCGTGCTGAGGAAAACAGCATGCTGTAGCCGACGTGCAGGGTCAAACAAAACTCTGGTGTTTTGAACATTTGTCCAAGTCAAACTAGTCCTTTTTCCAGACAAAATAACTGCTCTCCTATTGGCTGTGCTTGAGCCAAAGGAAGATCTCTCAGTGCGTTTTCTTGCCAAATGTTTTTCATCCATCTTTTCTTTTTCTTAAGAAAAGAGAAATAATCTATATTGGATGGCTTAAATAACAAAAGCTGTGCTGATGAAGAGGCCTTGAAATCTGGCTTCAGTGTATTTACAAAGTGTCTTCATAGTTTCGAAAAGCTTTGAGCATCGCCAGTCACGTATGTCATTGTGTATGGCAGTCATTGTATGTCTGCCATACACACTATAGCATGTGATCTTTGAAGAGTGAGGTAACTATGAATGAGATTCCTTGACAGTGTAATGAAGTTGTGTCCTTATGCATTAACCCCATTAAACTCTCAAACACCTTCATTCGTTGCCATTTCCAGCACTTAACGCACAGTGTTGGATTACTCACAGCGCTTAGCCGTAGCACGCCTGAGCGCCGGGACCGGACGATGGAAATGTCCTGTTCTTTCCTTTCAAAGACACAAAGGTCGTCGCTAACAGGTGTAAAGCAGGAGTGTGGGGCTATATTTGAAACGCTGCAGAGTAGGAATAGTAAAGTCTAAAAGCAGAGGCAGGGTTCTGAGATTGATGAGTGCCTTATCGACCTCAGGACTGTTAGCAGACATGCTATAAACACCTACACACCTCAACACTCTTCAGCTGCTATTTACTTTGCTGGCGTGTAGTTAGAAAACATACCTACCATGCCACTGTCAGCTTCACACAATGCTCCCATTTGATGTAGTTAGTAACTGTTTTACAGCTGTTTTCATTTTCTAACCACTGGCTAAGACCTGGATTGGCTCATGGCTTGCAGTAACCTTCAGGGATGTATCTAGAACTTCCAGAAAACTTAGTATGATAGTTGTCTCATGAAATAGCAAGAGCCACTGGTTGATTTCTTTGTCACACGCTAATTGTGTTGGAAGCTAATGCAATGTGTAAGTGTAAGTGCCAACGGTCAGCAACTCGCTAACTCACTAACTAGCACAGTTAAGTTTCTCAGCACATCATGCAACATTTTCCCGTTATTCCATTAAATTGACCATACTGAGACACACAAAGTCATGAGAGACTATGTGTAGCTTGAAATCTACACAGAGAAATGGAGGCAGTCTTTCAGTGACATACACAGACAAATGCTAACAGTCTGTTAGCTTGGCTAACATTACTAGTCTAGCCGTTTTTCAGCTTGTATCATTTAGCTGGTAAACAGTCAGTCTGTGAAAAGGAGGTAAACTGATACAAAGCCTTATAGGTTACACAACCAGACAAGTGTATATCATTGCTAATGCAGTGTGTAAGCTATATGTGATGGCCTTGAGGCCTTTAGTCCAAATCCTGAAGTCCTAACAAATAGTAGAGCACCATTGGCTGAATCCAGAGCTGAAATGACCATCTTCAATACCGGTAAAAAAAACAAACAAACAAACATTGGGCCATAAAGCAGACACTGGGCTGGCCTAGTCACATCTCTTACTAGTCCCCCACTGCTCTCTCTGTTTCTTGTGTCAGATAATGGTTTGTGGTTTTACTGACAGATTTGGTTTGTTTGAAAATGCAGTCGTGCATGAAAAATCTAGTTGCGGGGTGTGGTTTTTTTTTTTTTTTTTGGTAGGCTATTTACAAAATATACCGCAGCTGCCAAAAAGGTGCCTGCAGACAATAAAAAATGAAAATTAATTGTCTAATAAGTGTACACTGATCCGGGAGCGGGAAACCCAACAATAGATTACAGCTGAGAGAAAAAGAGAGATCCGAAGTGAATGTTAGCTTCATTCATCATCTAAGCCACTGGGTGCTGGAGCATATCCCAGTACTATTGGGCAGAAGTAAACTCCCTGGACAGCTCGCCAGTCCATCACAGGGCAGACACACAAACATACACATTCACATCTTGGGGCAATTTAGCATCTCCAACTGCAAGAACAAGCCCAAACAGACATGAGGAGAACATGCATAGTCCATAAAGAAAGGAGGCTAACTGTGAGGCAACAATGCTACCCACTGCACCACCATCCAGTCCTGGAGGTACCAACCTAGATATCACCAAGGAAACGACCCTGATTGGACAGATTCCTATGGGACGTTTCACTGCTTTGACCTAAATGTGTCCAACCAATTTAATGACAATATAAGACTACTACTACTAAAACTTTTTTATAGTTTGGATGCAACAAACATGGACATACTATTAAATTAATTTAAAGATCTTGAAGTAGTGACTGTATTTTGGTTTTCAAAAAGGGGGAAGAAAGGAAAGGTCAACACCAAAGCCAAGCCAAATGAGACATTTTAGGCAATTTCGAATTCCTGACTGAGCACAGGTTTTAGGTCCCAAAAAGAGGACGTGTCCTGAAAAAAAGAGGACATATGATCACGCTGCAGCAAAAGCTGGAAATTTTTATATAGTTTTATATGACCTGGACCTGCATGACAATTTGGATAGGCATGTGTTTTACAGCATACAGCTGTAAATAAAATGTATTTTGTCATGGGAACGTTGGTTCTTGCCTCTTTGCCAGCTCCAGATCCTCCTGTCCCAGGTTGGCTGTAACTTCAGCATGTGTGTTGTTGTTGACTTTGTGCTGTTTGTTGTCCACCTAGATTCTGGTGGATTTTTTACTAGAAGTAGTCAGGAACATTGTGATGTCTATGCTTGCATCCCAGCCTTGCTGGTGTGGATATAACAGCCTGAATGTTTTTTTCTTTTCTTTTTTTTCTTTCTTTCTCTCTTTCTCTCTCCATGTCTTTCTTTACTGGCCAACTCATAAACGTCTTTTGTGGCGTTCTGTGTGTTCCCATGTCAAGCTATGTTTCTTCAACACCTCCAGTTGGATGAGGAAAAAAGAGCAAGCGAGTGAGAGCGAGAGAGAAGCCTTCAGAATGCTTAGAGGAGAAAATCAATAGCTAATTCCAGAACAGCGGCAAACAACGGCCGAACGCGCTGGCTAGCGGGTCAATAGAGCTGAGAAGATGCTAAGAGCAGGATTTGAGAAATTGCTGTGAATGTTTTGCCAATTGCTCGACACGAAGGGCCGTCTGAGCTTATTTATGTTAGAGGAGAAAATGAGAGCAAACTCTTGTTCTATTTTTTTCTGTTGTTCCTGAAGTCATTCTCTGGTATTTTGTTAAAACAACCCACAGTTTCTTCTCGCTTATTGTCTTTTTTTTTTTCTAAGGAGAGACATATTGCTCATGATGGCCCCATTCACACTCTCTACATATGCTACAGTCTTTCATTCTGGCATGGAAACACAATGTTCCCTCACTTTGTTTTCTCATTTCTTTATTTATTTCTCTCCTCTCTGGCGCTTTTGAAGCTGCCGATAATGTCCCATTGACATTCCTCAAAGGGAAAGTCATGCTCTGAGGATCTTTCACTTCTCTGTAAAGAAAAAGAAACCTTATTTGTGGTCTTCGCAAAGCAAAATTAACGACAAATGCCCCTGAAAGTTTAACTTTCAGAAGTCATGATGACAAAAGCTATAATTTGGTATGAATTATGTCCAACTCGTAGCTCGTTGAAACAAGTGGAGAAATTGTGTGGAATTGTGGGAAGTGTGGAGAGGGTGTCGAGTGTATGATAAGGGACAGGGTGTTGAGTGTGTGTTAAGGGAGAGGGTGTTGAGTGTGCAGTGATGAAGAAAGTGTTTAGTGTGCAGTGAGGCAGAGGGTATTGAGAATGTGTTAAGGTAGAGGGTGTTGAGTGAGTGGTGATGTAGAGGGTGTTGAGTGTGCAGTGAGGGAGAGGGTGTAGAGTATGTGATGAGAGAGAGTGTTGAGTGTGCAGTGAGGGAGAGCATGTTAAGTGTATGGGAAGGGAGAGGGTGTTGAGTGTGCAGTGAGGGAGAGAGTGTTAAATGTGGTGTGGTAGAGGGTGTTGAGTGTGCAGAGAAGGAGAGGGTGTTGAGTGTGAAGTGAAGGAGAGGGTGTTGAGTTTGCAGTAATGAAAGAGGGTGTTGAGTTTGCAGTAATGAGAGGGAGTGGTTGTCGAGGGTGTGTTGAGGAAGAGGGTGTTGAGTGTGTGGTGAGGTAGAGGGTGTTGAGTTTGCGGTGATGGAGAGGGTTTTGAGGGTGTGTTGAAGAAGAGGGTGTTGAGAGTGTGTTGAGTGTACTGTGAGGTAGAGGGCGTTGAGTCTATGGTGAATTGGAGGGTGTTGAGTGTGTGGTGAGATAAAGGGTGATCAGTGTGTAGTAAATGAGAATGTTAAGTGGGCAGTGAGGGAGAAGGTGATAAGTTTGTGGTGAGGGAGAAGGTGTTGAGTGTGCGGTGATGGAGACGGTGTTAAGGATGTGCTGAGGGAGAAAGGAGAGGGCATCTGTAGTGAGGAAGAGGGTGTTAAATGTGTGATGACAGAGAGGGTGTTAAGGTAGAGGGTGTTGAATGTGAAGTAAGTGAAAGGGTGTAAGGTGAGCAGTGAGAAATTAAGAGATTGCTGAAGAAGAGGCTGTTGACTATATGGTGAGGTAGAAGGTGTTGAGTGTACAGTGAGGTATAGGGTGTTGAGTGTGCAGTAATGGAGAGGGTGTTGAAATTATGTTAATGGAGAGGGTGTTGAGTCTGCAGTGATGGAGAAGGTGTTGAGTCTGCAGTGATGGAAAGAGTGTTGAGTGTATGTTAAGGTAGAGGGAGTTGAATGTGAAATAAGTGAAAGGATGTTAGGTGTGCAGTGATGGAGAGGGTGTTGAGTGAGCAGTGATGGAGAAGGTGTTGAGTCTGCAGTGATGGAGAGGGTGTTGAGTGTATGTTAAGGTAGAAGGAGTTGAATGTGAAATAAGTGAAAGGATGTTAGGTGTGCAGTGATGGAGAGGGTATTGAGAGATTGCTGAAGAAGAGGCTGTTGACTGTATGGTGAGGTAGAGGGTGCTGAGTGTACAGTGAGGTAGAGGGTGTTGAGTCTATGGTGAGTTGGAGGGTGTTGAGTGTGTGGTGAGATAGAGGGTGATCAGTGTGTAGTGAATGAGAATGTTAAGTGGGCAGTGAGGGAGAAGGTCATGAGTTTGTGGTGAGGGAAAGGAGTTAAGTGTGCGGTGATGGAGAGCTTGTTGAGTGTTGGTGAGGTATAGGATGTTGAGTGTGCAGTGATGGAGAGGTTGTTGAGTGTTTGGTGAGATAAAGGGCTTTGAGTGTTAGGTGAGGTAGAGAGTGTTGAGTGTGCAGTGATAGTGAGGTTGTTGAGTGTTTGGTGAGGTAGAGAGTGTTGAGTGTGCAGTGATGGAGAGGTTGTTGAGTGTTTGGTGAGGTAGAGGGTGTTAAGTGTGCATGGATTGGAGAGGTTGTTGAGTGTTTGGCGAGGTAAAGGGTGTTGAGTGTGCAGTGATGGAGAGGTTGTTGAGTGTTTGGTGCGGAAGAGGGTGTTTAGTGTGTGGTGAGGTAGAGGGTGTTTAGTGTGTGGTGAGGTAGAGGGTGTTTAGTGTGTGGTGAGGTAGAGAGTGTTTAGTGTGTGGTGAGGTAGAGGGTGTTAAATCTGTAATACAGACTAAATTCTATCTTAAATGATACATGAGGGAGATGGTTCGGTGTTCAAAGGGGTTCAAACTGGACTCAGATGTTTAACCTTTGTCTCCTGACCCCAAACTTATGCTGTGGATGATTTAAGGCCGGCTCAGAGGAAAAGGGATTCCTCTTCACACACACACACACACACGGTGTGCAGCTGTGAGGAAATGTTTTTATAGGTGGCTATGCTGAACTCTCTAGGAAGTCTCTTTTCCTGTTATCCTCCTTTCTCCCTTCCTTCATTTCTTTTCTCTCTTGGCTCTCCCTCTCTCCCTCTTTCTTGTTCTCAGTTAAAATCATCAGTAGTAAGAATTACTAAGAAGTAATTAAGATTGCTGTTACTGTAGTAATAAATTACTTGAGTGAAGTATTAGTAAAGAAAAAGGAACATTATTTGTATCCTTCACAAAGAAAAATTACTGACAACTGTCCCTGAAAGTTTAACTCTCAGAAGTCATGATGACAAAAACTATAATTTGGTATGAATTATGTCCAACTCGTAGCTCGTTGAAACAAGTGGAGAAATCAGAGTAACAGTATACACACACTGAAAAATCAAAAAGAAATCATGCAGTATACATGCACTGAGAAATCTAAGAGAAATCAGAGTAAGAGTATACACATACTGAGATATTTGAAAGGAATCAGAGTAACAGTATACACGCACACTGAGAAATCTAATGGAAATCTGAGTAATGATATACATGCACTGAGAAGTCTGAAAGAATCAGAGTAACAGTACACACACTGAGAAATGTAAAAGAAATCAGAGTAATAGTACATACACATACTGAGAAACTAATGGAAATCAGAGTTACAGTATACACACACTGAGAAATCTGATAAAAATCAGAGTTACAGTACACACACTGAGAAATGTAAAAGAAATCAGAGTAATAATACATACACATACTGAGAAACTAATGGAAATCAGAGTTACAGTATACACACACTGAGAAATCTGATAAAAATCAGAGTTACAGTATACACACACTGAGAAATCTGAAAAAAATCAGAGTGACAGTACACACACTGAGAAATCCGATAAAAATCAGAGTAACAGTATACACACACTAAGAAAATTTGAAAGAAATCAGAGTGACAGTACACACACTGAGAAATATGAAAAAAATCAGTGTAATGATATACATGCACTGAGAAATCTGAAAGAAATCAGAGTAACAGTATACACACACTGAGAAATCTGAAAAAAATCAGAGTAACAGTATACACACTGAGAAATCTGAAAGAAATCAGAGTAACAGTATACACACTGAGAAATCTGAAAGAAATCAGAGTAACAGTATACACACACTGAGAAATCTGAAAGAAATCAGAGTAACAGTATACACACTGAGAAATCTGAAAAAAATCAGAGTAACAGTATACACACTGAGAAATCTGAAAGAAATCAGAGTAACAGTAAACACACTGAGAAATCTGAAAGAAATCAGAGTGACAGTACACACACTGAGAAATCTGAAAAAAATCAGTGTAATGATATACATGCACTGAGAAATCGGAAAGAAATCAGAGTAACAGTATACACACTGAGAAATCTGAAAGAAATCAGAGTGGCAGTACACACACTGAGAAATCTGAAAGAAATCAGAGTAACAGTATACACACTGAGAAATCTGAAAGAAATCAGAGTGACAGTACACACACTGAGAAATCTGAAAGGAATCAGAGTAACAGTATACACACTGAGAAATCTGAAAAAAATCAGAGTAACAGTACACACACTGAGAAATCTGAAAGGAATCAGAGTAACAGTATACACACTGAGAAATCTGAAAAAAAATCAGAGTAACAGTATACACACTGAGAAATCTGAAAGAAATCAGAGTGACAGTACACACACTGGGAAATCTGAAAGAAATCAGAGTAACAATATACACACTGAGAAATCTGAAAGAAATCAGAGTAACAGTATACACACTGAGAAATCTGAAAAAAATCAGAGTAACAGTACACACACTGAGAAATCTGAAAGAAATCAGAGTAACAGTACACACACTGAGAAATCTGAAAGAAATCAGAGTGACAGTATACACACACTGAGCTTCAAGTCTCTGTAATCCTGAATCAGCAGCATTACTTGCCAGGACGATGTAATAAGAGATCCACCACTGCTAAGATCAAAGTAAAGTTATTGCTTCTTTGTGAGACGGAGGGCTGGTGTTTGGCCTCTTTTTCACTGACGTGTAGCTGCTTCCACATCTGTTCCTAATTTACTCTTAATCAGATCAATTCCTGCTGATCTAAGGTCAGCAGAGCGGCTGTTTCTGAAACCAGCCGAGCTCCAGCAGCACAGAGGCCGCCGACCTTTGTACAGGTCAGTGGGAGAGAAAACACTCTTCAGTGAAGTCTTCAGGTGGCTGACCTCATTTGAGTCCACCACTGCAGGGCCTTTAGTAAACTACGTTCATAGATTTTTGATTCTACAGGGCTCTGACCTCACAAAAACATGGTTCACTTAAAGGGCACATATCAAGGAAAATCAAAGTTTGTTTCATTTCATTTCACTTCACCTTTAAGTGTACCCTTTACCCCCCATTCCATACAGGAAACAAGTTGCAAAACAGCCCACTTTATGTTTGGGATACATCCCTGTTTCCAAAAGTGTTGGGATGCCGTGCAAAATGTAAATACAAATCATTTAAACCCTATATTTAACAATCAATATCAAATATTTCTATGAAATGTTATTATGAATGTTTAAAAAAAGTTGTGACAGGCTGATGTTCAGCACTGGGTTCATCATCTGTTCTTCTAACAGCATTCTGTAGGCATCCAGGAACTGAGGAGATGTTTGCTGGAGTTCTGAAAGTGAAGTGTTTCTATTCTTGCTTGATATTAGATTTTCTCCTTTATCCTTTTTGTTTACTTTCAGTATTTCACTACAGAGTCAGGTCTGCTTTAATGCAGTGTTGTCTGAGGGTCTGAAGATCACCACCATCCAGTAGTAGTTGTGGTTATTGTCCCTTGTACGGAGAAATTTCTTTGGATTCTTTTAATCTTTTATTGATACTATGTGGTGTAGATGGTGAAATCTTCAAGTTCTTTGCTCTAGCACGTTGAGAAACGTTATTCTAGAATTGCTGCACTATTTACTGCTGCTGTCTTTCACCGAGTGGTGACCGCTCCCTATCTTTACCTCTAAAAGACTCCCCCTCTCTGTGATGGTCTTTTATACCCAATCATGTTACTGACCTGTTGCCATAAAACCTAATTTAGTTGTGAGATGTTCTATTAGGTATTTTGTAGCATTACACAACTGTCTTCCATTGCTTCTTGAAATGTGTCGGCATCAAATATATCACATATACAGCAGTTGGACAATGAAACTGAAACACCTGAGTGTGAAGGTTCAATTAGCAAGTAACAGCACAGTTTTGCTCAAAACATTGCACACAACATTATATGACATACCAGAGTTCAAAAGAGGACAAATTGTTGGTGCACGTCTTGCTGGCGCATCTGTGACCAAGACAGCAAGTCTTTGTGATGTATCAAGAACCACAGTATCCAGGGTAATGTCAGCATACCACCACAAGGACAACCCACATCCAACAGGATTAACTGTGGACGCAAGAGGAAGCTGTCTGAAAGGGATGTTCGAGTGCTAACCCGGATTGTATCCAAAAAACATAAAACCACGGCTGCCCAAATCACGGCAGAATTAAATGTGCACCTCAACTCTCCTGTTTCCACTAGAACTGTCGGTCGGGAGCTCCACAGGGTCAATATACACGGCCGGGCTGCTATAGCCAAACCTTTGGTCACTCATGCCAATGCCAAACGTCGGTTTCAATGGTGCAAGGAGCGCAAATCTTGGGCTGTGGACAATGTGAAACATGTATTGTTCTCTGATGAGTCCATCTTTACTGTTTTCCCCACATCCCAGAGAGTTATGGTGTGGAGAAGCCCCAAAAAAGTGTACCATCCAGACTGTTGCATGCCCAGAGTGAAGCATGGGGGTGGATCAGTGATGGTTTGGGCTGCCATATCATGGCATTCCCTTGGCCCAATACTTGTGCTAGATGGGTGCATCACTGCCAAGGACTACCGAACCATTCTGGAGGACCATGTGCATCCAGTGGTTCAAACATTGTATCCTGAAGGCGGTGCCAAGTATCAGGATGACAATGCACCAATACACACAGCAAGACTGGTGAAAGATTGGTTTGATGAACATGAAAGTGAAGTTGAACTTCCATGGCCTGCACAGTCACCAGATCTAAATATTATTGAGCCACTTTGGGGCGTTTTGGAGGAGCGAGTCAGGAAACGTTTTCCTCCACCAAGATCACGCAGTGACCTGGCCAATATCCTGCAAGAAGAATGGCTTAAAATCCCCCTGACCACTGTGCAGGACTTGTATATGTCATTCCCAAGACCAATTGACGCTGTATTGGCCGCAAAAGGAGGCCCTACACCATACTAATAAATTATTGTGGTCTAAAACCAGGTGTTTCAGTTTCATTTTCCAACCCCTGTATATTATATATTATGAAAAACAATAAAATGTTTTGTTTCAATGTTTGATATGTTGACTTTGTGCTATCTTAAAGAAATATAGGAGTTAAATTATTTGCACATTTTGTTTTTATTTTCATTTTGCGTCTCAACTTTTTAAGAAACATAGTTTACATATATTCAACCTACAGACTAAATAAAATCTAACAGTATGCACTAGAATCGGCCTTAGACTAACAGTCACTTCCATCCATTTCTGGAATTCTGGACTAAATCAGAAATTCTGCTCCTTCAGTAGTTATTCCTGTGACCCATCAGCTCTGGCTGTTCATTTCGTTTTCTCTGCTCAGTCTGACCCTTTCAAATGTCACCCTTAAATAATGCAATGACCAATCAAATCGCTCATGACCCCCCGCCTCTGTGCCACACTGTTTTACATCTGCAGACGCTCACCTTTGATAAATAATCGCCCCTGTAAAAGAAAAGCCTGCGCTCGTTTAGCATGCATCCCGCGTCTCCAACATTTGCTTTGTCACACAGCTCTGGCGTGGCTGGGCGTTATTGCGTTTGGTAATGCGAGGCGAAATATATAAGGCAAACGTAATAGGAGTTTTCAGGCGGCGGCTGGAGGGCGTCAGGTCTGTCCCATGAATCTTCACACACATTATGGATTCAATTACATTTTCTGTGAAAAGAGGAAAGAAATAATAATAATAATGATAATAATGGGATTCTCTTGTAGAGGCTGTGGCCTATTCCCCAGAAGGACTGAGACTGCCATGCATATTAACACACAAAGCATATATGCACCAACACATACACAACGCTACTTATACCCAGGGATGAGGTGTAATGGAATGCGAGTACTGGGAGGACATACTCAGAATACCAAAACATGCAATCTTTAAAAGAAACAGCATCAGTGCCTGTTTATGAACTACTACAGCATGTAGTACACATGTTCATTATTCAGCCTCTAAAAAGGGTCTCAATAAACAGCTTCATTACAATCACTGAAGTTCTTGCTAAAGCCTGAGCAGACTGATGCATCAATAAGAAACACTTTATTAGAAACACCTACATTTTGTGCCTCAACCAACTGGCCAATTTATGAGAAACACCCACCTTGTACTGCCCACTTCACTGAAAACATATTTTCACTAATTGGCTGTTTTATTAGAAACACATGTCTTGTAACTCCACTAACAGGCCACTTTATTAGAAACACCTACCCTATATCTTCACTAACTGGCCATTTTGTTAGAAAAACCTACCTTGTACTTCCACTGACTGGCCACTTTATTAGGAACACCTGTCTTGTACTTCCACTAACTGGCCACTTTATTAGAAACACCTGCCCTATATCTTCACTAACTGGCCATTTTGTTAGAAACACCTACCTTGTACTTCCACTGACTGGCCACTTTATTAGAAACACCTGTCTTCTTCTTCCACTGACTGGCCACTTTATTAGAAACACCTATCTTGTACTTCCACTAACAGGCCACTTTATTAGAAACACCTACCCTATATCTTCACTAACTGGCCATTTTGTTAGAAACACCTGTCTTGTACTTCCACTGACTGGCCACTCTATAAGAAACACCTACCTTGTACTTCCACTGACTGTACACTTTATTAGAAACATCTATCTTGTGCTTCAACCAACTGGCCACTTTATGAGAAACACCAACCTTGTACTTGCCACTTTACTGAAAACATATACCCTATATCTTCACTAACTGGCCTTTTTATTAGAAACACCTATCTTGTACTACCACTGCCTGGCCACTTTATTAGAAACACCTATCTTGTTCTTCCACTGACTGGACACTTTATCAGAAACACCTACCCTATATCTTCACTAATTGGCCATTTTGTTAGAAACACCCACCTTGTACTTCCACAAACTGTCTACTTTATTGGAAACACCCACCTTGTGCTTCCACTAACTGATCACTTTATTAGAAACTTATTTCATAGGTCCTCTATGTAGCTGTACAGTCATAAAGAATGCAGTAAAACGGGAACACAACATAAAATATTAAAATTCAGAGTATTCCTAATACACTCTTTATATTTGAATAGCATCGTCTGCATGCAGACATCTTACAGCATGAATGGCTTTTAGGCTTTAAGCTTTGTTATGTCTTATATTTTACATAGAATTATAAAGAAGCCTCCACCAGCCAAATTAGAACCAGCCTTGTTTAGCTAATTATCTTCTATCTTCCATTCTGATTATATTCTTGTGGGAAATAAAATAGAAGTGAAGAGTACTTTAAAAGTGAAAATTGGTATAAAAAGATCCGTAGACGTATGTATAGGGTCTGAGAAGACGTCTAATCCGGTGGCATTTACAGTATATGCAAATGTATTGCTGTAATTTCCATAAAGAGCTGTGCTTCTTTGGAACGATGTCTTATAATGAACAATGAATGTTTCCCCGGGGGAAAAAATGGACCGGCTGGATTTTAAGAATGTTTTGTCCTGCTTTCAGTTACACTGGCCATTGTGTTGATCTAAATGGGCCCTGTCGCTGTGTTTGGAAGGTATGGGTTTTGAGCTGTGGATGCTCGGTCCTGCCAGAAAACGCCCACAGACCAGAGAAATCAGCCACCGAGCCAAAGCTTCTGTCTCTGTTTCTTCCCTGCATTGCACAAGCACAGGATGCAACGTGTTCTAATCCAGCATTCGTTTCATCTCTCAGAGAGTGCTCTCAAGTGAAAGGGATTCATACTCACTGGTCAGTGCGATACCTCTTTGTGAACACTGTGCAATAGCGAAGAACATAACAAGCTTTTTCATTGAGTCGCTCATTACCTCAGGAAATATGCAAATCCAATTTTCCATTTCATGAACCACATGGTGATCTGTGTGTTCTAATATGAAGTGGTTTTGGAGGATGTATCCGTAGCATAGGCTATTAAAGGCCTATGGCTACAGCTAAGAGTAACAATACCTGCAGCTACTGCCAAGAAATCTAGTTTTATGATATATCTTGTAACGTGGAGTGAGGAACATTATTGAAGTTAGTGCTTATCATCTACCCAAACAATAAAAAATTCACTTATTTTAATCTTTATTCTCTAACCAGTAGAAGACATGGGCTATTACTGGTTAATTACTGGTCTTCTAGTTACTATTACTATTAATACTACTAGTTACAAGCAATTCACATATCAAGTGTAGCATGTAGCAGAGGTATAGCAATGGGTTTAGCAGAATCTTAGAAGCGAGCAGTGTTGGGGGTAACACGGTACAAAGTAATGCATTACAGTAATATGATTATGTTTTCTGTAATGAAGTAATGCAACACATTACAGCTAAATATTTTGTAACCATGTTATAGTTACTATCAAAATAAACTGTTACTTGCGTTGCTCCCATTTTTATATATAAATTTTATTTTAAATGCCCAAAATGTAAAAGAATTCCCGAAGCTGTTTTCTGCGTAATTCGTGAATTGACGCCTTGCTGCAGCGGACTGCTGGGCATGGCACGTGACTGAATGTGATGAGCGCTGTGCAGTTTGGCAACAATGGCAGAGGCGAAGTGAATGTTTAAGCAATTTGTCGGAGCATTTAATCAGGTTGCATGGTAAAACAAAACTTATCGTTAAAGACCCCTGCATTGAAGAAGAGCGTGGCCCCAATAGCACCCGGACAAGCTACACTGGATTTCCGAGCACTAGAAAGGAAAGTAACAAGTACCAGTAATTAGTTTAAAAAGAGCCCCTTGAAGATCTGAGAACTTATTTAATTTATGAAGAGTTTATTTTTGTGAATTCAGTTCTTATGCTCTTATATTCAGTTCTTATGTGCCTGACATGAAATGCTGACATGTTAGTTTTGTTTTGTCGTACCACTAAAGAAAGCTTTACTGGACTTTCTACTTTCTATTGCTAAAATTAGACTGTTCTGAGGAAATAAGTAACATCAAGTAAAGTTTTATACACATTAAGTACTACTGATACAATGTGTTTCCAACAAACTATTGAAAGATTAGTTGATGTGTACTTTTCAGATATGTCTGTAGATTTGATTCCAGTATATTTGAAGGGGTTTCAGGATGTAGTTAAAAGTAATGAGGTATTAGATTACATATTCCAGGAAGCAATGAGTGAAGTAATCCCATTACAATTTTTAATAAATAATAAGTAATCAGTAATGGATTGAATAATTACCCCAACACTGAAAAGGAGTGTAATGCAAACATAGAAATGATGTACCTATAGAAATAGTTAAGTCTGGCATAACAGCCAGTTCTGGCTCCAAACACCCCGTCAGACCAAAAATCTAACAACTATAACAGAAGCACCATTGTGGGTTTTTTAACCCCAGTCCTCTTGTTAAGACATCCTTCTTAAAGCCTCGACTGCATTTTCTGCAGTTATGTGTGCTTTGTTGTTTGAATAGATCTGAGTCCAAAAAGAATGACTCAGTTATCATTCTAGAACTTTTCTTGTAATAACAGAAGAGGAAATGACTGCAGTTAGGTTACAGTTCTTGAACCAATGAAAACCAAAGTTTGGGGCCAGCGGGTTCTAATGTTAGCTAGCTTGCTAGCTAGTTTGCTAGCTAACACTCTTGATATGAACTATCTGTGGCTATGAACACACATCTTAATGTCTTATATAGGCTTAGCTAGCCACCCATTTTCATCAACCCTTGTCTGACCAACAAGCCTGAAAACCTACACAAAGATGTGGCTTCATAGCATGAAACATATATATCAGGGAGATTTACACAGAGTCAGTTTGCTGCTAATGTTAGCTAGGTAAGCTAGCTAGCCTACATTGGAGCCCACTGGCACCAAACTTTGGTTTTCTTTACGAGCTTTACAGTGCAATCTATTCCCTAAATGAAAGCCATGTCTAAACAAGAGGATGGAAATGGGTGATGTTTTAAAATGTATTTGATTCAAGTTAAATACTGAAACACATTCCAATATATGCACATACAACACTGTGTAAAGGGTTTTAGTCACTTATGAACATTATATTTAAAAAGCTATTCCTCCAGACAAGAAGCTTTTAAGTATTAATACAATACAAGCTTTTCCTTGTAGCAGTATTATTTGCAGTTATCATCTAATACACGGTTTATCTACTCAGTAGGTCATTAAGCTAAAAGAATTACTTCTGGTGAAGTAATTGAATAATAATATTAATAATTATAATTTGAGACATGTGAATTCCAGGAGAAATCTGTTACTAAACTTTGTTCTTCAAACAGGTGCACAAGATATTATATACTTCTTTCAAAAAATGATAATAATAATATATGGTGTTGGTACTGGTGGTAATACGCTTACACAGTATTGTATATTTAATCAAAACATCAGTGGAACATACAGTGTGATGTAATGCATATGTGTGTACAAGTATATAAGTTAAATCTGTGTAATAGTGTTACATTACAACACATGGAAATACACCGATCGGCCACTTCATTAGTTATACTCCCTCATATCTACACTCATTATCCATTTTATCAGCTTTAGTAACTTACCATGTAAGAGCACTCTGTAGTTCTGCACTTACAGACTGTAGTTCATCTGTTTCTCTGTATACTTTGCTACCCTGCTCTTTAGTGGTCAGGACCCCCACAGGGCCACCACAGAGCAGGTATTATTTGGGGGTTGAATCATTCTCAGCACTGCAGCTACATTGACATGATTGTGACTTGTTAGTGTGTGTTGTGCTGGTATGACTCAATCAGACACAACAGTGCTGCTGGAACTTTTCTAAACTGTGTCCACTCACTGTCCACTCTCTTAGATACGCCTACCTTGCTGGTTAACTTGTTTGTGTTGGTCATCCTCTTGTCCTTCTTCACAGAACGCTGCCCACAGGATGCTGTTGTCTGGATATTCTGTTGTGTTTGAAAGCATCCTCAGATGGAAATGGAAATAAGAGATGGAAATAAGATTATTCCTAACTATCATAAAAAAGTGTAGTTTGTTCACTTGTGTCTTTGCGAAGTAGACGAGAACACGTCTGTAAGACTCTCTTGTTTTGTCAGATCGAAATCATGCTGCTGTCACAAGTTCCAGATGAATCGACTCTTGGCAGCTTGCTCGTCCTGTTTCAGAGAAGCTGAAAGTGTGTAAGTCTTCTGGGTGTCGTTCTGCACTCGTTTGCTATTAGCTCGGCGCTATTAGCCTGGGCTGCCGACCTGAAACCGGGTCGCTTTCTGATTCATGGGAAATAACCTCAACTGTACAAAACCCAAAGAATTTGCCGCATCTAACACATACAGCACCGCTGGGCCACGTTGAGCGCTCATGCACGCTCTGTTTGAGAGCAGACCCAGAGACCCGGAGAACGGAGAACAAGAAAATGATTACAAGTCAGCAAAAAGTAGGGGTAATGAATGTGTACTTACGCTTTAGACAAGGTGTTCCATTAGGTAAATCTATTGCCCCGCTGGGCTGGAGAGCCATTACTCTTCTTGGCGCCGCTCTTGTGCACTGGCAATAACTCTCAGCCATTTTCCCGCCATAGTTAGAGCACCAAAAGGCGCCTGAACGAGACTCTGGAAAAAAAAAAGGAACAAACTTTTGGCTTGTTTCCAAGTGGACTGTGGTGTGAAACTGATCAGAGTAATGTTTTTACTGTCTTCCCCCTGTACTTTAGAAATGTAATCACATAAAATGCATAATGCTTATCTTTTCAGGACTTGCTTTAAAGACAGTCAAATTTTAAAGTTTGAGCACCTTTGGAAATACTGTGTTTTGTTAATTTGATTCAGAGAAATACAAATTGGCATATTTAAATAAGCAGTGTTTAAGATGTGTTATCAGAAATATATCAATAAAAAATACGAAGTGCCCGATGCCCGATGACACTGGGATTGGCTCAAGCCCCCCCCGTGACCCCGACTAGCGGGATTAATCGGCAGATATTGGATGGATGGAGTCGTATCTACATAATAGCAGGTCATCTTTCAAAAGAGGGTGATCCCGCAATCGTTTGCCTGCTTTTTTTTTAAATATTTCAGTTCCACTTTAAATTTATTTAAACTTATTCACATACTATTTGCTCTAATACTTACACCTTACATTCTGTTGCTGACTTTCAACTTCTTCTATGAATTCACCTGTTCCACCTTAAGTTTGCACCATTTACATTCTGACACAGACATTCAAATACTTTTTTGCCAGCTTCTTTTTCCAGTTTTCCCATACCACCTTAAAGAATGCACTTTCACCAGGTGGCCACTAAAGCTTTTCTGGGCCACTGATACATTGTCACAGGTTTTGCTGGAATATTTGTATAATGAGACAATAAGAGATTTATTAGCCTACTTTGCTAAGCCCTTTTCAAGAGCGTCAACAACATGATACATATACATCTTTGAAAAACTGTCAGAATGGTTACTTACTGATGTTCTGTAGATAATTTTAGTTTATGTGGAAATATATTAAATTACAAATCTTACATATTGCTTCTTTAAGTTTTATAAATTGTTTCATTGTGAGGTACTGCCTTTGTATTTTTTTTATTTAATGAAAAAAATATTGTTTTTTTGTCTCCTCCCACATACACAATGTGCAGATTTACAAATTGTCTTTGTGCTTTCAGGTTGCCATAGTTTGGCTTGAATAAGTAGCGAGGCATCAGATAAAAACCTGATCTGTACAAATTTACGCTCAAGAATCTCTTACAGGCATAGTTTGTTGACTTTTTACTGCTTGTCTAATTTACTCATATGTAATTTAGCTTCGTGAAAAATCCTGTCCAGGGATGTTAAATAGAATGATATTCTGAGGTAAAACGAGCCTAAAATGAATGGCATCAAGCAGCCTGCCTCTAGATGATTCCTAAACGATGTGGCTTTACTCCTGACGCAAAACCAATCTTCCTAAAACCTCCTCGTTAATTAAATATACATAAATCTCAGCGCAAGCATGATGAGCGTTATTCATCAACATGTCATGATTAAAACTCAGAGTTAATAACTCACATATCTTCTGCTAAATTAAAGCTCTAGCCAATTCTTCACAAAATACGACGAATTTCTAATAAAGTGGCCAGCTAGTGGAATCACAATGTTAGTGTTTCTAATAAAGTGACCAGTTAGCTGAAGCACAAGGCAGGTGTTTCTAATAAAATGGCCACTTAGTGGAAGCACTGGGTAGTTGTTTCAAATAAAGTGTCCACTGAGTGGAAGCACAAGGTAAGTGTTTCTAATAAGGTGGCCAGTTAGTGGAATCACAATGCAGGTGTTTTTAATAAAGTGGGCACTTAATGAAAGAACAGGGTAGGTGTTTCTAATAAAGTGGCCATAACTATATATGCATAAAATAGATTATTTATATATATATATATATATATATATATATATATATATATATATATATATATATATATATATATATATATATATATATTTTTTTTATGCATATATAGTATATATGCATAAAAGAGAGACCCAGTTTTATGCACAGTATAAATACAGTTTTCTGTATTTGTTGAGTTTGTTGATAGTTAGACCACATATCCAGATTAAGGGCCTGACTAGGTTTAGTCTAGGGTTGTGAGAATGTGTCTGAACCACAAAGCCAGGTTTCTAATCACTGCTATACTGGGTGTAAAAGGCCTTGGAGGATCGTGACAGTGTGGTTTAGTCAAAGCCTGAGTTTGATGGTGGTCTTTAAAAGCAGCTTCAAGATTAAACCAGCTGGATTCACACTGTGCTCTGTCTCTCCCACCCAGTGGCCTGCAGACCAGTGAGATTTACAGCACAGAGCCAGCAGTAAATTTGAGTGTGTGCGAGCGTTGATAGCCGCTAACCGCACCCTTATGGTGATTTAACATGTCTAACCCATTTCTGTCCCATTAAGAGCTCCAGGCCACACAGCCAGTCTGTTCTCTTTTCAGTGGAGCTGGAAGCTCAGCGTGCTTTATTCCCATAGAGCAGTGTGTGATAGAAGAAGAACTGGTCAGGGATCAGCCAAGAATAATAATAAGACTGATCCTGCATCAGCTCCGCCGCTTAGATCTTGGATTAAAGCGCTAGTGTGGTAAAAAGTTCTATTTTACAGTTTTCCCTTCCTTTACAAAGCCTAGACACGTTAGTGCAGTGCTGAAGCTACAAGGCCACTGTAGTTAATCTGAAAGGAAAAAAATGCAAGTGTTGACACTTTGATTTCTCAACAATCTTGATGGCGATTCTCTGCATGAATTTGAGTAAATTGTGATTTTCAAAAAGTCCTATATTCTAAGGGTGCTTTATTTTCAGGGTCCTATATTTTCAGGCTTCCATATTTCCAGGGGCTCCATATTTCAAGGATCCTATATTTCAGGGCCATATTTGTCAGATTACTATATTTTCAGGGTCATATATCCCAAGGTTATGTGTTCCCAGGGCTTAAAATTCTCAAGGTCATATATTTCCAGGGCCCATATACTCACAGGGTGCTATATTTCTATGGTCCTATATTCTCAGCAACCTTGGCCGGTATATTCTTAGGGTACTTTATTTCTAGGGCCCCATATTGACTTGCCTTGTAATTTTGGCAACATCCCTGGATTTCCAGGTTCCTATATATTTAGGGCCCTATATTGTCAAGACCGTAAATTCCAAGACCTTGAGCCCTATATTTTCAGGGTTCCTATGCTCTCAGGTTTCTGTATTTAAAAGGCCCTATTTTCTCATGGCCCTATGTCACCCATTTGTGATTTTGGAAATTCGCAGTGTGTTCCAGTCCCAACCCACTATATTCCCTCATTAAAAATTTCTAGAAAGCAACTCTAGTTAGCAAGCTATGGTCTACATAACTAGCAACAACAAAAAAGGGTAACGTAGACTAGCCATGGCTCTAACCATGGCTCTAACTATGGCCTTTGGAACTCTTCATAGGTTTCTTTAACGTACCATCCTGATGCATACATTATATAATTTATATAATTTATATAATTTATATAATAATGTATATATAATAATATATATATAATTTATATATAATAATTTATATAATTAATTTATATAATAGAACATATGGCACCCTGGGCGGATAAGTGGAGGTGTTCAATAATCTCAGTGATCTCTGATAATGTGGTTTCTGACACTGTATGACTCACTGTTCTCTTTAAACATGGATATAAGTACAGACTAAAGTCAACCTTTTACACTATCGCTACTTACTTTAGTTCATGTGTATAGATACTGATGGGTCACACAGAGTCAGAAGAAGTACTAAAATATCTTTTTGCAGTTAAAGATCAAATTGCCTTTAAGATTGTGAAGAACATGTTTCTGCTCTTTTGACTGGAACTCCATGTCCGAGGGGTTCGATAGAATCAGTTCTCACGCTGTGTCCTCTGCCAACACAAATACTCCTCCGGTCGTGTGTGTGTGTTCTCTGTAGGAAGTAAGGTTTACCCTCAGGGCATCTTCTCTGACATCTGACTCTAAAAACGTTCCCTTCTGAGGCCTTTCAGTGAAAGAGTGGAGGACAGCAAGAACATTTTCTCCACCTCACTGAAAAAGCTCTAAACAAGTTCTACCAACTTGACTTACTTCAGTTCATAGAGGTGTTCAGTAACTAGTTACTATTAAGTTTTCTGTGTATATAAGGTAACATTTAAAAATGCACTTGGAACATAATGAGTAATGAGTATCGCTGATCAGGAGCATGCTTCTAGTTCCAACAGAATTGGGGGGGAGGCTAAATATACAAAATAAATATGCTGTTGGTGTAGAAGAAGACGAGGGAGCTTTAAAAGAATGTTCTTTTATTGAACACAGCAGCAGGGGTGGACTGGCTGACATGGTTGGGAATCAGACAAGTCATCAATTTTGGCCCATAGCAGCCACCCAACCACACCAACTAGTCCCATAGCCCAGCACAACAAACCACCAATACCACATGTGCAGCACAACAATGTATTTACAATCAAACCCTTTCTGCTGTGAGTCCAGCCCTCCCTTCAGGCTCCATGTGTGGCTGCTTGACATGGCCACACTTCCCACGCGTCCACTGGGAAATGAACCAGTAGTGGAATGGTCCTTGGCTTCTCTTTTAATGGTGATTTGTATGAGCAGTGTACCTGAGACATCCTCATAATCCCTACGGGCTCTGGTCTCTCCAAAGCTCAGGGTTTTGAGATGTTCCATGTTTACATAAACATTCTGAAACCCAGAGCTTCAGAGAGACTGCAGGGATTGGGGGACATTGTCCGCCACCGAGGTAAAAGAACATGCCGTTGGGTACACTCAGCTACGCATGGCCCTAATGCTCTAGGAGTGCTGGAGTTCAGAGAGACTAAATGCATGGCAGAACTGCTCCCTTGCAGTAGCAGTATCAACCCTTGCCTCCCTGTATTGCTGTAGACACCATTGAAGGTGCTAAACATATGCTGGAGCCCCAGTTCTCAGCTTTGGCCAAACATGCAACCAGCACCTACTTGAAGTGTCACTGAAGAGCTGCATTGGAGGGCCAATGCGCTGCTCCGCCTTGAGGTCCTAATACCCTTCCTTAGGCATTCTTATCTGTCATCTCTTGCTGTCTTCCGTTCAAGCTCCATTGACAAGCAGTTCTAGGCCAAACACGGTCCTCTCTACCTCTTCGCCTTTGAGTTTGTGGTGGGGCCATTTTTCTCCAGACCACTGGGAGGTGCTATCCCACTTCTGACAGCAGTGTGGCGTCCGCATAGAGCCAGGAGCGGGATGCTATAATACTACTGAACAACTTAATATGAGATGTATAAGTATTTAGGGTGTTCCCTCTATTACATCTTTATTACTGCTTTCATTCTTTTCAGGAGACTCTCTATCAGCTCCTCAGACTTTTTTTGCTCAAGTTGCTCTTAACTCGTCTACTTTCTCCTCCTCTTCAACTTTCATATACTGAGTTTGTCTTAGCTGTACAGATACACATCCAGTGTTAATACAAGATTTCCAACATCCGCATAAGACCAGCATAAACATGAGAGCTGTTTGTTCAAGTGCAGATTAAGCCTTGTACTGGAGCCTCTGATGGAATTTTAATGCAGAACCCTGCACTCTGTTTAACACAGCACTAAAGTTTAAGATCCAGTACATTGCATGGGTTTTATATTCTTCAAGGAGCAATTGTCTATGGCTCTTGATTTCCAGGGCTCTATATTTACAGCTTCCTATATATCCAGGGACCTAACTACAAGTGGCATTTATTTCCTATATTGTCTAGATCCTATATTTCTAGGGACCTACATTTCCATGATCCTTTATTCCCAGGGCCCTAGATTCAAAGGTTCCTGTATTTCCAGGACTCTGTTTTCTCAGGATGCTATCTTTATTCAATATATTTACAGAATTATTGCTAACAGCAAAAACATTTATAGACAAAATCTTTCCAAAACATAGGTAAGTCTAGAGTTAGGTCAATTGCCTGCTTTTGATGTCTGACCAATAGTTTTCCTGTTTAGACATTTTCGAAGTAAGGCAGGTGTGTTTAAATAAATGTGCTTTCGCAAGTGGTCTTTCATCCCTTCTGTAACATCCAGCTGAGACAAGATCCTGCTGGTTTAACTCTCTTATACTGGTCAAGCTGATCAACCAACTTGCCAGCTTGGTCAAGCAGGGTTACTTACTTGATCATGCCAGATAACTGTCTTGGTCATGCTGGTCACCTGTATGGTCCCATTGTACATACTGGATGACTAGTTTGTACATGCTGGATGTCTATGAAATACATGGCTGTGCTTTGCTGCTCCAGATCAATGTTAATACAGCATTACACTTTTAAAAGCCACAGTAATGCACAGCCTCTCATGGCTTACTGCTTTATCTTGGATTAGACTGCAGCGTCAGTGGTGTTTCACCCCGTTCAGACTAGATTTAGGCTCCGAAACTGGGCCTTAAAGTTTATAGAACCTCCACACAATGTAAAAGTTTGATACCAATTACAGGTCGTACATCCGAGCCGAGAACCGCAGGAACCTTTATTTGTAAGAGCGTATTTGTATGCGGACAGCAGGCCCTGTTCTGCCAAGCTGTTGATACAAGAAGCAAAATTTATGTCTCCAGCTAATTCCCAACCGTCAGAATAGATTAATCCCAGCGTGGAGGGGAGAAAATAAATCTGTTTGGAGCGCTTCGCCGTGAACCTTCAGTAACCGATTAAAGTCTTCCATCTCTCTCTCTGCCTCATTCAATCATCTCTCTCCCTCACTCCTCACTTCTTCGTTCAATAATCTCTCTCTCTCTCTCTCTCTCTACCCCTCTACACTGGCTCGCTCCTCTCTGTCAGTCTTCTTTCTCATTCATCTTCCTGTCTTCCCCTCTTCCGCTTAATCATCTCTCTCCCTCATTCATCTCTTTCCCTCGTTTATCGGTGAACTCATTGTTCTGTATTTTACTGTACAGCTCTCCTGCATCAGCACCATAAACTACAGCTTAAAGTGAGACACAGTGAGCGAGAGACATAGAGAAAAAGAGAGAGAGAGAGAAAGAGACGGAGAGAGAGAGGGGATGGTCTGGCCCTGGCACTGTGAACATAGATTTTCTTTACGCTTTTTTTTTCTCCAGTCAGCAGAATTGGACGGCTTTCAGGCTGATAAAAAGAGGCCCATCTCTGCTTACGGCCGAACCAGCTGGAGCGTCGGATCAGCCTGCAGCAGGCTGAGAGAAATCAAACTCGCGGAAGGAAAAATATAAACGATCCCTTCAGCTAAATCGCAAAAGAGCGGATTCAGATCATTAGGCACGGGTGGACTGATCCCAGACCAGCGTCTCATGGCCAGACGCCAGCAGGAACAAGGAGTAAATCTCAGGAGTAGTCCACTCTACTTCAGATTGGCTATATGCTATCACGAGCAATGCTTACATATGCATTATATATATATATATATATATATATATATATATATATATATATATATATATATATATATATATATATATATAAAACAACATAACTGAGCACAAAATAAGTTACTTAAATACTAATAAATAATATGGTAAATAGAGTCTGGTTTGAAATAGTGAGTGTATAAGGATCAACCATCACAGGTTATCCATGGTTGCCAAGACTGGCCTAGCTGACATGTGGAAACGAAACATTTCAGCATACCAGCAGCCACCCCCAACGTATGGTGGTCTATGCTATTTGATTTTTTTTTTTACTGTCCAGTGGTCACCAGTCCTTCTCCTGGAGATGTATTGTCCTGCAGAGACTAGTTCCAATCTGCTGCTAACATCAGTGCATCTGATTCAGTCAAACAAGTACCAAAGAAAAAGCTAAGCTGAAACAAGTGTAGCAGATTGTGATTGGAACTAGACTTTGACAAAGGGTAGCTCTCCAGGACCAGGTTTGGTGACCGCTGGTCTAGTCAAATACATTGAGTTTGATGTGACTATTAGCAAGACTCACCTAGCTAGCACACATCTGTGTAGTTAATCGTGTACATAAGCATCCACCACATATTGTGCGTGGATGGCAAGACTGGCCTGGCTAACGTGTAGAGGCGTGAAGCATGGTCAGGCTGGATGACCAGCATATCAGCACCCAAAACATAACATGTGCTGCTCTATGCTAATTTTACTACAAGATTAGTGGTGCAGCCTGCTCTAATATAGTGAGCATATATAATAGTCTGCATCGTGTGTTGTGATGTGTTTTATGTCCTTGTTGGTCAATAAGTCAGCTCATAACACACAAAAACCCATCACAGTATTCAAACTCCTGAAAACCAGCTAAGAGCATATTTACCGATAACCAGTGAAGTAGTCTAGTCTAAAGTTTTATATTTATTGAGATTATGTTGTAGTTAGTCATCCTTTGAAAAAGTTTTGAAGAAGGTTTTGGTAATGTAATTACCAGAAACTCTCGACTATAAAGTGACTATAAAGTTCCAGTGTTTGCTTGCTGTTTTAGCCTCGCTACTCCAGTTCAAAACCTATAGGAGCAAAACACATACATTTCCTTTTGGCCAAAAAGTGAATCACTCCAGCATCCATGGACCTGAATTGCCTCCTTCAGACTAATGTCTTACAGATGTTCTATTGCACTGTACATCAGAGGAGAGAGGGTAACTCCTACCGTGCACAAGGTCTTTAGTCTGTAATGAAACTGGTTAGATCTGTCTAAACTTACGTGCGTATGTGTCTGTACGTGTAAAGCAAGTTTTATTTGCTGTCTCTGGTATTGATTCAGAAGCTGAGGCAGATAAATACTGTCAGTCATCATCTCGGTGTTTCAGCCCACTCACCACGTTAGCGCTCCAACAGACGACAGACTGTGTGTGGGTGTGTGCCGTGTAAGCGAATGTTCTGGTAAAGCTATTACTCTGTCTGGCCACTTTATCAGAAACCCCTCTTGTATGGCTCCACCTTGCTGATGTACAGTTAGAAACTGTAGAGAAACTCATCAGTTCATGAACAGTTTCTGTCAGTGTCTCACCACAGACTCACTCTTGGCTGGATATTTTTGGGTAGTGGACCTGTGGTCAGTGATGTATGGAGTTTAGGGGGGCAAATAAACTGTTACAGACTAAGCCTGTAGCTAAACACCAGCAGGGTGGCGCTATAGGCAGTATAAGCAAAAGGTGGGTGTTTCTAATAAAATGACTAGTTAGTTAAAGTGCAAGATGGGTGTTTATAATTAAGTAGTCAGTTAGCAGAAGTACAGGATGAGTGTTTCTAATAAAGTGGACAGTTAGTGAAAACACAATGTAGGTGTTTCTGATAAAGTGGCCAAATAAGTGGAAACACAAGTTAGGTGTTTCTAATAAAGTGGACAGTTAGGAAGAGGCACAAGATAAGTGTTTTAATAAAGTGGCCAGTTAGTCAAATAAAAAGGGTAGGTGTTTCTAATAAAGTGGCCAGTTAGTCAAATAAAAGGTAGGTGTTTCTAAGCAAGCAGCCAGTTAATGGAAGTACAAGGTTGGTGTTTGTAGTAAAACACCAACGTGTTTCTAATAAAGTGGCCAGTGTGTGGAAGCCCATGGGATGGACTGACGTACATGCACTAGATGGTTTAAAAATAAGCATATCATGATTAAACACAGGTTATTAAAAACAGACAGACAGGCAGTTGCCCAGGTGGAGTCATCCATGTGAAACATCTGCCTCCTGTCATAAAGAGCTATTTTCTATTTACTGTCTTTCATAACGACAGGTCAAAGGAAGTCAAGACAAGACGCGAGCCTTCCAATCAGCTTCTGATCAGAACAACAGAACACTTCATCTGATTCATTCCACACGCTTCGCTATCTGGACATCAGTGAGGAAATGACAGAACTCCTGTTTAGTGCACACACACACAAACACACAAATGAATGCTTGTTCTCAAGGGTTTAGCTGCAGTAATTGCTAATCCAGATGCAGCCTCATGTTATTTTGTGAAGAGCAGGGATGGGTGTACAAGAAACAGCGTGTAAGAAACTGTATAAAATTAAAGTATTAATAAATCAGCCAAAATACAACACTTTAAACTACAATATTTTGCAAAAGAAAAGCTCAACATGAACTTATTACATACAAACTGGCCACTTCATTAGGAATGCAGACCTTGTAACTTAACTTATCACCTTTTTAGTTACACCTACCTTGTATGTATGTATGGACTATATTCTTCAACCTGCCACTTTATTAGAAACACCCACATTGTACTTTCTCTTACTGCCAACTTTATTAGAAACACCTATCCTGTCCTTCCACTTAGATTTACTCACTTCACTCAGTCAGATGCAGAATCTGGACATTTGTGGCACTTGTATTTATTGTTTTCACACCTGGTTCTAATCCTCAGATAATTACAAGCTCCTTCATTAGTATAATGGGTGTAATCAGGTGAATTGGAGGAGAAACAGTAAACAGCACACGGCTCTTGTTCTGTGGATCAGATTAGAGTAGGAGCGACAACATAACACATCATATTTTTTAACCAATCATTTAAAAAACATTTAAACAAGATCAAGAATTGTTATCTGCAAGCAGCCTACATGTTGCCATGGTGATTGCGTCCACCGAAAAATTGGTGATGATCTAAGGAGAGCCTGTTCAGCCTCTGTTATTTATTTCTGGTGAAAAAAAGCCATGAGGATGCAGGAACTCAGCACCTCTTCCAACTTTATGATTTGTAATATTTTCAATGAATAGAAACATAAAGAGGCCTGGATTCCAAGTGGGGTGGTCTGGTCCCCCCAGGCCCTCCTCATAGCTGCGATTTCTGTGTGTGAATGTCTCCACATCTGCTCTTGTGTTGTTGTGTTTGCATTGCCAGATTTATTTTGTTGTCACCCTTGACCTGCATGTCTGGAATTTAGAGCTGAAATCATGTCTAGACGGCTTGTGTACTGTCTGTGTGTGTTTAGCTGGACTTAAACCTTGTTTCCTGTTTACGTGTGTAAGGCTGCGTGTTCCCCAGTGTGTACCGTACTGTGTGTGTATGTGTGTGTGTACTTGACCCATAAACCTTCTCAACCTTCACAAACTCCTTTATAAACACAGAAGATAAGAAGAAGAAAAACTCGGCTGGGAATTTATGGTCGGATTTGTGCTGCGTTAATAAACGTGCCATTTTCAGTTTTATTTCAGGGCCGGCACACTCAGTGGCCACTTTATCAGAAACCCTTTCACCAGACTGCCGTGCAAATCAGAACTGAACTGAACTGAACTGAACTGAACTAAACTGAACGGAACTGAACTGAACTGAACTGAGCTAACATGAGCTGAACTGACCTGAAAATAATTGTATTGAATTTAACTGAACTACTGAACTGCTGGCACACATTGAAGAATATTCTACTTTCTTCAGCTGGTATATGATCACATGAAGATTGTTGGTTTTATGGCTGGTTTATATATATATATATATATATATATATATATATATATATATATATATATAGAGAGAGAGAGAGAGAGAGAGAGAGAGAGCTTTAATCACAGCAGCCCATTAAAGCAGATTTGCACACACATACAGAGAAAGAGAAAAATGAAACAAAGGGGTAACCTTGAGTGTAATACATCACAGCATCAATGTCTAAGATTAAAAGAGAAATAAATAAGAAAATGCGATATAAAAACAAAATAAAATAAAGTAAAATGACAGAGAGAGAGAAAAGAGAAAAATGAAGAAAAGGAACAGCTAAAGAAAAGAAAAGAAATAAGAGACATCCAGAAAGCATGAAAGCAATACATTCAACGAAGGAAGGAGAGACACAGAAAGAGAAAAATAAAAGAATACGGACAGAAGAGAAAGGAGACAGGGAGAGATATGGGAATAAAAAGAATGATGCTGAACGAGAGAGAAAGACAGTTAGAACAAGGAGAGGTAGAGAGAGAAGGAAAAAGAAGAACAATAGAGACATTCATGGACAGAAGAGAACGAGAGAAAGAAAGAGCAAGGCAAAGAGACAATCAAAGAGACAACAAGAAAGATGTTTCTATATATCTGTTAATTATTCATTAACATGTCATTTTGTCTGACATGATCTCATTTCTCTCCCCCTCTCTCTCTCTATCTCTCTCTCCCTCTCTCTCTCTCTCTCTCTCCAAACAAAGACATTTAGTATGAAAGGGTAGTTTTTACAAGTGTTTTAAAAAACTCAATCTCTTGATAGCAGCTTGAAGGGTCAGATGTGTTAAAATGTCTTTCTAACATGATGAGGACATTTGGTCTCCACAAAATCATAAATACTCACACAGAGTGTGCGGTTGTTTTGATTTCATTATGCACTATCAGGGTAATGTGAGAGTGCTGTGGTCGTAACATCTGTGTGAAGCCCCTGGCATTGGGGGTGTTGTCTGTGTCCCTTTACTGGAAGTCTCGTCTGAATTTCTCTCTAAAGCCTTCGTCCTTCCTGTCTGTCATATTAATGAACGAGTGTTTGCTGAACAAAGGGTGAAAAGAAAAGAAAAAAAGTGAGGACTAAAAAAAAAATCATGTCCGAATTGCAAATTGCAAGGGCCATTATCTTCTATTAAGCAAGTCATTCATCTTTAAGTGCCCTTAAACGCTGTTACCACGGAAACACTCTGACGTGTTGTTAAGGCTCGCTGACTTAACGGGCCTGCTTTCACACACATACATAAACACTGAGTTAACTTTATATTCACACTTTTCACAATATAGTCGAGCCCTAAAAAAACATTACAAACCGAAGATAAATAATATTATAGGTATTGCTCTCCAAAGACCCACAGACCACCGGCATCACACAAAACTCAATGAGTCAGCTTAAAACACACTAATTACATGTGAGAACAGTGATATAGTAGTGTGAAAACAGTGATAAAGTATTGTGAAAACAGTGATATAGTAGTGTGAAAACAGTGATATAGTAGAGTGAAAACAGTGATGTAGTAGTGTGAAAACAGTGATGTAGTAGTGTGAAAACAGTGATATAGTAGAGTGAAAACAGTGATGTAGTAGTGTGAAAACAGTGATTTAGTAGTGTGAAAACAGTGATGTAGTAGTGTGAAAACAGTGACATAGTATTGTGAAAACAGTGATATAGTAGTGTAAACAGTGATATAGTAGTGTGAAAACTGATAAAGTATTGTGAAAACAGTGATATAGTATTGTGAAAACAGTGATATAGTAGTGTAAACAGTGATATAGTAGTGTGAAAACAGTGATAAAGTATTGTGAAAACAGTGATATAGTATTGTGAAAACAGTGATATAGTAGTGTAAACAGTGATATAGTAGTGTGAAAACAGTGCTATAGTAGTGAGAAAACAGTGATTTAGTAGTGTGAAAACAGTGATGTAGTAGTGTGAAAACAGTGACATAGTATTGTGAAAACAGTGATATAGTAGTGTAAACCGTGATATAGTAGTGTGAAAACAGTGATATAGTAGTGTAAACTGTGATATAGTAGTGTTAAAACAGTGATAAAGTATTGTGAAAACAGTGGTATAGTAGTGTAAACAGTGATATAGTAGTGTGAAAACAGTGATATAGTAGTGTGAAAACAGTGATATAGTAGAATGAAAACAGTGATTTAGTTGTGTGAAAACAGTGATGTAGTAGTGTGGAAACATTGATTTAGTAGTGTGAAAACAGTGACATAATAGTGTGAAAACAGTGATTTAGTAGTGTGAAAACAGTGATATTGTAGTGTGAAAACAGTGATGTAGTAGTGTGAAAACAATGATGTAGTAGTGTGCAAACAGTGATATAGTACTGTGAAAACAGTGATGTAATAGTGTGAAAACAGTGATGTAGTTGTGTGAAAAAAGCGATGTAGTAGTGTGAAAACAGTGATGCAATAGTGTGAAAACAGTGATGTAGTGTGAAAACAGTGATATAGTAAAGTGAAAACAGTGATGTAGTAGTGTGAAAAAAGCGATGTAGTAGTGTGAAAACAGTGATTTAGTAGTGTGAAAACAGTGATGTAGTAGTGTGAAAACAGTGACATAGTATTGTGAAAACAGTGATATAGTAGTGTAAACAGTGATATAGTAGTGTGAAAACAGTGATAAAGTATTGTGAAAACAGTGATATAGTAGTGTGAAAACAGTGATAAAGTATTGTGAAAACAGTGATATAGTAGTGTAAACAGTGATATAGTAGTGTGAAAACAGTGATAAAGTATTGTGAAAACAGTGATATAGTAGTGTAAACAGTGATATAGTAGTGTGAAAACAGTGATATAGTAGTGTGAAAACAGTGATTTAGTAGTGTGAAAACGGTGATGTAGTAGTGTGAAAACAGTGACATAGTATTGTGAAAACAGTGATGTAGTAGTGTAAACAGTGATATAGTAGTGTGAAAACAGTGATATAGTAGTGTAAACTGTGATATAGTAGTGTGAAAACAGTGATGTAGTAGTGTAAACAGTGATATAGTAGTGTGAAAACTGATATAGTAGAATGAAAACAGTGATTTAGTTGTGTGAAAACAGTGATGTAGTAGTGTGGAAACAGTGATTTAGTAGTGCGAAAACAGTGATTTAGTAGTGTGAAAACAGTGATGTAGTAGTGTGAAAACAGTGATTTAGTAGTGTGAAAACAGGGATGTAGTATTGTGAAAACAGTGATTTAGTAGTGTGAAAACAGTGATTTAGTAGTGTGAAAACAGTGATGTAGTAGTGTGAAAACAGTGATTTAGTAGTGTGAAAACAGGGATGTAGTATTGTGAAAACAGTGATTTAGTAGTGTGAAAACAGTGATTTAGTAGTGTGAAAACAGTGATGTAGTAGTGTGAAAACAGTGATGTAGTATTGTGAAAACAGTGATTTAGTAGTGTGAAAACAGTGATATAGTACTGTAAAAAAGTGATATCGTAGTGTGAAAACAGTGATATCGTAGTGTGAAAACAGTGATGTAGTAGTGTGAAAACAATGATTTAGTAGTGTGAAAACAGTGATATATTACTGTGAAAAAAGTGATATCGTAGTGTGAAAACAGTGATGTAGTAGTGTGAAAACAATGATGTAGTAGTGTGCAAACAGTGATATAGTACTGTGAAAACAGTGATGTAATAGTGTGAAAACAGTGATGTAGTTGTGTGAAAAAAGCGATGTAGTAGTGTTAAAACAGTGATGCAGTAGTGTGAAAACAGTGATGTAGTGTGAAAACAGTGATATAGTAAAGTGAAAACAGTGATATAGTAGTGTGAAAAAAGCGATGTAGTAGTGTGAAAACAGTGAAGTAGTAGTGTGAAAACAGTGACGTTGTAGTGCGAAAACAGTGATATAGTAGATTGTAAACAGTGATTTATATATATATATAGATATATATATATATATATTATATATAGTATGCATACCATTTGTATCACTGATGAAACATTCAGAACTTTCTTTTAAAGTAACTAACTTTTAAGTAATTTCCAATTTCCAGTTCTGTTAATGAAATAAAATCAATAAATATGGATGGGAAGGTTTTGTTTAGGCAGACACGCACAAAGAAAATAACTGGGGATAAATGGGATTCTTATCATTTATTTCAGTATTAGTATAAGTAGTATTAGTAGTAGGTTACGTCCATGTTTGCAAATGTGTTTTAGGTTCTCAAAGACATCTGCAAACACACCTCCAGTTCAGTATGTTTAGCATTTTCAGCTAACACATTCAGTCTGGTCAGTGTGAAAAAAGCGATGTAGTAGTGTTAAAACAGTGATGCAGTAGTGTGAAAACAGTGATGTAGTGTGAAAACAGTGATATAGTAAAGTGAAAACAGTGATGTAGTAGTGTGAAAAAAGCGATGTAGTAGTGTGAAAACAGTGAAGTAGTAGTGTGAAAACAGTGACGTTGTAGTGCGAAAACAGTGATATAGTAGATTGTAAACAGTGATTTAATAGTGTGAAAACAGTGATGTAGTACTGTGAAAACAGTGATTTAGTAGTGTGAAAACAGTGATGTAGTACTGTGAAAACAGTGATTTAGTAGTGTGAAAACAGTGATACAGTAGTGTGAAAACAGTGATGTAATAGTGTGAAAACAGTTATGTAGTATTGTGAAAACAGTGATTTAGTAGTATAAAAGCAGTGTAGTATTGTGAAAACACTGATTTAGTAGTGTGAAAACAGTGATACAGTAGTGTGTAAACAGTGATTTAGTAGTGTAAAAACAGTGATATAGTAGTGTGAAAACAGTGATTTAGTAGTGTGTAAACAGTGATTTAGTAGTGTAAAAACAGTGATATAGTAGTGTGAAAACAGTGATTTAGTAGTGTAAAAACAGTGATGTAGTAGTGTAAAAACAGTGATGTAGTAGTGTGAAAACAGTGATACAGTAGCGTGAAAACAGTGATTTAGTATTGTAAAAATAGTTATATAGTAGTGTGAAAACAGTGATTTAGTAGTGTAAAAACAGTGATGTAGTACAGTGAAAACAGTGATGTAGTAGTGTAAAAACAGTGATGTAGTAGTGTGAAAACAGTGATTTAGTAGTGTGAAAACAGTGATGTAGTAGTGTGAAAACATTGACATAGTATTGTGAAAACAGTGATATAGTAGTGTAAACAGTGATATAGTAGTGTGAAAACAGTGATGTTGTAGTGCGAAAACAGTGATATAGTAGATTGCAAACAGTGATTTAATAGTGTGAAAACAGTGATGTAGTACTGTGAAAACAGTGATTTAGTAGTGTGAAAACAGTGATACAGTAGTGTGTAAACAGTGATTTAGTAGTGTAAAAACAGTGATATAGTAGTGTGAAAACAGTGATACAGTAGTGTGAAAACAGTGATGTAATAGTGTGAAAACAGTGATACAGTAGTGTGAAAACAGTGATGTAGTATTGTGAAAACAGTGATTTAGTAGTATAAAAGCAGTGTAGTATTGTGAAAACACTGATTTAGTAGTGTAAAAACAGTGATTTAGTAGTGTGAAAACAGTGATACAGTAGTGTGAAAACAGTGATGTAATAGTGTGAAAACAGTGATACAGTAGTGTGAAAACAGTGATGTAGTATTGTGAAAACAGTGATTTAGTAGTATAAAAGCAGTGTAGTATTGTGAAAACACTGATTTAGTAGTGTGAAAACAGTACAGTAGTGTGTAAACAGTGATTTAGTAGTGTAAAAACAGTGATATAGTAGTGTGAAAACAGTGATTTAGTAGTGTAAAAACAGTGATGTAGTAGTGTGAAAACAGTGATACAGTAGTGTGTAAACAGTGATTTAGTATTGTAAAAATAGTTATATAGTAGTGTGAAAACAGTGATTTAGTAGTGCAAAAACAGTGATGCAGTACAATGAAAACAGTGATGTAGTACAGTAAAAACAGCGATGTAGTAGTGTGAAAACAGTGATGTAGTAGTGTGAAAACAGTGATTTAGTAGTGTGAAAACAGTGATGTAGTAGTGTGAAAACAGTGACATAGTATTGTGAAAACAGTGATATAGTAGCGTAAACAGTGATATAGTAGTGTGAAAACAGTGATGTTGTAGTGCGAAAACAGTGATATAGTAGATTGCAAACAGTGATTTAATAGTGTGAAAACAGTGATGTAGTACTGTGAAAACAGTGATTTAGTAGTGTGAAAACAGTGATACAGTAGTGTGTAAACAGTGATTTAGTAGTGTAAAAACAGTGATATAGTAGTGTGAAAACAGTGATTTAGTAGTGTAAAAACAGTGATGTAGTAGTGTAAAAACAGTGATGTAGTAGTGTGAAAACAGTGATACAGTAGCGTGAAAACAATGATTTAGTAGTGTAAAAATAGTGATATAGTAGTGTGAAAACAGTGATTTAGTAGTGTAAAAACAGTGATGTAGTACAGTGAAAACAGTGATGTAGTAGTGTAAAAACAGTGATGCAGTACAGTGAAAACAGTGATGTAGTACAGTAAAAACAGTGATGCAGTAGTGTAAAAACAGTGATGCAGTACAGTGAAAACAGTGATGTAGTAGTGTAAAAAAAGTGATGCAGTACAGTGAAAACAGTGACGTAGTACAGTGAAAACAGTGATGTAGTAGTGTAAAAAAAGTGATGCAGTACAGTGAAAACAGTGACGTAGTACAGTGAAAACAGTGATGTAGTAGTGTAAAAAAGGTGATGCAGTACAGTGAAAACAGTGATGCAGTACAGTGAAAACAGTGATGTAGTACAGTGATAAATGGTGATTAAAACACTTATTTAAATAGTGATCAGAACAGGGATTTAAACACTGGTATAGTACACTGGTAGGAGATTAGTTTTCTGGTACAGTACTTATCCACTGCACGTAAATGCTATTTGATCTTTTGCGGCAAATCATTTTCAACATTTCAACATGTGCCTGTGCTAACTCTCTAACTATACAGAGCCTCATGCTTTTTGTGTCTGCAGCATATTTAGATTGTTTAATGTTCATATAGTCAAGTTATAGCCTGTATGAGTGGGAAGGTGTGATTGGATGGCATTTTAAACCAATAAAAACTAATGAGTTCTATTTTAACTACATGAGTCTATTATGCTTCACAGAAATGTTTAGATTAATGTTCTGCTTTAGAAACAGGTTCACGTGTGTGTGCACATACCATCAGTCTCAGTACAACCACACTTAGACACAATCACACATACAGAGAAGCACAGAAACATTAGTGTGTGTGTGAGTGTGTGTGGGTGAGTGTGTGTGAGTGTGAAGATGGTCATAAAGTGCCCCCCTCCTCTGGATTGGTGCTGTATTTTATGATGATGGTTGTGTCGCTGGTTCAGGGCTGCATTGACTTAATGTCTGACAGTTTGAAGCACTAATGTCTGCGCGTGTGTATGTGTGTGACTGGTGTGTGCATGCACGTGTGTGTGTGTGGTGCTCCCAGAGGAGGAAATGTTCTCCTAGTGCTTGCCATAAACTGATGAATGTAGAGCTGCTGTTTTTGTTGTGTTTGTGTTAGAAGAGACGTGTGTAGGACTGTGAGTAGAAACAAACATCTCTCTCTCTCTTTCTCTAAATCTCTCTCTCATACACATTCTCTCTCTCTGTATTGCCTCTCTCTTTATCTGTCTCTCATTCTCTCTTTCTAATTCTAAAACCTCTTTTACTCACACTAATGCTCTCTCTCTGGCTTCCTCTTTGTCTTAAAATCTCTTTTGTCTCTTTCTTTCTTTCTTTCTTTTTTCTATATATCTATTTTTACTCTTTTCCTTTTTGTGTTCTATTTCTGTATTTTCTTTCTTTCTCTCTGTCTAGACCTTTCTATGTCTTCTTACTTTCTTTCTCTCTCTATCTCTATCTGTCTATCCTTCTATTTGTTGGTCTTTGTATTGCTTCTCTCTCTTTTTGCACTCTCTCTAAAAATGCAAACACATTTTTCAGATTGTGGTTCTAATTTGTGTTCTGTGTTGTTATAATCGAGGACCTTGTGTGTGTATGTGTGTTTTGTCGCTTAACAACAACCCCCCCACCCCCCCCACCCCAACACACACACACACCCACACCCACAAACATACATACAGACAGTGATTGTGTGTGTGATGGATAGCAGTGGGATGAAGAGTGTAGAGTAAATGTCAGTGAATCAGTCAGTGTCTCCTTTGTGACCTCACTTAGGTCCGTTTAACACCAGTGCACAGCGTAGACTTTACACTGAGATAGATATTATAATGTATATATAGTTGTGGAAATCAATACAGCATATATATATATATATATATATATATATTTATATATATATATATATATATATATATGATACCGGCAATCCCCCGACAGGACACAAATGAAGTGTCCTTGAGCAACTTCTCACCGAGTGCTATTGATAGCTGTTCATTGTTCCAGGCCAGTGTGCTCACTGCCCCTTAGTGTGTGTATGTTACTCAATGTTTAATGACATTCTAGTGTTCAAAGTTGTCCTAACCGCGAGTGTTCACCAGATATGTTTTCTTTTTCCACCATTTTAAAATCGTTTTATGCATCTGCTGAGAAACTGTCTCTATATTATTAGTAACATTTCTTGAGTGCCATTAGAACAATTAAATTCATTTGCATACTTTGTCAGAATATGAGACAAAATCTTAAAATCTTAGTAAAATCTTTGTTGTTAGTATATGGATTTGAACGCAAACACCTGTTTGTGAATGACATATTGTTTACAAGTTACTTTTTTCACATTAGATGTAGATTAGATTAGACGTGGCCAAAAATAAGACACATTGAAATTAAGGACCTTTTGTTTTATTTTGAAAGTTAACAGCCAAATACCTGAGGGACACCTAGTTTAAGCTTGACAGGAGGACCCCTATAGTTGTCCATCACAAAAAGAGTTTAAAAACCTGATTATCCCTGTCTCGCCACAGGACGGGATCAACATTACATTTTAACAGGATTTTTTTGTGCATATATTGTGCACCATATAAAAAAATAATGGCACCAATGTTTTATATACAGTTTCAGGTGTAACTGGTTTATTTCACTGTCCCGACCCAGAACATTTTGCATGTTTACCTTATAAAAACAATCTTTAATTCTAGAGTAAAACAGTTAAATAATAGTTTTATCTGGCATTATATATATATATATATATATATATATATATATATATATATATATATATATATATATATTATATATAGTATGCATACCATTTGTATCACTGATGAAACATTCAGAACTTTCTTTTAAAGTAACTAACTTTTAAGTAATTTCCAATTTCCAGTTCTGTTAATGAAATAAAATCAATAAATATGGATGGGAAGGTTTTGTTTAGGCAGACACGCACAAAGAAAATAACTGGGGATAAATGGGATTCTTATCATTTATTTCAGTATTAGTATAAGTAGTATTAGTAGTAGGTTACGTCCATGTTTGCAAATGTGTTTTAGGTTCTCAAAGACATCTGCAAACACACCTCCAGTTCAGTATGTTTAGCATTTTCAGCTAACACATTCAGTCTGGTCAGCCCTTTGTTCTGAGAACACCAGAAGCTTTGATTGATGTGTCTCTTTTTCTTAGTGAGGAGCTTTTGAACAGCTACACATCCTTTCAGACCCATAGCATTAAGGTGCCTTCTCACAGTGGAGGGATGGACAGACAAACCTGTGGATGTTTTCAGATCTGAAGCAGCTTGATGTTCTCCTATCTTTCAAAGATGAAAGTGCTTTAAGTGCCGTTTATCTCATGGGGGCAGTTTTGGCTGTGTATACCAGGTCTTCCAGGTGGCTGTTAGGAGTTCCATTTTCTCTGTATCTCTTATTTTCTGAAGTCTTGTTTGGGACACTTCACTTACCTTTACTTTGGTTTTCTTATGCAAGTATTTCTTATGCTTTATTATCATAAAGCACATTTAGAATTTCAACTGAACTGAACTTGATGCTGTTCTCAACATGTCAACATGATTTCAAGCAAGAAATAACCTTACTTTTGTTTTAATCTTTCGAAACACACATCTTATCCTGATTTTTTCAAACCTCTCGCGCTGCAGAGCATGCGGGATAGAGATATGAAAGGGCATTTGTTTCCTCTTTCACCTGCAGTACCTCTGCCAGACACCAGGGAGGCGATGCGGATTGTGTTAGGCTCTAATCAATGATGAACAGAGAGACAGGAGGGAAACAGGGAGCGGGCAAGCAAAGGAAAAAGAGAAAGAGAGAAAGAGAGGGAAGGATGCTGCTTCAGGACACACAGCATGAAACTATAATTAGTTTTGTCAGACTGAATGAAGAATCAGCAAAAGCAAGATGGGGCTGGAGCTCAGATATCGATCCTCTTCTGGACGAGAGGCTGAGACACAGAGCGAGGGAGAAATGGAGAGGGGATTAGAGGGAGATAGAATGGGTCAGAATGAAATAAGAGGGATGAAACGAAAGAGAGAAAGATGAGGAGATGGAGGGAAAAAAGGGAAAACGAGAATTAGAGCTCAGATTTGTAAGATTGCATTTGGCAGTTTTCGGTCAAGAACTGGGTTATTAACGTGGACAGCCTAATAGAAAACTATCCTATGATTTAGAGCTTTTAGTCTGAAGACTGATAGAACCACGGACCTCCGTCCAATCTTCTCAATAAGAGCGCATTCAGCAGGCTGAATCTGAAAGGTTGAGTGGATTGTGAAATATGAACTAAATATTAACCTGCACATCCATTCATTTGTTCATCGCGGCTGCACGTCGCTTCCTTCTGTAGCAAATGAGCTCTGCTGCCTAATATACATAAGCTTACCCCGTAAGGGCTTGTATCTTTACTGCTCAGGCAATGACGCTGTACCTTGATCTAGTCAATGAACATGTATTGGCAATAACAACATAAACACCTGAGAGAGGACAACAGGTTTCCTGAGGACTACAATAAAGAGTTGTGTGCTTGGAAAGAGAATATAATGCCCTTTCGCTATTTTCATAGTGCTCTAAATTTCTCTGCCATGAATGAGCATCTCAGCAAAGCACTCCACAGTGCACCTGAATCTGATAAAAATTTTGTAAGATTCCAGGGTCTGTATCTGTGGTTCCTTAAAGTCCTGGCATTGGGCTCATTGTGCTCTACTGATGTGCTCTACTAATTGTTGGAAAGCATTCCCTGCTCCTATGGTTTTATTCATGACATCATCAGCGATTTGTCAACATTGATTTGAAGTTTGTCACGTAACTGTCAACTTTTAAATTCTGAAGTCAAGCAGCCCCTAATACCCATTAGAAAAAGTGCCACCATAATTGAGAAGTGAACAAAGAATCAACCAATCACGCTCTGATTTACAATGGGACCAATTAACTCATTGCACTAATGCCTCTGCTTTCTTCTTAGCGCTGCTCTGCTACTGCAGAAATGTCAAAATGTTATTATAGTGTACTACAGAGCACTGAGCTACAACATCCAGATTCTGTGTACTGTCACGGAAAACCGTGAGAATAAGAAGTGGATGAAGCACTGATTTAACTCTCAACAGAGCTAAAATGCTGCTCACAAGTTCTAAGACACATCTGTTATCAAATGAAAGCAGAATCTTTATATGTAGTGTCCATTAACATTAGCTAACATCGCTAAATCCCAAACAGTAATTAACATTCTCAAATAGAAGCTAACGTTGCTAATATTCACAAACAAGGTAGCTTTTGGCAACAGCTAGCTAACGGTCAGCTCGCAGTCTCATTTACAGCATGCCAGGAATTTCTCTAAAACATTGTCCACTTTTAAATGTGAAGTGTATTTGATAGTTTTCTCACAGCTAATGGTCTCACATTGTGAGCATGTATAGGTTCGCTAGCTTGATAAGTTTGACACGCCTCTACGACTGTTTGCCTGGTCTATTCTCAAACCACCAAGATGTAACTAGTTTTTAATTTACTCAAACATATTGTAAATTGTAAATGAGACTTTTAGATTGGAAAATATATTACAAACAACTGAAAGAGAAAAAATAATGTCTAGGTCTAATACAAAATAAAATTAGTTAAAAATTCTGCTGTGACATTTGTATTTCCATTTTCTCACACTAATATTTGTGGTGTGGGAGAGCCAGACGCAATGTGCAGTAGGGTTGTGTGATAGGACGATATATATTATGTGATGAGAAAACGCCTAGCGTTTAATATTACGCTCTATCATCTATTTTGTTGTGTCGCAAAACACACATTCTAGTTTTTGTTGTTTGGATGACGTGTTAAGGCGACACAAATAAACATGTAGGAGCTTGACCGAAAAGCAGAGAATCACAAAGATGGAAGGAAATTATACATGCAATTGTAACTTATATCTGCAAAGGCCAGTTGACCCAGTTGAGAAACTGAGGTTTCGTGAGTTGGTGCTAACACTAGACCCAAAGTTCATAAAACCAAGCCAAGAACACTTTACTCCAGCAGAGTTGCCTCGTTTGTATCAAGAGTCTCAAGTAGAATACTTTGATGTCATCACTTAAACCAGAGAGAGTTGACCAGCTTGTATTTTTGGATCTCAACCGGTAAAATGAACTCCCAAAGATTTGGCAACACAAAGCAAACATTTCAAAGCATTGTTGTCAAGTACTTATTTCATAAAATGAGTGTGTTGTTTACATATACATTAATATTGTAAACCTTATTTTGCTGATATAGTTTAAACTTGAAAGTTGGTCAATTTTGTATGTTATATATTAATATTTATGTCAGGTTTCATTTAGTGTTCTATTCTGTTTCCTGTTGCAATTTAAAAAAAATGCAGTTCTATGTTTGGTTTTGATATTTTTATCATTGTTTTTATAATAGGCCTATAATTCTGATCTTTGGAGTGGAGCTTTGGAGTGACGCAGAGTTGAGCCAGTTACACTTATATCTTCCACAGAGAAGCAACAAATAATAGAGCAAGCATTTAGCTGTGCTTCATGGGCACATTGTTGTAGTTGCTCTCATTTCCAAAATGAAATTCCAATTTCAGACAGCATTCCATTATAAACCTTCTAATCGGAGGTCAGAAAGTTCTGAATTCCAGGTATGGATTGGAGCATTTTAATATGTAGTTAAGTTGCTTAACTACATGTCGTGTCACTGACCTCTTCATTCCAGGTGGCCAAGAAACACCCAACAACAAAATTGAGTTTTGTCACTTACACATGCAGCATTCAGAAACTCCTCTCTTTGTTGACAATCAATCAGCTGTACAAACCACCTGCTATTATGCAGTCTGAAACCTGCTTACTGTATGTTTGGGTAATTGAATGAAGAAATGAGCCTAATGTACTTGGATAGAATTGTGGGAGAAAATAGAAGCTTGGTGGGGGAGCAGGAAGTCTCCTGGACAGTGCAGGGAGTTGGCAGCCCTGCGTTAGCTGTTCATACTAAGCTGATGTGGGATAAATTACATAATTGATGGTTTTTGCTTGTAGCATTAGGAACAAATTCCTAAATGAATACAAAAATTGCTAGTCTATGTCATGCAGCTGCTTTCTGATAGCCAGCTAACAGTTTGGCATAGCTGCTGTTAGCAGTGGCTTCTAGGAAGCATTGCTATATCTATAAAAGATTAAATTAAATGGAACTGCGAGAGGTTGTGGTGCAGGTAATGGTTTTGAAGACGCTTTGTAACATGTGCTAATGTCTTTTCCAGACTTCAAATGTTTTTAATCTAGACTGGCCAAAAAATAACTGTGTTACCTTTAACCTGGTGTTAATATACTACTAGAAAGCCCATAGAGGTGCTAGAGGAAATGAGTATTTTTCTAGAAATAGATTTTCTCATTGTATTGTGGCCAAATTCTGACATGAACTGAACTGCAGGCCTAACTCTAATTGTGACTAATTGTCACAGTTTGCCACTGCTGTCTATAGAACAGATGACTGACACCCTGAGTTCGCTTGGTAGACCTTTAGCAGCACGTAGTTTAGTCACGGCTGAACAAACAGCACACATGGGAATTAATGCCGTCACAATGTTCACAGTTTAAACCGGAGGGCCCATTTCAACATCTCCTCCATTAAAGAAAAACAGCCTGAGAAATCTCCCGCAAAGTCAAAGAACCTGTACTTATGTTGCATTAAATCTTTTTAAACCCTTCAAATCTGACCTCTCATGCGAGATTAATTATCAGTTTTGCAGTCTAAGAGAGGCAAAGGCGGGAGGGAGAGACCGAGGGAGGGAGGGAATGATAATAAAAAGAAAAAAAATCACAGAACACGACGTCCTTCTTTCTTTAAAAAACGTTAATCTGTTCTGCCTCCTTTGTGGAAAGTCTGAAATCTTGACCATGGGAGTCGTCTGTCGCTCTTTTGTTCGAGTGGAATATCCGTGGAAGGTCTCCAAGCATTAACCTCGCTCAGTCACTTCCTGTGCGGTGTGCAGCAAGGACCCCTTTGTGAGGAAAAGTGAGTGTGCGTGGGGGGCTGGGGGGGGGGGGGGGTCTTCATAAAAGTAGGAGAAACGTTCCTTCACTCCGAAGCTCGTATCAGGCAAAAGAGGCTTTTAATTCCAGTGCCGTTCCCTAATTGCTACTAAACGAGTTCCCGCTGGGTGGAATTGTCACAGTCAAATGGAGCTTTGGAGCTGAAAATGCAGCAAGAGCGAGAAAAGGGAAGGGTGGGGTCCTCTGATGGTGCGTTTGCATGGGGTCCTCGTCAACTTGTAAATCAGGACTACTAGTTATTAGCATTTAGGTGGTAAATTTATCAGCAGAGCAAGACATACATTCAGTGTATATAGTCAGTGGACCAATACACTACATGTAGATATTTTAGTTAGGTCTTTTATTGGGCTACAGTTAGACAGAAATTTGTTGGGCTCCAGTTGATTTAGACAGTCTTTTGTCAACTATAATCGGTTCAGACAGAATTTGGTCAGCTACAGTCGAGATCAGACAGAAATTTATTTAAAGAGTTGTTACAGAGTGTGTACTGTCCTGGTAAATACACATACCACTTGTGCATGCTACTAGGCCATGACCTCCTCGCCCATTGAGCTGGAGCAGAGAGCACTGAGCACTGCGTCCTCCTCCTGAGTACGGTGGCTCTCCCTGTGGCTGGTGGTGTCACTCCCTGCTGTTTCCCAGTAGAGAGAGAGTTTCATGTGTCTGCTGGAGTTCTGACGCTCGTTCCTCTCGGCTGCTTGAAGTGGGCCACCAGGCCCTTGCTGCAAGCCGTCATTCATGTGTTTTTGTCAGCCGTTGTCCTTTGCACTATCCTCCAGTCAGGCTCCACTGTCGTGCTTCATCTTGCAGCCTGGACCGTTGTCCTTGCTGCCAGGATTCGGAACCAAGCACTTAAAAGGAGAAACTCTCTAAAACCGTGAGGAAAGAAGGAACTCTCTTAGCTCTTTCTGACCCGCTCTGTTCCAGTTCAGGCATCTTTTCAAAAATAAACAGGTTTGGAAGCCAAAAAGTTAATTCTCAGCTGGAACTAAAGTATAGTAGGCTCTTCAGCACAAACTGTGCCGACATCTGTGGGCGTGTCAATTGGTGAGGAAAGTGAAGGCAACAATGGCGACACAGTCTGCTGAGAACATCTTTTTATTACCAATAGTCGGTTCATGCTTGTTACTTGCTCACAGTTAATGGTGCTCTATTATCTTGTTACTACTGTTTACTACCATCACACAATGCCCCTGGTCAAAAAGGGCTATCTAAGAGCCTGAGGAGGATCCAAGGAATCAAGATTCAGATAACCTACTTTTAAGTAAACCTACTTTTTCCTGAAAGTTAAGAAACAGTTAGATCTCTGCCACAAGCAGTAAAGTTCCATTCTCTCCCCTCTCACTCAGTTCAATATTTGAATGTAGCTCTAATATGATAGCATGTCCTTGTACAGAAATTTTGTTGGCTGTTTTAGACATTACACATATTGAATGTGTAAAACATGCAGATGAACCTACAAAAAGTTGAATGTTCCTTAGCAGAAGCTTGTGCTTCACTTACAAACATAGCTAGAAAACTAACCTTCATAAAGGCTATTGATTCTGGTGTCAGAATTACCTATTTCAACGTTGTTATTGTGAAATATATATATAAAGTATTTAGACTGCTAAGTTTGTGACCCTTCAGCTCTCTTTATCTGTGAAATGAACTAGGTAGCCCATTCATTTGTGGCCCTTTTGCAGACGTTTTTTAGTGGCTGGGTAATTAATTTTTTTTTCATGCTCTGGATTATTAAGGCATCTATTCCTTTTTCTTCCATGACACATTTGGAATGATTTTCTACAAGTTTGAAACAGTTCAGGGTCATTGCCTCACCAAAAGCTAGAGATGTTTGACTTGCTTGTAAATGTCCATAACCTTAAAATGTCTGTTTACTGTGTTATTTATCAGTTTAAAATACTTCTTTTCTTTATTTTTACTGTTTATTTCTCTGTACTGCCTGGTACAGTTGTCTGGTACAGTTTTTCAAGCATCTTTCATGCCAGCTACCTCCATGTGCTATAAGCATTAATACAATTTATAATTCACGGGCGAATTTGTATTTGTTGACCCTTTTTTGTTTGTTTACTCTGTTTACAGTCGTGTTCAGACAGAATTTTATGCAACAATAGTCCAGTTCAGACCAAAATAAATCTGGCCTGTAGTCGAGTTCTGGCAAAACTTTGTTAGCTACAGTCGAGTTTAGACAGAATTATATCAGGGACAGTCAGTTTCAGACAGGATTTTGTGTGGCTACATTAAAATTCAGACAGTTTTTTGAGCTATAGTCAATTTCAGATAGAATTTTGTCTATACAGTCAGTTTAGTAGAGTACAGCCCAGACAGAATTGTTCAGACAGAAAGTTTGCAGAAAGGATTTTTTTCAGATTCTGCTTGGAAATAGAATGTTCTGGCATTTTCAGTATATATTGAGTTTCAGAAAACATTAGGCCCAGTTAAAGCTGCATGTTTACTATCTGCTTTCTTGCTGAGAGTAAAAGAGGACAATGATGTAGCTTTGACTTTTTATTTCAGACATATGCTCATTCTGGTGAAAGTCCATCATAATTTCCGTTTGTCATTCATGCACTAATCCAGAAACATGTTTCTGTTGTTCTATGTTGTTCTCTATAAGACTGTCCCTGTACAGACATAAAGCCCACCTGCTAACCTCTGGCTGCCACTGTCTGGATATTTGAAAGCTTTCGAACGGAATAGCTTCAGTGTTAGCAGCTTTGAGAATTTTTTGTGTTTGTGAAATCTGTGTGTGCGTGTAAGCACTTTTATTTTTTTCCGTCTTCCTCCTTCTCTCTCAGATGTTGTTCTGTAGAATTGCAGGAACATCTGGCCCAACAGCTGGGAGTGATTTTAGAGAGCAAACTCTGTGTTCTCTGAATCAGATCAGAAACATTCCCTCTCTTTCCTCCACACACCCTAATATTGCTCACTGTATCCCGCCACGCTCTCTGTAAAGTCACTAAACTTTTCCTAAATCAGCCCCTATACAGGTCCAGGAAGTCTAGAGAACATAGGTAAGGAATAGAAGTAGAAATGTAATACTCCATGTTCTCCTTTCATCTTCATCTGGAAGTAAAAAACGCTGCTCCTTCTGGTTTTCTTGACATCCCCCACATCAGCCAGCTCAGGAAATGTTTCCATTGACCTCAAAGGAAGGCAAATGAAGTGGTTTAGTTTCATTGTCAAAAAGAAATTAAAACAACACCCCTCTGGTTTTGACTTTAACTTGACTGTCCAGTCTAGACCCCATGTGTGGCTCATATTTGTAACATTTCTCAGAATAACAGTGCTGATTCTACCTTATGTCGTACAAAATGTTATTTATATTATAAAGATCACAACCAGTGCTGGTTTTGGTTCTTGTTCCTTACATACAGATTTTTTAAAGAAAATTATGTAGTGTGTATAACTAAATCTCCAAGTTCAGACAGGATTCTGTGGGGCGACATTTCAATTCAGACATGTTTTTTGGGGCTATAGTTAAGTTCAGGTAGATTTCAGTTCAGTTTAGACGAAATTTTGTCAGCTACAGTCGCGTTCAGACAAATATTTATCACCCACTGTCTTTTCAGACAGAATTGTGTTGGTCTACATTTGGTTCAAACAGAATTGTATCAGCTACAGTCAAGATCAGAAAAGCATTTGTAGGGCTACAGTCAGTTTCAGACAGAATTTTGTCAGCTACAGTCAAGATCAGAAAAAAAATTGTGGGTTATAGTCGAGTTCTGACAAAACTTTGTTTGCTACATTCGAGTTAAGACTTAATTTTATCTGCGACAGTAGAATTCAGCCAGAGTTTTGTTGGGCTACAGCTATTTCCACCACTTCAGTTAGTCGGTGAGGTTGACCAGGCATTCAAAAGAAGGAATGGCTTGGCTACAGAGAAATCAGCTGTGTTTCTGGATCTGTTTATATATATTCTTCTTTGCATGGTAGCGTTTTAACCTGCTTTTGTGGAGCAGTGATGAACTGTGTTTGCAGACGGTAGTTACAGGAAGTGTTCTTGAAAATTATGACTACTGCTGGTTTTGGATCTTGTTTCTTACCATTGGCATAGGAACCGGGGGATATCAGAAACAGGTAGATTTGTCCCACCAAAAAGTTAAACCACAGGAAAAGCAGAAACTGTTTAAAAGATGTTTGTTTTAAAAGCACATTTTGGCAGCCTTCGCAATTTACGCGCTGTGTTTGTTAGCAACTGGCTCTGGTCGTTAGATCGTCTTTCACTTCATTAAGGCTTGTGTTGAGATGCCTGTTCAGAAAAATCCTGCTTTTGGCAGATTCACTGACCGGAGCTCTCGCTTCGTTCGAGCGTCGGGTAGCTCACATCAGCTTTAAATGAGAGGTCAGTGATAAGAGCAATGAACAGTAAAATATACTGCAATAAAACGACTTTAGTATAATGTGTTGTTATGGTAACAGACTAGGAGGGTTTGGGTTAGCTAATGTTTATATGAACTTTTGTCAGAAAGTTACATTACTCTCTGGCCACGTCCCAAACTGCAGACTGCTACTACACTAAATATGTAAATATATATATATAATAAATAAAATAAATAAAGGAATTAATAAATAAAATGACTCAATTGTTAGAAGTGCTTTCAGCAGTGCAGTATGTAATATTCTAGAGAGTGCTGTTTGGGACACAGCCTTACTGTCTAACATTACTGTTAGTCTTGTCTAGTCAGGAAACCTTAACATACATTTATTTATCATTACATTTCAGCATCATGCCACCAAAGATAATAATAATTGCTTTGGTTATATATGTATATAATCCAGATATTGCATGTATAATTGAAAGGTTTTCTAACAACAGGACCATGTAGAGTATCTTGTTTAGTTTATAAAGTGAGCTTTAATCAGATGTATCTAATAATAAACAGAAGTACAGATAATGTTGAATTTTGTTTATTTAATTACTGTAATTCCACAAATGTTGTTCTACATCACTATACATACAGTGATTCACTACCTTACCTACAGTGGAATCAGCTAATAGGCAATATTTAGGGGATAGGGTGGGCTTTGGTTCATATTGGCAAATTCTGAAAATATTATGTAGTGTGTGTAAAGAAATCTCCAAGTCCTTCTTGAATTGTTGCACTATTTGCTGGTACAGTCTTTCACAGAGTGGTGACCCCTCCCCATCTTTACTTCTGGAAGACTCCACCTCTTTGGGATGCTCTTTTTATATCCAATCATGTTACTGACCTGTCACCAATAAACCTAACTATTTTTACTTAGATTTTATTTATATTTTATGTAGCGTTTTGGCAAACACATCACATCACAACATAGTTCTTGGGCAAAACTCCCAACATTACATTCACCCTGAATTCACACACTGTAAGGGTCACATCGGATAGAAGGGACAGATAAAACACTAAAATGCAGGACAGGCAAGACATTCATGGTTAACCTCACTAACTAACTGAAGTGGTTGAAAATTACATTTTTGCAGTACATATGCTCTCTATCATTAGAACACAAGAGAGAATCAACACTGTTATTCTGAGAAATGTGATAAATATGAGCCATATATGGGTTCTAGAATGAACAAGAAAGTCAAGCCAAACCCAAAACCACACAGGCCTTGTTTTAATGTTCTTCTAACAGTGAACCTAAACCACTTCATCTGCCTTCTTTTGAGGTCAATGGAAACACTTCCTGAGCTGTCTGATATGGGGGACGTCAACAAAACCTCCCATGAGAAGCTAAAAGAGGAGTATTGCATTCCTCTGTTTATTTCATACTGATGTCCTCTAGACTTCCTTAAACTATTTTAGGGGGTAAATTAGGAAAACACAGTTTGGCAACCGGTGGTTTTGTTTAGCTAACATTAGCATCCACTGGTAAAAGTCAAACTGACTCTTTGCAAATACTGTGGATATAAACTATGGATTATTTTAGGCTGTTTCTTGCTATTGAGCCACATCTATGTGTTTCGGCTGTCTGGCTTCTCGGTCATGAAAGGGCTGATAAGGATAAATAGCAAAGGCCAGCATCCTTTACTTTAGCTGGGTAGCACAGAATAAGACTTGACAACTTCCTATAAAACCTATAGTCTGTATCAATTGTATCCACAAAGGACTGCAGTTTGGCTTCTGTTGGCAGGTGCTAACAATATCTAGCTAACCTAGCTAACATTAGAGCCGGATGCATTTGTCATATCAGCCTTTGGACCTAGAAATGGCTATTACGTTAAATATAACAAACGGTTAGTATATATATACTATACATACTATATATACTAAATAAATGTCTATTTGCTGTGATAAAATCACCGGAATGTATGACCTTGAATGGACTATCTCTACGAGGTGATGTACTTCCTATGGCTATGGCTACCAAGTATCATTACAATCAAATATTAAATATTAAAAGTCATAAAGAAGGTTATTTTGCAGTACATATAAACACTGTAAACACTGTTTTTGTGTGTGCAGGTTTGTTCCCAGCTGTGCTGAACTTGGCCTCCATGGCTAAAATCACAGCTAACGCCACATGTGGAGAGAAGAAACCAGAAATGTTCTGTAAGCTGGTGGAACATGTCCCGGGACAACCAGTCCGAAACCCGCAGTGCAGAGTGTGTAACCTGAAGAGCGATAGACCATTCGGTAAACACACAAACACACACACAGACTGTAGATATGTATTATCACTGTCATATTATTAATCTCATATCTCATTTTTTGCTATTATATCACTTAAAAACACCAGCTGCTGTTTGCATTATGTAAACGTTTATGGGTGAGAATAGGAGTGGTTCAAAATGACTTCACATTACTTTAACATACATTAATTGAGCAATGTGTAAGATGTAGTTTACACATTCTAATTAATTATCCACACAATGTGATGAAATAACATTATGAAATAGATGAAAGTGAGTTAATGTAGTGTGGAGTGGAATCGGTCCAACACGAGAGAATGAGGACCAAGTGCTGAAAAACAGTGTAACTGAATCTCTTGTCAATCATATAAAAGGTGCTGTGATGCCCAGCAAGGATAGCTAGCTTTAGTTACTGAGATACCTTGCAGCGCCTGAAAGCCTGAAAACCAAAACAGGAAGATGTGGCTTCATAGCAGGAGAACACACTATAATGATAATTGAATAGTTTTCAAAGGAAGATCTTTTAACATATTGCAAGCTTTAGTCTCCGATGTGAATGTTGATATGACATATCCTAATAAGCTGATAACACCAGATTGACATTACAAGTCATGACATTATTTCTGAAGTGATCAAGTTGAAAGCATTCAACATCAAACCATCAAAATTCAACATTTAATAATACTTCATTTTAGTGCTACCTATATAAAACTCCATGACGCTTAAGATATTTACAAAGCAATGCTCAGTTTGGGCAGTCGTTCATAAGACTGATCTGTATGGTTTGTAGTGGGTGCCTGTGGGTTTTTATATCTAAGCTCAGACACTGGATTTAAACTTTATTCAGTAATCATAAATTCCTCAGTGGGGCGCTTTCAGATATAGAGCTTCCTAATAATTTATCACACAGATTTGTTGCTGGTAAACACATGCATGAATGCCCGTCACACTCATACACACATGCATGCAAAACTATGTACCCCCCACCAAATTCCTCCCCTCCGGCCCTTGCACACTCTGCACACAGGCGCTGACATCAAGCATGTAATCAATTTGTGATGCCCTCATCAAAGCCCATTTCAGCTCATAAATCCAAGCATTCCAAAAATCAATGACTATTACACACACACACACACACAGTGAGAAGGCACTGAATAGTTTATGAATGGGGCATGATTTATGCTTGCATGCCCATGTAGCACATATCTAGAGCATATGAGTTTACCACACAGTTCCCCCCAACCCTCATTCTATTAATGCAAAAGACACTTTCACATGCCCATTTTCACACACACACATACGTGCACACACACACTGCTGCCACACATCTTTTATATCATATTATAACTTCTTATGTACACATAAGTATATTTCACTTATTTCAAAGTGTTCTACTGGGTTCTTATACTTAAAGGTGTTTGCCTCATTGTTTTTCTTTTGATATTTAAACTGCTATCCAGGCTGCTGGACCCTCTGATATTTAAATCTCCATAATCTCACTCCTCATATCTTAAATGATTTTCCATAATATCTTCAAATGAAACAATTCCTTATAATCTTACTCATCAAATCTGAGATAATGTGTCATTAATCAAATATTAAATTGTTTTCTTAAATCTCACTCATTTCAACCAGAAATTCCCCATAATCTCACTCCTCTAATCTCCATTGATTACCTATAATTTTATCCTTAATCTCATAAAATTTACAGAGATGATTCTTTATTATCTCCATCATCAAAGCTGAAACAGTTCTTCATAACCTCACTCATCATATCTGAGATTACTTTTCATAATGTCACTCATTAAATCTGAAGTGATTCATCATTATCTCCCTCATCAAATCTGAGACAGTTCTCCATTATCTCATTCCCCAATTTTACATTATTTTCCATAATCCCATTCATGAAATATTTAGATGATACTTCATAATCTCATAAAATCTGAGATGATTGTAATTATCTCGCTTATCAAATCTGAGATGATTGTAATTATCTCCATTATCAAATCTGAGATGATTCTTCATTACCTCCCTCATTAACACCATTATTATCATAATCTCACTTATTAAATCTGATTTGACTTTCTATAATTACAGTAATCAAGATCTTAGATGTTTTTCCATAATCTGACTGATTAAGTCTGAGATAATTTGTCATAAATGAAATCTTAAATTATTTTCTTAAACTATTATCTATAATCTTATCCTTAATCTCATCAAATTTTCAGAGATCATTCTTTATTATCTCCATCATCAAATCTGAAACAGTTCTTCATCATCTCACTCATCATATCTGAGACAGTTCTCCATAATCTCATTCCCCAATTTTACATTATTTTCCATAATCCCACTTATAAAATATTCAGATGATTCTCCGTAATCTCATAATCTCATCAAATCTGAGATAATTCGTCATTATCTCCCTCACCAAATCTAGATGACTCCTCATTATCTGCCTAATCAAATCTGAGATAATTCGTCATTAACTCCTTCATCAACTCCATAATCTCACCTATTAAATCTCACATTACTTTCTATAATCACAGTCATTAAGATCTTAGAAACTTTTTCATAATCTGACTGATCAAGTCTGAGACATTCTTCATAGTCTCATCCCTCAAATCTTAAATGAGTCTAAATGATTTCATTCCTTAAATTTTAGATGGTTCTAATGAGATTCATCAAATCTAATGAGATTCTTCATGATGTCCCCCAGCGTACCTGAGACACTCACATGTAAAAGGATAAAACTGGCCAGTAATAAACTCTGAGGGTAAATGCACCTTCTTTATGTTCAAAGTTCTCATTGCTCGTGTATTATTTTCATAATTGCCTCATATATTTTCTGGGCAACACCTGGCAAGTAAAAACGTGGTTATTGTTCTAGCTACATGTGACAAATTAGTCTTGAACCCGCACATACATAGAGAGTAATGAGTTAGACATGATGTCTCAGATTCTTGTTCAAACAGAAATGCTTTCCTGCACGCATTCGCTGCCCTCACCCACCTGCGCAGAGCCAGAGAGAATTATTACTATAACATCTAATTAGAAGAAATTACAGTGAGAGAGAGAGAGAGAGAGAGAGGAATCAAACGAGAGATGACTGTTAACCAACTTATTTAATGAAACTAAAAATCTCTCTCATAAATTAAAAATAGAAAATATCCTTTGAAATGGAACGATTAAGAAGACAGCTTTAATCTTCCCTTTTGCTCCCTGATTAATAAGCGAGTGGTAACAAGGGAGGGGGTGTTTCTGATTGAGGTTGATATTGTCAGGCTGTAATGGCATTAGGGAGAGAGTGCGCACACACGTCACCAATTATAAAATTCACCTCTTCATTCCCCCGACAGCTGTATTTAGAAACGGACAGAATGGTAGTGAGGTTGCTAACAGTTTCTATGAAGCCTGCATCCATAATCCATTCCAAATTCACTTACAGCTCTTTGGAACCTGGCAATAATGCTTTGTAGCATCGTAAGGTTGTCATAATGTGTTAAAGTAAGAACATTTCACTATTCATTATTTCATCATCTAAGCCCACTTAACCTTTCCCAGCACAGAAAACAGCCTGGACAGTCCACACGTCCATCACAGGGCAGAGACAAACACACACACACTCACCATTCAGTATCTCCAGCTCAGCTGACTGCATGTCTTTGGATTGTGAGAGGAAACCAGAGCACCTGGAAGAACGTGCAGAGAATGTTTGGAGTCTCCACACAGAGCCTGGTAGCCTGAGGCTCTTTTTAAACAGATAATAATCTGGGGCCATATTACAGAAACATCTAAAGTCTAAAATCATATCCTATCTGCTTTATCATCATGACAACTTCTGTTAGGACTGAATTTAGGAAAGAAGCTTTTAAAGAACAGTTCCAAACTTTAAAATCTTCTCCATCAGTTCCAGATAAGAAACCAGTATTACACAAACATCCTAACAAGACTAACTTCCTAAATACTGTCCCCACTTCAGATTAAACCACAACAGTGTCATAACTTCTGTGTTAAGCATCTATTTCTACAGTTTTATGCAGTGACCAGGCAGCCGAGTCCTCTCTAACTATAACCAGCATATTGACCTTACATTGACCTACATAGCAAAAATGATCTCCCTGTGTTTATGTAGATGGTAAGTGATCAGATAAAACATTACAGTGGTGGTATTAAATAATGAGGAGACAGGGCTAAATGTATGACTGTTTTTAAAAGATATAACATTAGTGCCCTCAACTAAAGTGTTTGGGAAATGGAAACTGAAACTGTTGAGCGGTGATTCTCTGATAATCAGCAGTAGGCGCTCTCACAGTGTTTATAGCTTCCAGTTTAGTTTTGATCAGATTTGCTTCTGTAATATATCAGCTCTTTATTTAAGACAAATAGAGAGTATGTTTCTGGACTATTATTTTAAAGCACATATAATGCATATCAACATTATAGACATTTGAAATGTAAAATGATTGCTATTTGATTTTGTTCTTTGTCATAACATAAAGTTACATAAAAATTACATAAACAACTATAAGACAATTTTGAACATTTATTTGTCCAAATATGGCCAGAATATGGCACCTAATTAACCTTCCGATATATATATATATATATATATATATATATATATATATATATATATATATATATATATATATATATTTCCCTTATTCACACTGTTGCCTTGCTATAACTACCACCTTTGTAATGTTCACTGGAATCATGTCGGTTCATTCCTGTGGGCCAACTTTTTGTTGCAGGGGTTTGTTTGTTCTGGAATAACGTTTGTAAGACATTAAAGTACCGCAGGCCAAATGGTCTTCTCATACTTCACAAGTACAGTAAACATGCAGAGATAGTTACACCAAAGCAGCTCATCTGTATGCACCAAGAATAAAGCATTGTTGTAGGATAATGGCACATAATCTGTTCTCTGGCACACGCGGCGCTGGCTGATCTTGGGTGTAAACTTTTGCTGACCTCATCTTTACGAACGCTTATTAGATTTTTTGTCATGGAAATTACAGCAGAAATGGGCCGCCACTACAGTTTGTTTGAACCTCGCTTTCGCCTCTAAGCTGCAGATTTCCTTTTAGTTTATGAGCAGGGAAAAAATGGCGGCATATTACTCGAGAATAACAAACAAGCAGCCTCGAGGATGAAGAAAGGATTTAGAAAATAGCAGATTTGTTGATAAAAAGTGCCCGTTTTCCTCCGTTTTTCCATTAACTGACTCTCAGAACCCCCCGCATCCCTCCTCCCTCCATCTGTGGCTGAGAAAGAGAGCTGATAGGACTTTAACTGATCTCCAAAAGACGCTCACTTCACTCGATTCTCCACCGGCTGGCCGACCGGCCGCTGCTGCACTCCCTTGCCGCTTCAGAATCTGTGATAAGAGTCCGCGACTCTCCTCCAAAAAGGTCATTGCGATAAGTTCTGAAGTAGCATGCCAACGCTTTGCCCCAAACCCACAAAACAACGGCAATGAATACACAAGCTTTTTTTCCTCTCTGAGTCCTCCATGAATTGTTTCTTTATATTTACTTCTTCTTATTATTTTACTTTGCGTTTGGTTCGCAGAGCGGCACCCCATCGAATATGCCATCGACGGAACCAACAAGTGGTGGCAGAGTCCAAGTATAAAGAATGGAATGGAGTACCATTACGTTACAGTTACATTGGATCTTCAACAGGTACGAATCCAAGGTTGCAGTTTATATCACAATACCTACATTTAGAGCAAGTTATACATTCAACCTAATGAGAAACTGTCGACCCAGTTTATATCACAATACCTACATTTAGAACAAGTTATACATTCAACCTAATAAGAAACTGTCGACCCAGTTTATATCACAATACCTACATTTAGAGCAAGTTATAAATTCAACCTAATAAGAAACTGTCGACCTAGTTTATATCACAATACCTACATTTAGAGCAAGTTATACATTCAACCTAATAAGAAACTGTCGACCCAGTTTATATCACAATACCTACATTTAGAGCAAGTTATAAATTCAACCTAATAAGAAACTGTCTACCCAGTTTATATCACAATACCTACATTTAGAGCAAGTTATAAATTCAACCTAATTAGAAACTGTCGACCCAGTTTATATCACAATACCTACATTTAGAGCAAGTTATATATTAAACCAACATGACTCAATGTATGTCACAATATCTATATTTAGATTGAGTTTTACATTCAACCAATATGACCCAGTATATATCACAATACCTACAATTAGAGTGAGTTCAACCTAATGAGAAACTGTAGAACACCTACATTTAGAGTTATACATTAAGCATAGTGTTCTGAAATGTTCTGTCCCAAAATGTTCTTCCCATTCACACTGTTCAAGAAGTTTCTCCTCAATTTATAGTGTACTAGAATGTATTCAAGCATTCACAATGTTCTAAAATGTTCCCCAATATTTTCAACTAGTCACGCTGTTTTAAAAGGTCCTTCCGTTTATGCTGTTCTAAAGTGTTCACACCATTTTCTAATGTTATCCTTACTTACATTGTTCTAGAAGGTCCTCTCCCATTTACACTAGAATGTTCTACCTCTTCTCTAATGGTTCTAGAAAGCTCTATTCTGTTCATGCGACATGTTCTACCTGCTTAACAAGGGTAGTTTTTTAGGGTTAAACCTATAGTGTTCTATTTAGAACCAAGGGTTCTATAAAGAACCACTTTATGCTCTTTGCATGGTGAAATGATTCTTCAAACTGATCTACATTTCTCAGTTTTCAGCCACCTTTAAGACACAGTTATGTTTAAATATTGACAGAAGTGGTTTCATCTTGACCTTTATTCCTGAACAGCCTCCTGCTTTGTTATTTTGCCTGTTTAAAGGGAACAGTGGGAACAGACAGGGCTGGTGGACATATGTGGGGTCTCTAATCATGCAACAGTGCGTTCCTTTTCTCGAGCGTGCATACCTACATAAACAATGTTTTCAGAAGGACTAGCAGAGAAAAACGTGTCTGTTTATTATTCTTAAGTTTGTTAGATTTGATGTTAAGCCAGTGTTAAATCTGTCATAGACTGTAAAACTGTATTTACATTGCTGTAGTTAAATAAGGAGTTCAGTACATAGAACTGACATACTGTAAATACTGTTGTTCCCATTTCAAACACAAATGCTGTCTTTATAAAAAAAGATAAAATAGGCCAATTCCAAAATCTATAAAAAAAGACTACGTAACTAAAATTATGCCTCCAGAATTTACATACTAGCTCAAGTTCAGGCCCAACTGTAACAACAACAGTGAAGCAACAGCGGATTATACATGCAGAAATCTGCTGTTCCAGGGTGTGAAGAGGATGTCGCCACTTTTTTGCCTTTTCCAATTATCTTTCAGCGGGCATGAATTATGTTCATCATCAAAAAAGGCTGAAGTTTCTTTATCGAATGTTAAATTCCACCATGTTATGGGTGCCAGCAGATTACAAAGAAACATACTTTGTTTTGTTGTCCAAGATATTAGTCTTCTCTGCTCATTTGACTGCAGACAGTTTCTCAATCCTTGGACAATATCAAGCTGCTTCGCCTTCATTAGCGTCACAACCCCAACCGCAACCTTTAAGTAGCAGCCATGCTGTGTGATTTTCTCATTGTCTGCTGAGTAAAGCAGATCTTAAACTTAAAAAGCTTCATAGTGAGTAACAACTTTCTTTTGCATTGTGTTGATGTTGAGATTGAAAGCGAGTATAGGTAACGGTATATACTAGCAAGTTCCAAGTAACTAACTAACTAAATAGTATGAGTATGAGCTTATTTACACGAAGCTTTATTTTGTTTTGTTTATTTCGACACGTTGCGTCTGTGGTCATCGAAGCGTCTCACTGTAAACCAGCCAATCACAGCAGTAACACTGTATGTACACCTTCTGTGAAGAACATCACAGATCAATTTAAATGCTGATTAAATGCATTCTGTTGCTATAGACACAAATTAATTTATATAGTAAAAATATTACATTCATTTTGACTTACACAGATGTTGGTGGTCAGTGAAGACATATGTGGTGTCCTTCTCTAGTTAAGCTTATGTCACTAACACTACAAGTCAATAGTCACCCAAACATCTCTAACACATCACTAAAACTCTCAAACTGCATCTCAAACACTTCATTAAGGTGGTGCAAACTTGTGGACGGGGTATACTGTGTGGTAAAGCATGTCCACACATCTTTACTTCCTTAATGAAGAGCTGGATGCAGTTTGAGCATGTTGAGATGCATTTATAGAAAAGATTGTGACTATTGACTTCCAGTCTACCCTTGAAGCTCTAGTTATAACAGTGCCATAGAAAACATTTTCTGATGTTCTGACTTTGGTTGGGATGAAAAATGTCCAGATAAGGTTTTATACGTCTATTTATAAAATATTATTTGGTTCTAGAATGAAATGGACTTTGCTGATGAGTAACTGGATGAGCTCTGCCCGTGCATTGTGCCTAGTTCAAAATGCAGTCTGGTCTTAAAGGTGAAGGGGAGGGGCTATAACTATATAACATGGACGGGGTACATTTTGAAACACAAACAATGCTATGGCTACATGCTAAAAAAGGCATTTTTCCAGTGAGAGGCTCTTTAAATGTGCAATCCAGCTGTAAACATCTCTCCTGAAAGAGTCCCTCCTCAGCCCCCGAGTGCTTTCTGGAATGCAATGTCGTTTTTCTTGTAGAGGGCCCCGTTTCCTGAGACATAACTTAATCTCTTCTTCCTTTCTCTGTCCTTCCTTTTCTGTCATTCGGTCCTCTCTCCTTGGTGTGAGAATTCCAAAGGAAGCAGGGAGGACATGCTAGTGAAATAAGCTGCAGAGTGGATGTGATTGTGTTTGATTTTATCATGTTCAGCTTGATCAAAACAAAAATAACACTATGAAAACGTGTTGTTTCAGTAGTGGCTGTTTCAGAAGTCAATGATGTCAGCTTATTTTTAGTAGATCTCCAAAACACTAGCCAGCACATGACCCGCAAACACAGCTTCAAAAATATGTACACATGAAATCATAACCATCATATTTATCCATCCGTCCATCCATCCATCCATTACCTTCCACAATTATAAGAAAATAAAGAGGGGCGAGAGAGATATGGAGCTACAGGAGCGAGAGAGAAAGAAAACGAGAAACATAGAAAGAGGGAATTGGGAAAGAGAAAGAGCAAAAGAAAGAGAGAAAATTAGAGACAGAGAGAGTGAGAAGTAAGAAAGAAAATTGGAGAGAGCGAGAGAAAGAAATACAGAGATAAAGACAGATAAAGAGAATGAGAGAGAGAAAGAGGAAGCGGTCGGCCAATCTGGTGGTCGTTCTCTGAAAGATGTTTTAGCACCATGAGGTCAGTCCATGTAGACTTAGTGACCCCAGCTAACCTCCTTAACTCAGTCATTAAGTGACAAATTGAAGTCTGATCTCAGGTCAGTATCCAGGGTTAAATATCACTTTATCACACTGGGTGGGGGAACCAATCAGAACAGTGCTCCAGCATCTTCTAGGTAATCTGGACGGGGAGCCTATCTTCTCCAGAATGACTGACCTGAATTATTAAGGGCATGTGGTTGTTATAACACTATTATAAGATCCTGCAGTAGCACATCTAAAACAGTGACAGTATTTTAGATGTTTGTGTTCATTTCTGTTCGGTTTCTTTCTAAACATGAAAAATAATTAAACAGATTAAAATAATGGTTTTGTTTTTCAGGACATATGACCTGTGTATGTCATATTACCCAACAAACAGTCCCATTCTGCCTGAAACCACCTCTGGGGGCTAATTCTGGGTAAAAGACAGGAATGCACATCTTAAAATAAGGGGGTTCCTGAATGGCACCACCATTACCACTGCAAACAAAATCATATTTTGGCAAGTAAACTCATCTTATTAGCTCAGTGTGTCAAATGACTCTTATTTTGAGGTTGTTATAAGTATATTCTAAGATTATTTTTCATTTATTGAGATGTAGTATTGCACTGTTCATATTAGACTGTGAAAATGAGGCTTATGTTGAAAAAATTAAACCTACTGAAAGAGTTTCTATATTTTTTTCTACATTTCTGCAAAATCCCATGGTTGAGATGTGGTCATTGTTGTCTGGTATGAAAATGGTTCAGATGTTCTTTATAGTGGTGATAATAGTACGCAGGAATCACCATGTCTACAACACAACTATAGACATTTTATTCACTATCACAGACACAAGTGAACCTGTGTTTAAATTAGAAATGTTGATGATGGTAAAATATGTTTTAGAACTAAAATCTTTTCACATTGTAACAACGTCTCAGACATTAGGCCACATATTCATAACTATTTCATGTAATAACTTTCTCTGAGTAAGATTTTAAAGTTGGACCTCTGGTTCCCATCAACCATGCTGTGAACAAATCTTTCACTAAGTTTCTCTTATCCAGCTAATCCACTAAGACTTCACATTTAAACAATTTAATAATGCAGAAATTGTAAAAAAAAAATAATAATAATAATATGTGGAAATCCCCTTTATTTAACAGAATAAGACAGTTGGCTTATTGAACTTCATATAACAAAATGTAACCACACTTCTGTCCAGGTTTATACATAACAGTGAGATAATTAACATCTCCACACTGATCCAGACTGGAAATGTCTTGGTTGATTGAATGCGTTTGTGTTAATAGAAGGAAATTGTATAAATGACATTTTTCACCAAACTATTACTTTTCAGCCTGTCAGTCCAACACAGAGGAAATGAGAGAACAAGAAAAAAGAAATAAGAGAAAATAGCGCAGACCTAAATAATGCACCAACATAATGACCAAGTCTGTTACAGCACATAAATACAACAGAGAGAGCTCAGTGGTGGATCACAGCTTACAGTCCTTCCACTCATTATCTCCCTTATGAAAGCGAGAGGGAGAGAGAGAAACAGAGAGAGACACATAGAGAGAGAAAGGAACAGAAAAGGTGAGAAAAGAGACAGACAGAGAAACAGGGAGAAAGGGAGAGAGAGGAAGAGAGAGAAAGAAAAAAGAAAGATAAAACACAGAGAGAGAAAGACAAGAGAAGGAAAAGAGAGAGAGAAAAAGAGAAAGAGATGGGTAGTGCTGATAAAAAAAAGTGTTAATAAATCTGTGTGTGTGTGTGTGTCTGTGTGTGCGTGTGTGCATATGTGTGTGTGCAGACCGGCTCACTCCCCCCATCACTCACTCCCTGACAGCCTGTCACCGTGGTGATAAGCGCCTGCCATCCCATTACATCCACCCTTAAGTGTATCTGTGGACTCTGAGCTCATTAACCCTTAAATCCTGAGTTAGACATACTATTAAATATAATTACATCATTATCATTATTCCTGTTAAACAATTTCAATATTTAATCACAACTGGCTTGTGTTGTGAAGAAACTATATATATATATATATATATATATATATATATATATATATATATATATATATATATATATATATATATATATATATATGGGTTGTTATTTCTACATAGGTATATGAGTACATATGGCAAAATCAGGCATACACAACATACACAATATATACAAGTCCATAGGTGTTGAATACTGATGCAGTTCTTGTCCTTTTTTCCTCTGTGCTCCACCACAGTGGGTTTGAAATGAAGCAGTAAAGATTTGACTGAATTATAGACTTTCAGCTTTAATTCAAGAGCTTTAACAAAATATTGCATTTAGAATTACAGCCATTTTCACAGGCTCAAATGTAATTGGGCAGTTAACTGATGAACACTTTCATGGCCAGGCACAGCCTGTTCCCTCATTACTACAGGTCTAGAGATGATTCCACGTGTTGAATATGCGTTTGGTGACTAGCTGTTCATGGGAACGTTCAGGATGTGGTCCAAAGAAATGTTCATGCAAGTAAAGGGGACATCATAAGGCTGCAACAACAAAACTTGTCGGAGAGAAGGCAGAATTCCTATCAAAGGTGACCAAATCAACCGTTTTTAAAAAAGGAATAGAAAGGCAAGCTCAGCAACACCAAAAGACCTGGAGAACCGACTAAAGTGAAGAAAAACTAGACTATGTAACAAGAGTCTGTGAACATGTTAACTTGTACCAGAGTGATGGGAAAAGAAGAGTGTGGAGAAGGGCTCATGATCCAAAGCATACCACATTTTCTGTGAAGCGTGGTGAAGATAGTGTTATATCAAGGGGGCATGTATAGCTGAGGATGGAACTGGGTCACTGGTGTTTTTTGATGATGTGACTGCTGATAGAAGCAGCAGGATGAGTTCTGAAGGGCTTTGATTCTGTCAAATGCTGCAAAACTGATATGACAAAGACTGATAATGTTCCATACATACTGCGAAAGCGGCCCAAGAGCTTCTTAATGCAAAGTATTGGAATGGCACCTGTTCTCAGCCCAATTTTGCTTTTCATGCAGTGTAGACAAAACCCACGATGGAAAGACACAAACAAGCAGCAGGTGAAGGCAGGAAACTTAGCATTTGATGGGTTCCAGACTTTAGAAAGCTGGGCATGTATTCAAGCATGTCACAGATTTTCTGTACATTTACAATATTTTGACAAAAAAAAGCAAATCAGTTGATGTTTTCATCCACTACAGTTATGAGACGTCAAGGTAGCTACCATGATTATGAACTGCATTGAAACACGCAAGATGGGGAAATTATCTTTACAGACATTTATCTTGTTTTTATGGCTGCGCAGCTCAGATACACCAGACAGGACGAGCAGCGGCTCCTGACATCTACAAGACATGTACCTTGCAACTGGCAACCCAACGACCTATCGAACAGACCTTTTTTTCAAACGAGCTTTGGATTCTGCATTTTTAAATGTGGGAAGGAATCTTCAGAATGCTATGCATTATGATTGGACCATCTGCTGAGTCAGTTGTTTCCAGTCACTGAAAACCTACATCTTGACTGCTTCATTTCTAATCTGCTGTGGTGACGTACAAAACTACTGTCCAAATATTTATAGACCTGATTGTATGTGTGTCCTGACACTGTATAAAAAACAAGTATAAGATATATATGTTTGTGTGTGGGCGTGCAATAAAGTAATGTTGCGTTATGATCTGTGACATCAGCGTCCCTCGTTATCCTTAGCCTGGCACTCGGGTGGAAATTTGAATAAGCACACACACACACACACACACACACACAGAGTCATTAAATGTATGTGTCCCGTTACCGCTGCGTGTGTAGTGGGCAGCAGTACGGGGTCATTAGCCCTGGCAGACCCCTGCCCTGAATATAAATCATTACCGCATGGATAGGACTTCACTGGGTTCTGTGGCGCTCTTTTGGCAGCACTGTCAGGAATGGCACAGTGCCATGGCTTTAATTTAGCTTAACAACAGATTCACACAATTCTGTAAATGACAGTGGCCCATTAAACCGATAGTTACATAATTTAACCCTTCCACCAACAGCAGTAACGCTGTAGAGTTAAACCAGGCAGCAGGATGCTGGAACTAGAGGTGAAAGTATGTAACAAGTAACGGGAGCTGACATTCCACTAATTATCATTATCCATTTAAAACTGTTATATATATATAATTAATTGGTGCTCATTTTTAGCTAACCACATGTCACAAAGTTCTTGCTGATGATCTAAAATAGCTGATGTTTTAGGAATGTAGTTAGTTTTCTTTAGGGTCCATGCTCCTTCACCCATATAGAAACATCTTTTGCACACAAAGTTGGTCACAAATACAGGTCATTCTTGGGTGGAGGATTCCAGAACCACCTGGAAACTCCCCTGAGTGGAGATTCAGGGGACAGCATATTTTATAGCTGGCAAGTTTCTGTCTTCTTGGTCTGCCTCTAGGTGGCACTGTAGTCAATTTATTATTTCATAGCCTAGCAACTATGCTCTTGTAGAAATCTCTGAAAAAGCTTATTTATAAATCTTAAAAAGAAAACAGGTTTGCCAAGAGTCTGGAGTAAAAAGGGCAGAAAAGGAGGAGATGGTTATTAAGATTATAGTTAATGTGTGGAAGACCTACCAAACTAGAAATCAACAGTTCCAGAAGAAGAACTTCTATATTATATACTTCTATAACATTATGCTGCCATTGAAGCATTAGCAGTGCTATGGTGAGTGAGTTAGTAGCCAGCCAACACTGGAGAAGCCAGTTAACATGCCATTTCACACACTGGCCACATCTATGGGCATTTTGGCAGTTGTGTCCTGACTTGCTACATGTACTTCCATGTGTAGACAATTTTTATAATTTATGTATGAATAAAAGACAGGAACCACTGTTTATGGATATGGCATTGCCGGCCATCGAACTTGCAATATCCAAGCAATTTTCTATATTTTTAACAACTGGAAATTTCAACTGGAAATCTTTGACTTTCCATCTAAATTGTTTATGCAACTTTAGCTGATTCGTATGCAATGAAGGATCTCTGCAATTTTACAACAACACGCTGTGAGGCTAACTGCCACAGACAAGTATTAAGCTGGTAAAGTGCACCCATGTAGATTTCTTGTCATGAAATTGAGAATTAAAGGTCAAATCAAGTTCTGTTTTAGCTGATAGCCTCGTCTTCAGGTCACAGAAAGACAATAATGGGAGGCATAGTTTTCTACAAGAGTGAAGTCAGTTTTTCATTCATCAGCTGCCCCAGAATGTAATTGCTGGATGAGAACATTTGTACAAGAAGCTGGCGAATGTTCTACCCGGTTTTGTTATTACAATACTGAGATGTGGATTTGAGCAGGACTAGTATTACTGAAGAGGTCTATGTTTGGAGAATTACTGGTCAGACTTTTGTCCTGGAAATTTGTACTGAATTAAAATCAGAGAGGTTGCCAGTAATTGCTCAAATAACACTACGTCCCCAGTTATTACTAATCCAGCTCCAACAGGGCTTTATTCAATATTAAGAGTTTAATGGCATTTAATAGTAAGAATTGTGAACAGCAGTTTTAGTCAAGAAATTACAGGTCAGGTAGAAATGAGACTTCTTAGAATCTGTTATATTTCCTTTAATTAGGCCCAATTTCTTCCATTTTCTTATTTCTCCTATTTTCTCTTTTTCTCCAGCTGCTACAAATGGGTTTCATTGTGAGGTCATTTAATGAGTCACACATCACTTCATATTAAGCTCAATTTGTGAACAGTTTTAATTTTGCAGTTAGACTAGAAGATAATGAGAGGAGCGTAAAACTTTCTGTATTTTCAAAAGTCGACATTTTGCACCACACGTGTTAACCTCAGTATAAAGTTTTAGACGTAATATTCATCAAGTAGAACATTTAAAATGAAAGAAAAGTTTCAGGCTCATATCTTTCCTAAAAGAGTTACAGAAAAAAAACAGCTGTGGAGCAGTTTGTTTGATGATAAACGCTGGTACGGGTTTTGTAATGGAACCTGTAAAAAAGAGTTTCTGAGAAGCGATTCTGAAAAGACTCCTGTGTGAAGGGAGGGTTTGATGAATGCATCTGGTGAGCTGTCATAATGTGGAACTGTCCAATTAGAAAAGGATTCAGATGGTTTTATCAGCTGGTAGCAGCAGGAAAGAAAACCAAGAATATCTTACTTCTGTTACTTCACACGCAGCATCTGCTGCTACAGCTAATGCTAGCACATGCATACCCTGCTTTTAATTAGCTTGGCTCCACTCCTAACTCTAAATCGAAACTAGTCAAGTCATGCCTGGTGGTGTCTTTAGGTTCAGCATTGCAGGTGTGATGCTCATGTAGCCAACAGGTACAGCAAGTTTATGGGGACCAATTGCATGAAGTTAACGTAAATCATCACCGTGTGGAGGTGTTCAGTATCTTGATTATGTAGTTTCTGACACTGCTCCACTGTTTATCTATAAACATGGATTAAAGCACTTTAGCATAGAGCTAAAACTGCAGCCCTCAGGAAGCCTGAGTCTTCTCAGAACTTTATTAGCGAACTAATCGAACGCATGATGATTAGCGGCGTGTGGTTAGCACCATGCTAATCGTTTAGCTTTAATTATCCATTACTTGTTGGACATTTGATTTTTAATTGAACTATCACTTTAAGTCCTGTTCAGGAGAAAGAGAGAGAAATAGAGAAAGAGAGAGAGAGAGTAGATTATGCTGTAGCTGTAGAGATGTGTACGGAATTGATATATTCTTTGACACTCTTGTCTGATTTAGATGAGAGAGAGAGAGATAGTCATAGTAGGTGAAAAAAGAAAGAAAGAGACAAAGAAAGATAAACAGTAGGAGGGAGATCTACAGATTGTGCACAAGAGAGAGAAAAGAAAAAGAAAAAAGAGACAAAGACAGATAGAAAAAGAGATAGAGGCAGACAAAGAGAGAGAAAACAACATTGAAATAAACAGTGAAAGGAAAGAGAAGCAGGAGAGAGACAGCTATAGTAGGAAAAAGACAAATAGCAAAGTGAGAAACAGAAAAGACAGACAGAGGAAGAAGACAGGAGAGAAAGAAGGAAATATTGATATAAATAAGACAGGAAGAGAGAATGATAAAGACAGAAAAAAGAGAGAGAGATAAAAAATAGCAAATAAAAAGAGACAGAGGTAGAAAAAAGGCGACAAAGACTAAAAAAAGAGACAGAGAGCAAGATAAAAAGAGAGAGGCAGTAAGAAACAGAGAGAGGGAGAAACTGAGACGGAGGAAAACAGTGAGGCGGATGATGTCATATTCATAGGTGTTCACTCTTTACTCTGATGATGTTTCGTGTGAAGAGGTGCCAGCGTTTCTTTTATTTATCCTTCTCCTTCTTTCCTGTCTACACTCTGGAATGTCACTCTGGCCTTGAGCAGTCGGCACTCGGCTAAGGGATACCTGCCCCCCTTTCACTGCCCGAACCCCTTCCTTCCCTCCCTTCTCCCCCTCCCTTACCGTGTGCGCTGGTTGTAACTCCATCACCTGTGAGGCTGCTGAGGGACCCGGAGGTGTTCAACCCCTGAATAGAGAGAGAGAACGGGAGGATCATGGGAAAACTTTCTCTTTTCACCTTTGTACTTCCCTTCTTTTCTTCTCTCCCTCTTTTATTTGCATGCCCTTCTGCCTACCTGATCCGTTCTCCTTTCTTCTTCTCTTCCACTGTGAAAAGCCTATTTCTCCTCTCTCTCTGCCCCGTAGCTACCACACAAGTTCAAACACTGACCCGAATAAATTAACCCCCCCCCCCCCCCCCATTAATACAATTCAACAAAAGTACAAAGGGTTCATTTTTTGGCCAAAATACAAATTCATGATTGTTTGACTGTAAGTACCGCTCCTCTGCTATAAATAAAACAATGCTGAGCTAAATAAAAAAGGTCAGATCTTCAAACCATGACTTTTAGTTTGAAGTCTTCAGTTCAAGTGATTAATGTCACCATTCTCTCATACATTGAGGAATAAAACACCTCAACAATAGTGCTGCAGTAGTGCTTGAACTCTTTTTCAATACTTCTGTATACATGTGACCTAAACGGCATCAGATCAGTCCTAAAAGTAAACAAAGAGAAGCTGAATATAAACAAGAGAGACAAAAATATTATACTTGCCTTTTATTTATGCAGGAAAATGATCCAGTCTTTCATATGTGTGAAGGTTATGTGAAGCTCTAGGATTAGCAGTTAACTTAAGGGTGAAATTCATTCAATGGGATGATGATTAGGTGTGAGTAGCTGTCCTGTTATTACAGTACAGGGGTCTATCAAAGTCACATCTTCATAACACATTTGTGGACGTGAATCATGGCACAAAGCAAGTGGATTTCTGAGGACCTTAAACAAAGAGTTGTTGATGCGTATCAGACCGGAAAGAGTTACAAAACCATATCTGAGGAGTTTGGACTGCACAGTCCGACAGATTGTGTACAAACAAAGGATATTCAAGACCACTGTTACAGCCACAGTTAGCCAGGTTGGCTATTGGACATTTTTCTGTAGATGGAATACACCAAAATTGAATATTTAGGTTTGAATAAGAAGTGTTATGTCTGCAGAAAGGACAACATTGCATTCCAGTATAACATCCTTATCCCATCTGTGAAACATGGTGGTGGTAGTATCATGGTTTAGGCCTGTTTTGCTGCATCTCTATGTTTACAAACTCCAGCACACTCATACCAGCACAACACACAGTAACACACCACCACCATGTCAGTGCAGTACTGAGAATTATTCAACACCCAAATAGTAGGTGCTCTGTGGTGGTCCTATGGGGGTCTTGACCATTGCAGAACAGGGTACCAGGATAAAGCATAATTAAATAAATAAATAAATGACGGAGAATGTGCTAGACATCATATAAAGAATAAATTGGTGGGTGGTTTAGTTAACTTCTACATCTAAATTTTGTTGTATTCCTCTATTCTAGACTCTTTAAGATGACGCCAGAATTGATAGGTGTCTAGAACATTCAACCTGATTGACTTGTAGATCATTCTAGACCCTTTAAGACAACATTAGAATTGGTATGTGGCTTTAGGAAGTTTAAAAGAAGCTAAATAAATCAGGTTGTAAATGTTCTGGAAACCTTAAGAAGACTGGTAGGTGGTTTTATTAAGTTTAAAAACAAGTTGGACTGTGAAGAATGTTATAAACACTTTAAGAAATAACTACAATTGGTTGATAGTTTAATAAAGTTAAAACAAAGCCAAAAAACAGCCTAAATGGACACCAGAAAGTATTGGTAGATTGGTAGAGCTTAAAAAAAAGTCAAATGAATAAAGTTGAACAATGGAGAATGTTCTAGACATTGTAAGAAGACACCAGAAATTAACTCCAATAACATATAACTTCAAAAACATATATTTATGTTCTTCTTCTGTTTTGTTCTCCAGGTGTTCCAGATAGCATATGTCATTCTGAAAGCTGCTAACTCCCCACGTCCTGGGAACTGGGTCCTGGAGCGATCTCTAGACGGCGAGAACTTCATGCCATGGCAGTATTACGCCATCACAGACACTGAGTGCATCACACGTTTCAACATCTTTCCCAGAACCGGCCCACCAGCATATACACGCGATGATGAGGTCATCTGCACTTCCTTCTACTCAAAGATCCACCCACTGGAGAACGGAGAGGTGAGGAGTGTATTGCCTCCAGAAGCTTGACTCTCTGGATACTTTATTAGAAACCTCTACAATGCAAATTAGAGGCTGCTTTCATTTGAGTTCCAGTGTTGCAAGATAGACAGTTAGATAAATCTAATAAAGACAGAATCATTATATAGATATATCAGTATAAAAACCCGGTGCCCTCCAGAAGTGGACGAGGATGTGGAATGCTGGCTCTACCTGTACACTATGTTTCTGATTAAGTGGCCAAGCAGAGCATTTATGTTATGCTCTGGGAAGCCATTTCAGGAGAGAACAAGGCCACACTACATGACCAACTGACCTTCAATCCTCCAGCTTTGTATGACTATCCGGCCTCGTTTAGAGAAACTTTAACACTTCAGAACAGCCTCCAGTGAGGATAAGCACTCTGAGAATAAAAGACCAATAACAGAGCAGCATGAAGAAAAAGATTACTTAACTGTGCTTGACTTGAGCTCTTTGTATTAACAACATACAGTTAGGTCAAAGATATAGAATTATATAGAACATAGAAGTGCATACAATAGAAACATACAGGGCATAAAAAAATGTATAGAATATAGAAATGTAGACAATACACAAAATACAAATATGTAGACTATACATACAAGGAATTTACAGAGAAAATATAGAAATATGGAATATATAGAAAACAAATTAAATACAGAGAACAAAATGTAGGAATATATAAAAAAAGAATATTATATAGAAAGAATATAGATTACAGAAATAAACCGAATATAGAATTTTACAGAAATGTATACAGAATGCATTATTTTAAAGAACACTTATTTTTACAAAGAATATATTAATAACAGGGAGTAGAGAAATATAAAGAATATATGTATATGGATAAAATAGACAGTAAAAACAGAAACACAAGGAATACAGAAGTACAAATAATAGACATATAAATAGGATGTAGTTTTATAGATATTACATATTATAGTTAAAACAGGCATAATAGATGAAATAGAATTCTAGCTCAACTTGAAATATAGAGAATAGAAACCTCCAACAATTTTACAGGAAAAAGAAAACATACTATGAAATTAAAAAATTATAATTATTATTGCATTCATCAAGACATTTTTGCACAAACTAAAACCAAGTTGGTGTTTTCAAATATATTAAAATGCAAACAAAATCTTTGTCCTGATAGCAACAATACAAATTCACGCAATACAATATAATACAATACAATTCATGTATAGATGTATAGATAATGTAGAAATATAGATAAAATTTCAGGGATTGCATAAAAATAGAGATTAGACAAAATATATATAATGCAAAACAGGGCTGCATCTGACAGTCACTGGGAACAAGACTAGAGTGACAAGTTGAAATAAAACACATTAGAAACATTCAATATCAGTAATAAAAGAGATACAGTAGTGTTTCAGAAGAGTCCCACACTCACGGCTAAATGTTTGCTTTTTATTTGCTTTATATACAAAAATCTATGGATTCTTTCCTCAGTGACGATAAAGCACTAAAAAATACTATAAAAAGCTCATTTGCTGAAGTAAATGATGCTTTTTACTTCATAGAAATGACTTGAAATTTACCAACACACGCATCTAAATGTCAAGAGAAAAACAGAGTGCTTGTTTTATTCTTCCTTCTTCTCGACATGATGTCAGAAAAACAGGTTTTGAAAAACGTGAGATGCAAGGACAGACGAGGGAAAGAGAATGAGAGAGAGATTGAAGAGGCTGCTGCCATTGTGTTCCAGAGGAAGGACAAGAACTGATTTGTTGGCATTACTGCTACTGAAGGGCTGATCAGTTAGCATTACTGTTTCTGAGTGCTGATTTGTTAGCATTACTGCTACTGAACAATGATTGGTTTAACATTACTGCTACTAAATGCTGATTGGTTAACAGTACTGCTACCGAACATTAATAGCTCATCATTGGTTAGTGCTGATTGGTTAACATTACTGCTACTGAGCGCTGATTGGTTATCATTACTGCTACTAAATGCTGGTTGGTTGGCATTGCTGTTACTAAGCACTGATTGGTTAGCATTACATTTTTTGATTGTGGATTGGTTGGCATTACTTCTAGTTAGTGATAATTGATTTGGCATTACTAGCACTGACTAGTTTGCAGAACTGCTGTTGAGTGTTGATTGGTTGCCATTACTGCTACAAAGCATTGATTGGTTAGGATTACTTTTTCTGAATGCTGATTGACTGACATTACTTCTAGTTAATGCTAACTGGTTTGGCATTACTAGCGCTGACTAGTTTGCAGTACTGCTGTTGAGTGTTGATTAGTCAGCTTTACTGCTGAGTGCTGATTGGTTGTCATTACTGCTACTAAGTGCTGATTGGTCGGCATTGCTTTTTCTAAATGCTGATTAGTTGGCATTCCTTCTAGTTAGCGTGAATTGGTATGGCATTACTAATGCTGGCTAGTTTGCAGTACTGCTACTGAGTGCTGATTGGTTAGCATCCCTGCTATTGAATGCTGACTGGTTGGCGTTAGTGCTGCTGAATGCTGACTGGTTGGCTTTAGTGCTGCTGAGTGCTAATTGATTGTTTGGAACTACTGCTGCTGAGTGCTGATTGGTTCTCACGTTGGACCTGCTCAGAAGCTCTCTTTAGCATTTGCTAAACTTGGAAGACATTATTAAGTGGCAGTACTTCTCACCACATATTCTCTATTACTTAGTTTTACATGTTAGTCACAAGCAAACTTTGGACGCCAAACATGTCTTGACTGATGAACTGCATGTAGTGAAAGGGATGAAACTGGGTACACTTAATCTATTCATTTTAAGCTGAAAGCTGGTTTCTTTTACAGACACACCCTGTAATCTGACTCTGATTAGCCGTGTGTGTGTAGCATACATGTCATGTTGACACACACATGGCTGGATTTGGATGCATACACGCTCTGACTGCGTGCGTGCATGCATGTATATTTAATGCTGCCTTAACTGGGTGTCAGACTCTCAGCTTTGTTTATGTGTGCTTCATGCTTGCTTAAGTAACTGTCAGACTCACACACAGTGTGTGTGTGTGTCATAAGAAGCTAATGAGCTAACGAGCGCGATTGAAATGTCACTCTTCAGCTCCTGCAGAACCACACGCACACGCTAAACTCGCACTGCCGTAATTAGCGCTGATCGTTAACCCAGAATAACAGAGCAGGGTGGCCTCTACATCACAAACTTACTTTAAACACCAGAGCTTTCACTGCACTCTTTGGCACAAACAACAGTGACAAGTAACTCGCTAAGGCCCTTAGCTCACGCTGCTTAAATGGCCCATATCTTATATTTTTCTTGCTTTTTTATATTCACCCCAGAGGTTTACTTAGAAAATCTTATAACATATAACGTTTATGTGGTTTTATGAACTCATGACGATTGTGCAATCTCTCGTTATCACTTACAATTTAACAGACTTTAACAAATGTGCTATCAGTTTTAACTGATCTTGGACTTTAGGCTAAAATGACTCTAGACTTTAGACCTTTAGCTTTAGAGTGACCCTATACCTTAATTCTGCTTGTAATATTAAAACTAAGGATTGACACTACCAGAATGGTTCAGTAGTGTGTTCAGTGTTCAGTAGTTTTGAACGTGATAATTATATGTCATTTAAAGTAAAACTTGTTGTGAATATTCCTTACATACTATGGCGTCTGTTAAAAGCTTGTTTATACAGATGGGCACACTGACTGCTCCAGATGTTACGAGAAGTTTATGGTTCAGTGAATCCCGTCATTTATGGCAGGAACACCCAAGGACGCTGCCTTTAAGACCAGGCAGTTGCCAAAACCATGTTAGACCATGTTTAGATGTCCTCCAAGAACGTCTGTACTGTGGTATCCTTAGGAAAAAAGCTTGTACTCTGAACTGGTCTCATTCTTGATTTTGACAGCAAGAAAAAAAGTTACAACAAACTTAAAAACCCAGTACATTCCTAGCAAACACAGTTTTGAGCACAAGCAACAAATCATTACATTTAACATTAAAACACACAAAAAAAAGTTTTTTGGTAGTGATATTCTTAGTGTTCCACACTGATTTGCAGACTTTGGGACACATTTACTGACTGAAACTGATGTTACTATTGACAATTTTTAAATAAAATTCAACATTGGCGTAGGAACCAGTGAGGATGGGGGGACGTGTTCCACCCAGTATCAGAAACAGGTAGATTTGTCCCACCCAAAAATGAAACCACAGAAAAGCGGAAGCTGTTTAAAAACATTTTATTTTAAAAGCGTTTTTTTGAAGCCTTTACAATTCACACCTGTGTTTGTTGTTAGCAACTGGCTCTGGTTGTTAGGTGGTCTGGGTCTTTCACTTTGTTAAGGTTCGTGTTGAGATGCCTGTTCAGAAATATCCTGCAGTCAGCAGCTTCACTGAACCGAGCTCTTCCCTCGCTGGAGTGTCAGGTAGCTCAGGCTAGCTTTAAACGCGAGGTCAGTGATGAGAGCAATGAACAGCAACGATGACCATATATACTACAATAAAACAGCATTTGTATAATGTGTTGTTATGGTAACTGACCAGAAGGGTTTGGGTTAGCTAATGTTTATATTAACTTTAGTCAGAAAGCACTTTGAAACGTAAAGTTACATTACTCTCTGGTCACGACCCAAACTGCAGACTGCTACTACACTAAACTCATAAAAAATGAAATATAATAAATAAAATAAATAAATGAATGAATAAATAAATAAAAAGACTCAATCGTTAGAAGTTCAGTATATGTCAGTAGTGCAGTATAATGTTCTAGAGGGTGCTGTTTGGACATAGCCTTACTGTCTAATATTAATGTTAGCCTTGTCTAGTCAGGAAACCTTAACATGCATTTTTTTTTTTATTTCATTTCAGCATTATGCTCCAAAGAAAAATAATTATATTTTGGTTATACATGTACATAATCCAGAAATTGCATGTATAATTTAAAAGTTTTCTGACAGCAGTACCATGTAATGTGGAGTATCTTGTTTAGTTTGTAAAGTGATCTTTAATTGGATTTATATAAAATGTTGTATTTTGTTTATTTATTTGCAATTTACTGTAATTTCACAAATGTTGTTCTACGTCATTATACATACACTGATTTACTACCTTACCTACAGTGGAATCAGCTTATAGGTAATATTTTAGGGGATAGGGTGGGCTTTGATTAATATCAAACCCATTCCTACGCCCTTGCAATTTAACTCACAATCAATCTAAACATGTATAAATGCCACACTGCGGCATAAAACCATATGTAAATAAACAAATGAATTAGCTGTCTTGTATTGCATTGTATTCAAAAAGCGGTCACTCCTTATAACTTTACTATGAGTGGGTGGGATTTAAATACTGTAGGCTGAATAGGCTATTGTGTGTGTTTGGAGGAGTTAATCTCAGAATCTGTATCTATGAAGGTGAATTCAGTATGTAACAGCCTTCCTGATGATCCCTGAACTTTTTTTATCAGAAGAGTGTTTACATAAAACACTGCAACACGAAAGTATGTGTTGTTTATCAGCTTGGTCTTAAATTCAAGGTAAATTTAAACTCTTATTTGAAATTTGAGAAATATAATTTTTTCTATCTAGTGAGAAAAATGAATGTTTTTCTGAAAGGCATTAAGCAAGGACATGTTTCATACCTTCTGTACTGAGGGTGCCAATAATTATGAAGGGCGCTGCTTCCATCTACACTGTTATTCATTCCTATTTAAAGTCATTCATCCATGGGTTTTCCATCAGTTCACTCTACATATCTATTTACTCACCCACCCACCTCTTTCCATTAAATATAGTTTATTATAGTAAAGTCTTGTAGAAATATTACAGAGGAGCTGGAGTAAAGCTCAGAGTCCTTCTCTCTCACTCACTGAAATATATATTATTGATGTATGTAGAGTGTAGAGATGTTTACAGGGCAGTTATTTATAATTATGTAGTGTAATTTAAACAAGGGCTAAAACCCACGAGCCATTCTTCACAACAAACATAAATATTTTACAGTTCTACACATAGTACACTAATATTTAACAGCAGCTTCAGAAGTGGCTGAAACAATTAGATCTTAGTACCAAAACCATTTTATTCCCTGTGTTTTGCCTCTTAGCCACATATCTCCTTCATCCATCCATCTCTTCCAGCCATCTCCTCCACCCTCTTCTCCACCCTTCCATTTTTCTCCATTCATCTCCTCTATCCATCTCTTTCATCCATCTCCTCTATCCATCCCATTTATCCATCTCTCTCCTCTATCCATCTTATCCATTCCTCCATCTCTTACATCCATTCAATTAACCTATCCATTATCAACTCCCTAATAATCAAGATCCATTGCATCTCCCTAATAATCATCCAACCTTTATTTTATTTATCCATCATCTAAGCAGCCATCATCCAAGTCTTTTCACTTTTTCACTGTCCATCCATCATTTCCTTTATCTTATTTTTTTTGCTCTATCATACCCTTTCATCTATGTATGTATTATCCATCCATTTATTCAGCCATCTATCCCTACATCATCCACACATTCATCCATCTGACCACGTTTTCCATCCTTGCCGCAATCTATCCTCCAATGTTTTCTCTTTTCATTGTCTGTCCATCCTTTGCTTCACACCTTTTTGCTATTATCCATCCCTCTATTACTCACCGCTTTTTCTTTCTTTTATTTCAGATCCATACCTCCCTGATAAACGGTCGACCCAGTGCAGAAGATCCTTCACCAATGCTCCTCAACTTCACCACTGCACGCTACATCCGCCTCAAGTTTCTCCGGATACGGACCCTAAACGCTGACCTCATGACCCTCGCCTTAAACGACCCCCGCGACATCGACCCCATCGTCACCAGACGAGTGCGTATGCATGGAGTTTTTATTACTGCAATCTGAAATCATTTTGTATTTTTACCATTGAGTAATATACGTAAGATTTGGACTTGAAGAATTTATTATGTAACCTGAATTCTGACAAATTGCTCATTTGTTGGGTCAAAGACTTCCATTAAACATAAAGGTTTTTACAGCTTCAGTACTAAAATGAAAGAAAAAAACTTGGTCTATACTGTGGTGGTGATGGGAACCAGGGGTCACCATGTCTACAACACAAATATACATACATTTTATGTACTATCAAAAGCACCAGTGAACCTACAGGTATCTATTAAGTTTTATATGGAATGTTGGTGGTGAAAATCTGAAAAATAGGTTTTCTTTGTAAAATTATAAAATTTTATAACTATAAAAAACAATGTCTCAGACATCAGGCAGTGTATTCATAGCCATTTCATGTAATAACTTTCTATAAGGGGGCTTTTAGAGGTGGACATCTGGTTCCGATCTCCACCACTAGGAACAGCTCTGACTCTGTAACTCTGAATGACTTTGAAGTTTACATCTTCACAATTTACTTTTACTACAGATATTTTGAAAGAATGGTTAAATCCCCCCTTTAAATAGCACGGAGGATGAAGGCTTAAGCTAGAGATGCAGAACATCTCGCAGTGCAGAGTCATTTGAACTCCATCTGGTGGTACATTGATCACTGATGTAAACACTCACACACCTGGGCGGTGACGCTGGATGAACTGTGTCGCCACACTCACACACACACACACACACACCTGGCCACTGCTAACTGCGGCAGGCCAGCATGTGTATAGTGCGGCTGTGTGTTTCAGACAGATGGGCTTTCATTAAGCCACTCAGTAATTAACTAATCAACACATTTTGCTCTACACACCCACCATCCCGTCGCACCCCCGAGTCAGAGTCTGCACTCAACATACACAATGGCTGCCGGAGGGGAGATTACACGCTTCTCAGTTTTCACAGTAGATTAACATCACTGTAAAAAAATGAACAGCTCAGTTTAAAATGGTTAGGTTTTCTTGAGTTAAATCTTTCAGCCAGAGTTTCCTTCTACTTGGCTCCCACTAATAGGTAAGTGTGGGGTTCAAACCCACAATCTCCTGATGTTGGGGTAAGCACTTAGAGATTTGTGTCACTCTGTAGCTCCTGAAGTCTGTTGTTTTAACCCTAACCTCTTTTAGATAGATCACAGAGGGAAATTCAAGATCTTTGCATTTAACCCATCTGTGCAGTAAAACACTCTCATACACACACACACTAGTGAACAGACACACTAGGGGGCACTGAGCACACTTGCCCAGAGCGGTGGGCAGCCCTACCATACTGCCCAGGGAGCAGTCAGGGTTGGGTGCCTTGCTCAAGGGCACTTTAGTTTATGAGATCAAAGCTGGTTGCCTAGCCTCCAGCACACAACTGCCCCAGCAGTCTTTTGTGTTTATATTGTCTGAGTAACTTTACTGGCTTCTGAGAGGTGGAACTTTTCCAGAGATCCAGAGAACTGAAATCTGTGTTCTGTCTAATAAGGTTCATCTTTTTCATACAGTAAACATGTAAGTAAACTATTTGAATAATTTCCATAGACCACCATAAAGGACCACTATATTTCATCATATTTCTCTCTCATCTATATAATCTGGACGGTCCTTCTGTAAGCATTCCCTGACCAATCACAAGGCTGATGTCTCACACAAAACAGTTTCAGAGTTAGGATCCGTTCATGCTATCATCCTTTCACCACCATTGTTCCTTCTTTCATTCATTCCATTATCCATCACCAACATTGTACCTTCATCTGTTTATTCCTTTATCCATCACCAACATTGTACTTCATTTGTTCATTCCTTTATCTATCACCAACATTGTTCCTTCATTTATTCATTCCTTTACTTGCACATAAAAGCACACATAACTTTTATTTTTTATTCTTTAACTATAAAAATATTTTTATCTACTTCAACTTATATTGTTATACTTTGTATATTTTGTATATATATTTTTTATTTCTTTTATTTGTTATCTTATCTATTGGTGAATGGAGGAGCAGCAAAGTAAGAATTTCATTGTACAGTGTAACTGTCTGTTCTGCTGTACATATGACAATAAAACTCTTGAATCTTGAATCTTGAATCTTATCCATCACCAACATTGTTCTTTATTCGTTCATTCCTTTATCCATAACCAACATTGTTCCTTCATCTGTTTATTCCTTTATCCATCACCAACATTGTACTTAATTTGTTCATTCCTTTATCCATCACCAACATTGTTCCTTCATTTATTCATTCCTTTATCCATCACCAACATTGTTCCTTCATTTGTTCATTCTTTTTATCCATCACGAACATTGTTCCTTCATCAATTCATTCCTTTATCCATCACCAACTTTGTTTCTTCATCCGTTTCTTCCTTTATCCATCACCAACATTGTTCATTAATTTGTTTATTCCTTTATCTGCCCACCAACATTGTTACTTCATCGGTTCATTCCTTTATCCATCACCAACATTGTTCTTTATTGATTCATTCCTTTATCCATCACCAACATTGTTCCTTCATCAATTCATTCCTTTTATCCATCACCAACATTGTTCCTTCATCAATTCATTCCTTTATCCATCACCAACATTGTTCCTTCATTTATTCATTCCTTTATCCATCACAAACATTGTTCCTTCATTTGTTCATTCCTTTTATCCATCACGAACATTGTTCCTTCATCAATTCATTCCTTTATCCATCACCAACATTGTTCCTTCATTTATTTATTCCTTTATCCATCACCAACTTTGTTTCTTCATCCGTTTCTTCCTTTATCCATCACAAACATTGTTCATTCATTTGTTCATTCCTTTATCCATCACCAATATTGTTCATTAATTTGTTCATTCCTTTATCTGCCCACCAACATTGTTCCTTCATCGGTTCATTCCTTTATCCATCACCAACATTGTTCCTTCATTCATTCATTCCATTATCCATCACCAACATTGTTCATTAATTTGTTCATTCCTTTATCTGCCACCAACATTGTTTCTTCATCGGTTTATTCCTTTATCCATCACCAACATTGTTCCTTCATTCATTCATTCCATTATCCATACACCAACATTGTTCCTTCATTCATTCATTCCTTTATCCATCACCAACATTGTTCATTAATTTGTTCATTCCTTTATCTGCCCACCAACATTGTTACTTCATCGGTTCATTCCTTTATCCATCACCAACATTGTTCTTCATTGATTCATTCCTTTATCCATAACCAACATTGTACTTAATTTGTTCATTCCTTTTATCCATCACCAACATTGTTCCTTCATCAATTCATTCCTTTATCCATCACGAACATTGTTCCTTCATTTATTCATTCCTTTATCCATCACCAACATTGTTCCTTCATTTGTTCATTCCTTTTATCCATCACGAACATTGTTCCTTCATTTGTTCATTCTTTTTATCCATCACGAACATTGTTCCTTCATCAATTCATTCCTTTATCCATCACCAACTTTGTTTCTTCATCCGTTTCTTCCTTTATCCATCACCAACATTGTTCCTTCATTTGTTCCTTCCTTTATCCATCATCAACATTGTTCCTTCATCAATTCATTAATTTATCCATCACCAACATTGTTCCTTCATCAATTCATTCCTTTTATCCATCACCAACATTGTTCCTTCATCAATTCATTCCTTTATCCATCACCAACATTGTTCCTTCATTTATTCATTCCTTTATCCATCACCAACATTGTTCCTTCATTTGTTCATTCCTTTTATCCATCACGAACATTGTTCCTTCATCAATTCATTCCTTTATCATCACCAACTTTGTTTCTTCATCCGTTTCTTCCTTTATCCATCACCAACATTGTTCCTTCATTTGTTCATTCCTTTTATCCATCACGAACATTGTTCCTTCATCAATTTCTTCCTTTATCCATCACAAACATTGTTCATTCATTTGTTCATTCCTTTATCCATCACCAATATTGTTCATTAATTTGTTCATTCCTTTATCTGCCCACCAACATTGTTCCTTCATCGGTTCATTCCTTTATCCATCACCAACATTGTTCCTTCATTCATTCATTCCATTATCCATCACCAACATTGTTCATTAATTTGTTCATTCCTTTATCTGCCACCAACATTGTTTCTTCATCGGTTCATTCCTTTATCCATCACCAACATTGTTCTTTATTGATTCATTCCTTTATCCATCACCAACATTGTTCCTTCATCAATTCATTCCTTTTATCCATCACCAACATTGTTCCTTCATCAATTCATTCCTTTATCCATCACCAACATTGTTCCTTCATTTATTCATTCCTTTATCCATCACCAACATTGTTCCTTCATTTGTTCATTCCTTTTATCCACACGAACATTGTTCCTTCATCAATTTATTCCTTTATCCATCAACAACTTTGTTTCTTCATCCGTTTCTTCCTTTATCCATCACCAACATTGTTCTTCATTGATTCATTCCTTTATCCATAACCAACATTGTACTTAATTTGTTCATTCCTTTTATCCATCACCAACATTGTTCCTTCATCAATTCATTCCTTTATCCATCACCAACATTGTTCCTTCATTTATTCATTCCTTTATCCATCACCAACATTGTTCCTTCATTTGTTCATTCCTTTTATCCATCACGAACATTGTTCCTTCATCAATTCATTCCTTTATCCATCACCAACTTTGTTTCTTCATCCGTTTCTTCCTTTATCCATCACCAACATTGTTCCTTCATTTGTTCCTTCCTTTATCCATCATCAACATTGTTCCTTCATCAATTCATTAATTTATCCATCACCAACATTGTTCCTTCATCAATTCATTCCTTTTATCCATCACCAACATTGTTCCTTCATCAATTCATTCCTTTATCCATCACCAACATTGTTCCTTCATTTATTCATTCCTTTTATCCATCACCAACATTGTTCATTAATTTGTTCATTCCTTTATCTGCCCACCAACATTGTTACTTCATCGGTTCATTCCTTTATCCATCACCAACATTGTTCTTCATTGATTCATTCCTTTATCCATCACCAAAATTACTCTTCATTCGTCCGTTCCTTCATCCATCATCAATATTATTCCTTTATTTGTTCATTCCTTTATCCATCACCAACATTGTACCTTCATCTGTTTATTCCTTTATCTATCACCAACATTGTACTTCATTTGTTCATTCCTTTATCTTTCACCAACATTGTTCCTTCATTTATTCATTCCTTTAGCCATCACCAACATTGTTCTTTATTCGTTCATTCCTTTATCCATAACCAACATTGTTCCTTCATCTGTTTATTCCTTTATCCATCACCAACATTGTACTTAATTTGTTCATTCCTTTATCCATCACCAACATTGTTCCTTCATTTATTCATTCCTTTATCCATCACCAACATTGTTCCTTCATTTGTTCATTCTTTTTATCCATCACGAACATTGTTCCTTCATCAATTCATTCCTTTATCCATCACCAACTTTGTTTCTTCATCCGTTTCTTCCTTTATCCATCACCAATATTGTTCATTAATTTGTTCATTCCTTTATCTGCCCACCAACATTGTTACTTCATCGGTTCATTCCTTTATCCATCACCAACATTGTTCTTTATTGATTCATTCCTTTATCCATCACCAACATTGTTCCTTCATCAATTCATTCCTTTTATCCATCACCAACATTGTTCCTTCATCAATTCATTCCTTTATCCATCACCAACATTGTTCCTTCATTTATTCATTCCTTTATCCATCACCAACATTGTTCCTTCATTTGTTCATTCCTTTTATCCACACGAACATTGTTCCTTCATCAATTTATTCCTTTATCCATCACCAACTTTGTTTCTTCATCCGTTTCTTCCTTTATCCATCACCAACATTGTTCATTCATTTGTTCATTCCTTTATCCATCACCAATATTGTTCATTAATTTGTTCATTCCTTTATCTGCCCACCAACATTGTTCCTTCATCGGTTCATTCCTTTATCCATCACCAACATTGTTCCTTCATTCATTCATTCCATTATCCATCACCAACATTGTTCATTAATTTGTTCATTCCTTTATCTGCCACCAACATTGTTTCTTCATCGGTTTATTCCTTTATCCATCACCAACATTGTTCCTTCATTCATTCATTCCATTATCCATACACCAACATTGTTCCTTCATTCATTCATTCCTTTATCCATCACCAACATTGTTAATTAATTTGTTCATTCCTTTATCTGCCCACCAACATTGTTACTTCATCGGTTCATTCCTTTATCCATCACCAACATTGTTCTTCATTGATTCATTCCTTTATCCATAACCAACATTGTACTTAATTTGTTCATTCCTTTTATCCATCACCAACATTGTTCCTTCATCAATTCATTCCTTTATCCATCACCAACATTGTTCCTTCATTTATTCATTCCTTTATCCATCACCAACATTGTTCCTTCATTTGTTCATTCCTTTTATCCATCACGAACATTGTTCCTTCATCAATTCATTCCTTTATCCATCACCAACTTTGTTTCTTCATCCGTTTCTTCCTTTATCCATCACCAACATTGTTCCTTCATTTGTTCCTTCCTTTATCCATCATCAACATTGTTCCTTCATCAATTCATTAATTTATCCATCACCAACATTGTTCCTTCATCAATTCATTCCTTTTATCCATCACCAACATTGTTCCTTCATCAATTCATTCCTTTATCCATCACCAACATTGTTCCTTCATTTATTCATTCCTTTATCCATCACCAACATTGTTCCTTCATTTGTTCATTCCTTTTATCCATCACGAACATTGTTCCTTCATCAATTCATTCCTTTATCATCACCAACTTTGTTTCTTCATCCGTTTCTTCCTTTATCCATCACCAACATTGTTCCTTCATTCGTTCCTTCCTTTATCCATCACCAACATTGTTTCTTCATCAATTCATTAATTTATCCATCACCAACATTGTTCCTTCATCAATTCATTCCTTCATCTATCACCAACATTGTTCCTTCATCAATTCTTTCCTTTATTCATACACCAACATTGTTCTTTCATTGGTTCCTTAACTTTTGCACTGCTTCATCCGTCGTGTTGCTTTCAGTTAATCTATTTGCGTGTTGTTTTGTCTGTCCATTTATATTCATCAGTCTGTCCATCTGTTCCTTTGTACATTGCTTAGTTAATCTATCTACTTGTCCGTCTGTCTGTCTGCTTATATGTCTGCTCATTCGTTCCTTAATGCACTTGTTAGTTTGATCACCTGTCTGTCTGCCTGTCTGTCCATCTATGATTTCTATATGAGGCAACAGAGCAGGCTAGGAGTTTTGGACAGAGAGCTGTCAGTCAAGTTGCTCACAGGCCACAAATATTGGATGAAGGGGATGGAGAAATGTATAAGATGGATAGAGGAGACAGCTGGATAAATGAGATGGATTAAGGAGATGGATGGAGGAGATAAATAGAGAAAATGCATGGGTGGAGAAGAGGGTGGAGAAGATGGATGGAAAAAGAAGAGAGATGTAGGGAGGAGTTGGCTAGAAGAGATGGATGGATGGAGGAGATATGTGGCTAAGAGGCAAAACTCAGGCAAACGCTTGAATATTTTTTATTTAAGCTTTTTGGGATGCTTAAGGTAAACACCCAAATTTGGTATCATACAGGCATTTTAAATGTTTTACTCACTATCTTGAATTTGAACCCCAGTAATGCCACAGCCAGGTACAAGTGTGAGTGAAAAAATGACAAAATATGTGATCACAGATTTATAACTGTACTACATGCATTACATACATTTATCTTATTTTCTAGAATGTTTTTTTCTACTGTGAACTGTGAATGTGTTATTGGTGTCACTGACACCACAATAAAAATTGTGTCTGTTTTTTCTCCTGCAGTATTATTACTCCATTAAGGACATATCAGTGGGTGGGATGTGTATTTGTTATGGTCATGCCAAAGCCTGTCCACTCAACCAGATCACCAAGGTGACCATACGTACAGTCAGTTATGTACTGTTAATGCTAATGAGGGTGCAGTCTGACCTGTGTTTGTTTTGCATCAGAAACTGAGCTGTGAGTGTGAGCATAATACATGTGGTGAGAGCTGTGACCGCTGCTGCCCCGGCTTTAACCAGAAACCCTGGATGGCTGGAACCTTCCTAACGCGCCACGTCTGTGAGAGTAAGCAAAACAAAAGTTCTTATAGAAAAAAGTCTGTCCTCTCTGCAGCCGATTGTCCTGGCTAATATTCATATCGCTATGCATGAGGGGAGATTTTCCAACCTGGTAGAACTACCACTAAGCATACTCTGTTTTATTAAAGGGTGTGATTTTGCCTATAAAAAAATGCCATATTGAGTGTTACCAGTTTTGTCATGCATTCCTCACCCTGTAAACTGTCCTCTATTTTATAATATCTCTGGAGAAAAACAGCTGAAACCCCAAAGGCCAAAAGAACTCGAATTCCATTGGAACTACCAGAAGAACTCCTGCATCACCAACTGACAAAAAGTGATTGTCAAAAGCTTCACAGCAGAACTAACCAAATCAAGCTCAAACTCTAGCAGCAATTCAAAGGAATCAAATAAAAACAGGAAACTCAAGAGGACTCAACAGAACCACCCAAAAGAACCCAAATCCCAGCAGAACCAAATAAAAATAACCTTAACCCCAAGACTACCCATTTCAAACCCCAAGCAGAACCTTGCAAAACCAAGAAACAAAGTCCAAAGCCCCAGCAGAACCTCACAGAATCAAATAAAAAAACCTGAACCTCAAGGGCATCCACACAGAATCAATCAGAAAAACGTAGACGTTGACTGAACAAGCAAAAAGAGCCCCAACCACAGCAGAACTTCGCAGAACCAATTAAAAGAACTTAAACATCAAAAACATAGATACAGAATCATCTAAAAAACAATAAACATACAAATCTAAATGTGACAAAACTCAACATAACCAATAAATAATTTTGTTTAAACAACTAAAACTTAGAAAAGAAACAGCAGTCACTGAAAAGAAAAAGTCCATAACAACCCTGAAGAATCATTGAAAATAATCCAAATCCCAATAAAACCAAACAGAGCCCAAATAATCTGTGACAGATCCGCAGCAGAACCAGCCCATAACTGAAATGCGTCCCTGTTGTTTCTGTTCAGGCTGTGAAATGACAGTTATTCCCCTTTCTGTTCTGTGTGCAGAGTGTAACTGTCACAGTAAATCCGAGGAATGCTACTACAATCAGACGGTGGCTGATGGGAAACTGAGTTTAAACGTTAATGGCCAATATGAAGGGGGCGGAGTATGTATTGGCTGCTCCCAAAACACAGACGGGATTAACTGTCAGTCTTGTGTGAATGGTTACTATCGACCGAGCGGGGTGAGTCTCTTCAGTTTCAGTTTCAATAAAGAATTACAATGAGGTGAAACATTCCTATCTACAATATTCTTCTCTGATTATCTGCAACATTCTCTCCTTTATTGTGCACACGCAATGCAAGATATTTCAAGCTTTGGCTGATCAGTTTAAATGAAAAGGTATAATAAACTGTAAAGTAATAATCTTTATCCTCCTCCTGTCATTCTCCATTCCTCCTCCTCAGGTGAATCCAGAGGACCCCCACCCCTGCCGACCATGCTCATGTGATCCTAGAGGCTCTATCTCCTCTGCATGTGTACCTGATGAGACTCAGGCCAGTGCAGGTAACCGCAGTATTTCTTACCCCAGACATGAGTATGCTCTGCCCACTTTAACATTCACCTGGACCATGTCTCACCTGCCTCAGCATTTCCCTGGATAATGTTCTGCCCATACAACAATTTTCCGAAACTATACTATACGCTTACCTAGACAATGTACAACTAACACCAATGTTTTGGCCCTCAAACATTTACTTGGATAATGCGCCGCCCACAAACAAGTACCTGGCTCCACCCCTGCAGACTTGCTTTAATGCTCCACCAGCAAATTTCTAGCTGCTCTTTTGTTTTGACCACACAAACATTTACCTGACCTTTACTGTGTCCTTGCAGTTTTCTTACCCCTAATATGAATATGTTCCAACCAGCATTCACCTGAACCATGTCTCACCTCATGTTCTACCAACCCAAACTTTTTCCTTGTCAATGGTCCACCCACACAAACTTTCATCTGGACAATGCTTCACCCACTCTACCTTTATAAACTAGACAGTGCTCCACTCACACATATCCTTACATGGACATTACTCCAACATTACAAACTTTAACCTGGACAACGATGCACCCACACAAACATTTACCTGTACAATGCTCCACCTTTTCAAACTCCCACACAAACCCCACACAAATACTTATACCTGTTATACCTGGGCTTTGTGTCTCCTCCCCAAGCTTTTACTCGAGAGTTGTTTTCATTGCTGATTTCTGATTCTATCTCAGGTCTAGTTTCCCAAATAGTTTCCCAACACACAAAGCCTTAAAAACAAACAGCTGTTCTGACAGCCGTGATATTTGTTGATTAGTGTGTTAATATTTCACTACACTTACGTTTATGCAGGTCTGTCTGCGGGCTGGTGCCGCTGTAAGCAGGGTTATACAGGTGAGAGGTGCGACAGGTGTGCTTTCGGCTACACTGGATTCCCTGAGTGCCAGCGTTGCAACTGCAGTGTGTTTGGCAGCGTTAATCAAGACCCCTGCCAGCTGCCGTGTGTGTGTAAGGTACAGGACACACCACACGCCGCATGTTCTTCACTAAAGCTTTCTGTATCCTTCATAATGTTCTGCTGTTGAAAGCAAGGACATGACTGTGGGCTGTGGGTGCGTTTCTGAAACAGTTGCTTTTTAAATTTGGGAAAATTAATGAACTATTTCTTCGGGACATTATGCTTAGGGACTGAAGGGCAGGAGAGAATTTCAACAATTAAGAACATTCAAAAAGAAAAATGAAAAAGGGTCAAAAGTTACATTTCATGAAGCCACTTTGTGTACATCATACAAACTGTGACTTATTGAGGTTGAAATTGGACTTGTTTAAAAAGAGCGGGACATGATGGGGGTGCATTGTTAGGGACAGACATCTTGTGCTTAATTGACTTTTTTTTTTTGGTTTATTAAAGTCCTGCAGTCTGTTTGAGTCAATACAGAACACAACCCCATCAATAAACATGAAATTAAATTATAATGCTTTAAAACAACAGGCGTCTTAATGGTTATCTAACAGATTGTTAATGAATATTAGTAATTATGTGTTGTGGAGCTCTTATGGGAGATAGGAAAAAACATTCTTTTAATTGGGGTCAGTTGAGAAATTATTTTCATTGCTAATAATTGTAAAGCATTTGTAAAGCATCATGAACTTAGGTTTACTCAATGCAAAAGGCAGTGGGTGAATTGAAATAGTGTTATAAAATGTCCAGAATTAAAGGATTTATATTGAGAGCAACAATATGTAATTTTTATAGCCTATATGTAGCTTAAATGTCAGTATTTCAAAAATTGCTATTTTACAATTATTTTGATGAATAGAAACCTGAGCACTAATAATAATTGGGTAGTTATTTAATAGTCACATCTAATCAATGCTACAGTTAAAAAGAAATGAAATTATTTGAACAGAGTACATTTTTTGAATGGATGTGATTTAATCAGTGTTTTAAAGCAGCATTATGTGAGAATAGGAATGTTTTGCTTTGGGGCTCCTACATTTGTTTAGTATATTTCATTTTTACCGTACTGTTGTTAATAGAAATTGTGCTTTAAGCCCTATATGATCAACTTTACATGTACAGAATTCTTCAGGCATTCAGACATACTGAAGCTACAGATTACACTTCTATGTTCAGGTTGTTGCTATCAGTGTGCGAATTACACAGTGACATTTGGGGGGTCAAGTTTTTCTTCAGGGTGTAAAGAGAAACCAGTACAGTGCAGGCGTGTGTTTCCGTGAACTGAAGTCTTACAATTTTTACACTGTTTTGCTTGCTTACTGTAATGTCTGGCGCATACCATCATAGAGCAAAATTACCAGGTAGTCAATCCCACCAACACATACACACAATGCTGCTGGATGCTACCGGTCATCCCCTTTCTTGTCCTAAAAAAATTACATTAATATTCAACAGTGTATGGCTGTTACGTCACTGTAAAAATAGTGTATAAATACAGCAACTCATCCTCTATCATCAGTTTTTTCTGCAAAACTAGGCTACTATTTTTTTTTAGACAGCAAATAATCTTAATCTGCAGTAACCATATTAGCTATGCTTTCAACATTAAGTTTTCAGCATATTACTTTTTATTAGAGCAGTCCATAAACAACAGAACAGAATAACAGTGTATTGATTCACAGCCTGAATATTTGAGTTTACTGTAGAACTACTCATCTGGGCAACTAAGTCTTCACTTCTACAGCCACCAGAGTATGAAGCTTTTAGTTTTATGCTCACATTTTCCTTTCCACCTTAAAACACATTTACCCTTCCACTTTAAAATGGCGCATATGTCACATTGAGCCTTAGTAGATAAGTGTTTTATCTACTAGTTTTATACATTTGTAATCATGCTGTGCAGACATTACAAACAGCCCACGTAAAAAACTAAACCTGGACTCCTATTTGAATGTTCTGTTCCACCTTAAAAGCCGAAGACGTTCAAAGCGGCATCTTCAGCCTGAAGCCTGTGTTGCCGCAGCAGCATTTAAGGTGGAATAGTAAATTCGAACAATGTAATTTGTCTGATCGTGTAAATGATTGTGTAAGTTTGTTTTACTATTTAACATTAGAGGTTTGAAGAATATATAAATGTTTTGATCCCCCTGAAATATAGTGTTTACTCTTTTGGCAGGGTTCAAGTCTTAATCAGAGGGATCAAATCTCAACAAGTAAAAGCCAGTCTGAGATTTACTTCTGTTCAGGCTCTTGCTTGACATGAAGTTCATGCTGGAAATTCGCCACATTTCGCCACACCCACTTTCAAGCATGTGTTTCTTCCGCCTTTGTGTTAGAACTTTCGCTCAGCTTACCAAAATGAATACAGTTACATGAGAGGAGACCAGAGAGGCAGGAAGAAGTTAGAATGGGACAACACTGTCTCATCTGAGGTTAATAACACAGCGGGTGGATGATATGAAAAGCTGGCTTGAAGTTACTTATGTCGAAAGTTTTAATTTCTCGGAAGGGGTAGACGGTTCTGCAATGAAAAACTGTACAAGTACTGAAGCGTATCAGTACCTGCAAAGTGGGAAGGTCAGCTGTGCACTCTTACACAAAGACGGTGAATTTATATTTCTGAAAGCCGGTTAAACCCAAGTCAAGCCAGCTGTCCGAGCCACTCTGTGTGGGTGTTAGTTACAGCCCAAGCGATGGACACTGATCATAAAACAGTTACTTAACTCACAAGCACCTGATGCGTCGGCTTCCTCAGTGCTTCATAACCGAGACATTTCTCTGGATAAGCGTTCTCTGGTGGTGGTTTATCCTCCACAGAATGGTAAGATCAGACATACGGAGGTTTGGGTGGATGTTTTAAATTTAGCGCCTTCAGCCAGAGACGCGCATACTCTGTTTTATGTGCTGTGTTCATAACTCTGTTGTTCAAGCCAGCTAGCCAACAGCCAACAAGCCAACAGCCTTCTTCCAATTATTGTAACTCCCTCTAACTGAACATGTTATGCTAGTCATTTTATACGTTATCATTTTGCTCATAATTAGTATCAACATATCCACGGTCACACCGGAAGTTCTAACACAATGTAAACAAAGATGCCCCCCAGTGTTGTCATGGAAAATACCATGGATACCAAGCTTCGTCTTCTTATAGGTAGCTGAAGACCCACAGTTGCTGGTGTATGACTTGTTGCCGTAAAGTGTCACGCAGTTCTTGCGAGAGGTTTTGTTACGCTCCTAAAAAACACATAGCGCTATAACAGACGTTCCCAGCCCGGAGTGGCAGTGACTCAGGTGCACTTCTCCCTGTTATAAGTCAGTGTACCATTAGAACGACTGTGAAGCTGTTATTTTAAGATAAAATCATTAACATAGTGTTGCTTTAAAACCTGTACATGATCCTCATGTACGTTTTGTATGTCAAGTCAAGTCAAGTCAATTTTATTTATATAGCGCTTTTTACAACGATGTTGTCTCAAAGCAGCTTTACAGAGTTTTGAAAACAGTTATAACATATATCCCCCAGTGAGCAAGCCAGAGGCAACAGTGGCAAGGAAAAACTCCCTCAACTGGAGGAAGAAACCTTGGGAGGAACCAGACTCACAAGGGGAGACCCATCCTCCTCTGGTCAAACAGTATTTACAGTTTGAACTAAATACCAAAGAAAGGAGTCTCTGTTTGAAATCTGGATAGCAAAGCTTTAGAAGCTGCACAGATAGAGGCAGTGTATGACTGAGGCAGTCTCTGGCTGAGGCAGTCTATGACAGTCTTTATGTAAAGTGGGCGTGAGCTGAAACAGTCCCATCCTATCTCAGTGCTGGTGCATCTGGATGGCACAGTGATGTAACTGAGGGTGTAGCAGTAAATGGACAGGTGAGCTGGCTGGTGATGGTGGGGTGATGGCCCGATGATCAGTCCTTCAACAGCCTTCAACAGACAGGAGGACAGTCATTTCCTCAGGAAGAGTAAAGAGAAAGAGTTAGTTGGGCTCAGGAGTAAGACTGTAGAGAATATGAATTTTCAGAATTTTAGAGTGTGGTTGGTGACTCCGGCAGATCTAACTATAACAGCCTAAACTAAAAGGAGAGAACCAGAAGGTAACATGGACATGAGAGTACCCTGAGACACTGGGGTCCCCCCACTCCACCATCAACAAACCTGTGTGATCGCGTGAAGTGGTGGAACAACAGCACCAACATCTCAGTTTACCATAAACCTCTGTGTCCAAGAACCCCCAGATCTCCTGCCTTTATCTAAAAGAGAAACTTAATTACAAAAAGCTACACTAAACAAGTATGTTTTTAGTCTAGACTTAAATATTGAGACTGTGTCAGAGTCCCGAACATTAACTGGGAGATTATTCCACAATTTTGGGGCTTTGTAGGAAAAAGCTCTTCCCCCCATTGTAGTCTTCTGAATTTTAGGAACTATTAGAAAACCAGCATCCTGTGATCTGAGTGAACGTGGCGGTTCATAATAGGAAATTAAATCTTGCAGGTACTCCGGTGTGAGACCGTGCAGGGTTTTATACGTCAGTAATAGAATTTTATAGTCGATACGGAATTTAACAGGAAGCCAGTGTAGCGCTGATAAAACTGGACTGATGTGATCAAATTTCCTGGTTTTAGTTAGTACTCTAGCTGCAGCGTTCTGAACTAACTGAAGTTTATTCAGGTTCCTGCTGGAGCATCCTGACAATAATGCATTACAGTAATCTAGCCTTGAGGTTATAAAGGCATGTATCAACTTTTCAGCATCAGACACAGATAACGCATTTCTTAACTTTGAAATGTTTCGTAGGTGAAGAAACGCTGTTCTTGTAATATTACCGATGTGTTGATTAAATGTCAGATCTGAGTCAATTGTTACACCAAGATTTTTGGCTACTGAACCAGGAACTACAGAGAAGTCAGCAAGATTTAACATTAAATCTGAACATGTAGTCCGAGCAGCCTTTGGGCCGAGGAGGAGAACTTCCGTTTTATCTGGGTTTAAAAGAAGGAAGTTCTGTAGCATCCAAAGTCTAATATCTCTTACACAATCTTCTATCTTATTTAATCTGGATTTGTCATCTGGTTTGGCTGATATGTACAGTTGTGTATCATCGGCATAACAGTGGAAACTAATTCCATGTAAGTGTAATATGTAATAATAAAGTCTATATTTGTATATACACTATAAAGCTTTGCAAAGTTACAATAGTTATGTAATTACTGGTTTGTACTGTTAAAAATAAATAGAAATAAAATAAATATTAGCCATAATTATTAAGCAGTTTATTATAATTCATAACTGCTTAGTGTATTTGTACTTTAACCAGGATGTTGACAGCTGCATGGATTTCATTTATAATGACTACATTTAATAAATAAACAAAATGTACAAAATATAATTCAATTCTTAATATTTTATTATTATTACTGCATTTATTTTTTTATTATTGTTTATTATTATTGTTATTGCATTATTGGTGCCAAATAAAAATATTAATTATTGGCACTATTGATTTTTATATATGCAGTTCCTGATACTGTTGTCCTTTACATTATGTGAACATTTCATGATAAATAGCCCAAAAGAAATGGCCCAAAATTACTTTTAAAAATCTGGTTCCATTGACTCACATTAAAAGTAAAATAAGTTTTTTGTTTCTCTTTTAATGTTATAATTATGGAGATGGGACATTTTGTTGTGACAGCAATGATATATAAATATACAGATATACACACTATTCAGTGATTAGGATGATTAGGTTGAAGTATATTTGGAATAGTTATTATAAAGTGTTATCAGTTATGATATCATTTAAAAATCATTTCAGAATATGACTAATATGATCAGATATTATACAGTAAATTTGCATTACAGAAGAAGAAAGATGTGAATATGATATTTATCGAGCTGCATCATTAGGGAACAGCTCTGTGTGCTTCATTTACTTTTAGTGTTTTCTGTGCTGCCAAGTCTCTGCATTGACTTAGCTTCAATACTAAGCTACGCTATTGATTAACCTTCAGTGCTAAGTTACAGTATTGATTAAAGCCCAAAAAATAACTCAGTCTGTTGTTTTTTCACCGTGTAAAAGTGTGTTAAGCTCACATTGACCACTGAGAGCGTCTACACATGTCTAGTAATTGGTGTAAAATACTCTGTAAATGTGGATGTTTGTTTGGGCCCCTGCTCTCAGTGTCAACGTGTTACATCACTTCCCACTTCGCTAGCCAATTAGAGTCAACCTGACTGCTCCCGTGGCAACCAGATGGGCTGACCTTTGACTCCGCTTCAGCTAATTATTGAATTGTGCAGAGTTAAATGCAGTATTTAGATGTACATATACACACATCCTCACACAAATACACTGATACAGGTTTGCTTTTGTACAAAGTTAGGACACACATATACATTTTCTACATTACTTCAACACAACAATAGGCATTTACATTATGTGAAAATTTCATGATGAACAGACCAGTAGAAATAGCTCCAAAATTGCTTGGAAGTAATTATGGTTTCATTGACTTCCATTGAAAGAAAAGTAAGTTGGTCTCTATTGTAAAGTTGCAATTTTGGAGATGCTTGTTTTTCATTGGACAGTGATGTATCTCAAACCTTGCACCTTAATTTTTGTTGTTTATTAACTCGTTTCACAATTATTTGGATTAAAAGGAAAGACTGTATTTCCTTTTCGAATGTATGGAATATATGAAATTGCTTGTTTTGTTATAAATGTGTATACATCGCTGCTCTGAGAACAAAGTCTTGTGTCTCCAAAACAGTAACTTTACAGGAAAAAATGTGAATGTTATTGTGAATCAATGTAACCAGAACATAAAATTCACACACAATGTAAAGAACAGATGTTTTCAAATGATGTTACAGACTGACAAACAACAAAAATTGTACATTGTAAGTCTTATTTGATCAGACTTACTTAATAACAGACAAGCTCCTTTATGTTCAGTATGAATCTGCAATGTTCATAGTTTATACAAGTCTGCTCTGGAATGAATTACCACCTATAGCTCCGCAGACTCAGAGCCCCCTCAGTAATGCTAGTCCTACTCAAATCCACTTCTCAGGAACATAATAACGAAACTAGGTAATAGAAAAGTCAGTATCCTATTCGCCAGCCTCTTATTTAAATTTGCTCATTCCACCTTAAATGGAGCTGCTGGTACATTCTAGTGCCTGAGTCCACCTGTCCAGCTTCTTGTTTGAGTTTACCTGTTCCACCTGAAATGGAAAAGCAGCTATTATTATAATGCATAAAGTGTCATTTTCAAATTCAGCTGAATGAACCACAGACTATAAGAACATGAATTAAGTTATGGAGAGATTAAATAAAGAAGGCCATAGGGACCATCTCCTCCGCCATCTTCTCTCCTTCCTTTGTTGCAGAAATTTCAATAAAAGTCAAGTTTAAATAGTTTAAATATGCACGCTCAAAACAGATGTTGTCACAAAGCAGCTTCACACACAATCCGGGTATGAGCCCCCAGGGGCGAACCAGAGGAACCAGACTCAAAAAAAGGAACCCATCTTCCTCTGGTCGACACTGGAGAGCAAAATAAGTACAAATACAGTAAGAATAAGAATTACTACTTTATGCATCACTGAATATAGAAAAAAGAAGAAATAAGTTAACAGCTGTTTAACAGCTGTTAGCTTCAACTCTGCTTAACATACGCCACAGGGTTTCAGCCACCATTGTTTGTAATATGTGGCATTGATTTGATGCAGAAACATAATTTGACCTTGTGGTCCCAGCATGTCACTGCTGCACTGTTTAAGGTGGAATGAAAAAACTCTCGAAGCTGGACAGGTAGACTGAGGCACTACAATGCAATTGCTGCATCATTTAAGGTGGAATGAAAAATATTCTAACTCTTGAAGCTGGACAGGTAGACTGAGGCACTACAATGCAATTGCTGCATCATTTAAGGTGGAATGAAAAATATTCAAACTCTTGAAGTTGGACAGGTAGACTGAGGCACTACAATGCAATTGCTGCATCATTTAAGGTGGAATAGGAAAATCTAAAAAAGACGCTGCAGAATAAGAAGCTGATTTCAGCTTTGTCTATTTATTTATTTATTTTATCTTTTTCCGACTGGAAGACGAGGCTATCATCTAAAAAGAAGCACAATTTTATCCAATTCCTTAATTTTATCCAGGTTATTTGTTGTAATGACAACAGTCAAATCACACATAGATTACATTACCGGGTACCTTCTAGAAGCGTTTGTGTTGGTCCTGTAGGTTGGAACTATTTTTCTCTGAGGAATTATAGTCCTTAAAATGTAAAAACACACAAACACACACACACATGCATCTTCTCTAACGAGTTGACAGACCTCTCAGGTTGACCAGCTACTGCTGCATATAGATTTCTAGTGTTTATGCTAGGCTTAGTTTCAGTAATGAGCTTCGTTATATAACTGGACGCACACTGTGGCCATCATGGACACCTTCACCTCTACCAAACCTGATCTGCACACAGGGGGGCTTGATGGACACAAGTTAATAGATGGACAGACAGAAAGACATGAATGTCAATTGTGTAAAAAGCCACACACGTCACAACTTTTGCTCTGTGATACTATTCAAATGTAATTAAATCCCCACAGCAATGATCAGCATCAGTACCTGATAGATAGATAGATAGATAGATAGATAGATAGATAGATAGATAGATAGATAGATAGATAGATAGATAGATAGATAGATAGATAGATAGATAGATAGATAGATAGATAGATAGATAGATAGATAGATCAGTACCTCAGTACTGTTCAACAGTTCAACATCAGTACCTGATCTCAATAATGCTCAATCAAATCCTCAAAGCAATGTTCAACATCAGTACTTGACCTCACTAATATCCAATTAATTCCTCACAGCAATGTTCAGCATCAGTGTTTAACATGAGTATATGATCTGACAGCTGTTCAGTCAAATCCATACAGCAATTGTCGACATCATTACCTGATGTCTCTGATGCTCTTGTGAATGTTGAATGCAATCAAATCCTCACAGCAATGTTGAAATGTTGAAAAGCCTTCCCAGATGAGTAGAGGCTGTTACTGCAGCATAAACTCCTCATTAACACCTTTATTTCTGAGTAAATGCGTTAGTCTACAGTGTTCTGGACGCACTGTGTAGGTTTCATTGGCATTAATCAAATAATTAATGTTAACTAACTAGAGCTAGAAAGTCTGGTTCCTAAAGTGGTCCACCCACAGAAATAACTGACCCTCTACAGAACATATACATAAGTTTCATTGTGATAATTCAATTATATGTGATAATACAATTCAAAGTGGTTAGTGGATAAATAGCAAAAAATTTATAATAAATAATAATTCATAGTAGTAACTAAATAACTCCTAGTGTTCACTAAAATTCATAGTGGTTATGAAATATTTAATAATAGAATATTTCATTTTGTAGTAGTTACTTAATAACTTATAGTAATTTCTTAGTAATTTATCATAGATACTGAATGATAATCAATTATCATGGATGATTTATGAAATAATACTTAAGGATTAAATATAAATGAATTTATAGTTGTTACTGAAAACTTTCTTTTTTATTCATTATTTAGGTAATATGTTGTACTTATAGTGATTATATTCTATGTGTTTTGTTTTAATTTATATTGCTAAAAAACACAGCTTATTGTAGTTTGATGCTCGGGGGGGGGGCTCCTTCTCAGACTAACACTCACTGAAGGGGGGAGTCGGTAGAGAAATACACTGACACAGAGCTTCTCTATAAAACCCACAACCACACATTTATTTTTCTCCTCTTTTTTTGTTTATGTGTGTGTTTGTTACAATGTGTAGGAGTGCGTGCAACCCAGTTTTACTCATCCAGCTGTTGTTCCTCTCTCTTTCTTTTTGCTCTTTTTCTTTTTTCTGTCTATCCCTCTTTCTCTTTTTTCTTTGTTTGTCTCTCCTGTTTTCTCTCATTCTCCATTCTTCTTTCTGTCTCTTTCTCTATTTCACTTCTCTTCTCTTTTATTTCTCCCTTTCTCTCTTCCTTTTTCTTCATTCTTTCGTACTCTCACATTCTCTTTCTCTCTACCACTTTTTTGTTTTTACCACTCGCACTGTCTATTCTCTCTTTCTCTCTCTCTCTCTCTCTCTCTCTCTCTCTCTCTCTCTCTCTCTCTCTTTCTCTCTCTCTCTCTCTCTCTCCAGGATAACGTAGAGGGGGTAAACTGTGACCGCTGTAAATTGGGATTTTATAATCTCCATGGAGACAGTTTCCACGGGTGCGAGAAGTGTTACTGTTCCGGCTTGTCCAGCCGCTGTTGGGAGTCGTCGTGGAGACGCAGCAACGTACGTCACAAATTCACTGTGTTGGTGTGGAGGGATGTGGGACGGAGGGGGGGTTGGGCCGGAATTTAATTGCATCAGTATTTAACTGACACATCAAACAACTGTTCAAACCACTGCTACGACTGTATAACTACAATCCTGCCGAGGCATCACAACAATCACAACAGTGACAATAACTACATAAACACAACATTTTTAGTTACAATCATTACAATCATTATATATATATATATATATATATATATATATATATATGATTTCCAAATATATATATATATATATATATATATATATATATATATATATATATATATATATATATATATATATGATTTCCAAATATATATATATATATATATATATATATATATATATATATATATATATATATATATATATATATATATATATACTTGCAATATTGTTTACTTGTGGGCAGGAATAGATGGCAACTTACTGTAGGTGCGTCCGAAATCGCCTACTAGTCAGTAGGTACTAGATTAGAGCCTGTACGCACTGTTTGAGCAACAGACTAGTAGGCAAATTCAGTAGGCGAGTTTTAGTAGGCACACAAGCTCGGACCATATTGCCAGCGTCCTGTGACGCAAGACGTCAGACCACCACCGTAAAAGTCCTACTATTCATTTAAAAGCTCCGTTTACTGACAGATTTAGATTTAGATCCTGTTTGTGACACTGATCTGCGAATATGTACTGACACGGTGTCGAGCTGTAGCTCAGAGAAGACGAAACGGGAGAAATGTAGTCATTGTTTACCTCAGCAGTAGCGCTAGCTTCTGTAGCGGCAGTTCGTAGCTGTGTAAACACAGCTGGCGTTCCGATTTTCACCATTGATTTCGCCTACTGAGTAATAGGCAAGTAGGCGATTTCGGACGCACCGTGTGATTTGTTTCAGGTTTTTTAGTTCATGTATACTGTTATTACAATTTCAGTTTAGCTTTGCATGATGTCGGCTTCTTAAAAGTGCACAGACTAGAGGACTGTAGGATAGGTGTTTATGGGGGGCGTTCCCTTGTTAGCAGCAGATTTCATCACAATCCAGCCAAATTGGTCCCAGTTCTTGAGACTAGAAAAGCCCCTTTAGGGGCCCCCTGACTCCATCCCCATCTCCCCATCCCTGTTTGTTTGGGTTTATTAGTTTCTCTGTATTAGTTCTCTGGGTGATTATTGAGATTCAGCCTCACTTAGCAATAAATACACTTGCTACACACACACACACACACACACACACACTGGGCCACCCTGAGCATGAAGTGTATAAAGGTTAGAGGTTAATGGTGTGTTGGGGGAAAACAAGGACACTGGGACAGTTTGAGGTGTGCATGTGTCTGTCTCCACAATTAACCCGACCTTGAATTCTCCCTTCAAAGCTCGGCTAACTTTAATCACTGCCCACTGGGCTGTGTGTGTGTGAGAGAGTCCCTAAATGCTAGTAATCAATCTCAAATGAACTCTTGTGCTGCAGTTAAATACATCATTTAGCTAAAGGTCTGGACTCTCATCTCTCCCTGAGAGCAGTTTTCTGTCTTAGTGGCGTTTAGCATTTGAATGCGTTAATATTCACACAACTCAAAACTGAGATTATTAACTGCCCATGTGATGCATTCTTTAAACTCTAAATGACTGGTTTGAGGCACCTCAGGTATACCTCAGCTATAGTAGACTAATTCATAGTAGTTACTGAATAACTCATAGTGGTTACTAAAAAAATAATAGTAGATTTTGAATCATTTATAGTAGATACTGAATAATTCATATTAGTTAGTGAATTGCTTGTAGTAAATAATGAATAATTTATAGTAGATACTGAACAACTCATAGTGGTTACTGAATAATTAACAGTAGTTACTGAATAATTTATAATAGTTACTAAATAACTTATAGTGGTTACAGAATAATTCATAGTAGTTACTGAATAATTCATCACAAATAGGGAATAATTCATACTAGATACTGAATTGGTTATAGTAAATATTAAATAAATCATAATGAATAAATCATAATACATATGGAATAATGAATAGAAAATACTGAATTGATTATAGTAAATATTTACTCAAATATGAGTAAATATTAAATAATAAGTAGTAAATAATGAATAGCTCAGTAGATACAGAATAAGCCATAGTAGTTATTGAATAACTCATAGTGGTTACAGAATAATTTATAGTAGTTACTGAATAATTTCTCATAAATACTGAATCTATATCAAAGATACTGAATTGCTTACAGTAAATATTGAATGAACCATAGTAAACAATGAATAATTCATAGTATATTCTATTTCATTTGTAGGAGATGCATAATAATTTATAGTAGATACTGAAAAAATCATAGTAGATACTAACTAATTTATAGTGGTTCCTGAATAATTCATAGTAAATTCTCTTTTATTTGTAGCAGATACTAAATAATTCATAACAGATGAATTCCTTATAATAAATACTGAATAAATCATAGTAAATAATAAATAATTCATGGTAGATTCTGAACAATTCATGGTTGTTACTGCATAAATTATAGTAGACACTGAATAATTAATAGTAGATAAAGAGGCTTTCCTGATACAACATGTAATATTTAGTGTAAATATGTAATTCTATATAATGATCACATTCAAACAGTTCTTACTAGGCTTTGTGTTCTTAGTGTGCGTTTTTCTCTAACCATCATATTACCTCCAATAGTTATCTAGAACTTTGCAGTTCGAACCTCATAAAAGCAGCTAGAGCTTACAGACCAGATCAGATACTTACTGATCAGAGTCAAAATTGTTCACAGTGGTGGTGATGGTAACCAGACATTCACCTCTATATGCTTCCTCACAGAAAGTAATTACATGAACTTTGTTTCTGATAGTTTTGGCCATAAAACCCATTAATGGTGGAGGAATATATGCAGGGGCTATGAGGCAAAATAGTCCACAAAGAAAACTGATTCTTTTTCAGATTTTCCACTATTTTAACATCAACATTCCACATAAAACCTACGACACGTGTAGGTTCACTGGATGTTTTGGATAATAGATAGAGCGTCTCTGTTTGTGCTGTAGACATGACGACCCCTGGTTCCCATTACCAGCACTTTAAAAAACAAGGATTCCCTTTTAAGGGCCTGTAAAGGAAATCGAGAAGATATGAGGTGGGACAGACATGTTGATCAGACAGACTGTACTTTTCACTCCTTTATACATCTACAAACACACACGTACATATAAACACACACATAAAAAAACTTACAGAATCCACTTCACACACACAAACACACTCACACTCAAGCATATATACATAAACTCAGACTGAATCTAAGCAAGAAATCTCAGACTAAACACAAACAGAACACAGAATATTTCTGATCCTCTGCGAGTTCAGGAGTTTTCAAATATTTATCTGACCCAGAAAACTGCTTTATGAGGTGACAGGAAGCTTTCTACATCCAAATTAGCTCGAAAACTGTCAAACTGCAACGTGAGGACCGAGTGAGTGAGCAAGAGAGAAAGAGAGAGCGAGTGTGTGTGAGAGAGACATTCAGTTATTCACACACATGCACAGAGAGTCTTCTCGAAAATAGTTTTCCATCATACAAATTACAAGCGAGCCTGAAGCCCAGCGCTGCGCTCATATGTTGGTTCATTTCTGGGTCAAGGTAAATAGTATTGTGCTTTATTATATCCACTTTCATATTTAATATCCAGCCCAAATGGCCGATAAAGGCTAGTAGTTATTCACTTTCAGGGGATGTTTCTAAAATTAGATAAAATATAATCCACTTCTATAAGGAGAAAGGCAAAGCAACAAAAGTGAAAGGGAAAAATAAGGCTCCTAACAACCACCTGGAAGACACTGGCTATGTTTACATGCAGAAATTTTCTCCAATCCGATTGAATGTATTCTTAATATAGAAGACTGAGGTGTTTATATGTTCACTCCACTCAATAAATATGATGAAAATCTCAGTTTACATGCACACTACAAGTAAACGGAGCCAAAATTATGCGAATGTGTAGAGTACAACGTGTAAACATTACCATGACAATGAGCATCAAGCAAGATCAGTCAGAATGAGACTTAAGACTGTTTTAAAATTATGGCAGACTCAGGAAAACATACTTCACATGTATTATTAAACAAGAGGCGAGAGGAAGACGTCACGTCCTGCAACACCGTTTTCAGAAAGGGTTCGATCTCGCATGATTTATTCATCCATAATTTCATAAAACGGGAAAGTAGACGGAGCAGAGTCGCTTTTACCGTTCCCTTTTTTAGCTTTGTAATACATCGATTTGAGAAACTTCCATCTGTTTTTATTTTGCTCTACAGTTCGTGTAAACCCACCGTTGTTCGTTTTCTTACATACTCTTCTGAACAGCTCCTTATTGTGAGCTTTACGGCCATCATCCTGCTAACTATTTTTAAATCTTTTAAGGTTTGAAGCGTGAACTTTGTCAGGGGTGCGTCCGAAATCGTGTACTTCCATACTCAACAGTACGCAAAAGCAGTACGCGAGAGTGACTAGGGTATCCGGATACAGAAAGTTGAGAAAAAAACGGTGAGAAGCGGTACAACAGCTGTGTGTACGTAGCTACAGCTGGTAAACTGCCAACACTACAGAAGTTAGCGCCCTTATTGAGAAACTGAGAGTTCCTTCATAATTCTCTTTTGCTCTTTCTCTCCCTCTGACTCTCTCTCACAACCTCTCTCCTTTCTCCGTCTCCTCCTTTTTTCCCTCACTCTCTCTCTATCTTTCATCTCTCTCTTACACACTTTCTCTTCATCTCTGCTCTCTCTGTCTCTCTTTTTATAGGTGACAGATATGTCTGGCTGGTTTCTGACTGGCGCAGACGGGGAGGGGCTGGTGTGGGCGGTGCCTGGCCGAGACACACCCCGTTTGGTTTCTGTCAACCACAGAGATGCTCAGCCTCATCTGGCCCCGCCCTTCTTTTGGAGTGCGCCACCTTCTTACCTGGGAAACAAGGTGAGTCTTGCATGTCAGTAGTAGATGTAAGGATGATCGCTGATCTGTTACTGCAGAGCTTCTGTTGGTCATCCTCTAGTCCTTCAGTGTCAGCAGGACACTGTCTATAGGTCTGGTTAGTGGACTATTCTCCGTCCAGCAGTGACACTAAGGTGTTTAAAAAAAGTCAGGAGCACCGCTATGTCTGATCGACTTACACCAGCTCAACACACACTAACTCAACCAGTTTCACTGCAGTGCTAAGAATGATCCATCACCCAAATAATACCTGCTCTGTGGTGGTCCAGTGGGGGTCCTGTTTGTGGCTTTCTTCACAGATTATTATTATTATTATTATTATTATTATTATTATTATTATTGTCATTGTTGTTGTTGTTGTTGTTAAAGTGATACAGAGTGGGTTTGATGAGAAATGGTTTAGATGTTGTTTATAGTGGTGGTGAAAGAAACCAGGGGTCACACATATATTTTATTTACTATCAAAATCAGGCATTTAGTTAATTAGTTCAAATTAAATCAAATAAAAATTTCATGCCAGATTAATTTTCTGTTAATCCATTCATCACAAAATGGATGGTATGTAGATCAGTACCTCAGTCTGAGTTCATGCCCCAGGTGGAGTTTAAGTATCTATGGATCTTGTTGATGAGTGACTTGACGAAGGATCACGAGATCTGTCTCAGGCTGGGACAGGCAGTAGGAGTAATGCAGTCACTGCACTGGACTGTAGTGGTGAAGAGAGAGATGAGCCATAAGCCAAAGCTCTCTGTTTACCAGTCGGTCTACATCCACACCCTTACCTGCGGTCAGGAGCTTTGAATGCAGATTCAAGCAGCCCAAAAAAATCAGCTTTCTTCACAGAGTGGCAGGACACACTCCACTTGAAAAGGTGAGGAGCTTCATCGTCCTGGGGGAGCTCAATGTCGAACTGCTACTCCCCCACATTAAAAGGGGCAAGCTGAGGTGGTGCAAGCATCCGATTAGGTCACTCTCCCGTTGGCGGCTTGCCAGGCACGGCTGACTGGGACGAGACCTTGAGGTCATCCCAAGAACCACTGGAGTGATTATATCTCCAAGTTGGCCTGGAAATGGCTCAGGATCCCCACAGAATGAACTGGAGGAAATTGGGAGGGGGACAGGGTCATCTGGGCTTCACTGCTTTCCCTACGGCAACTGCAACCCAGCTGGTTTAAGTGGTTTATGGATGTATGGAATATGAAATATTTACACAAGATGAAGTGCAGCTAATATTTTTAAATGATGTCTAGAAAGGTTTAGAAATGTTTCAAGGCTTAAATGTCTATAGTAAACAATTGAAAAGCTGTTGTAATGTCTTAGACATTAGAGAGCATATTCATAGCCTTTTCACGTAATAACTTACTGTGTGCAAGCTTTTAGAGGTGGACGTCTGGTTCCTATCAGCACCACTATGAACAATTCTGACTCTCTAGAACGGAGCGTTTTACATTAAACCACTCTGAACGACTTTGTTTACATCCTCACTGCTTAATTATGCAGAAGTTTGCAAAAAAAAACTGGTGGAATTTCCCTTCAATGCATCTGACTACATCTGGGCCTATTTGTGAAGGTATGTAGCTGGGCTATTTTCTGCTGTGTGGAAATGTGCTGGCTGTTAGAGTGATTGAGCATTTCTATAGCATAGCCCTCGCTCTCCGCTCGCTCTCTGCTCGCTCTCCGCTCGCTCGCTCTACAAAGTCAAAGAAATAGCATCAATTACACACACACACTCGCCTGCTGCCTATCAACTGACTACTGAGGTATCAGACATGATGGAGCATTATGATGATAGATGAACCCAGGCACGACCAGGCACTGTGAAGAGTGTACACACACACACACACACACATACACAGTGAGTGTGTAAACGCTGCAGATTGATGCTCTGGCTGGGCGGTTACTGAGAGAATATGCATGATTGGGCTCCATTGATTGTTTCAACTTTCTATGAATATATTTACTGAATATTCTCCCTGCTGGGGTGAGTTGGCCAGGGGGTGGGTGGGAGGGGGGTGTTGTTTACTGAGAGTATTTGTGGTTTGTGGAGGGGGAGGGGTAGGGGGTCCATCCACAGAAAAGCAAGATGCCAAAAGAAATAGTATAAAACTGCTAAAAGTACAAAACTTACACTTTTACAGAGGCTAAAAATAAATAGACATAAAAAGTTTTGAGTCAAGATTTGGCGAGTGGACACAATAGACCAGACTGAAGTGGACATCACGATTACGTCACTGGCAGTGTATATTGTGTTGGCAGAACAGCAGCAGAAACAAGTGGAGCTGTTTGGATCTCGACAAGTGGTCGAGATCCAAGGAATAACAACAAAGACGTCTTGTGCTACTGAGTAGGACTGGAAAAAGAAATGACCTTCATTTCTATATAATGCCATCATCGAAGATGCCCTCTGAGGCTAAACCCAGACATTTATGGTCGTCCGTGATGTACATGTCCTTCTGATCCTGACATACAGCTTAACCTTAAAAAGCAGTGTGACTGCATGGCTGCGATGATTAGAGCAGGAATTTGTTGTAGATCTCAGTTAATTAATCTTAAAGTTGATTAACTGTATAACTGTATTAGCTAGAGAGCTAAAAGGTAACTGTATAAGCCCTACAGCTAACTACTAATGTTTACAGCTAGCTAACTACATTAGCCCTATACAGTTAACTGCCACAGTTGACAGTTAACTGTTTTAGCCCTAAAGCTAACTGGATTAGCCCTACAGCTAACTGCTACAGCGGTTTGGCAGTCCTTGTTGATATATACATTGTAAAAATTGCCTCCCCTACATACACGCACACATACTTCTTTTGTTTCTGTCCCTTCAGTTCGTTTGCCTGGCTCTATTACTTTAGTTTTTTGGATTTTGGACTGCTTACTGACTGTCTCTCTCAGTGATCCCTTTGTTTTTGCCGCCATGTTTTATGGATTTGACCCTGGCCTGTTTTGGTTATGTCCTTCTTGCTGACACCAACGAGTTTAAATATGTATTTAGAGGTAGAGTTCAAATCTGTATTTGCTGTCTGCGAGTGTCTGATAGGTTTAATTCTTACAGCCACTGGGCACTGACCGACTAATTGTGGTGGGCCGTGTGGGCCAAAAATGCCAGGTCCAATTTCTTGTCCTGGTCCAGCCCTGCTGATAAACTAACCATGCACAGAACAAATGATCACTGTTTACAAGCATGAAAATAATCTACACAGCCTAAAGGACATAATGTGGCACAATTCTTAAGATTGCCAGACTGTTTCCTGCTGGATGTAATCTTAAAACAGCAGAAATGATAGCTGAGTTCAAGAATATGAGCTAGTACATTGTACAAGTGCTCAAAGCAAATACAACCTCTGTTAACTCTCATAACTTCAGTGTGAGTGGGTGGGGCTAAACTGCTGTAGGCTGAATAGGTGGATCTGTATAAATGTATTTTGGGTTTTGTTTTTTGTTTTTTTACCAAAACAGTGAAATTCAGGCCATGCTGTTTTTCCATACATGGCCTGTCTGGACTCGGGAGTTCTGAAACATATGTTATGTTTACATACCGTATCAAGCTTGGTTTAAAAAGATTTTTCTTCTCTCTGCTTCTTCCTGTATTTCAGAACTACTCAACTGTGTTACTAAATGGCTAATGTTTCACAGATGTTGGGTTTGTTTATGTTTGTGTGTGTTTGTTTATGTTTATCTTTGAACTCTTTGTAAAATCGATGTAAACACAAATAGAGTTTTGGTGTGGTTTGTATGTGTGTAGGCCGTGGGTGGGCTGTACAAAGGCCTGTATTTATTCCTGCTGGCAGTGGTGGTGGAAGTGTGGGGGGTTAATGGAGAGTCTCTAACAAACTTGGGTTTCTAAATCTGAGGAAGTGGCAAGTAGCACATTAATCATTATTGATTATGCACAAATTTTCCTCTGAAGTGTTCTAATATTAGAAAGGACAGTTGATATATGGAGATTAGGAAAATTGGTAATTGGAGATTGGTGCTATTATATGGTGTAAGATGGGGCAAGTGGTTGATGGAGGTTGGGATAGACTGTGATGGAAGAGACTATATAAGGGGGTTGGGGCAATTGGAAGATGGAAGTTGTGGCAACTGGTTGGTCGAGGTAGGAACAGATAGAGACTACATGGGGGATTGGAGCAATTGGTTGATAAAGATTGGGGCTGTTGGATGCTATATGAGCTGGTTGGGGCAATTAGAAGGTAGAACTTGGGGCAAACTGCGGCCATTTCATGAGATTGGGTAATTATAGGGTGACTGTTGGGAAAATTGGAGGACATATCAGGTATCTAGGGCTTTAGGAAGGGGAGGTTGGGGTTTTGAAGAGTGGCAGTTGGGTAAATTGGCTCTAAATGCAGATTCTGGGCAGTTGAGGGTGGAGACTGGAGCAACTAGAGTTATATAAGGGGTTGAGGCAACTATGGGGTGGAGATAGGGGCAGTTGATGGCTATTTCAGGAGATGAGCCAAGTGTGCTTAGGGCCACTGGGGCTGGAGATCGGAACAACTTAGGGCTGTATCAGCAGATAGGAGAATTAGAGGTGGAGACTGGGGCAGTTAGAGACTGTTTCAGGTGCAAAGATGTTGAGCTGTTGAACAGTTGTGAGGGGCAGATAGAGGGCAGATTTTGAGCTCCCATTGGATTCATGATGTCTGTAGAAGGACAGAGAGTTGGAAGATCCTGGTTCTCATTTCCTGCATGTGCTCATATTTTCTCTCTCAAAATTTCTCTCTCTTTTCTCTCTCTCTATCCTCCTCTCTTTCACTGTCATCCCAGTCTTCTGCTGCTGTCGTCTCTGCTCTGGACTTTTCACACGTCTGTCTAACTGTCAGATTATTTTTTCTTATTTTCTTTCAGATCAGATTCTCTCTCTCATTCTCTCGCCCTATTTCTCCCTCTCTCTGGGTTGAGACTTGATTCGTAACCAGCTCCTGAGCTTATATTTTGTTTGCTCAACACATGCTGTTTTTCTCTCATCTCATCTCGCAGCATTGCTTGTGTTTAGTCTCTGAATAAGTGAACAGGTGTTTATATGTGGGTTTTTTTTTTGCTGAGTCAGTGTAAACAGCAGCCCAGCTGTGTTCTTTCCTGTTCACACCTTATTCACTCTTTATCTGAGGTTGGAGTGACATCTAATGGAGCATCACACAGAGTTTCCAAACGATTTATATGTATTTAAGGAGTTTTTACATGCTTATAAACATATATGTATTTTGAGCAACACTAGAAATGTTTTTATTTTATTTGAAAAAAAAAATTGCCTTATTAATGTGCAATGTCTGTATATGTCTATATATATAAAATGATTGGTTAGCAGTGTTGCCTATATATATTAGAGATGGAAGGGTTGATCGGCTATGTATCGGTATCAGCTGATTTTTAATCAAAATATGCGATCGGTGGTTTCTCTCCAATTTAGAGCTGATCCAGAGAGCCCATCGATGGTGTTAAACAAATGAGCCTAATTTCTGTATTTCCAGCTAGCGTTCATCCAGGAAGAGGAGAATCCCCTGCCTGCAATTCCTCTCTGAACCGCTAGGTGGAAATACATACCCTTTTATTTTTGACAGACTGACTAAAGCAGCGACATTGCAGAAAAAAATGCGCTGAAAGTAAACATGTCCGTCTGGCAGTGTTTACCGTACGTGACGGGCTCATCCAGAGCGTTTTTAAAAAGTGTTTAAAATCAGTGTGTCTCGTAGAGGAACCAAGACAAAGACATTTAACACTACTAATCTGATACGACACTGAATACAGTGAGTATCAGCAAACCGCAGGGCTAGCACGCACAGCTAGCACAAAACAAACAACCCAGAACAGATAATAACCCAGTGCAGACCAGATCTGACCGGTACGAACAGTACAGCAGCAACAATTCAAGATCTACATTTTATGATTGCGTTTAAAATAACCAGAGTCTGCGTTTAATGACTGCAGTTTTGACTGCGTTTATTTAATTGGCTTTTTTAGTTTAAATTAAGGGTCTAAATTGAATGATTGCAGTTTTGGGGATATTTGTTTGATTTACTTTGTTTATTTATTGTTAATTTTGTTAAAAAATATTATTCTGTTTCACATGAGCTTGTTAAAATTGGTAATGAACCAGTTTCAACCATGTGCCATGACTTGCTTGCGCTGATAACTACGTATAGCTCTGCCGTGGCGTATACTTCGCCCTCGATTGGTTTTGGCTATATATATATATATATATATATATATATATATATATATATATATATATATATATATATATTCAAAACTCCAGCAGCATAGCATACACTGATGGGCTGAGAATGACCCACCACCCAAATAATATCTGCTCTGCTTATTGAAGATCAGGGTGAAAGCGGAATCCTAAAATATGCAGAAAAACTGATGGACTACAGTCTGTCAGGGTAGAACTACAAAATGGATCTAATAAAATCTGGGCAATGAGTGTAGATACAATGAGGTGGTTTTAATGTTATAGCTGTCATAATAATCAGTGTTTATATATATCATCGCTGTCCAATAACAAACATGTATCTCCATTTTTGTTGATTTTATTTTTTTCTACATCATTTGTAGAAAATAAGTACAAATACAATACAAAGTAGAATGTAGATAATATTTTGTTGGCCAGTTTGAAAAACAAAGTTTGGGTCCAGATTTTGCCTGGATGCCCCAGACGTTATAGGAATTCAGTGCCTTCACCAGCAAGCTTGATTTAGCTTAATGAAGTACTGAGTAGTCAAAGCAGGTATTAGATGAAAACTGTAAACAATACTGGGTTGCCACAAGAAAAGGGTTAAACAAACACACTGAGATGTGTAAAACCTCTTATAAATATATATGAAAACATACTTATGGAGCAGACAGGTCACCTTTTAGTCCTACAAGTCACTCATGGTAACATGGTAAACACAACCTCCTCTAAACCAACTTTATGAAACAGGATAACACAAAAACAACACACCACATACCTGTAACTGAAAACCAGCCAAACAGCAACATTTAACAACATTTAAAACACTTTCAGAGGGTGTGCATCTACCTTGAGTCTCCACACATTGCTCTTTGCATGGCCCTGTCTCCTGAGCATCTCAGAGGCAGCACGGGACAGCAGCGGGTTGCTACATTGCCCCTATTCAAAGATCAACCACGCTGTCAGACCGAGCCTAGTCCCTGGGGCACACAAGCCAACATGAACAATGAACAAACTACAAGTAAGAAGTAATTCAAATAAAAATACATGATGCTATTGCTGTCAATAAGGGAGCCTTCGGAGGGTTAAAGCTGTGTAATATGCTGTAGTGCTTCTCTCAGTCTGTTCAGATCTGCTGAAGACTGCAGAAGCATGTGTGTAGGAGTGAACAATAGAAGACTCAGTAGCACAGTAACCCTCTCACCCGGAGCCTCGGAGGGAGAGCACAGAGAAAGAGAGCATAGAGAAGGTGAAGGAGTGGAGGAAAGAGGAGGAGTGGAGATAAGACGAGAGGACAGAGGGGAGGAGGAGAGGGAGGAGTATGTGGCCTATCTACTCACTCTCTGGAACAGTGATTAGGTGTGTCAGTGCAGGTAATTTAGTGTAATTGGGTCATTTTTTCTCCCATCATAAACCTTCTTTTTCATTTCAGAGCAATCGGGTCCAATCGATATGATAAAAACAGAGAAATTTGAAGCTCGTTAGCCGTTCAATAGGAAAATAGCGTGTTCGGTTTTCACTGAGAGATGCTCTGACCTGCAGGGGAACTGTGTCTCTGTGTGTTTGCAGATGTTGGCGTACGGAGGACAGTTAACATATACCGTCTCCTGCAGCTCGGAGGACACAGACAGACCAATGGAGTTTACCATCAGCTCTGATGTCGTAATTGAGGTGGGTGTTTCATTAGTGAATAGAGGCCCAAACCTTTTTTTGTCCTGAGGGCCAAAGTCCAGTGTTAGCAGTGAGCAGAGGGCCAAAACAAAGGGGGGTGCAAGTAGTTAGAAGTACAAGATTATAATGTAAAAGAATATTTTTATAATATTATTATATTATAGATAGATAGATGAGATAGAAAAGAAGAGAGTTAAGAAGATTATAGGAGAAGGGAGGAGAAGTGAGAATAGGAAATAAGATAACAGAGTAGAAAGGAAAGAAGAGAGGAGGAAAAAAGAGAAGGGAGTTGAGAAGAGAAGACAGGAGCGGACAGAGGAGAAGTAAACAGGACAGTAGAAGAAAAAAAAGAAGAGGAAAAGAGGATAAGCAAGGAGAGTAGAGGAGATTAGAGGAGAAGAGAAGAGCATAGAGTAGAGAAGAAAAGAAGAAAATAGAAGAAGCAAGAAGATAGGAACAGAGAAAAGAATAGAAGAGAGTTGAGATTAGAGGAGAAGGGAGAAGTAGAAAGAATAGGAGGTAAGAGAACAGAGTAGAGAGGAAGAGAAGAGAGGAGGAAAGAAGAGAATAGAGTTGAGAAAATTAGAAGAGACAGGAGAGGACAGTTGAGGAGAAGAGAGGACAGTAGAGTAAAAGAAAGAAAAGAGGAGACAGGGAAAAAGAGAAGCAAGGAGATTCGAGGAGAAGACAAGAGCACAGAGTAGAGAAGAGAAGAAAAGAAGAAAATAGAAGAAACGAGAAGAGAGGAGAGGAGGAAGTTCTTGTTTCTATAGCTGCTCATTTCTAATCAAACGCACAGACAACATGACTAACTATCAGTATTACACAGAGCTCAGCAGGCAGACTGAGTGAAGCAGAGTGGAGATGATGGGACTGATTTCTTTAAGAGAAACGATCGGAGACGGTAGCATCATGTTTTAAATGAGCTAATAAAGCGAACTCCTCTCGCTGTGTCGTGTTCACGATTGAAAAATCAATTCCAGAGACTCTCAGGTGCAGTCAGCCCTCAGCTTCTCTCACCATGTTCGTTTGTTTGGGATTGCGAGGATATTAAATGCAGGAATTGATCCTGCATGAGCATTTGCTTCAAATTACACCAAACCACTGTTCCATTAGCAGGAAATTATTCAAGGAAAGCTTAACAAATTCTACATGATTAAATGGTTCATTTCTCAACAAAGTCATTCAGAGCCGTTTGGTGCGAAACGTTCCATTCCAGGAACAGATTCATTTGTTCTCTATGGTGGTGGTAGGAACCAGACATTTCGGGAGGCAAAATAGTCCCTCCAAAAACATGAGTGTGTCATAGACATGGTGCCACGATGACCCCTGGTTCCTGGTTCCACCACCACTGTCATACCAAACAACACTGAATCGCTGTGTTTGGCCTTTTATTAGAGCAGCATTTTGGTAAATGCCCAGCGAACTTACTTGAACGGCTATCGGAGATTGCTTAGGCTTTCTTCAGCAAGCAGACATGTGAGCAGGATTTTACCTGAACAGTGATCTAAATATCTAAATGTGTCATTTTAGATTATTTGTTCTTTCCATAGCATGTAGTCTTCATGTAGGCTTACAAAAAGGTCCAGCTTGATGCATAGGTCCCAAGCGATGTTAAAATCAATATCACAGTATAAAGATACAACAACAATAGTACTAAAATCAGGTTTAGGTTGAAGTTACTGATGTTAGGTTTAGGCGTTGGTTACTGAGGTTAGATTAGATTTAGGGGTAGGTTACCGAGGTTAGGTTTAGGTGTAGGGTACTGAGGGTAGGTTTGGGTGTAGATTACTGAGGTTAGGTTTTGGTTTAGGTATGGGGTACTGAGGTTGGGTTCAGGTTCAGGTTTAGGTTAATGAGATGAGGTTAGTTTTAGGGGTAGGTTACTGGGGTTAGGTTAGATTTAGGAATAGGTTGCTGAGGCTAGGTTAGATTTAGGGGTGATTTATTGAGGTTAGGTTGAGGTATAGGTTGAGGTGCTTTGATGTTAAGTTTAGGTGTAGGTTACTGAGGTCAGAAAGAAGTTTAGTTGCAAGTTAATGAGGTTAGGTTAGGTGTAGCTTGCTGAGATTAGGTTTAGATGAAGGTTAAAGTGTAAGTTACTGAGGTTGGGTTAGCTTTAGGGGTGGGCTACTGAGGTTATGTTTAGGTGTAGGTTACTCAGGTTAGGTTTAGGTGTAGGTTATTGACTTTAGGTTTAGGTGTAGGTTACTGAGGTTAGGTTAAATTTAGGGGTAGACTACTGATGTAATGTTTAGGGGTAGGTTACTGTGGTTAGGTTTAGGGGTAGACTACTGAGGTTATGTTTAGGTGTGGGGTACTAAGGTTAGGTTTAGGTGTAGGTTATAGAGGTTACGTTTAGGTTAAAGTGTAGGTTACTAAGGTTAGGTTAGATTTAGGGCTAGGTTGCTGAGGTTATGTTGAGGTATAGGTTTAGATTTTTTGATGTTAGGTTTAGGTGTAGGTTACTGAGGTTAGGGTAAGGTTTAGGGTTAGTTTTAGATTACTAAGGTTAGTATAGGCTAGTGTTTAGGCTACTTACGTAAGTGTTCATTTTTATATATATAATTTAAATAAATATATGTAATATTAATTGGTTACTATAATACTTAAATAGTGGTGGTCCTCACTACATATAGAAAAACAAACGTGTGTATGTGTGTGTGTGCATGCGTGTGTGTGTGCGTGCGTGTGTGTGTGCGTGCGTGTGCAGCAGGTCATTATTGATGGTTAAACCCTGTTTTACATGTGCACACTTCATTAACTCAGGGCAAACAGAAAGTACAGTTTCCATAAATCCTCATTCACACAGCCAACTCTGAGTGTGTGTGTGTGCGTGTGTGTGTGTCCATGACGCCTCATTTCTCAGCAGTCAGTGGGGTGGCAAATAAACGAACAGAAATCATAGCCCATAATCCTCGAGGATGATTCTGCTCACGGAGTTGGAGGAACCAGAGAGTCCAGAGTTACTCATCATTGCGTCAACACACACACGTTTGTCACACACTCTCACACACGCACACACACACACACTTGTACAATGAATAAATCACCTTGTTGTTCAAAACCCATTTAAAGTCTCTCTCCCTCTTTTTCCCTCTCTTTCCCTCATTCCAAAGATACACACACTTCAGTTTCTACATCTCTTTCCTTCACACACACACACACTCACAAAGTGAATACAAAACACCTTAATACCTTCATCACTCCATCATTTATTCTCACAGAGAGAGAGAGAGGAAAGAGAGAGAGAAAAAGAAAGAAAGAAAGAGAAAGCAATGTAAGCAGAGAGACTGTGACAGACACCTTGGCTGAATCTCAAATGGTTCCTTATACCCTACATAGCGCATCACGTAGACCATGACATAAAGCCTTTTAAACAAAGGCTGTGAAATAAATTTCTTCCTCTACTCCCTACATAGTGCACTACAAAAGCCAAAAAAATTAAGGTAGCTTCTACGCTTTACATAGTACACTAGACACCCACACTTCCTGCCTAGTGCACTACAAAAGCCATGAAAAGAAAGATTTATTCTTTGCCCTTTACAAAGCTCATGACGTACTTACTACTGCACCCCTACATAGTGTACTAGACATCAATACTTCTACGTCCTTCACTGTGCACTAGATATCAATACTTCTATACCCTACATAGTGCACTAGACAACCTTTCTTTCTGCCTAGTACACTAAAACAGCCATTAAAATGAAGGCTTCTTTGACGCCCTACATAGTGCTCCAGATATCTATACTTCGTGCCTAGTGCACTACAAACGTCATTCAATTTAAAGCTTCTTTGACACCCTACAAAGTGCTCTGGACATTCATACTTCTACATCCTGCAGTAGTCACCCATCGTTTCTGATTGATGCACTACAAAAGCCATGAAAGAAAGGCTTTTTCTATACCCTACATAGTGCACTAGATATCCATACTTCAACACTCTACCTAGTACCCTAGATTGCCACCCTGTCTGGCTAGTGTGCTACAAAAGCCATAACGGGAAGCCTTTTTCTACCCTACATAGTGCTCTAGCTCTCCATACTTCTACATCCTACATAGTGCACTAGACATCCATACTTTCTGCCTAGTGCACTACAAAAGCCATTTAAATGAATTCTTTTGCACCCTACCTCCATTTCTTACATATCACACTAAATATTCAATCAGTCTGGGTGAATATGGCTCTTTCCTCTCTGTCCATCAGGGTGGTGGTCTACGTCTGTTGGTCAGTACCGATGAGATTCTGGACGATACGAGGCGGGTCATCCTGAGCCCCGGGAATTTTCAGCACTGGAGCTCCGGCCGGCCGGTCAGTAAGAGAGAGTTCCTCACTGCCCTGGGAAAGCTGAGCCGCCTGCTCATCAGAGCCTCCGGCTGCCAGGGAAACAGCACCATCTACAGGTAGAGCCCAGGACTTCAGGCGTATAGAGCTAGAGCTGAGAGATTCTAATCTATCCAGACTTCATCATTGTGATTATATGATGGTTTGTATGTTTAAGTTTGGCCTCAGTCTCTGTGGAAGTCGCCTCTGAAGACTCTAGTTCTGATGTTCAGGCCACTGCAGTGGAGATGTGCGACTGTCCTCACGGTTACAGCGGAACGTCTTGCGAGGTAAACAAACTATTTTTTTTTTGTGAGAGTGCTCACGCTCACCTCACAACACACAGTGTAACACAAACGCATACAAGCTTTGGCTACAAAAAAAACTCCCAGATCTCCTCATGTGATGCAAACAAAGCTAAACTGGACCAAACCTGTCTGTGCTGTTGAGAAACACTGATATCTCACAGCAGTATCACACAACAACGTTTCACTACAAACTGGCAGCTGAGCTGAACCTGTAAAGAGACAGACGACGTCTGGATTCAGACATTCTAAACATGGTGTTATTTACCTGCATTTTACAGGAGCCCGTCTGTGTCTGTGTATGCATGTTTCTTCACCTTTTTCTCCACTATTCTAGCTCTCTGATTGGCTGTTCTTTGAATCACACATTGAGTAAATATCTGAGGGTCCCTGATTACTTTAAAGCTTGATCAAAGAGTGATTTGTTTATTCTCAACAGATCATCTGCAACATCAAGCTCCTAACCTAAAAATCGCTTCAGATTGTAAAATCTTTGCAAATTCAGATTATTAATTAACAAAAATTAGCTGTTCATCTACAGTTGTGGCCAAAAGTTTTGAGAATGGCACAAATTTTGTTTTTCACAAAGTTTGCTGCCTTAGTTTTTTTAGAACCTTCTGTCAGATGTTTATATGGTATAATAAAGTACAATTATAAGCTTTCCATGTGTGTGTTAACTTTTTATTGACAAATACATCCAGTTCAAGCAAAGACTTAATGTTTACTATGTTGACCCTTCTTCTTTAAGACTTTTGCAATCCGCCTTGGCATGCTGGATATCAGATATGGCAAAATCTTATATGATAGCAACCCATTCTTGCCTAATCAGTGCTTGGAGTTAATCACAGTTTCTAGGTTTTTGTTTATCCACTGTCTTTTTTGAGGACTGACCACAGGTTCTAAATGGAATTGGAATCTGGGGAGTTTTATGGCCATGGAACCAAAATTTCAATGTTTTGTTCACCGAGCCACTTGGTTATCACTTTTGCATTGTGACATGGTGCTCCATCATGCCGGAAAAAGCAAATCTCCAAATTGACTCCTGGATTGTTGGGGGAAGTTGCTTTCGGAGGATGTTTTGATGCCATTCCTTAATCATTGCAGTGTTCTTAGGCAAAATGTTAAGCGAAACCATTACCCTGGAAGAGAAGCAACCCCACACATGCATCTCAGGATGCTTCACTGTTGCCATGACACCTTGTCTTTTCCGGACAACCATTTTTCCAGATGTCCCAAACAGTCTGAAGTGGGCTTCATCAGAGAAAATAACTTTACCCCAGTCCTCTGCATTCCAATCCCTATACTTCCTGCAGAATGTCAGTCTGTCCTTGATGTTTTTCTTGGAGAGAAGCGATTTCTTTGCTGCCCTTCCTGAGACCAAGCCATCCTCCAAAAGCCTTCATCTCACTGCGCGTTCAAATGCACTCACACCTGCCCTCTGCCATTCCTGAGCAAGCTCTGCACTGGTGGTGATCCGATCTCATAGCTGCATTCTCTTTAGGAGACGGTCCTGACGCCTGCTTGACTTTCTTGAGCGCCCTGACGCCTTCTTCACTGCAGTTGAATCACTGTCCTTGAAGTTTCTGATGATTGGAGAAATGGTTGACTGTGTTGCTATCTTACCAGCAGCAATGTTCTTGCCTGTGAAACCCTTTTAATGCAATGCAGTGAAGAATGCATGTGTTTCCTTGAAGGTAACCATGGTTTACAGAAGAAAACTTTAAAGCACCCTTTTAAAGCAACCAGTCTGCTCTTCTAATCAGCCTGACAGAGTCATATCAGCTGTCTTGTCCACATTAACCGTTTCGTAAAAAAAACAAAAAAACTAGTAGAACCAGGCTAATGCTAGGTTCTACTTGCGCCCCTATGGGGTTCTAGTGGTATGTTGTCTCTGAATCATTTTCCCAAAACATTGGGACGCTGTGCAAAATGTAAATAAAAACAAAATACAATGATACGCAAATAATTTAAACTCTATATTTAATTGAAAATAGCACAAAGACGACATGTTAAATGTTGTCTTGAGGATCTATGATTTTCACAAAGATAGATTTTCTATCTTAAATGAGCTGATCCAGAGAAGGCGGCATAGAATTGGTTTTGGGAAGTGTTTCTGAGCCCATGCAGTGATTTCACTACAGAAGACCACCACCTTCCAGTACAGGCTGTGGTTTTTGTCCCTTGAGCACATATATTTCTCCAGATTCTCTGAATCTTTTAAATATATTATCTAGTGTAGATGTCGAAATCTCCAAGAAAAGTTAATGTTGACAAACATTCTTTTTAAATTGTTGCACTATTTGCCAGTACAGTCTTTCCATGGTGGTGACTGCTCCCCATCTTTACTTCAGAAAGACACTGCCTCTCTGGGATGCTCTTCTATGTTATGTTCATGTAACTGACCTGATGCCATTAAACCTAATTAGTTGTGAGATGTTCTATCAAGTGTTTTAGCATTACTCTGCTCTACTGTCTTTTGTAGCCCCTGTCATTACGTTTCTGAAACATATTGTTCATCATTCTTGTGTATTCATTTGCATCTTACACAGCCTTCCAACTTTTTTGGAAATGGGGTTTTTGAAAGACCTCACTAGGCCTTCTCTGAAATACTGTGTCTGTGATACACTTTAATTTGAGCAGCCAAGAAAAAGTTCAGAATTCTGTAAAAAAGTTCCTTCAGTTTCAGAGTCGAGTGTTGAGTGTGGGTGTGAGTATGTATCAGCATTCGGGGTGGCTGACTCAGGTAAATCCTTCAGATAGTTATTATAGCTCTGCCTTGCTCTCTCTCTCTCTCTCTCTCTCTCTCTCTCTCTCTCTCTCTCTCTCCCTCTCTCTCTGTCTCTCTCTTTTATCTCTCTCTCTCTCTCTCTCTCTCTCTCTCTCTCTCTCTCTCTCTCTCTCTCTCTCTCTCTGTATTGATCCTGGATCTCTCAGTGCTGACCCAGCATACAGTCACTTCGGCCAAATCTCAGCAGAATCTCCGCTCATCATCATCAGAGCGGCAAACAGGATCAGAGAGAGGAGGAGTGCAGAGTACAGGCTGGAGAAAGAGGAAGGGAGGATGGGAAAATGAGAAAAAAATGAAAAAGGAGGCCAGAGAGACAAAACAGCACATGGGAGAAAGAGAGATTCAATGAGACAAAAAAACAATAGGGAGGAAGAATGAGAGAGAGAAAGAGAGAGAAATTGACAGACAAAGAGATAAGAGGAACAGCCCAAGGGAGATAACAGACACTCAATGAGAAGAAAATTCTAGTGAGGAAAAGAGAGAGATAATAGAGGGAGAGAGAAAAGGAGTCAGAGAAAGAAAAGAAAGATCACAAAGAGGAAAGAGAGAGAAATGGAGGGACTGAAAGAGAGGAGAGAGAGATATTAGAAAGACAGATGAGAGAGATAAAAGAGATATAGTTAGTAAGAGAGAGAGAGAATGGAAGTGAGGGAAAGAGAAAAGAAAGGGTTTGATAAAGAAAGAGAGAGAGAGAGAATGAGAGAGAGGTTGAATAGACAAGTTCCGTGGCCTGTTACACAGATTGTCTAGAACTGCTTACTAACCTTTTCTTTTTCCTTTTATTTTAGATTTCTCTTTTCTTTCCTTCTACCTTATTTCCCTTTTGTCCCTATTGTCTCTCCTTTCTTTTACTCTCTTTTCTTTTTTTCTCCCATGTTCCATTTTTTGTCTTCTTGTTTCTGTCCCTTATTGCTCTCATTTCTTCTTAATTCATTCATTCAGTTTCCCTTCTTATCTCCTTTACCTCAGTTATCTTCTTCTCTTTTCTCTTCTGTTCTTCATCTATTCTGAGTTTGTTTTCACTCTCCTCACTATTTTTCCTCCTCTCCTCATTTTCTTTTCTGTTTATCTCCCGCCTCTCTTCTTTTTCTCTTCAGTTGTTTATTCTGTCTCATTTGCTGTCTTTGTTTTCTCTTCTATTTCCCTCCTTTTCCTCTATCTTTTCTCATTTTCATTTCTCTTTCACTCCTTTCTTTCCTCCCTTTTTTATTCAGTTCTTATATTTTTCAAATTTCAATATTCAAAATTCAATTTGCTCTCCTTCTCCTGTTCTTTCTTCCCCCTTTCATCCATTTTCCTTTCCCTTTTTTGCTTCTGTATTTTTATCTCTCCTTTTAATTTGACCTCTTCCCTTTTTTCTATTTTCTTCCCCTCCGTTTGTACTGCTCCCTTCTTTTCCTAGATTGTTCTGTTTTTTTACCTCTCCCTGCTGTCTTTCCTCTTCTACTCTTTTTTCTTGTCTCTTGTCCCTTCTGTCCGTTTCTCCTGTTTTCCCTCCTCCCTCCTCCCTCGCTCCTCTCCTCCGGTGCAGACTGACAGTGCAGGTTGGCGTGGTGTTGACAGGGTCAGAGCGCGCTGCAGTGAGAGGCAGGAAACGAGGGAATAAAACGAGTGTGATGGGGATTGGAGCGGTCGTTTGTAATATCCGTCTACTACAGCAGTAAAGAGAGTGTGCCCACACACACACACACACACACACACACACACACACACACATACACACACACACACATTTCAGTCTAAATGGTGGTTCTCTTCTTTTAAAAAGATGAAAACTTTAAAGGTGCCATAGACTGTAAAACAGTACATTTCTGTAGTTAAATAAGGATAGTTCAGTACAGTAGAAAATATAGAAAAATAGAAAATAAATACAAATCTTGCAGTTACAAAAGAGGCACAATAAAACTGGCCGATTCCAAAATCATAATCTGTTACATAACAGACTTATTCATATTTACACCCCATCATTTACATACAACCACAACGAAACAACAGTACTGAAACCTTCCTGAGGAACCGAACTGTCAGTGGTACATGGTTAATGTTCCTAATCATTAGCTTCATAATCAAATACCCCACTCCACCTGAAATGCTACAACTTGTACAGGCCCTACAATGTACCTAAACCTGTAAGTCATTTTATCACTGTTCGTCAGTTGAAGCAGATCATCTTAAACTAAAAGTTTCATAATAAGGAACAACTTTAATTTATAACCCCAATTCCGAAAAATTTTGGGGCGATGTGTAAAATGTAAAAAAAAAGAATATAAAAACAAAATGATTCAGATTCAGATTCAAGAGTTTTATTGTCATATGTACAGCAGAACAGACAGTTACACTGTACAATGAAATTCTTACTTTGCTGCTCCTCCATTCACCAATAGATAAGATAACAAATAAAAGAAATAAAAAATATATATACAAAATATACAAAGTATAACAATATAAGTTGAAGTAGATAAAAATATTTTTATAGTTAAAGAATAAAAAATAAAAGTTGTGTGCTTTTATGTGCAAGTATGAAGAGCAGCAGCCATAAAGTGCAAGTTGCAAGTAACGAATGTAAACAATAATGTTTGTGTGAGTAGTGAATGTAAACAGTATTCTGACAGTACAGTGAGTGTAAGGTGCAGTTAAATCAGACCAGTTAAAACCAGTTCAGAAAGGAGAGGTTGGAGAGGTAGTGCGTGAGGTGTTCACAAGCCTGATGGCCTGTGAGTAGAAACTGTTTGTCAGTCTTGTGGTCCTGGACTTCACACTCCTGTAACGTCTGCCTGAAGGTAAACGTGTGAAGAGTGTGTGCTGGGGGTGTGTACTGTCCCTGATTATGTTGTGGGCCCTCCTGGTGACCCTGGTGTGGTAGATGTTCTGCAGTGAGGGGAAGGCTGCTCCTGAGATGGACTGTGCAGTTTTGATCACACGCTGGAGAGCCTTTCTGTCCTGAGCAGTAGAGTTTCCATACCAGACGATGATGGAGCTGGTAAGAACACTCTCAATCATACTCCTGTAGAAGGTGCTGAGAATTTTGGTTGGCATACCAAATTTTCTCAGCCTTCTCAGAAAGTACAGTCGCTGCTGGGACTTCCTGATGATGATCTGAGTGTTGTGGGACCAGCTGAGATCCTCACTGATGTGAATGCCAAGAAACTTAAAGGTTTTCACCCTCTCTACCTCAGTCTCCCCTATGTACAGGGGTGTGTGTAGCTCTCGCTTCCTCCTTGGATCAACAATCATTTCCTTGGTCTTGTCTGCATTCAAGGAAAGATTGTTGTCATGACACCAGGCCACCAGCTCAGCCACCTCCTTCCTGTACGCTGTCTCTTCCCCACCAGTGATCAGTCCAATGACTGTAGTATCATCAGCAAATTTGATGATGCTGGTGTTGTTCTGGGAGGCCACGCAGTCGTATGTGAAGAGCGTGTACAGAAGGGGGCTCAGCACACAGCCTTGAGGGACCCCTGTGCTCACTGTTCTTGTGCTGGATGTGCAGCTGCCGACTCTGACTGACTGGGGTCTGTCTGTTAGAAAGTTCAGCACCCAGTTGCAGAGGGCTGGTGTCAGTCCGAGGGTGAGGAGCTTTTCTGAGAGTCTGTGTGGGATGACCGTGTTGAATGCTGAACTGTAGTCAATAAAGAGCATTCTGACATATGTGTCCTTGCCCTCCAGGTGTGTGAGGGCTTTGTGAAGAGTAGCGTTGATTGCGTCGTCTGTAGACCGGTTCCGGCGGTATGCGAACTGTAAAGGATCTATAGTGTTGGGAATGGTCTTCCGGATGTGAGTCATGACTATCCTCTCGAAGCACTTCATCACGATTGAAGTGAGTGCAACAGGGCGATAGTCATTTAGGCATCTCACATTACTTTTCTTTGGGAGGGGCACGATGGTGGTGGTCTTAAAACAGGATGGCACAAAAGCTTGCGTGAGTGACAGATTGAATATGTCTACAAACACATCAGCCAGTTCTGATGAGCAAACCCTGAGCGCACGCCCGGGGATGTTGTCTGGGCCTGCTGCTCTGCGTGGGTTGATTCTCATCAGGTTCCTGCGCACATCCACTGTTGTTACAATGAGTGATGGGTTCTGTGTGCTCTCCTTGGCCGCAATGTCCTTCAGTTGGTCAAGGTTGAAGACATCGAAGCGAGCATAGAACTCATTCAGCTCATCAGGCAATGCAGAATGGCTGGTTGTGAGTGCCGTGCTTGTTTGTTGATGGTTGGTGATACGGTGCAGTCCTTGCCACATGCGCCGGGAGTCTGCTGTGGTGTAGTAGCCCTCCAGCTTCAGCCTGTACTGTCTCTTAGCTTCTCTGATAGATCTACGCAGGTCGTATCTAGACCTTTTGTAGTCATCAGCGTTGCCAGAGAGAAATGCAATGATATACAAATGTCATAGACCCATATTTTATTCACAATAGAACATAAAACACGTCAGACAGTTATTCCGTCCTTTTGGACTTGTTGGCAGCAATGCATCTCAAAAAGGTTGGGACAAGGACATAAAAAAGCTGGAAAAGTAAGTGATACTAACCAAAATAGCTGGAGGAGCATGGCTGGGTATGAATATGCGGGTATATACAAAAATAAAGGGCCAGAGTAGCTCTGAAGCAAACATGGGTGAAGGTTCACCACTTTGCAAAAAACTGTCTAAAAAACTGTTTAACAATTTCAGAAAAAAATGTTCCACAATGTCTACACCAAGACTTTGGATATTCCACCATCTACAGTACCTAATATCTTCAAAAGATTTAGAGAACCTGGAGAAATCCCTGTGCGCAAGGGACAAGGCAGATGGACAGTATTGGATGCTTGTGATCTTCTGGTCCTTAAGCAGCACTGCATGATTGTGTACTGGAAATCACTGCATGGGCTCAGGAGCACTTCCAGACATCACTGTGTGGGAATTCAGTTGCTGTGCAATCAACAAATGTTTGTGTTGAGATCAAAATTGAAAGCAAGTAGCTAGTATAGGTAATGTTAGCTACTTGCAAACTCCAAAAAACTAGCATAGATAACTGATCAATATAAAGACTGAGCTTATTTACACGGACGTTCACTTTTTTCCTGTCTATAGCTGGATTTCTATCCACCAACTTGGAATTTTTAAAAAGCACAAAAACCCATATGGCAAAAACACCCAAATACCACTAAAGGAGGTTTATACTAGGATGAGGTAGAAAAGTTAAAATATCATTAAAGCAGAAAAGCAAGAAAAAAGGGTGATAGAAAGGGTTTTTGAATGAATAATGGAATATCAAGTCAGATGATTCAGTTCCACCTGGTCTTATTGTTTGTCATATCATACATCATAAACACAGCAGTGAAAAGCTGTTATGCTTATATCAGGGAAATTTTCACTGATGTCAGAGAACAACAATTTAAATCCTTAATTAATGCATTCTATGGAACCTTTAACTGCTGGTTTTGGGTTTTACCAGATCTTCCAGGTGGTTCTTAGGAGTCCATTGACATTCTCCCTCCTTATATTAATGGATATCTCATATCTAACCTCCGCAGAAGCATCTAAAGAAACATGAACAACTTGCACATAATGGCTGTTTTGACATGGCATTGGCGCTACATTATGTGTCTTCCAACAGAAATCTTTCCTCTCCAGATGTTTCTCTTTGTGTGTCTGTGTGTGTTTAACCTTCAACTGCTCTCGGTCTGACAGCTGCAGATCTCCTCTTTATTGAATACATTGAAAGTCTTCAGACTCTAAGCGTGATACATCAATTACAACTCTGCTGGATTAATTACTGCCAGCAAAAACAGGTTTCGAGTTTAGAGTCATTAACGTGTAAAACCCATCGGGCTATAAATAAATCTCTTCTTTCTGCAAAAATAAAGCTTCATGCACTGATCTTTCCTTTTATATTAGCTCCTCATTTAATCACAATTCTCATATAAACAAATGCAGTCTTCAAAAGCCATCAAGGAACGCCTGTAAGAGTGATTTGTATGTGTGGGTGTTAATACACAAGTACAAACTTTGAGTACAAATAACAGCTTTCCAATGTTTTCACTGAACGAGTTGCTTGTCATTGATAAATATAAACAAACTAAGAATTTGATGCCTGCAACATACTCAATAAAGTTGTGGCATGTTTACCTTTACTGTAACTACACTGTTTAATTAACTGTTCAACTGAGGACACTGACTGTCAAGAGTAGAATTATTGGCCATTCTTGCTTGATACAAGACTTTATCAATAGTCCCTGATTTTCTCTCTTTATGTTGTAGAATGAGGCCAGGCATTGTTCTGCTGGAATAACCATGGATTTCCAGGAAAAAATACAATGTCTTTATGGGAGCCAGTGTCTATCTAAATACTCAATTTACTTCTTCGCTTCAACAGAACCTTCACTCATATGCAGGTCACTTTTGCTGTGGACACTGATACTGTGGACTTTTTTGCTGTGGACACTGATGCTCCCCATACCAGGATAATCTGGATTGTTTCTTGCATCTTTGGCATAAAGAAGTCCAATTTGCCCAAAAAACAAGCTGAAAAGTGGGCTCATCTAACCACACATTTCCTACCATCTTAGATGAGCTTGGGCCCAGAGAACTTGGCTGTGTTTCTGCATGTAATTGATGTACGACTTTCTTCTTGTTGCATTTCTTGATGCAGTGACTGTTTTAGCATTTACATAAGCATTCCCGAACCTGTGTGGCTATATTTAGCACAGTAGCATGACAGTTTTCTTGCAGTGCTGTCTAAGGGGTCCAAGGTCATTCACATTAACAGTGGTTTTCGGCCTTGCCCTACATGGACTAAGGTTTCTCCAGATTTCACGACACTGTCCATGTAAAGTAAGAGTAAGCAAGAACATTACACTATTAAACACAGTGGCAATGGAGACTGCCAACAAGGGCTACTGCACAGCCAGAATAACTTGCAGGTCATTAACAGCCACATTCTACAGCAGGCTCTGCACGACCACCCACTAACCAGCCCCACAGTCCAGTACAACTTAACACAAAACTCCTGTTGGTCTGTACATTGTATGTAATTTTCTGATAAATGGACCAAAAGAAACCACTTACTCATAACCACTTATAACAGTCTCACAACATCTTAAGTAATGTATGTTTTTTCCTTCTCTTGCTGTCTATCCATATAGTCTGTCCAGATCATTACACTAGAGTCTCTAATGCATGTCCGGCATTACCTGCGGTCCATGATCACGCCTCCAGCACGTACACCGCTGAACGAGCTAGTGGCACAATTACAGTATTTCAAAACACTGTAACTTGAATATTCTTCCATTGTTTTTGCCTTGTTTCCAATTTGTGTTGCATCAAATTCAAAATGTGTTTATATATTTGTTTATATTTTCAGTGTATGTTCAGTTTGGTCAGCCTGACAATGAAAAAGTAATTTCTTTGTACTTTTGTGATGCAGTAGTCTGCCTAGTTCTGGTTAGTGGACTGTCCCCAGTCCAGGAGTGACACTGAGATGTTTCAAAACTCCAGCAGCACTGCTGTGTCTGATCCTCTCGCACCAGCACAACACACATTAACACCATCACCACATCAGTGTCACTGCAGTGCTGAGAGTGACCCACCACCAAAATAATACCTGCTCTGTGGGGGTCCTGACCACGAAAGTAAAAGGTAACAAGTATACAGAGATTAGCAGATATACCACAGTGAGTGTAGAGCTACCGAGTGCTGCTGTATGATAAGTGGAGCTGATAAATGGACGGTGAGTATGGAATCAAGGAGGCGGTTGCTATAGCTATCAGGGTATGTGGTTATTTTCTTTATGTGATTGAAATGTCTGTGTGTTTTGTTTTGTACAGGCGTGTGCAGAGGGCTACAGAAGAGTTAATGGGACTGTGTATCAGGGAGTGTGTGAGCTGTGCCAATGCCATGGACATGCAATACACTGTGATGATGTCACCGGACACTGCCTGGTAAATATTAGACAATGCGTGTGTGTTTGTGTGTATGTGTCAGACTTATTTTGTTGTAGATTTATTTTTGTAGTTGCTGTTTAAATTGTTCTCTCCCTCTTCACTCGTTCTCTTGTGTTAAATCTCAATGCCCTTCCTATCCAGACTCTTCATGCGACCCTGAACATACAAGAATATAATGACCTTTGACCCTAGATAGCCAACATGACAACAACAATGACACAGTGTTGTTGTATTTTCTGTATATGATTTCTGGCAGGATGCAGTGGTCAGCTTTGTGAGAATACTGTAGCTGAGCTCGAGTTTGTGTGTCGTTTCCTGAAGGACCTCTTCTTATAGTCGTGATGATTGGGTATTTGTGAATAGAATGTGTGGTGAGACTGAACAGCGTTTAGAGCGGTTTGGTATGAAATGGTTTCAGGAGTGATAATGGGAACCAGGGTTGCCATGTCTACAATACAAATATAGACATTTTATTTACCATCCAGACCACGAGTAACTTTGTCAACTGAGTTTTATATAGAATGTTGATGAGGATAAAATAGTAGAAAAACTGAAAATAATACATGCCCTGCATGTATCCCGACAGTATTTGATGACCAAAATCTTCTCAAGACAATCATGAAACAGCTTCTGAGACAACAGGCAGCATATTTAAAACTACTTCATGTACTAAATTTTTTTGTGAGGGAGCTTTTAGAGGTGGATGCATGGTTGTTTCTTTGCATCGTAACCATTTAATTATATTGAAGGTGTCTATAAAGTGGAGTTCCCCTTTAAATGTAATCAATACATTTCATATTTCTCATTTCCTAATAATGTTATTTCCAGACTTTGTCTTTTACGTGTTTTACGTTGTTTATGTCTTTTTAAAGTTATTAAATCTATTGGCAGAAATAGTTAATTGTTTCAAATAAAATACATACATAATTTCTCAAAGTTAAATGATCTGCCGATTAATTAATAGAGTTTAACTAGAAACTAGAGAGGGGAAGTTTATGAACGAACTTCGAAGTTGGCTTGAAATCGCCCGCTGATAGTAGTGTGTGTGTGGTGTCTGTGTTTGGTGAAGGTGTGTTTTGTAATCAGTGTGTGTAGTGTATGTGATGTGTAGTGTGTGTGTGGTGTAAGGTGTGTGTGTTGTGTAGGGTGTGTGGTGTGTAGTGTGTGTTGTGTAGGATGTGTATTTTGTGAAGTGTCTATGTTGTGTAGTGTGTATGTTGTGTAGGGTGTGTGTAGTGTGTGTGCTGTGTAGTGTATGTTGTGTAGAGTATGTCTTACTTTTACTGAACTGTTAGTTATTCATTTTAAACCTCTTTCTTAATTTTTGATGTTTCATTTTTTTTCTTGTAAACATTTTATCAGCACACAGTCCAACAGCACTTTTAAACCTTGTTCTTATTTCCTACTTCTAGCTTGCTAAAACCATCTGAGTGCTTTACACTCAAGAAAAATTATTTTTTTAATGCTTTGTTTCTTATTTCTTTATTTATGTAAAGCACTTTGAGTTGCCACTGTGTATGAAAGGTGCTATACAAATAAACTTGCCTTGCCTTGCCTAGTGTGTATGTTGTGTAGGGTGTGTGTAGTATGTATGTTGTGTAATGTGTGTGTTGTGTTGTGTAGTGTATGTTGTCTAGTGTGTATGTTGTGTAGGGTGTGTGTGTAGTGTGTATGTTGTGTAGGGTGTGTGTGTTGTGTAATCTGTGTGGGGTGTAGTCTGTGGTGAATGCCGTTTTCCGGAAAACCGTAAGTCGGATTGCTTAGAAAAGCACAAATCTGCGCTATAGGACCTATGATCCTGCCAAATTTCGTGGTTCTAGCTTGAGAACTATGGGAGGAGTTAGTTATTATATTTTGCAGTAAAATAATAATGAGAAGAATAAGATTATTAAGAACAGTAAATTGGCTCTTTCAAGCCAACTTACTAATAAAAAAAAAACAACTAAGAAAGCTACTTCTCCTCCCCTAATAAACATCATAAGGACACTTTCAAAAGCTGTGGGCTAAAAGTTTGGTCTTCCACTGCACTAGAACAGTAGTATCTTGAAATAAATATATAATTTCTAAAATATTCTAAAAACATCCTCTTAATGAGAGATATTAGATATATTGACCAAACAAATTGTTTTTTACCTTCTAAGATGCATTGGAGAAAAGGTGTGTTGTTTACTGGGCATTCCTGTTTTCTGTATTTCTTTCTGTCTATCTCTCTTTTTGTTTAGTTCTTTTCATATTCCTATATTTTCATTCTTTCTTTTTTCCTTTTTCTGTTTTTCTTTCTTTCTTTCTTGCTTTCTTTCTTTCTTTCTTTCTTTCTTTCTTTCCGTCTCACCTCATCTCTCTCTCTCTCCTCTCTCCATTCCTCCTCTTGTGTGTGTGTATTTGCTGAATAGACATCACTAATACACTGAGGAGCGTCTGCGGGGTTTATTGCGCCTGACGAAGCGTGGAAAAGCCTAAAAAAACAGCACATCTCATTTCATTAGCTGCCAGCGCCGCCGCCGTTTGGCCCTGTGCCGCCACATAATGTTTAATCAGGTGACATACACTCCTGGAGTCACTCCCGATTATTCTACAAATCATCCACCGTACAGATGGGGAGGAGGATGGGGAGGGGGCTGTGGATTCTCCTAATCTTTTCATATTATAAAGCCCAACAAACGCCCCCGACCCAGGAAATGCCAACACTGGAAATTGGGTTTTTGGCTGTTGATAAACTGAAAATGAATGAAATGAACAGTTGTGAATAGGGGAGAACATTCTGGAGACATGCCAACAGCACACCAAACCCATTGTTAGGGTGGGCATTGGAGAAGTTTTGGCTCATAAGCTTCAGACCAAAAAAAATAAGGTGTTACAAAGTCTACAGATTCAAGCACAGCCGTCTCAGCAGGGTTTATAAACTGTATCTCCACCTAAAACAAGAGTTTGGTGAAAAAAAAATCAATTCCAATCATGAAGTCCTTAAGCCAAGACATATTTGTACAGACTCTCTGTACATTCTTACAATATTGTGGTGGTTAAAACACTCCAGTGGGGGCAATACAGGGTCTGTTAATCTAGGATCTACTGTTATTTCAACAAGCATAACTGCTGCTTCATTAGCTTGAAGCTTTGTGTTCACTTGCTGTTAAAGTATGTTTCCAAAATAAATCATCACAGACCTAAAGGCTGCTAAGCAGTGTTTGTGTATTTGGTTTGGAGTATACCTGTGTTCTCAGGGCCTATGCATTCAGGGTCCTATATTCCCAGAGTTGTATGCTTCCAAGTTCCCATGTTTCCAGGTTTGTATGGTCCCAGTATCCCATGGTCTTATGTTCTATTTTCCTAAGGTCCTATATTTCGAAAGTCCTGTGTCCCAGAGTCTTATGATCCCAAGGTCCTATGTTATTAAGGTTCTATGTTTCTAGTGTTGTATGTTCTCAGGGTCATGTGTTTCCAATGTCCTATATTTCCAATGTCCTATGTTCCCAAAGTTCTATGTTCCCAAGGCAATTTGTTTCCAGCATTATATTTTCCGAAGGTCTTGTTGTGCCCAGGTCTTATATTTCCAAGGTCATGTATTCCAGAATCCCATTTTCTCAAGTCCTATGATCCCAAGGTCCTATGTTATTAAGGTTTTATGCATCCTGGGTTGTATGTTCTCAGTGTAGTATGTTTCCAGGGTTCAATGTTACCAGGGTCTTATATTCCGAAAACCTTATGTTCTCAGGATCATATGTTTCCAATGTCCTTGGTTCTCAATGCTGTATGTTCTCAAAGTCTTGTTTTTTCAGGGTGCCATGTTCCCAATGTTATATGTTCCCAAGATTCTATAGATTATATAAGATTCATACTCAAGGTAGTATGTTACCAAGGGCTTATGTTCCCAAAGTGTTTTATATGTTTAGCTTTATTAATATGAGACATCACATCTTAATATGAAACATCAAGAGACCCTTCAAAAGTGTTCCCAAGGTCATGGTTACTATCACAGCCATACAAAGAAGAAAGAAGACTTCTCAGTCAGAAATGCACTTAAAATTAAATTAAGGCTGTTTCCTAGAAATCTCACTGAGAGTTTTAAGGACACCTAAAGAAAATAGGGATGAGCCCCTTTTGTCCATGTTCACAAGTAGTCATTGATCTTTGTGTGTTGAAGACTGTCTTTGTGTTAAAGGAATGTGTGTGCGTGTGCGCAAAGAATTTGTGTGCGTCTCTGTTGAAAAGGAATCTGTTCATCTGTGTGTTTTACAGGGCTGTAAACACCACACCACAGGCCCACACTGTGACAAGTGTGCTCCCGGTTATTATGGTGATGCCACCAAAGGAACAGCCAGCGACTGCCAGCCATGTGCCTGCCCCCTACACGCTCCCTCAAACAAGTTAGTGTCCTGAATTGACTAATTTGTCACTGTTAAATACAGGACTTGCTTCATTCTTTCTGAAAAGGTTCTAATTTAAGTGCAAACTTATGAAATCTGTTAGTTAAGCCATATTATATTTATGTAGTTTTTTCAAGTTTGTGTCCCTTTTTACTGATTAAAATGTATTCATAGAGTAGATGGCAAATGTGCATACCCACACTGGTCAATAAAGCAAACCAGTATGAGTAAATAGAGCTTTCTGTGAGCTGGGGTATTTCCTATCACTGTATAAAAGAAGCTTCACGCTGTCTTTATTGTTGAATGCGCTGCAGTAGTTTCTGAGTAAGCATGTGCACATGTTTAGCATTACCATCATTATGGAAATGCATATTATTGATTATACAAAAATCTGAAGTACACCTAGCCATAAGTAAATGTTTGGGTGCTCCTGTGGGCTGTGCAAAATTGATGACTTTTGTATTTGCTTCAAAACGTTAAATAACCTGCTCCTGCTAGAATTAGTCTCACTCCCATCAAAAATTGACCCCTTTTGTGATGCTTCTGCTAGAATTACTGCTTTTGCCAAAAAGTGTCCCGATTTGTGCTCCCGCCAGCAAAGTAGACGTTTTTCCCATCCCCATCTACGGTGCTGTATGAGGCTAAATGAAATCCAAAAGTTATTATTATTTTATTACTGAAATAATCAGAACTGAAAATGACATATCTCAGACTTGCCTTTAGTGGGCTTAATTGTGGCGAATTGGCCTTTCTTTAGAGCACTGTCCACAGTTTTAGAGCTGAGTCCAACTGACTGTCTAAAGGCTTTATCATTTCAGCAGCACACTCCTGCATATGACAGTGAAATTTACTCTTTTGTCACAATATATTGTCACAGTAGCTGCACAAGAATGCAGACCTCTAATGTAGAGGATGTTTTAACTTGCTTTCACTTGACTGGTGATGTTCAAACCTTTCCATGCAGCTGTATACTTTGTTTGCTTGTAAATTGCAGTTTGCAGAACATGCTAAATTCCAAAAAATCTTAACAAGCCTCAACAAATTACATAAAATAACCTTCTCAGGAGAAACAACCCAGCTTTAGTAGAGTTCAAACCCCCAGCCATGGACTTCAACTGCAGCCCCATGCTTTAGGCCTAGCACACCAGATTTAATCCCATTTGTTGTTATTACTGCACAAAGTTGGATGTATATAAAATGTCTTTGTGTTGTAGAATTAACATTACTCCTTCCTAGAACTAAGGATCCAATTCCAAACCCTGGCATTAGCTCTTTACATAGAGATAGTCGGCTTGTGTACAGCTGTTTAGTCATGGAACCCCACTTCATGAAGCTCCTGACGCACAGTGCTTGTGCTGATGTTGCTTCTAGAGGCATTTTGGAACTTTGGCAGTTTGTAGCAAGTGATGCGACAGAGCATAACCATTCGATGAGTTGTGTGGTTGAGCTGTTGTTGCTCCTAGATGCTTCCATTTCACAATAATAGCACAGTTGTCTGGGGCAGCTCTAGCAGGACAAAAGTTTCACAAACTAACTTGTGGCAATGGTGGTGTCCTATTAACATAGTGTTCTTTAGTATGACTTATTCTACTTCCAGTGTTTGTCTATAAAGACTCTATGACTACGTACTTGATTTTATACGCATTAGCAATGGGTGTAGCTGAAACATCTGAACCCAATAATTAGAATGCTGTCCATATACTTTTAGTCATAGAGTGTACCATGTCAACATTTGAAAAAAAGTCTTTCTGAGTAGGACTGCAGAAGAATTAAGCATTTTTGTGCTTAACTGGTGTATTTTAAAACCAGTTTTATTTGTTAAATTGCTAGAATACTGTACAACCATCTTAGCATGAATAACCCAAGCACTAAATAGCTGAATCAGATATTGTTTTTTTACAGAAGTGCTTTGACTGATCCATCTCACTTTCCAAAAATCTCACAGTTAATGACTGTAATATTGCTAATGACATAATCTTAATGCTGTAATTATTGCTAATATGATGTTGTGTTTGGTTTACATTTCACTCGGTGTCAATGCCACAGTCAGCAAAATCATGACCATGTGCTGTGTTTTCGCACTGTTACAGTGCGCTAATAGATACTGATCTGCGATATATCCCTGCGATTTCCCCCAGTGCTGTAGCTGCCGCCGGACTGAGTGCGCTAGGCTAACAATCACTCCACTCTAGCATGCTAATGGCTAATCCCTGCTGGCCAGGCAGGAACTTTTGGCCCTGAGGGCAGCAGAACCTGGCAGCTGAACATTCCACTGCCCTGGGCAGAGGGGCTAAAGAAAGAGCACCCCCACCACCCCCCCATCCCCCCCCAGCCCTGCATTCCCAAAAACTGACCTGGCTAGGAATCTGGCGGTGTCGGAAATAGCCAAAGAAACCTGAGCCTGTCTTCCTCACCGCATAGCGCGCTAACACGCTAAATTTGAGCTCTTGCTCGCTCTTGAAAGTGGCCCAGAGATGTGCAAGTGCTTGTGAGGAACGGAAGGATGGTGGTTTTGATCCGTTTCTCTTTTCTTTTCTTTGTTTTGGCATCAACGTTGGGTCAAAAACACCACAGCTTCAGTCCAACATGCCACCAGGATGTCTACGGTCAGCTGATCTGTGACCAGTGCCAACCTGGATACACTGGCCCCCGCTGTGACAGGTGAGCTACCTGCGTTATTTTGATCTTATCTAATCTCTTATCTTTCAATCACTTTGTCTTTATATGTACAAGCTAATGTTTCCAAGTACAGGCATCTGATGATTGGCAATGTCTGGAGTTCAGATATATGACATTTATTGGAATATATGGGCTTCTAACTTGGGACATACATTGGATGTTTTGAAAACATGAAGAGAAGAGAGAGAATATTAATATGTATTATTAATATTAGAGAGAGAGAAAATATTAAAAGCAATAAATATAAATAATTATAAACATGAAAGTAAACATTGCTGTGCAAGATATGTTGCGCATATATATAATGACATATGTACACAAGATATGACCATGTATTTCAAAATATATGCCTCATCCTATATTATATATGATATATCACATGTCCATTCATGTTCATAGAGAAATAAAAAAAAAAAAAAAAAAAAAAAAAAAAAAAAATATATATATATTATATATATATATATATATATATATATATATATATATATATATATATATATGTATATAGATGCAGATGGTCACATGTCCATGCAGGATATAAGTCATATATAAATATAATTCCTCATGTAACCAACTAAGCAACTATGAAATTACATAATTGCATTAAAGTAACAGAAAGGACAACATTGACATCTGTATCAATATATCTAATAACTGTAAAGCTGACTTTGTTGTGTAGAAGAAAGAATTAAAGTTTCTTTTATCTCAAAAATCATTAACATATTACTGTATAAATATCGTTACTGTTCAAAAAAAGAAAAAGTAGCTCCAAAATGGTGACTTTTATAGAAGAGGACAAAAATGTACTGTTAATGTTGAGAGTTTTTATGTCAAGATATTTCCGTTTGTCTGTTACACACACAATTTTCACACAACATTAAGGGCAGCTGAGTGTTTCTGTTTTGGATAGGTACTTTATGTAATATTAAATGTCCTTTGGTTCTCACAAATCCAAATAATTACCAAATGAGCTCTTGCCACTTCATTTACAAGATTAATTATAGTCTTTTGGTTGCATGACGAAAGATTCACAATCAGATGTATCACCATCAGAAAATACAAACCCAGTCAAATCAAACGAGTACTGTTCGCTGTTCATCTGAGGTATGCAATTGGGTGCAAAAGTTTGAGCATCCTTAATCAATTGACACAAATATAAAAAATAAGTTAACACACTGTCCTCTAAGAAAAAACATTATGACAATAAAACAAAAATATAACAATTAATAATTATATGATTGATGGACTAGGAGAAATTACCCCAAATTATGAAAATTTCTGCTTCCATAACAGTATGTACAGTATGTATTTTCCTTCTTATGTAAAGATATCTTTTTGGAGATATCTTTTGTTGTTCCGACAGCAGTGACAAAAATGCCGTTTCTGCACAAGCCACATTAAATGCGTTGTTTTTTTCTAAAAAATAAGCAAATCAGTAAAACGTATGACTATAACTACACAAGATTTTATTGCTTTAGATTAATCAGACATTGGCCTTTTCTCAGCATTTGTTTAGGCATGAACTACTTAATATATAATTATAAATAAGTAAGTTAGATTTCTGAGGGTTAATGCAGATATATATCACGTATGTGTGTCCATATGCATCAGTGCTGGGGTCATTACGCCATGAAGGCTGGTACAGTAATGGGCTCGGAGTCCAGGCTGGTGATGTAAAATCTATATTAACTTTGCTGAACTAACTTTACGGTTGACACATTTATTGGCACTGTGAGTCAGTCAGACTGGAATCCTTTATTAATCCTTTGTGATTTCAGTGCTGATGGTGGGTCGAACATATGTATTCAACTCCTACATCTCTACAGTAATATGGCATAATTGTTATGGTATTTTGGTCAATTACAATTACAATGATAAATATTCACACGCCATTCGTGCAGTCACACATGCCATATGTTGTTATGTTCAGGAGACACTGGTCTACTCAGATACGCCATTATTTGACATATAAATAAGTGAATTTTGATGTAACGAACTTGAAAGCATATGTGAGGTCAGATACCTTGAGAAATTGTTTGCATGAGAGCTGAAAATGGAAATGCATATTACATATTTTGTAACAGTTAAGTAGAAGAAAGCTCCAAACAAGTTTCTTTTTTAATTATATGTGGTAAAATGTAATTCCATTGAAAAAAAAAAGTACTTCCACTGAAGAAAGTAGTTCCACTGTTGTCTATAAGCAAGCAGTGGCTGTGGTTAAAATTCATGCTGGTATTTGTTCAACCAGTGGTGAAGCAGATTGTATAATATTTGGGCATGTTCAATCTTGGAACATTGTTTGGCATTTTGCTTCTTTGTTTTTGGGTTTAATTTCAACGTGAGTCAATGTAAAGACGTTTCATTCCAAGTGATTTTAGAGCATGGTCCATTTATCATGAAACTTCCACAGGATATTAAGAGCAGCTGGCATGTTCATATGATACAGAAAAATGAAAATCAACAAAAATGGAGATATATATTTTTCTTTGGACAGTTACAATAAATTATTGGCCCAGAGAATGAAGAGAAATTAAGTATAATTTCTCTGACTGAATGGGCGTGACAGAGGTGTTATCCAGTCAGTACTCTCCAGTCTGGTATTTTTTGCTACTTAACATGGCCAAGGACCGCCTACTACTGCAGGAAAAGGATATTTTATGACCAATCACAAGTCTGCTAACTGGAATGATATCTAGAAGGAGGAATTTTGAATACAAAGTCATGACAAAAACATTCCCTCAGGAAACACAGCAGTATTGGATAGGCGGAGCATCTGAGCTTTCTGGAACAAAGTTTTTTTGTTCCAGAATACAGAAGGTACAATCGTGTGGCCAGGTTAATGAATTAAAGATATTATACTCTCCCTTTATGGGTGGATGGAGTGTCTTTAGCTGACGTTACCCAATCGGGAAGGGCCTGTGTATATAAACCCTGTCCTATTAAAAAGACACAATGGATTCTAATTAAGTCCACTACAAATGTGGTGTACACAACTGAAGACCTTAGAAGATATGTTTGGTGCAAATTTGATAGCCATGCATTCTGTCAACATACAGAGTGCTTCAGACCAGGCTTATAATAGAAAACATAATATAATAATAAAACATATTAATAAAATGTTGTCATTAATAATTTATTTTGTTAACATGTTAATTTTAAGAATTCACAGAATTTGTTTTCTTTCCTGATATATGCAAGCAATTTATTTTCTTCTGCCAAAAGGTAGTTCCAATGTGTATAACTACAAACTTCTTTCAACCAACCAATCAGACTTTGTAAGGGCAGGGCTCTCTATGATCTCTATGAAAAATCTGTTTTATGTGCATCTTGTGTATTTACTGTTTATAAAGTAAATTAAGGTAGAGAAGGCAAAGATCTGCAGTCATTCTCTGAAGAGCTGGATGAAGCAAATGACCTTTGCAGTGGTTTTCTGTTGGGATCGTTGAGCGGTTTATCTAGAGTTGGGTACAGTGTGGTTTCTTCAAGACTAATGGAAAGCACTTTATTTTGGATTGGTTTTTAGAAGGGTCAATAACCAACTGATTGACCCCCATTAGTCTCAATTTAAGGAGATTACATTCAGGATCTGCTGTTATTGGCGGTGGTCAGGGGTATTGATGGTTTTGATTGATCTGCGGCTGCTTTGCTGGCTGAACGCACTCTCGGAAAAATGCTCTTTCTGTTTCTCTGTTAGTGTGATATATCAGAGACAGGAGTACTTAATGAAAAGGCAGGAGTCAGGAAGTTCTGTTATGAGGGCCTTTGAGTGAATTTGCATTTGCTGCTTTTCTACATTACAGGTTAGAATTACTGCTTCTGAGTGCTGATTAGTTAGATTTACTGCTACTGAGCGTTAATTGGTTGGCATTGTGGTTACTGAGAGTGGTTACTGATTGGTTAGTTTTACTGCTCACAGAGTGCTGATTGGTTAGCATTAGTGCTACTGATTGATAAGCATCACTGCTACTGAGCGTTGATTGGTTGGCATTACTGCTACTGAATGCTGATTGGTTAGCATTATTGCTACTGAGTGCTGATTGGTTGGCATTACTGCTACTGAACGCTGATTGGTTAGCATTATTGCTACTGAGGGTTGATTGGTTGGCATTACTGCTACTGAACGCTGATTGGTTGGCATTCTTGCTGCTGAGTGCTGATTGGTTGGCATTACTGCTACTGAACGCTGATTGGTTAGCATTATTGCTACTGAGGGTTGATTGGTAAGCATTACTGCCACCAAACGCTGATTGGTTGGCAATACTGCTACTAATTGCTGACTGGTTTACATCACTGCTTCTGAGTGTTGATTGGTTAGTCTTACTGTAATTAAATGTAATTTTTAGAAATTAATGTAAATTTTTACACATTTCTAAAATGAAATATCATATGATGAGGGACTCTCTTGAGTTTTTAGCAAAACCTTTATTTTTACTCTCCATTTATTCCTTTTCCTGTAAGTTAATGAAGGAGATATGGAAGGTGTTATTCACATCAAACCACCAAGGTGTGCTGAAAAACAGTGGCTGGCTGGCAGAAACAGGTCCATGACCCTTGACCCCTTGCCCACAGACAGATGGAGGAGGCCTGGTCCATAGACCCCATTGCCATCCCAGTGGTGGCACAGAGCCTGGCACTGCCCACTGCTCTCCCTACACTTAACCTGTCATTAACACTGCACAGATGGAGAGAGACAGAGAGGAAGAAACAGATAGAGGACAACGGGGAGCAACAGACAGATCAGAGAGAAAAAGAGGTGATAAACGATAGGAAGTTAGGGGAAAGAACAGAGAGACCTATACCAAAATATGTATATAATATACATCATATACACAATCAGTGTATACATATATATCACATCTATCAAATACAGTGTCAATAAATGTAAATACCATATTTATTTTATATATGCAGTCAGTGAGTGTATATATCATGTGTACATTCAGTCTGTTTTCATATCATATATATTACAAATACAGTCAGTGATTTAGCTCCTCTGTGATTGTAGCCTTTCGCTCTCGTTCATACAGTTAATGGTTTCTGGTTACAGTGGAGGACCTGGGCAGGAACTGTTGACTTTTCCATAGTTCCCTAAGTCTGTCTAGCATAGTCTGCTGTTAAAGAAGCTTAAAAGCTGTGTTGAAATAAGAGCTGTACAATTGCAACTGCTATTACTGAGTTAGTTACAGTTTGAGTACAGTGGTCCTTGAACGTTTGAGAACCTTTTGTGATATATATTTTCTATATTTCTGCATATGTGACCTAAAACATAAAACAAGTCCTAGAAGCCAATTAAACATGACAAACATACTATGCTTGATCGTTTATTTATTGAAGAAAATCTAATATCAGTGAATGGCAAAAGTGTGTGAACCTCTAGTATTGGCAGTTAAATTCAAAGTTCAATATAGGCAGGCATTTCAAATCTTATACAATCTGTGAAACGTGGTTGTAGTAGTATCATGGTTTACGTCACCACATATAATAAATTTGTCTCATTTGTCTGTTTAATTGGGCTCCCTGTAAGTACTTTTAGGACTTGTGTGAAAGTGTGATTATGTTTTAGGTCATATTTAAGCCAAAATATAGTAAAGTCCAAATTGTTCGTAAACTTAAACCAATGCAAGTTAGGCTTACACAAAGAGAATTATAGAACTTCTTGGTGATTAGTACTAAACTTTTTTGTGTATGTAGGTTGAAACAGTGACAGAAAAAGGAAAGGAGAAAGAGTAATATCTCTCTCTTTCTCTCTCTCTCTCTCTCTCTCTTCCTCTAACGGCAGTCTAAAAGAGCATGTTTTATTTGGCTCTCTTGACTTGTCATCACACACTGAGGTTTGTAAGAGACGGCTGTCTCTGTTTGTGTGCAGCTGGTTGGAGTCGTCTATTGCTCAGGCAGTTTTTAACCTGGCTGGGGCCAATGGGACAGGAACTGACACCTGGGGGACCAGAATAACCTCCAACACTCTAAACACGCTCCATTTAAAGATAGAGGGGAGACATGAAGAGGCAAAATGTTCAGAGTGGCGGGGTTAAGGCGCCAGCCTGTTTACTGACCCTCAAAAAGGGAATTTCCCCAATAGCTCTCCTAGTATTTACAGTTACCATCCAAAGGCTGGTTCTTTAATGACCTTCATTAAATTAAATCAGGTGCTGCTGATGGAAACCGAACAAATCCTGTCATGAAAAACATTAGTATGCAAGATAGCTCATTAAGGTCATTGGTCTACCACCACCAAACCAGCTTATATCGTGTTTTGGATTCTGATATACTCATCCACTAGCTTGATCATGCTGGGTAACCAGCTAAACCAACACTAAACCACCATTAACTAGCATGTAATTCATACTGATCTAAGCATTATCATTTTTTTAGCATAGTAGAGGTCTGCACATTAATGGCCGCACCAATTTAATCAAAATTCATGTCCGCTTGGCCTGCATAATCTATAGTGATTCTTGCCCACACTCATCCACTTCAACCCTATGCTAATGCCCACCAGCACCTGCCAACTCTGGGTTATGCATGTGGTCTTCGTCTACGGTCATCTCTGCTTTCTGCAATCCGCTCCACAGGTGTAGGACTTGTTCCCGCAAACCCTGTGACACAACGGAGACACCAGACTTCAGCATGTGCCCAGGGCACTAATACACCTTTCAATGTTGCTAAATATGTTTAGGCTAAACAAAGCCTAGTGAACATGCACACAGCTTCGAACAGTGAGCGTTGTTTCCAGTGACGACACTGTCGACAGACAAGCAGACAGTGTAACAGCTTTGCTTTGATTCTAAAATGTTTGAATCTGTAGTATTTGCTTACTTACTTTACAAGATGTGTACATGTTAGAGTATAGTTAAAAACTAAACAGTCACTGGGACTGCGTTAAAAAGCTAAAACAATAGCTGTGAAAAAACTTTTGTGTTTTACTGTATGTTGTATAGCTTTATGTGTTTCACTGCTTGTGATTAACTGAGCATCGGTGGTTCAGTGGTAGAATTCTCGCCTGCCATGCGGGAGGCCCGGGTTCAGTTCCCGGCCGATGCACAGCAATCTTTCGAGGCGGTTGTGGGCTGGAGGTTAGGGAACCAGCCTTGTGACCAGAAAGTTGCTGGTTTGATCCCATGAACTGACAGGACATGACTGAAGTGCCCTAAAGCAAGGCACCTAAGCGGGCGCTGCCCACCGTACCGGCCAAGTGTTCTCTCTGCCCCCTAGTGTGACTGTTCTCTAGTGTGTGTGTATATGTGAGTGTTTCACTGCACGGAGGGGTAAAATGCTGCGATCTTGAATCCCCCTCTGGGAATCTATTACTAACATGTATTTAAAATTTAAAATGATTACTAATGATACTAAATGATTGTCCAGGTTCCACCCAGCTAGCCTTAATACACACCTCACCACCACCGCCCCCACAAGCCAATCTGTTGGCTGTTTACCTGCAATGACATCGATGCCACAGAATGAATCCCACCCACAAAGTATTTAGCAGATTTTGCAAATGAACCCACATTTTGCAGACCCCTATGCTTAAACTCCTGCCTGCTTGTTATCTTTTGGTAAGATGATGGTCACAAATGTTAACTAGCCAGTTAGCAGCTAACAATTTACACTTAATGGATATCAGCAAACTGGTTACCAGCGACGTAATCTAATTTGTGTTTGTTGTGATGGCTCAGGTAAATAACGGAAACTCCTTACTAATTGCATAAAGTTGATTGACATAGCAAGACATTCCATCTCTCACTCATGGATAAAATAACTGCCTTCACTGCATCAGGGAGTCTAACACAGTCAGCAGCTGAAACTCATTCGACTACTGCATATATGATCATTCAGATAGAGGTATGTTCAGCCGAAGCTGGTGGAACACGGTTCTTTATCGGGGGAGAACATGAGCAGCTTCAGAGGAGATTCAGCGCAGAGCTGAAGCAGGGTGGGGCAGATAAGGAGAGAGAGAGAGATAGACAGAGAGAGAGAGAGAGAGATAATGTCTGGGGGAGATTTATACCCCCCATCATACACATTACTTCTCTTTATTATGGTTATGGGGCATCACGTGCTACAGATTCAGATATGCATAAAAAGAGTTTTTCATGTTCAGAATAGGAGCTAAAAAGCTATTTCACACACACACACACACACACACACACATACGCGCACACACACACACTGAAATACAGATTTTAAAGAGCAGAGTGTCCAGTGGTTTGGAAAAACTGAAACTGCTCAAGTGGAACAAGAGCAGAATGAGGTGTGTGTGTGGGTGTGTGTGTGTGTGTGTGTGTGTGTGTGTGTGTGTGTGTGTGTGTGTGTGTGTGTGTGTTTATGTGTACTATGTCTCCTCTCAGTCCAAAGCATGCCCGCCATAATCGGCAGTACATTTCAAACAACAAAAGAACTAAATGTGTTTCAATTGGCACTGAATGAACTGTTGATAATGTACTTTAATATTAGGAACTCTCACTGGTGTGACACCATTTAGACCAGTTACAGTCAGGGGGAGGTCTCAAATCAAACCAGGTAGTTATTAGAACCAATAACTGTAAGCAGGGTGCAGTCTTAAAACAAATAAGGTAATTTTCAGAACCAATCACATTAAGGGGGAGGTCTCATAATAAACAAGATGGTGAATAGAACCTGTCAAAACCAGAGGAAGGACTCAGACTCAGTTCTAGATCTAGATGTTGGTGGTGCGGCGCATACCCTATTAGTCAGTTCCAGATCATCTATCCATCCATCCATTATCTGCCACTGGAGCCAATCCCAGCATCATTGGGCAAGGGCGAGTTCCAGATCAGACACTCCAATTTTTGGTGCTAGAGTCATACACTATTAGAAAGTTCTAGATCACACTCAGTGTGTCGGTTCTAAAGTGCTAGAGTGCATACAGTATTAGTCAGTTCTGCACTCTTGTGTTGATGAAATGCTATGCCATTGCGGAACATGGGCACAGTGCAGTGAATGAAGAGTGAAATGTGAAGAGTGAACAGTGCAGGTCATACAGAGAGAACAGCACTATGCATCTTTAGCTTGTTATGGATTTCATCTTTGATCTTATGAACAAAGGCCTCTACATTTTCTCTCTGTCTCTCTCTCTCTCCCTGTTTCTCTCTCTCCTCTGTCTGTAATAAATAAATAATAAAGAATAGAATAAAAACATTATTTCTCTCTCTCTCTCTCTCTCTCTCTCTCTCTCTCTCTCTCTCTCTCTCTCTCTCTCTCTCTCTCTCTCTCTCTCTCTCTCTCTCTCTCTCTCTCTCTCTCTCTCTCTCTCTCTCTCTCTCTCTCTCTAGGTGTAGCAATGGTTATTTTGGTCGGCCCAATGTTCCTGGAGGTTCCTGCAGGCCGTGTGAGTGTAATGGGAATCTGGACCTCTCCGCTCCTCAGAGCTGTGACCCGGTAACGGGTGTGTGTCTCCGCTGCCGGGACGGATACGGAGGACCGGCCTGCGACACCTGTGCAGATGGTTACTATGGAGACGCCATCATCGACAAGAACTGCCAACGTGAGTGTGGAGATGCTGAGGGTTTATTTTTTCAGGCGCCAACTGTTGGACATGCTGGTAGAATATATCCTGTATATTTTTACATATTCTCTCTCTCTCTCTCTCTCTCTCTCTCTCTCTCTGTCTCTCTGTCTCTCTCTCTCTCTGTTGTGATTAGACTGAATGTATAAGTTGCTCTGTGTATGTATAAAGTAAATAGAATAATTACACAGATACTTTAACCTGAACCAATCAGCCAGTCTCGGTTATATTAAACAGCCTCACAGGTTTACATCTGTGTCTCTCTTTTTATCCCTCATTTACTTTCTTTTATTCTCAGACTTTTACTCCTCCCTTCCTTCTCTCTTCTCTTTTTCTCTTATCTCCTCTATTCTTTCCTTTCCATTCGTCTTCTCTGCGCTTCTCTTCTTCTCTCTTCTTTCTACCCCTTTTCTCGCTACCTTTCTATTCATTTTCTGTTTTCTCTCTCTTCTCTTTCTGTCCTTCTCTCTCGTCTTTCTTACCTTCACTCTCTTTCTGTCTCTTTCTTTTATCTCTTTATTCTTCTCAAACATCTCTTTATATCTGCCTTTCCTCTTTGCATTTTTCTTGTCTATGTCTTTCTTGCTTCATTATTATGTATCTTTTCTCTCTATTTATTCTCTCTATCCCTCTGTCTATTCTAAAACACAATAAAACAGATGTCTCCCCTCTAACAAGCCCAACTCCTGACCATCTGTACTCCAGCTTCAAAAGTATAAGAGAGAGAGAGTGTGAGAGAGAGAGAGAAAAAGAGAGAGAGAGAGAAAGAGAGAGAGAGAGAGAGGGAGAGAGAGGGAGAGTAAGAGAATGGGAGAAAGAGAGGGAGAATGATCCTCCAGAACACAAGCTGTTAGACTGGAACCTACAGATGGTTGTGGTTGTTCACTGTGAGTTATTGTGTATTAAAGTAGGACGGAGCGTTGATACTGCACTAATTTGCATAAAGAGAGTGGTCATTAGCATACATTACAAATGAAAGTTTTATATTATTATATCTCCTCTGTTTTAAACACACACCCACCCACACAAACACACACACATCACTGATCCAGAGTGCTTAGTACGATGATATATCAGTTATAACATTTTTATAAAAACCTGTATACAGGCGCTGATTTCACCCCTACAGACATCATTCATTCTCTGTACATTCCACATCAGAGAGAAGAAGAGAGAGCTAGAGAGAGACAAAGAAAGAGAGAGAGACAGAGAAAGAGAATAAAAGAAAGTGTAAGACTGTGAGTTGGGTACTAAAAGTAAGAGAAGAGTGTGAAGAAAATATTACAGCAAAAAGACAGAAAGAATGATAAACAGATAGCGAGAGAAAGAAAACTAGAGAACGAAAAACAATGATGTACGTAGAGCTGCAGATAGTGAGGTAGAGAGAGAGAGAGTGAAAAAGAGTAAGCAATGATCTCTCATTCATAACATTACAGTGTCAGTAATATCAGCTGCCTCTCGATCTACAGGCTGTGAGTGTAACACTAACGGCTCAGTGTCCGAGGTGTGCAACAAACAGAGTGGACAGTGTGAGTGCCGGCAGCACGTCATTGGACGCCAGTGTGACGAGTGCATGGTGAGTACACACACACACCAACATACACTTACTCAGCATACTCTCATACACAGGATCACACACTAACAGAGGAAGGACAAAATAACAGAAACACCACTAACTGGCCACTTAATAGAAACACCCACCTTGTGTTTCTAGTAACCGGCCACTTTACTAGAAACACTTTCCTTGTGTTTCCTGAAAACAACTACATTGTTTTTCTGGCTGTAGACTTTATTTTGTCCTCTCTCTGTAGTGTTACGTTTGCTATACACGTTCACTCTGTTATTGATGATCATACATGTGATGTACTTTATTGTATGTGTGTGTGTATGTGTTTAGCCGAACTGCTGGTGGGACGCTGAGCGTCAGGTGTGTCGCGTGTGTGGGTGCAGCGTGCAGGGCAGCGTGTCTACGCGGTGTGATGCGGAGGGCAGGTGTTTGTGTAGGCCTGGTTTTGCAGGCCTCAGGTGTGATATGCAGGTGCAGAGACTGGAGCGCAGAGAGAGCCGCAGGGTTCTGCAGCAGGTTCCCTTACACACTCTGCAGCAGTGGGACCGCAGGGGGGGCTGCCCTCGGGGGGCTTACCCCGCCCCCACACGGGTAAACACACCACCTCCAGTGTGTTTGTGTGGGTGTTTGTTTGAAGTGTTCTTCTCTAACGTGTGGGTGAGCACAGCATGCAGACGTTCCTATGAGTCTATGAGCATGTGGTGATCATAATAAACCAGCAGCTCTGCCGCTGAAGATATAAGGGGCAGGTACGTGCTTGCTGGTTTGTTTGTTTGCCTGTTTGTTTGTTTGTTTGTTTGTTTGTTTGTACATTTTTTTCAGGACAGGATGTTATGTATGAGTCAGAAATTGATATTATGTAGGTACATACACTGATATTAAATGGCCACTTTGGAATTACATAACACATGTGTAACATATTGTTATTACATATAGTTTTTATTATTACATTATTCTTACATATGTAAAATACATATAGCACATACCATTATATATAGAAACTTACATATGTGGGACATATATATTACACATTTGTATACATATATATATATACTTTTGCATAGGATGGTCATGCTTGTCGTATATATAAATATATATTAGCCCAGTGAGTATTTTGCTGTCTTCATACTGACTTATCCACCTATAATTTTGTTAGTTGTTAGCCGCATTAGCATTTTAAATACTAAATTGTTTTTACACTTTCATTTGGTGTTCACCACATCAGCATTAGCTATTAGCGATTAGCAAGTTGACTGGTGATCATGCTAATCTTCTTGTACTGTCATTAAATGTTATTTTAATTAGTATTTATTATCTTTCATACTAACTTCTGATACTTTAATTCGTTGTTAGTCACATAAGTGTTAGCTAAGCTTAGTAAGTTAGCTCACACTCATGCTAACTAATCCTTAGCATTCTGCAACTGTGCTAACTTGACCACGTTTTGTAGTTTAGCATTTTTAAAATCATGGTAACTACAAATCTTCATTAATTGTTAACCTGATTAGCATTTGCTTTGGAATATATATATGTAATGACAATATATAGGTACTTTTTAAAAAATTACAAAAATATGCATGATATGCACATTTGTCACATGTTCATTTAGTTCATTTTCTTTATTTCATTGTTTTATGTTTTTATTTATATTAGTCATCTTAAGGCTTAATCATCTTAAGATCTTTCTTTGTAAATATCGTAATATTTTAATATAGCATATATTTTTACTTTAGGTTTATTGTTTATTAATGCTCTGTTATGAAGCTACATTCGTATTGAACTGTGATTCATTCCGAAGCTTCATATCGCATAATCAGGATGTGAGAGATCTGTAGCTGCTTTGATCAGAACTGAAGCGTAAAGTTTAGCTGGTTGCTCTCAGTGTGACTCAGTTTATTATCTGTCGTTAATATAACGAGCGTTCGACGCTGCAGCGGCGGCGAGAGATTCAGGCTAATTTAAGCTCAAAGCTCCTGTCTCCCAAATAATTAGTATTCTGTTTCTTCTCCTTCTTAAGATTATTTATTTAAAGCTTTCTCTTTGAAGAGTGATAGATTCTCAGACGCAGCGCTGCTCTTTGAAACAAAGACTTTAAAAAATATATTTTTGAACATTTTGTTTTGTTTGTCAGTGGGTCTGAAAGCTGAAGAGAGATGAATTAGTGAGAGTGTGTGCGTCTGTGATGACTGAGCAGGTGTGTGCATGTGCGCGCTTGGCGATGGGAGATGGCACACATATGGCGTCTCCGGGGCGACGCTAACGGGCCGAGGCAGGGACGCGTTCTGATTGGCTGCGGCCCCGACTGTGCACCTGCTCTCGGCAGACGGGTTACTGTCAATCACAGAGTGGGCTGGGGGTGGGTGGCGGGTTTTGGGGGGTATTACATTGTTGGTCTTCATGAAAAATTCAGCTGAATTCTTTTGTTTTAATCTCACGTTTGCTGTAAACATCAACTCAGAACTTCTGCTGTTCATGGTTTTGCTTTTGAACAGAATGACAGGCATGAACCTTTAACAGCTTTCCAGAATATAGAATTTCTAAAATGCATGTAGCTTTAGTGAACTGAATAACCTCTGGAGTGGTTTTGATTTGATCCCAGTCTGTTTTCAGGGGTCTGGTTCTGGTGTGTTTATGCCTGTAAGCCCTTGTGGTTTGGTTCTGGTTTGTGTTGATGGTATGTGTGTGTGTTTTCAGAATATGACGCTTATGACGCCTTTTTTATTCAAACCAGCTTGTTCATGAGCTGAACAAGCTGAAAGGATGTCTGAAAATAAATAAACCCAGACTAAGTTAGCATTTTGCAAATGCATTCATGCTAACCTAAACCCCTATTATGCCATAACTTCTAATACTTTTTAGCCTTTTAGCATTTTTCAAATACTATCATGCTAATGCTTATGCACTTTAGTTTGTGGTTAGCGACCTGAGCATAGTTAATTTAGTGAGCGACTGGTCACTATCAATACGAGCCTGTGTTGTGTTTTGATGCTGGTATGCTGGTCAAACACCTGAATGATGAATACGCATGCAGGTTCTTCAGCTCCACACTGTTCTCTCAAACACTGTTTTGTGTTTCTTTGTGAATGTAGCCGGAGACCTACTTGCAGGCTGGTCGTGGTTGTATTCCATGCCACTGTAACTCTTTTGGCTCCAAATCATTTGACTGCAGCGAGAACGGCCAATGCCGCTGTCAGCCTGGAGTCGGTGGACAGAAGTGTGACCGCTGTGCTCCAGGACACTTCAACTTTCAGGAAGGAGGATGCACACGTAAGAACTGAAACACACTTGACCTTTGACCCTTAGGAGATTTGAACAAATAGGTCGGAAACTGACTAATTATAAATGAGGTAGAGGCTGACAAGCTGCAGCAGCAGAAGAGCTAAAGCAACAAATAATAGGTGTTTCTAATAAAGTGGCCGGTTAGTGGAAGCACAAGGCAGATGTTTCTAATAAAGTGGCCAGTTAGTGAAAGCACAAGGTAGGTGTTTCTAATAAAATGGCCAGTTAGTGTAAGCGCAAGGTAGGTGTTTCTAATAAAGTGGCCAGTTAGTGTAAGCACAAGGTAGGTGTTTCTAATAATGTGGCCAGTTAGTGGAAGCACAAGGTAGGTGTTTCTAATAAAGTGGCCAGTTAGTGTAAGCACAAGGTAGGTGTTTCTAATAAAGTGGCCAGTTAGAGAATGTACAAGGTATATGTTTCTAATAAAGTGGTCAGTTGGTAGAATCACAAGGTATGTGTTTCTAATAAAGTGGTCAGTTGGTAGAATCACAAGGTATGTGTTTCTAATAAAGTGGTCAGTTGGTAGAATCACAAGGTATATGTTTCTAATAAAGTGGTCAGTTGGTAGAATCACAAGGTATGTGTTTCTAATAAAGTGGTCAGTTGGTAGAATCACAAGGTATGTGTTTCTAATAAAGTGGTCAGTTGGTAGAATCACAAGGTATGTGTTTCTAATAAAGTGGTCAGTTGGTAGAATCACAAGGTATGTGTTTCTAATAAAGTGGCCTATTAGTGGAAGTACAAGGTGAGTGTTTTTAATGAAGTGGTCAGTTGGAGAATGCGCACAGTAGGTGTTTCTAATAAAGTGGCCTATTAGTGGAAGTACAAGGTAGGTTTTTCTAATTAAGTGGCCAGTTAGAGAATGTACAAGGTAGGTGTTTCTAATAAAGTGGCCAGTTAGTGGAACCACAAGGTAGGTGTTTCTAATAAAGTGGCCAGTTAGAGAATGCCCAAGGTTGGTGTTTCTAATAAAGTGGCCAGTTAGTGGAAGCACAAGGCAGATGTTTCTAATAAAGTGGCCGGTTAGTGGAAGCACAAGGCAGATGTTTCTAATAAAGTGGTAAGTTGGTAGAATCACAAGCTAGGTGTTTCTAATAAAGTGGTCAGTTGGTAGAATCACAAGGTATATGTTTCTAATAAAGTGGTCAGTTGGTAGAATCACAAGGTATATGTTTCTAATAAAGTGGTCAGTTGGTAGAATCACAAGGTATATGTTTCTAATAAAGTGGTCAGTTGGTAGAATCACAAGGTATGTGTTTCTAATAAAGTGGTCAGTTGGTAGAATCACAAGGTATGTGTTTCTAATAAAGTGGTCAGTTGGTAGAATCACAAGGTATGTGTTTCTAATAAAGTGGCCAGTTAGAGAATGCCCCAGGTTGGTGTTTCTAATAAAGTGGCCAGTTAGTGGAAGCACAAGGCAGATGTTTCTAATAAAGTGGCCGGTTAGTGGAAGCACAAGGCAGATGTTTCTAATAAAGTGGCCAGTTAGTAAAAGCACAAGGTAGGTGTTTCTAATAAAATGGCCAGTTAGTGGAAGCACAAGGTAGGTGTTTCTAATAAAGTGGCCAGTTAGTGGAAGCACAAGGTAGGTGTTTCTAATAAAGTGGCCAGTTAGTGTAAGCACAAGGTAGGTGTTTCTAATAAAGTGGCCAGTTAGTGTAAGCACAAGCTAGGTGTTTCTAATAAAGTGGCCAGTTAGAGAATGTACAAGGTATATGTTTCTAATAAAGTGGTCAGTTGGTAGAATCACAAGGTATGTGTTTCTAATAAAGTGGTCAGTTGGTAGAATCACAAGGTATATGTTTCTAATAAAGTGGTCAGTTGGTAGAATCACAAGGTATATGTTTCTAATAAAGTGGTCAGTTGGTAGAATCACAAGGTATGTGTTTCTAATAAAGTGGTCAGTTGGTAGAATCACAAGGTATGTGTTTCTAATAAAGTGGCCTATTAGTGGAAGTACAAGGTGAGTGTTTTTAATGAAGTGGTCAGTAGGAGAATGCGCACACTAGGTGTTTCTAATAAAGTGGCCTATTAGTGGAAGTACAAGGTAGGTTTTTCTAATAAAGTGGCCAGTTAGTGGAACCACAAGGTAGGTGTTTCTAATAAAGTGGCCAGTTAGAGAATGCCCAAGGTTGGTGTTTCTAATAAAGTGGCCAGTTAGTGGAAGCACAAGGTATGTGTTTCTAATAAAGTGGCCAGTTAGTGGACAGATGTCACAGATGTTGAAGAATGTGCCTGCTACAGTTTCAGTGTTACATCAGTTTGAAGACATGTTGCACATGTTTACACACTCACACTCTCTCTCTGACCCTAATGATGGATGATGGAGGGAGGAGGTAATGAGTCAGTGTAAAAGTGCAGCCGGTGACATTTGTAGCAGGTGCATACACCTGAGTGCGTAATTAATCTCTCTCTCCCTTTCTCCCTCTCTCTCTCTCCCTTTCTCCCTCTCTCTCTCAGCCTGTCAGTGTTCTCATGTAGGGAATAACTGTGACTCGACCACAGGACAGTGTATCTGCCCCCCTAACACAGTCGGAGAGAGGTGTGACAGGTGTGCCCACAACCACTGGGGGCACGATATCACCACTGGCTGCAAGGTAACACCCCTCCATCCTCATTTCTTTTCTTCTCACTCTCATTTTTTATAGTAACTTAGTACACTCTTTGACTCTATAAAACCAAATAGATTTATTCATTGGATCATTATGTTAAAATTCATCATTAGTTTAGGCTATCATCATAAAAACTATGAGGCTGAAGTTCAGCTTTTCAGTTACCTGTTTCTTGTTCCTGTTCCATCTTAAAGGGTACAGAATTTGTCTTCTGGTACTGAAGTTCAGCTCGTATTTGCCAGGGTCTTGTTCAAATTGTCCTGTTCGACCTTAACTATAATGTCTCAGGCAGCAGAATGTAACCGCAGCACTATTTAAGGTGGAATGGAAAAATCTGTACAGGAAGGAGGCAAGTGAGAAGCCAGAATGTCAGTCTGAAGAACACTTCACCATGCAGAGAACCATTTAAGCGTGCAATTGATATTTATGTCTCTATATAGAACCACTGTCTTCAGTAAAGAACCCTTTATTAAGGAATCAATTCTGTCAAGTCTAATGTCTCTCTCTCTCTCTCTCTCTTTCTCCCTCTCTCTCTCTCTCTGCAGCCGTGTGGATGTGACGTGATGGGCTCGACCTCTCAGCAGTGTAACGTGAACACAGGCTGCTGTGCGTGTCGGACACAGTTCAGGGGAGAGAAATGCAACGAGTGCCAAGTGGGCTTCCGCAATTTCCCGCAATGCATATCCTGCGACTGCACGCTGGCCGGATCCACAGCAGACGCCTGTGATTCGGACACAGGTCTCTGTGCATGCGCTGACCGAACCGGACAGTGCTCCTGCAAGGTAACCAATCACAGCTCTCAGTTTAAAACACTTCATTTTGAAGTCTGTATAACCTCCTCCAATCCCGTTCCTCGGTTTAAACACTTTTTTCAGCTCCTCAGTTTTACACTCTCTTTTTGAGCTCTTCCAATCACAGCGCTCAGTTTTAAGCACTCTATTTGAGCTCCTCCAATCACAGCGCTCAATTTTAAACACTCCATTTGAGCTCCTCCAATCACTGCGCTCAATTTTAAACACTCTATTTGAGCTCCTCCAATCACAGTGCTCAGTTTTAAACACTCTATTTGAGCTCCTCCAATCACAGCGCTCAATTTTAAACACTCTATTTGAGCTCCTCCAATCACAGCGCTCAATTTTAAACACTCTATTTGAGCTCCTCCAATCACAGCGCTCAATTTTAAACACTCTATTTGAGCTCCTCCAATCACAGCGCTCAGTTTTAAACACTCTATTTGAGCTCCTCCAATCGCAGCGCTCAATTTTAAACACTCTATTTGAGCTCCTCCAATCACAGTGCTCAGTTTTAAACACTCTATTTGAGCTCCTCCAATCACAGTGCTCAGTTTTAAACACTCTATTTGAGCTCCTCCAATCACATTGCTCAGTTTTAAACACTTTATTTGAGCACCTCCAATCACAGTGCTCAGTTTTAAACACTCTATTTGTGATTCTCCAATCATAGTGCTCAGTTTTAAACACTCTATTTGTGATTTTCCAATCACAGTGCTCAATTTTAAACCCTCTATTTGAGCTACTCCAATCACAGTGCTCAATTTTTAACACTCTATTTGAGCTTCTCCAATCACAGTGCTCAGTTTTAAACACTCTATTTGAGCTCCTCCAATCACAGCGCTCAATTTTAAACACTCTATTTGAGCTCCTCCAATCACAGCGCTCAATTTTAAACACTCTATTTGAGCTCCTCCAATCACAGTGCTCAGTTTTAAACACTCTATTTGAGCTCCTCCAATCACAGTGCTCAATTTTAAACACTCTATTTGAGCTCCTCCAATCACAGCGCTCAATTTTAAACACTCTATTTGAGCTCCTCCAATCACAGCGCTCAGTTTTAAACACTCTATTTGAGCTCCTCCAATCACAGTGCTCAGTTTTAAACACTCTATTTGAGCTCCTCCAATCACAGTGCTCAGTTTTAAACACTTTATTTGAGCACCTCCAATCATAGTGCTCAGTTTTAAACACTCTATTTGTGATTCTCCAATCATAGTGCTCAGTTTTAAACACTCTATTTGAGCTCCTCCAATCATAGTGCTCAGTTTTAAACACTTTATTTGAGCTCCTCCAATCATAGTGCTCAGTTTTAAACACTCTATTTGAGCTCCTCCAATCATAGTGCTCAGTTTTAAACACTCTATTTGTGATTCTCCAATCACAGGTCAATCACTAGTCCTGCTCTCAGTCCACATCTCAGTAATATAATAAAGAAAACAGTAAATAGAAAGCAGAAAGACTGAAGTTGTTTTCTTTTTGCCAGTTTTTTGTTAGAATTTTCTCATCCACCTTAAATAGTGCAGCAGGTAGTAGGGGTGGGCGATATGGCCTTCAAATAATATCACAATATTTTAGGGATATTGTTGCGATAATGATATTCACTAACCATATATAAAATATAGTAAAAAGGTTCTTTAAAAACACTTTATTATGTTTTGCAAACGGTCTTGAAATCTAAGTTACAAACTGTTACTAAATGTACACTAGTTTCACATTTTCAATATAGTAACCTTTAAATGGAAAAGAATATTCTCTGCTAAACAAATCCCTAATTATATCCTCAATGGCAAAACTGAATACAGAGTGTGCATTGACATTGATGTTTTAGTGTGGGGTGGAAACAAAATTAATCAATAATTACACAAGTAAACACAGCAGCAATTTCTTTGTCTGATCAAGTTTTCAGTGTAACAGTCAACAAGAAAATATTTTAATCTTCAAATCTATTTCAACTGACAAACAAAATAAATAGTCTTGAAATTACACAGAATATTCCCAGTTAAATAAAGCTCCAGCTATAAGATCAATAACTGACAAAATAATATATACATTAAGCTTAAATGAACATGTATACATTTAAGCACAACTGAAAGCAAGGCAGTCTGACCCAAACTCTTCTTTAAGGACCCACGACAGGAGAAATCTCCCTTAAACCTTTTACAATATTGCTTCCCGTGTGGTGTTCTGGAAAAAAGCTTGTCTGTAGACAGGAACCCGATAGATTCTAGTTGCTATCAATGTAGTGTACTGTCAAGCTTAAATGCGGCTCTGTTGTTCCACTCAACCACAGGTCGGTAGTCGACGGGTAGTGCTCTACTGAAGCTAATGTAGCGGCTAACTTGGCACGGCATTCGTCATACAGTTGCAGCAAAGCTGTTTGCCAGAAGTATTTCCTTCCAGGGATGTTGTACCTCAGATCTAGCTTCTTAACAAGCCGCTTAAGTCCTTCCTTTTCCACCGTTTGGATATGCATTATGTCCTTAGCTAACCAAACTGCAACCAACTTCATTCCACTGCGTACAGAGTGCCGCTTGTGAACGCTCCAGCTATGGTTGCCTGAGTGACGACTATTGGTTTGGTTTGCTTGTTTTATTTGGGTGCTTGTGCTTTAGGTGGTGAAATAAATTTGAGGTGTTGCCGCCTTTTATGGTCACAGTACTTTTGCATGTTTGGCAAATTACAGTCGTTTGTTTGGAGTCTGGCCTTCTGTAGGAACTATTTTGTCTTCAGCACCTCTCGTACTGCGCTCTGCTTTGGTACTTTTTTGTACTGTTAAGCGCGTAAACGTGAGTTGCACGCTAGCTTTCAATATCACCATATGGCAAAAATCCTATCAAATTAAAAATATTGCGGTATTATTGTGAACGATATTATATCTCCCACCTCTAGCAGAAACATTCTGGGCCCTAAGGTATTAACATAACTGCTGCATCGTTTAAGGTGGAATGAGAAAAATCAAACAAGCAGCTGGTTAGAAACTCTCTGTGACCTGAACATGAGGCTAATTAACTAAAAGCTTGACTTGACCCTTAATTTTTAAGTTCATATCAAAATTCCACAGCGTTTTTGGTGCTAAGCGAATAACTTTCCAAAAAGGAAAGTCAAATATCTGTTCATCTTACCAGGCAGGGCATTTTCTGTTGTTGGGAAGCATTAGAGAAGGTTATATGAACCTAGTTTACGCGCAATGATGTTTCTATCCAGGTTATTTAGGTTAATTTGAGTAAATTACAGAGACCCGTTATCCAGCACTAATTGACCAGTCAGATTACATCCTATTACATCACTGGGCCTCTGGTAATACTAATTCCACTTAAATAGGGCTAAAGCCAGAGATGTTATAGATGTTATATAGACTGTGCTGGTCTGGTGGTACCAGCGGATGGGAACACTGACAGATTGTAACATTACACAAACTAGTGAGTGGAAAGCTAGTGAGAGCTTGTGGTCCCCACAAGGACAAAGGTCCCCACAACGTGAGCATATAACCAGGTTTTGGCAGCGACATAAACCTGGTACACACACATCACTGCCCAACACTGTTGAAGCTGTGTAACATTAACGGTGTTTGAGCCTCCTGTCTCAGTCTCCTTCTGTCTCTACCAGTGTATGTGTGTGTGTGTGTGTGTGTGTCATTGTTAATGAGAGCCATCACCCACAGTGTTATTTGGTGTGTGTGACAGGCCTGTCTGTGTGTAGCAGTGCTGCTCGTCACACTGCCCACGCACACACACACACAGAAACACGCGCACACACACACACACACACACACAGAAACACGCGCACACACACACACTCTGTAGTTGAAAGACTCGTACTGTATGAGTGGAGTCAGGCTGTCACAACACTCCTCCTACTTTCCTCTCTCTGTCCTAATATGTCTCTTACAGCGTGGGGAGTGTGGTGGGGTTGGGAGGGGAGGTTTCTGTGCACACGTAAAGGACTGTGTCCATTGCGTGGTCCCTCAGGCCCCTTTCTCAAACACACACACTGTGATTTGGGTCAAACTAAATGCGTTCCTGCTGTTCTGAGTTCTGCTGACGGCTGCATGAGTGCATTATTGTGAACGTAAAGCTCTGGAGCTAAATATAGAGCTGATAGGAAGTCAGCAGTAGAGCTTAGCTTTTAGTTGCTCAGGGTACACTGTTAATGAACCGAGTTAGTAACAGCTTAGCTCTTAGTCTCTCACTCTCTCATACAAATTTCTTCTAGCAACCCTATGGGTATTCAGTATCATGTTAGTGCTAAACTAACACTAGTAAATGTGAATGTTGATTGTTTAAATGAAATACATGTAAAAACACTGATATGTTTGTAATGTTTAGAAATTATTAGATCCTTTCTGAAGTTCTAGACAGCCCCACTGGATCCATTCCCGATGTACCTATAATTACCGATATCTACTTGCTTGTGCTTGTGTGTTCTCAGGCTAATGTGGAGGGCATGCGGTGCAGCTCCTGTAAGAGCGGAACGTTCGGACTCAGTGTCGGTAATCCTCTGGGCTGCAGCCGCTGTTACTGCTTCGGTATGAGCACATCCTGCACTGAGGCTCAGGGGCTCATACGCATGAGGGTGAGTACATACACATGCAGTCATATGCAAATGTTTTGGCTTCCCAGTGAAATGCCATGTTGTTAATGTTCTAGATATAAATAAGTAAAAGCATCCTCTAGAGAAAACACAGTTCTGCAGTTTTAAGGCATACATTTTGTTTAACATATGCAGGAAAATCATAAAACATACACAAAAGAACCACAAAGCATTGCAGCAATAGTCAAAACCCAGCAAAATTCTTGCAGAAACCAGCATACCCCAGCACCAGACCAGTATAAACCAGCATTATACCAGCATACACTAGCGTACCTCAGCACCAGACAAGCATAAACCAGCATACCCCAGTACCAGACCAGCATAAATCAGAATACCCCAGCACCAGACCATCATAAATCAGCATACCCCAGCACCAGACCATCATAAATCAGCATATCCCAGCACCAGACCAGAAGAAACCAGAAAAAACAGCCAGCATTACAACAGCATAAATTAGCATACCTCAACACCAGACTAGAATAAACCAGCATACCCCAGCACCAGACCAGCATAAACCAACATAATCCAGCACTAAACCAGCATAAACCAGCATAAATCAGCATACCCCAGTACCAGACCATCATAAATCAGCATACCCCAGTACTAGACCAGCCTAAATCAGCATACCCCAGTACTAGACCAGCCTAAATCAGCATACCCCAGTACCAGACCAGCATAAATCAGCATACCCCAGTACTAGACCAGCATAAATCAGCATACCCCAGCACCAGACCAGCAAAACCCAGCATATCCCAGCACCAGACCAGAAGAAATCAGAAAAAACAGCCAACATTACAACAGCATAAATTAGCATACCTCAACACCAGACTAGAATAAACAAGCATACCCCAGCACCAGACCAGCATAAACCAACATAATCCAGCACTAAACCAGCATAAATCAGCATACCCCAGTACCAGACCATCATAAATCAGCATACCCCAGTACCAGACCAGCCTAAATCAGCATACCCCAGTACTAGACCAGCCTAAATCAGCATACCCCAGTACTAGACCAGCCTAAATCAGCATACCCCAGCACCAGACCAGCATAAATCAGCATACCCCAGTACCAGACCAGCATAAATCAGCATACACCAGTACTAGACCAGCATAAATCAGCATACCCCAGCACCAGACCAGCAAAACCCAGCATATCTCAGCACCAGACCAGCAAAACCCAGCATATCTCAGCACCAGACGAGCAAAACCCAGCATATCTCAGCACCAGACCAACAAAACCCAGCATATATCAGCACCAGACCAGCATAAACCAGAAAAAACAGCCAGCATTACAACAGCATAAATTAGCATACCTCAACACCAGACTAGAATAAACCAGCATACCCCAGCACCAGACCAGCATAAACCAACATAATCCAGCGCTAAACCAGCATAAACCAGCATACCCCAGTACTAGACCAGCATAAATCAGCATACCCCAGCACCAGACCAGCATAAACCAGTATGTACCAGAACAAAACCTGCAAAACCAACCTACCCTTGTACCAGCATAAACTAGTATAAACCAGCATCAGACCAGAATGAACCAGTATGCTTCAGCACCAGTCCAGCTCAAACCAGCATACCCCAGTACCAGACCATCATGAATCAGCATACTCCAGTACTAGACCAGCATAAATCAGCATACCCCAGCACCAGAACAGCATAAACCAACATAATCCAACACTAAACCAGCATAAACCAGCATACCCCAGTACTAGACCAGCATAAATCAGCATACCCCAGCACCAGACCAGCATAAACCAACATAATCCAGCACTAAACCAGCATACCCCAGTACCAGACCATCATAAATCAGCATACCCCAGCACCAGACCAGCAAAACCCAGCATATCTCAGCACCAGACCAGCATAAACCAGAAAAAACAGCCAGCATTACAACAGCATAAATTAGCATACCTCAACACTAGACTAGAATAAACCAGCATACCCCAGCACCAGACCAGCATAAACCAACATAATCCAGCTCTAAACCAGCATAAACCAGCATACCCCATTACTAGACCAGCATAAATCAGCATACCCCAGCACCAGACCAGCATAAACCAGTATACACCAGCACCAGTCCATCTTAAACCAGTATGAACCAGAACCAGACCTGCAAAACCAACATACCCTTGTACCAGCATAAACTAGTATAAACCAGCATCAGACCAGAATAAACCAGTATGCTTCAGCACCAGTCCAGCTCAAACCAGCATACCCCAGTACCAGACCATCATGAATCAGCATACTCCAGTACTAGACCAGCATAAATCAGCATACCCCAGTACTAGACCAGCAAAACCCATCATATCTCAGCACCAGACCAGCAAAACCCATCATATCTCAGCACCAGACCAGCAAAACCCAGCATATCTCAGCACCAGACCAGCAAAACCCAGCATACCCCAGCACCAGACCAGCAAAACCCAGCATACCCCAGCACCAGACCAGCATAAACCAGAAAAAACAGCCAGCATCACAACAGCATAAATTAGCATACCTCAACACCAGACTAGAATAAACCAGCATACCCTAGTACTAGACCAGCATAAATCAGCATACCCCAGCACCAGACCAGCAAAACCCAGCATATCTCAGCACCAGACCAACAAAACCCAGCATATCTCAGCACCAGACCAACAAAACCCAGCATATCTCAGCACCAGACCAACAAAACTCAGCATATCTCAGCACCAGACCAGCAAAACCCAGCATATCCCAGCACCAGACCAGAAGAAATCAGAAAAAACAGCCAGCATTACAACAGCATAAATTAGCATACCTCAACACCAGACTAGAATAAACCAGCATACCCCAGCATCAGACCAGCATAAACCAACATAATCCAGCACTAAACCAGCATAAACCAGCATACCCCAGTACTAGACCAGCATAAATCAGCATACCCCAGCACCAGACCAGCATAAACCAACATAATCCAGCACTAAACCAGCATAAACCAGCATACCCCAGCAACCAACCAGCATAAACCAGCATACCCCAGCACCAGACCAGCATAAACCAACATAATCCAGCACTAAACCAGCATACCCCAGCACTCAACCAGCAAAAACTAGCATACCCTAGCACAAGACCAGCATAAACCAGTGTACACCAGCACCAGTCCATCTTAAACCAGTATGCTTCAGCACCAGTCCAGCTCAAACCAGTATACCCCAGTACCAGACCGCCATAAACCAGCATACTCCAGCACCATACCATCATAAACCAGCACATTCCACCACCAGACCAGCATAAACCGGGATGAACCAGCACCAGACCAGAAAAACCAGCATACCCCAGTACCATTCCATCTTAAACCAGCATATCCCAGCACCAAACCAGTATGAACCAGCGCAAGACCAGCAAAACCAACATATCCCAGCACCAGTCCATCTTAAACCAGCATACTTCAGCACCAGACCAGCATAAACCAGTTTGAACCAGCACCAGACCAGCTTTACACAGTTTAGAGCAGTAAGGAATTCATGCTGGTCTGTGCTACTCAGTAAACTGAATTTTCTACACAGATTAAATTAGAAATTAAACTCAGTCCCTGTGGCTTTATAGTCATTTATGACTAGATAGTGATTACTGTTGCCATGGAAACGGGTTTGTGGGGTTCAGTGAGGTGTGTGTGTGTGTGTGTGTGTGTGTGATTGTTGTGATTTTATCTAACCATGAGTGAGTGTGTGCGTGTGTGTAGTGGTCCCCCTCCAGAGAGGATGATGGTTACTGGGGAAACTCTTAATGTGAATTAACCGCAGGTTCCTCCCCACCGCCTCTCTCTGTCCCACTGACCGCCCCCACTTCAGCCGCCTGACATTAATAAGCTGCACATGGACACAAGCAGCGAGGGAGGTTAAACTGAATTTTTCTTTTTTTTAATTTAATTTTCTTGAAAAAAGAAATTCTTTGTTTAGAATTTGTACAAGACCAAAATCCTGGAAATAATATTGTTACTGTGCCTGTACATGGAAATAACCCCTGCTCTAACTGGCTGCATCTGATTAAAAAAAAAAGCAATCCAGGTCTAAAATCACATTAAAACCAACATAAGTGGGTGGGGCTAAACTAAGGTAGGTTGAATAATCAGATATATGTAAATATGTTTTTGTGTCATGTGAACACAGCAGGTAACACTATAACAATATGAGGGAGGGAGTTCTATTGCCCTTGTGAAGCCCTTATTAAGCCTTATCAACACAATAATTAGCTGCTAATTACAACATACAAACAATAACTCAATTAAGCATCTTCTTAATTAAGTGCTTATAGTACTTAATACAAAGTACTTAATACAGCACCATGGAAACATACTTGTCCTTCCTTTTGTAGACATAGTTTCAGATCCTCATAGAAAAAATGTCACATAACTCACTCACGCTTCAGCTTCACATTGTGGAGTGATGACCAGATGTTGTCCTGCCGGATGTTCTGGTTGAAAGTAGAGTTCAATGTACCTTCAATAATGGCAAGTCACTCAGATGTAGCAAATTTTCACACTACCACCACCACCATGTTTCACTGCCTGCAGGATATTATTATTGTGAAATGCTGTGCAAAGCTCTAAGATCTAAAACCAGTAAAAATGACTTGACACCATACATTAAAATAATTTGCACAGCATTTTAGGTGCCCAACATGTTATGTCTATAAATATTAATAAACTGTTTGCTTATTGTTTCTTTATTATGCAGTAACTAGGGTAAATTAAGTATTTTTTCATTCTAGTTTATTACTGACCACTAGATTGATAAGGCTGAATAAGAGCATAACAGCTGAATGTTTAATTCAGCTTAGTTACAGCATAATTATATAGTAATTCACCAGGTAATTACAAAATACTGCCTTCAAGGCTTAACAAGAGCTCTACAAAGGCATCAAACTAGTCACTGTTTAAGTAACAATGAGCAAACATGACCCGGTAAGGCTTAATAAAGGCCTAATAATAGATACCAGAAATGTTGAGCAAAGTAATGACAAGCATACAAATTTCCATGCAAATTTCTGGGATTTTATTAAATATTTCCCGCTTCCTTTTTTTCTCAATACATCGAAATGCGCATATAAAAAACTAATTAGAGATCGCTAGAGATAGAAGTAGTCTGGGGGGAAAGGGGGAGAGAATTGTGGAGAAAGAATAGAGAGATATTGCGCTAGCCTTGTTTGTTTTTAATAAGGATTTCCTCCAAGATCCTCCAAAGTCCCATCAGCCCGCGGCGTGTCCATGGAGACGCGTGCAGCGGAAGAGCGCTGGAGGACACTTGCGAATAAGCCAAAATCGGCAAACAAATTAAATAAAGGTTGCAGCCCAAAAGTTAATCTAAGTTTGTTTGCCGGGGAGGGAGGAGCGCGTCCGCAATCCTTTAGTTCATTTTGCAGGAAAGAGAGAGATTTTCTCTGAGCCACTGACTCGTAAGATTGCATGTTGACTCGCAGAGTGCGGTTTAGTCGCCCTGAGGGGGTCCTTCTCTCTGGCCCACACATGCCTCTTACTGCGTATGCAAAACTGAAGAATGAGTCCTGGTCCTAACTGGGTCCAGCACTGCGCTGGCCAGTTTTATAAACCTCACATTCTATGTGCTCTGTTTTTATATGTTATAGTATGCTGCAAATTCAGAGACCACCCTTCATTTATTTCCAGCATGAGCTACCATTAAATTATTCTTTACTCATGAAAATCTGGAAAAATGGATATTTAACAAAAAATCACACAGAATCATCAACAGTTGATTATAATGTCAGATGTTTGAGTGTTTAAAGTGTCCACTCTTTACCTTTATTACAGCTTGCATTCTTTTTAGTTCCACAAGGAGACTCACCTCTGAATTTCAGTCTTAGAAGATGAATTAGCTTTTTCTGCTTCTCACCATCCAAGTAATTCCAAACACAGTATTTTTATTTCTTCTGTTTAAATAATTCCTTCTGGATTTACTTGTGTGTTTGGGATCATTCTCCTATTGGAAGGTTTGTCAGCTTAAACTTTATCAGATGGTCGCACATTCTTCTCATCCACTGCCTTTTATGGAGGAGAATTCATAGTCCATTCCATGATTCATCAGTCCATGGCACATTGTTCCAGAAAGTCAGGTCCTTGGCTAGATATTACTCTTGTCCCAGTTTTCTTTTCAGACCACCTTAGAGAGCCCATTCAGCACAACTACAGCAAAGATAGCATCTGAAGAAAAGAACCATGTGGACTTACAGGGTAGAGCGATATTACATGGTTTTATTACAGGAGCTTCAAGATTTTAAGACTTGTTTGGTAATATGGACAAAGACTGGTCCAACTTTTGGCATCTTTTGAAGAATTTATTTCTTAGCTTGCAACCTAAAATGGGACGGAGAAAGTTATGGCTTTAAGAAAAATTAAAAACAATGTTTCATTATTGACGTGGACAAGGATTTTCCCAGTAGCTGTGTGACTGTCTCACCTCCTTTAATCTTTTGTTGTCTATGAGTGAAAGGAGATGTGCTCTTGTCTGGTCTCTTGCTCTGTCTTTTCTCTTGCTTTCTGTTCCTTTGACAATGTCTTACTGTCCTCTTCTCAGCTTCTGCCATGGTGTCCATGCTGGGAATACCTAGCTAGCTTCATCTTATAGGTAACTGAAGATCCATAGTTATTGGTGTCTGGGGCCATTAAGCGTTACACAGTTCTCATGAGACGTCTCGTCCAGGCTCCACTATAGCAGGCATCCCAGAACCAGAGGGGCAGTGACAGAGACACTATTCTCCCTATTATAGGACAGAGTATCATAAAAAAGATACATTAAAGTTACTTTAATGTTAAATTTTTACATATTGTTGCTCTTAAAAATGTAAGTGATAGTTTCTGGGACTCGGATTAGGCGTAGTCCTGGACTACACAGCGTTCTGAACGGAGACTCTACATTGAAAGGACTGTGCTGAACTGCACTGGACATGCACTATCCCTGAACAGAAGACTGACTGTGAATAAGCAAAGAATGTTTGTTGTTTTCTTGTTCTGCTGTAGCTGACTCTGATGCCTGAGCAGACAGTGCTCCCTCTAGTGGACAGGACCAACCTGAAGGAGACCACAGTCGGTGTGTCGTTCCAGCACCCAGAGATTATCGCCAATGCTGACCTGGTTCGACAGGAGCTGTCCGAGCCTTACTACTGGAGACTGCCCAAACAGTTCAGGGGGTCCATGGTCTGATTTTGAGCTCTATTTTCATTTTTCAGTTGTTGTTGCCATAAGAAAATCTCCATCTGTCCTTTACACTGCAGGACCACTTCATTAAGAATGGACATTTCATTGTCTGACTTGAGGTTTTCTTATGACACCAAAAGAAAGGAATTACAAATACATACAAGCTGATTGTGGTTACTAAATAATGCTGATTATTCACAGGAAAGACAGTGTGATGCTGCAACTGGTCAAATTTATTGTCTGGACAATTGATTGATCGATTGATTTGTTGATTTGTGCCAGATCACTGCCTATGGTGGGAAACTGAAGTACGCCATCTACTTCGAAGCTCGTGATGAAACAGGTCGAACCTCCTACGAGCCCCAGGTTATCATTAAGGGTGGCCCCAACAGGGACAAGGTCATTGTCTATCACATGGGGGCACTGCAAATCGGTCAGCTGACCCGCCATGAGATTGACATGACAGAGGTGAGTCAATGTCCAGCACTCTGAAGAAATGAGTTACTGTGAAACAAACTACCGCCGTTCTTTTGAGGAACAATCCTGATGGCAGGCTTATTAACAATTTAATTAATCTTAGTTGTGACTGAAATTGTTTAATCCAGGTTTCATGGCTGCTGTTGCAGATGTCGTACAAGCTTTGCAAAATGATGAGGAACATCTTGTTTAATCTGATGGATTTTGATTGAAAATACTAACTTCACGATTAACTACACATGATCGAATAGTTTTGCCTTTCACAAATGTTTATAAATAATTTGCTATATAAATAATTTCATTGTTCCTACTAGTGGTCAGGGCTTAGACACTCTCTCTTACGAATTACCAACAGTCCAGAGGTCTGGATAAACAAAAGCAGTTTATTGTTAATTGTTTTGTTTGTTGCAGCATGAGTGGAAGCACCAGGACAACAGGCAGATGAGTCGCGAGGACTTTATGGATGTCCTCTTCTATGTTGAATATGTTCTTATCAAAGCTTCCCACGGCAACATCATGAGACACAGCAGGTACGATATCCATCAAAATCTTCTCTTGACATGTTTATAACTGTTATTCTTTAATATGATTGTTAGTTTATTTTTAATCATTCTAAAATAATAGATTATATAGTGTAATCAGTTATTCAGATTAATTCTTGGATGTTTACATTATTAGAACTTCTGTCTGGATATAAATTCTATTGAACTTTATTCTGTACATCAATATTCGTAGAACTTTATTCTCAATATATAAATTATATTGAACTTTATTCTGTATCAGTCTTCTTAAAACCTTATTCTGGATCATTTTAATAGAATTTTGTTCTGTATATCAATTTTCTAAGAACTTCATTATGAATTTTAATTTATTATAAACTCATTTTAGATGTTTTTATGTGCTTCCGAAGTGTGCTACTAACAAATGGAAAAGCTTGCTTGTATTGCAATCTTCAGTAAAACTAGAGTAGTTACAGAGTTTAAATACAAGCATGATGATAATAACATAAACATATTTTTTTTTCATGGTACATAAATCATTAGGCCTCTAAATCCTTAGAGCACATGGTACACAGTTTTATACATCCCTGCATGTTATTTTTAGCCAGTCATAAGACAAAAATCCCAAATCTCGTGAGATGTTGCTTTATTGTGCTCCACAAATTCACTCTGTGTGAATAGCCAGTCTTTTCTCTGACTGTTTTGTTGCTCATACCCTCAGCAGGTTTGACGAACACAATAGAATAAAAAACAGATTATCTGCTTAGAGGGCTTTTCTCTGTGCTTCCTTTTTTATGTTCCCAAATGGGATCAGCAAGCTTGATTTCCCAACTTGTTCACTGTTGTCATCCATATGCACAAACGTTGCTCGCTACTCGATGCCAGGCTGAAAAAATGAAAGCTCGTGAGATTCAGAGTTGTTTTAACAGACTGGAGAAACCCACGTATTTACAAAACGAGCACAATAATTGCTATAAGGGCAATTTCACCAATATTTCCAGAATTATGCCTGATTCAAATTGATAATGTCTGGATGACTTTGTTTACACTGAAACTGATTAATTATGCAGAAATGTTTTGGTGCAGAATGGCAGAGCTCCTCTTTTGTGTTCTTCTTAGGATTTCAGAGATTACTCTAGAGGTGGCGGAGGAGGGACGTCCCTCAGTGGAGAGTGAGAGAGCGTTTCAGATTGAAAAATGCGACTGTCCTCAGGGGTACTCCGGACTGTCCTGTGAGGTGATGTAACACACTTTTCCAGTATTTTTTTGTTTTCAGCTGTTCTAAATAAACAATTAATGCAAGTTTATGGGTTAGTGTTTAGTTTAGGGGTTAGGGTTTAGTGTAAATATAGAGGTTAGGGTTTAGTGTAAATGTAGAGGATAGGGCTTAGTGCAATGTAGGGCTTGGGGCTTAATGTAAATGTAGGAGTTAGAGTTTAGTGTAAATGTAGGGGTTGGGGTTTAGTGCAATTGTAGGGGTTGGGGTTACTGTAAATGTAGGGGATGAGGTTTAGTGTAAATGTAGGCATTTAGGATTTGTGTAAATGTAGGGGTTGAGCTTTAGTGTAAATGTAGGGGTTACAGTTTAGTGTTAATATAGAAGTTTGGTTTTAGGGTAAATGTAGGGGTTAAGGGTTAGTGTAAATATAGGGGTTAGGGTTTCCTGTTAAAATAGTAGTTTGGGTTTAGTGTTAATATAGAAGTTTGGTTTTAAGGTAAATGTAGCGGTTACAGTTTAGTGTTAATATATAAGTTTGGGTTTAGTGTAAATGTAAGGTTTAGGGGTTAGTGTTAATATAAAAGTTTGGTTTTAGGGTAAATGTAGGGGTTAAGGGTTAGTGTAAATATAGGGGTTAGGGTTTCCTGTTAAAATAGTAGTTTGGGTTTAGTGTTAATATATAAGTTTGGTTTTAGGGTAAATGTAGCGGTTACAGTTTAGTGTTAATATATAAGTTTGGGTTTAGTGTAAATGTAGGGTTTAGGGGTTAGTGTTAATATAGAAGTTTGGTTTTAGGGTAAATGTAAGGGTTAAAGTTTGGTGTAAATATAGGAGTTAGGGTTTCTTGTTAATGTAGTAGTTTGGGTTTAGTGTAAATGTAGGGCTCAGGGTTTGGTGTTAACATTGAAGTTTGGGTTTAGTGTAAATGTATGGGTTAGTGTTTAATGTAAATGTGGGGGTTGGGGTTTAGTGATAATATAGATGTTAGGGTTTAGTGTAAATGTAGGGGTTAGGGTTTAGTGTTAATATTGAAGTTTGGGTTTAGTGTAAATGTATGGGTTAGGGTTTAATGTAAATGTAGGGGTTAGGGTTTAGTGTAAATGTGGGGGTTGGGGTTTAGTGATAATAAAGATGTTAGGGTTTAGTGTAAATGTAAGAGTTAGGGTTTAGTGTTAATATTGAAGTTTGGGTTTAGTGTAAATGTAGGGGTTAGGGTTTAATGTAAATTTAGGGGTTAGGGTTTAGTGTTAATATTGAAGTTTATGTTTAGTGTAAATGTAGGGGTTACTGTTTAGTGTTAATATAGAAGTTTGGGTTTAGTGTAAATGTAGGGTTTAAGGGTTAGTGTTAATATAGAAGTTTGGTTTTAGGGTAAATGTAGGGGTTAAGGGTTAGTGTAAAAATAGGGGTTAGGGTTTCTTGTTAATGTAGTAGTTTGGGTTTAGTGTAAATGTAGGGGTTAGTGTTTGATGAAAATGTGGGGGTTGGGGTTTAGTGATAATATAGATGTTAGGGTTTAGTGTAAATGTAGGGGTTAGGGTTTAGTGTTAATATTGAAGTTTGGGTTTAGTGTAAATGTATGGGTTAGAGTTTAATGTAAATGTAGGGGTTAAGGTTTAGTGTTAATATTGAAGTTTGGGTTTAGTGTAAATGTAGGGGTTAGGGTTTAGTGTTAATATTGAAGTTTGGGTTTAGTGTAAATGTAGGGGTTAGTGTTTAATGTAAATGTGGGGGTTGGGGTTTAGTGATAATATAGATGTTAGGGTTTAGTGTAAACGTAGGGGTTAGGGTTTAGTGTTAATATTGAAGTTTGGGTTTAGTGTAAATGTATGGGTTAGGGTTTAATGTAAATGTAGGGGTTAGGGTTTAGTGTTAATATTGAAGTTTGGGTTTAGTGTAAATGTAGGGGTTAGGGTTTAGTGTTAATATTGAAGTTTGGGTTTAGTGTAAATGTAGGGGTTAGGGTTTAGTGTTAATATTGAAGTTTGGGTTTAGTGTAAATGTAGGGGTTAGTGTTTAATGTAAATGTGGGGGTTAGGGTTTAGTGATAATATAGATGTTAGGGTTTAGTGTAAACGTAGGGGTTAGGGTTTAGTGTTAATATTGAAGTTTGGGTTTAGTGTAAATGTATGGGTTAGGGTTTAATGTAAATGTAGGGGTTAGGGTTTAGTGTTAATATTGAAGTTTGGGTTTAGTGTAAATGTAGGGGTTAGGGTTTAGTATTAATATTGAAGTTTGGGTTTAGTGTAAATGTAGGGGTTAGGGTTTGATGTAAATATAGGGGTTAGGGTTTAGTGCTAATATTGAAGTTTATGTTTAGTGTAAATGTAGGGGTTGGGGTTTAGTGTTAATATTGAAGTTTGGGTTTAGTGTAAATGTAGGGGTTAGGGTTTAGTGTTGATATTGAAGTTTATGTTTAGTATAAATGTAGGGGTTAAGGTTTAGTGTTAATATTGAAGTTTAGGTTTACTGTAAATGTAGGGGTTAGGGTTTAGTGTTAATATTGAAGTTTGGGTTTATTCTAAATGTGGGGGTTAAGGTTTAGTGTAATGTAGGGGTTAGGGTTTAGTGTTAATATAGAAGTTTGTGCTTTGTGTATATGTAGGGGTTAGGGTTTAGTGTTAATGTAGGGGTTACAGTTTAGTTTTAATATAGAAGTTTGGGTTTAGTGTAAATGTAGGGGTTAGGGTTTAGTGCTAATATTGAAGTTTATGTTTAGTGTAAATGTAGGGGTTGGGGTTTAGTGTTAATATTGAAGTTTGGGTTTAGTGTAAATGTAGGGGTTAGGGTTTAGTGTTGATATTGAAGTTTGGGTTTATTCTAAATGTGGGGGTTAAGTTTTAGTGTAATGTAGGGGTTAGGGTTTAGTGTTAATATAGAAGTTTGGGCTTTGTGTATATGTAGGGGTTAGGGTTTAGTGTTAATGTAGGGGTTAGGGTTTAGTGTAAATGTGGGGGTTGGGGTTTAGTGTTAATATTAAGGTTTGGGTTTAGTGTAAATGTAGGGGTTGGGGTTTAGTGTTAATATTGAAGTTTGGGTTTAGTGTAAATGTAGGGGTTAGGGTTTAGTGTTGATATTGAAGTTTATGTTTAGTATAAATGTAGGGGTTAAGGTTTAGTGTTAATATTGAAGTTTAGGTTTACTGTAAATGTAGGGGTTAGGGTTTAGTGTTAATATTGAAGTTTGGGTTTATTCTAAATGTGGGGGTTAAGGTTTAGTGTAATGTAGGTGTTAGGGTTTAGTGTTAATATAGAAGTTTGTGCTTTGTGTATATGTAGGGGTTAGGGTTTAGTGTTAATGTAGGGGTTACAGTTTAGTTTTAATATAGAAGTTTGGGTTTAGTGTAAATGTAGGGGTTAGGGTTTAGTGCTAATATTGAAGTTTATGTTTAGTGTAAATGTAGGGGTTGGGGTTTAGTGTTAATATTGAAGTTTGGGTTTAGTGTAAATGTAGGGGTTAGGGTTTAGTGTTGATATTGAAGTTTGGGTTTATTCTAAATGTGGGGGTTAAGTTTTAGTGTAATGTAGGGGTTAGGGTTTAGTGTTAATATAGAAGTTTGGGCTTTGTGTATATGTAGGGGTTAGGGTTTAGTGTTAATGTAGGGGTTAGGGTTTAGTGTAAATGTGGGGGTTGGGGTTTAGTGTTAATATTGAAGTTTGGGTTTAGTGTAAATGTAGGGGTTAGGGTTTAGTGTTGATATTGACGTTTAGGTTGAGTATAAATGTAGGGGTTAAGGTTTAGTGTTAATATTGAAGTTTAGGTTTACTGTAAATGTAGGGGTTAGGGTTTAGTGTTAATATTGAAGTTTGGGTTTATTCTAAATGTGGGGGTTAAGGTTTAGTGTAATGTAGGGGTTAGGGTTTAGTGTTAATATAGAAGTTTGGGCTTTGTGTATATGTAGGGGTTGAGGTTTAGTGTTAATGTAGGGGTTAGGGTTTAGTGTAAATGTGGGGGTTGGGGTTTAGTGTTAATATTAAGGTTTGGGTTTAGTGTAAATGTAGGGGTTAGGGTTTAGTGTTAATATTGAAGTTTGGGTTTAGTGTAAATGTAGGGGTTAGGGTTTAGTGTTGATATTGAAGTTTATGTTTAGTATAAATGTAGGGGTTAAGGTTTAGTGTTAATATTGAAGTTTAGGTTTACTGTAAATGTAGGGGTTAGGGTTTAGTGTTAATATTGAAGTTTGGGTTTATGCTAAATGTGGGGGTTAGGGTTTAGTGTAATGTAGGTGTTAGGGTTTAGTGTTAATATAGAAGTTTGTGCTTTGTGTATATGTAGGGGTTAGGGTTTAGTGTTAATGTAGGGGTTACAGTTTAGTTTTAATATAGAAGTTTGGGTTTAGTGTAAATGTAGGGGTTAGGGTTTAGTGCTAATATTGAAGTTTATGTTTAGTGTAAATGTAGGGGTTGGGGTTTAGTGTTAATATTGAAGTTTGGGTTTAGTGTAAATGTAGGGGTTAGGGTTTAGTGTTGATATTGAAGTTTGGGTTTATTCTAAATGTGGGGGTTAAGTTTTAGTGTAATGTAGGGGTTAGGGTTTAGTGTTAATATAGAAGTTTGGGCTTTGTGTATATGTAGGGGTTAGGGTTTAGTGTTAATGTAGGGGTTAGGGTTTAGTGTAAATGTGGGGGTTGGGGTTTAGTGTTAATATTGAAGTTTGGGTTTAGTGTAAATGTAGGGGTTAGGGTTTAGTGTTGATATTGAAGTTTAGGTTGAGTATAAATGTAGGGGTTAAGGTTTAGTGTTAATATTGAAGTTTAGGTTTACTGTAAATGTAGGGGTTAGGGTTTAGTGTTAATATTGAAGTTTGGGTTTATTCTAAATGTGGGGGTTAAGGTTTAGTGTAATGTAGGGGTTAGGGTTTAGTGTTAATATAGAAGTTTGGGCTTTGTGTATATGTAGGGGTTGAGGTTTAGTGTTAATGTAGGGGTTAGGGTTTAGTGTAAATGTGGGGGTTGGGGTTTAGTGTTAATATTAAGGTTTGGGTTTAGTGTAAATGTAGGGGTTAGTGTTTAGTGTTGATATTGAAGTTTAGGTTGAGTATAAATGTAGGGGTTAAGGTTTAGTGTTAATATTGAAGCTTAGGTTTACTGTAAATGTAGGGGTTAGGGTTTAGTGTTAATATTAAAGTTTGGGTTTATTCTAAATGTGGGGGTTAAGGTTTGGTGTAATGTAGGGGTTAGGGTTTAGTGTTAATATAGAAGTTTGGGCTTTGTGTATATGTAGGTGTTAGGGTTTAGTGTTAATGTAGGGGTTAGGGTTTAGTGTAAATGTGGGGGTTGAGGATAAAATGACTCATCGTTTATAAATGATAAATATAAGGAACATAATCCTTATATTTATGTGAGATATGAATACTTCATTGTTTGAATAGTTGTTTTCTGTAGAGCTGCAGTTTGAAGTAAAGTGGTAGACTGAACTGTTTACTGTCTGTGTGAGTGTCTGTTGTTCAGTCTCAGGTTGGATTGAGCCTTAAGGGGACAGATGGCAGTTCTTGGGAGCCGCCTCATAGTTAATAAAGTATTTTTAAATAGCCGTTTAGCAAGTTCTCCATAAACAGATGGTGGACTAAATGGGCCCGATTAATTCTGAGAGAGAGAGAGAAAGAGAGAGAGAGAGAGAGAGAGAGAGAGAGAGAGAGAGAGAGAGAGAGAGAGAGAGAGAGAGAGAATTAAGTATCTAAAATATGATCAGACATTAATTTAACTCATAACAATAACTCTTAACAATAAAGGGAATCCAATAAGACAAATAACACCAACAATTATTTAGCTATATAGAAATTATATAGTAAAATAATTCTAAAATGATCCGCTGTGTATAGGGGATAATTCAGGTCAGGAGGTTTAATCAAATAGAACTAGGACTAAGGTTAGAATATTCTGGAAGATCACAAATAACTCCAGGGTAACATCTGAGAATCGGCAGGCCTCTCTAACATTAGCTAACCTCAGTGTTTATGAGTCCACAATCAGGCGAAGCGCAAACAAAAACAGTATGTATGGAATGATAACATGGTAAAAGTCACTACTCTCTAGTAAGAACATTTCTTCTGGAAAGAATGTTATATGAAAAAGAAAAAAATGTTATGTGGACTAAAATAGCAAAACAGAATCTATGGAGATGTTTGGCAAAACCAAACATCCATCTGTGAACAGAACTTTAGCAGAACCAGCTCCTATAAAGTCTACAAGGAATGGTTAAGAAGAAATACAGTCACTATACAGGGCTAATCAACAGTTACAGGAGCTACATGTTGAAATCACAGCTGGGTTGCTCAACTTCCAGGAAGGAGAGGTTGACATATTTTTGTACTGTTGGTTCTACTGGGTTCAGTTTATTTTTTATTTTTTTAGTAGATGTTTGTTAGGGTAGTTATGTAATGTTTTCTGACTGTGCCTGTTGTAGGAGTGTGCTGCAGGATTCTACAGACTGTCAGTTCGAGCAGGTGGTCCAGCGTCCAGAGCCGGCATTGGCAGCTGTGTGCGGTGTCAGTGTAACGGCCACAGCAACACCTGTGACCCCGACACCGCTGTCTGCCAGGTGAGACTGCACCATTAACAGAGCTCTGATCTAACTGGACATCACCGCAAGAGTTGCTGTCACTGATTGGACCGACATTTGAATATGCTCTATGATCTCATACTTGCACTCTTTGGTCACTTTATTAGAAAAACTAACCTTGTTCTTCCACCTACTGGCCACTATATAAGAAACGCTCTTCTTGTACTTCCACTCACTTGCCACTTTATAAGAAACACCTACCTTGTTCTTTCTTTCATTGACCACTCTATTAAGAACACTCACCTTGTTCTTCCATTCACTGCCACGTCATTAGAAACACCCATCTTGTACTTCCACTAACTGGCCACTTTATTAGAAACACACACATCTTGTGCTTCCACTAACTGGCCACTTTAGAAATGCATACCTTGTGCATTCTCTAACTGGCCACTTTATTAGAAACACACACCTTGTGCTTCCACTAACTGTACACTTTATTAAAAACACCTGCTATGTGCTTTCACTAACTGGCCACTTTATTAGAAACCCACGGTCAAGCCATCTCTGGACTAGAGAGCGACTAACCTAAGCAGTGCATCACAAGATGAGCTACAGCCTCTACTGTTCAGCGAGCAGGTGGTCAGGCAGTGTACTAGGTTCTGTGTGCTGCTGTTCCAGGTCAGTGACGTGCTCTTGACATCAGACTAAATTTCTCTCAGGAACGCTTCAAGTTTTCTCCTGCAGACGCTCAGAGCTCAGACTGCAGCGCTGCAGTGAGCAGTCAGCCTGAGCCTTCATTAGCATGTGCGCTAATAACAATATCATTTGCATTTTATGGGGGTTTTTCTAATTGAAAGCGATGAGTGAGAGAGCCGCCGCGGCTAATTTGGTTAATCGAGGTACACCGAAAGTTAATGAAAGTCTTTGAGTGACACAGAACACCCACGCCCAGAATTACCCACACCATAACTCTCTCTCTCTCTTACTGCCTAGATGTCTCTTTTTCTTTGTCTCTATCTTTCATTTCACTCCCTCTGTCTCTCTTTCAATCTCTCTCTATGTCTTTCTCTCTCTCAAATGAGTCTTTCTTTTTTCACTCTCTCTTTCTCCCTCTCTCACGCTCGCTTTCTCTGTCTCTTCCATGAAAAGCACTTTGAGACAGTATCACTAAAATGAAAAGCTTTTTATTAATTCTGTCTTTATTATTATTATTATTATTACTAGTATTATTATTATTATTATTATTATTATTATTATTATTATTATTATTATTATTAAAGGGTTTGTGTTATATGTGGCTGTGTAGAATTGTCAGCACCACACAGAGGGGGAGAAGTGTGAGAGATGTTCTCCAGGGTTTTACGGAGTCGTACGTGGATCTCCAGACGACTGTAAACCCTGCGCCTGTCCTCTAACCAACCCAGAGAACAAGTATGTAAACATTTATCACTCCTTTTTCTCTTTATCTCTCTTTCTATCTCTCCATTTCTCATTATCTCTGTCTGTCTCCCCACTCCTCTCTCTCTTTCTCTCTCTTTATCTCTTTCTGTCTCTCCATCCCTCTCTCTCCCTCTCTCTCTCTTTATCTCTCTCTCTCTCCATCTCTTTCTATTTCTTTCTTTCTCTTTATCTCTTTCTCTCTTTTCATCCTTTTTCTCTATCTATTTCTCTCTATATTTCTCTTTTTTTTGTCTATCCATCCCACCCCATCTCTCTCTCTCTTCCTCTCTTTCTTCTTGCTCTTTCTATCTTTCTCTCCATCTCTCTTTCTCTCTCTATCCACACTACCACCTCTCTCTCTTCCTCTCTTTCTTCTTCTTCCCCTCTGTCTTTCTCTCTATCTCTATGTCTCGTTATCTTTCCATTTCTCCATCTCTCTTTATCTCTCTCTGACTCTTTATCCCCCTTTCTCTATCGTTTTTTTTATTTTTCTTTTGTCTCTCCATCCCTCCTTCTCCCCATCCCTCTCACTCTGTCTCTTTATCTCTACAAACTCAGTCTCTCTCTCTCTCCCTCACTCTCTCTCTCTCTTTCTCTCTCTCTGTCTCTCTCTCTCTATCAACCTAGCCAACCACATCAGTGTTATATATAATTTACAGGCATTGAGGAGATGTTATATAGGATTTAGAACAGCAGTTCTAACTGTGGTATTATAATCTGATTCTCTCTCTGTCTTAGTTTCAGTCCTACCTGTGTGGCGGAGGGATTCAGTGACTATCGCTGTACTGCCTGTCCAGAAGGTTACGAGGGAAAATACTGTGAAAGGTACAAAACTGTGACGCTGCTGGATTTTTAAAACAATAAGCTTCTCAAGAGGGTACACAAGTTAAAGGAATATCTTATAAATATCTGCCCAAAGTCTCATATATGACAACATATTTCACCATATTTCCCTCCTCTTCATGTAAACTGGTTGGTCCTAATTATGGGTAACTCTGACCAGTCACAAGGTTGACATCTCTGGGCCTGCCCACACAAAACAGTTTAGCTAAAGCTAACCCAGCAGACCAGAAGATACCAAGCTAGACCTCCTGCTTGTGCATCCTTCTGTTCATCAGTCTGTTCCTTCATTCATGCTTTTCCTCATCTGCCTGCCTGTTTCGGTCCAGTTAGCCTCACAGCTGTTAGATGTTAGTTCTGTTTCAGGGACAGAGCCGGCTAGGAGTGTTGCACAGATAGCTGCCAATCAAGCAGTTTATTAGCCACACCCACACAGCTCTCAGATAGATCTGCTCAGCAGTTTTTAAAGATGGGTTTTTATTATTATGTCTTTAATATTTTACTCTGTGTTCACTGGGACTGGATGATTCCTCCAGGGTTCTTTAGCAAAGGCAATGCTAATATATGCAATCATGAACACTTTCTGAGAAGGGGCGAGATAGCATCTAAAATGGCTCCACTATTGTAACAAGCCTTTTTATTTTAGGAACAATACAAAACCTTTTTGTTAACAGTAAAAGGCTTATAAATATAATTTTTGTTTTATACAGAATTAACACATCATTTATATGTATTTGAATAATAGTCACAGTAACAGATCCAGAAATGTAATTCATTTGGATTAGGCTAACTACTGAATGCTTAGTTAACTGTGCTTATATTTAGCAGTAGTTTATTAATTTGTAATCAGTTTAATTTCAAACAATGTCAGCTTGGGGCCAACAGTGCTAAATGTTTGTTTTCCAGTACTGAGTAAATACTAAGTGTACTAAATACTGGATAAGTGACATTTATTCAATAAAAACTTCAACTTACAGTCTTAAGGTCATCACATAGCTCTCCAAAAACCTTGTCCAAAAATGTAAAACCATCATTTGTATGCAGGTATAATCACATATAGCTTAAATTGTACGGAGAGAGGCTGCCGGTCTTTTAGATACACAGACAAATGCTAATGCTCTGTAAGCTTACCTAAAGTTACTAGCCTAGCCTTTTTCAGCTCGTATAGTCAGTGCGTGAGGAGGTAGTTTACACCAGTAGAGTTTATTGTGCCTGCATTCTGCTATGTGCATAACATGGTGCGTGTGGTGTGTGGTAGCCGATCCCTGAATATAGCTGGAGAAGTCTGTTAGTCTGTTAGCTGCCTGACCAGTCTTAGCTGTAAATAAGTATGTAGGGGTCTTATACCCACACAGGTGTTGTTCCATCTGTACACTCACTGGTTTGCAAGCAACATACACTGTGTACATTAATACACAATTCAGTGACAGGAATTCTTAAGCTCACATATAGTAAGTGTTCTACGATGGCTTTCAAATGATACAATATTTTACAGGTATTTAGGGTCAGCACATATGTAAAGGAAAGAAATATATTTTAACATCTCTAATAAAATCTATTTGGTACTGCAACTTTTTTCCTTACAGTTTTCAACACAACAAGAAGTTAATGAACGGAGGTTTTATTCCAAGTGATTTTTAAGCATTTCTATTAGTTAATTTATTGAGAATTGTTCAGACAGCTGGCATGTTTAAAAAATGTGGAAAAATAATGCAGATTTTTTTTGGAGACGAAAAAAATCGGAGAAAGTTTTTTTCCAGCAACTGACTAAACCAGCCCTTTTGCAGGTGTGCAGCTGGTTTCCATGGTGACCCACGGGCAGTGGGCGGACGGTGCGAGGAGTGTAAGTGTGATGCGTTCGGCGCATGGCCAGCTCCGTGTGACCCTCACACGGGGCAGTGCCAGTGCAGGCCAGGAGCAAGCGGACTGAAGTGTGACCACTGCATGGAGAGGCATGTGTGTGGACCTGCAGGCATTGTGTGTATGTATGGAGTTTATAACTGTACTAACTATATACTCACACATACATACATGCAAATGCATATACATAGGTACAGTACTATATGAAATTAAACACATATATTTTCAGTAATTCATTATGTCACTTTGAATATTTATTTATGTATGATTAATTATCTAAACTCAGGCAAGTGTCCCCAACATTATTCCTGTCCATAAAAAGGTCTTTCACCTTAAACATCTAAAATAAACCAGTAGAAGATTAAAACCCTGTAAATAACTATTATTATAGCTTACTCAGTGTCCCTCCATGCATTTCAGCCTGACTGAAGTGTGTTTAGAATCGTCCCACATTAAGCAAAAATGACCCACTGTTAGAACCATAAGTGGAGCAATAGTAAATTGCATTGAAAATTGATTGAAATAACAAATATAGTACACAAACACAAATCCTGGTTAGGTTGTTTTATTTACACACCTCAGTAACATTCATTTGTCAAAACACTGTCGCTGATCTTTGGGTGCTCTTCATGGGTGGTTCATCCTCTTTGAAGGTTGCCTGCTAATCTGTGATTGGGTGTTTGAGAAGTGATGTGATTTTGATCACATGACATCATTAACCCATAATTTTATTGACTTTCATTTGTTTGAAGAAGACCTACACCAAACAGAGCTGGTGGCTAACACCTTTACACAGTACTGTATACACTCATCAGAGCGCTTTTCATTCAGAATGCAATGCATCTCGAGAGCTGAGTTTACTGTGTAAAGTAAAGTGCTAGTTTAATAGAAAGCTATTTGCATGATACTGTTTAAAGCACAAACCTGATACAGCTTGTAGCTTGTAATGACCTCACGTAGTGTTTGGTGTGATGGAGCTATTAAATCAGCTGCTATATGTCACAGGTAATGGAGCATCTGCACAAACCATTCATGTCCAGCATCTATAGTATATAAGCAAATTAGTGCCATTTATGTATCATGTTAACACGATATTAAGACGATTTGACAGCCTGGTTCTCTTCACAATTAAATATCATTGTTTTGTTAAGCAAAAGGCTGAATTTAATGATAATTTAACTGATATTTTTTTTATCTTTAGATTTGTGCTTAGACAGTATAAGGACTCACATTTTAGATGTGGACATTAATGGGATGAGGTAGATTAATGGATCCTGGGTGGTGTTTCATACTAACGTGAGTTGTGGAGTGTTGTGTATTCTCTGTATAAGTATGAATATGCTGGGTAAATTTCAGCTCATTTCATCAAGGCTCACAGTTCTGCAGACAGACATACATTCAGCTCTTTGTCTATATATACCAGGATCTTCACACTTAGAATCCATACACTGTACCTTTATAGCACTTTCACTAGTACTTTTGTGCTAATACACATGCTGGTAAATTTTCGTATTAATATTTTTAATTCACATTTTTGTTTCTATCCTGTTTTTGAGACATTGAGACACCGAAGCACCGTTCCTGCCCTGTCTGTTCTGATTTGGAATAGTCTACTTGTTTCTATACAGTGACCTGCAAATGGTACCTAAAGGAATCAGTGGTGGAACATTGTGGGCTAAAGGTTGCGCATCCTTCTTGTTACCATTACATATGTACAGTAGCATTCATGTGGGATGGCGTAACATCCTGTCAACCACCTAACAATCATAGGCATACCATAGCAAACACCTGGAACACCATAGCAACCCCCAAACAACTAATAAGGAAGTCAAGGCAACCATCTAGCAACTCCCTAGCAACCTCCAGTAATATCATAGCAACCACCTGACATATCATAGCGACCACTTGACATACAACACATCAACACACCCTAAACACCTTTGCAACCACCTAGAAATCCCAACTACAAAGCTAGCCTTTACAACCACCCATAACCCCAGCAACAACTTTTAATTCTATAGCAATGCCCTAGCAACAACTTGACACACCATAGCATTTGACATAGCATAGCTACACCCTAGCAACCATGTAAAAAAACACCTGCCATCACACCAGCAACCAACTAGAATATTATAGCAACCACTTTTACTACCTTAGCAACACCCTAGCAACAACCTGACACACCATAGCAACCACATGACATACCATAGCAACACCCTAACAACCACCTAAAAACCACCTGCAATCACACCAGCAACCAACTACAATATTTTAGCAAACACTTTTACTACCATAGCAACACCCTAGCAACAACCTGACACACCGTAGCAACCCCTTGACATACCAAAGCAACACCCTACCAACCACCTGCCATCACACTTGCAACCACCTAAAATACCATATAAATCACCTGGCAACAGCTTAGCAACCATCTGAACATTTCATAAGCTGGAAATGCATATAATGCATAAACAGTGTTTACCCTTAAACTGTATCTCACTGGCGAATCACTGTTTTGAATCTAATATTTAACAGAGTTACATATAAAACACTGTTTAACCGTCATCAACATTCCATATAAAACCCAGAACACGTGCAGGTTCACTGGTGCTTTTGATAGTAGATAAAATGTCTGTATGTTGTAGATATTGTGACAACTGTTTTGAATATAATGTCCAGGTGTCTAAAGCTTTTACACAGTATTGTAAATGGAAATCTGGAGCTTCCTTGCTCTGCTTTGTTTATCTTTCCTTTTTTCGTCTTTCACATTTGCTTCTGTTTGTTTGTTTGTTTTTGTTTTTTGTTTATGGCCCCTGATTATCTCTACCCTTTTGTCACATCCCTCATCTGTGTCTAGTTTGTGGCTCCGCCCTTTTCCAGGTGTTCCTTGTCAGTCCCGGTGTATTTATACTCCTGGTTTGCTCCCAGTGTGGTCTGACATTGTATTGTTTCTGGTGTAGTTTCTGGTTTTGTTTTCTTACTTTTCTTCTAGTGCTTTGTTGTTTGTCCTGGACCCTCCTACACATCAGATGTGCGGTTTTGTTCCAATTTATCATAAACAGTGTTAACTTGGAATGGAAAGAAATCTAAAAACATCTTTTGCTATTTCTAGAAATTTTACATCACCATAAGTATTTTAGCTGTTAGGAAGTATTAAAGGACACAAACTGTGCATCAGTATATGAGCTACTGTCTGCAACTGTACATCAGCAGGGTAGAGCTAGAGATGTGTAGTTTTGTCCCTGACCTACTCAAACCCAGATGTTTTTAACACAGTTGTGCCTTTTAAACACTTCAAGTCTTCAAATAAAGTGCTTGAGTCTGCTAACTTCACTCTGACTGTGAAAGGAAGCGGCTGTTTTTGTATTTGTTCAGGTTTTTTCTTAAGGAAATCGAAAGTGTTGCGGAGGAAGTTAATCTAAACCTCTTTGAATTTCCTCCACAAAGCTTTAATAGTCCACACACTTAAACCCAGCAAACACTGTCGTCAGTGCAGAACAAGCAGGCAGTTTGTTGCTGCTGACTTCCTCTTTCCTTTGCTCTTTTTTTCCCGTTCCCTTCTTTTCCTCTCATTCCCTCTGTAGCTCGTGGCATGTCAAACACTCATAATAGCGGGCCTGAAGGCGTTACACACTCCTTTCTAAATTTCACGCTTCAGAAAGTCCTTCCCCTTCGACATCTCCCCCCTCACTCTAATCACCACCAGAGAGAGAGAGAGAGAGAGAGAGACAGAGAGAGAGAAAGAGAGAGACAGAGAGAGAGACAGAGAGAGAGAGAAAGAGAGATAGACAGAGAGAGAGAGAGAGAGAGAGAGAGAGAATGAGAGAGAGAGACAGAAAGAGAGATAGACAGAGAGAGAAAGAGAAAGAGAGATAGACAGAGAGAGAGAATGAAAGAGACAGACAGAAAGAGAGATATACAGAAAGAGAGAGAAAGAGAAAGAGAGATAGAAAGAGAGAGAGATAGACAGAGAGAGAGAGAGAGCGATAGACAGAGAGAGAGAGAATAAGAGAGATAGAGAGAGAGACAGAGAGAGGGAGAATAATAGAGACAGAGAGAGGGAGAGACAGAGAGATAGACGGAGAGAGAGAGAGAGAGAGAGAGAGAGAGAGAGAAAGAGAGAGAGAGGAAAAAGTAAAAAGCATCAGAAAGAAAGAATGTGACACAGGGAGAGAGAGAGACAGACATAGAGAAAGAGTGAGAGAAAAAGAAAAAGAGACAGAAATAAAGCGCCAGAAAGAAATAATGTGAGAGACACAGAGGGAGAGACAGACAGAGAACAAGAGAGAGAGTGGAAAAAGTAAAATGGATGGGAAGAAGAGAGAGAAAGGGGGAATAAAATAGGACAAAGGGAAACGAAGATGGAAAGAAAAGAAGTAGACTGAAAGAAAGAAAGAAAAAAAGAAAGAAAGAAAGAAAGAAAGAAAGAAAAATGAGAAAGAGAATGAGGTAGAGAAAAAAGAGAAAGAGAAAAAGAGAGTTAGGAACTGAGAAGGAGGAAGAGAGGAGAAAGAGTGAAGAGAGTTAGGAAGAGAGAAGAAGAAAAAGAAATGTGGGGGGAAAAGAAAGACTGCTGAAAACAAGAGACGAGAGACATGGGGTGACACTGAAAGAGGGAGGAGTGAAAGATGAAAAGAAGAGAGTGAGGGGACAGATAGGGCTGTTATGTTGTATTGTGTGTGCTGAGGGGCTTTGGGGGGCAGTGTGTGTGTGTGTGTGCCCTGAGGTGCGGTTTTGCTCGGAGCAATTGCTCAGAGCGAGTGAGCGGAAATGAAGGAGGGAAATTGGATGAGCGTAACCGTGCAAACAGAGTGAGGAAAGTGGAAGGAGAGAGAGAGGTGACACTGGTTTACAGCATCCCTCTCTCGCCCCAGGCTTTTCCCTCTCACTGCATGTTAACACGGCCGTCTTTTCATGTTGAGTCTAACCTCTATTTCCTTCACACACACCGTCTGTTTTTATGTCTTACCAGGACGTTGGTTCCTATATATATAATAATATATTTATATATTTAGGGGCGAGTTTTGTAGTGTACAGTAAAGTATACAATGTACAGTATATGTAACTATGTTTTCATTAGTTTAGAATTCTCTGTAAAGCCATCATGTTCTTGTTATCTTAGAATGAGCCTTCATATCTACATTAGAGCGACTCTGCAAACAGAGGCTCCCACCACCATGTTTCTATGGTTGCCCAGAACAAACAAATGCACACTGTTTATAGAGCGTGACTTTCACATTTTTACATTGAGGCAGCAGCTCGAATTAGGTAGTGCTGAAGAAGCAGGATCCTTAGTGAAATGTTTACACCGTGGTGCATATTAATCAGTAGCTCCGTACATACAATTCCAGGAAGGATACTTTTGGAAAAAGAATCTGGTGAATGTGCTTATTAGAAATTGTTTCCAGCATTAAAAGAATAATTAAGTTTTGATAGCTTATTAGAGTGGAAGTCGAGATAGTTAAGCTCCGAATTCTCTTTCTATGTTATACTAATGATATGAGCATGCTAAGTAGAACCGTTCAAAGGGTATAATACAAAGCTAGAACACCAGCGCTGGATTACCATTTAAGTCAAGGTTTACTTATATAGCACCTCTTACAACAGATGTTGTAAAGCAGCTTTACAGAAAATCAGGGTCCAAGCCCCCATGGAGCAAGCCAGGGGTGACAGAGGCAAGAAAACTCCCCTAGACCAAGTGGATTAAACCTCAAGAGGAACCAGATTTAAAAGAGGATCCCGTCCTCCTCTGGTCAACCCCTGGTACTAAAAGAAAAAGATGTACTACATGCAGGAGAAGAAAACATGTGATTAAGTAAACCAATAGGATCTTTGGCAGTGCCCGTGGCATGTAGGCAGAGCTCTCCACACAACACTGGACAGCAAGAAGATCCATGATGGGAAAACTGGACCAGAATGCTAGCAAACAGGGGTACCCAGTCACGGCAGACAAAAAACCAGCATCAGACCGTACTGGGTGGGCTATTGTTCTGCCACAGACCGCACATGACACAGATAGTTGTGTTAGGAGTGGTATGGAGGGTCCAATTTATTATTTTACACGGAAAACAAAAGAAAACATAAAGGATGGAGAAATCTCCCCGTCGAAGAAGAAAAAACATGAAGAAAATGAACTAAATCAGAACAGACACTAGGAAAGGACTGTCAGACTGGCTGATTTGGTCCCCACAAACAGATTAATACACACATAAACAAACACATACTATTCACACAGTTGTTTTGTGGTACTTCTGGGGTTCATCTTCAGGTGTGGGTATCCAAATATGGCTAAATGTCAAATAATAAATAAATAATGAAACAAAAAGCTGATGACACACACACACACATACAGAATTGGTACAGTTTCTTTGGAGGTGGGTTTATGTGCTATGGTGTGTAAATGTCCCTATTTTGTTAAAATGTTTTCCTATCATTATAAGCACAACTGATCACCAAAGCAAGTATAAAACAGACTAAAGTGAATCAGACACACACACGCTCAAACATGCTGTCTTTCTTGAAGAAGGCAGGTGTGGTTGGGGGGGGTTAAACTAAATTAGACACACGCACACACACACATGCTTGTTGTGTTTCTTGGGGTGTTGGACTGATCTGTCTCGGTAAATGATTATGACTAAATTGGAGCAAAATTTTAAAATTCCATTACTTTGCAACTGTGGCCTTTTTCCTAACAATGTGGGGACCAAAAGACAGTAAAAGCATACAGACATGCACATACACATACACTGTGAGCTTATTACCGGCGGGGTAATTGGTAGGTGTCCTATCTTAACTGGTGTTTGTGTGTGTGTGTGTGTGTGTTTTACAGCATGTGATGATGACTGCGCTGGTCTCCTCATTAGAGATATGGATAAACTGCTGCGTTTGATCAACAGCGCCAATCTCACTCTGCCGCTGCCTCCACCTTATAAAGTGCTCTACCGCTTTGAGAACATGACTGAGGAGCTCAAGGTAGGCATGTGTGTTTATATGTGTGTGTGTGTGTGTGTGTATTTGTGCGTTTCTGTACATGCAAGTTTCTGTCCCAAAGTCCTAAAGCTGCATCCAATGCATTTATTTAGAATTTAAATTTTTATTGATGTATGTGAGTTTGGACAGGGTAAAAAATGGCCAGATGCTCGTCCATTTACACGATATGATTTGGTCACAGAATTAGGTAAGCTGTTTTGTCTTTTTTGGGGAGCTCATTAATATTTAATAAGCTCTGATTTGATTGGCTGGTATACAGTGAGACGTTGTGATGCTCACAAAGAAGCAACATAATAGACAAAATAAAATGAACCTCCGTATCAATAAGCTCGGTCCTAATATTGTTTCATAAGCTGTGCTAGTTGCTTGGAGTTTGGTAATAGCCAACGTTACCAGGTTTAGCTGTTTGCTTTCGATCTTGACATCAACACAAAGTAAATGAACATCGTTACTTGCTGTGAAATTTTCATTTTAAGATAAACCTGCTTCAACAGGCAAACAGTGATAAACTCACACAGCATAGCTGCTACTTACAGGTTACTGTTGGGGTCTCTTGAGTCTCTTGAGTGTTAAACGCTGAGCGTAGCTGCTCGATATTATATAAGGTTTGAGAAATTGCCTAGACTGCAATTTGCAGACTTTCAATGAAAGAAATTCTGTAAAAGATGTGAAACATAAAGTTCCTATTTGCCAGCTTGTTTTACAAATGTTCCATTCCACCTTAAATGGCCTCTGTGGTTAGGGGGTGTCGATTTGATTCCGCCACTGGAAGCTCAGTGCACTTAGTTTGGTTTTGGGCAGTCGTGGGCTCAAGGTTAGTAATCTAGTGACTGGAAGGTTGTGACCGGAATGTCGCCGGTTCGACCCCCTGGACTAATAGCACATGACTGAAGTACCCTTGAGCAAAGCCCCTAACCCCCAACTGCTCCCTGGGCGCTGTGGATAGGGCTGCCCACTGCTCTGGGCAAGTGTGCCCCTTAGTGTGTATATTCACTAGTCTGTCTATATGTGGGTGTTTCACTGTATGGATGTAAATGTGGAGGTCAAATTCCACTGTGTGCAAACACAAGCAGCAAATGGTTCTAAATTCAATTCAGATGGTGCCACAGTTACATTCTCGCACAGATTTAAGGTGGAACAGAACATTAGGTTAAGAAGCTGGCGAATGTGAGCTGCAGCCTTGTTTAAAGATGAACATCAACCATGTACCACTGACATTTCAGGTTCCTTTGGGAAGGATTAAAACGTGTTGACATGCCTTCACAGCCTGCAACCATAGATTTCTCTACATACTCCACCATTTCCGTTGCAGTGGAACCCTTGTGATTGTATATAAATCTTATGGGTGAAACTTTTAATGAATCCGTTACGGAGTTCAGGATTTTGGAGTGCAGCGTTTCTATTTAAAGGAGGAACAAAGTGTTTGAGGTTTATGGTATGTGAGTTCTATGTACTGAACTCTCCTGATTCTACTATGACAATGTAAATACAGGGTTCTGTTTTTGTTTATCTGGCCATTTTTCACCAGAAGTAATTTACCCTCTGTGTAGAGGATCAGAGCCCAAGGGCTGTACCCTTTAATGGTTGTTTCAGCTGGAAATGACATAAGCCTGAAGGGGGTCTCTGACGTTTGCACCGTACTGTATGTGTCTGTGACTTTGTGATTACAGTAGAAATGTTGTCTTTTAATGTGTGAGTATGTATCCATGTCTTCTGTCACAGTACAAATGCTCTGCTTTCCTCTTCCTCCTTTGAGCACCTGACCTCAAGGTGACGGTGTGTTTTTGTGCTATGCGTCTGAAATGCAGTTCCTTTGAGAAACTGTGTTCAAAGCAAGAATTTGCCATGCAATCCAAAACTCTCATAGAAAAAAGTCTGGAAGTAAAGATAGTGGCTCTACCTTTATATGCTTCAGTTAATGCACTACTTTTTCAGTTAACGCACTACTTATTGTTCAAAGTATGGTGTTTTACAGTCTTTTGCCGTGTTGGTTCTCATTCTTGCAGTTTATGAGGAAAACATTAAAGACGCAAGATTTTTGGATTCAGACATTTCAACTAAAATGATCAACAACATTTTTTCTGACGGTGTGTTAAAGATGTCTATGTATCATGTGACAGAGATTTATATTTGCGTTAGCACTGGCCCGTTCTCTTTTATCTAAAGAGGTGATGGTGAGCTGCTGTAGTGTGGAGTGGAATCAATCCAACATGAGAGGATGAAGAAGCAGCGCTGCCCCAATGGCATATTCTAATTTCAGTCATGTTAAAAGAGCATTAAATGCAACAACCACCGCCTCCCGCCTCCCATTCACATATATAAATAGAAGCAGAATAAGAGTTACCAAAGGTGTTGCTTTCCACCACTGGAGGCTCTCTTAGAGAGTAAAGGGATGAAGTTTTATGTTAAACTCGTGATGTTTCTTTTGCACTGGTAAGGTGTGAAGAAGGAGGAGTTTCTTTTGAGAGAATCGACCATTAAAATGAATGTAGATTCTTTTTTCTAGTTATAAAAACACAAAAATGATAAATATTGGTAATACAACCTACATTTGTGGGAACACTGTGTCAATAATAAATAAGAGAAAAATGATCTCAACAGACATTGCTGTACCATATAGAGCTCTAAATGATCTACTATATGATAAACACTGTTTAATCTGTGATATAACTCGCAGGACACTAATATATTTATAGACGTTTTGAGGCCATTTCATAAGAGTTTATGAATTACATAATGAGTCATAATGTTGGTTACTATTTTATTACTTGTTAAAACAGTCATAAAATAGTAACAAATGCAACAGTATAAATGGAAATACAACAATAAGAAAATAGTAATACAAAGAAAAATGGAACAGTAATCAGGGTTATAAAACAGTATTAAACAGTAATAGCAAAAACAAAACAGTAATAACAGAAATCGCTTCTATTAGAGGTCACTGAACAGCATGTGTATAAGGAGTGTTTCAGTGGTTCTCCTCACTGCTTGTTAGAAGAGGTGCAATACTGAGCAGCCAATCAGACCAGAGCCAATTTACATATATTGTAAATATACATGTATTGTCTTGTCCAATTAATAAAAAAAGCTTGGAAAATGGGCAAATCTTTGGTAAAGGCAGCATATGGGCCCTTTAATGGATCTTCCCAGCTGGTGGAAGTAGCATGCAATAAAACTAAGTGTACCCCCAGTTTTTCAGAGAACCTCCCCTTATTCTCTCTCTCTCTCTCTCTCTCTCTCTCTCTCTCTCTCTCTCTCTCTCTCTCTCTCTCTCTCTCTCTCTCCCTACAGCACATGCTTTCACCACAGAGGGCACCAGAGAGACTGCTGCAGCTCGCTGATAGCAACTTGGGCAGCCTGGTCACCGAGATGGATGAATTACTGAGCAGGGTTTGTAAATAAACACACATAAACATGCTCTTAACAGACCTGCCAGGGTCCACCGGTCAAAAATGATGCAAAGCTGCGCTATTTTAGACCTTGGGTTCAGTCAGAGGCATAAAGTTTTTTACAGCAGGTTTTACAGCTTCACATATTAGCATAACACGCAGACTCAAAAAGAAGTTCCACCTCGCACACACACAGCCTAATGTACAGTGTATAGTAACAAAAGTGCAAGAACACTAGTAAAATTGCAATAACTAAATAAATCAGTAATAAAACAGTAATAATAGAAATAGAAAAGTAATAATAAAAATAAAACAGAAATAAAGCAGTACTTACAGAAATAAAAAAGTAATAATAGAAATAAAACAGAAATAAACAGTAATAACAGAAATAAAACTGTAATAAAACAGTAATTACAGAAATAGAAAATGAGTAATAAAAATAAACCAGAAATAAAGCAGTACTTACAGGAACAGAAAAGTAATAATAGAAATAAATCAGAAATAAACAGTAATAATAAAAAAAAAGTAATAAAACAGTACTAACAGAAATAGAAAAGTAATAATAGAAATAAAACAGAAATAAACGGTAATAACATAAATAAAACTGTAATAAAAAAGTAATTCCAGAAATAGAAAATTAATAATAAAAATAAAGCAGAAATAAAGCAGTACTTACAGAAATAGAAAAATAATAATAGAAATAAAACAGAAATATACAGTAATAAAACAGTAATTACAGAAATATTTAATAATAAAAAACAGAAGTAAATAAATTACAGAAATATAACACTTATTTAACAGTGATAATATAACTAAAGTTGTAGAAAAGTAATAGTAGACATTAAACTGAATTAAATATTAAATTAAACTATTAACACATATAAAACAGTAATTAAGCAGTAATAACATAAATAAGACAGTAAGAAAAAACTAATAACAAATTAACCAGTGATACAGATATTAAACAGTAATAACAAGATAATAACAGTGACAACGTTATAATATTACAATAGTTACACTAAAAAACGCATTCTTAGCAAGGGGATATCTGGAATATCATAGCAACCACTTAGTAAAAGTATCTACAGTCCTAACTTCAACTTTATCATTGTTACATTAATGACAAAGTTTAATTTAATGTTACATCAACAATAAACAATAAACAACTGAAGACTGTCCAGCTTATCAGGTCATATCGACCAGCTTCTTCAAGCTTAGTTTATTTTTAGTTTATTTTCTACTATTTATTTTTTGGTCTGCATCTAATAGTTTAAGTGCTGAAGCCAGTCGAGCATTTGAGTCAGTTGCGTGTTGAAGAACTGTGGCTTGTTAACTTTGTTTTAGTGATTTGATGAGACCTTGGCCACCCACCAAACGTCCTACCAGCCGTCAGCAGCTTCATCCTTTCTTATTATTTTCTTCATAGACAGTATCTTCTGTTAAACTCCGATCCGTCTGTTGTGTAAGTTCTGCATCTCCTCTATGTGAGTCTCCGGCCTTGGTGACGTTCAGCTGAAAGAAAGACATACAAAAGAAAATGTCAACATTACCTTGACTTGCACTTCTCCAGTAGGAGGTGTCAGTCCCTGCCCAGGACTTCTTTTTACCTGAGAGTGGTACTGAAGTGTGCATCGCTACACGGGAGATGTCCTTCATACATCAGAAACTTAAATGTGGACTTTTCAGAAAGTTTACCATTAAGAAGACACGGAAGACAGAACATTACTTTTAAATGTTTAACCATTCCTGAGTCCTGGCCCCTGTCAGTGGTTCTCCTCATGATCTTTGTGAGCTTCTCTATTTGAGTCTTGTTCCTCTCAGTGGTTCTCCTCATGATCTTTGCGAGCTCCTGTTTCGAGTCTGGGTTCCTCTCAGTGGTTCTCCTCATGATCTTTGTGAGCTCCTCCTTTCGAGTTTTGGTTTTTCTCAGTGGTTCTCCTCATGATCTTTTTGAGCTCCTCCTTTCGAGTTTTGGTTTTTCTCAGTGGTTCTCCTCATGATCTTTGTGAGCTTCTCCTTTCAAGTCTCAGTTCTTTTCAGTGGTTCTCCTCATGGTCTTGGTGAGCTTCTTTTGAATCTTGGTTCTTCTTAGTGGTTCTCCTCATGATCTTTGTGAGATTCTCCTTTTGAGTTTTGGTTCCTCTCAGTGGTTCTCCTCATGACCTTTGTGAGCTTTTTGTTTTGAGTCTTGGTTCCGATTACATTTCCTCTATGTGAGTGTTCAACATGTAAAGCTCACCAGCATCATTAAATATGTTTCTGAGCAAGCTGTTTAATATGAATGTGTGTTTAATTCAGAGTAAATGATAAGAAGTAAGTGTTCCAGTGCAAGGCTTTTATTTCTCCTTACTCTACAGGCCACAAAGGTGTCAGCGGATGGAGAACAGGCAAATGCTAATGCAGAGAGAAGCAGAAAAAGAGCTGAAGAGCTGGACATGTTTGTGAAGAACACCCTGCTTGCGGCTGAAGGTACATATAAACTACACAGTAACATCACAAAATATACACATTTTAATGTGAAACACAAAAAGCAATGAGTAGTACACTCAGAGCTGTTTTCATTTGGAAACAGGACAGAAGCATCAATCAATCAATCATATTTAATGTTTTACATTATGAATAAGTTGTTTTTTGAAAACATACACTCATTGCAAACATCAGGCCTGCAACATGTTCCATAATAGTTGGGACATGAACAATCTTTACCACTGGGTTGCATGACCTCTTAGTTCAATTGCATTGGAAAATCATTTGGAGACTGAAGACACAGTTTTAAAACCATGCAGGGCCTTCAGTGTCTTATTTTGCTCCACACACTTTCAGTTGGAGACACTTCTGTTATTATGAGAATGGACGTCCCTGAAAAAGATGTCAGAATACGTTTTCACATTGTACTGACTCCCTCCTGGCTATGGCTCCAGCTGCAACAGACCTGTGCAGCAAACTCACAGGAGTCTGCAGCATGATGGGTGGTTAAGGGGGTACTGCTGCTGTTACCTTGATCTCCAATAGCTCCACCGAGTTGGGGACAGGGATACAGCAGCACCCAGTCTCTGTCTGCTGTGGTAAACGGATGAAGAGGACATGCCCTGAGAAAGAGGACAGGGCCTTATCTTTTACCAAGGCGATAAGATGTGGAGAGCCCCGATGTGGAGAGCCCCGTCATGCCCCAGGGACTCTGCTCAGGTCTGGTAGATATTGTAAGGATGTTTTTCTGAAAAGAGGGGGTTTTGTTGTGACCCTCTACTGACCATGGATGTGCAGGAGGCATGGTCCTCCAACAGCGTTCAACAGACAGGAGGACAGTCATTTCCTCAGGAAGAGTAAAGAGAGAAAGTTAGTTTGGCTCAGGAGTAAGACTGTAGAGAATATGAATATTCAAAATTGAGTGTGGCTGGCGACTCCGGCAGATCTAACTATAGCAACCTAAACTAAAAGGAGAGATCCAGAAGCTAACATAGACATGAGAGCACCCTGAGACACTGAGATCCCCCCACTCCACCGTCAACAAACCTGTGTAATCACGTGAAGTGGTGGGACACCAGCACCAACATCTCAGTTTATCATAAACCTCTGTGTCCATGAACCCCTGGATCTCCTGCCTTTATCTATAGGTAAAGATTAATTACCAAAAAGCTACACTAAACAAGTCCAAAAGCCAGGGTGTGTCCTGAGGGGGTCAGTGTGTCAGTGTCCTTGGCGAAGATAATTTACACGACTGTGATGGTAGCATTAACACAGAAAGATACACAGAAAGATACATTGAGATCTTAGAGCAACATGTGCTGCCTTTAAGAAGACATCCTGCATTTTTCAACAAGACAGTGCAAAACCACACGCTGCACACATTACAAAGATATGTCCACAGAAGACGAGGGTACGGGTACCAGGCTGGCCCCAATAGAGAATGTGCAGGAAATTTAAAAATGGAAAATGACAACTTCAACATCTTAAGACATGTTTACACGTCGAATGGATCTAAATACACCTGAAACATGTCCTCAATGTCAAAACGCATATAGTGAAGTGGTAGAGGCTTTATTATCCCAACTTTTGTAGGCCTGAACTGCAGGAATAGACATATATTAACAAATGCAATGCAACAATGCAAGTTCACCAGACAAAACATGAAACATTTTGGGTCTGTAGCGTCTGCAGTGAAACAAAGGTCAAAGTAAATGTAAGAAACACTGCTGTGTTCTCCATACCCTTCCACCTTCTCTGATTTGGGGTTGAACATACCACATGCTTCCCTTTTCTGGAACTGAGGTTATATCCTACTCCTATTTCAGAGACTCACTTCTCCCTGATAGGGGCCCTTTAATATGCATGTGGGTTTATTGGAGAGGCTGGTGTGGCTAATGAAGGCTCTGCTGTGGCCACGTAAAAGCTTAATTAAAAGAGATGAGCACCAGCGAAGGCGGAATAATCAAACCAGCCGGAATCTCACAGACAGGAATGTGATTAGCGTGTGTGTAGAACGTGCATGATCAGTGTGAAAGTGTGTGTGTGTAGCAGATGGTGTCGTCTGTAGATGTTGGGATCACACACGCGCAGGACAGGACTGGATCAAAGTGATGTTTTGATTCGCGTTTGGCATTCGACAGCAGCTTTGATGGAGTCCCTCCATTTAGGCACAACTTGCCAAAAAAGTGTTTACACGTACCGATCAGAGACGCAGCCCTCACTCCTCCCGCACGGCAAAACCTTCTCCGGGTTCATCCAGCGCTCCCATTCAGAGCGCATTAGCTCGCTTCCCTCTCCTTTCAATCACCAAAACTCTCCCGAATCTGACAATTCCTTCCACCTTAAAGGCTTTAATTGCTTTTGAAACTCGGCAGGCAATTATTCTTGGGCCGTTTAAGTTTCTAATAGGTATATATCCTCCTCCTCTGAAATCAGATCACATGTTTACTTTTGAACTCGATGAGAATTTTCAGCAAATGCATCTAATTACGCCTCATTTGCATTTCAATTTGATGATTTATATTTAAATGAGAATCTGCGGCGTAACTTTTTTTTTTGAGCGTTTGAACAGATTGGATTTTGATTTCAAAGACTAAATTAATTTGATTAAAGTGCATTAAAGCTGCCAAAACTGAATTTGAATTTCTTTTAAATGAGCCTAAAAGGAGTGAAGCGCTGAGAAGCAGCGAGGAACCCAAAAAAAATACATGAAAAAAAAGGACGAAAAAACACTTTGTTTTTTACTTTGTCTTCACTTTTTTCATGTATGAGGGTTTATTTAGGGGGGAGGCAGATCCTGAGGATGAATGCTGACCCAGGATTTGTGCTGGACAACAGCAGTCCTGTGCTCAGTGAGGCAGAAGAAGGCTTATAAACTGGGTTAACAGTCTCAACACCAATATGGTGGACCTTTAAGGTAGATGTTTCTAATAAAGTGGCCAGTTAGTGGAAGTACAATGCATATGTTTCTAATAAAGTGGCCAATTAGTGGAAGTACAAGCTTGATGTTTCTAATAAAGTGGCCAGTCAGAGGAAGTATAATGTAGGTGTTTCTAATAAGTAGCCTGACTGTAGAAGTACAAGTTAGGTATTTCTAATAAAGTGGCCAGTTAGCAGAAGTACAAGGTAGGTGTTTCTAATAAAGTGTCCAGTTAGCAAAAGTACAAGGTAGGTGTTTCTAATAAGGTGACCAGTAATTGGAGGTACAATGTATATGTTTCTAATAAAGTGGCCAATTAGTGGAAGTACAAACTTGGTGTTTCTAATAAAGTGGCCAGTTAGTGGAAGTACAGACTAGGTGTTTCTAATAAAGTGGCCAGTTAGTGGAAGTACAAGGTAGGTGTTTCTAATAAAGTGGCCAGTTAGTGGAAGTACAAGGTAGGTGTTTCTAATAGTGTAGCCAGTTAGTAGAAGTACAAGCTTGATGTTTCTAATAAAGTGGCCAGACAGTAGAAGTACAATGCAGGTGTTTTTAGTAAAGTGGCCAGACAGTAGAAGTTCAATGCAGCTGTTTCTAATAAAGTGGCCAGACAGTAGAAGTACAATGCAGCTGTTTCTAATAAAGTGGCCAGACAGTGGAAGTACAATGCAGCTGTTTTTAATAAAGTGGCCAGACAGTGGAAGTACAATGCAGCTGTTTCCAATAAAGTGTCCAGACAGTGGAAGTACAATGCAGCTGTTTCTAATAAAGTGTCCAGACAGTGGAAGTACAATGCAGCTGTTTCTAATAAAGTGTCCAGACAGTGGAAGTACAATGCAGCTGTTTCTAATAAAGTGTCCAGACAGTGGAAGTACAATGCAGCTGTTTCAAATAAAGTGGCCAGACAGTAGAAGTACAATGCAGCTGTTTCTAATAATGTGGCCAGACAGTGGAAGTACAATGCAGGTGTTTCTATTAAAGTGTCCAGTAAGTGGAAGTATAAACTTGGTATTTCTGATGAAGTAGCCCGTGTGGGGGAGTATATATATAAACTGTGGTGTGTGTGTCTGTGTGTGTTTGTACAGCTCTGAGGGATAAAGCTCGTGAGCTGAATGAGTCTTTAGGCCGGAGGGACGGAGAGCCGGAGAAAAGCCTGAATGAAATGCAGGATGAGATTAAGGCAATGCTTAGTGAGCTCCGCAAACGGCAACTCAACCCTCACAAGCTCAGCGCGCAGGAGGAGCTCAGGTAACATATCCTACTACACCTGTCTACCTGACACCCATCCTCAGCCCCAGCATAAAGAGATCGGAAACAGAACTTCAGACAAGCTCACAAGATTACAACTGCTAGTCTTCTAACTATTTACTGCATTTTGTTTATTTATTCTACTGAAAATGATTTGAAAGTTTAGACAACTCTAATTACATGTTGTTGTTAATTTTCTAAGTGCAAATAAGTTAACACGTCCTCTGCAGTCTCCATACAGTGCACACACACACACACACACACACACACATATATATATATATATATATATATATATATATATATATATATATATATATATATATATATATATATATATAAGGTACAGTGACCGAACTGTCTGTGTAATTCTGAGGGATAAAGAGAGATTATGTAAAATTTAATTATAGATCATCAAACTCAAATACATTATAGAGAAAACGTTAAATACAGGAGGATACGGGCTCTTTAAACAAGAACTGTTTAGGAACCTTTATGTAGATGAAGAGTGAACATGCACTTCTCCTCCTGCTCTCTCGCTGCTCCGTGGCGTTTTTGTGCTCCAGTGAGTCCGGGCCCAGGCGTAGCGAGCTTCTCTTGCTCATGTAAACTCCTAATGAACTAATTAAAAGTTGCCGGAGGTTGGGGGTGGTGGGTGTGTTGGGGGGGGTGGGGAACGTTATTCTGCTCTAATCAAATTACTTTGAAAATGTATCCCTTTAATAAGATGGAGAACGGTAGGAAAATGAAGAGAGACATCTAGTGCTGGGTGGTGGGAACATCTTAACAGCATGTTTTACTGTTTAATATAAAAAAAACACTTCCCTCTGGTCTATCACACTGAGAGTACGTCTTTAGTAATAACTCTATAATTCATAGAAGGTCATTGTTCTTGTTTTAAAATGTATTTTATATCTTAATTCATTGATTATATCTTCTATTTAATTGTATTTATTCATTTATTGTCTTTTTAAAAAACATGATCATAATGATGATTTTTTTGTTTGTTTATATTAAACCTAGAATTTTTTTTATTTGTTGTTTTTATTCATTGTTTTGTTTTTGTTTTTGTTTTCTATCTTTAATTCCTTTTTTCTGTTTCCTTCCCACTATCTCTTTCTCTGTCTTCCTCTTTCTTTCTCTCTTCATCTCCTCTCTCTCTCTCTCTCTCTTGTTTCTCTTTCTCTCTCTCATCTGCTCTCACTCTCCATTTCACTTTCTCTCTCTTTTTGTTACCCACCTTCTCTCTCTATTTTTCCCTCTTTCTCTTTCTTTCCCTTTCTTTCTCCTTCCTGTTTCTTTTCTCTTTTTTCACATTTCCTTTCCCTTTCTCTCCTACTCTTTCTATTCTCTCTCCTCCTGTCTTCATCTCTTTCTATCTCTTTCTCTCTCCCTCTGTCTCTCTTCTCTCTTGCTCTCCCACTGTCTTTTTCGCTTTTTCTCTCTCTCCCTCTTTTCTTTCGCTCTCCCTCTCTGCCTTTTTTCTCCTCCTGTTTCTGTCTCTCTCTTTTTGCACTTAATTTTTCTCTCCCTTTTCTCTCTCATCCTTTCTCCTCCTCTTTAAACTCTTTCTCTCTCTCCCTCCGTCTTTGTGTTTCTTTTCTTTGCTCTCCCTATCTTTTTTTCCTTTCCACTCTCTCCTCTCTCTCTTTCTCTCTCTTTCTCTCTCTCTCTGTTCTCCCCCCTCAGGGCTGCGGAGGCCCTGTTTGCGAAGGTGAAGCGTTTGTTTGGAGACCCTCACCAGGCGACTCAGGATCTCAGGGAGGAGGTCGGAGGGAAGTTAGGGGATTACAGGACGAAACTGGACGATGCACAGGAGCTCCTGAATGAGGCTCAGGGCAAAACCAGGCAGGCTGAAGCTCTGACCCACAACAACCAGCACAGCCTGGACAACCTGCAGGTACACCAGTATAAACACACACTGGGCCTGATTAATATAACGAATCACAATTAATATGTTTATACAGCAGCATGCATGCTGTAATAGCTTCCTCAGTTCTCCTGCATCCAGTGTTGTAGTCTGCTGAAGGCGCTGATAAAACTTCTCTTAAAAGCTGTATTAACGTACATCAGATCAGCACGTGAGAACTTTGGGCTTTTTAGGACTAAACAAACAACACTCTCCCTAGACTGTAGTATAACAGAACCAACAGAAACCCCACCAGAACTATAAAGCTAGATATATGCACTGCATGGTGAGAAGTATATGGACACCCGACCACCACACCTATATGAGCTTGTTGGACATTCCAAATCCATGTGCATTAATATGTAGGTTAGGCAATAGGATAGGTAATGTTCTATAATATTTATGTGGCTAATACTTTGTGGCTGACCTGTTGTTATTCTTAGATGTTTCCATTTCACTATAATAGCACTTATAGTTGACCCTGACTTATAGCTGACCAGGGCAAAGCTGAAATGCACAGGCTAAAAGAAATTGTGGGAGAGCAGAATTTCTACAAACTGACTTGTGACAAGGGTGGCATCCTAAGATGGGTGTGGCTGAAACCTGAATTCATTAATTAGGAGGGCTGTCCGCATACTTTTGGCCATATACTGGTTGGCCACTCTGCCAGCCACAGAGCACTAACAAGGCATTGGAAAGATACATTTACTCCATTCTCCCTTCAGTCTCTCAGCATCAAGTTAGGGCCGTAACCTCAGTGATCAGTGATCAGAGGTCCCTGCCTGGACATCTCCTTTGTTTAGTTGTCTCTGTTTCACTACTGAAATATTACTTAATATACTTAAATAAATATCTTTTACATTAAATATTTCATAATATTACTGTTTAGTCCTGTTTGATAGCAAATAGTATGCAAGCTAGCAGTAGCACTTTTTTAAATTTGTTATTACAGTCAACCACACAGCAACGGTGCAGCACAGAGTTATTCATGTACACCATGTAGTACAACCTACCACACATCAGTTCACCAACACTGCTTTATTCATTTATTATTTTATATTGGTAAGTACACATTTACAAACATGTGTACAGGCAGCTGCAGCTGGGAAAATGTGTTAATGGCATTTAAAAGCAGTGAATTTAATTATTTTTCTGGTTATAACACAACCTCTCCTTTATGTTAATCTTGACAGAGAAAGAGAGATCAAACCAATAAAGGGAAGAAAGAGACGGAGGGAATTCTGGAGGATGGAGAGAAGTTTCTGCAGGAGGCCAATGGGCTCTCAGACAACATCAACCGGGGCATCGAGGTCAGCTAAGCATACACTTTCATCTCTTTCTGAGTGTATTCCTTTCACTCATAACCAAAACATATCTAATTATCTAAACATGGGCTGCTGGAGCTTATCCCAGCACTCACAGGGCAGAAGGAAACCACCATTCTATAGAGGACAGGCACACAGACATACAAGCCCACACACACACACTTAAGAGCAGTCTGGTGTCTCCAGTTTACTTGGCTGCACGTCTGTGGACTGGAGGAGGAAACCCACACAGGCACAGAGAGAACATGCAAACTACCAAAGTGAGGGATTAGGTTTTGATTTGAGGTTAGTGTAAGAATTACCTTAACCTTATCCTCAATCCAAAACCTAATGCTCACCTGGTTATGGTGGGGTCAGGATTAAGGCCAGGGTAAGGGATAAATTAATACTGACCCTTACCTTAACCTCAAGCCAAACGCAATCCTAACCTTCACTCTGGCCCTACTCATGACCCTAACCTTAGCCTCAACCCAAAACCTTATCCTAACCCTCACCCTGGCCCTAATTCTGAGTTTACCTTAACCACAACCAAGAAATTAATCCTAACCCTGACTCTACCCCTAATCCTGACCTTCACCTTAACAGTAACATTGATAAAAAATAACATTGTAACCCTTACTCTATGACCCTAACCTAACCTTAATTTTAACCTCAACCCAAAACCTCATCCTAACCCTCACCTGGTCCTTATTCTAAGCCTAACCTTAATCTCAACCCAAAACTTAATTCTAACCCTCACCTGGCCCTAATTCTGAGCCTAACCTTAATCTCAACCCAAAACTTTATTCTAACCTTGACTCTGACCCTAATCCTAACCCTAACTGTTACCTCAACCTCAACCTCAACTCAAAACTTAATTCTAGGTCTGACTCTGACCCTAACCCTGACCCTAACCCTGACCCTAACCTTAACCTTAACTCCAAGCCAAAACCTAATCCTTGGTCCTAATCCGGACCCCAAATTTAACTAGAATCTTATCCAGTTAATCTCCTTTTGGCGGATGTCTATAACAGATTGTTAGGGATGTTGAGATGGCTTTTATTACAGCTGTTACATATTTCAGTGAATTCGTAGGTTAAAATCTACAGATATGAACATGTGAATACTACTACTACTACTACTACTACTACTACTACTACTACTACTAATAATAATAATAATAATAATAATAATAATAATAATAATAATTATTATTATTATTATTATTATTATTATTATTATTATTATTATTATAACAAAGTAAAACCAACTGATTTACAGCAGATTATTAATAAATCTTATTGACTCAGTTAATTAGAAGTAAAATATATAAAAGCATTTTAACGTATTTAGATTCATTGTTACTACATCACTAGTTTGTTGTTGTTATATTGCTGTTATATCTGTTTTGTCTAAAAAGCACCCCTCCAAGTCAAGTGTCACCACAGTGTATTGTATGTAGTTCAGTAGCACTAAAAAGATCATCATTATGATCATCATCACAATTTAAGAAACATTTTTGGTGCCACTTAGAGCCACATACAACACGTTCCACATCACTTTACTAAGCAAAGAACCATTTAAACATGAACAGTTGGTGGAATTCCCTTCAGTCCAGCGTTTTCCTGGGACTTGTGCCTAGAAGGTGCTCTATCTTATTGGGAGCTGTGTTTGTAGGAGCTGGAGAACATGAAGCGCGAGCTGGGTCCCCTACATGGCCAGCTGGACTATAAAGTGGTGCGACTGGCCAAAGGTCTGGAAGATAACACCCTGCCTAATTTACTGCGGAGAGCAGAGGACCACGCTGCTCAGCTCAACGACTCCGCCAACATCCTCGACAAGTAAGTGCATGTGAAACAAATGCAAACCGTGAAGTAAGGTTGTAGTCAGGGCCGCCTGACCTAACCAGGGCCCTGCCTGGGTGCAGAGCTCTTCCAGAACCATTATAAATAAATGCATTTTGGTTTGTAATATTTGCTCATTTTGAAGTTGAAGTATCTGCTTATTTGCCTGCAGACTGTGTTTTGGCTTCAGGACTGACCGCATGTCTCCCCTGCCAAATAAACAAAAGTGTTTTGGTTCTGTATCATAACAATGTACGGTCAGTATCAGTATGATACTGAAACCAGAATCAGGATGTCAGAAGCGCAGAGAGTGAGAGAGAAAGCTGAATGAGGGCAGACAACTGCGAAACTGTAAATACACCATATGGCCACTCCATTAGACACAGCTTGTTGTTTCTACACTCATTGTCCACTTATCTGCTCCGCTTATCATATATAACACTCTGTTGTTCTACTATTACAAATACAGACTGTAGTTCATCTGATTCTCTGTATCCTTTGTCACCTCTTCTTTAGTGATCAGAACCACCACAGGACCACCACAGAGCAGACATTATTTGGGTGGTCAATCATTATCAGCACTACAGTAACACTGACATGATTTTTAAACACAATGTCAACTCACTGTCCACTCTACTAGACACTCCTACCTTGTAGATGTAAAGTCAGAGACGATAGCTCATCTGTTGCTGCACAGTTTGTATTTGTCCTCTAGTCATTTATCAGTTACTTGCCATAGCATACTGTCCATAGGACGCTGTCAGCTGGATAGTTTTGGTTGGTGGGCTATTCTCAGTCCAGCGGTGACTGTGTCTGATCCCCTCACACCAGCACAATACATACTAACACGCCTCCACCTGCCAGTGTCACTGTAGTCTTGAGAATGACCCACTATAAATAATACCTGCTCCGTGGGGGTCCTGACTGCTGAAGAACAGGGCAACAAAGTATACAGAGAATCAGATGGACTGCAGTCTGTAAGTGTAGAACTACAAAGTGCTCCTATACGGTAGGTTTAGCTGATAAAGTGGACAGTGAGTGTAGAAACAGGTGGCTGGTCAGTGTATGTTGCAGTTAAGTACACCAGCTAGTTTGTTCAACAGCGAGTAATAAACTAGTTTTAAGATATCTTCACTTGCCAAGTTACCATTTTTTGCAGTGAAAACACAACAGTGTTATTGATTTTAGTTGTTTTACCATGAAATGCATCCCAACCAATCCTTATGTAATCCTTATGAAGTATATTATTTAATATCATTATTTTACAAAATATATGTCAATATATATGTACATAAATTTGTCATATATATATATATATATATATATATATATATATATATATATATATATATATATATATATATATATATATATATATATATATATATATGACAATAAATGTCATAATAAGTCCTGTTCTTGGTCTTGACTCAGACTCGATGTGTCCTGGTCTCTGTCTTGACTCAGATCCGATATGTCCTAGTGTCTGTCTTGAATCAGACGCGATGTGTCCTGCTCTCTGTTTTGACTCAGACTCTGTGTCCTAGTCTCTGTCTTGAATTAATGTGTCCTAGTCTCTGTTTTGACTCAGACTTGATGTATTATGGTCTCTGTCTCAACTCAGACTCGATGTGTCCTGGTCTCTATCTTGATATGGACTCAATGAGTTGCTAGGCTGCCACTATCGCTTCACAGGTGGTTGCTAATGTGTTGCTAGGTCATTGTGATGACATCCTAGGTGGATGCTAAGATGTTAGGCTGTGGTTAATAATTAGTGATTTGTAATACATTTTTGAATACTGTACTGAAGCAGTATTGGTTGTGTCTGATCTATGATATTTGGTTGTGCGCAGCATTCTGGCTGAAGCTAAGAATCTCTCCTTCAATGCTACGGCTGCCTTCAACGCCTACACCAACATCAAAAACTTCATTGAAGAAGCAGACAAAGCAGCCAAAGAGGCTAAAGCTACAGCTACAGAAGCTGTTCAGCTGGTGAGAACTCACTCTCTCACACACACACACAAACACACTTATATATATCGTCGCTGTCCAATGAAAAAAGTGTATGTCCATTTTTGTTGATGTTCATTTTTCTACATCATTTGAACACAACAGCTGCCATTAACATTGTCCATGATGAATGGACCAATAGAAATGCTTCAAAATCACTTGGAAAAACATCTGCTTCCATTGACTTACATTGCAAGTAAAGACTGTTTTTTGCCTCTCCTGTAAAATTTCTATTTTGGACAGCGACGATCCAGAGTTCCATTGGACAGCGATGATATATATGAGGAAGACTTTATATTCACCATTAATCTTAAACACAATATAAAAAGTAACTAATAAAGAAAATGACATAAATGGTGATACAAGGTTTGATGATATATAGACAATATTTACCCAAGCACATTCAAATCATTTATCTGAGCAGTAAGTGTTTTTGTACAAACAAAATATCATATCTTTAGAATACATGTAAATATGTCTCTAACCACAGAAAATATCTGTATGAGATTATTATTTTATGAACCAAACTACAGACCAAACTACATATGTAATGATAATGATCTACAGATAATGCAGAATAATCTCCGCCTACTGCATTAATGCTATTTGTATTAAAAATGTGCATATATATGCTGAGTTCAAATTATGCAGAAAAAAAACAAGTGTACAAGATGGAGCGGGTCAGAGCTCTTCCACACAGTAAAGTTATATATACACATGCAAAAGTTTGGGTTAAATTCTATTTTTATTTGATTTTCTATCTCTTTAGTATTTTATAATAATATAGTGCCATATGGATATCTCTAAAACGATAGCTTTACAGGAGAAGGAAAAAACTGCATGTTAGTCACTGTAACCAAAGTTTTTTCCAAATTATTCTTTTCCTCAAATTTTCAAATTATGTGAAAAATTAAAAAATGAAAAATGGAGGTATAAGATTTTGTTTTGACAGCAGCGATATGTAAGTCTCTAAATACTAGATTCCTGATATGTTAAAATAATGTCCTATAATGTGTATCTATATGGAATAACATTATACAATATGTTTTAAATATTTATTGTATCTGTATTAAATTTACATTTACATTTTCAAATGTACCCACATCTCTCTCTCTCTCTCTTTCTTTCTCTCACTGTCTCTTACACATTCTCTCTTTGTCTCTCCCCCTCTCTCTCCTCCCATCCTCACTCTCTGTCTCTCTTTCCTTTTTATTCTCTTTCTCTCTCTCCTTCTCTTTTTCCATCTCTTTTTCTTTCTTTCTCTCTCCCCCTCTCTCCCTATCTCTTGTCCGCTCTCTCCGTTTTTCCTTCTCTCTTGCTTTCTCTCTCTCTTTCTTCTTCTCACTCTCTCTCTCTTTCTCATTTTCTCTCTCTCTATCTTGCCCATAACAGTATAAAACTAAATAGCTTACATTGTGCAGTTTTCACAGGATAACTGAATGTAAAGAAACTGCAAGCAAACAGAAATCCTCAAAAAGAAGTGAATCTATTAAACACACAGAATCCTAATGTGATGTTTGTGTTCAGGTTTTATTTATATTTGCATTATTTTGTGTCTGGTTTCATTAAGGGAGCAGATTGGTTTCTGTAGATGGATGCAGTTCAGTGTGCTTTGTACAGTGTTTCGTGTGTGTAGGCGTGCGGTGCACCGTGTTTCCTCTGGAATGACCGGCTGTGTGACTTCTCTTTCTAAAGGCCACAGGTCCTAAAGGTTCTCTCAAAGACAACGCCAGAAGCTCGGTGCAGAAAAGCCAGCGCTTGTGGAACGAGGCTAAGAAGCTGGAGAACGATGTTAAAGGTAAAGCAGAGGTTCAGTTCTCCTCGCAGAGCAGCGTTCTGCTACTGAAGGATTTTTATTTATTTCTGGAGAGGTTTAACCTCAGCAGCGGAATGAAAAGCATCCTGCAGTCTTCAGCGGGCTGCGGGCAGAGAGACGAGATTCCGCCTGCGTCCTTCTGGCTTGCGAGCAAAGCAGAACTAATGTTTTGTTTGTTTTTGTTCTGTTTGTTTAGAGAACGGAGACAATCTGGGTGTTCTGCAACTCCGGCTCAAAGGAGCAGATGCAAAGAACAAAGACCTGCTGAAGGGCCTGAATGAAACCTTGGAGATCCTCCGCGCCATTCCCAATGGTGTGTGTGTGTGAGAATGGGAAAGCATAGGTGAACGTGTCAGTAAACACTGTTTTCAAAGCCTTCTATCTCCCAAAAGCTTACAAAAGCCTTACTAAAACCTTCTATTGTCTTCCCAAAACCTTCTAATGACCTCCCAAAATCTTCTAATGGCCTCCCAAAATCTTCTAATGTCTTCCCAAACCTTCTAATGTCTTTCTCAAAACCTTCTAACGTCTTCCCAAAACCTTCTAATGACCTCCCCAAATCTTCTAATGTCTTCCCAAAACCTTCTAATGACTTCCCAAAACCTTCACAAAATCAAATCAAAAATCAAAATCAAAACAGCTTCCCAAAACTTTCTAAAAACCTTCTAATGACCTCGCAAAATCTTCTAATGGCCTCCCAAAATCTTCTAATGTCTTCCCAAACCTTCTAATGTCTTTCTCAAAACCTTCTAACATCTTCCCAAAACCTTCTAATGACCTCCCCAAATCTTCTAATGTCTTCCCAAAACCTTCTAATGACTTCCCAAAACCTTCACAAAATCAAATAACAGCTTCCCAAAACTTTCTAAAAACCTTCAAATGACTTCCCAAAACCTTCTAATGTCTTCCCAAAACCTTTTAAGGACTTCCCAAAATCAAATAACAGCTTCCCAAAACTTTATCAAAACCTTCTAATGTCTTCACCAAATCTTCTAATGTCTCCCCAAAACCCTCAAATGACTTCCCAAAACCTTCTAATGACTAACCAAAACCTTCTTATGTCTTCCCAAAACCTTCTATTGACTTCCCAAAACCTTCCCAAAATCAAATAACAGCTTCCAAAAAACTTTCTCAAAACCTTCTAATGACTTCCCAAAACCTTCTGACTTCCCAAAACCCTCTAATATCTTCCCAAAACCTTCTAATGTCTTCCCATATCCTTATAATGACTTCCCAAAACCTTCTAATGTCTTCCTAAAACCTTCTAATGTCTTCCCAAAACCTTCTAATGTCTTCCCAAAACATTCTAATGTCTTCCCAAAACCTTCTAATGTCTTCCCAAAACCTTCTAATGACTTCCCAAAACCTTCTAATGTCTTCCCAAAATCTTCTAATGACTTCCCAAAACCTTCTAATGACTTCCCAAAACCTTCACAAAATCAAATCAAAAATCAAAATCAAAACAGCTTCCCAAAACTTTCTAAAAACCTTCTAATGACCTCCCAAAATCTTCTAATGGCCTCCCAAAATCTTCTAATGTCTTCCCAAACCTTCTAATGTCTTTCTCAAAACCTTCTAACATCTTCCCAAAACCTTCTAATGACCTCCCCAAATCTTCTAATGTCTTCCCAAAACCTTCTAATGACTTCCCAAAACCTTCACAAAATCAAATAACAGCTTCCCAAAACTTTCTAAAAACCTTCAAATGACTTCCCAAAACCTTCTAATGTCTTCCCAAAACCTTTTAAGGACTTCCCAAAATCAAATAACAGCTTCCCAAAACTTTATCAAAACCTTCTAATGTCTTCACCAAATCTTCTAATGTCTCCCCAAAACCCTCAAATGACTTCCCAAAACCTTCTAATGACTAACCAAAACCTTCTTATGTCTTCCCAAAACCTTCTATTGACTTCCCAAAACCTTCCCAAAATCAAATAACAACTTCCAAAAAACTTTCTCAAAACCTTCTAATGACTTCCCAAAACCTTCTGACTTCCCAAAACCCTCTAATATCTTCCCAAAACCTTCTAATGTCTTCCCAAATCCTTATAATGACTTCCCAAAACCTTCTAATGTCTTCCCAAAACCTTCTAATGACTTCCCAAAACCTTCTAATGTCTTCCCAAAACATTCTAATGTCTTCCCAAAACCTTCTAATGACTTCCCAAAACCTTCTAATGTCTTCCCAAAACCTTCTATTGACTTCCCAAAACCTTCCCAAAATCAAATAACAACTTCCAAAAAACTTTCTCAAAACCTTCTAATGACTTCCCAAAACCTTCTAATGACTTCCCAAAACCTTCTAATGTCTTCCCAAAACATTCTAATGACTTCCCAAAACCTTCCCAAAATCAAATAACAGTTTCCAAATACTTTCTTAAAACTTTCTGTCTCCCAAACCCTTACTAAAACTTTCCCAAAACCCTGGAATATCTTCCCAAAACCTTTGAATGTCTTCCAAATGCCTTGCCAAAGCCTTTTCAAAACCTTTTAATGTCTCCCAAAACCTTACTAAAACCTTCACAAAACCTTTGAATGTCTTCCAAAAGCCTTCCAAAAGCCTTATAACCACTTCCCAAATCTTCCTAAAACCTTCCCAGAATCTTTTAAAGTCTCAAAACCTTTAAAACTCTCCAAGAACCTCCTAAAATGTTCCCAAAAACTTCTAATGTTGTCCAAAAACCTTCTAACGTCTTTTCAAAACTTCTTTCAAAAGACTTCTAACCTTCCAAAATCTTCCCAAAACCTATGGCTATCTTCTCAGAATGTTCTGACCTTCTTGAAGCCTTCTACTGTCTTTCCAAAACCTTTTCATAGTAAAAAAAAATTATTCAAAAGCCTTCTAATGTTTCAATTTAAAATTTACTGTCAAATATTTCTGAAATCGTTTGAGTTCCTAAAATATTAAATTTTCCTACATAAAGTTTAATAAGATAATTCTGGGAATGTTCAAAGTAATATTTTACTGTAAAGTTTACTTTCTAAGCAGAGTTTTGCTCTCTGCAGACACAGCGGCTAAAATCCAGGCCACGAAGACGAAAGCAGGAGAGGCCAACGACACGGCGCTGGAGGTTCTGGCTCGGCTCAAAGACATGAACCTGAACCTGATGGGTCTGAAGAGAAACTACAGCAAACTAGAAGATGATGTGAAAAAGGCCAATAACATTATCCAGGACCCCGAGAAAAACAGTACGGGTTTTTACACACAACCTTCTCTTACTGCTTTGTTTACATTGCAATTAGACTTCAAACTTAATGAAACGTTAATTATAGCTGCCCAGCAGAGGTTTTACCACTTTGACAGGAAGCTCTCCTGATGTTGTGTACGTGCATGTTCATCAACTCCCTGCAGTGATTCTGTGGTCATGAAGCAGCTCCTTGCTGATGCTTTGTGTGTATATATATATATATATGTCTTGTAAGTGCGTGAGCATCGACCCTTCATGCAAATTTTGCCACCGTCAGGACACAACAACAGCAATAACAGGAAACACCACTGAATTTATTATTATTATTATTATTATTATTATTATTATTTGTATCTTTAATGGATTGGATGTTGTTTTGTTTTTTGTATTTCTTTTTCAGAATTCTCATTATTTTTAATGTATTATAGTGTATTTAGTAGTTCATTTATTTTAATGATATTACATTATATTACATCATATAATATTATATATAGATTTATATATAATATTGTAGTACTAGAACATGTAGAAAAAATATTATGCTACATAATAATAATATTACTGCATCATACATGTTAGTGCTGATAGAACAAACTACTTCATCAGTTTGTATCGTTTTTTAGTTTTCAACAAAATTGAAAAAACGTTGTTATTTACGTAAATATAAATGTGATGGTGAATGGATCAAAATAAATGACCAAAATTACCTGTGAGAAAGAGATTTGTCCCACCCAAAAATTAAACCACAGAAAAAGTGGAAACTGTTAAAAGTTTTATTTTAGAAGCGCATTTTGGCAGTCTTCGCAATTCACGTGCTATGTTTGTTGTTAGCAACTGGCTCTGGTTGTTAGGTGGTCTGGGTCTTTCCTTTTGTTAAGATGCCTGTTCAGAACTATCTTGCAGTCAGCAGCTTCACTGACCCGAGCTCTCGCCTTGCCAGCTTTAAACGTGAGTTCAGTGATGAGAGCAATGAATAGCAACGATGACCATATATACTGCAATAAAACAGCGCTTGTATAATGTGTTGTTATGGTAACAGACTAGGTGGGTTTGGGTTAGCTAACGTTTATATTAACTTTAGTCAGAAAACACTCGTAAAGTTACATTACTCTTTGGCCACGTCCTAAACTGCAGACTGCTACTACACTTAATACATAAAAAATAAATATAATAAATAAACAAATGAATAAAAAAAAAAAGAATTCAGCATTAGAAGTGCTTTCAGTAGTGCAGTATGTAATGTTCCAGAGTGTGCTGTTTGGGACACAGTCTTACTGTCTAACGTTAATATATTTAATATAATGTATTTTGTTTATTTATTTGCAATTTATTGTAATTCCACATATGTTGTTCTACAGCACTATACATACAGTGATTTACTACCTTAACTACAGTGGAATCAGCTTATAGGTAATATTTTAGGGACTAGGGCGGGCTTTGTTTCATATTAGCAAATGTGTCCCCACCTGATGTCAAACCCGCTCCTACGCCCTTGCATTCAATGGTCAAGCCAGAAAAGGTGGCAAGAAAGAGGCGAAACTTTAAATTTATATATAAATAATTGCAATTGAATTTGTCAGAAAAAAACACAATTAGATATTTTCACCCAGTTGTTGAGCCCTACATCCCATACAGTCCGCATGAATCGGCCGCCCCCACCAGCACAGTGTAGTAATTAGGGTCCCTCATAGTAAGTCTGTCCCCATTTCTCCATTTACAATCTTCAGTTTTTATGTTTTTTAGGAGAAAAATGTCAGAAATCTGTCTAAATGGTCAAAACTTCTGTTGGGCTTCTTAAAGTAGAGTTCTCAGAGTGTTAGCATTAGCATAAGACGTTTTTGTCATGTAGTACTTTTTCTCTGAACGCTGTCCTGTCTGCTTTGAAGCCTGTGTGATTTAAAAAAGTGCCTCAATGATCATATATGTTTTTTATCCTCTTTTTCTCCCCACCGTTTTATTTCGAACGTCGACAGCAATCAGTATGTATCCCAGTTTGTGTTTCTACGCTTCACGTTTCTTTACACTTCAGGATCCTTCATGCATCTTCGGCTTCGGCATGCTGCGCACTCATCCATGCAGATGCATGCACAATCGCTCCAGCCAGCAGAGAGAGGGAGATAACTGAGCAGCCCGACTCAGTTCTCTCCTCTCTTTGTTCCCGCCCAGCAGGGTTAAAGCAGCCTTTTTATGAAGGCATCGCTAAGCTTGTTAGCCTAATGTGCGCTTTAGCTAAGATTATGCTAATCGTGAATGCACACTGAGTCATATTTCTGTCATCTCGTCCTTTCAATAACACCTCCACGCCTTACTAAATAATCCATCATGCATACCCTCCCCTCCTCCACCTCGTACCCTGTTCTTCACTATGTAGCGTTTTCCTTTTCTTCTTTATTCTCTGACGTTACAGTAGATGTTGAGAGCTGTTGTCATTGGTTTCATTAGTTAAAACTGTCCTCCCTCTTTGCACACAGTCCACGCAGCGGGGGCTAAAGTGAAGGTCCTGGAGGACGAGGCTGACCGTCTCCTAGAGAAACTGAAGCCCATTCAGCAGCTGCAGGACAACCTGCGCAAGAACATCTCTCAGATCAAAGAGCTCATCAACCAGGCCCGCAAACAGGCTAATTCTGTAAGTAAGACAGGGCAGCAGTGCAAAACGGGATACTCCTCTACACTGTACGTTACATTAGACACAGTGGAGTCACATTATTATGAGCTAATATCCAGAGTGACCGCCGTGTGCAGCACGAACAGCGGCTAGACAGCCTGGGAGGTTATCTGGAGCCATGATAACTGCAGGGTGCATCCCACAGCTGCCGGGGGGCACGTGGGGAAAGATCCATAGAGCGAACACGATGATCCAGGTGGTCCCACAGATGCTCACTTGGGTTCAAGTCTGGGGAATTAGGGGACTAGTGTGGTACTTGGAAGTCCATACTTTGTCAACCAATGTGGGACATTTGTAGACACGCTTTGTCTTGCTGGAAGGTCCCTTCCGCCCCAGGGAAGACAATAAGCATGTATAGGTGTGCGTGATCTGCAAGGATGGATTTATGCCCAAATTGGCTGATAGTACCTTCTACGTGGGTGAATAGGCCCAGAAAATGCCACAGCATACCCCAGATCATAACGCTGCCACCTGCATGCTGCCACCACAACACTGTGTATATCAAACCATGTTTTTCTCATTTTTTGTAGTATTTGAACATTGTTAAAGTCTCAAAATGGAGCATTCACACCTCAGTCTGTAATTAGACAGGGCTAAACTGGACAGGGTTAAACAGCTGTGGTCCTAAATGACAAAAACATTTGATTGACTGTGTAGGCATTACTGAGTAAATGATTTTGTAGTTTAACAAGTATACACTACTGCAAAGTTGTAGGCACCTAAGCTCAGCCTTTATCTTAGCAAATGTTTTTTCACTGGTAAGAACAACAGATATCAGATGCAAATAAGCATAAATACAATACAAAGTAACATGAATATCTTATTTTTAAAAAGAAGTAGATAATATCTTGAGCTCCAGTTTAAAAAAACAAGTTTAGTTCCAGATTTCTTCCGGACGCCCCAGACATTGCATAAATGTATTAAATCAATCAATTAATCAACCTTTATTTATCTCGGAGTACATTGAGGGTGGCCCTCATTTACAATGTAGCCGAGCATTATGCATTGTAAGGGGATTGACAAAATAAAATAAAAAGACCCAGCATTTTAATAAGATGTAAATACAAAATATTATAAAGTAAAATAAGATATAAAAAAATAAGACAAAAATAAACATTTTAAAAGTAGGAATTAATAAAATCATAGGTAAGAAAATCTAAGGTAATAAAAAATAATAAAGACTAGAGATAAATAAAAAAAACTAAATACATAAAAGGGTAAAATGTAAGTAAACAATAACTAAGAACAAAAGAAGAAAATAAGGAAACGATAAAAAAAGATAAGAAAACAGCTAAAAAAAACAAGATTAAAAAGGAAAATAAAAGCTAACCAAAAAATGTTAAATAAAACAAAAACAAAAAAAACGAAAAACATAAAAACTAAAATCAGCTAAAACAGTGGCAGGCTGTCTGAAGGTGGTTAGAGACTAGGTGATCGAGTGACACCAGCGAGCTGAGCTTTAGTGAGTTCTGTAGTGAGTTACAGTTCGCTGGTGCACTGTAGCTAAAAGCAGATTTTTCCAGTTCACTAAAAGCTCTCGGTGCCTGAAGGGTGATCCAATCACTGGAACGAGTCTGGTAGGTTGTGTTATTTCCTGACGCACAGCAAGTGAAGACCATCCAACTTTTTCATACAGTAAGTAAATTCCTTCAGCAGCAATCTTAATTTAGCCTAATGAAATACTGAGTAGCCAAAGCAGGTATTAAAAAAAACTGTAAATAATACTGGGTTGCCACAAGGAAAAGCTTGAAAATGGTTAAATAAATTTATTCGTAAAATCACAAATTATTGTATTAATAAACTGCTTGAAATAAAATGTGCTTTTTTAATAGAATGGCTTCAAATGCTTTTGCACAGTACAGTATATATGTATATACGGTATGTATATATAAAAACTAAGCCTGTTTCGAATTGGTTGTTTTTGACTCATTTGCATATACCCGCCTGTTTAGGCTGCAGCGGTTTACCCCCGCCCAATAACACTGACTGTTATAAGAACTGTTAGAGCCTGGACTACGTTTTGAATGAGGTGCAGCGAATCAGAACAAAGCTTATTTACATACATTAGTCTTAAAGTCACTGTAGCAAAAGCAGGTTGGGGGACAGGCTGGAAGATGATGATCATATATAAAACTACTCTAGACTGTTTTTGCTGCATAAAATGACATTTACTTAAAGGGACCTCAGGGTGGAAAAATAAAATGCAGGACAAATGTAGACCATGGGCCCTTTAATGGGCCTTGGATCACATATAACATTGGCTCTGGTCGGCTATATGACCATTTCAGTGATTTATGATGTTTACTGTGCATAAAAGTCTTGTAATGTATCCACCTAGATTAAAGTGTCTGTGTCATCGGGAGGAGACTGCATTCGCACCTACCGGCCAGACATTAAAAAAGGCCGCTACAACACCATCATCCTCAACGTGAAGACCCTTGCTGCCGACAACCTCCTCTTCTACCTCGGCTCGGCTCAATACGTGAGTATAAAAGCAATTTTAAGCTCTGTTCTAACAGCTGAGTGGAGCGAAACGATGTCTCTCAGTGCTAAACTCAGTCCGAGCAGGTGCTGATATAAATATTGATATGATGTTTAGTGTTGATTTGGATTTCTGCTAACACCTTAAAATCCCAGGCTTATTTCATCCTAAGCCTCTTTGTTCAGTATCTACGAGGCCGGCAGTGTAAACAGAGTCACAGGGAGTCTTGGGTAATATGAGTTCAGACCCCTGTGGCTTATGGCCATTGAAGGAGTTTAATTATTATTGCTTTGCAAGGCACAACACTATTGTCATTACGTTTACTCCTCCTTCTCATTTTCTCCGTCTTGTTTTGCTTCTGGATTTTTATATGCTGCTCTCTGGAATGTTCAGGCCGATCAGGAATGATGTCCTCTTTGATTGGATCCCTGTAGGAATAAATAGGAATTTCTTCTGTAAAGCTTGTAAACACCTTTTATGCCAATTTGATAGACGTAAACTAGCAACCACCTGGGATACCTTAGCAACCATACCTTACCAACACTATGGTAACAACTGATAATGCCATAAAAACAACATAGCAACTGCCTAGCAACTAACAGGGGTATGACAGCAACCACTAAGCAACACCCTACTGATAACCTTAAATGCTATGTCGTCCACCCTAGCAACCACCTAAAATAAATTGCAACAACCTAGCATCCACCATAGCGACCACCTGGAACACCTTACTTTGAATACCATAGTGTCCACCCTACCAGCCACCTAGGATACCATAGCATTCCTGTTGTTTATTTACAGCTTCCTGTAGTTTATTTACATCTTCCTATAGTTGATTTACAGCATATCACAGATTATTTACATTTTCTATAGTTTATTTACAGCTTCTTACAGATTGTTTAAATTTCTTATAATTTATTTACAGTTTCCTATTTATTATTTATAGCTTCCTGTAGTTTATTTACAGTTTCCTATATATTATTTATAGCTTCCTATAGTTTATTTACAGCTCCTTATAGTTTATTTACAACTTTTTATAGTTTAATTACAGTTTCCTATATATCATTTATAGCTTCTTATAGTTTATTTACAGTTTCCTATATTTCATTCATAGCTTCCTATTGTCTACTTACAGTTTTCTATATATCATTTATAGCTTCCCATAGTTCATTTACAGTTTCATAATTATTATTTATAGCTTCCTATAGTTTATTTACAGCTCCTTATAGTCTGTTTACAATATTTTATTGTTTTTTTACAGCTCCTTGTAGTCTATTTACAATTTTTTTATAGTTTATTTATAGCTCTTTATAGTTTATTTACAACTTTTTATAGTTTAATTACAGTTTCCTATATATCATTTATAGCTTCCTATAGTCTATTTACAGTTTCCTATGTATCATTTATAGCCTTCTATAGTTTATTTACAGCTTCTTATAGTTTATTTACAACTTTTTATAGTTTATTTACAGGCCCCTATTGTTTATTTACAGCTTTCTATAGTCTATAGATTTCTATAGTTTAGAGCTTCTTATTTACAGCTTCCTTTACAGTTTCCTATAGTGTGTTCTTGATTATCTGAAATCGGCCAAATTCGTTCCCACCTTTTTGAAAAGCTCACAGAAGCTGAGCTCTAGTGGACGATTGGATGTTTTCTTCACTAGGTCTGTCCTTTATATTGTTACTGCTCCAGCACTAAAGCGAATACAACACAGTGAGAGCGCGACTCCTTGCGACTGCATTAATTAGGCCAACCGCACATCATGTTTATTACTTTAAAGCCAGAGATAAACAGCAATTACCTGCGGCTAAGAGAAATAATAAAAGCTTATTACTCCCTTCCTCTTCCTCAGTCGCAACACACACTCACGCACACTCGCAGGCGCAGTTGAGCTCACGTACCCGCGTCCCGCGAGGAAGGTGTACGATCAGGCCACTGAAGTGAGGCGGCGGCAGCAATTAGCTGAGAGTTGAAACTGAGGCTGTTTCATCTGCCGTTACGCACTGATTTCCCCCGAGAGCCGAACAGGAGCTCTAAACTAGAGGCACTGCAGGACTGAAGGCGGTCTAGGCCTGTGCCTGGTGATGGTTAACCACAGTAATCGCCCCCAGTGATTGTAAAAACTCATTTATCGCCAGTTTGGAAACCTGTCATTCATTTGTTGATGTAGAGTTATATATATAAAAAAAGGTGTTAACACATTCTTTACAGAGAGCACACGTGGCATTTTGTGTACAGTTTGAGTTTTAAATATTGGAACTTTTGCAGAGCCCAATTTGGATGTTTTATTTTTCCCAATACACAGGAGTTCAGATGCAAGTTTTCGGGAGTCGAGTCTGACTCTCGGCTCTGGAATAGATATCAACTTCTTGAATTACAACCAGCAGATATATACAGCAGAGATTTAAACTAAGTTTACCCACTTTTGAGTAGTAATATAACAGAGAAATAGCTTAATACACATTCTGAGGAGAAAGAGGAAAAGTTATGTACTTTAAAAAAGTTTTCTCATTCCTCTTTTAATTAATCAATCAATCAATCAACCTTTATTTAAGCTCAGATGTACATTAAGATGTACAACCCTCATTTTTTAAATGTAGCCGAGCATTTACATGGACAGGGATTGGTATAAAGAAAATAAAAACTTAATCATTATAAATTAAAACAACTGAGAAGAAAGTAACTAATATACATTAAATGGAAATTAAAAAATAACAGTGGACTTAAAAGTAGAAATAATAATAATAATGAAAAAAAAGATAAAAGTTAAGATTTAATTAGTAATAAATTAAGATAAAAAGAGATTAAATAAAAGAAAGTAAAATAGTTAAAAAGAAATTTAAGCGGAAAAAAGCAAGACAAAATAAAAATAAAATAAAATAAAATAAAATAAAATAAAATAAAATAAAATAAAATAAAATAAAATAATAAAAGAAATAAATAGGCTTCATATTTGCCAACTTCCTGATTGATCTTTCCAGTCCACCTTAAGGAAAGCAGCAATTAAGGTTAACATTAATGCTGCGCCAGTAGCAGAATGCAACTGCAGCACCATTTAAGGTTCTGTTGTTCTGTTTCTGGGTGGGTTCAAACTTTTATTACACACTTCTAAAAAACTATTTCTATAAACTACGAATAGCTCGACCAGTCGTAGTTACTGAAAAATAAGTTTTAGTATAAAATAAGCCTGGCATTTTGGTCCTCAAACTCAAATCTCATCAGCTGACGAGTCAACTTAGAGTCATTGGCCAAAAGCCCACCCCTACGGATGTGCTGGAGTTGAAGAGTCGACTCTTGGAAATAGACCCCCCATCACTACATTGGACTGTTATAGTGATAGTACTGCTGAGGGTATGTTACATTTTCAGCTGCTGCAGCCCTGCTGGTCAGAAACTGCAGAATCGGTGTCACATGACATTAAAACGTGGCTGCAGTTTTTAAAGTGGGGTGCCACAGTTGCTCTTTATCTGCTACAACACAACTTTGTGGCATCGGAACATCACCCTTATTGGCTGGAATCTGACATGACAAACAAGACGTGTGTGTGTTTTATATGTTACGTTTATCCTTCATACCTGTTTTCTCCTGGTTTTCATTTACATTTCCTTCTTCTGGCAGCTTATTTTCTGCAGATAGCCACATACTGTAGCTAAAGTGCTGTAAATCCGCCATGAGTTTGTTATTTTGTAGGTCATCATTTATGCATTAGTGTCTCTTCTGACAGGGGCGGCACAGTGATGTAGTGGTTAGCACTGTCACCTCACAGCAAGACGATCCGGGTTGGATTCCCAGTCCGAGCTGTTCTGTGTAGAGTGTGTATGTTCAGAATCATCAGAATCAAAATCAGAAATACTTTATTGATCCCAGGGGGAAATTGCTGTTGTTACAGTAGCAGCCGGTTATGTAGAAGAATAAACACTCTAATAATAATTTACAACAAAAAAGAAATAGAAATGTACACATATATAAAGTCTTATATTACAATACAGGAATAAAATATAAAGTGACTGTGGCTATAATAATAAGTAGAAGTAGGAAAGTTATTGCACATTTAAATTGTTGCACACACAATTAAATTATTGTTCTATTGTTATTACTGTACATGTGAGAGGTGTCGTACGTTAAGGGAGGAGTTATAAAGTCTGATAGCCACTGGTAGGAATGACCTCCTGTGGCGTTCTGTAGTGCATGTTGGCTGAATGAGTCTCGCACTGAATGTGCTCCTGCGTTTCATCACTGTGTGATAAAGAGGGTGGGAGCCATTATCCATGAAACAGAAGAAATCCATGATAACCATGAAATGTTCTCCCCATGCTTGAGTGGGTTTCCTCCGGGTACTCCGGTTTCCTCCCACACCTCCAAACACATGTATGTTAGGTTGATTGGTCACTCTAAATTGTGTGCGTGAGTAAGTGTCCATTGTGTACCCCGCCTTCGCCCGATGAGGCTGGGATTGGCTCCAGCCCCCCCGTGACCCCGACTAGCGGGATTAAGCGGCAGATAACTGATGGATGGATGGATGGATATCTTTTCTGACATTCTGGGGAAAAATGGTTGTCATTGGTGCTTTATCCTGAAGTAAGTATGTGGTTCTCTAAAAGAAATCTCTCTAAAATTGGGCTTCTACTTTAACAGAAAGTCAAACACTGTGAGACCAGCCACTGTTGTGGGTTACACTAGTAGAAGGTGTCCAGCAATGTTTTTATACCCGACCCCTGCAGTCATCACCAGCTCACACTGACCGTTAACTAAAGTCAGGCTGAGTCCAAAATAACATGCATCCGTCTCAGAGTCAGGAATCGTCTCAAAAAGACCAGATGAAAAAGTTATGCTGCCTATTATTTTAATTGTAATATTGTTGTTTCTGTTATAACCCTGTGACCCTGTGTTTCCTGCATTCAGCATCCTCCCTGCAGCCCAGGCGGACAAGCAGTTTAGATGAAGAATGAATGAGAAATGTTTCTGTTCTTATTATTATTATTTCTGCTATGCATATAAAATAATGTGCAATTAAATGAAACTAAAACCCCCCTCAGTTTAACCCACAGTCTTTCCCACAGTGGATTTCCACACGGTTACCTGAATAAGAGCACTCTGCCAGCACAGTCTCTATGTGGCCTGACTGTGTTGTGTATGTGTGTGTGCAGGTGGATTTCCTGGCGATTGAGATGAGGAAGGGTAAGGTCAACTTCCTGTGGGACGTGGGGTCCGGTGTCGGTCGAGTAGAGTACCCGGACCTCGTCATTAACGACGGAAACTGGCACCGGATCGAAGCCTCACGGTATATACACACCTCTTAGTATATGTTGTTGCTCAAAGTGCCTTTACACGTCGCCATCATTGACCTGCCATGCTGTTTTAAAGGGCCCATAACCTGAAAAAACAAGCTTTAGGTCTGTTTTCCAGAAAAAAAGTTTAAAGTAGTACAATTTAAAAGTACAACTGACCCAGTAAAAACAGTCCATGTATGGGGAGTTAGCAGTCCATTAACATTTGTGATGTCACAAAACACATTTCCATATTTCCACCTATTTAGTCAACTGCAGTTTAGGCCAAAGAGCCCTTGTACTGATGTTATTGACGTTCCAGCCGGCACTACTGCTTTTTGTATGAGTCTTAATTCAGGGCAGCCAATCAGAATAGAGGTCATTTACATATTACTAAAAGGCACAGAGCCAGTTTTATAGGTTGTCTGCATATGACATCATATTACTGACTTGCTGTGGTGAGAACTGCAGGGCATGAAGTGATTTTCTACATAGCACTATCAATATCACAAGTCTGCCGAACGTCTGTTGTTTGCGTTGTTCATGGATCCTTAAATAGATCTAACTAAGAAGCCATTAGGAGCTTTAATCCAGTACCAAATGTCCTGGTTCATGAGGAGAAATTCAACAAAACATTTCACCAGAATTGTCCTGTTCCACCTTAAATAGTGCAGCAGTTACGTTCTAGGTGGGCTCTAATAGAGCTGGTTCACTTTTACTAGTACTACGGAGTGAAGAAATGTGGTCTGTAAGCAGAATCTGATTGGCAGATTGTGTCTTTGAGTTCTGGTTTGTGTTGTGTGTTCCAGCGTGGGTCTGAACGGCAGCATATCCGTCCGAGCGTTGGAGGGACCCAAAGCTGGCATCATGCCCACCTGGCACAGTGCCAACTCCCCTGAGAGCTTTACGGTGCTGGACGTGGATCAGAACGCCTACCTGTTCGTAGGAGGCATGCTGGGGAATGTGAAGGTAAATACACCAGACACATACAATTACGCATGAGTTATGAGTCCCACTCAAAATATCTCACCTAACATCACTTAAAGAGACAGTACAGAATAAAAGACAAGGTTTTGAATGTATAACTAAATGTAGGTACCAAAATATAAACTGAATCTTGTTGGTTAAATGCTTACCTCACTTTAAATATAGATATTGTGATATAAACTGAGTCATGTTCTACAGTTTCTTGTTAGGTTAAATGTATAACTCACTCTAAATAAAGATACAGTGATGTAAACGTGTTCCACAGTTATTCGTTAGGTTGAATGTATAACTGGATCTAAATGTGGATATGGTGATATTTACTAAGACTTCAGTTTCTTGTTAGGATGAATGTATAAGACACTCTAAATGTAGATATTGTGATATAAACCAAGTCTTCAGTTTCTTGTTAGGTTGAATGTATAACACACTCTAAATGTAGATATTGTGATATAAACCAAGTCTTCAGTTTCTTGTTAGGTTGAATGTATAACACACTCTAAATGTAGATATTGTGATATAAACTGTGTCATGTTGGTTAAATGTATAACTCACTCTAAGTACAGATACTATGATATAAACTTGTTCTACAGTTTTTCATTAGGTTGAATGTATAACTCTAAACACAGATATGGTGGTTTTAACTGGGTCACGTTCTACAGTTTGTCTCACTTCTGATTCTTGTGTTTCTAAATAGAAAGCAGAGGCAGTGAAGACGATCACGTTCTCTGGCTGTATGGGAGAGACGTATTTAGACGGTAAACCCATTGGCCTTTGGAACTACAGAGAGAGAGACGGAGACTGTAAAGGATGTGTGGTCAGGTGAGCACACATACCTCCTGACCTATAACTGCCTTTAACCCTTTAAGGCCAACACAATAGAAATAGAAATAGACTTTAACCGATCTTAACTGTGCTTTGAATGAGGTCACTCTAAAAGTTGTTTAATCGAAATGCCTAGAGAACAGTGAGTACACAAGCTTAGAACTCCAGCTAGTAAACTAAGTAAGACTCTGCAACCAAGTATAACAGATTGTCAGGCTTCTAGAGAGACTCAATTAGTAGCAGAAACGCACCTCAACACTGGAACTAAGGCGACCTCTGGAGGTGCGGAGGGGAATCCCCAGGCCTGTATGTGACATTCTTCTTTATACGTGCCTGTAGCCCCCAGCCTGCCGACTCTGAGGGGACGGTGCAATTTGATGGTGAAGGTTACGCAGCTGTGAGTCGGCCGACCAGATGGAACCCCAACGTTTCCACAGTCATGTTCAAGTTCCGCACCTTCTCCACCAACGCTCTGATAATGTACCTCGCCACCAAGGACATGGTAAGCCTCACACTGCTGCCCAATTACAGCAGCGTACAAAAGACTGAGACCACTAATCTAATTTAGAGACTGAGATGACTAATCACTCTCTTTTTATATCTCCTTCTCTCTCTCTCTCTCTCTCTTCCTCTCTCTTTCTCTCACTTTCTCTTTTTTCCTTTTTTCTTTTTATATTCTCCATCTGTCTCTCTTTCTCCTCTCTCCTTATTTCTCTTTGTCTGCCTCACTTACATTTTCTCTTTCTTTCTCTATCTCCTTCTCATGTCTCTTTTCATTCCTCTTACTCTCTCTCACACTTTTTTCTGCTCTCTCCTTCTTTCTCTCTGCCTTTTATTTTCTTTCTTCTTTGTTGCTCTGTCTCTTTTTTACTCTTTCTCTCTCCCTCTCTGTTATTCTCTGTCTCACTCTTCCTTGCTATCTCTCTCTCTTCTTACACTATCTCTCTCTCTCTCTCTCTCTCTCTCTCTCTCTCTCTCTCTCTCTCTCTCTCTCTCTCGCTCTCTCTCTCTCTGGGAGTGCAGAAGGATTTTATGAGTATAGAGCTGAGTGATGGTCGTATTAAGGTCAGTTATGATCTGGGTTCTGGTACGGGCTCCATCATCAGCGACAAGCGGCACAATGATGGCCGGTGGAAATCTCTCACTATGTCCCGCAGCAGGAAAGAAGGTACAGACAGCGAATCCATACAGTTCATATACAAACACTATTAATAATAACCTCAACACTTATTATTACACTTCTGCTCTTTATGCTCAGGTACAGTGACCATTCTGGACGTGGACTCAAACGCTGAGGAGAGACTCTTCACACAGTCTCAGGGTGGAGCGACTGGCCTTAACCTGAAGGAAGATGAGAGGATTTACTTTGGAGGGTTACCAACCAGTGGAATCTACAGGTAACTTCATACTGACCAGAGCTCCTTCACAACATCACTGCTGTTAATTTATAAAACTTTTCTAAAATCTGGAATCCCAGTTTTGCTTTTATTTAATAAATTTTATTTATAATTTATTGTTTCAAAAAACTGTATCACTGACATTAAAAAGTAAATAAACATACATTAGAAGTATTTAAAATGTATAGTATTTTATATGCTTTTATTTATAGTTTACATTTGTGTAAAAAAAATAAAATAAAATACAAATAAAATAAATGTTATAAATATTTGTATAACAAATTGTGTATGCATAACTTAACTTTTAATAAAATAATTTCCACAATTAATATAATTAACAAATATAATTCATGTAATTCCAAACTTTAGAAATGCTGTTGACATTTCTAAAAAATTTAACTGGGAGTAGTTATACCATTATTAACATTAATAGCTTGCTATTTCTTAACAAGTATTAATTTATCAACAGCAACATAATGTTTGTTTGTATTATGTCTCATCTCTATGTCTCATTTGTTTGTATTAAGTGTAATAGTTGTTTTGATTTTATGTTAATTGTAAGACTCAGTGTTCTAATGACTTCATTTCTAATTCTTTTAATAGCAAAACAAGGTAAAAATGTTGTTTAAAATTCCTCTGTTGCATGCACTCAATATGACACAGCAATGCTTTACTGCCAGGTCTGCACATTCAAAGGCAATGCACTGGCACAGGTCGCAACTGTAATGCACTTTTTGGCTGGTCTCTTCTTAATCCTCAAGTCTGAGCTTTCTGCTGAGTAGTGGACTCAAATAAAGTGTATTAAATATAGCATTGAACTGATGGCTGTGTAAATGATAGTAGATGTCACTTTGGGAAAGCTTTGAAATCCACATGCTGGCTTCATAATCAGCTTCTGGCATTCACTGGTTTTATCTGGATTAATGAAGTAAATATACAATAATACATTGTATGGTATAATACTGTATAGAATAGGGGTGTACGTTGTAACATAGTATACTGTAGTGTAGTACAATACGATATAGTATACTGTAGCATAATGTGGTGTAGTATAGTACAGTATAGTATAGTGTAGTACAGTACGATGTAGTATACTGTAGCATAATGTGGTGTAGTATAGTATAGTGTAGTACAGTACGATGTAGTATACTGTAGCATAATGTGGTGTAGTATAGTACAGTATAGTATAGTGTAGTACAGTACGATGTAGTATACTGTAGCATAATGTGGTGTAGTATAGTACAGTATAGTATAGTGTAGTACAGTACGATGTAGTATACTGTAGCATAATGTGGTGTAGTATAGTACAGTATAGTATAGTGTAGTACAGTACGATGTAGTATACTGTAGCATAATGTGGTGTAGTATAGTACAGTATAGTATAGTGTAGTACAGTACGATGTAGTGTACTGTAGCATAATGTGGTGTAGTATAGTACAATATAGTATAGTGTAGTACAGTACGATGTAGTATACTGTAGAATAATGTGGTGTAGTATAGTGCAGTATAGTATAGTGTAGTACAGTACGATGTAGTATACTGTAGCATAATGTGGTGTAGTATAGTACAGTATAGTATAGTGTAGTACAGTACGATGTAGTGTACTGTAGCATAATGTGGTGTAGTATAGTACAATATAGTATAGTGTAGTACAGTACGATGTAGTGTACTGTAGAATAATGTGGTGTAGTATAGTGCAGTATAGTATAGTGTAGTGTAGTACAGTACGATGTAGTATACTGTAGCATAATGTGGTGTAGTATAGTACAGTATAGTATAGTGTAGTACAGTACGATGTAGTATACTGTAGCATAATGTGGTGTAGTATAGTACAGTATAGTATAGTGTAGTACAGTACGATGTAGTATACTGTAGCATAATGTGGTGTAGTATAGTACAGTATAGTATAGTATAGTGTAGTGCAGTACGATGTAGTATACTGTAGCATAATGTGGTGTAGTATAGTACAGTATAGTATAGTGTAGTACAGTACGATGTAGTATACTGTAGCATAATGTGGTGTAGTATAGTGCAGTATAGTATAGTGTAGTACAGTCTTGAAAGTAAAGGTGCCAGAAGAAAGTTATTTCTGAAAAGCTACTTGTTTACTTGTTCATTTAACACATGGTTCCTTAGAGAACAGTTTTTGTAAAGATGCCTTTGTTGTTTGAAAGTTTAAAGAACCTCCACACAGTATAAAGATTCAAGACAAAAAAACTATTTTGATGTAGAACCTTTACATTATGTTATAAGACCAACAAGTGGTTCTTCCATGGTATCACTCATAGTCCTTTTCGACCACCGTGGACCACCATCTGGTTTTTGCACCTAGTTTTAAACCATTTGACACCTTTCCCAATTGGAACCAATTAATAGTAGGTTCTACGGCATGAACCATGACAACATTCATAGCCGTGTCAGTTGTTGAGAAAAAAGAAGGCAACAATGGTGACACTCCTGAAGAGTGTGCAGTGGTCTGCTAAAGACTTCTTATAAACAAACGTCATCAATAACAGCACAAATGCTCACAGGTAATTTATTGCTCTGCCTTCTTGTTACTACTGTTTACTGCCGTTGTGTTTTGCCCTATGTTGCATTTGCCACTTGTGTTTGCACACAGAGGACTTTGTCCTCTGCATTTAATCCCTTTACAAACATTAGTGAACATGCACACTAAGGAGCAGTGAGCACACTTGCCCGGAGCGGTGGGCAGTGCCCAGGGAGCAGCTGGGGGTTAGGTTCTTTGATCAAGGGCACTTCAGTCATGTTGGTTCAGGAGATTGAACCGGGATTGAAGCCTGAATGGAACCAGTTCAAGAACCAGGCTTATTTTGTTCAAAAAGGGCTGTTGAAGAAGCTCTTGTGGCACCTTTCTAAAATAGTGTAGAGGGAGAATTAAAGTAGATATATAGTAGATGTTTTGGGGGGTGGTGGAATTCATGTTTATATTAAGTCCGTTTCAGGAAATCTGTTCTATAATCTGCTGAATTATTGCTTATTGATGTGCTTTTTGTTTTAAATGGTCAGGCCTGAGGTGAATCTGAGAAGGTACGCTGGCTGTATGAAAGACATAGAAGTTTCCAGAACTCCATACAACCTGCTGAGCAGCTCCGACTACACTGGACTCACCAAGGGCTGCTCTATAGAGGTCAGTACCTTAGTAACAGCTGTAAAGGGCCTATGTCCTACATGTCACAACAAGAACAACATGAATGAAACACCGCCAACACAAATATGCGATGTATATATATATATATATATATATATATATATATATATATATATATACAGGGGTTGGACAGTGAAACTGAAACGCCTGTCATTTTCACATTGCACCAGTAAGAGCAGAGTGTGAAGGTTCAATTAGCAGGTAAGAGCACAGTTTTGTTCAAAATATTGCAATGCACACCACATTATGGGTGACGCATCTGTGACCAAGACAGCAAGTCTTTGTGATGTATCAAGAGCCACAGTATCCAGGGTAATGTCAGCATACCACCAAGAAGGACGAACCACATCCAACAGGATTAACTGTGGACGCAAGAGGAAGCTGTCTGAAAGGGATGTTGGGATGCTAACCCGGATTGTATCCAAAACACATAAAACCACGGCTGCCCAAATCACGGCAGAATTAAATGTGCACCTCAACTCTCCTGTTTCCACCAGAACTGTCGGTCGGGAGCTCCACAGGGTCAATATACACGGCTGGGCTGCTATAGCCAAACCTTTGGTCACTCATGCCAATGCCAAACGTCGGATTCAATGGTGCAAGGAGCACAAATCTTGGGCTGTGGACAATGTGAAACATGTATTGTTCTCTGATGTGTCCACCTTTACTGTTTTCCCCACATCCGGGAGAGTTACGGTGTGGAGAGGCCCCAAAGAAGCGTACCACCCAGACTGTTCCATGCCCAAAGTGCAGCATGGGGGGTGGATCAGTGATGGTTTGGGCTGCCATATCATGGCATTCCTTTGGCCCAATACTTGTGCTAGATGGGCGCGTCACTGCCAAGGACTACCGAACCATTCTGGAGGACCATGTGCATCCAATGGTTCAAACATTGTATCCTGAAGGCGGTGCATCAGGATGACAATGCACCAATACACACAGCAAGACTGGTGAAAGATTGGTTTGATGAACATGAAAATTTATATATATATATATATATATATATATATATATATATATATATATATATATATATACAGTTAGGCCCACAAATAACTGGACAGGGGCACAGGGACAAATCATATTCTAGATACTGTTATATAATTAATGTGGGCATAAAGCTTTGATTTAAGGGTATTAACATCCTAATTGGAGGAAAGGAATGACAGCTCTTTAATATGTAGCTGCCTCTTTTCCAAGGGACCAAAAGTAATTGGACAACTATCCTAAAAGTTGTTTCATGGGCTTTTAATTCAACATCAATTAAGCAGGTAAAAGGTCTGGAGTTGATTCCAGGTGTAGTATTTGCATTTGGAAGCTGTTGCTGTGAACCCACAACATGTAGTCAGCTGTGCTCTCAATGGAAGTGAAACAGCCCATAATCAGCCTGAAAAAAAGAAAAAATCCATCAGAGAGATAGTGGAAATGTTAGGCCAAATTAATAGTTTGGTACATTCTGGGAAGAAAGGGCGCACTGGTGACCTTGGGAACACAAAAAGGCCTGGTCGTCCTAGGAAGACATTAGTGGTGGATGATCGCAGAATCTTTTCCATGGTGAAGAAAACCCCTTCACAACATCCACCCAAATGAGGAACACTCTCCAGGAAGTAGGTGTATCAGAATCTAAGTCTACCATAAGGAGAAGACTTTATGAGAGCAAATACAGAGGGTTCATCACAAGGTGCAAACCATTAATCAGCCTCAAAAATAGAAACTCCAGATTAGACTTAGCTAAAAGCATCTAAAGAAGCCAGTGCAGTTCTGGAACAGCATTTTTGGACAGATAAAACTAAGATCAACCTGTATCAGAATGATGGGAGGAAGGACAATGACCCAAAACACACTGCGAAACCAACTCAGGAATTTTTTAAGGCAAAGAAGTGGAATATTCAGCAATGGCCGAGACAATCACCAGATCTCAACCCTGCTTAAGACTTAAGCAGAAAAAAACACAAACAAGCAACGACTTAAGACTGCTGCAGAAAAGCATCACAAATTAGAAAACCCAGCATTTGCTGTCATCCAAAGGTTCCAGATATCAGGCAGTTATTGCCTGCAAAGGATTCTCAATGTATTAAAAATTAACATTTTATTTATGGTTACTTACTTTTGAGCCCCTGAAATGAGGAAGCTTTGTAGAAAAATGGTTGCAATTTTTTAAACATTTCATAGGATATTTTTCTTCAACCCCTTGAATTAAACCTGCAAGTCTACACTTTAGTTGCATCTCAGTTGTTTCATTTCAAATCCATTGTGGTGCCACAGAGAGCCCAAATTATGAAGATTGTGTCACTGTCCAAATATTTCTTGACCTAACTATATATATAGAATTTTGGAGTTATTAGTAAAGTTGAGTAAGTCTCCTTGGATCCTCACATTTACTAGACATGCACTAACACACAAGTGTAGAAAGTAGATCAGACTATGATGGTAAAGGATATGATGGTGAAGATGATAAGACTGTATCATCGCTGTCCAAAAAAAACACGTATCTCTTTTTTTTAATTTTTCTGCATCATCTGAACACATCAGCTGCCATTTACACTTTAATGATACACTCTTTAATAATTTAATGATGAATGGACCAATAGTACGTTTCCCAAACAACTTCTGGTTCCATTGACATTAAAAGTAAGGACAGATTTGGCCTCTGCTTTTAAGTTGCCATTTCATATTCTGGTCTTTTCAGCACATGTCTAAGAGCGCATGTCTCAGTCAAATGTAAGGATCTGAAGAGGTTCTAAAACTACTGAACTTTACTTATCACTCCAAGATTAAGGCTTGGAGTATTTTGGAAGATCACAAAGAAACTTAAGATAGGGATCTGAAGGACTCTCTTACGCTAGCTAAAGTCAGTGTTCATGAGTCCACAGTCAGGCAAACAGTAAACAAGAATAATATGTTTGGAATGGTAGAATGCAGAAAGCCACTACTGTCCAGCAAGAACATTACTGCCTAAAACATTTTAGTTTTATGATGACCACCTGGATGAAGGTGAACATGGATCTTTATAGAAATTATGTGTTTGGCAAAAACAAACACTGCATTTCAGCACAAGAACCTCATACTGACTATAAAACATGGTGGAGACAGTATTAAGACTATTAAATCATGACAGTTTTCTATCACTTGATGGAGCTCTAAACTTAGGGCATCCATCTGTAAACTGAACATCAACAGAAGGTGGGTCCTACAGAAGGACAATGACCCCAGAAACACCAGTTAGTCTATAAAGAATGATTAAAGATTAAAGCAAAAGAAATGAGTCAAAAGTCCAGACCCTAATCCAGTAGAAATGTGGATGCAGAACCTTATGATGTGGAGTTTGTGTAAGAAGCCCACCAACATAACACGGTTAAAGCAGTTCTGTAAGGAGAAACTGGCAAAGATTCCTCCAAGTCAATGGGAGGGGTGCTCAGCAGTTACAGGTATAGGGTTGGTTAAAGTCACTGCTGAGAAAGGGGGTCACACCAGTTCATAAAAGCAGAGGTTCACATAATTCTTCCAACTTTGTTCAATAAACAGATTTTTGTTGTGTTATGTGTTTTATTGCATTGTCTTTATCTACTTACATGAAGACCTGATCATATTTTAGATCACATTTATAGAGAAATTCACAATGATAAATAGTTCCAAACTTTCAAACAGCATGGTATATGTAAACAGCCTCTGTTCGGAGTTCTCGTATGATATGGGTCCTTTAAAAGAGAATTAGAGAAAGAACAGAAATGTGTGAATAAGATGAACAGGTCATCCTGAAGAATAATGAGTCCTCTTGTTCGGAGATAAAAATCAGCTCTCTGCTCAGGTCACATACTGAACTCAAACGAAGTTAGTGGCTTAAAGATCTTTGTCTTGTGGTTTGGAATGGCCCTCCAGTTTTTAAAAATAAGAATTAATTGAGATAAAATCAGAAGTGCTTTTTGTAGGTGGTCATTTGTCTTTTCTGGCTGTATTGTCCAAGTTTTGCAATAACAGCACATCTTTTATTTGTGGGCAAGATTCATTTAGAGTTTTATTATGGTCACTCTTTTTCTTTATCTCTGTATCTCTCTCTCTTTCTCTGCCCCTCTCTCCTTCAGAACCTGCACACTGTGAGTTTCCCTAGGCCAGGTTATATGGAATTGAGTCCTATGGAGTTTGATGCTGGCTCTGAGATCACACTGTCCTTCAGCACTAAGAGTGAGAACGGAATCATCCTGTTTGGCCGAGGTGGCGTCACTTCCATGACTCAAATCATTCAGAGCCAGAACCTCTTCCAGATCCCCCGCCGCAAACGCAGACAGACCGGTGAGGTAAGAACTTCCTGCCTGGAAACATCTGAAACATCTCAAAACATGCACCCCAAAAAGTATGAAGGCTGGGAGAGTGGATGTGGTTATATAGGTAGCGTTATGAAGGCTAGGTGAGTGGATGTGGTTATGTAGTTAGAGTTATGAAGGCTGGGAGAGTGGATGTGGTTATATAGGTAGAGTTATGAAGGCTGGGAGAGTGGTTGTGGTTATATAGGTAGCATTATGAAGGCTAGGTGAGTGGATGTGGTTATGTAGGTAGAGTTATGAAGGCTGGGAGAGTGGGTGTGGTTATATAGGTAGAGTTATGAAGGCTGGGAGAGTGGGTGTGATTATATAGGTAGAGTTATGAAGGCTGGGAGAGTGGGTGTGGTTATATAGGTGGAGTTATGAAGGCTGGGAGAGTAGGTGTGGTTATATAGGTAGAGTTATAAAGGCTGGGAGAGTGGATGTGGTTATATAGGTAGAGTTATGAAGGCTGGGAGAGTGGGTGTGGTTATATGGGTGGAGTTATGAAGGCTGGGAGAGTAGGTGTGGTTATATAGGTAGAGTTATAAAGGCTGGGAGAGTGGATGTGGTTATATAGGTAGAGTTATGAAGGCTGGGAGAGTGGATGTGGTTATATAGGTAGAGTTATGAAGGCTAGGTGAGTGGATGTGATTATATAGGTAGAGTTATGAACGCTGGGAGAGTGGGTGTGATTATATAGGTAGAGTTATGAAGGCTGGGTGAGTGGATGTGGTTATATAGGTAGAGTTATGAAGGCTGGGAGAGTAGGTGTGGTTATATAGGTAGAGTTATGAAGGCTGGGAGAGTGGATGTGGTTATATAGGTAGAGTTATGAAGGCTGGGAGAGTGGATGTGGTTATATAGGTAGAGTTATAAAGGCTGGGAGAGTGGATGTGGTTATATAGGTAGAGTTATAAAGGCTGGGAGAGTGGATGTGGTTATATAGGTGAAGTTATGAAGGCTGGTTGAGTGGATATGGTTATATAGGTGAAGTTATGAAGGCTGGGTGAGTGGGTGTGGTTATATAGGTGATGTTATAAAGGCTGGGTGAGTGGGTGTGGTTATATAGGTGGAGTTATGAAGGCTGGGAGAGTAGGTGTGGTTATATAGGTAGAGTTATAAAGGCTGGGAGAGTGGATGTGGTTATATAGGTGAAGTTATGAAGGCTGGTTGAGTGGATATGGTTATATAGGTGAAGTTATGAAGGCTGGGTGAGTGGGTGTGGTTATAAAGGTGATGTTATGAAGGCTGGGTGAGTGGGTGTGGTTATATAGGTGAAGTTAGAGTGAGTGGGTGTGATTTACATGAAGGTCTTTCGTCCTTTAAAATGTATTGCTTAGTTTTGCATTGTACAAGGACAGACAGACCTTAAAAGAGACAGACTGGCAGACAGGAGCAGAAACACAGCACTGGAGAGATGAAGGGATGAAGAAATGGAGGGGAAAGCAAGGAAGGGTCTTACAGCTGTGGTCCTCAGTGCATGCTAATGGTAATGAACCCACAGGGTTAGCAGTTTGTCTCCTAGCCCATAAAGGAGATTGATTATACACCTGTGCGCTTGTAATTGCTTCTGGCCCTCAGCAAACAAACCTCACGCTCGTCTACAGCAGCAGCGGAATAAGGCCGGGGGCGTGGTGATCATTTTAATTAAAATATGACATTCTACGTCTCTGTCGCTAATGTCCTCTCTCTCTAAGAGAGCACTTGGGGGCAGCACATCAATTATGCGGTTCGGGGGGCTGTAAGAGATCGTGGCTTTAACCTCCACTCCTCCTTTCCTCTCCTCCACTCTCCTCCCTTCCTCTCGTGTGGCCCTTCTCGTAAAAATAGATTTACACTCCGCCTGTCTGATGGATGGGGTCCAATTTGCTCTCGATCTCTCGCGGGAGAGGGTCCGCCACCGTCACCTTTAGAAAATCATTATGGGCCGTAAATGAAGTGGATGTGGCGGGTTGCGGGCTTTATCTTTTTTTTTGGTTCCTTTTGTGCAAAAGATGGATCGATGGAAAGATGGATAGACATTTGGATGGATGAATGAATGAATAGATGGATGCATGCATAGGCATATAGATAGCTAGAACGATAGACAGACTTTTAGCTAGAATGATAAATTGAAAGGTAGTTGGACTGACATACATGGATGAACAGATGGATAGATAAATGAGTAGATAGACAAACAGACAAAGCGTTTGGATAGCCAGACCCACATGGGTAGGTAGATTATGGTTGAATGGATAGATAAATGTTTGATGGATGGAAGGGGGGATAGAGAGATGGATGAATGGATGAATTTTTGGATGGATGAATAAATAATGGTTGATTGGTTGGGTGATTAAACGGATCGATTGATGAACAGAGGATAAATGGGTGGATGGAAAAAATGAATGATGGAAAGATGGATGGATGGATGGGTGAATAGATGGACAGATAAAGGATAGATGGATATATGTTTGACTGAACTGATGGATGGATAGATGATGGTTGGCTGGATGGATGGATGAAGGTTGACTGATTGGTTCGGTGGTTGTTTGGTTGGCTGGCTGGCTGGCTGGATGGATGAATTGACAATGGATAGAAGATAATAGAAGTTAATTGGTTGAAGGAAGAGATGATAGATGATATATGTATGTATGGATGGATGGGTAATGATTGGATGAACAGATTGAACAGAACATAGAATTGATGGCATTAGTTGGTTGGATGGATTGGTGATGGATGGATCAATTGATGGATGGATGGATAGATGGTAAATTAAAAAGTGAAACCCTTGGAGCTATAAATAATACCAACTTTTAAAAGAAATCATTTAAAATCTACTAATTTATTTAAACCCAGTACAGCAGGAGAATTATAATGTTCTGCTTCTGATGATAATGATGAACAGAATAACACTTTGATTAAGTAGAGAAATACTGCAGTAATTGAACCCCACTTTTAACCTATAAAATAAAGGGCCTGTTCTGCTCAGTTGAGAAGTGTTTAGCATGAAGCAGGTCAGAAACCCTGGCTGGTGAAGTGCTGTAGATGCTGCTCTCTCACTCATTCCCCACATTAGGAGAGGAGCAGGGGCACAGCCGCTGGAGAGGCGAGCCTGTTCACGCATAACATCCCACAATTCTGTCTCTGTTTGAGCAGAGCAAGGTGTGTGCGTGTGTGCTCACTTTTGTCTGTCTGATCACACACACTCTGCTCTTACTGAGAGCTCTACTGGCGGCCGAGGGTCAGCCAGGTCGGTTCGGTCAGCTCTCCTGGAGATAGGATTGTAAATTGAAGCACGGACAGCCAGCTGCTGCTCTACTGGCTGCAGATGTCTAAGAGCTCAGCTCAGCTCGGAATGAATACCAGCTTCCTGAGTGCGTTAGTACTTAATGGATTGCTTGGGGAGCATCATACAACTCACACCAGCAATTCCACAGCACCAAAGTTCTGACCTGCATTCAGATGTCTAAAAATTAAATTGTATTTGTACTTTCACTCACTGGCCACTTTATTAGAAACACCTACCTTGTACTTCCACTCCACTGGCCACTTTATTAGAAACACATACCTCGTACTTCCACTCAACAGGCCACTTTATTAGAAACACCTACCTTGTACTACCGCTTACCGGCCACTTTATTAGAAACACTACCTTGTACTTTCACTCAACAGGCCACTTTATTAGAAACACCTACCTTGTACTTCCACTAACAGGCCACTTTATTAGAAACACCTACCTTGCACTTCCACTAACTGGTCACTTTATTAGAAACACCTACCTTGTACTTCCACTAACAGGCCACTTTATTAGAAACACCTACCTTGTACTTCCACTAACTGGTCACTTTATTAGAAACACCTACCTTGTGCTTCCACTAACTGGTCACTTTATTAGAAACACCTACCTTGTACTTCCACTAACTGGTCACTTTATTAGAAACACCTATCTTGTGCTTCCACTAACTGGTCACTTTATTAGAAACACCTACCTTGTACTTCCACTAACAGGCCACTTTATTAGAAACACTACCTTGTACTTCCACTAACTGGTCACTTTATTAGAAACACCTACCTTGTACTTCCACTAACTGGTCACTTTATTAGAAACATCTACCTTGTACTTCCACTAACTGGCCACTTTTTTAGAAACACCTACCTTGTACTTCCACTAACTGGTCACTTTATTAGAAACACCTACCTTGATTGTGCATCAGCAGAAGAGCTGCTAGCTATACACCAGTAGCTGCAGATCTAATTCTGAGCGTCTCTTTCAGTTTTTCAGCTTTGAGTCAGGACTGTTTCAGGTCAGGCTGACCGTATCCCAGTGCTGTTTCAGTAAAAGCTGCTATTGTATTAAATTGCTGAGTTTAGTTCAGTTCATTGTGCTTTACTTGCAGGACACAAATAATGGAGCATTTCATCACAGCTGCAACAAAACGTCTTTCAAAAATAGCAAATGTGCAGGAGAGGGAAAAAAACATTTCTAAAGCCGTTTCTCAAAGAGCTGGAACTCTTAAAATATAATAAAGCACAAATCATTTAAAGCCTACATTTAGTTAGGAATAGTACAAAGACAACATCAAATGATAAAACAGAGATTTATTTTATTGTTTTTGTAAAATATATTTCTATTTGGATTTGATGCCAACACAAGAGAGTTGGACAGGACGGTAAAGCTGTGTAATGCTAAAGAACACCTGATAAAACATCTCAGAACTAATTAGGTTTATTGGCAGCAGGTCAGTAACATGACTGGGTATAAAAGAGCATCCCAGAGAGGCAGAGGGGTCAGCACAAGTTGAACATTTCTCAACGTAAACAAATCAAAGAACTTGGAGGTTACCATCATCTACACTACATGATATCATTAAAAGATTCAGAAAATTTAGAGAAATATCTGTACATGAGGAACAAGAACCAATGCAGTACTGGACGCTTGTGATTTCCGGACTCTCAGACAGCACTGCATTAAATACAGACCCGATTCTGCAGTAAAATCACTGTATGGGTTTAGAAACATTTCCCGAAACCATAATCTGTACATCAGCACAGTTCATCACCGCCACACAAACACAGATTAAAACTCTACCATAAAAAAGAACCAGATATAAACAGATCCACAAATGCCTCCCCCTTCTCTGGGGCGGAGCTCCAGTGTCCTGTGATCTCACCAATCAAAATATGAAATCGTGTGATGGGTGACGGGAACCAGACAACCACCTCTAAAAGCTCCCTCACAGGAAGTTATTACATGTAATGGTTGTGAAGACGGTGCCTGATGTGTGAAACATTGTTTGATGATAGTTTTGAGAAGGTTTTGAAGCTAAAGGGTGGAGGAGTACATGCAGGGAGATCAAATAGTCCTCAAAAAATACATTTTTCATGTTCTCCACTATTTTACCATCACCATTCGATATAAAACTCAGAAGACATGTGGGTTCACTGGTGGTTTTGATAGTAAATTAAATGTCTATATTTGCGTTGAAGATATGGTGACCTCCGGTTACTATCACAACCACTGTAAAGAAAATCTGAATAATTTCACCCTCTGAATCAGTCTGCTTACATCTCAAACTCTAAATTGTGCAGGAAATTTTAAAAAAATTGTGAAATTCCCCTTTAGGTACTTTGTGCATGATATGATCTATTTCACGCTTCAATAACACTTCACTAAAGTCTTCTACATACTATCAACATAATCGTGTCATATGCTGTCACGACTGATTGCACTCAGTGATATAACAGGGTCGTGTTAACGTTATCAGTAATTGTTATGACAGAAGACATGTCTGATGTCATAACAGCTTAATAGAGTACATGTGTTAGTCTCTCGCCCATCTCTCTCTATCTCCCCATCTCGCTCTCTGTTATTTTCTTCTCTTTAAAGCTTGTTTCTTTTTCTCTCACTCTCTCTTACTTCCTCTCTTTATCCATCTCTTTCTCTTTCCTCTCTCTCTCTTTTCTCTCACTCTCTCTCATCTCTCGCTGTCATATGACACTGCCTCATTCCTTCTCTTTTCTCCCTCTCCGTCATTTCTCTCTAATTCTCTTTCTCACTCATGGTTCCTTTTTTTTCTCTCTCTCACTCTCTCTTACTTCCTCTCTTTATCCATCTCTCTCTCTATCTGTCTCTTTCTCTTTCCTCTATCTCTCCCTTTTCTCTCACTCTCTCTCATCTCTCTCTCTGTCATATGACACTGCCTCACTCCCTCTCGTTTTCCCTCTCTGTCATTTCTCTCTAATTCTCTTTCTCACTCATGTTTCCTTTTTCTCTCTCTCTCACTCTGTCTTACTTCCTCTCTTTATCCATCTATCTCTCTATCTGTCTCTTTCCTCTCTCTCTCCTTTCTTTCACTCTCTCTCATCTCTCTCTCTACATGATTTCTTTCTCCTTCCCTCTCCCTTGCTCTATCTCATTTTCTCTCTCCCCCTCTCTCTGTCTATATGACACTCCCTCTCTTTTTTCCCTCTCGGTTATTTCTCTCTAATTCTCTTTCTCACTCATGTTTCTTATTTTCTCTCTCTCTCTCTCTCTCTCTCTCTCTCTCTCTCTCTCTCTCTCTCTCTCTCTCTCTCTCTCTCTCCCTTTCTTTGCAGCCCTTTATCTCAGTTCAGCTAAATAAAGGTGCTCTGGAGGTTCTGGTCTTCACGGGCAGTAGAAACCCGCGGCGGGCACTCAGGAAACCGGAGGACGGAATTTTGCACGATGGCCAAGAACACTCTCTGCGCATCCGCCGACACAGAGGAGGGTGAGGAAGTCTCTCTCTGTCTCTCCTTATCTTTTCATTAAAGCAACAGATCACTTTCACTCCTTCTTACTTAAATGTAGACACGTTTAGCACCTGAAGTTTGTTTCTTTAGAGTGTAGATACAAATAAAGAAACTTAGCAACAGTCAATAAATCTCCCCACAATCTCAGGGTGGAGGCTTTAAACTGCTCTCTGTCTCTCTGACTGTAGACAATAATGACTGGACTGTGTATGTGTCTAGGTCTTTCTCAGTGCAGGTGGATGAGGAGACGCGATTGGAGCAGGCATTACCCAGCGATCATCCAATCAGCATCCACAGGCTGTTTATAGGCGGAGTTCCAGATGACGTACCGACCGGCCTGCAGAGACCCAGCGTGGCCTTTGAGGGCTGCATCTGGAACCTGCTGATCAATACAGTGTACGACTCTCTCTCTTCCTCTCACACACACGTATACAGACGCATACAGTAGTGAAAATGTTTTGTTGGTTTTCTATATGAGAATAAGTTAACGCATCCTCTACACATGACTTTAATTTGCCATAACTTTTACAAAGCTACACAAGTGTGTCTCTAGAGGATGTGTAATCTATTTACCCTTACAACCCCAGTTCCAAAAAAGTTGTGATGCTGGGTAAATGTAAATAAATGTAAATAAAAACAGAATGCGATGATTTGCAAATCTCATAGACCCACATTTTATTCACAATAGAACTCAGAATTTATATCAGATGTTGAACGTAAGACATTTCAAGAAATGTATTAACTTATTTAGAACTTGATTGCAGCAACGCATCTACACCAATGTCTACCATTGTGTTGCATCCCCTCTTTTTTCAACAACAGTCTGTAAATGTTTGGGAGGTGAGGAGAATAATTGGAGATTTTGGAGAGGAATCTTGTGCTATTCTTGTCTGATGTAGGATTCTAGCTGCTCCAGAGTCTTCTTTGCTGGATTTTTGCCAAATGTTTCCATTGGTGAAAAATCTAGACTGCAAGCAGGCCAGTTCAGCAAAGCCAGACTGTGATGGTGGATGCAGTATGTGGTTTAGACTGTCTTACTGAAATGTGCAAAGTCTTCCCTGAAAGACACGCTGTCTGGATGGGAGCATATGTTGTTCTAAAATCTCTATATACTGTTCAACATTGATAGCTCATTTCCAGCTGTGTAAGCAACCCCACACCATCAACAGTGCAGTCTTTTGATCTGTGAGCAGATAAGAAGCTGCAATGGTCCCTTTTCAAAAAAAGAATTTCAAATTTTGATTCATCTGACCACAGAACAGTTTTCCATTTTGCCCCAGTCCATTTTAAATGAGCTTTGACCCAGAGAGGACGGTGTCGCTTTTGGATGATGTGGACATATGGCTTCATCTTGATATTATCGTATGAAATTGCTTTAACGTGCATTTGTGGGTTGCATGGCGAACTGTGTTCACAGAAAGTGATTTCTGGAAGTCTTCCTGAGCCCATGCAGTGATTCCCAGTACACAAACTTGCCTGATTTTAATGCAGTGCCACTTGCAGACCCGATGATCACGAACAGACAATATTGACCATTGGCCTTGTCTCTTGCCCACAGTGATTTCTTCAGGTTCTCTACATTTTTGGATGATATTATATACTGTAGATGGTGGGATATCCAAAGTCTTTGCAATTTTACATTGAGGAACATTTTTCTAGAATTGTTTCACAATTTCTAGGCTCTTAGATTAGTGAACCTTCACCCATCTCTGCTTCTGGGTGTCTCTGCCTCTCTAGAATGCTCTTTTTATACCCAGTCATAGCACTTCTAGCTTCCAGCTCCTCTAGCTGTTTTCCATTGGTACCTCTTACTTTTCCAGTCTTTTGTTGCCTTGTACCAACTTTGTTGAGATGCAAACTTTTTGTGAGATGCGTGGCTGCCATTAAGTTTTAAATGAGTTAATAATTTTATGAAATGGTAAAATGTCTCACTTTTAACATCTGATTTGTGTTCTTTGTTCTATGTTGAATAACATATTGGTCTTTTGGATTTGCAAACCATTGCATTCTGTCTTAATTACATTTACTTACATTTTACACAGCGTCCCAACTTTTTTGGAATTGGAATTGTTTATTACAGGAAGAGAGAGCAAACTTAGAAACACAGTGCTTGTGTACATGCTGCGAAATAGCTGTAAAAGTAAAAATGGCAGTGTTTTCATAACCATTTGATGGGGAGGTTTTAGAGGTGGACGTCAGGTTCTTATAACCACCACTCTGAACTTCCCTGATTCACACCAGACATCTCTGAATGACTTTCTGTTTACATCTTAGCTGTAAAATTATGAAGAAATTTTAAAAAGTTGTTGGAGTTAAGCATAGGATAGTAGGTCACCAGCCACAGTAGTGCGCTGAACTGATCTAAAAATTAGGCCATGAGCTCCCCCTAGTGGTGACCTGCTGCTTTATTATGTGGACAGATGCAGCTAAACAGGCCTGCAGGGTTTAATGACTCATTGACTGGGCTTTTTATCGCCCTAATAAAGTGTTTGAGCTGTACACACAATATCTAATCGAGCTTTGTATCTCGGTACATAATATCATGTTGTAAACTCCATGAGCTGTGCTGTCCATTACCGCAGCACATGCACAGTGACACGGGGAGGAAGGTCCTGCCGTAATGTGAAATGTGACCGCGTACGTGTGTTTTTTCTCCGCTCTGCCTCATGTGGGTTTAAATTAGCTGGCTTGTTTTGCCTGCAGTGCTGTTTTGAGTTGCAGTCATAAGCCATGCGCTCCTGTGACGTTAATAATCGGTGAGTTTTTCTCGCGCTAATGACGATTATGAATCTCTGTCAGGAAGCCCTTGGTCTCTTCCACCCGAGCGGAGCCTGTTGACCTCCATTACACAGCATTAAACGAGGGTGTCCTTGCTCATAACCGCGTTCATTATTCACCGGATTTTCAGCCGAGTTAAGCCACAGCTCACTCAGCCGCACCCGGTTTGTACAGGGGCAGGCAAAAGTTTGGTAACACCTACTTACAGAGATGTTTACACCTACAATTAATTGTTGTGACAAACGCTAAATGGCCAAAAGTATGTGGTCACCCCTTCGCGTTAGTGAGTTCATGTGTTTCAGTTACACCCATTGCTAAACGGGTGTCTAAAATGAGGTGCATGCTGTCCCCATAGACAAACATTGGCTTGTATCAAGGAGCTGCCCGCTTTGCCACAAGTCAGTTCTGCCCTGCTAGAGCTGCCCTGGACAACTGTTAGCGTTATTTTTGTGAAATAGAGCTCAGTCACAAAGCAGGCGACCACATGAACTCTCAGAGCTGCAAACCTATGTTGTACCACTTTGTTGTATCACAGAGCTCTGCTGCCTCTAGAGGCAACATCAGTGTTCGAACTGTACACATGCACACAAGCCAAAGATCACTATATGCAAAGCCAAGCGTCGGCGGTAGTGATGTCAAGCACGCTTCCATTGGGCTCTGGAGCAGTGGAAACTTACTTACCATGGTGATGATGGGAACCAGGGGGTACTACCATGAATGAATTTTCAATACATTTATGATGTCTTCTCAAAGCTATCATAAAACAATGTCTCATACATCAGGCAGTGTATTTAAATAAGTTTTTTGTAAGAGAGCCTTTTAGATACTTTTAGAATGGCAGCGTCTCATCCCAACCACTGTAAACAACTCATTTGGCACTAAACCACTCTGAAAAACATTGTTGACATCACAACCTCTTTGTAACTTAATTAACAGGTTCCCCTTCAAGGTGACGACCAAGTACTAAATTAAAATGTATTAAAGTGCATTGAATTAAATAAAAATTAATTAAAATGCATTGGAAAAATAATGACTAGCTTTGATATGTTTTGTCTATTATCTAGGTACCAAATGCAAAAAACCTGTATGTGCTTCAGACTATGTAAGTGCCTAGCCATAACTGCACTGCCCCAGTACATATTAAGCACAAATACAATACAGATTGGTAGATAGACTACAAATTATAAAAGACTATGAAAACTATAAAGACTATAAATACCTGGCAGTGTCTCTTCCCAGAGATATCATAAAGCTATTTAATTCAATTACGGCTCACTGAGTTCTGAATGTAAGGCAGATATCCCATACAGAATCCCTGTTTAGGAGAGAATCAGTCAAAATGTTAGAAATGTTTTTGTCATACATCAGCATCACTATTGAAATTGGCCTTAGAAGTGTATTGTAAGCATTTCATGTAAGCTTAAGCTTGAGGTGTTATTTAAAGTTTAAGTTAAAATATGTAGTCCCACCTGTTCAGTCTACAGCAATTTATTCCCACCCACTCAGCCTAGAGCAGTTTTAGCCTCACCCATTCAGCCTACAGCAAGTTTAACTCCACCCATTTTGTCTACAGCAGTTTTAGAGCCACCTATTCAGCCTACAACAAGTTTAACTCCACTCATTCAGCCTACAGCAAATTTAACTCCACTCATTCAGCCTACAGCAATTTAGCCCCACCCATTTAGCCTACCGTGGTTTATTCCCACCCATTCAGCCTACAGCAGTTTGAGCCCACCCATTCAGTCTACAGCAGTCTATTGGAGTGGAAGATATAGGAAAACAATTATGAGAACAGTCTTTTTTGATCGTATCATATCCGTCATTCCAACAGGCCTGTGGACTTCTCCCAGCCAGTGGCCTTTGAGAATGCTGAAATTGGGCAGTGTCCTGATACAGCTCCGCCCGCTCCACCACCTGTGGAGGAAGAAGAGGAGGAGGAGGAGGAAGAGGAAGAGGAAGAGGAAGTGGCCATGCCCACAGAGGCAGTAAAGCCACCGCCCCCACCTTCCACTGTACGTACTGATTGAGGGAGTGTGGCAGCTCAGTGGGTCTGAACCAATCACTTCTGTTAGAGAGTGAGAGAGAGAGAAAGATTGTGTGTGTGAGAGAGAGAGAGAAAAAGAGAGAGTGTGTGTGTGTGTGTGTGAGAGAGAGAGAGAGAGAGAGAGAGAAAGTGTGTTTGTGTATGTGAAAGAGAGAGAGAGAGACTACAGGGAGAGCTATAAAAATGGAGCAGTTTTCCACACCATTAGCTTCAAAGATGAGGTAAAGACAGAAGATATATCGAGGCTGATAGAGAGAGAGATGGAGGGAGCAACACAAACAGAGTGAGAAAGAGGAGGAGAGCTTGCCTGCAAACCTCTCTGTACTTTCTGCTATAGCGGCTCTCTCTGACGCTTCAGCGCTGACTCAGGCTCTGACGGCTCTGCTGCTGCTGTTGGTCTCTGCTTTGTTTACAGTTCAGTCCTGCTGTACTAAGTAAAAGTCAATACTCAGTTACCGATTTCCCAGTACGTCACACACATTTCACTGCTGTGTACCAGATAGGAGTTTAAGAGAATTACTTGTTTATAAAGGATCAGTACAAGAACTTTTACTGTGCCCTTATGATTCCTGCAGTTACCGGAGGAAACACAGCTTTTATATATACTGCAGGCTTTACTAAAGACTATCTTTGCTCCAGCTTAACCTTACACACATAAGGAATACATTAAGAAAGCACTGTAAGACTGAGATACACCTAGCTGCTCTCTCTAAACTTAGCATATACAGTCAAGTAAGGTTTTCAAATATTATTTCAAAAATTATATTATATTATATTATATTATATTATATTATATTCCCTATCCTTGGGCATTAGCACATACTGAGACATATTTACATATTTAAGATGTTAAAATGGTCATAAAATGTTGTGGATCCCAATTTGTTTTGATTTTAGTTGAACAGGACAAAATTGACTTTTCTTAACATGTGAGTTGCTGACCCCTGCACTAGGACATACAGGTATCACTAACATCAAGACAGTGAGGTCTCATCCATCCTTCTGGGTCATTCTGTGGTTATTGATATGTCCTGAAGTTTCCAACTCCAACTCCAATAAAGTTAATATTCCTGGCATGCAAGGTTTTGTGGCATTGTACCAGATATAACACAAGATTGTATAATTAGCTTTTATTACTAAAACATGTTTATTACTGTATTAAACTGCACAGTGTAAAAATCATAGACCACAATTTTATTAGTTTCATTTCTAGTTAAAATGGCCACTCATTCATAAGCCGCTTATCCTCCTGGGTCACAGGGTCACTATGCTGCCCCTCCTATTCCTAGAATAGAAATAAGATATTTGCAATCAAAATAAAATAAGTAATTTTACAAAACTAATTAAAAGCTACAGAGGACTCCTAACAACCACATGGAAAACCTGGTAAACCGACGAACAGTGCTTAAATCTTGCACCCTTGAGAGAAGATCCAGCTGCTTCAGATCTGAAAACTGCCAGAGATGTTCCTATAGCATCCTTTCACTAGTGATGTGTACATGCAGCCTGATAATCCATTAATAAACCAACTAATAGCTGAATAGGAATAGAATACATCCATATATACACCTGCAGAGTAGTCCGACTGACGCCAACCCAAAAACAATTGAACAAAATGGGTCATTTTCATAAATAATCAGTTGAATACCTTAATCTTAAACTATAATCCAAATATATTCAAACAAATCTCTTCTTGAAAATGAATAACTTGCATTGGCTTTGCTATTGAAAATAAACCAAATGAAGGAAGACATCTGGCTAGTATCATTCATTATCATGCATCTTTAAGGTATAATACATGCTCAGGTTGTTACAAGTGAGAATCTTTTGCTGTGGTTATAACAATCCTTCTGCAGCTGTATGTTGCTGCATGATGCTTTATTACCTTTCAGCCTTCTGCTTTCACTCCGCTGCTCTTTAGGCCACGCCCCCTGCTGAGGTCATCACCATTCCTGAACCACCCATCCATGTTGATCAAACAGCGGTACTGCTATACACACACACATAAAATGTGGCCTGTATGTTACAACATTTGAGGCTTTGTTTTATTCTACTATATTATTTCATTTATTCTATTTTTTACTTAGAAAGTCAGCTGAATTGACAGGCTGAGTTCAAACAGCTGTTTAAAAATACTAACTTATACTTGGTGCCCCAGCAGACACATATAGCACTGTGCTTCTCAGCATTTTCCCAGCTTCTGCATACAGTATATGATGCAGCTTGTTATTAAAGGTCAGCACATAAATGAAGATGAGTTATGAGAACAACAGCCGTGAGATTAGGACTCTTTTTATGAGTGGGCACTGGAAGAGAATCTGTAATTTAATGCAATTTAGTGTACTATGGCACCATCCAGTGGCAGGCTTTAGAACAGCATCAACTGGGACAGCAGCTGTACTTTGCTGTGTAAATACATCAGAAATACACAATACAGTTATGAAGACAGATAGTGTCTTATTTCTTTAAGACAAAACGCCTCTAGTTTGATTAGAAATCTTGATCAGTATTTGCTAAGCCAAGTCACAGCACTGCACACTTAAGTGTTTTCCCACTTAGTTATCTAACTACATTCTGTATTCATGGCTAATATAGGAACATCATGATTAATATTATTATTATTGAATATAATAAGAAATAATCATTAGGCCAGAGTGCAGTAGATCAAACAGTTATAAAAATGCCATACAGGCGAACTTTACTACAGGATTATTGGCCTAATAAAAATAAAATAAAAAAATAAAAGATAATTAGGAAACATCATCATATCATAAATAATTATAAATCAGAAACACAGATCTCTGTCAAATAGGCCAATCTCCTGACATTGAGGTCACAGTTACCCACAGTTTGTGTTTTCTTCTGTTCTAACTCATCAGCTCCAAACAGAAAGCTGCACGAGTAAACTCAGGGAAACTCTGCAGTCTGGTACAGGGGCTATCTTGTCTGCTCTCGCTGGACTTAATGATCGTTTTTGACTGACGTTCTCTTTATTCAATCCTGCAGGTCTCCTGTGCAGCAGAGGCAGAGCCTGTCGTCCTGGAGTTAGCGAAACAGTTCGGCCTGTCCAGAAACAGTCACATGGCTTTCGAGTTTGACGACAGGAAGGTCAAGAACAGGTAAGTGGGAGGTTCATCACCTTCTCTATCACTACTCTCATCTCGTCTTAGAAACACCTACCTTGTACTTCCACTAACTGGCCACTTTATTCGAAACACCTAGCTTGTACTTCTACTAACTGGCCACTTTATTAGAAACATCCGTCTTGTACTTCCAGTAATTGGCCACTTTATTAGAAACACTCACCTTGTACTTTTGCTAACTGGCCACTTTATTAGAAACACCTGCCTTGTACTTCCACTGACTGGCTACTTTATTAGAAACACCCACCTTGTACTTCCACTAACTGGCCACTTTAATAGAAACACCCACCTTGTACTTTCACTAACTGGCCACTTTATTAGAAACACCAACCAGAGTTGTGTTCTACAGTTTCTCATTAGGTTGAATGGAGAACTGAATGTAGATAATGGGATATAGATTGAGTTGTGTCTGCAGTCTGTGACTTGTATAAACACTCAGTGCTTGTTTCTATGTGTGTGTTCTCTCTCGCAGTCTGGCGATTGAGTTTGAGTTGCGGACTGAAGCGGACTCTGGGCTGGTGTTCTACATGGCGAGGATAAATCATGCTGATTTTGCCACCGTCCAGGTGAAGGAGGGCATGGCCCACCTAAGCTACGATCTGGGCAGCGGAAACACATCCGTCAGCGTCCCCCGCATCATCAACGACGGACACTGGCACAAGGTAGATGCCTCGACTTGCAGGGATTGATGTAGAAAAAATAATAAATATGGACACGTAGTGAAGTCAAATTGTTGAATACTCATATGTTTTCTAGAAAGATGACACATCTTTAAATAAACCATTCGTTACTTGCTGACTACTCCTCCCTGACTGTATGACATCTGTATAAGTTTTCTGAACTGTGGTTAATTAATTAGCTGTTGATGCAATATTACAGTCTATATTAGATTGTAATATAAAGTGTAATGCTGAGCAAAAGTCTAGTTTAAAGCTGTTTAGCCAGCAGATGTAGTTTTGCTACTGCTGTATAGATTTGTTCAGTTCCACAATCAGCAGCAGGTTTATAAAGAATTGATTATAGAATAAGCAGGTACTGGATAGCAACTGCAATGATTTATATGAAAATCAGTCATTTCAGTTAAACATGAATAGCAGTTGACTCCACAGCCGAGTTTAAAAGCCATAGTGCATTAATGTTAATACTTCTATGTTGGCTTACTTTCTAATTTAATAAATAAAAAGTTATATCATCAGCAGACAGAGAGACATATTCTTAGAAATTGTAGCTTGAATTTCAGATATGTTAAAAAGCCTTAGATGTGAATTTTGACTGCCCTGCTGTACATTGCTAAGTGTTGAGGCCACTTTGCTCTGTTTGCAGATCCGAGTGCGGAGAGATAAGCAGAGAGGAATCCTGACGGTGGACAATAGATATTCAAAACACACAGTCAGTCCAAAGAAAGCTGATATTCTGGACGTGGTCGGGATGCTGTATGTGGGAGGACTTCCACTGAACTACACCACCAAACGCATAGGACCGGTACCAGACACACAACATTAGCACAAACAGACGTGGGGTGGGGGGGGCTTTGTGATCAAATGTGATGTTTGATAAAGCTGTTCATTATCATAATCACAATATAAGAAACATTGTTATATAGATTTATGGTGAGTCATTATGTTTTAAGCATTTTTACAGGCTACTGATTTATTTTATTGTGCAGGCCGTCTTATATGACACATTATATTTACATGTAGTAAAAATGTAAAACTTTTTCTTTCTGCAAAATAAGATTTTACACACAGCAGGGGCTTTAAATCAAATTAAAATCACATAAAATAATAAAAATAATAAAATCTCCTTTTCTATTTAATATCAAAATTGTGATTTAGATCTCGCACATTTTTCACAGATTAATAAATTAATAAATTCTGAGTTTGTTTTTGTGTCATGTCAGCAAACAGTGGCCTATAGCATACAGCACATTTCTATATCAGAGCAAATATCTCATCAAGATTGTGTGTGTGTGTGTAGGTGGTGTACAGCATCAATGGCTGCATTAGAAACTTCCGGATGCTGAATGTAGACATGGAGAACCCCACCTCTAGCTATAGAGTGGGCTCCTGCTTCGCTAACCCTCAGCCTGGGACTTACTTTGATGGCACTGGATACGCTAAAGCAGGTGGGATTTCAGGAGTTATATGACTTCATAACAGATTTCAGGAGTTATATGACTTCATAATAGGTTTCAGGAGTTATATGACTTCATAACAGATTTCAGGAGTTATATGACTTCATAACAGATTTCAGGAGTTATGTGACTTCATAACAGATTTCAGGAGTTATATGACTTCATAACAGAGATTTCAGGAGTGACTTCATAACAGATTTCAGGAGTTATATGACTTCATAACAAATTTCAGGAATTATATGACTTCATAACAGATTTCAGGAGTTATGTGACTTCATAACAGAGATTTCAGGAGTTATGTGACTTCATAACAGATTTCAGGAGTTATATGACTTCATAACAGAGATTTCAGGAGTTATATGACTTCATAACAGATTTCAGGAGTTATATGACTTCATAACAAATTTCAGGAATTATATGACTTCATAACAGATTTCAGGAGTTATGTGACTTCATAACAGAGATTTCAGGAGTTATGTGACTTCATAACAGATTTCAGGAGTTATGTGACTTCATAACAGAGATTTCAGGAGTTGTGTGACTTCATAACAGATTTCAGGAGTTATGTGACTTCATAACAGATTTCAGGAGTTGAATGACTTCGTAACAGAGATTTCAGGAGTTATATGACTTCATAACAGTTTTCAGGAGTTATATGACTTCATAACAAATTTCAGGAGTTATATGACTTCATCACTGAGACTTCTGATGTTACGTGACTTTATAATAATAGAGTTCAGGAACAGGGATTTTAAATGCTAGACTTTATGACAGATTTAAGGTATTGTGTGACGTTATAGCAGACGTTTAAGGCGTGACTTTGTTGCAGGGTTTTTAGGTTTTAATTCACAATTTTGTCCGTTCAGGAGTTATATGACTTGATAACAGAAATATTAAGTGATACGTAACTTTATAAGATATCCTAAATATCATGCTTTTGTTTTTGTATATTATATTTGTATGTTGTAATTTACAATTAATAAATTGTAAGCTTTTTTGGACCTGTAGAATACAGCACATTGTTATATCACATCAGGAGTTATATGACTTTATATCAGAGACTTTTGTTGTAACGTATTACGTAATACAGATTTCAGGTATTACATAACTTAGAACAGAGATGTTAGATGTTCACAGGTTTCAGGTGTTTTGTGACTAGTAAATAAATTTAGGGACGTACAAGACATTATAACAGAGATGTAAGGTATTATGTGACGTTATGACAGGGACTCTATAACAGACTGTAGATGTTGGGTTTAGGAAATGTATTATACAATATATAGTGCATTAAATGATAACGTTTATTGTTTGTGTCTATGTATATTTTTACAGTGTCCACATACCGTGTGGGTAACGACGTGTCTGTGGACGTGGAGTTCCGCACCAGCAGCAGCAGCGGAGTCCTACTGGGCATCAGTAGCCAGAAGATGGATGGACTGGGAATAGAATTAGTAAATGGAAAGGTAAGAATAAGAAATAGAGAGGGAGATAGAAACAGAAAGATAGGGAGTGGAAAGGAGAGTAAGAAACCTGAACGCTGTGTGTTTGTACTCAGCTCCTCTTCCACGCTGATAATGGAGTGGGCCGGGTCACTGCTGTGTATGAGCCTGCGGAGGGGGCGGGGCTCTGTGATGGTCAGTGGCATTCTGTCACAGCCCACAAGCTTAAACACCGACTGGAGCTGATTGTAGACGGTGTTAAGTCTGAGGCGGCGAGTCCGGACCCCCGCTCGGCGTCTGCCGACACCAACGACCCCGTCTATGTGGGAGGATACCCAGGTACACCAACTTAACTGCACACTGAAGTCTATTATAGATTACTGAACAACTCCACAGTACCAGATGACTAAATGCTAAATGCTCCTGTTAGCTGTTAGCTGTGTTCACCTTGTAGCCTTATTTGTATTTGAAAATGTTTGTTATAGGACTAAAAAATGAGGTAATTAGTGATCACAGTACACAACACTAATGTCGTCTGATTTACGTAGTTATTATTGTTCTGACAAATTTTTGTCCACTGACTTGTCCAAACACTTGCAACTACCTGGGATACCATAGCAATGCCAAAGAAACCACCTAGCAACACCCAGGTAACCGCCTGGAATACCATAGCAAATACCGTTTTTCAATTCATGTCCAATTTTTGTTACTTTTCTAGTTATTTTCATTTCTCCGCTGATTCTTTTCATCCCACAGTATTTGATTTAGCAAGCACATGGGATACCGTAACATCTGTATAGCAACATATTAGCAACCACCTAAGATACCATAGCAACCGCATAGCAACATCTTAGCAACCACCTGGGATACCGTAGAATATACATAGCAGCATTTTAGCAGTCACCTGGGATACCATAGCATATGCATAGCAACATCTTAGTAACCACCTGCAATACCACAGCAAACGCATAGCAACATCTTAGTAACCACCTGCAATACCACAGCAAACGCATAGCAACATCTTAGTAACCACCTGCAATACCACAGCATCTACTTAGCATATTCTCTGTAGAGGATGTGTTGCTGCCTATGTTTTTTCAAATGGTCCAGGAAAAGAGACCCTGCATATCTGACTGCAAACTCCATTTGTATGTTCCAGAGGGTCTGAAGCAGTTTGGTCTGACCATCAGCTCTCCGTTTAAAGGCTGTATGAGGAACCTGAAGCTGACCAAAGCAGGAAAGGTTTTGGAGGTGCAGTTGAATAAAGCGCTGGAGATCAAAGGAGTGCAGCCTCTCACCTGTCCTGGAGCTTAGACACTCTCACTTTTAGTCCAGTTTCAAGCTAACTAGATCACTTGACCCTGAATCAAAGAAGAAAAGAAGCAATCGAAAGCACCAAGAGATCTACCAAAGTATTCATGTTTGCACTTAAGAAAGCAGCCAGAGTTTTTCCTCTGAAGCAGTAAATTATCCACAGCGGTGAATCAGCAGAACTGGAGCCAAAAAAACGGCCAAAGCATATAATTCTAAATAAGAAGGTCATACCAGTAAAGAGCACCTTTTCTCCAAGAATCCAATGTAGAACCCTAAACCTAAAACAGAACACGAAAGTGACCACACTGACCTCTACCACCAGACGTAGTCTGGGTTTCCTCCTCTCCTGGTACAGCAGGCTGACCAGCCGGGGAAGTAAACCACACGTTAAACTCAGTTCCTGGTGGGCTGTAGCTCTGCAGAGGTTAGCATTGCCCCCCTTCACTGCTAGTTCAACTCAGGAAGGTTTTACTAATGAGCTGATGAGTCTGTTTAATGATGACTGGAGTCTTACACATGTCTTAGTTTTGAAGAGGCTTTTTGGTACTGATAAGAAGTTCTTGGTGGTGCTCCAAAATGTTAGCTGCTCCAGGTTCAACCTTAACCAAGGCCATTTGATCAAAACAGGAGCCACAATGTTTTTTTTCAAAGATACATCAATGTCATAAATGTTTATTCTGTGAGTAATCATGAATGTATAAAACTATATACACCACATTCACCAGCAGTCTGAAGAACCACATAGAGCATGCAAATGGTTCTTTGACTGTTGATGTTCTATGTAGAACTGTTGACTTCGCTAAAGACGCTGTCTTTTTAAAAGAACCATTTCTTAAACTAAAGGATCTTTGAAGGACTGTCTTTTTTAAGAATGTTGAACGTTTGGTTCCAAATAGGACCACTGCCTTTTTGTAAGAAACCTTGCAGAAATATCTTTTTAGGAGTGTAGAACTCTAAATAGAACCATTGCCTAAACTAAAGACCATTTAGGGACTGTCATCTTAAACAGTGTATAACTCTTGGTTCTAAACTCAATCATTACCTAAACTAAAAAGTTTAAGAGTGTAGCATTGTTTTACCAAAGAACCCTTAAAGTATTTGATGAGCCAATGTTAACCGATGGTAACCTGATGTTGTCCACTCTACATTCATCACTGGTCAATTTCTGGTTACAGAACTGGTGTGGATGAAATACTATTTGAGTTTAGCAGCACCGAAGTATCCAACCAATCATTCGTTGAAGCCTCTCCAAGTTTTATCTTCATAGTACTGAGATCAGCAAATTCAGCACAAGGCTACTCTAGCATGTTACTATACTAACCTATTGAACTAGCATTGTAGTGAACCACCCAGACTTCGGCATTTGGCTCATCAGGTCTGGGTCACATTTTCATGGGTTGAATCAGGTTTAAGACCACAGATTTGAAAACCCCAGCATCATCAACCCCTAACAGGAACTGCTGGAGCAGAAAGCCATATTTTATTCCCAGACAAAGTAGCAAATGAGTCTTTGTTGTTATACCAAAAATTGGCCTCAGCGTCGCAACGAGGCACTGAGGTTTTCAAAGAGTTCTTAGCTCTGACAATAACCATGACATGAAAAAAAGAAATGCTAGCTGTAGCTAGCTACATAACTGTCACTAGCGCCTCGCACATTGCTATCTAATGGGTTTTTTTTTTTTTGTAAGGTATTAATCCAGCCTTCCAAACCTACAGTTCCACAGTTCCTGTCATCCTGACTGGAGAACAAGCGTTAAATATCATTGCATTTGAGTTTGAGGTGATGATTTGTACTGTGTACCCAACAGTGTTTTAAATATACTTCCCCCATTGCACAACACTCAGTGTCTGCCTCTTTTCTGAATGCTTTCTTTTCTTGTGAACGGTTTTGCTATAGACCTCTGAAGCTGTGCTCTTGTTTTGTACCTTGTGATGGGAAGTAGTCGCCCCCTGTTGCAAGCTAGAATTTTCCAAATCTGTTTTGTCGTACGTTTGTTTTTCTAATATCTCTGGATCTTCTTATATATTCTGTATAATTTAGTGTTTGAGATTATACAGAAGTGATTCAGAGTGGTTTGGTGTGAAATGGTTCAGATGTTCAGATGTTACTATGTGTAAGAGGTGGACGTCTGGTTCCTATCACCACCATGGCAAACAATTCTCACTCTGTAAGTTTCTCTTGATCACAGTAGGTGCACCTGAAATCACTTACTAATATAATATAATATAGTATAATACTATCATATAATATAGGGTTATATAGAAGTACACTGGTACATTATCAAGTGGCTATTTTCTAATATTTCATTCATTTTTCATATACAAAATGTTTGTACGATACTTGCTTATGAGTCATAAGATACAAATAAGATACAAATAAGTTAAAACATGGCTTAAAAAGACACTGATCTGACCTGTCTGATAGATGATTGAACAATGTTTGTGATGAATAAAGGAATGAGCAGGTGAAGGAACAATGTTGGTATATGAATAGATGAATGAACAATGTTAGTGATGAACATTGTGGATAAAAAAATTAAATGGATGAGGGAATGTTAATGATGGATAAATGAATGAATAGATGATGGAAAAATGTTAGTGATGAATAACAGAATGAACAGATAAAGGAACAATGTTGGTGATGGATAAAGGAATAAACAGAGGAAGGAACAATGTTGGTGTACTGAAAAAGGAATGAACGGATGAAATAACAATGTTGGTGTGTAGATAAAGGAATTTAGGAATTTGGTTATGCTGGTTAACTTTAGTTACATTTCTCTGGAACTGGTTTGTGTGGGCGGGGCCAGAGACATCAGATTGGTCAGAGGAATGCTGATGGAAGCATTACTCAAAATTAGGACCACCCAGTTTACATGGAAACATGGTGAAATATATCAGCCACTTGTTGGGCTTTGGGAAGATCTTTTAAAGACACATGTTTTAGATATAGATTCTCTGGACCTTTAAAAGTAAATGAATCTCTACTGCTGTGAATTGCTCCACTCAGAGATGTTAGTAGTTTATTTCTCAACAGTTTTATTAGCTTTTCCTGTTACATCATCAGCTGAGCTGTAAAGAACAGCAGCCAAATAGAAGTGGACTAAATTCAGATAGGCTTGCAAATAAAGAAACAATAAAATAGTATGAAATACTAAATAACAGATTAAAGTGTTAAAAAATACAAAAGGTTAAAAGAAAGTAAATAAAAACACAATAATATAAATAAAAGAAAAAAGTAAACAATAAGTACAATTTTGAATAGAAAGAGAATAGAAAGACATGGCAAAATAATATTAAACTTTTTAATTAATTGCAGGCTTAATGGAGCCCACTAGAGACTAAATCTTTTAAAAGGTTCTTTTTTGTGATGTCACTGCTTACAACAGTTTAGCCCCACCCCTTCACGTTAGTAAGAAGTGTTTCAGCATTTACTGCTTTCTGAATCAGAGCAGACTCCATAGCAACAAAAAGACTGATAAAAACAAAATCAAATATAAGAACAGTGTGTTTAGAGAGAGGCCAAGTGTAAAACTCACCACTACTACTTTGACTAAACTACAATTTGAGTCTTCAATGGTCCAGCTATTTGTTCTGTCCTCCCACAAACACATATCACTGCTGTTGGAACAAAACCTTGTCAGTTCACGTCTGTTACTGCTCTGTGTTCGGTGTAAGTTTCATAATGAATGAACCAAAGAAAATGACCCAAAACTGACCTACATTTAAAGTACAATAAGTTTTTTTTCCTTTTAGAGATACGGGGTTTAGTTCCGACAGCAGTGATGTGCCTCTGGCAGTTTGTATTTTGATCATGCACTTACCACATAAACTGTGCACTTAGGTTTGCAAGATTTCTTATCTGCTTTGCTCCTGAAACTGGAACAGGTTGTACTTCTAAAGTGTTTATTGCACCATTTTGGAGTCTTAAAGTAATTTCCAGAAGTTTACACAATCCAGCTTTGGACACAGCCACCAAACTGAAGAACACACTAGAGATCCTCCACTTTCAAAACACAGTAAAACTTACAGGCTATACAAACAGGCACTGTTGCCTGTGCTTGATTTTTTCTTCGGATATTTGGGAGGTTTTATGTGCCAAACATGGTCATAATTCATATTTCAACTGCTCTCTATCATTAGAATTAAACAGGTATGTATATGTAAATGAGCTTTGTTTAGACTCTAAATAAGTTTTTTTTTATTTTAATGTTAAAGACTGTGAAGTCTCACTTCCACACAGTGAAGCCACACAGTGATAAATTTATGTTGGAAAATTACACCCCTTCACGCATTCTGTGCTTAAAATGGATCAAACGTTCTTACAGAATTATGTATTAAAACATAATGTTTTCATACAGGGTAACTTCTCCAATGTTACAAAATTTCTGCCTAATCATTCAGAGTGGTTGGTGCGAGGTGGTTGATTATAGAGACTCTGAATTTAAGACAGAATTACAGATGAACAGTTCCAAACTTCATTATCTTCTAATAAATGTAACTCCAGAGAAACCAGAATTACACAGATCCTAACTAGACTACATTTCCTAAATACTATTAACAGGATAAACCCCAACAGTGTCCTAATTGCAGTTTCCAAATGTGTGTTTTAATGGTTTTATCCACTATAACCAGCATAATGATCTCACATTGATCTACACTGTAGATAAAACACTTTTTATTTTAACAATGTTTTAAATTTTTACCTTATTACCTTCCTGTGTTTATGTAGATGATAACTGATAAGATAAAATATACGATAAACCTGTGGCTGTGTATAAATATTTGGGAAATGGAAACTGAAACTGGCACGTGGTGACACATCCGAACATTTACAAAATGTAAGTACATCCAAAATTATTTTATTAAATACATTTAATGCAGAAAGCAACCAAATTAGTGGTAAATGGAAAGCACACTCTTTCTTCATCACACAGTCCTGTGGGTGTTACATTGCAACAGTGTTGGGTTTGAGGAAGTTAATTTCTACTAGCTCAGTCTATATAACTGAACTACACGAGGAAGCAGTGGCTTCACAACGGGCAGACCAGCGTGAGTACAGTATTTATACTACAGTCAGGCTTTGTATGGCTCGTATCTTCTGTTTTGGGATTTTTTGGAGTAGTCAGTATTTTGGAGTAGTCAGTATTTATGTGGGGGAGAATAATGATGATTTTGCTATCAGACTTTCTAAAACTGTATTGAAATGGATTAAAGTGATAAAAGTTTTGAATCTTTTTAAAGTACATACCCATCATAAATAGACTTACACTGCAAACATTCTTTTGCAATAAAACAGATAAATTGTTTTCTAGAGAAAGTCAGAAATGTTTACAGTGGTTGTGATGTCCACCTTTAAAAGCACTGAAAGTTATTACATTATATGGTTATGAATATCATCGCTGTCCAAAGAAAAACATATATTTTTAAAACTGCAACTTTCCATAAGAGACCAAAAACCTTCTTCACCTTTTAAATGTAAGTCAATGGAATCAGACATTTTCAGAACTATTTTGGAGCATTTCTATTGGTCCAATAATCATGAAGTTTTCACGCAATGTAAATGGCAGCAGTCGTGTGCAAATGATGTAGAAAAAATTTGGACAAATATGGAGATACATGTTTATCTTTGGAAAGCGATATGCTACCTGATGTTTGAGACATTGTTTTAGCTAGGAGGCAAAATAAGTCCCCAAGAAAACCACCACTGTAAACAACTATGTGTGGCAACGTTGGTGGAATTTTAAGAAAGCGTGACTGAGTAAATGGATCTACTCACTGTCCCCCTTTGGAGGCAGAATGATGAGGTGGCTGACGGTGGGCAGACTGACCCAGGCAGATCTGAGGCTCCTGGGGCAGAACATGAGTGGATGGTGGGGCTGTAGGGGTCAGAGAATGGTCCATCACTGCTCAGCACTGGTCTACAGGGAGCACACAGCCAACATCGATGCTGTGAGGTAAGATGAGGAGGTCTGAACTAAGGCATTAAGGCACTAAGTTTACACTTTATATTCTCTTTATAACTGGATATATTCTGTCCTCACTCGTAAGTTGAGCAAGTCAGCTAGCAGGCTAATGCTACAATAACAAAGGACAGACTTCAAGTTCAAAGCTTTAAAATTAATAACTTAAAATGTAAGACATAGAAAGTGGGTTACTTACATATAGTGTGCAAAATACTCCCTGGTCATAACAGTTCTTTGGCTGGAAATGCTCATTTCTAGTTTGGTAGATCTTCCCCACGTTAACTGAGATGTTCTGTCCTCAGTTTGAGAAATGAGTAACAATTCACTCTTTACAGCAAACTCACTGGAAAAACTGGGCTAGACTTCCAGATTTAGGCCAAAATTACAGCAGCTAGTCTGTAAAGGCCAACTGGGCGAACCGATTTTTATACATTCAGGTGGTCCAAGAGATTAATTACATTTACATTTTATTTTGTTACATTTATTTATTTAAGATTTTTTTATTTAGGTCAACATCTTTGTCATTAGGATGTTATGAACATTTAATGTATTGTGTGTATGTGTGGGCAACATGATGATATTTCTTCATTGTCATGATAAATTATGTGACACCACACTTTTCTGAGCATATTGTAAATATCGTCACTACTTACACTGAGAATATCTACACATGATTAATTATATAAAGTGCAACATAGTTTGTAAAACACTAATATTCTCAGTTGCATATGTGGCATTACAGATTCTATTTTGTCTGTTCCAACAAATTAAATCTCAGAAAAAAAATCAATATTTTAATATTGTAAAAACATCTTGACGTATTATGATGAAATATTTTTGCTATATCGTGCAACCCTTAATGTATTATCTGCTCACATACGACATAGGATAGTTGCACAACCCCTACATTGTGACATTAGCAGAACCCTGTTTGTGCTAAATAGGACCATTTTCTATATAGTTTCTATATAGAATCAACATATTTGCCATAATTTCGTGAAACCATGTCACCAGCAAAGAAACTTTGTAATATATAAAACTAACTAATGTGATCTATAAAAGTTTAGTTTATTTATTTTTCAGAGTTTCCTTCTTGGTCAGTGGTTCTACACTGTCAGATTGAATGTGTGAATAGCCTAACACCCAAAAGTGACCTCATCTAACCTCTGTTTTTCTCTGGATTAGAATGGAGCAGCTGCCATTGCCTGTTCTGAGTAAATGCAGCGTCAGAGTGAAGATGCTGGCTGCGCCGGTCAACCCTGCAGACCTGAACATGATCCAGGGTAAAGAACACTTCACCCACTGTCTACTGGCTAAATGCTGTATCCAATTTCATCTTGCTCTTCAACTTCATGGCTCCTTTATTGGAATCCACCATGTGCTTCCACTGGCTGGCCACATTATTAGAAACACCTACCCTGTGCTTCCACTAATTGTCCACTTTATTAGAAACACCTACCCTGTGCTTCCACTAACTGGCCACTTTATTAGAAACACCTACCCTGTGCTTCCACTAACTGGCCACTTTATTAGAAACACCTACCCTGTGCTTCCACTAACTGGAGACTTTATTAGAAACATATACCTTATACTTTCACTCAATGGCTCAATTTATTAGGAACACCCACCTTGTGCTTTCACTAACGTGTAACATTTGTTGTGTTGATATGCAGGAACATACCCAATCCTTTGCCCCCTACCTGCGGTAGGTGGGAACGAGGGTGTGGGGGAGGTGCTAGAGGTGGGTGATGATGTCCTTACATTGAGAGCAGGTGACTGGGTGGTGCCTGTGGATGCAGGGTTGGGTAAGGAAACGGGGGAGGGGGTAACATCAGGTCAAATAAGTTTACATGTATAGTATTTTATAATAATATAGTATTTTGAAATGTTATTACTGCAGTTATCTTTCCACAAAACTTAAAAACACACTGTTAAGTATCTGTCTTGTATCTGCACAATTCACAATGGTATATTTAAGCATTTGAGGGGGGCAGTGGTATTAACTAATATGCTAAACCAACTGCTGTAGATGGTTGATTATGTCATATTTTGTGGAAAATAAGCCTCTATTATTAGTGCTTAACTACAAATACTCAGACATCAAACATTTAGCTGCTCAACTGCATTTTAGGTTAAATGATGTAAATTCAATCATTTTGTTTGCAAAGTTGGTTTAAATTAAGTTCTCTGAATGCTGTTTGTTACTGGGGTCCATTTTTGGAATTTATAAATGGCGGTATGCCCCAAATCTCTTCTGGAAAACAGAGATACTATAAACAGTGTTATGTATGTGTATGTAAGGCACATGGAGAACAGAGGTAGTGTGTAAGGAGGATGACCTGATCACTGTGCCGAAGAATATTTCATTGCTCAGTGCCGCCACCATCGCAGTAAACCCCTGCACTGCTTACAGGATGCTGCATGACTTCCAAGCACTTACACCAGGTGGGGACACTCAACCTTATCATGATATTGGAGCTCTTATACATGTTCTTGTACAGGTATACACATTTTGAAGCACTACTGGAGCTTTTTTTCCTTAGGCTCCACAGTGATCCAGAATGGAGCAAACAGTGCTGTTGGTCAGGCAGTGATCCAGATCGCTGCAGCAATGGGAATCAGAACCATCAACATCATCAGAGACAGGTACACTCACTACCCAGCAATTAGAATGCTACCCATCATCAGAAACAGGTACACTATCCACCAATCAGAATACTCCACATCAATAGAGACAGGTACACTATCCACCCATCAGAATACTGCACATCATCAGAGACAAGTACACTATCCACCAATCAGAATACTGCACATCATCAGTGACAGGAACACTATCCACCAATCAGAATACTGTACATCATCAGAGACAGGTACACTATCCACCAATCAGAATGTTCCACATCACAGACAGGTACACTATCCATCAATCAGAATGTTCCACATCACTGACAGGTACACTATCCATCAATCAGAATGTTCCACATCACAGACAGGTACACTATCCACCAATCAGAATGTTCCACATCACAGACAGGTACACTATCCATCAATCAGAATGTTCCACATAATCAGAGACAGGTACACTATCCATCAATCAGAATGTTCCACATCACAGACAGGTACACTATCCACCAATCAGAATGTTCCACATCATTAGAGACAGTTACACTATCCTCCAATCAGAATACTGCACATCATCAGAGACAGGTACACTATCCACCAATCAGAATACTGTACATCATCAGAGACAGGTACACTATCCACCAATCAGAATACTGCACATCATCAGAGACAGGTACACTATCCACCAATCAGAATGTTCCACATCACAGACAGGTTCACTATCCACCAATCAGAATGTTCCACATCATCAGAGACAGGAACACTATCCACCAATCAGAATGTTCCACATCATCAGAGACAGGAACACTATCCTCCAATCAGAATGCTCCACATCAGAGACAGGTACACTATCCTCCAATCAGAATGCTCCACATAATGACAGACAGGTACACTATCCACCAATCAGAATGTTCCACATCACAGACAGGAACACTATCCACCAATCAGAATGTTCCACATCACAGACAGGTACACTATCCACCAATCAGAATGTTCCACATCATCAGAGACAGGAACACTATCCACCAATCAGAATGTTCCACATCACAGACAGGTACACTATCCATCAATCAGAATGTTCCACATCATCAGAGACAAAAAACACTATCCACCAATCAGAATGTTCCACATCACAGACAGGAACACTATCCACCAATCAGAATGTTCCACATCATCAGAGACAGGTACACTGTCCACCAATCAGAATACTGCACATCATCAGAAACAGGTACACTATCCACCTATCAGAATACTGCACATCATCTGAGACAGGTACACTATCCACCAATCAGAATACTGCACATCATCAGAGACAGGTACACTATCCACCAATCAGAATACTGCACATCATCAGAGACAGGTACACTATCCTCCAATCAGAATGCTCCACATCAGAGACAGGTACACTATCCACCAATCAGAATACTGCACATCATCAGAGACAGGTACACTATCCTCCAATCAGAATACTGTACATCATCAGAGACAGGAACACTATCCACCAATCAGAATGTTCCACATCACAGACAGGTACACTATCCACCAATCAGAATGCTCCACATCATCAGAGACAGGTACACTGTCCACCAATCAGAATGCTCCACATCATCAGAGACAGGAACACTATCCACCAATCAGAATGTTCCACATCACAGACAGGTTCACTATCCACCAATCAGAATGTTCCACATCATCAGAGACAGGAACACTATCCACCAATCAGAATGTTCCACATCATCAGAGACAGGAACACTATCCTCCAATCAGAATGCTCCACATCAGAGACAGGTACACTATCCTCCAATCAGAATGCTCCACATAATGACAGACAGGTACACTATCCACCAATCAGAATGTTCCACATCACAGACAGGAACACTATCCACCAATCAGAATGTTCCACATCACAGACAGGTACACTATCCACCAATCAGAATGTTCCACATCATCAGAGACAGGAACACTATCCACCAATCAGAATGTTCCACATCACAGACAGGTACACTATCCATCAATCAGAATGTTCCACATCATCAGAGACAAAAAACACTATCCACCAATCAGAATGTTCCACATCACAGACAGGAACACTATCCACCAATCAGAATGTTCCACATCATCAGAGACAGGTACACTGTCCACCAATCAGAATTCTGCACATCATCAGAAACAGGTACACTATCCACCTATCAGAATACTGCACATCATCTGAGACAGGTACACTATCCACCAATCAGAATACTGCACCTCATCAGAGACAGGTACACTATCCACCAATCAGAATACTGCACATCATCAGAGACAGGTACACTATCCTCCAATCAGAATGCTCCACATCAGAGACAGGTACACTATCCACCAATCAGAATATTGCACATCATCAGAGACAGGTACAGCATCCTCCAATCAGAATGCTCCACATAATGAGAGACAGGTATACAATCCTTCAATCAGAATGCTCCACATCAGAGACAGTCTATCAGATAGATAGACTCCCTATGCTCTTCTAAACCTCTTTAAATCTCTGATTCTCAGGCCAGACTGTGGAGAGCTGGTAAAGGAGCTACATTCTCTTGGAGCTGATTATGTCTTCACTGAAGAAGAAATGATGTCATCGGGCCTTCAGCATGTTTTCCAGGTGTTTGATGATGTCATTCTTCCTGTCAGGAAGTAGTATATCTATTTTTATGTCTGAATCTCAAATGTCTTCTTACTCCTTCCCTGATAGGAACTGTTTTACAGTCCACACCCCACCAAACATCTAACATCTAAGCTTTGTCCTTACTACAGAAGGTTCCCAAACCCAAACTGGGTCTGAACTGCATTGGAGGAATCAGCGGGGGTCTTGTGCTGTCCAATTTAGAGTGAGTTGTTATATAACTGATATAGTCAACATTTGTGGCCAGACTCTTCCTCCAGTGAAGGTATTATCACTTTAATAAAGAATAAAAAAGTTTGAGGTGGAGAACTCCTGCACTGCTGAGGACCTCTGTGGAGCTGCTGTGGAACCATATATACATACGTTCGTATGGAAGCTAGTAAAGCTAGAAGCAATTCAGTATTTTAATCTCACCTGACCGCATGTCTTTGGACTGTAGGAAGAAACACAGTGAGAACATGAAGACAGCACAGAGACAGGACCCTGGTCACATGGCCAGGGAATCAATCCCAGGCCCTTTTTCGCTGTGAGGCTGCTTATCCCTGATTATGCGCATGCAATTTGCAGTGTTGGGGTCGTCCCACAATTATCAGGAATAATGTTCAGCGTCAACGTTTCAACATACTTAAAATACTTTTTTTATTTTGTAGTTACATAATACTTCATTCTTTAAAGCAAGGAACATTCCTCCTGGTAATGAGCAGAAACACTGACAGGCGGCTGTGTTGTGGCTTCATCTTTATTAATATAATCTTTAGACTGCACAGCTTAATGAAGGCTGTGGTCGTAGTTTATTGTCTTTGATTTCACCAGGAAGTTTGCTGTTTGTTGTTTGCTGACTCTGATGCCTCGCTGTGCAAGAGAAGCTACAGTACCTTCTTAATGCAAACCCAAATCCATATGAACCCTAACAAGTGCATCTCTATGCATTATCAAATAAAACCACATTAAAACCTTTCAGGGAACTGTTAGTCTGTGTGCACAATTAAAAAGAAAACATGTGCACGATTAATGGAAACCAAGAGAATCATGGGAACAAATTATGAAATGCTGGCCATGAATGAAAAAAAATAAATGCACAAATTGCAAAATGTTCCTTCAAATCCATTTTTATTTTAGGCTCCACGGCTTTGAGCGAAAGTATTATTATTTGAAAGTATTCAGGAGAGTCTAAGTCCATCAGTTTTACTGCAAGTAGACATTATAACCAAGAGATGGTCACTGGTTGTTAAATGAATCAGCTTATGCCAATCAGCTTGCTGGTTGTGTGGCAAGCAGGAGAGTTCTCCTTGGTTGCAGAGATCTATGCAAGCGTGATAGCCAGAACAAACTGATTAAGGACGTTCTTTGTGTGTTATTAGACCTTAAATGACTAGAAATAACTCCCTGATGTTGCCATGATCTGTATAACAGTCTGTGCTGGCTTAGGCTTCCAAATCAAGATACAGAGAAATGGTTATTTACCTGATTGTGTATAATTGCCTGGGATAAAAAATCCAGGCATCAATAATAACCTTGTAAATAATTCATCAGCCTGCATTGCTATAGTCTGTGGAACAATCAGCCATATTCTTTTTTTCCATCAATTACGCCATCAAATATTACTGTGTACTGTTTGATGATGTAACTATTAGTGATGTATCTGATCTGATGGAGTGTCAATAATCAATGTTAGCTTGACTTTAGTGTAACCCAGCAAACACATAACATTGTCACAATATTGTCTACTGTCTGTCATGCCCAGCCCTGTTCTCCTCATTCTATCTGTTTACATTCCCAGCCATGTTTATGTTTTGTCATGTGTTCCTTGTCACCTGTTTCCCATCTGTGGCCCCGCCCATTGTTCCCAGGTGTTCCTGATTACTTGTGTATTTATGCCCTCTGGTTGGTCATTTTCTGTGTCTCTTTAATCCAGCCTGCTAGTCTCTGTTCCTGCCTGTTAGTCTTGTTTTTTTTGTACTCCGTTACTTCTGTCTTCTCCTCGTCTCCTCTGCTCCACGCACTCCTTTCACCTGACACTTTCCTACAACATTTTCAAAAGGTGGTGATTTTTTAAATGTCTGAACAAGCTTGTCACACTGTAACTACTGAAAAACATTGTTCTATGGTGTTATTTCTACCTAACATTAGCAAATTCCATGCAGATACAGTGGAAAGTGTGAAGGATTCTAGGAGGTTGTGACAACGTACTGACAATGTTACAACTACATTATCACAACATTGTCAGATAACATTTTCACAACTTTCTGAGGAATAACATTTTAACATTGTGGGCACTAAAACTATATGTCGACACAAAGCTGTCAGCAACTGTGTTTGCAGGAACGTTACGTGAGTCCTGCTAACGTTTGTTCAACTGCATTCCATGTCTACCTAAAACACCTAGACTTAGTTAGATTGCAGATGATAGTCAGCAGTCAGTGCCAATGCTTTTAAATAATCAAAGACAAAACTCCTCCTTCTCCTAACTGTCAGGCTGTGACAGACTGATAAGAGTAAAGTTTGGTGATATTATGTGGAGAAGCTTTTTATCCTCCTTTTCTGTAAAGCTGCTTCACTGGTTGGTAAAAAGCGCTATATAAATACATGTTGATTAATTGATTGATTAATTGATCCTCATAATGAAAGCTTTGCAGTCTTAAGTCTGTAGCACTAGAGCTACAAGGCTAATTTTGAAAACAAGCCATGGAAACTTAAAACTCAGGAATTAGCATCAGGCTACATGCTTGCTTGAATTGCATATGTGGTTTCTGACACCGTAGAACAAAATACGTTGGTTTGTTCATGTTTATAGACAGCAGTGCATCATACAGTGTCAGAACCAACATGATCAAGCCTAATTGAGGATGTGGGCCCAGCATAACCTCTCCTGTTCTTCCCCCATAACCAGCTATGGAGGCACACTGGTGACGTATGGAGGCATGGCCAAAAAACCTCTGCACATTCCAGCGGTGAGTACATTTACATATACTTTTCTTATTCACTCTTTCAGGAGCACCTACAGGCCGGACTAGCTCGACTATGCGTGAACACGACTACAAGCTTGTATGCAAAATGGTGGCTACACAATTACACTGCTAGCAACATTTCAGCATTTCAGACCTTCAGAGCTTTAATCTCCACATTTAATCTCCAGATTATGGTCTGTTATCTCTAAAAATAAATACCTTCTTGTGTTTAGAGCTATGAAGTTGCTTGCATTGAGTTGCCTGGTAGAATATAGCCTACAGTCGTTTTCACCCCCCCGATAAATGACATGTAACCCCCCCGATAAATGACATGTAACATATTTAATATTTCTGATTACTAAATTTAATATTAATATATACTATATACACAATCAACCATAACATTAAAACCTAGACTTATTGTTAATTTTATCATGATATATGAACACTTAGTAGTTCTACAATTACAGACTGTGGTTCATTTGTTTCTCTGCATACTATTACTCTGGTCTGCAACAATCAGGACCCCCACAGGACCACCACAGAGCAGGTATTATTTGGGTGGTGGATCATTCTCAGAACTGCAGTGACACTGATGTGGTATTGGTGTTTTAGTGTGTGTTGTGCTGGTTCGAGTAGATCAGACACAGCAGTGCAGGTGGAGTTTTTAACCCTCACTGTCCACTCTGTTAAACATTCCTACCGTGTTTGTCCACCTTGTTGGTGTAAAGTCAGAGATCATAGTTCAGCTGTTGCACAGTTTGTGATGGTCATCCTTTAGTCTTTCATCAGTGACGGACACAGTTGGCAAAACATTTTCGGTTGGTGGACAGACACTGAGATGTTCGAAAACTCTAGCAGCTCTGCTGTTTCTGATCTACTCTACTCTAGGCTGAACGATGTGTGTGTGTGGGCGTGTGTGTGTGTATGTAGGCATATTGCACCAACATTAAATTTTAATTTCCCACATACAGAAATTTCTCATATTCAAAAACATCACACTGCAAGGCTTTTGGATGACACAATGGAAAAGGAATCACATGCAAGGTGAAAAAAAAAGAATAGTAAATTAATAAATGTATTACAATAATTTAATTAGTAATAATTATTTAATTCATAGTTCATGTTATATGCAGTTAATAATAATGAGCCATTTGTATTTTATTTATGTATATATAAATGATTAATTACGTTAATCATATTCTGTGTTGACAGTTTTTGACGTTTTAGTTTGTTTGGGTGACAGCACTTATCACACTTGTTTTAATAATTACTTGGTAATTATTTTTGTTATCTATAAAATTAAATCATTAAAATAAACGTGTTGTTTGCTTTATTTGCAGATATAATATTTGTTGTGTGTTTGTCTCTGAACAGATAGAGCTCGTCTGAGGGTGATGTTGGACACAGTGTGTGACTTCGTCAGGTCGGGTCGCCTCACACCTCCAACCTGTATCCAGACGCCCTTTCCCCAATACACACACGCTTTACACGCTACACTACAGCCACTCCTACGCAAACATGTGCTCATCATGTAGCACTTTTTAATACAATATCAGGTTATATACATTATGGATATTTTATATACGTGTGTGTGTGTTATAATTTTAGACCATTTCAATTTATCTAGTGTTTCCTATTATCTATAGGAATTTTGCTAATAAAGTACCGGCAGCTGTGAAAACTATATTGAATATATTAACAATGGACAAATATGGAGACATTAGATTATATATTGATGTATTCTATTTGTTTAATAAGAATATACATCTTTCTAGGTCCTCCACAAGTTTAAGATGTGTCACTGATTAGTGACAATGTATTACTGTGAATAAAAATTGTAGTCTAAGCAGGTTCCAGGTAGTTGTTAGGAATAAATACTTTGCTGATAAAATTACTGAGCAAATAGAGCTCAAATATATGTTATTGTTTGTTAAGATTCTAATAAAACAATCTTTTACAGTTTACTGTATAAGCAAATCATTTCAGTTTAGTAGACCTGAAAGCTATGAACAAATACAGCATTAAATACGCATTCACTTTTCATCAGTTCATCACATGCAGCAGTCATATGAATACGAATTCACACAGAAAGGTTTAATTAAGTATTTATTTACAAAACAATGTTTAGTGGTTATTGTGTTACAACACGGTACAGTCACTTTTTCCATATTCACAGTATAAAACACAAAATAAAGACAGTCATCATACAAAAATCACCTGAATTGAACTATTCATTTAAAACGAGAGCTAGATCATTAGAAAGAACTATAACTGCATCCATCTACGATCTCAAATTCATTTAGTTAAGACTTGATATGTTGTATGCATGTGTGTTGATATGTTCCCTCCTTTCAAAGTACCGTTACACAACAGTGTGTGCTGGACTGGAAGTGTGTGCTGCAGCTTTCCCTCCTTGTTTATTTGGTGCTGGACCCTGAGCAGATCAGCAGACCATTATAAGCTACAAAAGCCATTTCATAAGTACAGCACTCGTTTCGTTTTCTTCAGGCTAGCGACTGCAGACAGGCTACGGGGGTCCTTTTATGAACTGCAAGCATGTTCACAACTTGTAGAGACCATTTTGTAAGCTTAGAAAGCAACGCAGACAATCATTTTGAGCCACAGCAGCCAGTTCAAAGGCTACCGGCCAGTCTGTAACCTGCAGTGAGCACTGCAGAAGCTGAACTTACATCATTTGTAAGCTTTAAAGACTAATTCTAAGTCATTTCGTAAACAACAGAATGGGGTTTTGTGCAGTAGTTAGATTGCAGGCTACACAGGCATAGCTTGCACACTACAGTCACCTTTTTTTAAAAATGTAAAGGCTACAAAGCCATTTCATATAAACCATTTGGTTTGTGGTTTGTGAGTTGGGGTCAATTTTAGTAGCCAGTTTAAAGGCTACAAAGACTGTTTCATGAGCTACCAGCCAGTCTGTAACTTACAGCGACCACTCTCGAAGCTAGTTTGCGCATTGCAGCCACCACTTTTACAGAATTTGAAAGGCTATACATGCTTTTTTCCTCAACTACACACTAGTTCAATAGCCTTTAGAAGCTACATTTAAAAGCCATTTCGTTAGCTCTGTGGACTGCAGACTACCTTCTTAAGTCATAAGCAAGACAAGCCAATTCAAAAACCTTGCAGGCTGTTTCATTAATTCTGTCATTCTGTGAGCTGAGAAAGCCAAAGGAGCTGGTTTGTGCACTGCAGAAGCCATTTTACAGCTTACAGCTGACATTATCTTTAAACTGTAAAAGCCAACTTAAAGAGCTGAAGAGGTTGTATTCTAAGCCAAGAAGCTGTTTCAGGTGTTGTTTGAACAGTGTTTAAGCTACAAAGACTCTCTAGATGGAAGGCTGTGTCATTAGCTAAACACCAGTATATAACCCATATCTGCAGACACCATTGTTAAAGCCAATGAGAAAGCAGTACAGGCCTTTCGTTTGCTACATGCCAGTTTGTAACCCACACTGACAACTTCGGAAGCTACAAATGCTGGTTTGTGAACTGTGGACGTCATTTTGAAGGCGTGCAGTTCACAAAGATTTCTTAAGCTACAAAAGGCCACTTCAAAGGTTGCATGGGGCATTTCATCAGCTACAGGCCAGTGTGGGCAGTTTTTGTAAGGCAAAGAAGCCATTTTATACCTACAGAAGCTAAAGTCAAAGTGGTAGAAGTTACATGTCAGTCTGCGACCACGGTGACATAAGCTTGGAAGCAATATAAGCTTGTTTGTGCACTGCAGACGCCATTTCTAAGCAATTCAAAGGTCACATAGGCCTTTTCAGCAGCTTATGACTAGCTGTTGACCTGCGGGTCCACTCTCTGTAAGCTACAGAAGCCGTTTCATATGTTGTTTTGTCAACTACAGACACCAGTTTAAAGCAATTCAGTGGCCAGACAGGCTGTTTCAGTAACGTTTATAGCCTGTAGGGTCATTCTTTAAGATACAGAAGCCACTGTGGAGGCTACACAGACCACTGCAGTAGCTACAGGCCAGTTTGTGATCTCTGACGAAAGAGTTTTGGGAGCTACAAAGGCTGCTTCCAAGTCCACACACAAACACTAGGATTGCTCAAGGATGTAATAACGGCAGGGATCGGAGAGCGCACACCGGGGGTGACTACTCAGCAGGGCTTCAGAGCAGACTACATCACGTTCACCCTTATAGAAACACCTCAAAACGTCCCTGGACATGTTCCAAGCTCCACTTCTCACATTTAAGCCTTTATTATAGGGACGTTCTTCTGCTTTTTGTTTTTTTTAATTAAAGCTGCTGTTGGCAGTGGGCTGCTTGAAAAGATTAATTTGTGTTTTCGAAAGATTTCAGACAAAAATGACAATTGAGGCACCAAATCACATGGAAAGGCAACGTGTACAATGAAAATGTGAGGACTGCTGCGATTCGTAAGTGAAATGTTTGACCATTTGGATGAAAAATGTGCTTCATACATTTGTCAAAGGAAAAAAAATCCCTGCTTTAACTCGCAGTCGGCCCAGTAGGAGAGCTCTTACAAACAAGAGCAACTAAACAATTTCTAAAGTCAGCAGGAGAAAAAAAGCAAAATATCTCTCTGAAACCAGGACGAAGATACAAAAAAGCCTAAAAAGAAAAACAAAATAAGAGCTAGACTATCTAAATACTAGAAGACAGTTCAGGACTGGATTAGTGGTCAGTACAATCTGCTGATATAAAAGTGCCATATTTTGTTGCATTACTAAGAAGGGGAGTCATTTGCGTTAGTTGTAGTGGTTTAGAATTTTATATTAGCATCTGTCCACAGAAGTGGTCTGGATGGGGTTCCTGGGTTGAGAACCTCTGGAATACAGCATCTGAATATCAGAACTAGAGTAGTGTTCCTCTGTGTTTACACAGTTCTGGTGCTAAAATCTGACTGGCTAAGTAACCTTTGCCAAATACTTTATATATATATTTATATATACAGCACCGCTCAAAAGTTTAGGATCACTTTAGAATTTCATTTCATGCAATTTTTATACAATTCACAAACAATATTGTCCATTTCTTAATTAATGTAAGTGTATCAGATGATTTTTAAAGAATAAAAATGTTTGTATTAAAGCCTATTTTTGAATAGAGGCTTATTTTGCATATCGTCCTATTATCAGTAATTCTCAGTCCTCTGCCTAAATCTCCTGGTAAGGCCACCAATTCAAGTTAAGGATGTTATTGGGCTAACTGGTTGTTAGGACACCCTTGCTCAATTGTGATGCACAACTGAAAAACATTCTACTAATAAATGAGCATAAAAGGGAGAACAACATTCTAGGTTAGTTCAGTATCTGAAGCATCAGCAGTTGATGGCTTGCTGACAGACTCAAAATGGCCAGAAAGAAACAACTTCCTGTCAGTCCATTGTTGTGTTAATTGCTACTCAATTGAAAACAAGAAAATTTCACTGTGATCCCAAACTTTTGAGCGGTAGTGTACATTATATATATATATATATATATATATATATATATATATATATATATATATATATATATATATATATATATATATATATAAACACTACAATAAACTTACGAGTAAGTGTACCCGGTTCTTTAGTTTCTCATTTTAACATGATGTTTTGGTTGGAAACAGAAACAGGTTGAAACTATCCAACATAAATAAAACCTGCTACATACGAGTTAAAGTTTCTAGTTTGATTGAGGCTTCAAATGTCTTTTACAAATGTGAAACCTCAAGTTCTGGCCTTTATGGCCTAGCTCTAACAGACATGGTCCACCACTGCTAAAGAAAGCTAACAGGCTAAACGATCCATTCATTAATGTTCAGTGTTTGCAGTATATACTGAACAATTCAACATATAAAAGCACTGCTTATATGCCTCAAACGCACTATTAAACCCATGGTGAGGCACACTTAGCTGGATGCTAACACTACACAGGAAACTGCATATAGGCGCTAGTGGGAATTAGCATCAATCTGCAATGTTAAGCCAGTAGAGGTGGATCACCTTAATATTGTAAGATCAACCTGCTGACTTAGCCTGTCTAAGTGCAGTGGTCACTTCCTAATTCTACAAGTTGGGTTAACACAAAACTGCTTTTAGAAATGCTCAAAGCTGACCTTCAAATTGTTTTAAATAAGCTCTGGCATTTAACAGTGCAGAACTACTTAGAAGGCACAGACCTCTGCAGTAAATACTGATATATTACAGTAATTTCATGATTATATGACAAAAAATAAAGAATGTCATGAAATAAGTGCAATACACAGACTGAAACCTGTCAGTCTACAGCGACAAGGCAACAACAGTGTAATCTAAACTACGTTCTCATTGTGGACTGTTTTATTGTGATTATTTTTAATGAATTAAGACTTTTACTTACTGAAAACAGCACATCATGTTTTATCTCGACACCGTTTTATAAAAGCAGTTAGTCAGGGGGTTGCACAGACTTTAATTCTACTGCTCAGTGACTATAATCACGACTATCAGCTGATCACATGATTATAAAAGCCTCATAGAACACAACAGGTGAGAAACCTGGTGATTTCAGGGTCTCTCTTTATGGTTTCCTGAAAGCTAGAAATTTAGTCCAGGGCTCATTGGGAAGTGCAGTGAAATCTGTTCTACAGAGCTTCACAGAGTGTTACTATCTCCGGTTTCTAAAAGACTACAATAAAAGTCATGTGTGGTTGGAGAGAGAGCATAAGGTTCTATAATCCTGTAGAGGCAGATATCAGTTACTCTTATCTATCCAAGTTACGACGGTCTTCTGTGGCGCTTCACACCCCCTAGGGGAAAGCATTTCAGCAAGCCCGCCTAGGGTGCGCCTAAGTCGGATACATATTTGCAAGATTCTGGGGTTCTTTGGGGATTATCTTCATCACAGATTTTTAAAGTCTTCTCCTGTTGTTTTTTGATGATGTAATTAGTCAACGTCATTAATTACTGTTTTTGTCACAAAAATGTTGACTTTAAGGTTCACGTCATGCCAAGAACACCCCTGACACCCAGGATTATACGACAACTTAAATATTCTACTCTAGTTCTCTGATAGTGTACTCCAGAGGTTCATATTATATATATATGTATATATATATATACATACATATATTGAAGAGGTGCATAAAAAGCAAAAATTCAGTCAGAAATTGCAAAAATGAATAGCAATAATTTGTACGTTTCTAAATTCACCTCCCATTTTCTTCTTCACTGCCACAAAGTCCTGTTGGAGTTGTGGGATGTTGTCATTTGTTAGAGATGATGAAGCGCAAATCCTTCCTAGATCCAGAACATAAATGAAAGGATTTTTCCCAACATAATAATAATGATAATAATAATAATAATAATAATAAAATAAAAAAACAGCAGCAAAGTGTCTAATTTGTATTTAACAAAAAGGCAGGTTGAGTCTACGCAGGCCTTTGGGTATTTAAAAACAAACATAAAAACTGAAGTGGAACTTTCCCTTTAATCTGGTGTCAGTTCTCTCCTAGGGGAGCTGTAGTGTGACTGGTTGAGAGCGTGCTTGATTGGCAGGTTGTGGAGTGGACATTAGCGCTGGACAGACTTGATGACCCACTCTGCGGCTGGGTTTAACTCCAGCAGGGCTTTCATGTTCGTTTCCTCATCCAGACACCGCTCTTCTACAAACATAACACATGTAGAGGACTGAGATCCACGTGTACAGACGCTCTGATCAGCAAGAGTTGTAAGCAAAGACTTTAAACCACCGTTAATGATGTAAGAGCTACTGTGCGACCTGTAAAACCTCCGTATGACGTGGAAATGAAGATTAAAGTGCCACTAGGTTGCATGAACCACACCCTAATTAATGCAGATGTTCAGGGGGGCAATAAAACAGCAGCATTCAGGAGCTCCTGAGCCAATGGCAGTGCTCATAGGTCCTAGTGCCCCTACCCACCAAACTTTATAAGTGTTAAAATTGCAGCCACTGGAGATAATAAAATATGAAATAAACAAAACATCTAAGTGTTTTTAAGACAGTAGAATGATGTGATTGTCCTGAAACACTGTGCTATAGTAACATGTGATATTATTTGTGTTTTGTTGCTGTATTGTTTATCTTGTGGGCGGAGTCAGTGGTATAAAACTATTCCATGTTTAAATGGAATATGTATATAAGTGACCTCTGTTGTAGATGGTGTTTAGATCAGCAAACGCAAACTTACTACTGAACTAAATAATCATATATAATGAGCTCAGGTGTCTTTAACACAGTGCAGAATGGAGTGCATGTAGATGTATGTGATGTGCAGTACTCACTTATGTTTCCTCCAATTTCAAACAAACACAGATCTTCTCTTTTTGCCATCACAGAGCTGGAACAGCAAACACACAGTTAACTTCACTTATAAGACAAGAGTTATTATCTAACTGCCGTGTACTGTGTGAAATATCATGCAGCAGATTTCTCCAATAGCCCTCATGATATCAGCCATATAATGATGATAAACTGAATCCTGGTGAAATGTACAGCGCTGCTAAAGTCTGAGATGGTCCTTTGTTTGTTTCATTTCCAGTAAAGTACTTAATAGTAAAAAATCAGTATTTATTGTCTCCACTCCAATTTTATCCCAGCGTTCTTTCAGTTCCTCAAAACGGACACACCTCTTAAACTCAGAAGTTGGTTTAACATTTTTGGCTAACACATTTTATGAGGTCTGGACTCTGAGGTTAGTCAGTTGTTTTGAGAACACCAGCAGTTTTTTTTTCTTTTTCTCAGTGAGGAGCTTCTTAAACAGCTATCTACAGATCCTTTCAGTTTTTAATCAGTTTGGAAGTCTTTCTTCATTCTTCTTTCATTCTTCTTATGTAAGTGGATTTTCTTATATCTAACAGACTGATTTTCTAGTAAATGAGTCATTTCTACATGATGGTATAAATCGTCTACAATAATATCTTAATTGTTGTGTTAACGATGCACAAGCTGACATCATCGAGTACGCTACTGACTCGGAAAACAACAGCAATCAGAACGCCTCGACTCCACACGCTTTAGTGCAGGCTGGTATGAGTGCGCATTGAGAGTGCTCATACTGTGTGCTAGCATAGGCTAAAGAAAGCATAGCTGCCTATACAGCAGACCTAAAGCTGAAAATTAGTAAACACACCGCACCAGGGGAAGAAACTCAGACACCGCCAGCCTCGCAGTCTACCGCCTTAGATTCAACTCCTAGGCGAGGATCATCTTCACTCACGTGGAGCTGGTTTGGATTTGATAAGACTGACGTTGCTCAGAAAATGGAATTTGCTGACTTTGTAAGAAAGCTGTCGCTGTTAAATGATCGCTTGACAACTAACCAGTTCCACCATCTCCCAACAAGCCACCCAGAGTATGAGGAGTATGAAGAGCTTCAGGAGCGCGCTGTCCAAGACAGACCTAACTTAGCTAAGGTGTCAGGCAAACACACACTCAGCAAACTTCAGCGAAGTCATTTACTAAAAAAGAGCCTTCGCCTGATGAAGCTGGGATCGCCTCCAGCCCCGCTAGTCAGGGGCACGGAAAGGGATAAAGCGGAAGATAATGGATGAATGGATGAATAATATCCTTTAAGAATTACAAGACTTTTACAAACACATTTTAAATAATGCAAAATATTGTTTACTATCGTTATCAACAAAATGACAGACAATATTCAGATATCACTTTTTGTCAATATCGCTTAGCCCTACACGATGGCCATTTAGACTGAAATTAAATTAATTAAGGGTGGTCTTTGACTGTTGTACAACACTGTAACATTTCATGGTGCACTATATTATTTTCTAAATTATTGTAATTTATTACATTTGTTTTGTTGAGGTCAGAGGCTGGTCTCGCTGGATAGTGCATCATTTTCTATATATAGACACACACTGGTTAGCCTTAACAATAAAACTACCTCCTTCTTCAATTAGAGACTGTAGTCCCTCCGGATCCCTATATTTTGTTATCCTGTTCTTCAATGGTCAGGACCACCACAGAGCGGGTAGTATTTGGGTGCTGGATCATTCACAGCACTGCAGTGACACTGATGTGGTGGTGTTGTGTTAGTGTGTATAGTGCTGGAATGAGTGGATCAGACGCAGCAGTGCTACTGGAGTTTTTTAACACTGTGTCCACGAACTCCATTAGACACTCCTACCTCATTGATCCACCTTGTAGACGTAAAGTCAAAGACTGTTGCTGCATAGTTTGTGTTGGTCAACCTCTAGCCCTCCATCAGCGATCACAGGACGCTGTTGGCTGGATGTTGCTGGTTGGTGGACTCTTCTCAGTCCAGCAGTGAAACTGAGGTGCTTAAAACCTCCAGCAGCACAACACACACTAACACACCACCACCATGTCAATGTCACTGCAGTGCTGAGAATGACCCACCTCCCAAATAATACCTGCTTTGTGGCGGTCCTGTGAGGGTCCTGACCACTGAAGAACAGGGTACAGGTGAACTACAGTCTGTAATCGTAGAACTACATAGTAGTTCCTATATGGTAAGTGGAGCTGATAGGATAGACAGTCAGTGTAGATACAAGGTGGTGGTTAATGATACGGCTGGTGTGCTATATGCTATGGATAATTTGAGTACCTGTCCTGGTTGAGAAAGCGTGTGAGGATATCAGACGCCTGCAGTTCTTCTGTGAGCTGCACCGCCATGGACACCTTCGAAAACTGAGGGGCCTGGACTCTGATGAAGCCACCTTCAGCCTGAAACATACACAAACAATTCCAAGTTATAGCTAATAGTAATGGCCTGGGGAAAAGTCTGTTAGAAAGTTTGTCCTCAGTCATTTTGGATCACTTTTTTTGGTCCATTCATCATGAAATCAATACGCAATGAAAAGAACACCTTACACACTACCTCTCCAACCTTTCCTATCTGAAAGGTTGGACATTTGTTACTTGCAACTTGCACTGGCTGCTGCTCTTCATACTTCATACTTATTTACTTTAACTTATATTATTATCCTTTTTTATATATATATATATATATATATATATATATATATATATATATATATATATATATATATATATATATATATATATTTTTTTTTTTTTTTTTTTTTTTTTTTTTGTTTGGTTATCTTTATCTATTGATTAATTGTACAGTGTAACTGTATGTTTCTGCTGTGCATATGACAGTAAAACTCTTGAATCTTGACAGGCACTTTCAAATTACGTTAAAAAACAGAAAAACAGATATGAGATTTTGTTCTGACTACAGTGATATGTGCTGGCTGAATTAATGTCATTCAATAACATAATAAAGTAATTCTGGTGAATTAACTGATTGCTGAAACATGCACTACCCATCACATGTCCACTAGAGGTCGCAGCAGACTGCAGCAAAGCTGTAAAGCTGCATTCACGTTGAGTCATTCACATTCTACTGCACTGATTCACCCGCCACAGCACAGGCCTCTCTTACACAACGCCACTGACGAGCTTTCCTGTTGTTTTTCTCTTTCCACTTTCCTCCATTTAACCACCTCTCTTCTCCTCCTTCATCCATTTGGTTTCTCTCTTTTTCTGTCTTCTGCTCAGAATTTAGCTGAAGATGTGGCTTATAAATAGGTCATTATGACACACGTGGTAGACTATATGCAGTAATGTGAGTTGCTTTCTTTGTCCATGTGTCTCTCTCACCTCAGAGCTTCTCTCTGCTTTGTCGTTGGTCTTCTCGCGGTCGTAGGCCATTTTCTTCAGCAGCTTTTTGACGGCGCGGTCACGGTTCATCTTCCTCTGGTTCTCAGTGTTCTGCTTCCTCACCTGATTCATCACAAACTTCGGGATCTAGATTAGAAACACGGACAAATGTAATTTAAAGGAAAGACAAAAAAGCCACAACATGTTTCTAGGGCTTGTTGATGTAAACCATCTCAAACAAAAGCTTTAAGCTGCTGCTACGGTTTTAAACATGCTAATGTACTTTTGTCTGTGTTTTAGATATACAGTTACCATCATGCTAATTGGTGGGCTATAGGCTTTCATTGCTCCTTTATTAGACTAACTTCATAGCTCCAGTGCTAAAAAGTAAAGAAACAAACTTCAGACCCCCAACATGCTGATCTGCATTCGGAGGCAGGAACTTTTCCTAGGCTGAAATATCACTTTAATACGGTAACTCATCCGTACGGTCCAGAGCAGGTTCTGGTATCGGATGAGCAGTCTGACAATGTTGGCCATCCCAGTTGCCATAGCAAACTCCTGTTGTTCTGTGATCTTGCTCCGGAAACCTTTAAACATGAAGATGTTGGGTGCCATCACCACGGCAACGTTATTCAGAGTCATCTTATTCTGTTCCTTGTGGTCAATGACCCTCTGGAGGAACTCTAGAAGTGCCTGTGGGGAAAAAAAATTCACACAGGTAAACACAGAGTACAGATGAGAAGAATACCTGCTGCACCACATTATATACATTTAATAATGAAAACTTAAAGAACCAATAGCAAGAAATGTAAGGATTTAAGAACATAAGTGTAACTTAACATGGATTACAGTGAAGGGTGAACACCACATGCATATTGATTATTGCTAATAAGAACAGTAAAGAAATGAATAAGAGTCATTTTAATGGCAACAGTAAGAGTGTGAAAGTAAATGTGGATCACTCCAAGTGAACACAAGTTAAGTGAGTCTGGATTACTAAGAACATGAACATCAAAGAATATGAGGGAGGTGAATGTGGATTACTCTGTGAAAGTATAAATTGATGTGCATTACTGGAAATGTAAGTTGAATTCAAGTGAATACGACTATGAAGGAGCACAAAGTGAATAGAAATGTTAATTTACATATTATTGACCACAAAGTAAATCTGGATTACTGTGAACGTGAGTAGTAAAGAGTATAAGGTACACTGTGATTCATGTGTATGTGAATATTAAAGAGTATAAAGTAAATCTGGATTACTGTGAACGTGAGTAGTAAAGAGTATAAGGTACACTGTGATTCATGGGTATGTGAATATTTTAAATAGTATAAGGTAATTTTGGATTACTGTGAATGTGGATTACTGTGAATGTAAATTTTAAAAAGTACAAGGTAATTTTGGATTAGTGTGAATGTGGATTACTGTGAATGTGGATTACTGTGAATGAGAACAGTAAAGAGTATGAGTTGAACATGGATTATTGTAAAAGTGAATAGTAGAGAGCGTAAAGAGAGTGAAAGTAGATTACCTTCAGTGTGTCCCGGCTGGACTCTGGTAAGAGAAGCACGAGCAGATTGAGAACCTGAAGCTGTTGTTTTTTTGTAGGGAATTCTGCAGAGAAACACCACTAAAATGAGTTTATATTCTATACAAATACTGGTACTTATAAAATATGCAACAAGATTATTAACAAAAGGCTCTGTCTATTATAGTAAAACGAGGTAACCCTTAGGGACAACAAAATGATCCTGACTCGGTAAGTTCTTTTTTTCCCCACAAAAATTCCATATGGGACATATTATGCACAGCTACTTTAAGGTACCAGGTATTTAAAAGAGTGCACTCACTGAGCACAGAGATGAATGCGCTGAAGTACTCCACAGTGAGGAGAGGATAAGGAAGCTCTCTGATGAAGAGTTTGAGCAGACTGGCGGCATCATGCTGTTTAAGACTTTCCCACAGAAACAAACCATCATAGAACTTCAGCTCCAGCTCCTGCCACACAGCCTGCAGAACACACACACACCTCATTTGCATAACTACCCACAAATATCATATCCAACACACCCATAAATGCACCCAGCACCCTTACACAGACAAACAGCTGACAATGTGTTCTTATAAATCATAGAAAACCCGAATGAAACCACAAAATAATAGAAAATATGAAGTTGCAACATCATTTAAATCCACTGATTTTGCAAAAGTTCTGAAAAATTGAGATGTAAACAAACTGATGTCTGCTGAATGCTGTAAATGATTCAGAGTGCTTTAGAACAGTGACAGCAAATAAAATGTCTATGACATCTGGTTTCTATCAAAACCACCACAGTGAACCTACACTGGCTTCTGAGTTTTATATAGAATGTTAATGACAGTAAAATAATTAACACTGTACAGTAAATTCCAATATGATTTACAACATCATTGTTTTCTAATAACTGTATTTTATTGCCCCTCAGTTATGGTCCTACAATTTTTTATATAACACATCAAAAGTCATTCTTTTAAAGCTGTTTCATTTGAAAGCATTTTCTAACTGTGAGGTACTGATAATGAAGTATCAGCACGTTAACTCTGGTCTCACAAATTTATTAATGAACATATTTTAAATGTGCTGTCATTGTATTTGCACAATATTTTTTTATGAATTTGCAAAACATTGATTTTCATTTTTCTATATAATATAGTATTGTGTGATAAAAATCACACAATAATAATAAAAAAACACAATAATATATATATATATATATATATATATATATATATATATATATATATATATATATATATATATATATACACACACACACACACACACACACACACACACTATTTTTCACATGACAGTCGCCTCTCCTGTAAAGTGTAAAGTCAATATATTGGAGATGCTTGTTTTACTTTAACAACAACATGTAGGATCATCATAACAATGGCTTTAAGTCGTTTCTGTGCTTGCAACTAGAATGTTCATATCTAATTCACAGAACACTTTAACAACACATTATATAAACTCACAACATTATAACATAATATCTGAATATGAATCTGTTCTTCGGGACAGTGTTTATTGATAATTTTTTTTATAATTTTGTAATTATTACCTTTAATACCTTCAATCTGTCTCTGTCTCTCTCTTACCTTCACTCTTGTGGACGCTCCAGGGACCCGCAGAAGTCCTTCAGTCTGCAGCCCCTCCTCTTCTATGTGGTTAATCAGCTGCAATCAGAAATAACAGAGTCTTATTAATCTCAGTGAGAAGAGAGTAAACATTAAAATGTTTCTATGATACTGTACAGCCTGAATGAAAAACATAAGATATATTTATGAAAATATGATAAAACACGGCTTAAAAACAGCTGATCAGTTGTGTGGGGGTGCATAATGAGCAGCTTGATTAACCAGCTCTCTTTATATATCGTCGCTGCCTAATGAAAAACAAGTCTCTCCAAAATGGCAACTTTACAGCAGAGGTCTTCACTTTAAATGTAATTCAATAGAAACAGATTTTTTTCCAAGCTATTATGACGCATTTTTATTGGTGCATCCATCATGAAACATTCATCATGAAACATTCATCATGCAACATTCATGGTTTTCATAGGACAGTGACAATATGTTTATGAATAAGATTTGTGTTTTTTTATATTCACAAATACCAAAAATTCACAGTTTACACATGTAATTTTTTATTTAGACAATAAAGCTTTCCTCTAGTTTTAACCTCGAACCACATGACCCTCAAATGGAATTTCATCAATTTCTTTTTTTTTTTTTTTTTTGCAGTAAAGTGTTTCAGAGCAATTTAACGTAAAACTTGCAGAACTGTTCACAGTGGTAGTGATAAAAAACAACCACCCACCTCTAAAATCTTATGCACAGAAAGACCTTACATAAAATGGTTATCAATATACTGCCTGATGCATTCTTTCATGATAGTTTTGAAAAAATGTTATGCATAGTGAAGAGACTGATGGAGAGCCAAAACAGCCCCCAGAGAAAACCTTTTCTTTTTCAGATTTTCCACTATTTTACCATTAACATTCCATGTAAAACTCTTATCAAAAAGATTTGATAGTAGAAAAGTTGAATTTGTGTTTTAGACACCTTATCACCATCACTGCAAGAAATCAGAATCGGTACAAATCAGAAAATTTGAAAATGGGTGGAATTTCCCTTTAAAGAAGAAGGTGCAGAAATCAGCTGTTGGTACAGTGCTATTTCAGGACATGCTGTTTTAGATGGAGACAGTGACTCAGCAGAGTGAGCTTCTGCGTATGTGTGAGTGTGTATGTAAATGCACGTATATGTGTTTAGGGTGAAGAGGTGGGTTGACTGTACAGGATTTAAACTGACCCGCTGCATTATAAGAGGAACTCTTGTTCCAGGAACTCTCCTCTGGTCCTGCTCCAGTAGAGTGGACAAAGGAACCCCAAACAATCCAGACTCTGCAAAACAACACAAGATTCATACCTATATATTATATATATATCCCAGATTAATTTTATTCAAATGAAACTTTCACAAATATCTGCATTATTAAGTAGTTGAAATGTAAACAGAGTGATTTAGTGTGAAATATGCATATTGTGAGTTCACAGTGATGGTAACTGGAACCAGACGTCCACCATAAAAGCTTCCTCACTAAAGGTTAGTGTAAAAAATATTATATATATATGTATATATATATATATATGTGTGTGTGTGTGTGTGTGTGTAGCCAATTAATGTCAACATCATATATATGTATCATTAGATAAACTAATGAGCTGGGTCACTGACCTTTGACCCTTATCTTGAGGGGTTTGTGTGTTTTGAGGTCGATGCCAGTCGTGTCGAAAAGAGCGGTCATCTCAATCAGCACCAACCGCCTCACCTTCTTCATATCAGCAGCGGAGAGATCACCCACTTTCGTCATTCCTGTCTTGTCCCTCACTACCTTAAAGTCCTGAGAGAAATAGAAGAGAAGAAGAAGAAGAAGAAGAAGAAGAAGAAGGAGAAGAAGAAGAAGAAGAAGAAGAAGAAGAAGAAGAAGAAGAAGAAGAAGGATAAAGAGAAAGAAAAAAAGAGACAAATAAAGAAACAAGAGTGACAAAGCGAGACATAGACAGAGAGAAACAGAAACAGAAATAAAGGAAAGAGCGAGAGAGAGAGAGAAACAATACAAAGCAAAAAGAGGGAAACAGAGGGACAGAGAAAATAAAAGAGAGAAAATGGAGAGAGAGCCAAAAAGGTATGAGAAAGAGAGAGAGAACAAAGAGAGTGATAAATGAAGAAAAGAGAGAGGGGGGAGGAATGAAATGAAAAGAAATAAGAGAGATATGTGAAAATAGTGAGATAAAGGAGAAATGAAAATTAAGAAAAAAGGGTGGAAGAGGGAGGAAAAAGGGGACAGAACGAAGAACAAAGAAAAAAAGGATAAAAAAAAGCGGGGGAGGGATCATAAGAGAAAGAAGAAAGAGGAAAAGAAAGATGGGGAGAAATGGCAGAAGAAGAGACAGAAGGAGGAAAAGAAAGAGGGGAAGGGATGGCAGAAAGAGTTAGTGGGAAAGGAGGAAAGAAGACAGAAACAAACACCAGGCCAGTCGTTCACTGCAGTATATGGTGCAGTTGCGCAGACTGACCTGCAGGTGTCACCTGCAGCCACTCAGTATTCAGAGCTGAGCTAAACCAGCAGTTCACTGTAATTCAGTACTCATTACCTTCAATAATCTCTTATCATCCAGAGACGTTCTCCACTTACTGTCATGTGATTCACTCAGAATATTTTCTGAGAGTTCTAAGAATTTTCACCCAGTAGACGGAGACCAGCTCCTGACGTACAGAAATGCTGCCGCTGCTGTTATTTGTCCGACAGCACAAAACATTTATTTAATAACCTCGTTAGCCAAGGTCAAAGATCTCCATAACAACCTTAACACGTAAACACAAGCATTCCTTTATCCTAAACCGTCCAATCAGAGCAAGCCGCTGCGTTTACTATTGTACTGGGTAAACTTTGCTCTCGTGTACGCACACTCAGTAAATCAGTGCAGGTGTTAATATTTGATATGGCTCACACTCACTGGCAGCTTGTCGTCAGCCTCATTAACGGGCTCCGTGACCTTTGACCCTTCCTTGTAGCTCAGAGCCTGCTCCGAGAACGACACCTCCAGGTTAATGTCCGTCTCTGTTTCGGCTCCGCCTCCGCCAGGCTCCTCCCCGTTACCTACGCCTGAGTGCTCACCTGTAAAAGAACGGAGAGAGACCATAAACGTAGGTGATTAAAGTCGTTCTGTTACGTCACACCATTAAAGGGCAAGAACAGGCAAACTACACTCACAGTGGAATTAATATGATGGACCAGATCAGGTATCATACCAGTATTTACAGTCACAATCCAACAATGTTAACACATCCAGAATCACAAAAGAGCTGCTGATGGAACTAAATAAATCCATGTTTTGTCAAATGAACACAGTACAGTGTGCATACATGGTTGCAGAAATAATTGAACCCCCATTGCAAATTATTATTTTTGGGAAAATATACAATTTAAATAGATCAATAACTAATATGACAAGTGGTTTCTTCAAATTCAACACAAAATAATGTTGACTTTAGCCTCAAACTCATGACAAGAGTCTTTAGGAACTAGGTAAGCACTCTCTTGCTGCTATGACCTGCAGCCAACGTGATGCATAGCCAGACACCAGCTTCTGGCGGCATTCCTGAGGAATCTTAGCCCATTCCTTGTAGGCAATGGCCACCAGTTCGGTAACATTCTCATGCTTGCGTGCAGCAACTGCCTTCTCCAGATCCCACCAAAAATGTTCTACAGGGCTCAAGTCACATGACTGTGACGACCATTCCTGAATCTTTAATGACTTCTTCTAAAAAAACAATCCTCGGTGGACTCTGAGAGGTGCTTGGCATCACTGTCCTGTTAGAAGGTCCAATGACATCAAGCTTCAGCGCCTTCACAGAAGGCATGACGTTTTCTCCAAGGGTTTCCAGATACTTGGTTGAATTCCTCTTGCCTTCCAACCGCTGCTGGTTTTCAGTGCCAGAGGAAGTAAAGCAGCCCAGAGCATCACCGAGCCACAGCCATGATTCACTGTATCCAGAGTGTTCTTTTCAGCGTATGCTTTATTCTTATCCCTCCAGACATACCGCTGATCTATGGGCCCAAAAGATTTTGTTTATTGCTCCACAGAACAGAATCCTGAACATCTGTGGCTCATTTAAGTGGTTTTGAGAAGACTGGAGCTGACCTTTCTTTTGGGTCAGTAGAGGTGTACGTCCTAGAGTTTAAGCATGGTGACAAGCATAAATTTGACCACCTGTCTCCTCAGGAATCTGGATTCAGTCTGTGATAGCTTACACTACCTGGAGCGTCCAGAGTTCTTCTAACTTTGAACTCGCAAACTAGACTTCCAGCTGCATCTTTAGGAACATTCAGTTCCTTTGCTATCTGTTTATATCTTTACCTTGTTTGTGCAACCCCCTTGACTTTCCCATATCAGGCTAAGCATCAGGTTTGCTTAGATGTTACTTTGGAAACTTCTGGTGCTGAATTTTGTGGTAGGGACGCAGGAAAGGTTTTCTTCTGAAGACTCTTCTGTGAAAGTCATATTTGTGCAGGCACAGTAGATCAGTACACTAGAACTCCACAGACCGTTAGAACTTCCTGAAGGTCTTCATCAGTTAAACAGGAGTTTTGATTTGTCTTTCCAGCAATACTACAAACAGCTCTTTTGGAAAGTTCTCCTCCAGTTGTTTGACCTCCAAAGAGAAACTTGACCTCCAGTGTTTATGTTAACGGCAATTTCATAAATACATTAGAAACGGAGGGAACCTGCTGCTCAGACGAGCCCATGGCTGCTGACTGTTGGGACGAGGTTTGAGGAAACATTGTTTATAAAGCTGTGAAATCTGCATCACCTAGTCTTTCCTAACGATGACTGAGAACAACCTAAAGCATTAACCAGCTAATTAAGATCTGTGATCATGGTGGATGTTATCTAAGAGCTTAAATCTCTTAGGGTGCCCAAACTTTTGCCTCATGCTCTTTTTATTTTTTCACTTTAAAACTGTATGAAACAAAAAATGATTGACTGAGCTTGCTTTGTGTTTGTGTTTGGAGATCAGTTCATCATCAGATACCTTTTCACAGGAACAGATATTTTGACTAGCAGTGGCCAAACTTTGCAGGCCACTGTAGGGTTAAAAACTGTTTTTATATCAAAAACTTTAAATAAATTGCAATTTTAATCATAGCCAATATTATTAATGCTGTAAGCATGGAACTTTACCTGTGTGTAACCAATATTTTTATCATTATGGTGATACATTTTGTTACTGTGGTAAAATAACTAGTGTTTTATATTTTGGCTTCAACCCATAAAAATAAATATATTCTAGTCCTAACAGCCAGATACCTTAATTTATGGAAAGTAACTGAATTTTGGAAAAACACTAATAATGCAATATAGCACTGTGCTTGTGTATATGTGGGTTCTTGTGAACAGAAAAATCAACAGGAACCTAAGGATGGTCTCACAAATATAGCAAGACAAACATGTGAGTGTGTGTGTGTGTGTGTGTGTGTGTGTGTGTGTGTGTGTGTGTGTGTGTGTATGTAAGGTCAGCAGTGCTGGTAGCAGATGTGTCCAGACTTCCTTAATAGCAGTTTTTACACCGGAGTACACTTTTCTCTTGATATGATGATTAACTCAAAAAAAAACAGACAGTACATCATAAGAGACATGAATGAAAAAACCCTGTTATATGCTTGTATATGTTTCAATGGAATAGGAGAAAGAGAAAGAAGGGAGGGAGAGAAAGAAGAAAGAGAGAGGGAAGATGAAAGCAGCACAATCGTGTTCAGGCTTGTACGCGTACCAGATGAAATAGCTTCCTTTTTTCGGTCTTCACTTCCTTCTCTGGACGTGGACTCGTCGTCCTGTTGGAAAAAAGGACAGAATAAAAGAGGAGAGTCATTCCAAACATGCGCACTTTGTGATTCAGCAATAAAAAAATTCTTTATAGTCATTCTGGCCACAACATTCACACCAATCGTACATGAGCCACTAAGGTCAAGGCCTTCCAATCATGCTCTACAGTAGACCACCAGTGTATCTCTTAATGAGGGGTATTAATAGTGAGTTTGTTCTCTTTCGCTGCAGTAACAACCTCTACAATTCTGGAGAGGCTTTACACTAGATGTTGAACATTGCTGTAAGGATTTGATTGAAATTAGTTAGGTCAGGTAGTGTTGTTGAGCATTGCTGTGAGGATTTGATTGAGCATTAGCTCAGGTACTGATGTTAAACAACGCTTTGAGGATTGACTGATGATTGAGTATCAGTGAGGTCATTCAGAGATGTTGAACATTGCTGAATGGATTTGATTGAGTATTAGTGAGCTCAGGTACAGATGCTGGATGATCACTCCATCTAACCCAATGCTACTGGATGAAGCTCCATCACTCCAGAGAAATTCCACTGCTACACAGTCCAATGCTAGGAAGCTTTATACCCCTTCAACCCACGCTTGGCATGAATAGCTGAACTCACTCATCAGAAGAGCCATCCAGATACCTCTGGACAAAGACTCTGTCAGTAGTGTCAAGCTACAGTCAACTGTCAAAATTTTTTTCCAGATTAACAAACTGCTGAAAACGAATGTCCTTGGAATATATCAAGAGTTTATGGGCCCACTTTATCTGACTGGATCCCTATAGCTTATCGACAGACACTTTAATCATTAACATGCTGTCGTGTGACTCTCAGTTGGTTACAAACTATATTAGGATCAGAATCAGATTTGAAGGACCAGGGTTGAAGGTTTACGTATAAAGTTGAGATTATGTCTAGGTTCAGGTTTTAGGTTGAGGCTACTAATTAAAGAATGTGATGTAACAAAGTGTCTCAAAAGCCAATTCAACATTTTTTGGCGATCCATAAAGTGTGGTTTCTGGCTAACCTCAGAGAATGTCGATGGCAAAATTGATGTTAAAACTGGACTTGAGTTTGTGGGTGAACACATTCTTTTGGAATTTTCCAAGAATCCTAAGAATCACTGGCAGAACAACTTTGAGATGGTCATTTAATGTCTCGCACAACAGGCAAACTAAGACCGGCACACTTTTCCACTCTGAAAAAGCATCTGGAAAACATGAAGTTTCTCCACCTCATCTCAGGAGTTAAGACTGTCCCTCACAGCTCAGATCTCCGTAACTTTTTGCAGAGATTTTGCAGATTTTGCAGAGACAAAGCAGCCAGTGGGCAGAGTGTCTTCAAGTGCCAACACAACCTCCACACAGAAGAAACGAACTGTGACACTGGGCTGCTGTTCATTCCGGAAAAAAGAGAATGTAACGTGAAGATCTTAATCGCTTCATACAGGAGCTTAGAATTATATACATGAAGCTGAGTTGCACATGGTTGTAGAGTTATTTCTGAACATTTGAGCGTTTGTGAAGAAGTTCTATGTGCTGGAACACTGCTTCTCCGTCATCTTGCCTAGTCATCATGCCAACATCAGCGGTGACTGTGATTGGAGTTTGAGTTGCTTTGAGTTGTTTTGAGGACATGAATAAAGCTGGCTATGTAAACCCAAAACAGCAGCAATTAGAGCAAGCAGTACCAAACTACCTGCGTCAGGTGTGCGAGTGACTGAATCAGGCTCAAACAAGTCACCATGTTAACTTTTAGACACTTGTTATGACCCCACTGGCCTTTGTGTCCAGGTAGCTTGGAGGGTGGAAGATGTCCCTGGTGCTATAGGGTTTGTTGACGCTTGAGCGTCCAGACAATAGCTATTTGTGTGAGAGATGTCAGCAGTTATACACAGGCTTACATTTATTTACCATTGTCCTAGTAAACCACACAAATGAATCCAAACAGATCAATAATAAACTTTTCTACAGTTGCATTCTGAATGTGTGTGCACGCTCGTTCAGAAACCATCGCAGTGCGTCTAACTTCAAAGGCAGTGGGGAGCTTCTTTAATACAGTGATAAAAAAATAAACGGTAGCTCACCAGGTTTAGACAGAGTATTAGCTTTAGGGAAAAGCTGGCGTGCATTCACTGGACATGTTGAATGTCAATCTGATGTATTTCCTATTTTATTTACACAAAGTTACTGTACGTTTCAGCCAGTCGTTATTCAATAAACTCTGCTATTGCTATTAGGTGCGTTAGAGTAGGGCAACTCTGAACCCTGCAGGGCTTGGGCACTCCTGGAGCGTGGTTGGACACCTGTATGCTAGTGTACCTAAATAACATTTAACCACACTCGACTACTTTCTTTAACAGGCCAGTGCTGGTTAATCATTACTCCACATTCACGTATGACTGAAAATCACAGTGTAATTAGTGACACTGTTAACAGCCTCAAGTAAACGAGTCATTAAATTTCTCGGCCTAGAGACTAGCAGGTCTTCCAGTCTGCCAAGTGCACAGCTATATACAAAGAATAAAGTATATAAATTTAATAATAATTATAAAATATTATTAGATTTTTATAGTCACCAGCAAGTTCTGAGTTGTAAGAGACAATCTTCTGTTAAGAAAACACTAATATCATTTTTATTATTATATTATATTAGTAAGAGCCATAAGAGTGCAGCGGCAGCGCTCCCAGCACGTACACAATACGTCTAACATGAACGTTTGATTTGCTAAGACTGCCTAGAACCTGCTTAATACTCATACACATGGTTTTACACACCCAGCGAAATAACAGTGCTGGCAAGTTCAGGACAGAACAGAAAGCGAATGTTCAATGGTGATCAGATAGCGGGTGTAATAAAACATTGCTCATTTGTGTCATTTAATTCCAGCTAACAAAAAAAAGAAAGAAAAAAAAGAGTTGTGCAACAATATCATGCACTGCACACATTGCCGCTGTCACAGATGAAGAGAAACGGCTTGGCGCTTCATGGGTGCTTAACTTCCCATCATCAGAGACCTTCACTGGCAGAGCGACCAACATCATCAGGAACCCTTTCCATCCTAAACGCAGTACAACCTCCTGCTATCCAAGAGGAGATACAGAAGCATCCTGACTCAGTTCCAGTTTCTTACCTGCAAGCATCACCCAGCTGAATTCTACACCGCAGCGGAAGAACACTACTGTATACACACTGCACACGCTGTAATTAACCTGTACTTATTCATTATTTAAGTTTCTACACTCTGTACATTCTGCTGTATTATTTACACAACTGAATACAACACTGCTCTGTATTTCAAATAACCTTGCTCATAATCTATAAACAAATAATAACATACTCTGTTCTTTAACTGCTTTTAAACTAGTTATATATTTTGTATTGTTTTTATCTGTGTATATATAGATTAATTGGTAGCACTTTACAGAGCAGTAATAAGTGGGTAACATCATTGCAACAAGTATTCATCCATTAAGTAAATGCCAATTCTCTAGTTGTTAATAAATACAGAAATCAGTAATGACAGAGGTAACAACAAGCATAATCAAACAATGCGAACAAGTTGTAAAAAATAAATAAAATTAAAGGGTTATTTTAAAATTTACTAGGCAATTGTAGTGGTCACAAATGTGTAACAAACTTCTCGTTGCACAGGGCTACCATCTGGACTTCTGGTAGCGGCATTTTGGTGCCATGTACTTGTACTAAGTAATAACCAAATCCATCCATCCATCCATCCATCCATCCACCTACCTACCCATCCATCCACAGAAACACCAATCCACCCACCCACGCACCTTCCCACCAACTAACCTAGCCACTCACCCTCCATGCATAAACTGACCCACCCATCTATCCATCCACCCACCTACCTACGTATATAACCTACTCATTTAAAAACCTACATACATAATGGGGTGGGCAATATGATGATATCATTGTCCTGATAAATTAGGTCACAATACACATCTATATATATTGTATATATGAGTATATTTTCAGTACTGTCAGTGCTTAAAAAACAAAGTAAGCATAATTGGTTTAGTGCAGTGTATGTTCTTTAACTTAATTGGGAGTTATTATTATTATTATTAAATGTGATAACACAGATTCTATTGTGTCTGTTTAAATTAATTAAATCTGAAAATAACTACATACTCTGATATGTACTGTGTAGGGGGAATGGGAGTATTAGTATATGATAATATTTTTCATATTGGCTGAGGCTAAGCTAAAACTACAACATAATGCTGATGAGGACCCATGTCCATGACCCATAAACATGCTCATATGACCTATATTGGTGTGACCTTACTGACCTTTGTGTCCAGGGAGGGTGGAGGTTTGAAGATGTCCCTGACGTCGGGGACGCTGTAGGGTTTGTTGCGTTTCCTCAGCGTCTGTTTAAGCGTCTCCACGCGCTTCTCCACGGCGGCGGCCTGCGTGCGGGTCAAAGTTGACAGCAGCACCATACTGTCCTCACCATCCGCTGCTGACTCATCAAACAGCGTCGCGAGGCCTGCCTCGGTCAGCCATGCCTCTTCCTGCTCACCCTCTGCAAGAAGGTGAAAGTGGAGGTTAAGCAGAAAATCTAAAGTATGCAATCCCTTTCTCTTTCTCAAACACAGTCAACTAGCCGAGACGTGTCAGAAGTTCATTTCAGTACGTGTTGTCAGATAAAATGAGTCTACAGTCTACAGTTTCTCATCAGGTTGAATGTATAACTCGCTGTAAATGTAGGTCTTATGATATAAACCAATCAGCCACATAATCAAAACCATCTCCTTACATCTACACTCACTGTCTATTTTATCAGCCCTGTTTCCAAACAGGTGCACTTTCACCTGTTCTCCAATGATCAGGACTCCCAAAGAGCTGATATTATTTGGGCGGTGGCTCATTCTCAGCACTGCAGTGACACTGATGTGGTGTTGGTGTGCATTGTGCTGGTACGAGTGGATCAGACACAGCAGTGCTGCTGGAGTTTTAAACACGGTGTCCATTCACTGCTCACTCTATTAGACGCGACTACTTTGCTGGTCCACGGTGTAGATGTCAAGTCAAAGACAACAGCTCATCAATTTCTGCACAGTTTGTGTTCTCTAGTCCTTCATCAGTGGTCACAGGATGCTGCCCACAGGACACTCAGGACACTGTTGTCTGGATGTTGGTGGTTGGTGGACTATTCTCCGCCCTGCAGTGACACTGAGGCGTTCAAACACTCCAGCAGCCCTGCTGTATCTGATCCAAACATACCAGCACCACACTCACTAACACACCACCACCATGTCTGTGTCACTGCAGTGCTGACAGTGATCCACCTCGCTAATAGTACCTGCCCTGTGGTGGTCCAGTGGGGGTCCAGATCATTAAAGAACAGGGTGAAAGGGGTTAAAATATGCATGCTGCAAATAGAGAGACTACAGTGTGCAACTGTCGAGCTACATAGTACTCCTGTATGGTGAACGGAGCTGATAAAACAGATGTGTATAGATACGAGGAGGTGGTTTACAGTATACAGTTTTTTTTATAAGGTTCAAGGAATATAATGGACATATTGCCAAATTATGTAAGATCTGTCTCCTCCAGTTCAGAGGGAAACTCCTCTGTGAGAGTGTGAGGTGAGATGAAGAAGGTGCTAAAATCCCAAGTGCGTGAGCAACACAGTCTTCTTACTTTTCCGGCGTCTGTCTAGAATTAGACGCTCAGTATGAGCGAGGAAGTCACAGCTTCCATTTCCTGTACAGATAAACAATGTGTGTTTATGTCCTGTCCGGCGGAGCATGTTATGGCCACATCCTGCTCTTTGCAGTCATTATTTTTAGTCTTGAGACTAATTGAAACAACAATGGCTTTTACATCTAATGTTAAAAGCACAAGTGTGATATGTACAAAAACACCTGGTTCTCATATCTGTCAGCAGAATGGAAGGAAACCTGCACTGTAATAAAGGCTAATAGGTCAAAATAGGTATAAAAATAAAAAAAGTAATAATAATAATTCAATAAAAAAAAAAAAAGTAATAATAATAATTCAATAAAAAAATAATAAAAAAAGTAATAATAATAATACACCTGAGATTGTAATCAGAGCTGTACTTGAATAAGGCAGGGACAAGTGGGGATGGTGATGTTTACTGCTATTGTGAGCACTTACTATATGTGAGCATATCCACTGCTAGGAGGGGAATTTCATCAATATTTCAAACTTTGTAGAATTTAGTTATGTTAAGATGTAAAATGGTTCTTATTAGAGAAGCTTTCTGACTGAAAATAATAAGTCTTCGTTCAGGTTTTCTTCTTAAAACTGTCATTAAACCAGGTTATATTGTGTATTAACTGACTTTACAGGTAATAAACTCTCAGGATATGTGGTTCCTGTTACCACTACTGTGAACAATTCTGGCTCTGTATTAAATCACTTCAACTCAACACATGAATTCAACTGTACAGAAATGAAAAAAATAAAGGAGTGTTACAACACTGCACTACAACTGGACTATAATCAGATCTAATACATAGAATTTAGAGTTTTGTAGTTCTAACAGTTTTTGATTTGATGTATTTGTTATCATGACATAGTGTTACAGTTAAAACTTTCCTAAACTATTGTGAAGTTATATGTTCGCCCAACAACTCATGTTTTGCTCTTATATTCTTGATTCTGTTAACAACACACTAAATCCAGCACAAAACCAAATGTTAATGGACCAGTGAGCTGTCCTTTTGAACTCTGTAAAGCTGCTTTGAGACAACTTCGTTGTAAAAAGCGCTATACAAATAAACTTGACTTGACAAGGACTGGACGGGACACTCTATTACAACCGCCTTCTTGTTTCTACGTTCTATTTTATCAGCTCCACATACTGTACAGGAGCACTTTGTAGTTCTACACTTACAGACTGCAGTTCTTCTGATTCTCTGTATACGTTAATACCCTGTTCTTCAGTGCTCAGGACCGCCACAGGACCACCACAGAGCAGGTGTTTTTTGGGTAGTGGGTCATTCTCAGCACTGCAGTCACACTGACATGGTGGTAGTGTGTGTTGTGCTGATATGAGTGGATCAGACACATCAGTGCAACTGGAGTTTTTAACCAGCGTACAATCACTGCTGGACTGAGAACAGTCCACCAAGCAACAAAGTATACAGAGAAAGTAATGACCTACAGGGCTGATTAAATGACGTGGTATAATGAAGTGGCCAGTCGGTGTAAACAAATGTGAAAATATCTGCGTGATCTGCTTCCTAGCAGTAAAAGAGTTCTTCACAAAGTAATCTCGGAGAGTCCCACACTTTTATTGTGTGGTTTTCCTTTTCAAACACAACTAATTAAGCTTTACTGTATATTAAGCCGATCAGGTTTTGGTGTCGCAGCGTGAGAAGTTCCTTTTCGTGCAAAGCAGCAGGAACTGTGTCACGTTTCAGAATGCCTGAGCGAGTCTGGACCTTCACAGCTTCTGTAAGTCGATCAGCTTCAGATGGGACAATATAAACAGGGCAGGTTGGCACGTGGATGAGAGTTAAAGCTAGATAAGGCTGACACTACACTGGGACTAAACACTGTTTCTTACTGCTGTCTGCTGTTCTGACCCCTACACTTACACTAACCCCTAACCCCTACATTAACACTAACCCCTAACCCCTACATTAACACTAACCCCTAACCCCTACATTAACACTAACCCCTAACCATTACATTAACACTAACCCCTAACCCCTACATTAACACTAACCCCTAACCATTACATTAACACTAACCCCTAACCCCTACATTAACACTAACCCCTAACACCTATATTAACACTTAACCCTAACCCCTACATTAACACTAAACCCTAACCCGTACATTAACACTAAACCCTAACCCCTACATTAACACTAAACCCTAACCCCAACATTTACACTAAACCCTAACCCCTACATTAACACTAAACCCTAACCCCTACATTAACACTAAACCCTAACCCCTACATTAACAATAAACGCTAATCCCTACACTAACCACTAACCCCTACATTAACACTAACCACTAACCCCTACATTAACACTAAACCCTAACCCGTACATTAACACTAAACCCTAACCCCTACATTAACACTAACCCCTAACCCCTACATTAACACTAAACCCTAACCCGTACATTAACACTAAACCCTAACCCCTACATTAACACTAAACCCTAACCCCAACATTTACACTAAACCCTAACCCCTACATTAACACTAAACCCTAACCCCTACATTAACACTAACCCCTAACCATTACATTAACACTAACCCCTAACCCCTACATTAACACTAACCCCTAACACCTATATTAACACTAAACCCTAACCCCTACATTAACACTAACCCCTAACACCTATATTAACACTTAACCCTAACCCCTACATTAACACTAAACCCTAACCCGTACATTAACACTAAACCCTAACCCCTACATTAACACTAAAGCCTAACCCCAACATTTACACTAAACCCTAACCCCTACATTAACACTAAACCCTAACCCCTACATTAACACTAAACCCTAACCCCTACATTAACAATAAACGCTAATCCCTACACTAACCACTAACCCCTACATTAACACTAACCACTAACCCCTACATTAACACTAAACCCTAACCCGTACATTAACACTAAACCCTAACCCCTACATTAACACTAACCCCTAACCCCTACATTAACACTAAACCCTAACCCGTACATTAACACTAAACCCTAACCCCTACATTAACACTAAACCCTAACCCCAACATTTACACTAAACCCTAACCCCTACATTAACACTAAACCCTAACCCCTACATTAACACTAAACCCTAACCCCTACATTAACAATAAACGCTAATCCCTACACTAACCACTAACCCCTACATTAACACTAACCACTAACCCTTACATTAACACTAAACCCTAACCCCTACATTAACACTAAACCCTAACCCCTATATTAACACTAAACCCTAACCCCTATATTAACACTAAACCCTAACCCCTACATTAACACTAACCCCTAACCCCTACATTAACACTAAACCCTAACCCCCACATTTACACTAACCCTAACCTCTACATTAAAACTAAACCCATTGCAGAATTATTTTGTGTTTTAATAAAACATTTCTGGATTTTATGTATGTAGAACTGTTCAAAGCTTGTTACTGCTAGTCATGTACTGGGTAGTGTTTTAAATTCTGCTCAAAATGAGCTCAAACTGTCACTAACAAAACATCGACGTGTGCTTAGGTGTTGTGGTTTGGGTGTTAGGGTGTTATGACTGTTTTGGTAGTAACAAAATAACATGTTCAGTCATAAGTCCTAATAAAACCATTATAAGTGAGGCTTAGGGTTTTAGTCCAAAGCCCAAGATCAGTTAAAATCCCAATGTATTTTCAGCTCTGACTGTTAACAAGTTTAAAAGAACAATAAATTGTTATTTTGCGCATGTGTATGTATAACTTTTGCATGTACATATGTGTATGAAAGTGTAAGAATTATCTGATGGAGATAATCAGCACTGACCATCAGCTACTTTGAGCTGGACCTCCTCCTGCGGCTCTGCATCTCCGCTGTGTTTGATTATCTCCACCTCCTTCCAGTAATCGTCCAGAGCTAGGTCATCCAGAGAGTCCTGCGAGTTACAGCGCTGATACGGCGGCTTCTCACCTGGCCGAGACCGCTGGACATTATAATGGCCTGTCCTGCGACTGGGAGAAGAACAAGAGAGGTTAGGATGGAACAGTAGAGAAAGAAAGCGAAGGAAAAGGGTTAGAATGGTTACTGCATTGCTATTACAGAGTACTGAAAAGACAACTTCTACACATATTTGTAGAGCAAGTATACATATTTACACAACTTTGGGCTCTTTTTATACTTTGGGATAAACTTACGCACACTTTCTGTGCTGGATTGCTAACTTTTGCACACAATGTATAGTTACCTTTGAAAATCTTATACTACAAAAATTATTTTCTATACACATGTGGTATTGTATGATTAATGTTGTACATGTTTTGTACAGTAAAAATAACCGCATGACTTTTGCACAGGTTTTGTACTATAAACATAACTTTATCACATATTTTTACTTTGCATGAGTTCTTACTGTAACAATATGTTTTTCACACATTTTGTACAGAAGATAAACGTTGCGCAGTTCGTATAATAAAGATAACTTCACTCATTTTGTATGTAGGGATAACTTTTGCAAACTTTTTGTACTGTAAGTATAACTTCTGCACTATATACAGCTATAAAATTACTTTTACACACTTTTTACACTTTTTAAGATCTACTGAAAACTTAGTAAACTCTAAACTAGAAACATAATTTTGTACAAGTATAATGTTGCTATCCTAAAAAAACAACAACAAATGAAATAGCTATGTTTCATTAGACAGTTATGATCTCCTTCATCCCCTTTAACTCCCCAGTCAGAGTACTGTATAATTTATATAATTACACAAAATAATTAAATTAAAATAAAATATAATTTTTGCGACCTTTTTTATACTGTAAGGATCATTTTGCACACTTTTTGTACTGGTTTGATAACTTTTGCACACACTTTTTACTGTCTGGGTAACCTTTGCACACATTTTGTACAGCAAAACAAGCTTTTGCACACATTTTGTACTGTATGGTTAATTTTGGACACGTTTTGTACAGTAAAAATAACTTCAGCACAGGTTATGCACAGCATGGATGACTTTTGTTTTGTACTACAAAGACTTTTCACACATTTTGTGATGTAAAAATAACTTTTGCCCAGGTTTTGTACTGTAACAATTACTTCTATTGAATTCTTTTATTCTATTTTATTGAAAACATTCTAAACTAGAAACATGATTTTGTATGTTGTCAAAAGAAAAACATGCATGTTCATCTTGGTTAATTTTCATTACAGTTGGTTTTCACTGCAATTGTAACCTAAGTGGACTTTTACTCACATTTTGTACCGCTAAAATTCATTTTTGCACAAATTTTTGTTATGTAAGGATTTTTATATATTTTACACACATTTTGTACTGTAAAGATAACTTTGGATAATTTTTGTCACTGTAGTAATTACTTTTACACAATTTTGCCATTTTAAATAACTTATGTAAACATTTTGTACTGTACAGATAACCTTTACACAGTTTCTGTAGTGTGAAGATTTTGCACAACTTTTGTAATGTAAGGATAACATTTACACAGTCTTTTATATAGTAAGCACACATTTTACCTGGTAGCTCTGCACAATTTTTGTTATTCTAATGACAACTTTTATAGCCAGACGCATCAGTCTCAAAGTAATTAAACTGTATTCTGTAGTGCATTTTATTTCATAAAGTTATTTTGGGCCAAAATAAATTTCCTAGGTTATTTTTACACCTCAAAATCCGGAAAGGCCATTGGTTTTATTGTCTATATTCCTCTGTGTAAATAGATCCCTTGGTCCCCAGTCAGGCCACATTGTTCTAAAGCACTTTTTCCTAACACACCTGAGCTCAGGTAACCACAACTCTATGTTCTCCAGCTTTTGACAGCCTGGCTGTGGTGAGTGTAGAGTTGTAACAGAACAGAACTATGGACTGGATGAGGGTTCCTGAGGACTGAACTAAACTAAAGTGGTTTTGTCTAAACTAAAGTATATTGTCGCTATACAAAAAAAAATAATAATCTTGTTTTATTAGACAGTTATGATCTCCTTCAACCCATTAAACCCAGTCAGAGTACTGTAAATATAACTTTCACACCCTTTTTATACTGTAAGGATAATTGCACACACGCTCTATTGTCTGGTTAATCTTTGCACACATATTGTATTGCAAAAAAAGCTTCTGTTCACATTTTGTACAGTAAAGATAACTTTTACATACATTTTGTTCCACAAAGATAACTTTTGCATGGTTTGTATAATAAAGATAACTTCAACACACATTTTGTATTGTATGGATAACATGAAAGCACTGTAAACTAGAAAAAAAATTACAAGAATCTCCATTTTTCCTTTTATCATGTGAACGCAGCTGTGTTTATATCCTGTGAAAGTTTCATTAAGAACAGACCACTAGAAGCGCTCTAAATTCTCCTAAAATAAAAGTCTTTTATATTAACTTGCATTAAAAGCTAAGAATGTTTTGGCCTATTATTATTACTATTTTGGAGCTTCCTGTTTTTCTTTGGACAGGAATGATGTGCTTTAAACTACCAGCACATCCAGCCTTCCATTCCTCACTTCTATAGTTTAGGAATAACCTGTTTGAATTGCCTTCCATGTAGTTATTAAAGGATGACCCTTATAGCGAAATGATCCTGGGGATTTAAGGGGTTAATCTACATCAAGTTGGTCATCACTGCAACTGCCATCTCAGCTCACATATTAACTTGCACACTGCATGCAGAACACTGGCACCAGAGCAAAAGCAATAAAGGCCTCATGCCTGCTGACATGCCTGCCACTGCTCTAATCACTAAACATGCTACACTACATGCGACTTCCACATATGCTGAATACACACTTTCACTTTATTATATGATCTATACTTACAGAGTAATGTACAGACTACTTTTACAAGTTTTTATACTGTAAGAATATGTTTTCTACAATTTTTTGCACATCCTTATTACATAAATTCCACATTATTTTAAAACTGTGAGAGTAACTTTAGTAATTTGTTACTAAATAGTCTTTTGTACTGTAATGATAGATTTCTAGCATTAGCATTCATTAGATTTTTATCATTAGCATCTTGTACTGCAAGCATAACATTTTTGGTAAACATCGAAACGAAAGGTTTTGCTCTTTTTTAAAGAAAGCATACTTTCGTACACTGTAAGCACATATAATCACTGCACTGTAAATGTACATTTTACACAATTTCTAAAGTGTAAAAATACATTTATACAATATTTTTTTCTGTAAGGATTATAATCTTTACACAATCTTTTATACTGTAAGCACACATTTTACACATCTTTTGTATTATAAAGATAACCTAGCACACTTCTTGATGTGAAAGATTTTGCTATATTGTTTATTGATTAATTGTTTTGCTATTGTTCTCAAAAACATTTGCACTTTTTATAGTTGTTTGTACTGTAAATACTACTTTTACACAATTAGTTTTTGTGCTAAAGGGATAGCTTTTATACAGGTTTATTACTGGAAGGATAACTATACATAGTCTTTTTACTGAAAAGGATAACTTTTGCTGCCTTTTTGTACTGCAGGTGTAACCTTTTAAGTTTTTGTACTGTAAGTATACAGTAAGGATAACTGTATTCAGTGTTTGCACTGTAAGTATAGTATAAGAATAACTGTATTCAGTGTTTGTACTGTAAGGATACTGTAAGGATAACTGTATTTAGTATTTGTACTGTAAGAATAACTGTATTCAGTGTTTGTACTGTAAGGATACTGTAAGAATAACTGTATTCAGTGTTTGTACTGTAAGAATACAGTAAGGATAACTGTATTCAATATTTGTACTGTAAGGATAACTGTATTCAGTGTTTGTACTGTAAGGATACTGTAAGAATAACTGTATTCAATATTTGTACTGTAAGGATAACTGTATTCAGTGTTTGTACTGTAAGGATACTGTAAGAATAACTGTATTCAGTATTTGTACTGTAAGGATAACTGTATTCAGTGTTTGTACTGTAAGGATACTGTAAGAATAACTGTATTCAATATTTGTACTGTAAGGATAACTGTATTCAGTGTTTGTACTGTAAGAATAATGTAAGAATAACTGTATTCAGTGTTTGTACTGTAAGAATACTGTAAGAATAACTGTATTCAGTATTTGTACTGTAAGGATAACTGTATTCAGTGTTTGTACTGTAAGTATACTGTAAGGATAACTGTATTCAGTGTTTGTACTGTAAGGATACTGTAAGAATAACTGTATTCAATATTTGTACGGTAAGGATAACTGTATTCAGTGTTTGTACTGTAAGGATACTGTAAGAATAACTGTATTCAGTGTTTGTACTGTAAGAATACTGTAAGAATAACTGTATTCAGTGTTTGTACTGTAAGTATACAGTAAGGATAACTGTATTCAGTGTTTGTACTGTAAGAATACTGTAAGAATAACTGTATTCAGTGTTTGTAGTATAAAGATACTGTAAGGATAACTGTATTCAGTGTTTGTACTGTAAGGATAACTGTATTCAGTGTTTGTACTGTAAGGATACTGTAAGAATAACTGTATTCAGTATTTGTACTGTAAGGATAACTGTATTCAGTGTTTGTACTGTAAGGATACTGTAAGAATAACTGTATTCAGTGTCTGTACTGTAAGTATACAGTAAGGATAACTGTATTCAGTGTTTGTACTGTAAGGATACTGTAAGAATAACTGTATTCAGTGTCTGTACTGTAAGTATACAGTAAGGATAACTGTATTCAGTGTTTGTACTGCAAGGATACTGTAAGGATAACTGTATTCAGTGTTTGTACTGTAAGGATACAGTAAGAATAACTGTACTCAGTGTTTGTACTGTAAGGATACAGTAAGAATAACTGTACTCAGTGTTTGTACTGTAAGGATAGCTGTATTCAGTGTTTGTACTGCAAGGATACTGTATGGATAACTGTATTCAGTGTTTGTACTGTAAGGATACAGTAAGAATAACTGTACTCAGTGTTTGTACTGTAAGGATAACTGTACTCAGTGTTTGTACTGTAAGGATACAGTAAGAATAACTGTACCCAGTGTTTGTACTGTAAGGAAAACTGTATTCAGTGTTTGTACTGTAAGGAAAACTGTATTCAGTGTTTGTACTATAAAGATACTGTAAGAATAACTGTATTCAGTGTTTGTACTATAAAGATACTGTAAGAATAACTGTACTCAGTGTTTGTACTGTAAGAATAACTATACTCAGTGTTTGTACTATAAGGAAAACTGTATTCAGTGTTTGTACTATAAAGATACTGTAAGAATAACTGTATTCAGTGTTTGTACTATAAAGATACTGTAAGAATAACTGTATTCAGTGTTTGTAGTATAAAGATACTGTAAGAATAACTGTATTCAGTGTTTGTACTGCAAGGATACTGTAAGGATAACTGTATTCAGAGTTTGTACTGTAAGGATACAGTAAGAATAACTGTACTCAGTGTTTGTACTGTAAGGATACAGTAAGAATAACTGTACTCAGTGTTTGTACTGTAAGGATAGCTGTATTCAGTGTTTGTACTGCAAGGATACTGTATGGATAACTGTATTCAGTGTTTGTACTGTAAGGATACAGTAAGAATAACTGTACTCAGTGTTTGTACTGTAAGGATACAGTAAGAATAACTGTACTCAGTGTTTGTACTGTAAGGATAACTGTACTCAGTGTTTGTACTGTAAGGATACAGTAAGAATAACTGTACTCAGTGTTTGTACTGTAAGGAAAACTGTATTCAGTGTTTGTACTGTAAGGAAAACTGTATTCAGTGTTTGTACTATAAAGATACTGTAAGAATAACTGTATTCAGTGTTTGTACTATAAAGATACTGTAAGAATAACTGTACTCAGTGTTTGTACTGTAAGAATAACTATACTCAGTGTTTGTACTATAAGGAAAACTGTATTCAGTGTTTGTACTATAAAGATACTGTAAGAATAACTGTATTCAGTGTTTGTACTATAAAGATACTGTAAGAATAACTGTATTCAGTGTTTGTAGTATAAAGATACTGTAAGAATAACTGTATTCAGTGTTTGTACTGCAAGGATACTGTAAGGATAACTGTATTCAGAGTTTGTACTTTAAGGATACTGTAATGATGAGGATACACACAGTCATACTGTACCGTCGATTTCTGCTGTGATATTGCATATGTCACAAATGTTCAAACAGTCTGAACATATGTTGTTGTACTGTACACTATAAAAAAACACTGTCTACTGACAATGGTCACTCAAAGCTTCTCGGGTGCACCGGTCACACCCAACCTGGCCCTGAGTCAGTGCAGTCTGACAGATTTCACACGTCAGCTGTAATGAAGGAAACACTAATCATTACTGCGTTAGCGCTGCTGACCCTGAGTCACCACTGGGCCGAAACTATGACTCTCCAACTGCAAGATCAACACCTCTGTGCACATTTGTTAATGCTTAGAGGCCTCATAGGTTTTAACGTTTTCAATAACATATTTTCAAATATAACTATACAAATAATTACATAGTTAAACACGACCCAGAAAAACGCCAATCAGTCAATTCATTATTTTGATTACGGCAGCCCTGCGTTGCAGTTTTACAAAGTGAGGCAGGCCAGTGCACTCTGCTGTGTCTGAATGCTGCTGCTGCTGCTACATCTGACCCACATCATAACGTCATTACACATGACTCATTGTGGTAAATAGCCAGTCGCCTCTAAGTTTAGTTAAAAAGACACCAGGTATGTTTTAATTGTAAGAACGTAAAATGCCAGTTTGTCTCATTAACAAGTAAATAATGTTGTTTGTATTGCAATCTGGGCGAATAAAAAGAGCTGGAATGTTATTGCTAGTGCATAGCATGTGTTGTTTTAGCCCACACAGTAACTCTCATTAATCAAAGTTGTGTGCAGTCAACTCATAAACTAACGCAAGCAAATGCAAATTTCACCCATATTTTTGTTATTCATTAATTTTATCATTGGAGTATCCATATGATCTTGCCACTTCTGGTTGGAATGTGAGTGTAATAGCTTAGCAGCATGAAAAACGCCTGATTCGTGGTTACGTAATCCAAATTATTTTTAGTAACATCAACAATTAACTGTGCACACAGCAAAGACACTTATTTTTTCATACCGACACAAACAAGCACTGCAATTTTTAATGTTCCATTCAAAGACTTCCCAAATATACTACTGACATATTAAACATCCTCCCTTAAATACATTGAAGTAGAATCTCACATACAGCAATATCATCACTCAAGCAGTCAATGTTCTGTGAAAAACAGCACATCATGCTATATAATCACATCTTTAGATGAAAAATATACAATAAACATATTTCTATAGTTCTGGCCACAATATTCAGTGAATTAATGACGCCAGTGTGTACAATGCTCTCCAGAGATTTGCAGGATGAACCTGATTTGGCCTACTTACAGTACCACATACTGACCATTTGTTTTTGCACACAGAAGAATCTGACCTCCACATTTAACCCATCAGTGTGGTAAAACACCCACATACACACACTCTAGTGAACACACACACTAGGGGACAGCAAGCACATTTGCCACACTAGTGGTGGGCAGCCCTGTCCAATTAGGGAGACCAATGTGTTAAAAATTCTAAAACAGCTTTGAGGGAATTATGTAACGTAGAAGCTGGTTAAGATTATAAAGATTATAAAATTACTTTTCTCAGATGATATCTTGGGTGCAGTGCTAGACGGATCTTTCAGTTACACATGCCTCATACACGAGTCCGTATTTCCTGAGCGGACATTTGCCTCGGCCCCCTACCCCGTGCCCCCGTCCCCCTCCCACCTCTCCGAGCCAAAGGCAGAAAGTCCCCACATAAAAAAAGAGCAGCCGTGTTGTTGCAAAATAAATAGCCTATTGTTGATCTGACCCACTGGGGAGGAGGGACGCAGCCGGCCAGTTTGGTCGTCAAGGGAGACGGCGTCCCCAGTGGGCGACAGGCCTGCCCAGCTTTCTGGAAGAAATAAAAATAAAGTCTGAAAGCTCAGCAGCTCTTCTTAAAGCCTCTCACTGGGTGACATCAGACAACACAAGCCTAATAGACTCAGCTTTACACTCACAAACCTGTGTTTTTTTTGATTTGATGGAAATTGAATGCCTTAATAAAGTCCACATTTCAGAAAAGGCTGAGAGTCTCAAGGTACTCGTTAAGAAATATGAATTGCTAATAAATTAAATATATAAAAAAGTGAAACAAAAGAAGGAAGAAAAGCAAAAACACTGATTCAAACAACTATGATACTATGATAACAAAAAGAACTGTAATAAATTTAGTGTAATGAGGAAAAATGCCACAGAGCTCTTTCTTAATGGTGTAAAATACAGTTCTGTACACATTCAGACTTTTGACCACCTGCTGTGACAACACAAGGGCTCACATGCATGTGTGAAATAATTACACAGTTAAACACGACCCAGAAAAATGCCAATCAGCCACTTCATTATTTTGATTATGGCAGACCTGCGTTGCAGTTTTACAAGGTGAGGCAGACCAGTGCACTGCTGCTGCTACACCTGACCCACATCATAGCGTCATTACACGTGACTCATTGTGGTAAATAGCCAGTCGCCTCTTAGTTTCAAAGAGGCACTTTATTTGATTCATGTTATTAAAAAAAACACCAGGTATGTTTTAATTGTAAGAATGTAAAATGCCAGTTTGTCTCATTAACAAGTAAATAATGTTGTTTGTATTGCAAGCTGGGCGAATAAAAAGAGCTGGAATGTTATTGCTAGTGCATCGCATGTGTTGTTTTAGCCCACTCAGTGACTCTCATTAATCAAAGCTGTGTGCAGTCAACTCATAAACTAACATAAGCAAATGCAAATTTCACCCATACTTTTGTTATTTATTAATTTTATCACTAACAGGCTGAGAATCTCAAGGAAATTGTTAAGAAATATTAATTGCTATTAAATCAAATATTTTAACTAGAGATGGAAGGATCGATCGGCTATGTATCGGCATCAGCAAACAGCAGAGCTAGCACGCGCAGCTAGCACAAAACAAACAACCCAGAATACCATGCAGACCAGATCTGACCGGTACGTACAGTACAGCATCAGCAATTCAAGATCTACATTTAATGATTACAGATTGTCGTTTAAAATAACAGAGTCTGCATTTAATGACTGCAGTTTTTACTGCATTTATTTAATTAGCTTTATTCTTTTTAATTAAGGGTCTAGATTGAAAGATTGCAGTATTGGAGATATTTGTTTGATTTACTTTGTTTGTTTACTGCTAATTTTGTTAAAAATATTATGCAGTTTCATATGAGCTCGTTAAAAATGGTATTAAACCAGTTTAGACCATGTTTTATGACTTGCTAGCCCTAATAACTACATATAGCTCTGCCGTGGCGTATACCCCACCCTCTATTGGTATCGGCTATTGGCCGATCGCACTGAAAGGTGATCGGCGATTGGAATCGACCTTAAAAACGCTGATTGGTCCATCTCTAATTTTAACTTTGACAAGGGCATATATGCATGTGTGAAATGTTCACTAATCACGCCACGGATCCCATCCCCCATATAGTGAACCGACCATAACCATAAATAATCAGCACAATCATGACAACAGTACTGTTAAAATCAAACCCTCACAGTGCTTTTACGGCTCCCTTAAACAGTAACATCCATGTTTTTGTGTTTTCGTGTTTTTTTAGTAAAATTTACTCAAGGATGCTTTTGAAATATATCTGGCTGTAGTTCGTGTTATCGTGTTGGGGAAATGTAGGGCTGATCATTTGTGCATGTTTATTTCACCTCATTGCGATACTCATTGCAAAAAGTGACATATGCTAGCAAAGCAGTGATAATAAGCCACTCCTGTAAACGAGTCCAGAATCAGCCCTAGGTGCGAACTCGAGCATTCTGGACGAGTGTGGAAACAGCCTATGGTGACAGGTATGGCGTAGTGCATCATTTAAGGTGAAAAAGAAACATCCAATAAGAAGCTGGCAAATACAAAACTAATTTCACTTGCGTGAAAAAAGGAATAGTGCTCAACTCTTCATCATATTTAAGCTAATCTGTAGCTACTTAAACATTCGGATGAACATTTGGATGATGGATTTGGGTGACTGTCGCATCCCTTTATCATCTGCTCTGGTGATGTCCAGGAAAACCCAACAATGTGCATCATTTGAATAAGGTCTGAGAAACAGAGGCCACTTCAGATGGGCTAATGAGCTCACACTAACACTAGAGCTGACCAGTGCAGTTTTAGATGGAGATGACTTGCGAGCTGCTAATTAGGATGTTCGTTCACCTTAGTGGAGGATGTGTAATGTTAGTTAATATAATGTTGAGTTAATATTAGGGTGAGGAATCTTTTCTCTGTTATATCTAGACAGCTGCAGCAGTCAGTCACAGCTACAGCTGCACTACCTCTACCTCCTCAATCGATGCAAAGGCCTAAAATGTCTACAAGAGGTCCAAATCCTTAAAACATACTTAAACAGCTTCTCGTTGTAGGCCTATTTATAGCTAAGCCTAGTTCAGCCTCAAGCTAACTTGCTCCAGGAGCAGGTGTGCTGCCTGTGTTTGTACAAATCCCTCTGCTTGACTTTGGCTAAAGGTGTGCAATTAGGACATTTGCTTTTGGTAAGCAGTCAAATAAAGGAGCTTAAAGCGGCATCTGTAAACACGGACAGGAACGCGTTCACCTTCTTCTCCCTCAGCAGCCTTGACGCACATGTTAACCACGGCCCTCTGACTGGGGGCTTTTTAGCATAAATCTTTAAGCTAAGCATAAAGCCAACTTTTCCAGCCCACAGTCTGACGCTTTAAGTGCACATTTGTCTTTTTTTTTTTATTTAAAGCAGAAACAAGCCTCGTTGAAAGAGTGACCACTGTAGAGCATGACAGCGCTAGGCTCTCTGCTATAAAGCCCAGTTCCACGGAAAAGGTCAGACGGCACTCACAAAGAGACAAAAGTGACAAAGTGCTCAAACAAGAGAAAGGGGGAGCGAGAGAGCGAGTGAGGGAGAGAAGTAAACACAGAGAGAAGTCACACAAAAGAAGACCCATTAAAGCCATTCTTCCCATCTGCAGACCTTTGCTAATTGATTTCCCTGCAGGAGCCTGTCAGCTAACCGACCATGTTGGCTAACTTTACAGCAATGGTGCAGCGTTACCACTTTCCATGCAGATGGTTATTGAGAACTGAAACTAAACTGGTATGGTCATTACCGATATATCAATAAGCTTCTGGATGAAACTTTGCTGTTATCAGTATTTATGTATTTATCGTTAATTTATTCTACATAGCAGGCAGTTTTAAATAGCTGGTTCTAGACTGAAGGGTGAAGAAAGTGTTAGCTTCTGATTTACACCGACCAACACCAAGCATCATTCATCATTTGGCTAAAAGAGTGAGACATTCAAAAGTATGGCTCACTTTACTAAATGTAATGCAGTTTATGTTAAGGGGGTAACAAACACAAGCGAAATCATTATAAATGCTTAAGACATTAAATAAATCTGCAGCAGTGCAGCGTGTTCTCAGTGCAGCCTCCCGATGTGACAAACTGTGTTTCTCTAAGAAACATTGCTATTATAGTGCATATTTACAGGTACAGGTAACTGCTGCACCATTCAAGACAGAACAGGAAAACCTGAACGAGAAGCTGATAAGTACAAAGTCGACTCATGTTAACACTACAGGTTGGATATTTTAATAGTTTCAGCATTAAAAGAAAAATTAGGATTTTATAAACAGCTTATTAGTGATTATTAAACTGAACTGTCTGAGTCTGAACTGAAATAACAATTAGTGGTTAGCACAGCATAAACTGCTAACTGCTAAGTAGCCCAAGTTTAAACTTGGCGTAAGCTGTCCTGAAAAATTTTAATGTAAGTACACACATCAGTGCCAACACCACACATCGATGCATGCTGGTGTTCAGCGACTCTGAGCAATGTTTCCTTTCTCAACATATAATTTTGCCATTACTACATTACATAAAATCCATACTGAGACACACAGTAGATCACACAGCTGAGAAGTGACAGCTTTATTACATTCAGTTTATTCCAGTACCGTGTAAAAATCAACTTGAACTTGTCATTTATTAACACACTCTGCTGCTGTTCTACAGTTGTGTGACGCGGCGTTACAGTACACTAATCTGGTGTGTGGCAGACTTGAGGTGAAGAGTGGCCTGTTCCTAACACAGTATATAATGACCAGACGCATGGACTATGTTTCAAAACAAATGGGCAGCTAAAATGACACAGAGGTCTCTGTTAGTTCATGACATTTAGACCATGCTAGCTCTAGAATGGCCAGGCAGTTCCAGAATAACAAACGGTACCAGTAATCACAACTCTACATACTGTGCTGCACTAAATCCAGTTAAACAGGCCTAGTTCTGCTCTATTTATGTTTTACAAGTACTGACCATATATACTAGAGATGGACCGATCAGCATTTTTGAGCCCAATTCCGATACCGATCGAGGGCGGGGCAATATGCCACGGCAGGGCAACAAGTAGTTATTAGCGCAAACAAGTCATGAAACATGGTCGAAACTGGTTTATTACGGGTTTTAACGAGCTCATGTGAAACAGTATAATATTTTTAACTAAATTAGAAGTTGGTCTAAGTGGGCGTGAACCGCTTGGTACAGCTCTGGAAGAGCGACATCTGAAAAGTATTTCCTACTAGGAACAGCAGAGCGTTATCCAGCGCTATAAACTCCATCACTCTGGCTGTGGTTATTTTAGCTCTCTGGCTGTTGTTGCTGCTGTACTGTTCGTACTGGTCAGATCTGGTCTGCACGGTGTTCTGGGTTGTTTGTTTGTATTAGCTCTGCTGTTTGATGATACTCACTGTATTAAACCGTGTGGTGTACACGCCGTACCAGATTAGTAGTGTTAAATGTCTTTGTCTTGGTTCCCTAACGAGACACGTTGATTTCACTAATTTTACAGATGTTACAAGCTGCCCTGGATGAGACTCACATACACAGACAAGTTTTCTATCTGCACATGCGGTGAATGCCATAAACTGTTCTCGCGAGGCCGGTGCTTTAGTCAGTCTGTGGAAAATAAAAGGGTGTGTATTTCCACCAAGCGGTTCAGATAGGAACTGCAGGGAGCTGGCTGGAGGGCTCCTCTTCCTGGATGAACCGCTAGCTGGAAAAACAGAAATTAGGCTCATTTGTTTAACGTCATCGATCAGCTAAATTGGAGAAATATCGGCTGATCGCCGATCACATATTTTGATTCAAAATTGGCCGATACCGATACATGGCTGATCGATCCTTCCATCTCTAATATACACCATATGTTCAGAAAAGCATACAGCATTGTGACATACTTCATTATGATAATGGGACATATCGTCCAGCTCTACTTAACACTGCACACAAACTTAAAGTAACTGCTATGAAGCCAGAGGATTGTGGGAACTGTAAAGAACGTGAATGTAAAGGACATACTTAGACTTAGACTGCCTTCAAAACTACATGCCGGCAGTGTTGTGTACTGACGTTCAATTCCAACCTGAGTAAAAACACATTTGCAAGCATGAGGCACAGATGTGAACATGGGTCTTTAGTACCAGCAGAACCCTGCTGCTGCTGCAGCAACTAAAATTCTACATGAGGAATTTACACAGCAGGGAGACCCAAAGCCAGGCCTTTAACCTTCTCCCAGACCAGCAACAGAGGCACTCTATGTGGGAAGTTATTCTGATGTTTTCCTTAAATAACATGCTGCTGTGACGTGCCTGGCCATAAAACGCTCAAGGGATGGGGAAATAAACCTTCAGCCGTTACCACATAGAAAACAGTGGAAAAGTGGTCTGTAAAGCAAACTACACGATTGCTGCTCAGAACTGAGTAAAGCCAGAGGTGATGAGCATCTAGATCTCTCATGACCTCCTTTTCTTGCAAGCAATTTCAGTTCCTTATATGGGGTGTAAGAGGAAGTACCCTTGCGTTTGACTGAACCAGACTTTGTCCCATCACCACCACAGGAAGTGAGGATAAGCAGGCCTCTCTGCTCATGTGGAGATCAGATGTTATCCCTGCACTCGTTTCCAAGCTGAAAATTCTAGAATTAACTGGTTTCTAAGACTAGTCAACAGGTTATTCACGCTCTAGTCGTTCTAGGTGACAGGTAGGACTATGCTGGTTCTAGACAGTAGGACTGTGCTAGTTGATTCTAGAATGTCAGTGCAGTTAGAACATTCTAGCCAGACAGTGTGACTGTGTTCTAATATTTTTGCACCGTTTGCTGGTTCTAAAATGGTTTTCTTCAACTGACAGGCAAGTTCAAGAATAGCTGGGCAGTTAGAATGTCCTAGCTGTGCATGTTCTGAAATTACTGCACAGATGAAAGTTGCTAGTGTTGCTAGTTCAATAATGTTGGACTATATTAGTTCTAGACTGACCAGGAAGTCAAATTCTACTAATTCAACAATATATCTTTATTGTAGAGTGACCAAGAAATCTGACCTATCTAGTTCTAGAAGTGCCAAGCATTTGGACACTGTGCATTCTAGAATGGTTCGGATAGGTCAGTTATAGAATGTCTGATTGGTCAGTCACTGCTTGTTGTAGTTTGACTAATATGGGTATTGTAGCTTGACCTTTTGAGTTCTAGAACAGCCAGCAAGTTAGTCTGCTGGTTCAAGAATGTTGGACTATAATAATTCTATAAGTTCTTCCCTTGGGTTTATTCTAGACTGAACAGGCAATTTGATTGTGCAAATTCTAGAAATGCAAAGCCTTTCAAACTCTGCGAGTTCTTCCATTTTTACTCGAGACTGACCAGGCAAGTCTACATTAATGGTAGGACAAGTTAATTCTAGAAACACTGAGCAAGACAGTTCAAGAATATAAGCAGTCATGAGTTACTAGTTCTAGTATAAATAAAAATGTTGTTTTGTTTTAAAATTACTCTGCAGCTGGACACTGCAAATCTCTAGAATGGTGTGGTTTTTCGGTCTGCTAGTTCACGAATGCTGAACTATGCCAGTTCTAGACAGACAGGCCAGTCAATCAATGCCAGTTCCACAATTTGTGTTTGTTCTAGACTGACCAGACATGTGTGACTGTGTTAGTTTGTGGAAAGCCAAGCAATTAGCATTTGCAAGTTCTAGCATAAGATGTGCAAGTTAGTTCTAGGATGGCTGGGTTATGGAACACTGGGCAGCTGGTTGTAAAAATACTGGGAACTACTGGACAGTGCTAGTTCTTAGAACAATCAGACAATCTGAGTTTGCAAGCTCTAAAAAGTTTGAATTTTAAGGACTTTGCAGTGGTTTCCAAGAAACACAGCTATGCTGCTTTCTGGATTGGTAATGAGCTAAGGCTAATTAAGCACAGAGAGAGAGAGAGAGAGAGAGAGAGAGAGAGCGAGAGCAAGAGAGAGAGCTTATACTGTCATCAGCAGGTCAATCCAACTCTAGGCCTGTATTAGCCCAATAACCCCAGACCGAACTTAATTTTCATGTACAAAAACACTTTTCTTAGCAAAACTTGGCAAATGGCATCAGCAGAGCACGGCGCAGCTTCAGAGCATCTATCTGCGTATCATCAAGCCAAGCACAAAGATGTAGCATCAACAATCGCACATATTTCACAGGATGAAAAGCGACATGTTTGGGCATGCTCTGTGTGTTTACATGGAAAAAAAATTCCTCCTCACCTCTCGGCTTTTTTCCATCCCTCCTGGAGACAAACAGTAACTGTACAGCTTGCCACTATCATCCACAACAGAGACAACAAGTTAACCTTAATTAAGCAGCTAGTTTCGAGACCACGTGAAAACTTCCACTGTGTTCCATTTCTCCTTATTATCTCCACATAATCTGCACTTTTCACACCAGTTCTCTGTTCGTTTCAATGAGCTACCAGTCAGAAATCACTCACATCAAATTACAGCTTGCTCTCGCTGTTGAACTGACATGACAAAGACCATAAATAAAACCCAATGATAATAAAAGAGCCAAACTTTACATGTACTAGGCTTATTTCTTCCATGCCTTGACCACAGTTGCATAAAGACTGATGTCTGATGTTACGCTGTGACCTGAATGATCTGTAAAATGACCCAGCACTTTAGAGTTATCCCCCTATCACCCTGCTTTAGCAGGGTATTTATAACACCATAATAGGGCTGGCTCAAAGGAGCTCATGGCTTGTGTCAATGGAAAACTGATAAAACCCAAAGGAACGATAGCACGTGTTGATTCTGTGTGGCGGCGTCCACATGTATACATCTTGTATGTGTATGTGTGTGCTTTATTGTATGCACTGCTAATAGCTGGGACTGGATAATAATATAAGCCCTTTTCAAAATATTTCTCTATTTTATACACTATAGATCAGACATCTTTAAATCTGGATCCTGATTCCATTTTCTGTTCCTGGGTTTTGTAATGACTGGTCGTTAACACAACTGTCTATGTAACTGATTGGCCACCCAATGTCATAGCTCACAGTAATTACGCATGCTGTATAAGTCAAGTCAAGTCAAGTCAAGTGGGTTTTTATTGTCATTTCAACTACATACAGAGTACACAGTGAAACGAAACAACGTTCCTCCAGGACCATGGTGCAACATAGACAGTGCATACAGACACAAGTGCAACACAAACAAACAAGTACGGACAGACAACACAACACAGTACAGACAGAGAATAATAAATAATTGCTGGTTGTGTGCAAATTGTGCAATGTGTAATAAATAGAGTCCAGTGAGGTAGTAAAGTTGTTAGTGCAATGCTTTGTGCAAAAAATGCTTCCCTTTTTTTATCTGGGGTAAATGGTTGGAGAAAGATATCAGTTCAGACGTTGAGTTGTGTTGAGAAGTCTGATGGCTTGGGGGAAGAAGCTGTTGCAGAGTCTGGTCGTGTTGGACCGGACGCTGCGGTACCTTCTTCCTGATGGCAGGAGGGAGAACAGTCTGTGTGAAGGGTGGGTGGGGTCATCCACAATGCTGGTTGCTTTGCGGATGCAGCGGGTGGTGTAAATGTCCAAGACGGAGGGGAGAGAGACTCCGATGATCCTCTCAGCTGTCCTCACAATGCGTTGGAGGGACTTGCGGTCAGAGGCTGTGCAGGTCCCAAACCAAGCAGTGATGCAGCTGCTTAGGATGCTCTCTATGGTTCCCCTATAGAAGAGGGTGAGGATGGGTGGAGGGAGACGGGCCTTTCTCAGCTTCCGGAGGAAGTAGAGACGCTGCTGGGCTTTCTTGGCTGTAGAGCTGGTGTTCAGGGACCAGGTGAGGTTCTCCGCTAGGTGGACACCAAGGAACTTGGTGCTCTTAACGATCTCCACAGAGGAGATAACAATAATGAAGACATCAGAAAAGGATTAAAGGCTAAGAGAACAAGACTCCTAACAACCACCTTGAAGACCTGGTAGACCACTAAACCAGACCCTATTAGATAACCAGCATTTTTTTAAAGCTGCTTAAATATCCACAGGTGTTTCTGTCCATCCTTGCGCTCTAAGAAAACACCTCTATGGGTCTGAAGGGATTTTTTTGCTGCTACTGTCAATTTTGCATTAAACATTTTTAAAAGAATGCAATGTTTTTAATGAAATATACAACTACACATATCACTGTAGACGCTAATGCAGTGGTCAGTTCCGCTCTTTCTTTTCAGACTGATTTTACAGTCTCTCTCAAAAGATAAACAACACTGCGGCTCTGTCCCGTGAGAGAGAGTGTCCACACAAGAATGCGGATGAAATGTCAGTGATATTTAATACTACATCTAAAAAAAACACAGGACAGTGGAAAGGAAGAGCAGCACTGGCCACTGGACAACTCAGGTCAAGATAATAACCCAGCGCAAACAACAGCAACACACACCCATCCTCAAACATAGAACATCAACACACACCCAGCCAGCCACAGGCAGGTTTCTAAAACGTTCTTCAGACTTTTCCAGAATGGCTGAGCACACAGACAGTGTTCATTCTGGAATAGTCAGAGGGTGGACTGTGCTAGTTCTAGAATGGCCAGTCAGTAAGGCTGTTGTTGTTCTAGGATGGCAGTTGGTCCTAAAGCTAGCCCTAAAATTCCAACACAGTTGGACAGATCTGCTTCTTTAATGACCAATCAGATGACCTAGAGAAGCTTAACAGTTCTGCTGTACTAAATCTACAATTCCCAGATAGTTGGACTGTGCTAATTCTAGATATCACAGAAAGTTGCATTACGCTAGCTCTAGAATGGCCAGTCAGTGAGGCATAGTTATTCCAGAACGGCCAGACATTTGAACAGTGCTGGTTCTAGTAAAGTCAGATAGTTGGACTGCACTAGTTCTAGAATAACCAGATAATTGGCCTGTGTTTATTCAAGAATAGCCAGATAGTTGTACTGTGCTAGTTCTAGAACAGCCAGATAGTTGGACTCTGGAAGTTCTAGGATAGCCCGATAGTTGGACTATGCTAGTTCCAGGATAGCCTGATGGTTGGACTGTGCTAGTTCCAGGATAGCCTGATGGTTGGACTGTGCTAGTTCCAGGATAGCCCGATAGTTGGACTCTGGAAGTTCTAGGATAGCCTGATAGTTGGACTGTGCTAGTTCTAGGATAGCCCGATAGTTGGACTCTGGAAGTTCTAGGATAGCCTGATAGTTGGACTGTGCTAGTTTCAGGATAGCCCAATAGTTGGACTCTGGAAGTTCTAGGATAGCCCGATAGTTGGACTGTGCTAGTTCCAGGATAGCCCGATAGTTGGACTGTGGTAGTTCTAGGACAGCCAGATAGTTGGACTGTGCTAGTTCCAGGATAGCCCGATAGTTGGACTGTGGTAGTTCTAGGACAGCCAGATAGTTGGACTGTGCGGGTTCCAGAATAGCCCGATAGTTGGACTGTGCTAGTTCTAGGATAGCCCGATAGTTGGACTGTGCTAGTTCCAGGATAGCCAGATAGTTGGACTGTGGTAGTTCTAGGATAGCCAGATAGTTGGAGTGTGGTAGTTCTAGGATAGCCAGATAGTTGGACTGTGCTAGTTCCAGGATAGCCAGATAGTTGGACTGTGGTAGTTCTAGGATAGCCAGATAGTTGGACTGTGCTAGTTCCAGGATAGCCAGATAGTTGGACTGTGGTAGTTCTAGGATAGCCAGATAGTTGGAGTGTGGTAGTTCTAGGATAGCCAGATAGTTGGACTGCGTTAATTCAAGAATAGCCAGATAGTTTGACTGGCCTAATTCTAGAATAGCAAGATAATTGGACTGTGCTAGTTCCAGAATGGCCAGTAAGTAAAGCTGTAGTTGAAAAAGAAAGGCTAGACACTTAAATATTGCTGGTTCTAGAGCTAACTAGTACACTACAGCTAACCGGTTAGATGCTGTGGATTACTCACCATTACTCAAGTAACACTGAGAACACTGATATACTTCCTTTCATTGCTTCTGGTCTGAGGCAACATGAGCTATCACAGTTAGCTTAGTTAGCTACTCCTTCAGACTTTACATCCTCTGTGACAAAAAAGCGCTAAGACACTCATGTTTTCTAATAGCAAAAGTGATAAACACAAACTCAATGCTCAGCAAAGCTGTCACACTTCACAGTCCTGTTAGAACATACAGGCATACATATGTTTCTAACTGAATTCCCAAACTCCCAAACTGTGACTTTAGAATTTAACTCCAGACACGTAAAACATTTAAACAAGTACTTAGTTACACTTTTTCTCATTCAAAACAAGCAAGGCATCACCACAGCAGTAGCACAGCATGCTAACCTCATCACAACGAGAGCAGTAGAGAGGAAGTGAGAGAGAGAGGCCGTTCTATTGAGTATTCTCTTTTTAACAATGAACAATACAATGAGACACACAACAAATGACAGAAGTCATCCACATTTGGAGTGGAGACTCTTAGTAGTAGACCGATTATCATTTCAGTGGTTTCTACTTCTGTTTAAATGGGAATTCCACTAAAATAATTAGGGAGTTGTGAGTGGTTTGGAGTGAAACACTTTTCTGTTTTTACTTTGTGTCTGAATTGTTCCAAATGGTGGTGATAGGAACCAGACATCCACCTCTAAAAGCTCCCTCTCAGAAACTTATTACATAAACTGTCAATGAATACATCACCTGATGTTCTACATGGTGTTTTATGACAAATGTAAAAAGTTTTTTATTATAAAATCCACTCCTGGTGGAGGGATATGTTCAGGGAGTTCTGAAGCAAAACAGTTCCCTAGAAAAACTTATTATTAATATGTTCCACTGTTTTACCATCATCAACATTCCCTGACGTCCTCTGGTGGTTTTAATAGTTAATAAAATCTCTATATTTGTGTTGTAATTATCTACTGTAAAGACAGAGCCACTTCACACCAAACCACTTTAAAGCACTCTTAACGTCTGAATGACAGAGAAAACGTTTGGAACATGCTCTTGTCTCTCTCTTCTAAGAGGTGAAAAGAAGTGGCGGACACCAGCCTGAAAGACAATGCGTCCATTTCACACAGCCCACATGCGGCGTGTCTCACTGTACAGCCTACGGGCTCTTTACAGAGAGTATCCAAAGCAGCTCTGCGTGACGTCGCCCGGCGGGTCTGTCGCCTCCTCGGGAACGCCTCTGCAGCTGCTGTGTGAGCAGGAGGACACCTGTGATCTCACTGACACGCCTGCGCGCGCACACACATACACACACACACATAGTGTGCAACAACAAACAGCATCCGATTTCAAAACCCGCTGGACGTCTGCGCTACTGCTCCGTCTGCTCAACGAGACCCACCAGTGGAGACAAGAGAGAGAATAACAACCTCTACTGTGCTCTGTTGTTTTCCACCAACAGCAGGTTACATACATACATACATACATACACATATACAAAGTCGTATACAAAGTGTATGCTATATATGGACAATCACATATCCCAACAAAGGAGATTAAAGTGATATGTAAACAAGTTAAAGTCCATATATGGAAAATACGCTGCACAAACAGCCTGTTTTGAATACACTACCTTAGTGATGTCACAGAAAACAGCACATTTACATGCAGCTATTCAGCGTACCATTCAACTTCACCGACCCACACCAAAGTTTTAAGGAATGTTTTGGTTCTGAGTGATTTATGAAAAAGTCACAGCCAAACAGAACACAGCTTGTTACATGCATCAGTCCTAAAGACACAGTAACCTAAACAACTTTTGTAAATCTATGCTAGGCAGAAAGATTGGAACATGTTTTTTATTAGTGTTGCACCGATACCGATACCATATCTGGCACTTAATCACAGTATCAGTAACGGCAATAGAGAGCGCCGATACCATGAAGCTTATTGACTAAACGGCAGCACGTGTTTCTGCATAGTGGCAATTTTTATTTTTTCATAGCTCTGAAACTTTATGTGCAGTTACTCAACCAGTAAATGATGTTTTTTCAAGGTTATTATATCTTATTCAGGATAAGACATAAAAAATACAACATATAAAAAGTGGAACACTATAAATATCAGGATTTATAGTCATATATCTAGCATTTAAGTCATAGTTGAGATCGGTATCGGTACTCAGTATCGGCAGACACCTGAAAAGCTGGTATTGGTAAGGAAAAAGTGGTATCGGTGCATCCCTAGTTCATATAGAAATGAACGACAACCACATAACCCTACATATAAGTTAGAGGAGAAAGGGGGTAAAAATAATAAGATATTTATTTTTTTAGTTTGTTGAAAACAGCAATGAACACAACAAGATGAGCCTCTCCAGTGCTGACAGTTAAAAACACTGGAAAACCCACCACCCCACCCGTATTCAGGCTCTTTCACAAAATACGAATGAATCTAAATATTTCTTCTCTTTGTAACTTGACTATTTTCAACACAGCTGGAATGTCAGTATTTAGTACCTCAAGTTAGACCACCTCTGCAAAGGGCTGGTGAACCCCCGCTTGCACCGCTATGCACCACTAATCTATCACTATCTCCTGTGCTCAGACAGCCCAACAGGCAATGATGTGAGTGCAGCAGGAGATTTGGATTTGACAGCAGATGAAGCTGCAGATGTGCTTCCATCAAGGGGGTCGGATGTAGATTTTTTCAGCCACCCCCCAGTGTGTACACACACATATTCAAGCTACCTTGTGTATATATATATATATATATATATAAATTAATCAAATTAATAATAATGATTATTATTTGCTATTTGTATTTGCACAGAAATAAATTTTACCTCCAGATTTAACCCATCCATGCAGTGAAACATCCACATACACACTAGTGAAAACACACTAGGGGGTCCGTGAGCATGCTTGCCCGAAGCGGTGGGCAGCCCTTTTCACAAGGGAACACAAGGGAACAATGAAATGACTTTGTAGCCACGATAGAATGAAACAACAAGTTACATCACACACACTGCAAGACAATTACACCCTTTTTTAATACTAAAGTACTCTAAATATATCCTCTAAAAATGTTTGTTGTATTTTTTTTTATCTACTTCATGCGTCTGATTTTATGCATCAAGAACAGAAGGGATGTAAACTCCAACATCGTTAGCGATCGAAACAATCTGGTGTCACTGGTATAATGCGTAAACATGGATGTGTGTATTTTCACACCTGTTTCAACACTGTCCACATGATTCCTCTTTGAACCTTCCTACACTGTAGAGAGCAGCATTTCTCACCAGATGCAACGCGGCAAGCTTACTGCTTGATGTAAGCAGCTAATTGCGTAGCATTATCAGGTAATACAGACGTCTGTATTCTCCATTTAGTGCTTAAATAAACTCTTTGTAATAACTGACTTGCTGCTGCGACTGACGCTGGCTCTCTTACCATGTGATGTGCAGATATATGAAAAGTAAATGATACACAGCCTTAAGCTATATATTATCTTTTCAGTTAGTTAAGCTACCGTTTATTACTGGATTATATATGAAGTAAAGAATTGTAAAGAATATAATGTATATTGTAAAGAATGTGAATGTGAAATTACAATACTCACGTAACAACACAAACTCGTCAGCTCACCTTAAAAGCCGACGCTAAGCTGATGGTTCTATTGTGTGGAGTTATATCATTTCCTATCGACCCTAGTATCGAATGGCATCACATCTTGGCAAATTTTGAGCTATTGAAAATTATTCGATTTTTGGCTAAAAGAATCGATATAATATTGCATAGCAATAAAAAATTATTTACACTCCTAAACATATATTAATTAATAACAATAGTTTTGACATGACCATTATTTATCCTTATCGGAACTAAAAACCAGATGTCTAAAGGCATTCAAAGGCTGAAACATTCCCAATAACCTCAGGATGTGTGGGCGGGGCTAAAGTGCCACAGGCCGGAGAGGCGGGCATATGCAAAGATTTTGGTTTTTGTGACATCACAAAAATGGCAGAGTCAATACAGACTTTTTTGCAGCTTATTTTCCAAGTTTGTTCCTTAGTAACCAAAACCTACTACCCCAAACTGGGACAAACAAACAAAGTCTGTGGTGACTTCTAGCCCTTCCAGTGCAATTACTCAGCTATTCATCTCCAATAGACAGTTCAGATCCAGCAGCTACTGGCAATTATTCAGTAATTGCCATGAAACTGGCATGTAGGTCATTTAAACATTATCAGCTTAATGGGAAACTCAATTAATGATTCAAATTCCTGCATAATAAACTGGTTAAGATGTAAACACACAACACAAACACACGTCCACCTATAAAAGCTTCCTCACAGAAAGTTATTACAAGAAATGGCTATGAATATGCTGCCTGATGGCAAAATAGTCCCCAAAAAACATGTTATTTTTAGACTTTCCACTATTTTACTGTCATCATAATTATGTCTAAAACTCAGAAGACACATGTAGGTTCACTGGTGGTTCTGACACCACCACTGTAGAGGAATCTGAGGCAAGTTTCTCTACAAATGCAGCACTTCACATCAAACCACTCTGAATGCCTTTGTTTACATCTCAACCACTGATCGATTGATGAAAATTAGATGCAATTCCCATTTAAAGCCCCCCCTCCAGGTTGAGATGTCCTCCTCATCACTTCGCTTGAACTTCACTGGTGCCACTTTCTAACCGAATACATCATATTTAAACCCCGCACGGTGGCGCTAGCCATCTCGCTCGCTCTCAGTCTTCTCTTCCACAGACCGCGCTCACTCCCGGACTGACCGGCTCTCACCTGGGCGCTGGAGCTCCATGCTGCTGTGCGGGGGCTGGAGGCTGAGGGAAGGCGGCGCTGCTGCTCGTGTAGCCGGTCAGCACGACGCCCTGCACGGCCTGCTGGCGGCTCATAGTGCGGGCAGCATTACTCTAGCTTTCCGAGCAGACAATAGACTCTCCCTCACTCCTTCGCTCACTCACTTACACACTCCCGGTTACACGGAGGCTACCGACTCCTGAACGAATCCCTCTGCTGAGCCGGTTTTTAGCTATGAACCAGTCGAACCGATTCACACGTCCCACTGAATCGACAACTCTTTGTAGCACTTCATTCACCCGAGATGGATTCGGGTAAATTAAGGCTTCTTGTAAAACACAAATGACACTCTCACTCACAGCTGTACACTCAGAGTCATTACACCAGTGAGCACAGGTTAGTAACTGAATCACTCGCTAATGTAGTTATATGTGCCAGAGAGAAGAGTTGAACTTGACTTATGAATCAGCGAGTCACTGAATCGCTGACAGAATCGGTTCGGCAAAAAATAAATGAACTTCCAACCACAAGTCAAACACACCCCGGGCTCACTGCGCACGCGCGACTCCACCCCTCCGCCTTCTCCGCCTATGGACGATTTACTCGGGTCCCTCTAAGTGAATGAAAACACAGCGCCACCGCGCGGATGTCCGCTGGGGAATTTGTTTGGTCAGTGCTGTGAGTATGCGCTACAGATTAGAGTGTGTCAGATCAGTGCTGTGAGTGTGTGTAAAAAATGAATAGGTTAGACTGTGTGTGTGTGTGGTCAGTAGCGTGAGTGTGTTGAAGATGAACAGATTAGACTGTGTGTGTGGTCAGTAGTGTGAGTGTGTTGAAGATGAACAGATTAGACTGTGTGTGTGGTCAGTAGTGTGAGTGTGTTGAAGATGAACAGATTAGGCTGTGTGTGTGGTCAGTAGTGTGAGTGTGTGTTGAAGATGAACAGATTAGACTGTGTGTGTGGTCAGTAGTGTGAGTGTGTGTTGAAGATGAACAAGCTAGACTGCGAGTGGTCAGTCGTGTGATCGTGTGTTGAAGATGAACATATTAGACTGTGTGTGTGGTCAGTAGTGTAAGTGTGTTGAAGATGAACAGATTAGTGTGTGTGGTCAGTAGTGTGAGTGTGTGTTGAAGATGAACAAGCTAGACTGTGTGTGGTCAGTAGTGTGAGTGTGTGTTGAAGATAAACAAGCTAGACTGTGTGTGGTCAGTAGTTTGAGTGTGTTGAAGATGAACAGATTAGACTGTGTGTGTGGTCAGTAGTGTGAGTGTGTGTTGATGAATAGGCTAGACTGCGTGTGGTCAGTAGTGTGAGTGTGTGTTGAACAGGCTAGACAGTGTGGTTAGTGCTGTGAATGTGTGTTGAAGATGAACAGGCTAGATTGTGAGTGGTCAGTGCTGTGAGTGTGTGTTGATGAATAGGCTAGACTGCGTGTGGTCAGTGCTGTGAGTGTGTGTTGATGAATAGGCTAGACTGCGTGTGGTCAGTAGTGTGAGTGTGTGTTGAACAGGCTAGACTGTGTGGTTAGTGCTGTGAATTTGTGTTGAAGATGAACAGGCTAGATTGTTAGTGGTCAGTGCTGTGAGTGTGTGTTGAAGATGAATGAGTTAGAGTGTGTGGTCAGTGCTGTGTGTGTGTGTTGAAGATGAACAGGCTGGACTGTGTGTGTGGTCAGTGCTGTGAGTGTGTGTTGAAGATGAACAGGCTGGACTGTGTGTGGTCAGTGCTGTGTGCGTGTGTGTTAAGTGTGTAATGAGGAAAGAAGCAAACTGTAGCGTAATTAATGGACTATTGCATATACTTATATTATAATGTAATAATTGTATTATAAGGAGCTTGAAAAGATCTTCATATCCAGCCAGAGATCTAATGAGTCCAGGCTGTGGTTCTTTATGGGTGTGAAAGCTGGACAATAAACAAGCAAAACAGGAAAACTGTTGGTAGCTTAGAACTTTGTTGTTGGTGAAGACTTTTGAGAGAACCTTGGACAGCATAGAAAACAATGAAAGGATCCTGCACCGAATCAGGTCTTGTCTCTCACTCAGATAACCTAACCGAAACTTTTACTTTGGACATATGGAAATGAGTCATTGGAAAAGACTAACATGCTTGGAATAGTTGAAGGTAAGAGAGGAAGAGGACCACCAGTTACAAGATGAATGGATACAATCATGAACCAGCCATCTATCCATCCATCCATCCATTCATCCTTCTATCTATATATCCCTACTTTACTCTGTATACACACAAGCTGCATGCCATTCCACTCTCTAAGCAGTGCTGTTATATTCTCTACAGCATCATAATTAAGCAAACATCTTCCAGAGACATGCAATGACTAACGGGTAAACTTTCCTGCAGCTTCCTGCAATGGTAATATACTATTGTTCACTACTTCCCTCCCAGTGGAACCCTTTCACTCCCTTTGTTTAGAATTGGAATTTAGAGCTATTTACCACTTGTGTTTACACACAGCGGAATTTGACCTCTGCATTCAACTCATCCATTCAGTGAAACATCCACATATACACACTCTATTAAACATACACACTGGGGGGCAGTGAGCACACTTGCCCGGAGCGGTGGGCAGCCTTATTTACAGTAGGGGCTTAGGTGCCTTGCTTCAGTCGTGTCTTGTTGGTTCAGGGAATCGAACCGGCAACCAACCGGCAGACCCTTTGCAGTCATACGCAAAGCTGGTCAAATTGCATCTGTTTGTCTGAAGTGAACACATCCTCTACAGCAGAGGTCTTTAATAGGTGGGCTATACCCATCAACCGTTGTTGACAGTGCTCATTTTAAGCAGCGGAACTTTTCTTGTCTTTACGGTATACGGGCTTTGCAGCACAGTAACCTCACAGACCAATCACAAGCGTTGTAAGATCACCTCGCGGACACAGGCGAGGTACAAAGTGAGAAACAGCAGTCGGAGAATAAAGGGAGTGAGAGAATAAAGCGAGGCTACTTCAGTATACAGGCTATGGCACTGAATCACAACACAAGTTAGAAACTATGAGGGTCCGGACCTTGGCCTGAAGAAATTTCCTCTAACTGGAGAGTACTGAATTCTAATTAAATACTCCTGCTCTACAGAGACTCCCTTTTGAATATATCCCTGATTTATTTATACATGTATAATGTATAACCATTTAGAGTAACGTTTTTGAGATGCGTTTCTGCCATCAAGTTCATTGTGTTAATAATTGTTATGAAATGGTAAAAGTCTCACTTTGAACATCTGAAATGTTTTCTATGTTCTATTGTGAATAATATGTGTGGGGATGTGAGATCAAATCATTGCATTTTGTTTTTATATACATTTATTTACGTTTTACACAGCATCCCAACTTTTTTGGAACTGGGTTGTAATAATATCTTTATGATACTATGTGTTATCATGTTTGTGTGTACTGTTGTGTGTGTGTGTATCTGCATCATTCAGATGTAAACAAGCTACAAATTTCATTGTGTAGTCACTGCATATACAACATGTCATATTATTCAAAAGATTTATTTTTTAGTGTTTTTTTAACAGACAATATAGAACCTGTACTGCTACATATACCGACTATGTAATAATAATAATAATTATAATCAATCAATGACTTTATTAAATGTTTTACAGACTGCATTTGCTTAAATCCAATCAAACAGAACTATTTTTGACTCAGAACTGTTGAACAAATGATCGCAAAAATTGATGATCTTTCTAGCTCAGTTATGCTAACTCAGTTAGCTTGTGCTTTGTGGTCAAACTATAACATGGGAACACGGTTTTATTAGTCGTGAAGGCAGGACAGACCACTTAGGTCAAGGTCGCTGCTGACATACACACTACTCAGCTCAGGACCACCCAGTTTTGACAAAATCCATCGACCTTTCAGAAGACATTAGACATCCAGAGCATATACTTCAATATCATGAGCTTAAGAGACCATGGATTTAAATTCCCTGAAGCTTTAAAGGACTACACAGGAATACACACACACAGAGCTGAGCACCTGAGACTATAATTAGTGTGATTCAGTGGTTCCATTAGCAAGAACCCACAGGACACAGGCTGTCTAACGTTACTGCCCTGCTTACAGCAGGACTTTACACGCTGCTGTGTGTGTGTGCATACAGTACTGTGCAAATTTCTGAGATTAAACTAAATTAATCTGCGTATAATCTGCTGTTTAGTGCAATGTGAGTAGCAGGAGCCATTATAGATGCCTGGTATGCAATTCTGCCCCCTGGTGTTCAAAGTACACACTGTTAGTCTGGCCAACGAAAAGCCTTCCTTTGTCTTATCACCTGATCTACCACAATCAGGACAAAGCTCTGGAAGCAAAGGGAAAATATAACGTCAATATACTGCACACAGCAAAATCTAAAAGTGCTTCTTCTATAAAAATCGTTCTCTCCTAAGAGCACTTTATGTTTAAATGGGTAAACTTGGACAAGAGAAAAGGTCAAAGGTCATGCATAATAGATCAGAGATCCTTTTAGAACTATAAGAGCAGAAAGTAAACCATCAGCCGTCTTTCTCAGGTAGGCCTAGTTCAGGGTTTGGCAGCTCACATCTTAAGAAGACACATTTTGTCCTGCTCTACTAAAATCAAACCAAAATTTAAATAAAAAAACATTTTATGTCCATTTTTTTGGTGTAACCTTTAGTAAGTATGTTCTAATATAGACTCACATATAAATACAATATGATTAAATATAATATTATATTGTTAATTATTTTTAAGACTGCATTAGAACTATAAACTGAATGTTCAGCAGTTGTCACCAACAAAAATATAGACACATTGTTTACTATTAAACCCACAAGTAAACCAATGTGAATGTGTCTTTTGAATTTTACTGGAATGTTGATAGAAAAATAGTGGAAAATCTGAAAATAATCTGAAAATAAGTTTTCTTTGGGGATTATTTTGCCACAGCACCCTGAATATATCCCTCCACCATGAACAAAATATAAAAAAACTATAGCTTTGGTCAAAAAGTAAAGTTTCCATGTGGTAACTTTTAGTGAGGGAGATTTAAGAGGTGGACGTCTGATTCCAGTCACCACCACTGTGAACTTGGTTCACACCAAACCACATTAAAGCACCTTTGTTTACATCTTAACCATTTAATTACACACAAATTGGTGGAATTCTCCATTAAGTGACCTAAAAGGATAGTAAAGTTTCATAACACACAATCTATTACAAAGAGAGAGTTTTAAGAGACCCCTTCTTTTACCGTCTTATGAAAAATATAGGCATTCGTCAGGGCAACTCACCCCTGTCCAGCCGTAAAATAGCACCGGTGTACAGCGTTGACCATCGTGGTGGGAGATTGCAGCCATACAAAAGTCCTAAACATCACTTTAATGGCAGCTGTTCTGCAGTTTCCCTCAGCTGAGCTCTATTTGTTCTAGTTATTGTGTTTATTCTTGCCAGGCGAGATGCTAATCTCTTTCTGAAGACGCGCCTGAGGCAAACTAACAACAGCACATGAGTCAGGGTAAACTGCTAGCCGGCCGCCGCTGCTAGCAGGGTGTAACTCACACCAGACACATGAAGAATAGCCTGAAACGTTATCTCCTCTTAGGCAAGGTGTCGTTGCCTGGCGTTCTCCACAAAGATGGGAAACACACCCTGCCAAGAGCTCACTAAGTCTGATCTGAGGGTTAGCATGTTTGTTAGCTAGCTAATTTCAACTTTGTGTACTGGCTTCTAATTGTTCAGACAGAAAATATACATAATTTCCTCCCAAATGTAGTCAGTCATCCAAAAAGAGTTGGCTGTCTGAAGTTGTTTTTTTGTTTTGCACTGAAGCACTACGAGCTAACAATGTGTGTACAACTATTAACAACTGTTCCAACAAATTCTGTTATAAACGCCAATATCTTACATTTGTATATATATATATATATATATATATATATATATATATATATATATATATATATATATATATATATATATATATATATACACACACACACACAGTTGCGCAATTATACCTAAATAGTTGTATTAATGTAGCTATATGTATGTATGCTATATATATGTAGCATACAAGCGTCAAAGTTAGGGGAGCAGCTTGTCATGCCTGTACAATATGAAAAAAATGACAGATGTGAATGCTACGATGGCTGCGGTGTGAGTCCAACCCAAATCTAATTATATTACAATAAATATTTTCTACTTAAAATTGCACTTATTTGGTAACGTTTTGTAAGAAAATGTTCAACAAAGCAGCCTTCAAAGTCCAGCTTGATATGACATACATTTTCATAACAATGATTCATCACCTCCAACGATTTACAATATTTTGTGTACTAGCCTGCTGAATTCGACTTATTAAGATTAGTGCGCAGTACTTTGTGACTTCCCTTGTGGGCGGAGCTAAACAGCTGAAGGCTGCATAGCGGGGTCTGTGTACATATAATGGTTTTATGACATCACTAGCAAAGCTCCTATACTGATACATGCTGGATCTTCCACTGCAGCTCTAAAGGCAAACTCATCACTGAACTCACCATGTTTTGATAACAATATTTCAATATAACAATATAAAAGTTTTATGTACAAAGCTATTGATAAATACGTGGTGGTGGTGGTGGGTCAGTACAAACATCATACTTTCATGAACAGGTGCATAGCAGCATCAGCTTGCATGTAACAATATTAGTAATATAAGGTATGGGTCCTTATAATGTAAAGTTTCAGTTCATACGTTAAGTTGTGATGTCATATAAACACATTTTACATAACTTATATCCAGCTAGTCAGCCTGAACCAGTTTAGCCCCACTGAAGTTATAAACAGTGTACATGAGGAAAGGCAGCCAATCAGAACAGAGCTTACTGACGTATTCATTCCTAAAAGGCACAGTAACAAAACAAGCCTGTTTATTTCCAGGGGACAAAGAGGGGTCAGGTAAACATGAATTAAGATTATTTTAGTACACAAAGCCACATAAATGTCGTACCTCAAAAGAAAAAAAAACACAAGAAAAATGAAGGAAATGGGCTCTTTAAGCACCAAACTGAAAGCTGTGCACTGCAGCTGCACATTATTTATAACAATCTCCGCAGCTGATTGTGTATAATCGAGAGTATTCCAAACATACACAGCACACACAATGCAGGCACGGTAGGTAGTCTTACCTGAGCTGCAGGTAGCAAACGAGTTTGGTGACCATGGCGACCTGTCTGGTTAATGAAGCGGTTCAACAGCTCAGGGACCCCCCCTCTCTCTCCATCTCTTTCTGTCTCTGTCTCTCTCTCTCACAGCCAGGCAGACACACATTCAGGACACACCCCATGTTGCTGGCCACGCCCCCTTCCTCCTGCAGTCCTGATCTTAATCTCATTATACGATTAATAAAACAACAAGGCCTTTCACGCCAGCACGCAAGCCTCAGCACGAGCCACCGCCGGAACTCTGGAAGAGTTTAGACTTTTAATTGGATACTATTGAAACAAATCAGCTATTTTTAGAAAAATAACTACTCAGCTTCACACAATGCGCTTGTTTCAGGCGGTTAAAGTCACAGTCAGAGATTTGCATGGGCTGAATAACTGTATTACCAAAACTTAATGCAGCTTTAATGCAAATGAGAGCACAGCAGCTAATAAAGCAGCTATTAAAGCAATAGTTCAGTAATAGTTAGGGCTTAAAACTTAAGATTTTAAATTTTCTCTCTAATGTGGTTAAGATGTAAACAAAGTTCCTTCAGGGTGGTGTAAAATGGTTTGTAGAGATTTCTACACACATCAAGTTGATAAAAATAATAAAATGATAAAAATTTCATGATGAATGGACCGATGCAAATGTTTCAAAATAGCTTGGAATAAAATCTGGTTAGCTTGACCTACATTAAAAGTAATGAATGTTTTTGTTCTCTCCTGTAAAGTTGCCATTTTGAAATATATATTTATATTTTCAGGCCAAAACTGTCATAAAACAACATCTCAGACATTAAAACAGGCATTAAATTCACAACCATTTTAACCAACTTTCTGTGAGGGAGCTTTTTGAGGTGGATGTCTGGTTCCCATCACTTTGTTTATATCCTAACCATTTAGTTATGCAGATTTTTTAAAGGTGAAATTCCCCTTTAAGCAATGCAGGTGTTGCTGAATGAACACAAAGAGCTTTGTTTTTCTGAATGTTGGGAGTGGTTTCTACACAAGGTGTTTATGTAGCACATGAGCAAACCAGGTAAATCTTTTTCAGTTACATTTAATTTGCATAGCATTTTTTTTACAATAGCCAAGCAGCATTCTGGGTAAAAAGGTCAGACACACTTTCTCAATGCACGAGTGAGTCAAACCAAAACAATTCAAGAGAAGGTAATACCAACTGATCTTAATCCGGCCGGATTAAAGGACAGCAGATGTTCAGGATTAGGCCATTCTGCGCTTCACGCTGTCTCTACCAGTGAGGCTTCTCTTCTCTTCACCTCATCGTCAGGACAGTAAATAGCCCTAGCATTTAGAGGGACATGGTTTTTACATTTTTTTATCATCAGGATTTTGTTTGCACTGATGCACTGATTTCTTTCTGTGTTCTGATGTTTGTAAAACCCTAATAGAAATATTTTGCACATAATTTGGCAAAATGATCAAAAAGCCAATAATCCAATAATATTCCCATACTAACATATTTCACCTTAACTTAGAATGTAGTAAGATTCTTACCAATATTCAGCAGATGGTGACAATGCAAGTCCTCTGGCTGCTTTCCAGTCAAATTTGACTGATTTACTGTTTTTATCTAAATTTATGTCTGATATATAAAAAATATTATAAATGGTGTAGATCTGATAATAAATAGTATCTGATCTTCCCCAGTTATAATATTTATTATATATAAATAATGTCTACATATTATATTATATAAATATTATCTGATCTTTATTAGACTTTATTGCCTTGTCCAGACCAGGCTGTTTCTAAAAGGCATTACATCATCAATTTTGAAAATTAATAACAAATTACAGTTAAAAGATCAACTTAGAAATAATGTGTCTGTATAGTGTCACAAATAGCTTCTATCTTTGAATGCAAGCTTTCATAATTCTAATAGTAAATTATACTAATAATATTTTATACTAATAGTATATTTTTCTAATAGTATATTATTTTAATAGTATTTTATTCTAATAGTATATTATTGTAATAGTATATTATTGTAATAGTATGTAATTCTAATTGTATATTATTCTAATAGTATTTTAATCTAATAGTATATTATTGTAATAGTATATTTTTTTAATAGTATATTATACTAATAGTATGTTATTCTAATAGTATATAATTTTAATAGTTTTTTATTCTAATAGTATATATTGTAATAGTATATTATTGTAATAGTATATTATTGTAATAGTATATTATACTAATAGTATGTTATTCTAATAGTATATTATTGTAATAGTATTTTATTCTAATAGTATATTATTGTAATAGTATATTATTCTAATTGTATATTGTACTAATAGTATGTTATTCTAATATTATATTTTTCTAATAGTATATTATTCTAATAGTATATTATTCTAATTGTATGTTATTCTAATAATATATTATTCTAATAGTATTTTATTCTAATAGCATATTATTGTAATAGTATATTATTCTAATAGTATATTATATTAATAGTATGTCATTCTAATAGTATATTACTCTGATAGTATTTTATTTTAATAGTATATTATTGTTATATTATATTATTGTTATAGTACATTATTCCAATAGTATTTTATTCTAATAGTATATTATACTAATAGTATGTTATTCTAAAAAGTATATTATTCTAAGGTACTGTAGGGTGCAGTATATACATTGTCGTAGTAGAATAAAAAGAATTTAGTACATAGAACTGACATACCGCGAACCGTGTTCCACCTTCACACACAAACTCAGCATTTACAAAAGATGGACGGTAAAACGGGCGGATTCCAAAACCCTAAACTCTTATGTAACAGTCTGCACTCCACCTAAAATTATGCCACCCAAATTGACACATACCAGCTCCAACTGCTTCAGTCCAGCAGAAACAACGTCAGTGGAGCAACAGCAATGACGGATAATATATAAAAATAACCTACTGTTCCAGGCTGTGAAGAGATGGCAGCACTTTTCATTCCCTTTTCCAAGAAACTGTCAGTGGTACATGGATGAAGTTTTTATTCACCAGCTTCTTAATCTAATGTTCTGTTCCACCTTAAATGCTACAGCTTGTACAGATGCCAGTATGTAACTGTGGTACCATTTAAGGTGGAACAGAACATTTTCAAAACAAGCTGGTAAACAGGAACTTCAGCAGGATCCTGGAACAGCTTTAATTCAAAGCATCTGCACATTTCACTCCAGAGAGTTTCTTAAACCCTCGCTCAGCTTTTAACACTGAGGAGAAACTGTTCCAACTTTATTACCATCGCAGCTCCAACAGTAACCTGTAAGTAGCAGCCATGCTGGGCAACAATGCAACAATGAAATAAGAGTTTTACTACAATGCTTGCGGAGCCTGCTGTCTGTCTGGCTACAAAATGTATGTAATGTTAAATATGGTTATATGGCATGACTTAGAAAACATTATCACTTAAGCCAGAACCCTAAAGGACTATGGAGAGGGGTAGCATATGGTTGCCATTGCTCTTTCATTTATCAGAGTTACTGCCTCCCTAGTTTTTGCTCCATTAACTATATTTTAAAAAGATCCTGTATGGCCACTTAGTGAATCCCACAAAGTGTCAGCTTTCCAACTGGCACACAAATGTCCTTAACTAGGCAAAGCAAGTTAACCAGTTCATACAGCAGATTCAGTTAGTTCATACAGCATATTCTCAGATAATTAGCTAGTATGTGGGTTCACTGACTAGTCAGATGTTTATTCAGCAATTTTTACAATCATACAAATAGTCTTAGTCTGCATGCTCACCTCAGGCAGTTGTTTTAAATGACCGGCTATTTCAAGCCTTTGACATCAGCAAAGTTAGCCAGCTAAACGATTGCCTGAGCTACACATACATACATACATACATACATACATATAGGAACTGATCGTGATTTATTGTGGTTTATTATGAGGATTATATCTCAAGCATATCCACGGTCCATCATGGTTATATAGTAAGTTTGTCCAATTACTCTTTGTTGATTACTGGAACAATACACACTGCCACTCTTTCACTCAGCTATGGTACTTAATCTATACTTTACACCAGATGGACACTTTAACGTGTATTGTAAAACAGGACGGACACTATAATACACATCTAACTCTGTATTGCACTTTACACATTATACACTTCTGGCAAATTTGACTGTGCTTATCTTATACTGGCTTCATTTCACTTTGATATGCATTTGTCTGTGAATATGGATCGGCCTTACCTGTTTTGTGTCATACTTTTAATCTTGTACTCTAGATATGTTTGCACTTCAGCTGCTGTGATACTTGAATTTCCTGCTGGGATTAATAAAGTGATCTATCAATTCACCAGAGCTCCATCCCACTGGCTGATCATCTGTCCCTCCTGTCTGACCTGAGGATGCTCTCCTGTTCGTCAGCCTGAATGACCAGAACTACTACAGTAGAGCCACCACATCACCACCTCCTGAACTAGAATATTTATGGAACATGATGAGCTTCTTGCTATATTCTGTTGTATAATCTCATTAGCTTTATTGCTCTCTCTCTTTCCGGGGGTCGACCAGAGGAGGATGGGTTCCTCCCTCGAGCCTGGGTTCCTCTCAAGGTTTCTTCCTTTTATAAAGGGAGATTTTCCTTGCCATTGTCGCCTCTGGCTTGCTGTAGGGGGGCTTGGAACTCAATACCCTTCCTCATGTTTTGCAATGCATGGACTCTTTTCTTACCATCCTTCTCTTTGTTTCCTCTTATTCATAAGCTGGTTTTCTGTAAAGCTGCTTTGAGACAACACTGGTTTTAAAAAGTGCTATATAAATAAATGTTGATTGATATCTATCTATCTACCCTTATAATGGGGGTCTATGTCTGAAGATGTTTGTCATTTCTACACATCGTTCACCTGAACTGAATGTAAAACCACAAATTTAGAACATATATGATTTACACATCTTGCCAATACTGCAACTTACTGCGCCAGTGCCAGGTAACCTACTATAATATCGTTATTTATTTATTTATTAATCACTTCACCAGCTGGGAAGACTTGTTTGCATTTAATTGAAATAAAAATAAATACTCATATTAGCATTCAGGAACACTTTAATTGCAATCAAAATACTTATAATACAGACACATGTAGCCGCTGTCCAAAAAAAAACATGTATCTCTATTGAATTTGAATTTCTCCATAATTAATGGACCAATAGAAAGCTCCAAACTTACTAAGAATAAAACCTTATACTGAAATTAAATAATGTTATTGGCCTCTTCTTTAAAATTACTATTTTGGAGATATTTGTTTTTCTTTGGGCAGCGACGATATTTGCATAACACTAATGTGCGAATACCAAAAGCAGCACTACGCTGTGTAAAAACAAACCATTACAAAATATGATAAACAAAAACAGTATTTATAGCTGTACAGGACGGTCACTGAGTGGAAAACTATGTCAGAAGTTTTGGAGATCTGCAGGACGCACAAAATTATTCCTGAAAAGTCGATACGCCAGCAGCTGCCCGCCAAAGATCATCATGGCTAGGCCTGAACCTGAGAACAAACAAGAGTTTGGATGAGTTCCAGCTGCTGCAGTGTCCACTGGGTCACACAATAAAATCAGCAGTGCGAAATCAGCGTCTGCAGAGTAAAAACGACTTGTACTGGCATCTGTTCGGAGGACAGAGAGACCCGAACCGTAAGCTCCTGCATGTTTTTTTAATTGCTAGGGGACAATATTTAGTAATAAATGGATTTACATATCATGCTCTCACATGACATTTGCATAGTACAATATATATTAATTTTATATTCATTAATTATTTTTGTTGAATATATTATATTGGGTGTAGTATTACTGTATATCACAGTATAGTGAAGTATATATTATAAATACTATAATATACTCTGTTCTACATACTCTGCTCCAGGACATGTAAGAATTGAGGATTTGGTGACCCCTCTGGTGGAAATGTGTATTTGCAAGCAAAGTGCGGGAAAACTATTTTGTTAAGTGGGTTGTGCTTAGACTCCTGAACAAATACATCAGACGATTAGAGAGAATTCAAAGACAACTCCATCTACACTTATCTTCTTCTAAGAAGACTGTAGCGGCAGCGCTATTGAACTTCCACCTGCAGAGGCTGCATAAGCCACCTTTAAAGTTCAAAGTTCAAACATCAAAACTATGCGCCTGCTGCGGCGTACTCCGTTTACCACTGTGCAGATGTCTGTACCGCACATACAGTTGTATATGCATTTATAAAGCAAATCTGTGGGCACGTTCAGACGGCACAGCCTATTCCACAAGAAAACAAAGTCTGAACTGCAAGAATTCTGCCTTTGATGAGTTTTGAAAAGCAGAGAAGAAACAGAGCAGTTCTACATCCCCTCACATCCCTAAATGGACAGATGAAAGAAACTAGCAGTTATGGTGCTTCAGTTTGGAGGAGAAAATGTCCGGCAAGTTTAATTCTTCTCAGTCCGCCCACGTTAGCGAGCCCCCTCAACATCATAACTAGCGTAGAGACACAGCATCGTATCTGTTTCTCAAGAACTTCAAGCAAACTTTGCTGATGCTAAGTTCCAGAATGGTATATATCAAAGTCAAAGTCAAAGTCAAAGTGAACTTTATTGTCATTCAGACTTTACAAATAGCTGAAGAGTGCATAGCTGAACGAGATTGCGTTTCTCCAAACTCCAATGTGCAGATATATAAAAACACAAGACATACAGCTAACATGACAAATAACAACATGACAAATAAATAACAACATGACAGTGCAGTGGAGAATATAGAAATAGTGTGTGATAAATAGTGAGATATACTCTAAATAGATAGATATACTTTAAAAAAAAGTGTTTTTGCAGACGTGTTGCACTTAAAGGGAATATATATATTGCACAGTTCTGACAAAATATATAAATATATATAAATGTATATAATGGCCAGTAAATGAATGTTTATCTTTGAGTTTTAATAACAGAAATGAGTGAATTTGTCTCCTAGTCCAGCCCTGCATTCAGTTTTACTCTCTGTTTATTGGTTGTATGGTTAAGAATGACGCATGACAAACAGAGTGTTGAACATTTTAAACCTGATTGGTGGGAAACTCTGGTAAGACTGCTTGGTCATTGTTTACATAACAACCACAAGCTGTTTAACACAACTATTTAAGCTTCTGCATTAATGAACATGGTAGCGTGACAGTAGTCTGTTGCCATTGAATCTTCATTAGTTTTAGGTTACCTTGAGAAAATTTAATACCTAAAATTTGATTTTTTATTAGACAGTCAGAACCAGTGCTCACGTTTAAAAAAGAATTAAGAATGCATCTCTTTAACTTGGCATTTAATTAAAACTTTGACATCATAGTACCAATAAATTTTACTTTGTCTTTACTAATAAGTTGATGTTATCACTTACTTAAAACTGTAGCACTGTAAAGCACTTATAGCTGCCGCTGGAATGAAAAGAGCCCTATAAATAAAGATTATTATTATTATTATTATAAAAGTCAACCTTGTATTTGAGTCTGCGTTACTTGAGACCCCTGTTACTTTTTAATGATTCTTCCAGGCTTTAGAGTGCTACCTAGTTGGGATGTTGAAGGCTTGCACAAACTCCCTTTAAAGCATACAAACTCATCCTTATGTTTTCAGACTGCTGCTAACACAACGTCATTGGAAGAGAATGCTAACTGCTAGTTATAATGCTTAGGCTAGCATTGCTAATGGAGGGCAAAGGTGGGATCGCTGTACCCATCTACAGAGAGAAAGGACAATCATACAGATGCCTGTGGCATCACCGGGAATCAAACTGGTGCCACTCAGGAGCCCAGCTAGTATAATTAAATACTTTATCAATACTTAATCAGTTCTTATAGGCACTGATTAGCTGAATGCTAGTGAAGCCATGTTAATTGTTGTCTACAGGCTCTAATACTGTATGTGTTCTTACCCAGAGCGATCCACCAGTGCTCAGTTGAAGGAAAGTCAGCCATGACTGAAACAAAGCAGAAGAAACGCATCAGAACAACATTCAAACGTGACTTAACTTTATTAAAATTGAACAAATCTTAATAAACACCTGTAACGTAATCAGGAATAACAATAAATTAATGGTATTTTAAATACTACAAATTATTATAATTATTCAAAAACCTATTCTACAAATCATATTCCACAAATGATTCAGTATTAAATTACTCAGTATCTTCTATCAATTCTTCAATATCCTCTCTAAATTATTCAGCATGTTCTTTTAATTACTTAGTATCCACCATGAATTATTCAATATCTACTATGAATTACTTAGCATTTACTTTGAACTATACAGCAACTACCATACAGTATTCAGTAACTAATATGACTTATTCAGTATATACTATGAATTATTCAGTATCTACAATGCATATATACTATACATTATTTAGCATTTATAATGAATGTTTCAGTGTCTACTGTTATTATTATGAATTATGAAGTAACAACTGTGAATTATTTAGTACTCTTATACTTATTTATTAATTACTATGAGCTATTCAGTAACCACTATGAATTATTCAGTAATGATTATGAATTAGTCCATGCTGACTATTCATATTTTAGCATCTATGATGTATTATCGACTTGAATTATTCAGTACATAAATTATTCAATGTCTATGTATATTTTTTAGTATATACTATGACTTATTTCATGACTTAATGTTTCTTATTGTGACTTATTCAGTAACTACTGTGAATTATTAATTACTAGAAGCTATTTAGTATCCACTATGAATTAGTCAGTAACTATAATATAATGATTATTTAATATAATTGAATTTAATTATTATAATTATTATATAATGTAATAATTATTCAGTATCTACTATGAAATATTCATTATCTACTAAGAATTATTCAGTATCAATTATTTTGTACATATGATTTATTTAGTATCTACTTTGAATTTTTCAGTATAAAAATGAGTCAGTAATATTATGAATTATTTAATATTCTGTTTTATGTATAATACACTGGAAAAGTCAAAAACCATCATTTATATATTTCTTTTTCAGGAAATATGAACTGTAAAATGTTATTAATTGTAATGCTGGTGCAAAATGCTAGAAATATGCCAAAACAAACCAGAAATCTCGCCAACCATGTCTCTGATAGCGGGTGTTGGGGGGCTGTACACTTTTTATTTACATACTAACTTGTTACAAAACATGTTGATACAGTTAAGCCCACTGATATTGCACCTTACATCCTATGGAAACAGTGCAGTAGTGATTCACACTACTTAAATAAGAAAAGCCTCCGAGTTTGTGATTATGTAATAACACGTCACCAGTAACCTGAATCAAACCGTCACCCACTCACTAATTGGATTGTCGGCAGCCTTGCGCCTTTGTTTTCTCTAATCTGATTCACTGTACACTACTCAAACACGGCCGTGCATATGTTATTCCACTGGAATCACCGCTGACACGGGAGAGGAACTCCATAAAGGCTCCAGGAAAACTAGGAAGCATGTGGGCGATGGTAATTTATTCTAATGGATGTTACACAATAGAGACAGGGACTGTTCAAATGCTGTACTTCAGTCGGTTATGAATATTGAAATGACTGCAGACAAGCTAGAGAAAGTACAATAAAATATGGAAAAACAACAAGAACAAAAAGAACCTCCTACTCATTATGTTTCTGAAACTGTATGACAATGTTATCTTGACAGTGGTTCCCCAGGATATCATACCATCCAGCACATCGTCACTGTCTGAAGAAAAACATGTATTTAGTCTGTGTTTATTCTTCTTTTGAACAAGACAGCTGTTCTTTATATTCTGTGCATTGACTTACATTGTAAGTAAAGACAATTTTTGTCCTCTCCAGTTAATTTTATTTTGGTAATGTGTCAAATGCTCTGCTTACTTATCAGTGAGGCCCCTTTGAAAAAAAAAACAGAAAGCAAAAGGCCAGGGGGCCAGCAGTGTTCCCAACAGGGGGCCAACAGTGGCCTCTTCCCATGTTGAGTATCTTCCCCAAAATGCCCAAGGTTTTAAAACAAAATAGCATTGTGACTGTATTAGTCTTCACACTTAATCTCTCTCCCTGGAGTAAAGTGCTATAGCAAATATATATAAAACAATCTTGGACCCAACCTGTCTCTTTATCTTAACATTGCCTATGTGTCCTCTTCAAAATTAAATAGCACTGAGACTGGACCCGTCTTCCTGTAAAGCGATGTTAGCTAGCTCGCTACCTAATGCTACCTGTGCTTTGTAGCCAACACATGATACTAGCGTAAGTTAGCTAGCGTTGTATACACAGCAGTGCATTAGTGAGAAAAAGGTGGTTTCAAAGATTTTTGGTTTTACTGGAAAAAAAGTGTTTCCTACTGGAAGCCACAAAACAACTATGGGAGGAACGATAAAAGTCAGGTACAATCAGGCACATTCAACACAGCAAAACTGGTGGAAGTGAGACATTGATACTCTTTTCATCATGAATAGATGTAAACAGATGAACAGAAAGCAACCACAGTTTTTTCTGTTTGTTTGTTTGTTTGTTTGTTTGTATGTATGTTTTTTGGGTTTTTTTTTTCATTTGTTCCACATCATTTACCCCCCTTGCACCTCCTCCTGCATTTTACTCCCCGATCCCTCCAATTCAGAACCCGCCAACCCTATCTACACGGGAAAAATAATAATAATAATAATCATTTGCTGTACAATGATTGTTGGTGTGAAGCAAATAATAAAGAATGAATAGTCCTCCGAAGAGGGAAGGTGGTGGCAGGCAAAAAAAAGAAGAAGAAAGCAATCAGAACTATATAAAACATAATAAAGTGAATTTTAAACACGTGCAATAATACTTTGCTTTCTGCTTCATATGAGTGTGAAACTCATAGAGGCCAGAACAGACACCAGCGATACCAATTTCATAACGTCAGCATCTCTCACATATACCACGTGAGCGTGCATGTCGAGGGAACGAGCTCTTAAACCCCCTCTTGCACTTAAAAAACAGTATAAGTAACATAGGAAACCAACAGAGTTAGGGTTGCCAGTTTCCAACTTGACTGTTTTCACACTGTTTGAAATAGCAGATAAAAACAGCCCAAGGCCATAATATGAAATAACACAGCATTTAACAAACATAGGTACCGAGCTTCTAGGTATGAATCGCTGATGTCTTCCCTTCGACAAATTGCATATATGTATTGTGGAGCAGAAGGAGACGCGGCAGAGGCCATATTTCTGCCTCGACGAGAGCATCTTTTTAAAACAGCCATAAGGGAGGATGAGCCATATGCACCTACTCCAATGAGACCAAGCCTCAACACAAAACAACCTACACCCCATACAACACTCACTGAGCATAAATAACACATATGCACACTTGTGAATTTCTCAGTATTAATAATGAATTGTTCAGTACTGACTATGAATTGTTCAGTACTGACTATGAATTGTTCAGTGACTGAGTTATTCAGCATCTACTATCTGAACCTAATGTGTAAGTTCTGTGTGAGAGTAACGAATCACATCTTGGATCCACATACAGATGTTTTCATTGAAGGGGTTGAAAGACTCCACCCTCACCCCCTATTGTCTAAGATGTTTTTACCTGCGACGGTGAGACCAACATGCAGGAGTGTGACAGTGATGGCGTAATCCCACACCCACTCCTCCACGATCCAGGCGAATATGAGCCCACCCAGAACATATGTCACCTCTGTTGAGATCACACCAACTGCAGGAATATCAAACAGAAGCACAGATGAGATAGGTTTTTATAACTGCTCTATAAACCTTACAAAACTGACACAGCACCTCAAAGACTGACTGAAATCTGCCCACATTCTGTTTTATGGTGAATCTGAGAATCTAGACGTTGCAATGTAACAAAGGAAAGAGCCCATATTGCTCAAAACCACATCTTCATACTTTTTCAAGATTAACAGTTTTAAATTCTATTCTTTCTGTGACCAACACATTATCACTTATTCCTCTTTTTGGCCTACTGTAGTTTAGCTCCACCCACTCATGCTGTTATAAGAAGTGTTTCAGCCTACTTTTTGAAAAAGGTGCCATATAGAGTAGCCAATCAGAACAGAGCTTATTTATGTAAGCACTCCTGTTTCTTGCCACCAGAGGTCTCAGTCCCCCGAGTGCTGATCGCTCCAGTATTCACTGCGCCTGTCCCTCATCACCAGCACCCTTCTTTATCCCCCCTCACCACCACCTCAGTGCAAGGTATTGTCAGTACTGCGCTCTTGAATTACCCCTTGTTTGACAAATAAAGCTTGCATTTAGATCTCACCTGATCTCACAGTTTACATACAAGACAAGTCCTGATTCATTTCACATCACATGTCATATAGCAGAACACTGCCACTGAACTCTGGCAGCTACGTTTGTTGTTTGATATAAAGTGTTGTGTAGCAGAATATGTACCTTTGTTAAGAACAGTGGTCATAGTCACGTAGCTGCTTTCAGTATCTTCAGTATTTACTCAGATTTCAGAAGTGGACACCAGGAATAGTAGTATATAAGAAAGATTCAGGATATTTATTATTTTCCCTCATATACCACATGATTTTTATATTTGTTTTAATTCAGCTGTAAACAATCATTGAAACTTATGCTTAGTTCTGGAACATATACAATAGAACAAACAGAACAATATATTCTCAGGCAAAGAATGCTGGGAAATTTGAAACCCAGACTCCAATAAATGAGATCTGCTTTTAGACAGGGAGAAAAAGGGAAACCAAAGTGGACGACTGCTAAATGTAGTTATTTTCATTACTAAGTAATGATAAAAGTATAAGCCTGGTTTGTAATTATATAGTGTAATCATCTTAGACAATGTGAGCTACAGGGTGAAGACAGCCTTTCATTCATTTTATTTCATTCAGTTTATTTGGAAGGACAGTAAATTTGCTTGTGCATGTGTATGACTCACAACTCAACACAACATTAAAGGGCACATACCATGGAAAAACACATTTCAGCATTTATAAGTCATGGTTTATACAGTCCATGGACGAAGTGACTGAGGTGGCAGTTAAAAATAGGGAGGGGCAGATCTTTAATAAAACTAATAATAAAAAATTTTTTTAGTTTAAAATCAAATATTGTTTTACAGCAGGAGTGAAAGCAGAGTGAGCACTGGAACACTCAAAATACGACTTATAATCAAATTATGATTTGATTTTAATTATTCAATTTATGAATGATTCTACCACTGCGAGGGAGATTGACTTTGCTTTAATCAGCAAATAATATTAAAAATACTTTCCATTATTATTTGATATGAGTCATTAAATAACAGATTGTATTTCCTGTTTTTATATGCTCATGACATGCAGCTCTTTTTCTCTACCCATGTCTCTCTCTCTTTCTCTCTCGCTCTTTCTTTCTCTCTGTGATTGAAACTTCACTTCCCTGTTGTTTTTATTCTGTGGATTTTGGTTACAACCACAAAAAAGCAAGCAAGGCTGAAGGGAAGTGATATGTTCTGTCTCACTCCTCTGCTCCCTCCGGTACCGGGAGACAGTGCAGTGTCTCTGCAGAAAAAGAAAGCAGCTAAATTCTTACTTACCTTCTTTCCTGAGCTAGCAGATTAGGTTCAGCCTCAGCGAGATAATTGCTGCCGCTGGCCTCAACTGGCATCTCAATGGCTGGGGCGGCTGCGGGTTTTCACCGCAAACAAACTGGAGCACTCCTGACTCTGCTTGTAATCAGTTGATCTCGGTCAAATTGATCAGGTGGTCTCCTGCTTTGCTGGAATGAGAACCTGCAGCCACACCAGCCCCTTGTGAATAGGAGTGTACGCCTCTGTTCTTTGGTGGGTTTCTTATAAAACCACATTGAGAGGTCTATCCTTATTCCTGAACTGCTTCATGATGTCTAACTATTTAGCAATCGAACCAAATGAATCTCCTGACAGCAACCCAACGAAGCTCTGGCTCTGGAATGACAGGGCTGTGTTTAAGAGGCATGTTTGAATGTCGCGCAGAGAGGAACAAGGCAACAAGCTGCAAATATTTCAGAAGACACTTCATTAAAACTTAAACTTAAGACTCGCAGTGCTGAACTGCGCCCCAGTCAGCGTCCAAACAGTCAGGATCTCTAAAAGCAGCTCAAACCGAGCTCCGACATCCCACTTCTATTGTTGGTTGTTTGCTCATTCTGTGAGATCTTAACTGCATTTCTGCTCTCGGTGGAGTTTCATCTTCTAAAGCAGCTCAATCTGAGATACGAAGATCTGAGCTGTGGACCAAAGAGCTCTTGGCGTGTACGCACACAACTCCAGTTCATTTCAGTAGTGTGATCACACCAGGCTGTGCCCACTTGTAGAGTACAGTACGCATAGTGTGATGGCTAACATGGCTCTAAAGACCCTCAGAGCGATGACATAAGCATGCTCAGGCGAGGAACATTAGGTGCAATGTGAGCACAGGCCAACAGTGGAGTGAAGAGGTGGGATAATCGTGCTTGGGCACAGTACAAGGCATCCAGGCATAGTGTGAGTACACCTGTAAAGCTTCAGCTCCTGCATTAGGTGGAGAAGCTCTCTGTCCTCCTCTTCATTTTGTAAGGAGCAGAGGATCTAATAAACTTTCCCTTTTTTATCTTACACACAGCACACTATGTAGTGAAACTCCAGTGTGTGTATATAGTGTGTAGCACTTCCCAGATACTTTATAATGATTCAGTATTCATTTCACTCTTTTTATTGTATCTTTTGATTTCATTAGGAGTCTTGAAATCTAATATAACATGTGATTTTTGTTATTAGTGGTATTAGTATCACTTTAGTGTCCCACTAGTGCTTCCTTAACCCGTGGACATACAGAGGACATGGTTGTGCAGCCTGACAAGCGGTAGACTAGTAGTAAGAGAGACTTTAACTGGTAGGTAGTCTAAAAGCTGGGTTTGCGAGTTGGGCTGTGAGATAGCAGTGCAGTGTTTATTGTTTACCATCAAGTTCAGTTACATGGTTATAAGTGACCTGCCTGCCCACTCAGTCATGCTGGCAGCAGTTCTCCTCTGTTTCTGTGTTCAATAAAAGAGCATTAGCCATAGAAGTTATTCTTATTTTTTTTTTTATTTCATGTTATTTATTTGTGTTAGGAGTCCTATGATGTTCACAGGTGGTGAAGAGTTTGTATTATAGTGTGCATTGGGTAACAGTGTAGGTAAAGGTTTGATCCCAAATTCGGGAAGGTAAACAGTGCTAGTCTAACAGAAGTCCTTTGAAATGACTCCTAATAGAACGCACCTGTAACATGATTGACGTTGTATGTGGCTCTGAATAGGAGCATCTGCCAAATGCTTACATTTGTTTATTCAATGTTATGTTTATGTTTTTCCAGTAGATAATAATTGTTTGTGTAAGCATGCAGGCTAAACACTATTATAGGTAAAGTTTTGAAATATGTAATTTACTAATCTAAGGCTACGTTTACACAGCAGTTAATGTTAGAACTGAGACCTCCAGGTTCACCTCTGGATGACCATGCCAAATGAAGCAATGTGCTTTTGTGCAAGTGGGTCAATTTAAGAGTGCAATCTGTTCAGACTAACATCAGCTTATATTTAAAAGATATTGTGAACAGACTAACAACAGATTTGGGCCTCTTTCACCCACTCTAAATCAGTACTCTAAATCTGGTATCATTCATAAAATCTTATAGTTCGGTTTAAATCATTTCTTGAGCATTTAGAAAATTAAGCAGTTGTTTTCTGGTTGTTTATATGAATAATAACACACTGCGGCACAAAGTTCGGGTTTCTGCTAAAAACTTACCTAAATATTTTGGGCTGTGCCATGATGGTTGGGTGGTGTAGTCAAACGGAGCTAATAAACTGTCCACCTCTTCTACCCTGATACAACAAACAAACAAACAAAGAAACACATAAGCAAAATGAACAGCAGCACAGTATTGTACGCAGAACATCTGGTCAGATTAAAGGCTGTTATTGATTTTCTGAATGGAAAATAAATTCACATGTTCACAATAATTGCCCTGTGCCAACATTTTATTTCTCCCAGTAAATAAAACTCTGGAAATAAGTGGAAATAATCCACTATAAAAGTTTTAGGTTGGTACACTGAAATGTTTCACTGTGGTAATGTTCGCTGGTTAGTGACGCTTGTTTACACTCCTCATATAAGCATCATTCACAAACACAAGCGTTCACTTAACACCAGAAAATGAGACTAGCCATGAATGAACACTAATTGGAGCCACTTTGCATGATCTCATTAGCATAATGCACATCATCGCTCTGTTCGCTTTCATTCATTATGAGAAACATTAGCATTTTTGGGAGATCTAAATCTAACATACATAACAGCATCCAGACAGCTCTTCTGGTGGGCTAGAGGGGTATCAAACCCAGCATGTACTGAACTGTGGAGCAGTGACACTGCAGTCTTTGGAGTGATGAAGCTCCATCCTACATCTTTGGGAAGCAGAACTGATCACCCATCAGTACCTGAACTCACTAACGCTCAATCAAATCCTCACAGTAATGTTCAACATCAGTCCCTGACCTCACTACCACTCAATCAAATCCTCACAGCAATGTTCTAAAATCTGACCTCACTAACACTCAATCAAATCTTCATGGCAATGTTCCAACATCAGTCCCTGACATCACTAACGCTCGATCAAATCCTCACAGCAATGTTTAACATCAGTCCCTGACATCACTAACACTCAATCAAATCCTCAGAGTAATGTTCCAACAACTGACCTCACTAAAACTCAATCAAATCCTCACAGCAATGTTCAACATCAGTCCCTAACCTCACTAACGCTCAATCAAATTCTCACAGCAATGTTCAACATCAGTCCCTGACATCACTAACTCTCAATCAAATCCTCAGAGTAATGTTCAACATCAGTCCCTGACCTCACTAACACTCAATCAAATCCTCACAGCAATGTTCAACATCAGTCCCTGACATCACTAACGCTCAATCAAATCCTCAGAGTAATGTTCCAACATCTGACCTCACTAACGCTCAATCAAATCCTCACAGCAATGTTTAACATCAGTCCCTGACATCACTAACGCTCAGTCAAATCCTTACAGCAATGTTCAACATCAGTACACAGCCTCAACGATGCTCAATCAAATCCTCACAACAATGTTCCAACAGCAGTAGCTGACTACACTAATGCTCTATCAAATCCTTACAACAAAGTTCAAAATCAATACTTCATTTCACTTATACATCTATACTCAAATCTTCACAGCAGTGTTCAACATCTGACCTCACTAACAATCAATCAACTTCTCACAGCAATGTTCCAACAGCAGTACATAACCTCACTTATACTCAATGCAATTCTTACAGCAATGTTGAACATTTATTGTAAAGCTGTTGCTGCAGTAAATGAGAACAAACTCCATATTAATAAGCTGTTGTCCACAAACTTTTGGACACGTTCCATGTCTAAATGTTTTCACCACCGCCAAAATCTGTAGCACGAAAACACTGTGACGCTGAGAGGCTGAGCTTTGTACTACAGGAAGTCAATTTTAAACCACCACAGAAGAGCGCACGCACACAGAGAGAGGAAGTTTGATCTACATCAGAATATCGTGGAAAGTCTTACTTCAGGATGCCGATGCACAAACTGACCACAATGTAGTAAAGAGAGTAGAAGCACACCATGCACATTAGCAGGTTCTGAAGAACAACCTGACAAAAAAACACAAACAAAACTTAGTCACCACCACACGCCACCACAGACCACACGTATTTAACACACTGTGTCCTGCAGCTCTGGTCATTTAATATACAGAACTGTATAACAGCTCAGTAGAAATAGTATTGATTCCACTTGCATTTTATAGGTGGACCAATCTTTTCTGTTTAGGGGTCAAATAAATGCCTTCAAGTTCAAGGAGCTCCACAATTATCTAAAACAAACACTGAACAACACTTCATAAAGCATTAATCCCACTACTACTAGAGCTCATTCCAAAATATTATTTAATGAGTACTGAGTGAGTACTTCCTCAACCATTGACAGTCCCAATTTTAATATGCCTGTTGACATTCCATCAGTATATTAAGATCTTCTAGAAGTATTTAATAAAACCAATGCCACTACATTACCTCTCCTTAGAGAATATAACAGTGCCTGTTAGATGGTACTGCTTCTCCTAAAGCTAAAGTATATTCTCTGACCAAAGTTGAGGAGAAAGCTATGGAGGAGTATTGTTGAAGTGAAAATAAGTTAGCACATCCTCGACAATGAACACACTTGATCGTTTTGGGTTGATTTTACCCCAATAATATAAAATGTGCTATATCTTTCACATAAGCCAATAGAAATAATTCAAAATAGCTTGGAAAAATTCTGGTTCCATTGACTTACATTAAAAGTAAAGCCTCTCCTGTAAAGTTACCATTTTAAAGATGCTTGGTTTTCTTTGGACAGTGACAATATTTTTGTAAACTTTCACTCGATGGTCAGGACCCCCACAGGAACACTACAGTATCATATGATTCTATGATCATGCGTGCTGAGGCGATTGCATATGATTGGAAATCTAGAAAGATGTAAGAAGAACGTTCTATCCTTGTAGTGTGTGTGTATATATATATATATATATATATATATATATATATATATATATATATATCAAACAGGCTGTTCTACAAATATATACGTTAATAGACCAGTGCTGCAATTCCTGAAAGTATTTTAGCACAGAGATCATTCTTAAATGATAGAGTGAGCATAGTGAGCACTTCACACTTTCTCCTTTAGTTAAGACTAAGGCCAAGTTCAGTTAGCTAATGTTGTCAGCACAGATTACATCATAAAACCACTGGTTTGTAGTCACTGTTAGTCATGTTAGCATGTTTGGTCAGTGCATACATTTAGCAGAAAGCCCAGTGACGTTTGCAGTAAAGTGTGATGGGTAGTGTGGTGTGGCCTAGTTACTGAGCCCATTTTAACTCTGCGTGTTCGGCTCATGGCTAGTCATTGTTATAGATCGACTGAAACAGAGATAAACAGCTTTACCCAAGTGTCGTTCAGCTTGCTGTTGAAGGGCAGCTGGCCATGCCGTTTGATCAGAGTGGTCCCACAGCATCGGCAACAGTAGTCCAACAACATGAATGGCCTACGATTATTTCTTTAATGCCGACCGCACGCACACATGCGCTTGCACACACATAAACACACCTACAATCACAACACTGCCAGTGCTAGCAGGTAGTGTATCGCTAACCGTGTGTGTGTGACTATGAGGGCAGGTCTTAATGGGATTAGCAACATGCTAAAACGTTTCTCTCAATCTGGGCCAGATTAAAACCAACCCCCCGCCCCAGGCTTGGCCTGCACACGCTGACTACAACAAGCTGAAAGTGTGTGTCATCTTTAACAGTGTGCTGTTGGCTAGTGATGGCTGATATTACCACAGGGACAGGGAGTTACATGTTGCAGACTAGCTCACCCCAAACTCTACACACACGCAATTGCCTTTGTGTAAAACATCGTCGCCTTCACCTTCTCTAAACCTACTTAAGTAGCTTTCTCGTTCTTGTCTTTTCCGTGCCACAAATTCACTAATGAAAATTTGAAAAACCCAATAAACAGTAAAACACTGAATTCTAATGGCTAAGGTCAGCTTCTTATCCAAATTTCCGCTCCACCTTAAATAGCACATGAGTCACAAGCTAGTGCCGATGCAGGCGCCTGAAAGTAGCTGCTACTTAATTTAAGGTGGAACAGGAAATGGGAATAAGAAGCTAACATTCGCTTTATCTGATATCTGTGTACTGTACTAAGACTCAGTTACACTTAGTAAGGTTAGCGCTGCTGCCATAACCCCTAAATTACTACAGATTTAGAACTAGATGTAACATTTGTGGTTTATCTGGGAATTCTTGTGGTCATATGCATGACTTTATTCATTAGCTCACAGTAATCGGCCCACTGGGAATTCCCTTGATCACCCACTCCAGCTTTGTATCACTGTATCTTCTTTTCAATCTAAAGCTGAGGCTAGTATGAATTTCAGTATCACATTGTATGTAGAAATGCATATTGGTGGTACATTAATTGTGTTTTCTTTGTCCATTAAAGCCACTTTGGAATGATGGATTCACTTTGCATTAAGCTTTTTGTGCTGTATTTTGTGAACATAACTCAGAACTTTATATTATGTGGAACAATGTACAATAAACACTTTACTAGCACATTGTTCTTCAAATTATCAAGACTGAACAAACCACTGTCTGTGTATTATTGGCAGCATTGATTGCATTTGCATTTTTTTAGGTGGGGCCATCTTTTCTCTTTAGGGGTCAAATAAATGCCTTCAAATTCAAGGAGCGCCACAATTATCTAAAACAAACACTAAACACTTCATGAAGCATCAACCACACTACTAGAGCTGATTCCATAATATTATTTAGTGAGTACTGAGTGAGTACTTCCTCAACCATTTTAATATGCCTGTTGACATTCCATCAGTATATCAAGATCTTCTAGAAGTATTTATTAAAACCAATGTCACTACATTACCTCCCCTTAGAGAATATGACCATGCCTGTTAGATGGTACAGCTTCTCCTAAAGCTAGAGTACATCCTCTGACCATGGCTGAGGAGAAAGCTATGGAGGAGTATGTTCAAGAGGATCTTCAACAAGGTTTTATACATCCTTCTCAGGCCTTGCATAAATGATAGAGGACTTAATTACCAAGCCCTATGCCTACCACTTTTTTTTGTAGCTTTAAAGCAACTTTGTGATGCATCTTTTTTCAGTAAGCTCAACCTTGGACGGCCCTACTACTTAATTAGCATCAGAAAGAGTGATAAGTGGAAGACAGCATTCCTCTCAATACTAAAGGGCACTATGAATACTTAGTGATGCCACTTGTCTTTGTAATGCTCCCTCAGTGTTTCCGGCTTTTACAAATGATGTTCTTAGAGATATGCTAGGTCAATATCGACAACATCCTAATTTTTGCTCCTATCTCAGAAACACATTCCTAGTATGTCCATTCCATTCTCACCAGTCCTTTAGAGAATCTGTTGTATGTGCAAGATAAAAAATCTTATACATTTACTACTTAGGCTATATAATCTATTCTGAGGAAGTCATTATGGATGACAGTTGAATAGAAGCTGTTGTCAAATGGCGCACTCCTACCTCCATCAGACAGCTCAAGTGATTCCTCAGTTTTTACTCTTGATTTATTCGCAATCACAGTACTGTTGCTGCTCTCCTAACTGCTTTACTCACTAGGGTAATACTACAAGGCTACACTAGACTCCTTTTTTAAAAAAAGCATTCACCTTAGCCCCCACAGTGAAACATCCCGATCTCACTCAACCTTTCAAAGTTGAGGTTGATGCTTGCCGGTGTGTGTCGGGGCTGTCCTGTCCCACTGTCTCAACGTGTTGGTAGCCCTTGCAAGTTGCAGCTGGTAGCTTTCTATCCCATAAATTAACCTCCATCAAACGCAGTTATGGGATATAGGATAGGTAACTTTAGGTCATGAAACTGTGCTTTAAAGGATGATGCTATTGGTAGATGTGATGTAAAATATCACAGTTTCAGTCATTTATTTCATTGTTCTGTGCTGTATAGGTATTATAAATCCATCTATCCATGCTTGTCTTTGGACGTGTGGGAGAAAACTGGAGTACCTGGAGGACACACACTCAAACACCGGAAGAACATGCAAACTCCACACAGAATTGCCCAGAATTGAACCTAGATCATCTTGCTGTGAGGCAACAGTGCTAACCACTACACCACCGTGCCCCCTGGTATTATAAATCACCATCCAAATATGTTTGTGCCAGATAAACTGGTCTATAGGCTATGATGGTTTCTGGTGCTGTTTCACTTTAGTTCATGGCTTTATTAGTGGTCATTATGCAAACACTGCACTGACTTGAGGTTCAGTGGTAACAAGGACAGCATGGGTCAATATCTCTCCCCCTCTCCCTCTCTCACTCTCTCTCTCTCTCTTTTTCTCTCTCATGCACACATAGACTGAGAGAGCGACACTCAGCACTAATCTCTCTGATATTGCATTAAAAACTAGAGGCCACTCTGAAGGGATCCATTAGACCGAGCTGTAGCTTTTTAAAAATCAAATACTGTACAAGCGTCCGAGTGAGTGCCACATCATCTACACCACACAGTGCAATCTGTTCAAGAAATGACTAAAAGCTGCAAAGATGGAAATGGAACCCCTGAAAACCACCTGAAACACCTGGTCTAGACCACCGACACTGTCTCTGTCAGACAAACAGCACTTAAAGGTTCCATATTTAAGGAAAAGTAGAACATTAGGTTTCACTTATGCGTCCGATCTGAACAACATCACTGAATTTGTTTGGGATTACTTAAGATTGTGAGATGCAGGTGAGTCAATGGAAGCTGTGATGAAAGTAAAGAGATTTGAGTATATGTAGTTACTTCGATGTGATTGTCTGTTCCATGCGAGGTGGCTCAGGAGACACATGTCCTCTGAAAAAGTTAATTGCTGTTGTTTGTGTCGGTAACGTGGATGTTCTTTAGTTTAAAGATTTGCATGTGCCATTTCCTTCATTACATGTATTTTATGCTTCTATTCCTTCATTGTCAGGCAGGATATGGCCTCACTTGATTCTTCAGTGGTGTCAGAAGTAGGACACACCCCCCGCAGCAGTCTGGAGGACTGCAAAAGCTGGCACATCACTGTGAGGCATGGTGAGGCTTGATGTGAGAAAGAGACTGATGAAAGCAAAAATGAAATTGTCAAAGGCCTCAGGGAACACCATGGTGAGCAGTGGAGTGGTTGATGAGCCAGCATTGCAGAAAAATAGGACACATTACAGGAAAGTGAATGAAACAGATACTGGCCAGAAGGTATGGCGGTGAACCTAGCTGTGGGCCAAGTGCAGCATGGATGGTGAGTCCCCAGTCCTTACCTAGGGTTGTTGTTGTATGTATATAAATGTATTTAGAATTCTAAATTAGGTAAATAAAAAGGTGGGCTCTGGCGTGTGTGTTACAGTCAGTATTGCTATAATTATTTCATACTCAAGCATTAGACAAACACAGACAGCCAATCAGCAGTCTAAAGTTTGGAACTAGCATGTTTATTGACTTATGGATGCTACAGAATACTAAATACATGAAATAGGTTTTAAATGATACATGTTTGATGGTCACACAACACTTTTTTAGTAGTAATTCAAAACAGTGAGTGTACAGATGTGATCTCAGCAGACATTTAATTTAATGAATTGAATTAAGCATGTAGGCATTCATTTGATTGACCTTGTCAAACATTACAGCTATGTTAATTCTACATTGTGATGTAATATATCACTAAGTGTCTTTACATGCACTTAATACTTTGATGACTGCAGAAAACTGGATTTTGTCAGTCGTCTGATCTACATGTTTACATATACTTGAGAAATAAAATAGAGGAAAAACTCTGGGTCTACATGAGTTGGGCAGTAACTGGATTTATGTTTCACAACTGGCCAAGAAACTCACAGAATAAGACGAGACATACAGGCAACATAAAACCTGAACTTCATTCTGCATCTTGCAAATTATTCTGCTAAATCATTTTCATCTAGCACAGTTACACCAACAACTTACATATTATTATATATTATATAGCTATATTTTATATATTATATAGCTATATTTTATTCTCATTACAAAAATGTAATCATTTTATTTCCCACCAGTAAACATGAAAATGCTGTTTAGGCCAAACCCTTCTGAACATGGCTAAAAACAGTGGGCCAAGCGTCAAGCAGTATGAACACCTTCATGCATTAACTTGTTTCCCGTCTGGTTCCTATCACGGCCACTGTGAGCAGTTGTGCCTCAGTACTTCTCTCTGCAACGGAGCATTTCACACCAAACCTACTCAGAGCGAGTTTCCTGCGTCTCCACCACTTCATCGTGTGGCAATTATGTGTACGTGGTGGAATTCCCCTTTAATCCATTCCTAGCACCACTGCAGGTGTCTGTAATACAGTCTGAGCTCCAGCGCAGGGCTAATGCACAGCCAGGGCGTGCAGACACTCTTACATCCGTGTACACCGTGAATGTATGATATCTGCGCTTATTCAGAGCGAGCAAACAGAAGGTGGTCGGGCGGCGGTGGAAGAGGGGGCGGTTGGTGGGTGGGGGGCTTGAAATAAACGCCAAAGATATTACAAACGTGCATGTGCGTAGCCTTTAGCTCGGCGGATGTGACCGAAAGGGCGATAAAAAGCTGGGAAAACTTTGGATTTTTGTGCATCATGTGCTCGCTCGTAGCAGGCAGCGAGCAGCAGCGGCGGCAGTGCGCATGCGCGCTCGGCCACTGCCTCTCTTCTCGCTGTCTCTGTACTCGTGGGAGAAATTTTTGGGGGTAAGAAAACAGAATTAAAACAAGTCTAACGCAGAACGGCAGCGCTTTTGCGGCGATCCAGGCTTTTATTTGGCTGCCATTTCGGACTTTGCGAGGGTTTTCGACGAGGCGGGATCGGAGTTCAACTTAGCAATAAAGTACCTAAAAAAAGAAAAAGAGAGAGAGAGAAAAAAACGAAAGAAAAGCGCCTGGACGTGTCATCAATAATTGCAGGAAGAAGAAGAAGAGAAGAAGAAGAAGAAGAAGAGAAGAAGGAGAAGAAGAGGAGGGGGGTCAGTGTGGTTAAGACTTCAAATGACCAGTCCGGTGGAAAGATGTGTGTAGGCGCGTGCATAGGTGCCTATAAATGGCTTTGTTGCAAAAATAACAAAAAAATAATGCTTGGGGCTTCATTCAGGGCGCTGGAGCAGAGAGAGAGAGCGAGATAGATAGAAAGAGAGTGTGTGAGAGAGAGAGAGAGATAACGAGAAAGAGGGAGAGAGAGAAAGAGAGAGAGAGAGAGGGAGGTAGAGAGACAGACGGCAGTAACTGGGGCTGCTGAGCGAGCGAGACAAAACACATACACACGCACGCGCCGCAATAGATACGCGTAGACGTGCACGCGATTTCGCGGACTAGCGTTTCATCTCCGCGAATATAAAAAAATATGTATCAGATTATTTTTTGCGTTTGGGTGCAGCAGCCCGAGGTTGTTATTATTTATTTTTTTTACGAGGCTGAAGTTGGGCTTCCTTTTCGCCACCTTCTTATTCGAACTTCCCGTTCCACCTTAAATGGTGCGGCAGTTCCATTCTGGCGCCAGGCGCCAGAATGGAACTGCCGCACCATTTAAGGTGGAACGGGAAGTTCGAATAAGAAGGTAGCAAATAGGAAGCTAACTCCATCTCCGGGTGATTTATATACATACGCTTCATCCCTGCGCCACAGCTTTGTGTCTGAATTGCTCTAAAAAGCAGAACAAATAGCCAAAAGTTGGGCCTGTTGTCATCTGTTGTTATGCTAATCGTGCTTGGACGTGCGTATAGGTAACTGTTATATGCGTGTGCTAGCATCATTTACCCCAGCATTTAGAAGCAGCGTGGAACAGTAAAGCAGGCCACAGTGATAAGAAAAAAAAACCCACAGCACCGCGTTGTGGTTTTATTTTCAATGCTTGAAACCAATGTTTTGTTATGTGTATGTTTTTTGTAATGTATTTCATTGAAAGTAAGTTTGCAGCGCCGCAGGCAGCCGCGCCCTCTGCTGACCGGTGCGCAGAATGCATCAGGGCTGAAGCGACACTATTGATTCATATCGAATCGACGATTTCTGATTTTTCTGTCTCCAGCGCATCTACGGAGATGCTGATATGAATGGTTTGCTTGTGTGCATGGAACTGAAATTGTGCATTTCTACTTCGAATGCATGAAATAACTAACTGGCATGATAAAAAACTTTAAATGTAGTGCATATGTTTTGTCATTGCTTACAACTTATTTTTTTGTTCTGTATGGGTTGTGGAGGTTCTTGTGTAGCAGGCACAATATGATATGTTATTGTTAACGTGATAATTTATGTCATGTTGTTATGCTTCTCCAAGTCTGTCCTGAGCATTGTCAGTATTTATTTGCCACAGATCAGCTGTGTTTCAAAGAGAGTACAGTTAGTCCTGTTTAAACGGGACAGCCAAAGATATTTGAAATGAGAAGATTGGTCACTGGTTGAAAACTGAATTGGAAAGCCTGTAATGGCATCTGTTTACAGACAATGTCCTGCTTTTTAAGATAAAGAGCCAGTCAACTTGCTGGCGAGTGGGGACCGGTCAGGCGAAAGCCCCCTCTTTGTGAACATCTCTGCAAGCACGGTAGCCAGAACAAGCCGAAAAACCTTGCTTTTTTCAGTGTGCCCAAATGCTACAAAACCTTTGTGAGGTTTTTGTAGGCTTTTCTGATATGTGTGTGAAACAGTAATTTGACTGTCAGTTTTGGGCCTACCAGTTGAGGGCAAAGCTGGGGGTTTTCTGGGCGGCCCACTGGTGGCTATACTGTAGCAGATTATTAGACATAATGGCACTTTCCAAATAATTTATTTTTCTATTGTTTAGAAAATTATATTCAGTTTCAGCAACATCATTTTGAGCTAAATCTTTTTATATCAGGTTTGTAGTCATTATTTGTTTTCTCACAGTTGTTTGTAATATTAGTATAAGTTTATTTTCTAAAATAAAAGTCTGTGTACATTTTAAAATCTGTTTTAGGAGATAAAAAACTAGTTACATCTTGTATGAATGACAATAATCTGTGTGATCTGAGGGGTAACCGTCATGGGCAAACTGTCAGCTGGGGGAAGCTTATCAAGCCAGTGGACTGATGTATGCTTGCCATCTGGTTTCGCGTCTCTCTCACCCTTAATAGAGAGAGTAGTCTGGTCTTGTATGTCTGAAAATAACTGGACAGTGCTGTTGCAAAGATGGCTGCCCAGAGATCCGACTTTCTTTTAAGGACTTTAGTGCAGAACAGTATTTGAAATGTTGAATGTCTCAATGATACATCTCAAGGATAATGCTGATTAGCATTAGAGTGTCTCCAGAGCTTTGGCAGTAATCAACAGCAAATATTTGAAGCTTTGCCCGAGGGAGGGGAGGGATGTGTTGGGCTGTGCAGCATCCATGTTGAAAACCTAAATTGTATTGGGCTGTGAGTAGTTTTGTTTTTTAAAGAAAAAAATAATTTACGTTGCACTGTTTTAGGTTCTTCTATGTTAAAGAGCCTCAATACAGGTGGAGTGGATGGTTATTCCAGAGTTAAGCAGAGAGCTGTGTTTGGTGCTGTTAAATAAAAAATGTGTTATGTACCATCGATTTGAGTCATCTAAGGTCTTCCTGGAATAAGCAAAAAAAGACAATATTCAAACCTCAAAATGAAAAAGGAATACAATACTTGCGTGCAGTCCTAGTGCACATGGGCATTATTTGGCTGTAAAGAGCTTGTCTGTAGCAGCTGCAAACCGGTTTTCGTTCCTAACAACTACCCGGAACTTAGACTACAGCTTACGTTCAGTGATTCAGTAAATTCCTGAGGAACTAAAATGACTTCATAAAAATGGTCTGGATTGTATTTTCTGTAAACTAAAAAAGCTTTGTGAGTTACTGACCACAGCTCTAAATAGCTGTGTGCCTGTATGTGTTTTAGAGTAGTGGTCTGCCATGGAGGAGTCGGCCCCCAGCACGGCGGGGCCTGAGTTTGACGTGTACGGAGCGATGGAGTGGAAAGACGGAGTGGGGACCCTCCCTGGCAGCCAGCTGAAGGTCAGTACAGTAACGCTCATGCTATTGTTATTGTTGTTATTTTAATTATTTATATAATCATTAATAAATAGAAAAGCTAAACATAATGAGATGTAAAACTGTCAAAATCTGATATTTGACTAATGTGGAATGCAAAAAAATTATTTTAATAGATACTGCCCACAAAAAAATAAATATCTTGTTATGTTAAGTTACATTGAATATTAAATTAGTTTTCTTCTATGCAGTTACTTTTTTGGAAATAAGAGGGGTTTTGTTTCAGCACTTTACAGAGAATATATGTATAAAAACAATACCGTACACTTAGCCTAAACATGTTTATTTAAAATAATTACCCATAAAGTACGGTGCAAAATTTATTTAGTAAATCACGTTTGTGTGTTTTGTTAATTATTACATACATAAGCGTGTTAGCATTTGTATCTATGTTAATTTTAATTTTAAACATAGTCCACATAGTTAGCTTTTATTGTTCTGTTTTAGTTATAACAGCTGTTCTAGTTGCACCAGTCGGCTTACTAGTTTTGGGGCATGGCATCTCAAACTAATAGAAAACTTGGACATTGGACTTGAGTGTATATTTAATTTTTTTTCTAATATTATTATAATATTTACACACTTTGGTGGATTTGCCCTGGAGAAAGTTCTTTATTTTCTGGTTGTGCCACCTGATGCCTGGCGAAATAAGTCATCTCGCTTTACAACATGATTTTAATTTAAATTAAAAACATTGAACCACGTCAAACTATTTTATTTGAAAAAGATTTATTTAATTGTTATATATACAGTTGGACGGTTTCACAATGTGACATTATTTATCTTTTTTAGCAAAAAAAAAGCATAAAATGAAATTAATTAATGAAGTAATTTACCATCAGAAATTACTATTGAGTCATTTGATGTGTTGTGTTTTTTTTTTATTTTTTTGAGAATATAATTTAAACAGAAACAATGCATGTCATCCAAAACACCCACTATTGTAATAGTGGTGTTAGTGTAAGATAGTAATAGTGTAAGACTAAAAGTGTAGTTTGGTAACCTCCACGCTCCATGTGAAAATATATGAATATCTATAATTATGCAAATTGTAAATGTGTATCTTGCATCCTGGTTTCCAAACCCCTTCTTTTTGCCGCCAGAGATGATGTGCTTCTACCTGTGCCTCATATTGTAACATCAATTATCAGAAAATAAACTAGTGAGCTTTTCAGCTCATTGCTAAGTGCTGAACAGGGTTAAGGAAAGTGTACTAGCGTAAATGGCTCATAGCAGAGTTGTAGCTAAAGGCTTGACATGCAAAACATGTTCGCTGTCTTAGATTTGAAACGCTGTACTTATAAAATGCATCAACAAAGTTTCAGTGAGCTGCAGGTGTGATGTGTTAAGCCATTGCAGGCTAGGCTCCTGCTGACTGCCTCTACAGCAGCTCGACACACCATATTTAACGGTTTATTAGATTTACATATGTATAAGAAGAAAGTGACAAAACAGGAGTTTACAAAATTCACTAAAGGCTACAGCGATAAAGGGGGTCCTAACAGCCACCTGGAAGACCACCTAAACTGCTCCCATCAGAAAAACAGCGCTTAAATGTATCATCTTTGAAAGAGATGAGAACATCAAGCTGTCGTAGATCTGAAAATATTAGCAGGTGTTTTTTTCCATCCTTCCACTTTGACAAGGCACCTCAACGCTGTGAGTCTGAAAGGATATGTATGTATTTAAGAAGCTTCTGAAAAGAATGGAAGTCGTAATAAAAATAAAAGTGCCACACACGCAAACATCAGCTATAATATTTAATTGTTGTAGTTTCTATGACATCATTAAATATATACAAGTTTTACTACACTACCTGTGAAAAGTTTTAGAACAGTTTTAAAATGTTTGGCTGGTAGTGTACATTTGATATATATATATATATATATATATATATATATATATATATATATATATATATATATATATATGAAGCTATACAAGAATTCTGATGAAGAATATTTGCCTACTAGTGTAGTAACTATAAGAAAATGCTCTGCTTTATAAATGGATTTAAACTTTCTTTAGGTTCAAATTGGAGTAAATAAGACAAAAACCTTATTAAATGTGATCAATTAATTTATTGGTTTGGCCCTTGTAGTATGTACTCATGTAAAAAAGTTACATTAACGTGCTTTAAAATATATTTGATTTATATTTTAGTACATACTGACAACACAGAACAGTATAGCTGATAGCTGTGCAGTGCAGCAGGAGTGTGTAAGGGTGTGTGCTTTGTCTCCACAGTTCCGAGTGAATGAGTTTGGGGGTCTGGAGGTCATAACGGACGAGGGCGATGAGGAGGGGGTGAAGAAGGCTCACGCTAAAACCACATGGAGTGTACCCACCGCACAAGAGGGCAAGTGAAAACACACAAGCACACATACGGGCAGCCAATCAAAAGTTTGGCCACACCTTGTTATTTGAATTTCACCCAGCCTCATGCTTATCAAGGTGTCACCATTGCTATGAAGAGCAGATCTGGGCTAAAGAATAATTTGATAGTGTTGATTTTCCGAACTGTTCTTACAATATTATATTAAATCTCTTTTTCTTCATGAATGGTTTGAATTCCTGAATGGTTTGAGTGCTTATAAGTGCTGACGTTACCACCTGTCTTTAACCAATAACAGCTCTGGCCACACGCACCATGCACTTTCAATCACTGGCCGCTTTATTAGAAACACCTACCATGCGCTCCTACTAATTAGCAGTTTTATTATGAACAGTCCCCTTTTACGTCCCCTAACTGGCTACTTCATTAGCTGCATTTATTTTTCTCCCCAGTCCTTAAATGTATGTGTTGGTTTGATTCACAGCTCTAACGGAGAAGGTACAGAAGGATCCGTGGGAGCAGCGTGGCCTAGTGTGTGTGCAGTGTAACAGGAAGGGCTCTGCGGTGGACTTCCTGTCAGGTGGACGCCACTGCAGTGAACGCTGCCTACAGCAGGATCAGCAGGAGTGAGTGACCAACACAGTTATATTTTATGTCCAGAAGAACCTTTTTCAAGTGTTTATCTAACCTCTCTCACACATTCGTCATTATCTGAGCATTCACCAAACCTGTCCCATAAATTAATTTATCTTCTCAACCCCGTCTTAAATATTCACCAAACTTCTTTAAACAGTTACCAAACTTCTTTAAACATTCAAACATTCCAATTTCCCTGAACCTGTCCCACACATTCACAAGACCTCATTTACCAAACATCTCCCAATCATTCAACAAACTTCCACCAATTAATTCACCAAATGTCTTCCAATCATTCACCAAATGTCTTTTAAACATTCACTGAACCTCTCCCAGAAATTCACAAGACCTCGCTTATTTACCGAAAGTCTGGCAATCATTCAACAAACGTTTTTTCCAATCATTCACAAAACTTCTTTAACACTTTTAACACACAAGACCTCTCTCAAACATTTACCAAAACTCTCATAAACATTCACCGAACCAGTCAGTTACCAAGCCTCTTCCACATTTTCATACAGTCTCCGTAAATCATCCACCAACCTCTCTCAATCATTGAACAAACTTCTCCCATACATACACAAGACCTCTTTAAAATATTCACCAAACTATTTGCGGAAGCACTCTTAAATACCACCAGACCTCTCCCAAGCATTTACTGAACCTCTTCCCAACATTCACAGAACCTCTCTTAAACATTAACTCTTAAACATAAACCTCACTCCTACATTAACCGAACCTGTCTCAAACATTCACAGGATCTCTCTCAAACATTCATAGAACCTCTCTCAAACGTTCACAGAATCTCTCTCAAACATTCACAGAACCTCTCTCAAACATTAACCAAACCGCCCTCAAACATTAACCGAACCTGTCTCAAACATTCACAGGATCTCTCTCCTACATTAACTGAACCTGTCTCAAACATTCACAGGATCTCTCTCTTACATTTACCGAACCTGTCTCAAACATTCACAGGATCTCTCTCCTACATTAACTGAACCTGTCTCAAACATTCACAGGATCTCTCTCCTACATTAACCGAACCTGTCTCAAACATTCACAGGATCTCTCTCCTACATTAACTGAACCTGTCTCAAACATTCACAGGATCTCTCTCTTACATTTACCGAACCTGTCTCAAACATTCACAGGATCTCTCTCAAACATTAACTGAACCTCTCTCAAACATTCACAGAACCTCTCTCAAACATTAACCAAACCGCCCTCAAACATTAACCGAACCTGTCTCAAACATTCACAGGATCTCTCTCCTACATTAACTGAACCTGTCTCAAACATTCACAGGATCTCTCTCTTACATTTACCGAACCTGTCTCAAACATTCACAGGATCTCTCTCAAACATTAACTGAACCTCTCTCAAACATTCACAGAACCTCTCTCAAACATTCACAGAACCTCTCTCAAACATTCACAGAACCTCTCTCAAACATTCACAAAACCTCTCTCTAACATTCACTCAACCTCTCCTAATCATTCACTACACCTCTACTAAACATTCACTAAACCTCTCAAACATTCACTATACCTCTCTCAAACATTAACTGAACCTCTCTCAAACATTCACAGAACCTCTCTCAAACATTAACTGAACCTCTCTCAAACATTCACAGAACCTCTCTCAAACATTTACTAAACCTCTCTCAAACATTCACTATACCTCTCTCAAACATTCACTATACCTCTCTCAAACATTAACCGGACCTCTCTCATACATTAACTGGACCTCTCTCATACATTAACTGGACCGCTCTCAAACATTCACTAAACCTCTCTCAATCATTCACTATACCTCTCTCTAACATTCACTATACCTCTCTCAAACATTAACCGGACCTCTCTCATACATTAACTGGACCTCTCTCAAACATTAACCGAACCTCTCTCAAACATTCACTAAACCTCTCCCAAACATTCACTAAACCTCTCTCAAACATTCACTATACCTCTCTCATACATTCACTAAACCTCTCTCATGCATTAACTGAACCTCTTTCAAACATTAACCGAACCTCTCTTAAACATTAACCAAACCTCCCTCAAACATTAACTAAACCTTCCTCAAACATTCACTATACCTCTCCCAAACATTCACTATACCTCTCCCCAAACATTCACTATACCTCTCTCTAACATTCACTATACCTCTCTCAAACATTCACTATAACTCTCTCAAACATTCACTAAATCTCTCTCAAACATTCACTATACCTCTCTCATACATTAACTGGACCGCTCTCAAACATTCACTAAACCTCTCTCAATCATTCACTATACCTCTCTCTAACATTCACTATACCTCTCTCAATCATTCACTATAACACTCTCAAACATTCACTAAATCTCTCTCAAACATTCACTATACCTCTCTCATACATTAACTGGACCGCTCTCAAACATTCACTAAACCTCTCTCAATCATTCACTATACCTTTCTCTAACATTCACTATACCTCTCTCAAATATTAACCGGACCTCTCTCATACATTAACTGGACCTCTCTCAAACATTAACCGAACCTCTCTCAAACATTCACTAAACCTCTCCCAAACATTCACTAAACCTCTCTCAAACATTCACTATACCTCTCTCATACATTCACTAAACCTCTCTCATGCATTAACTGAACCTCTTTCAAACATTAACCGAACCTCTCTTAAACATTAACCAAACCTCCCTCAAACATTAACTAAACCTTCCTCAAACATTCACTATACCTCTCCCAAACATTCACTATACCTCTCCCAAACATTCACTATACCTCTCTCAAACATTTACTATACCTCTCTCTAACATTTACTAAACCTCTCTCAAACATTCACTATACCTCCCTCTAACATTCACTAAACCTCTCTCAAACATTCACTATACCTCTCTCTAACATTTACTAAACCTCTCTCAAACATTCACTATACCTCCCTCTAACATTCACTAAACCTCTCTCAAACATTCACTATACCTCTCTCTAACATTTACTAAACCTCTCTTAAACATTCACTATACCTCCCTCTAACATTCACTAAACCTCTCAAACATTCACTATACCTCTCTCATTCATTAACTGGACCTCTCTCATACATTAACTGGACCGCTCTCAAACATTCACTAAACCTCTCTCAATCATTCACTATACCTCTCTCTAACATTCACTATACCTCTCTCAAACATTAACCGGACCTCTCTCATACATTAACTGGACCTCTCTCAAACATTAACCGAACCTCTCTCAAACATTCACTAAACCTCTCCCAAACATTCACTAAACCTCTCTCAAACATTCACTATACCTCTCTCATACATTCACTAAACCTCTCTCATGCATTAACTGAACCTCTTTCAAACATTAACCGAACCTCTCTTAAACATTAACCAAACCTCCCTCAAACATTAACTAAACCTTCCTCAAACATTCACTATACCTCTCCCAAACATTCACTATACCTCTCCCAAACATTCACTATACCTCTCTCTAACATTCACTATACCTCTCTCAAACATTCACTATAACTCTCTCAAACATTCACTAAATCTCTCTCAAACATTCACTATACCTCTCTCATACATTAACTGGACCGCTCTCAAACATTCACTAAACCTCTCTCAATCATTCACTATACCTCTCTCTAACATTCACTATACCTCTCTCAATCATTCACTATAGCACTCTCAAACATTCACTAAATCTCTCTCAAACATTCACTATACCTCTCTCATACATTAACTGGACCGCTCTCAAACATTCACTAAACCTCTCTCAATCATTCACTATACCTTTCTCTAACATTCACTATACCTCTCTCAAATATTAACCGGACCTCTCTCATACATTAACTGGACCTCTCTCAAACATTAACCGAACCTCTCTCAAACATTCACTACACCTCTCCCAAACATTCACTAAACCTCTCTCAAACATTCACTATACCTCTCTCATACATTCACTAAACCTCTCTCATGCATTAACTGAACCTCTTTCAAACATTAACCGAACCTCTCTTAAACATTAACCAAACCTCCCTCAAACATTAACTAAACCTTCCTCAAACATTCACTATACCTCTCCCAAACATTCACTATACCTCTCCCAAACATTCACTATACCTCTCTCAAACATTTACTATACCTCTCTCTAACATTTACTAAACCTCTCTCAAACATTCACTATACCTCCCTCTAACATTCACTAAACCTCTCTCAAACATTCACTATACCTCTCTCTAACATTTACTAAACCTCTCTCAAACATTCACTATACCTCCCTCTAACATTCACTAAACCTCTCTCAAACATTCACTATACCTCTCTCTAACATTTACTAAACCTCTCTTAAACATTCACTATACCTCCCTCTAACATTCACTAAACCTCTCAAACATTCACTATACCTCTCTCATTCACTAAACCTCTGTAACATTCACTAAACTTCTCTAAAACATTCACTAAACCTCTCTAACATTAACCAAACCTCCCTCAAACATGAACTAAACCTCCCTCTAACATTCACTAAACCTCTCTCAAACATTCACTATACCTCTCTCTAACATTTACTAAACCTCTCTCAAACATTCACTATACCTCCCTCTAACATTCACTAAACCTCTCTCAAACATTCACTATACCTCTCTCTAACATTTACTAAACCTCTCTCAAACATTCACTATACCTCCCTCTAACATTCACTAAACCTCTCTCAAACATTCACTATACCTCCCTCTAACATTCACTAAACCTCTCAAACATTCACTATACCTCTCTCATTCACTAAACCTCTGTAACATTCACTAAACTTCTCTCAAACATTCACTAAACCTCTCTAACATTCACTAAACCTCTCTAAAACATTCACTAAACCTCTCTAACATTCACTAAACCTCTCTCTAACATTTACTAAACCTCTCTCAAACATTCACTATACCTCTCTCAAACATTAACTGAACATCTTTCAAACATTCACAGAACCTCCCCCAATATTAACTGAACCTCTCTCAAACATTCACAGAACCTCTCTCAAACATTCACAGAACCTCTCTCAAACATTTACCAAACCTCCCTCAAACATTTACTAAAACTCCCTCAAACATTTACCAAACCTCCCTCAAACATTCACTATACCTATCTCAAACATTTACCAAACCCCCCTCAAACATTAAACAAACCTCTCTCAAACATTCACTATACCTCTCTCAAACATTCACTATACCTCTCTCAATCATTCACTATAACTCTCTCAAACATTCACTAAACCTCTCTCAAACATTCACTATACCTCTCTCATACATTAACTGGACCGCTCTCAAACATTCACTAAACCTCTCTCAATCATTCACTATACCTCTCTCTAACATTCACTATACCTCTCTCAAACATTAACCGGACCTCTCTCACACATTAACTGGACCTCTCTCAAACATTAACCAAACCTCCCTCAAACATTAAACAAACCTCTCTCAAACATTCACTATACCTCTCTCAATCATTAACTGGACCTCTCTCAATCATTAACCGAACCTCTCTCAAACATTCACAGAACGTCTCTCATACATTAACCGAACCTCTCTCAAACATTCACTAAACCTCTCCCAAACATTCACTAAACCTCTCTCAAACATTCACTAAACCTCTCTCATGCATTAACCGAACCTCTCTCAAACATTAACCGAACCTCTCTCAAACATTAACCAAACCTCCCTCAAACATTAACTAAACCTTCCTCAAACATTCACTATACCTCTCCCAAACATTCACTATACCTCTCCCAAACATTCACTATACCTCTCTCAAACATTCACTATACCTCTCTCTAACATTTACTAAACCTCTCTCAAACATTCACTATACCTCCCTCTAACATTCACTAAACCTCTCTCAAACATTCACTATACCTCTCTCTAACATTTACTAAACCTTTCAAACATTCACTAAACCTCTCTAACATTAACCAAACCTCCCTCAAACATTAACTAAACCTCCCTCAAACATTCACTATACCTCTCCCAAACATTCACTATACCTCTCCCAAACATTCACTATACCTCTCTCTAACATTTACTAAACCTCTGTCAAACATTCACTATACCTCCCTCTAACATTCACTAAACCTCTCAAACATTCACAAAACCTCTCTCAAACATTCACTAAACCTCTCTAACATTCACTAAACCTCTCTAAAACATTCACACTAAACCTCTCTAACATTCACTAAACCTCTCTCTAACATTTACTAAACCTCTCTCAAACATGCACTATACCTCTCTCAAACATTCACTAAACCTCTCTAACATTTACTAAACCTCTCTCTAACATTTACTAAATCTCTCTCAAACATTCACTAAACCTCTCTCATTCACTAAACCTCTCTCAAACATTTACTATACCTCTCTCATTGACTAAACCTCCCTCAAACATTCACTAAACCTCTCTCAAACATTCACTATACCTCTCTCATTCACTAAACCTCTCTAACATTCACTATGCCTCTCTCAAACATTCACTAAATCTCTCTCAAACATTTACTAAACCTCTCTCAAACATTTACTATACCTCTCAAACATTCACTAAACCTTTCTCAAACATTCACTATACCTCTCAAACCTTCACTAAACCTCTCTCAAACATTCACTGTAACTCTCTCAAACATTCACCATACCTCTCTCAAACATTCACTATACCTCCCTCTAACATTTATTAAACCTCTCTCTAACATTCACTAAACCTCTCTCAATCATTCACTATACCTCTCTCAAACATTTACTAAACCTCTCTCAAATGTTCACGAAACCTCTCTCAAACATTCACTATACCTCTCTCAAACAGTCACTAAACCTCTCTCAAACATTCACTATACCTCTCTCAAACATTCACTATACCGCTTTCAAACATTCACTAAACCTCTCTCAAACATTTACTAAACCTCTCTCAATCATTCACTATACCTCTCTCAAGAATTTACTAAACTTCTCTCAAACTTTCACTATACCTCTCAAACATTCACTATACCTCTCTCTAACATTTACTAAACCTCTCTCAAACATTCACTATACCTCTCAAACATTCACTAAACCTCTCTCACACATTCACTATACCTCTCAAACATTCACTAAACCTCTCTCAAACATTCACTATACCTCTCTCAAACATTCACTAAACCTCTCTCAAACATTCACTATACCTCTCTCAAACATTCACTATACCTCTCTCAAACATTCACTAAACCTCTCTAACATTTACTAAACCTCTCTCTAACATTTACTAAATCTCTCTCAAACATTCCCTAAACCTCTCTCATTCACTAAACCTCTCTCAAACATTTACTATACCTCTCTCATTCACTAAACCTCCCTCAAACATTCACTAAATCTCTCTCAAACATTCCCTAAACCTCTCTCATTCACTAAACCTCTCTAAAACATTCACTATACCTCTCTCATTCACTAAACCTCTCTTACATTCACTATACCTCGCTCAAATATTCACTAAATTTCTCTCAAACATTTACTAAACCTCTCTCAAACATTTACTATACCTCTCAAACATTCACTAAACCTTTCTCAAACATTCACTATACCTCTCAAACATTCACTAAACCTCTCTCAAACATTCACTATAACTCTCTTAAACATTCACCATACCTCTCTCAAACATTCACTATACCTCCCTCTAACATTTACTAAACCTCTCTCTAACATTCACTAAACCTCTCTCAATCATTCACTATACCTCTCTCAAACATGTTCACGAAACCTCTCTCAAACATTCACTATACCTCTCTCAAACAGTCACTAAACCTCTCTCAAACATTCACTATACCTCTCTCAAACATTCACTATACCTCTCTCAAACATTCACTAAACCACTCTCAAACATTCACCAAATCTCTCTCAATCATTCACTATACCTCTCAAACATTCACTATACCTCTCTCTAACATTTACTAAACCTCTCTCAAACACTCACTATACCTCTCAAACATTCACTAAACCTCTCTCAAACATTCACTATACCTCTCAAACATTCACTAAACCTCTCTCAAACATTCACTATACCTCTCTCAAACATTCACTATACCTCTCTCAAACATTCACTAAACCTCTCTCAAACATTCACTATACCTCTCTCAAACATTCACTAAACCTCTCTCAAACAGTCACTATACCTCTCCCAAACATTCACCAAACCTCTCTCAATCATTCACTATACCTCTCTCATTTACTAAACCTCTCTCAAACATTCACTATACCTCTCTCAAACATTTACTAAACCTCTCTCTAACATTCACTAAACCTCTCTCAAACATTTACTATACCTCTCTCAAACATTCACTATACCTCTCTCAAACATTCACCAAACATCTCTCAATCATTCACTATACCTCTCTCAAGAATTAATAAACTTCTTTCAAACTTTCACTATACCTCTCAAACATTCACTATACCTGTCTCAAACATTCACTATACCTCTCCCAAACATTCAATAAACCTCTCTCAAACATTCACTATACCTCTCTCAAACATTTACCAAACCTCTCTCAATCATTCACTGTACCTCTCTCAAACATTTACTAAACCTCTCTCAATCATTCACTATACCTCTCTCAATCATTCACTATACCTCTCTCAAACATTTACTAAACCTCTCTCAAACGTTCACTATACCTCTCTCAATCATTCACTAAACCTCTCTCAAACATTTACTAAACCTCTCAAACATTCACTAAACCTCTCTCAAACATTTACTAAACCTCTCTCAAACATTTACTAAACCTCTCCCAAACAGTCACTGAACCTCTCTCAAACATTCACTAAACCTCTCTCAATCATTCACTATACCTCTCTCAAACATTTACTATACCTCTCTCAAACATTCACTAAACCTCTCTCAATCATTCACTATACCTCTCTCAAACATTTACTATACCTCTCTCAAACATTTACTAAACCTCTCTCAATCATTCACTATACCTCTCTCAAACATTTACTATACCTCTCTCAAACATTTACTAAACCTCTCTCAATCATTCACTATACCTCTCTCAAACATTCACTATACCTCCCTCAAACATTTACTAAACCTCTCCCAAACAGTCACTGAACCTCTGTCCAACATGCACCAAACACTGAACACCTTATAGAGACTTAGTTAGATATGTTGTCCCACTTCTTCTTCTGACCCCTGCTGTCTCTTTCTTTCTTCTCTGTTTATCTTTCTACTGCACTGTTGTCTTCCTTTGTGTTTCTATCTTATGGTCTGTCTTTCTCTCTCTGTCCGATTTTCTTTCTGTCATTCCTTATCTCCCTCGCTCCCTCTCTCTCTTTTATGCTCATGTCTGTTTTTCGTCTCTAAGGCAGGACCACAGTAATAATTCATCAGGGTGTGAAGGTGAAGGCTCAGTAATGCGAGTGCTAATATGCTAATATATGCAGCAGTGCTGCTGGATGCTTTTAGCCCAAAGTCTGGCGTGTGGCTCCTTTGTGTCGGGGATAGAAGCATAAATCTCTGACCTTGCAACAGTTCACATTTAAGTTTATGATTGTAAATCAGCAGCCCATTTACAGCGTTATTCACCCCGATAAGAAACTGGATAAATATGGTGAGTGTGTGCTGCTGTGAGTCGCCCTGTAAAGCTTGAAATAATCATTTACAGAGGCATCAGGTTGGAAGTTCTTCATACCATGTTGTATGTGTTGATGAGATATTGTCACACATACAGGCCCAAAAAAAAAGTCTGGATCAATGTTTATGTACCAAACAGTCACAAAATCAACATTATTCTGATAATGGCTATAGTAGATAATTCACTCACATCCGCAGAATCAGACCTTCACCAGGTTTTTCTCAAAGAGCCCGTTTATATGGCTCCAGTATTAAACACAAAAAAATGATTATTAGTATCAGCGTGGAGAAGTTGTTAATTATTGGTTGCCGATATCAAATTATTTTTCATTAGATTTTTCAAATATGCACTCATGAACAGTTACATGCTCCTTTAGCTTTCTTAACTTTCAGTAGGAAGCACTAAAACGGTATGAATGAAAAGTTGCAGAACATCCAGTATGAAGTTCTAAAAAAGGAATACTCAAAATTGGTCATATTTGATTGGTCTGTTTGATTGGTCATATTTGATTGATCTTATTTGTTTGGTCTGTTTGATTGGTCATATTTGATTGGTCTGTTTGATTTGTCTTATTTGATTGGTCTGTTTGATTGGTCTATTTGATTGATCTTATTTGTTTGGTCTGTTTGATTGGTCTATTTGATTGGTCTTATTTGTTTGGTCTGTTTGATTGGTCTATTTGATTGGTCTTATTTGTTTGGTCTGCTTGATTGGTCTATTTGATTTGTCTGTTTGATTGGTCTTATTTGTTTGGTCTGTTTGATTGGTCTTATTTATTTGATTGGTCTGTTTGATTGTTCTGTTTGATTGTTCTGTTTGATTGGTCTATTTGATTGTTCTGTTTGATTGGTCTTATTTGTTTGGTCTTATTTGTTTGGTCTGTTTAATTGTTCTGTTTGATTGGTCTTGTTTGTTTGGTCTGTTTGATTGTTTTGTTTGATTGGTCTTATTTGTTTGGTCTGTTTGATTGGTCTTATTTGTTTGGTCTGTTTGATTGGTCCTATTTGAATGGTCTTATTTGATTGACCACATTTTATTGGTCTTATTTGACAAAAACATTGCAAATATATAACCACAGTATATAATTCACAATATATAACAACTCAAGGTAAGACAAAATATATGTAATGACTGTGTTACTGTATCATATAAAATAATACAAATCAGTGACATAACAACTGATTACAAACACTGATTAATAATAAAATTGGAATAACTGTTACAGTAGTGCAAAGTATAAACAAAGCTTTGTTTATGTTTGAAAATAGCATGATAACTATATTATAGCCCAAATAACTAAATAAATAACCAAAACATTGATGCATGTTGTGTTATTATAGTCAATTATAATCAAATTAGACAATCCAAATTCAGCACAGCACCTTCAGAACGATGCATCACAGTGCATCACAGTGTGTTTCTGCAGCTCTGGTTAGAGAAGGAGAGTGAGCCTGTGCTGGAGGAGTGTCATATTCCTCTCTCTCCCAGGGTTAAGCTCTACCATGGCAACCGTAAGAGATGGAGAGAGAGGAGTGAAGAAAATCTGTCCATATGTTTTGGAAACATAAGAGATGAAAAAGCCGAGAATGAGAGCAGATTTCAGAAACATAACACAAGCAGTGATTTCTTTTTATGATGCTTTTTTTTGTCACAAATGAATTAGTACAAATACACAAATCACAGTTTCTGTCCACTGTTCTAGTAAAATGTTGATTTGCATGATGTTAGACTCAGAACTGATGTTTGATTCTCTCACTGTCTGTCAGCTGCATTTAATTAAGATGCTAATGGACCACATTGATGGTGAAAACTCATTTGCCAGCAGTGGCGTAGGCAGAAATACATTTTTGGATATGTCTGTAAAAAGTGGGTAGGCCAATTTTGGTAGAGACAGTTTCCACATACGCTAATGTCCCACATCATTACATCAGATGAGGAAGTCATCACAAAACCTATTCCACCACTTTCACCCTGATACAAAGCAAAACAAAACAAAACAAATTTCCAGGCTGGGTGCTTTCCTCACAGAGTGTGACTTCCCTCCATCTACCAGGCTTGATAGTCTCTATTAGCAGCTGGCTGGGTGTAATAACACAGTGCGAGCATGGTTTGACCAGCGCCTTAAGCAGATTGTAGAACTTGAGGTACATTGCGACCCTATAAAGGGTCGAGTAAAGCAGGAGAGGCTGTGTTTTTAACTGTTAGTGCAGGAGAGGCTGTGTTTTTAACTGTTAGTGCTGGAGAGGCTGTGTTTTTAGCTGCTAGTGCTGGAGAGGCTATGTTTATAACCGTTAGCGCTGGAGATGCTGTATTTTTAGTTGTTAGTGCAGAAGAGGCTGTGTTTTTACCTGTAAGTGCTGGAGAGGCTGTATATTTAGCTGTTACTGCTGTAGAGGCTGTGTTTTTAGCTGTTTGTGCTGGAGAGGCTGTTTTTGTAGCTGTTAGTGCTGAAGCGACTGTGTTTTTAGCTGTTAGTGCTGGAGAGGCTGTTTTTTTACCTGTTAGTGCTGGACAGACTTTTTAGCTGTCAGTGCTGTAGAGGCTGTGTTTTTAGCTGTTAGTGCTGTAGAGACTGTGTTTTTAGATGTTTGTACTGGTGAGACTGTGTTTTTAACTGTTAGTGCTTGGGAAGCTATGTTCGAGATGCTAGCAGTGATGAGGCTGTGTTTTTAGCTGTTAGTGCTGTAGAGACTGTGTTTTTAGCTGTTATTGCTGGAGAGGCTGTGTTTCTAGCTGTTAGTGCTGGAGAGGCTGTGTTTTTCGCTTTTAGTGCTGTAGAGGCTGTGTTTTTAGCTGTTAGTGTTGTAGAGGCTGTGTTTTTAACTGTTAGTGCTGTAGAGGCTGTGTTTGTTGCTGTTAGTGCTGTAGAGGCTGTGTTTTTAACTGTTAGTGCTGTAGAGGCTGTGTTTGTAGCTGTTAGTGCTGGAGCGGCTGTTTTTTTACCTGTTTGTGCTGGACAGACTTTTTAGCTGTTAGTGATGGAGAGGCTGTGTTTTTAGCTGTTAGTACTGTAGAGACTTTGTTTTTAGATGTTTGTACTGGTGAGGCTGTGTTTGTAACTGTTAGTGCTGTAGAGGCTGTGTTTTTAGCTGTTAGTGCTGGAGAGGCTGTTTTTTTACCTGTTAGTGCTGGACAGACTTTTTAGCTGTCAGTGATGGAGAGGCTGTGTTTTTAGCTGTTAGTGCTGTAGAGACTGTGTTTTTAGCTGTTAGTGCTGGAGAGGCTGTTTTTTTACCTGTTAGTGCTGGACAGACTTTTTAGCTGTCAGTGATGGAGAGGCTGTGTTTTTAGCTGTTAGTGCTGTAGAGACTGTGTTTTTAGATGTTTGTACTGGTGAGACTGTGTTTTTAACTGTTAGTGCTTGGGAAGCTATGTTCGAGATGCTAGCAGTGATGAGGCTGTGTTTTTAGCTGTTAGTGCTGTAGAGACTGTGTTTTTAGCTGTTATTGCTGGAGAGGCTGTGTTTCTAGCTGTTAGTGCTGGAGAGGCTGTGTTTTTCGCTTTTAGTGCTGTAGAGGCTGTGTTTTTAGCTGTTAGTGTTGTAGAGGCTGTGTTTTTAACTGTTAGTGCTGTAGAGGCTGTGTTTGTAGCTGTTAGTGCTGTAGAGGCTGTGTTTTTAACTGTTAGTGCTGTAGAGGCTGTGTTTGTAGCTGTTAGTGCTGGAGCGACTGTTTTTTTACCTGTTTGTGCTGGACAGACTTTTTAGCTGTTATTGCTGGAGAGGCTGTGTTTCTAGCTGTTAGTGCTGGAGAGGCTGTGTTTTTCGCTTTTAGTGCTGTAGAGGCTGTGTTTTTAGCTGTTAGTGTTGTAGAGGCTGTGTTTTTAACTGTTAGTGCTGTAGAGGCTGTGTTTGTAGCTGTTAGTGCTGTAGAGGCTGTGTTTTTAACTGTTAGTGCTGTAGAGGCTGTGTTTGTAGCTGTTAGTGCTGGAGCGACTGTTTTTTTACCTGTTTGTGCTGGACAGACTTTTTAGCTGTTAGTGATGGAGAGGCTGTGTTTTTAGCTGTTAGTGCTGTAGAGACTTTGTTTTTAGATGTTTGTACTGGTGAGGCTGTGTTTGTAACTGTTGTGCTGTAGAGGCTGTGTTTTTAGTTGTTAGAGCTGTACAGACAGGGTTTTTAGCTGTTAGTGCTGTAGAGGCTGTGTTTTTAGCTGTTAGTGCTGGAGAGGCTGTGTTTCTAGCTGTTAGTGCTGGAGAGGCTGTGATTTTAGGTGTTCGCACTGGAGAGGCTGTTTAAGCTGTTAGTGCTATAGAGGTTGTGTTTTTAACTGTTAGTGCTGGAAAGGATGTGTTTTTAGCGGTTAGTGCTGTAGAGGCTGTTTTTAGCTGTAAGTGCTGGAGAGGCTGTGTTTTTATCTGTTAGTGCTGGAGAGTCTGTGTTTTTAACTGTTAGTGCTGTAGAGACTGTGTTTTTAGCTGTTGGTGCTGGGGAGGCTGTGTTTTTAACTGTTGGTGCTGTAGAGACTGTGTTTTTAGCAGTTAGTGCTGGGGAGGCTGTGTTTTTAACTGTTAGTGCTGTAGAGGCTGTGTTTTTAGCGGTTAGTGCTGGAGAGGCTGTGTTTGTAGCTGTTAGTGCTGGAGCGACTGTTTTTTTACCTGTTTGTGCTGGACAGACTTTTTAGCTGTTAGTGATGGAGAGGCTGTGTTTTTAGCTGTTAGTGCTGTGGAGACTTTGTTTGAGATGCTAGCACTGGAGAGGCTGTGTTTTTAACTGTTAGTGCCAGAGAGGCTGTGTTTCTAGCTGTTAGTGCTGGTAAGGCTGTGATTTTAGGTGTTAGCACTGAAGAGGCTGTTTAAGCTGTTAGTGTTATAGAGGCTGTGTTTTTAGCTGTTAGTGCTGTAGAGGCTGTTTTTAGCTGTAAGTGCTGGAGAGGATGTGTTTTTATCTGTTAGTGCTGTAGAGTCTGTGTTTTTAACTGTTAGTGCTGTAGAGACTGTGTTTTTAGCAGTTAGTGCTGGAGAGGCTGTGTATTTAGCTGTTTGTGCTGGAGAGACAGTGTTTTTAGCTGTTAGTGCTGTAGGGGCTGTGTTTTTAGCTGTTAGTGCTGTAGGGGCTGTGTTTTTAGCTGTTAGTGCTGTAGAGTCTGTGTTTTTAGCGGTTAGTGCTGGAGAGGCTGTGTATTTAGCTGTTTGTGCTGGAGAGACAGTGTTTTTAGCTGTTAGTGCTGTAGGGGCTGTGTTTTTAGCTGTTAGTGCTGTAGGGGCTGTGTTTTTAGCTGGTAGTGCTGGAGAGGCTGTGTTTTTAGCGGTTAGTGCTGGAGAGGCTGTGTTTTTAGCGGTTAGTGCTGGAGAGGCTGTGTATTTAGCTGTTTGTGCTGGAGAGACAGTGTTTTTAGCTGTTAGTTCTGGAGAGGCTGTGTTTTTAGCGATTAGTGCTGGATAGGCTGTGTATTTAGCTGTTTGTGCTGGAGAGACAGTGTTTTTAGCTGTTAGTGCTGGAGAGGCTGTGTTTAAGCTGTTAGTGCTGGAGAGGCTGTGTTTTTAGCGGTTAGTGCTGGAGAGGATGTGTTTTCAGCTGTTAGTACTGGAGAGGATGTGTTTTTAGCTGTTAGTGCTGGAGATGCTGTGTTTTAGCGGTTAGTGCTGTAGAGGCTGTGTTTTTAGCAGTGAGTGCTGGAGATGCTGTGTATTTAGCTGATAGTGCTGTAGAGGCTGTGTTTTTAGTTGTTAGAACTCTTGAGAAGCTATGTTCGAGATGCTAGCAGTGGAGAGGCTGTGTTTGTTGCTGTTAGTGCTGTAGTGGCTGTGATTTTAGGTGTTAGTGCTGTAGAGGCTGTGTTTTTAGCTGTTAGTGCTGTGGAGACTTTGTTTTTAGATGTTTGTACTGGTGAGGCTGTGTTTGTAACTGTTAGTGCTGTAGAGGCTGTGTTTTTAGTTGTTAGAGCTGTACAGACAGGGTTTTTAGCTGTTAGTGCTGTAGAGGCTGTGTTTTTAGCTGTTAGTGCTGGAGAGGCTGTGTTTCTAGCTGTTAGTGCTGGAGAGGCTGTGATTTTAGGTGTTAGCACTGGAGAGGCTGTTTAAGCTGTTAGTGCTATAGAGGTTGTGTTTTTAACTGTTAGTGCTGGAAAGGATGTGTTTTTATTGGTTAGTGCTGTAGAGGCTGTTTTTAGCTGTAAGTGCTGGAGAGGCTGTGTTTTTATGTGTTAGTGCTGGAGAGTCTGTGTTTTTAACTGTTAGTGCTGTAGAGACTGTGTTTTTAGCTGTTAGTGCTGGGGAGGCTGTGTTTTTAACTGTTGGTGCTGTAGAGACTGTTTTTAGCAGTTAGTGCTGGAGAGGCTGTGTTTTTAACTGTTAGTGCTGTAGAGGCTGTGTTTTTAGCGGTTAGTGCTGGAGAGGCTGTGTTTTTAGCGGTTAGTGCTGGAGTGGCTATGTATTTAGCTGTTTGTGCTGGAGAGACAGTGTTTTTAGCTGTTAGTGCTGGAGAGGCTGTGTTTAAGCTGTTAGTGCTGTAGAGGCTGTGTTTTTAGCTGTTAGTGCTGGAGAGGATGTGTTTTCAGCTGTTAGTACTGGAGAGGCTGTGTTTCTAGCTGTTAGTGCTGGAGAGGCTGTGTTTTAGCTGTTAGTGCTGTAGAGGCTGTGTTTTTAGCGGTTAGTGCTGGAGAGGCTGTGTATTTAGCTGTAAGTGCTGTAGAGGCTGTGTTTTTAGTTGTTAGAGCTGTACAGACAGGGTTTTTAGCTGTTAGTACTGTAGAGGCTGTGTTTTTAGCTGGTAGTGCTGGAGAGGCTGTGTTCAAACTGTTACTGCTTGAGAAGCTTTGTTTGAGATGCTAGCACTGGAGAGGCTGTGTTTTTAACTGTTAGTGCCAGAGAGGCTGTGTTTCTAGCTGTTAGTGCTGGTAAGGCTGTGATTTTAGGTGTTAGCACTGAAGAGGCTGTTTAAGCTGTTAGTGCTATAGAGGCTGTGTTTTTAGCTGTTAGTGCTGTAGAGGCTGTTTTTAGCTGTAAGTGCTGGAGAGGATGTGTTTTTATCTGTTAGTGCTGTAGAGTCTGTGTTTTTAACTGTTAGTGCTGTAGAGACTGTGTTTTTAGCAGTTAGTGCTGGAGAGGCTGTGTTTTTAACTGTTAGTGCTGTAGAGGCTGTGTTTATAGCGGTTAGTGCTGGAGAGGCTGTGTTTTTAGCGGTTAGTGCTGGAGAGGCTGTGTATTTAGCTGTTTGTGCTGGAGAGACAGTGTTTTTAGCTGTTAGTGCTGTAGGGGCTGTGTTTTTAGCTGTTAGTGCTGTAGGGGCTGTGTTTTTAGCTGGTAGTGCTGGAGAGGCTGTGTTTTTAGCGGTTAGTGCTGGAGAGGCTGTGTTTTTAGCGGTTAGTGCTGGAGAGGCTGTGTATTTAGCTGTTTGTGCTGGAGAGACAGTGTTTTTAGCTTTTAGTGCTGGAGAGGCTGTGTTTTTAGCGGTTAGTGTTGGATAGGCTGTGTATTTAGCTGTTTGTGCTGGAGAGACAGTGTTTTTAGCTGTTAGTGCTGGAGAGGCTGTGTTTAAGCTGTTAGTGCTGGAGAGGCTGTGTTTTTAGCGGTTAGTGCTGGAGAGGATGTGTTTTCAGCTGTTAGTACTGGAGAGGATGTGTTTTTAGCTGTTAGTGCTGGAGATGCTGTGTTTTAGCGGTTAGTGCTGGAGAGGCTGTGTTTTTAGCGGTTAGTGCTGGAGAGGCTGTGTATTTAGCTGATAGTGCTGTAGAGGCTGTGTTTTTAGTTGTTAGAACTCTTGAGAAGCTATGTTCGAGATGCTAGCAGTGGAGAGGCTGTGTTTGTTGCTGTTAGTGCTGTAGTGGCTGTGATTTTAGGTGTTAGTGCTGTAGAGGCTGTGTTTTTAGCTGTTATTGCTGGAGAGGCTGTGTTTCTAGCTGTTAGTGCTGGAGAGGCTGTGTTTTTAGCTGTTAGTATTGTAGAGGCTGTGTTTTTAGCTGTTTGTGCTGTAGAGGCTGTTTTTGTAGCAGTTAGTGCTTGAGCGACTGTGTTTTTAGCTGTTAGTGCTTGAGAGGCTGTGTTTTTAACTGTTAGTGCTGGAGCGACTGTTTTTTTACCTGTTAGTGCTGGACAGACTTTTTAGCTGTCAGTGATGGAGAGGCTGTGTTTTTAGCTGTTAGTGCTGTAGAGACTGTGTTTTTAGCTGTTAGTGCTGTAGAGGCTGTGTTTTTAGCTGTTAGTGCTGGAGAGGCTGTGTTTTTAACTGTTAGTGCTGGAGAGGCTGTGTTTCTAGCTGTTAGTGCTGGAGAGGCTGTGTTTTTAGCTGATAGTGCTGGAGAGGCTGTGTTTTTAGCGGTTAGTGCTGTAGAGTCTGTGTATTTAGCTGTTAGTGCTGTAGAGACTGTGTTTTTAGCTGTTAGTGCTGTAGAGGCTGTGTTTTTAGCTGCTAGTGCTGGAGAGGCTGTGTTTCTAGCTGTTAGTGCTGGAGAGGCTGTGTTTTTAACTGTTAGTGCTTGAGAAGCTATGTTCGAGATGCTAGCACTGGAGAGGCTGTGTTTTTAGCTGTTAGTGCTGTAGAGACTGTGTTTTTAGCTGTTAGTGCTGGAGAGGCTGTGATTTTAGGTGTTAGTGCTGTAGAGGCTGTGATTTTAGCCGTTATTGCTGGATAGGCTGTGTTTCTATCTGTTAGTGCTGGAGAGGCTGTGTTTTTAGCTGTTCGTGTTGTAGAGGCTGTGTTTGTAGCTGTTAGTGCTGGAGCGGCTGTGTTTTTAGTTGATAGTGCTGGAGAGGCTGTGTTTTTAACTGTTAGTGCTGTAGATGCTGTGTTTGTAGCTGTTAGTGCTGGAGCGACTGTGTTTTTAGTTGTTAGTGCTGTAGAGTCTGTGATTTTAGGTGTTAGTGCTGTAGAGGCTTTGTTTCTATCTGTTAGTGCTGGAGATGCTGTGTTTTTAGCTGTTTGTGCTGTAGAGGCTGTGTTTGTAGCTGTTAGTGCTGGAGCGGCTGTGTTTTTAGTTGATAGTGCTGGAGAGGCTGTGTTTTTAACTGTTAGTGCTGTAGATGCAGTGTTTGTAGCTGTTAGTGCTGGAGCGACTGTGTTTTTAGTTGTTAGTGCTGTAGAGTCTGTGATTTTAGGTGTTAGTGCTGTAGAGGCTGTGATTTTAGGTGTTAGTGCTGTAGAGGCTTTGTTTCTATCTGTTAGTGCTGGAGATGCTGTGTTTTTAGCTGTTTGTGCTGTAGAGGCTGTGTTTGTAGCTGTTAGTGCTGGAGCGGCTGTGTTTTTAGTTGATAGTGCTGGAGAGGCTGTGTTTTTAACTGTTAGTGCTGTAGATGCAGTGTTTGTAGCTGTTAGTGCTGGAGCGACTGTGTTTTTAGTTGTTAGTGCTGTAGAGTCTGTGATTTTAGGTGTTAGTGCTGTAGAGGCTGTGTTTTTAGCTGTTATTGCTGGAGAGGCTGTGTTTTAGCAGTTAGTGCTGGAGAGGCTGTGTTTCTAGCTGTTAGTGCTGGAGAGGCTGTGTTTTTAGCTGTTAGTATTGTAGAGGCTGTGTTTTTAGCTGTTTGTGCTGTAGAGGCTGTTTTTGTAGCAGTTAGTGCTTGAGCGACTGTGTTTTTAGCTGTTAGTGCTTGAGAGGCTGTGTTTTTAACTGTTAGTGCTGGAGCGACTGTTTTTTTACCTGTTAGTGCTGGACAGACTTTTTAGCTGTCAGTGATGGAGAGGCTGTGTTTTTAGCTGTTAGTGCTGTAGAGACTGTGTTTTTAGCTGTTAGTGCTGTAGAGGCTGTGTTTTTAGCTGTTAGTGCTGGAGAGGCTGTGTTTTTAACTGTTAGTGCTGGAGAGGCTGTGTTTCTAGCTGTTAGTGCTGGAGAGGCTGTGTTTTTAGCTGATAGTGCTGGAGAGGCTGTGTTTTTAGCGGTTAGTGCTGTAGAGTCTGTGTATTTAGCTGTTAGTGCTGTAGAGACTGTGTTTTTAGCTGTTAGTGCTGTAGAGGCTGTGTTTTTAGCTGCTAGTGCTGGAGAGGCTGTGTTTTTAACTGTTAGTGCTGGAGAGGCTGTGTTTCTAGCTGTTAGTGCTGGAGAGGCTGTGTTTTTAACTGTTAGTGCTTGAGAAGCTATGTTCGAGATGCTAGCACTGGAGAGGCTGTGTTTTTAGCTGTTAGTGCTGTAGAGACTGTGTTTTTAGCTGTTAGTGCTGGAGAGGCTGTGATTTTAGGTGTTAGTGCTGTAGAGGCTGTGATTTTAGCCGTTATTGCTGGATAGGCTGTGTTTCTATCTGTTAGTGCTGGAGAGGCTGTGTTTTTAGCTGTTCGTGTTGTAGAGGCTGTGTTTGTAGCTGTTAGTGCTGGAGCGGCTGTGTTTTTAGTTGATAGTGCTGGAGAGGCTGTGTTTTTAACTGTTAGTGCTGTAGATGCTGTGTTTGTAGCTGTTAGTGCTGGAGCGACTGTGTTTTTAGTTGTTAGTGCTGTAGAGTCTGTGATTTTAGGTGTTAGTGCTGTAGAGGCTTTGTTTCTATCTGTTAGTGCTGGAGATGCTGTGTTTTTAGCTGTTTGTGCTGTAGAGGCTGTGTTTGTAGCTGTTAGTGCTGGAGCGGCTGTGTTTTTAGTTGATAGTGCTGGAGAGGCTGTGTTTTTAACTGTTAGTGCTGTAGATGCAGTGTTTGTAGCTGTTAGTGCTGGAGCGACTGTGTTTTTAGTTGTTAGTGCTGTAGAGTTTGTGATTTTAGGTGTTAGTGCTGTAGAGGCTGTGTTTTTAGCTGTTATTGCTGGAGAGGCTGTGTTTTAGCAGTTAGTGCTGGAGAGGCTGTGTTTTTAACTGTTATTGTTGAAGAGGCTGTGTTTTTATCTGTTTTTGCCGGAGAGGCTGTGTTTTTAGCTGTTAGTGCTGGAGAGGCTGTGTTTCTAGCTGTTAGTGCCGGAGAGGCTGTGTTTTTAACTGTTATTGCTGGAGAGGCTGTGTTTTTATCTGTTTTTGCTGGAGAGGCTGTGTTTTTAGATGTTAGTGCTGGAGAGGCTATGTTTATAATCGTTAGCGCTGGAGAAGCTGTGTTTTTAGCTGTTAGTGCTGGAGAGGCTGTGTTCTTAGCTGTTAGTGCTGGAGAGGCTGTGTTTCTAGCTGTTAGTGCTGGAGAGGCTGTTTTTAGCTGTTAGTGCTGGAGAGGCTGTGTTTTTAGCAGTTAGTGCTGGAGAGGCTGTGATTATAGCTGTTAGTGCTGGAGCGACTGTGTTTTTAGCTGTTAGTGCTGGAGAGACTGTGTTTTAGCTGTTAGTGCTGAAGAGGCTGTGTTTTTAGCTATTATTGCTGGAGAGGCTGTGTTTTTAACTGTTATTGCTGGAGAGGCTGTGTTTTTATCTGTTATTGCTGGAGAGGCTGTGTTTTTAGATGTTAGTGCTGGAGAGGCTATGTTTATGATCGTTAGCGCTGGAGATGCTGTGTTTTTAGCAGTTAGTGCTGGAGATGCTGTGTTTTTAGCTGTTAGTGCCGGAGAGGCTGTGTTTTTAGCCGTTAGTGCTGGAGAGGCTGTGTTTTTAGCTGTTAGTGCTGGAGGGGCTGCATTTTTAGCTGTTAGTGCCGGCGAGGCTGTGTTTTTAGCCGTTAGTGCTGGAGAGGCTGTGTTTTTAGCAGTTAGTGCTGGAGGGGCTGCATTTTTAGCTGTTCGTGCTGGAGAGGCTGTGTTTTTAACTGTTAGTGCTGGAGAGGCTATGTTTTTAGCTGTTCGTGCTGTAGAGGCTGTGTTTTAGCTGTTAGTGCTGGAGAGGCTGCATTTTAAGCTGTTAGTGCTGGAGGGGCTGTGTTTTTAGCTGTTAGTCCTGGGGGGGCTGTGTTTTTAGGTGTTAGTGCTGTAGGGGCTGTGTTTTTTAGCTGTTAGTCCTGGGGGGCTGTGTTTTTAGGTGTTAGTGCTGTAGGGGCTGTGTTTTTAGCTGTTCGTGCTGTAGAGGCTGTGTTTCTAGCGGTTAGTGCTGGAGCGACTGTGTTTTTAGCTGTTAGTGCTGGAGAGACTGTGTTTTAGCTGTTAGTGCTGAAGAGGCTGTGTTTTTAGCTGTTAGTGTTGTAGAGACTGTGTTTTTAGCTATTATTGCTGGAGAGGCTGTGTTTTTATCTGTTATTGCTGGAGAGGCTGTGTTTTTAGATGTTAGTGCTGGAGAGGCTATGTTTATAATCGTTAGCGCTGGATTTGCTGTGTTTTTAGCTGTTAGTGCTGGAGAGGCTGTGTTTTTAGCCGTTAGTGCTGGAGAGGCTGTGTTTTTAGCTGTTAGTGCTGGAGGGCTGGAGGGGCTGCATTTTTAGCTGTTAGTGCTGGAGAGGCTGTGTTTTTAGCGGTTAGTGCTGGAGAGGCTGTGTTTTTAGCTGTTAGTGCTGGAGAGGCTGTGTTTAAGCTGTTAGTGTTGGAGAGGCTGTGTTTTTAGTTGTTAGTGTTGGAGAGGCTGTGTTTTTAGATGTTAGTGCTGGAGAGGCTATGTTTATAATCGTTAGCGCTGGATATGCTGTGTTTGTAGCTGTTAGTGCTGGAGAGGCTGTGTTTTTAGCCGTTAGTGCTGGAGAGGCTGTGTTTTTAGCTGTTAGTGCTGGAGAGGCTGTGTTTTTAGCCGTTAGTGCTGGAGAGGCTGTGTTTTTAGCCGTTAGTGCTGAAGAGGCTGTGTTTTTAGCTGTTAGTGCTGGAGGGCTGGAGGGGCTGCATTTTTAGCTGTTAGTGCTGGAGAGGCTGTGTTTTTAGCGGTTAGTGCTGGAGAGGCTGTGTTTTTAGCGGTTAGTGCTGGAGAGGCTATGTATTTAGCTGTTTGTGCTGGAGAGACAGTGTTTTTAGCTGTTAGTGCTGGAGAGGCTGTGTTTAAGCTGTTAGTGTTGGAGAGGCTGTGTTTTTAGCTGTTAGTGCTGGAGAGGATGTGTTTTCAGCTGTTAGTACTGGAGAGGCTGTGTTTCTAGCTGTTAGTGCTGGAGAGGCTGTGTTTTAGCTGTTAGTGCTGTAGAGGCTGTGTTTTTAGCCGTTAGTGCTGGAGAGGCTGTGTATTTAGCTGTAAGTGCTGTAGAGGCTGTGTTTTTTAGTTGTTAGAGCTGTACAGACAGGGTTTTTAGCTGTTAGTACTGTAGAGGCTGTGTTTTTAGCTGGTAGTGCTGGAGAGGCTGTGTTCAAACTGTTACTGCTTGAGAAGCTTTGTTTGAGATGCTAGCACTGGAGAGGTTGTGTTTTTAACTGTTAGTGCCAGAGAGGCTGTGTTTCTAGCTGTTAGTGCTGGTAAGGCTGTGATTTTAGGTGTTAGCACTGAAGAGGCTGTTTAAGCTGTTAGTGCTATAGAGGCTGTGTTTTTAGCTGTTAGTGCTGTAGAGGCTGTTTTTAGCTGTAAGTGCTGGAGAGGATGTGTTTTTATCTGTTAGAACTGTAGAGTCTGTGTTTTTAACTGTTAGTGCTGTAGAGACTGTGTTTTTAGCAGTTAGTGCTGGAGAGGCTGTGTTTTTAACTGTTAGTGCTGTAGAGGCTGTGTTTATAGCGGTTAGTGCTGGAGAGACTGTGTTTTTAGCGGTTAGTTCTGGAGAGGCTGTGTATTTAGCTGTTTGTGCTGGAGAGACAGTGTTTTTAGCTGTTAGTGCTGTAGGGGCTGTGTTTTTAGCGGTTAGTCCTGGATAGGCTGTGTATTTAGCTGTTTGTGCTGGAGAGACAGTGTTTTTAGCTGTTAGTGCTGGAGAGGCTGTGTTTAAGCTGTTAGTGCTGGAGAGGCTGTGTTTTTAGCGGTTAGTGCTGGAGAGGATGTGTTTTCAGCTGTTAGTACTGGAGAGGATGTGTTTTTAGCTGTTAGTGCTGGAGATGCTGTGTTTTAGCTGTTAGTGCTGGAGAGGCTGTGTTTTTAGCGGTTAGTGCTGGAGAGGCTGTGTATTAGCTGATAGTGCTGTAGAGGCTGTGTTTTTAGTTGTTAGAACTCTTGAGAAGCTATGTTCGAGATGCTAGCAGTGGAGAGGCTGTGTTTGTTGCTGTTAGTGCTGTAGTGGCTGTGATTTTAGGTGTTAGTGCTGTAGAGGCTGTGTTTTTAGCTGTTATTGCTGGAGAGGCTGTGTTTCTAGCTGTTAGTGCTGGAGAGGCTGTGTTTTTAGCTGTTAGTATTGTAGAGGCTGTGTTTTTAGCTGTTTGTGCTGTAGAGGCTGTTTTTGTAGCTGTTAGTGCTTGAGCGACTGTGTTTTTAGCTGTTAGTGCTTGAGAGGCTGTGTTTTTAACTGTTAGTGCTGGAGCGACTGTTTTTTTACCTGTTAGTGCTGGACAGACTTTTTAGCTGTCAGTGATGGAGAGGCTGTGTTTTTAGCTGTTAGTGCTGTAGAGACTGTGTTTTTAGCTGTTAGTGCTGTAGAGGCTGTGTTTTTAGCTGTTAGTGCTGGAGAGGCTGTGTTTTTAACTGTTAGTGCTGGAGAGGCTGTGTTTCTAGCTGTTAGTGCTGGAGAGGCTGTGTTTTTAGCTGATAGTGCTGGAGAGGCTGTGTTTTTAGCGGTTAGTGCTGTAGAGTCTGTGTATTTAGCTGTTAGTGCTGTAGAGACTGTGTTTTTAGCTGTTAGTGCTGTAGAGGCTGTGTTTTTAGCTGCTAGTGCTGGAGAGGCTGTGTTTTTAACTGTTAGTGCTGGAGAGGCTGTGTTTCTAGCTGTTAGTGCTGGAGAGGCTGTGTTTTTAACTGTTAGTGCTTGAGAAGCTATGTTCGAGATGCTAGCACTGGAGAGGCTGTGTTTTTAGCTGTTAGTGCTGTAGAGACTGTGTTTTTAGCTGTTAGTGCTGGAGAGGCTGTGATTTTAGGTGTTAGTGCTGTAGAGGCTGTGATTTTAGCCGTTATTGCTGGATAGGCTGTGTTTCTATCTGTTAGTGCTGGAGAGGCTGTGTTTTTAGCTGTTCGTGTTCTAGAGGCTGTGTTTGTAGCTGTTAGTGCTGGAGCGGCTGTGTTTTTAGTTGATAGTGCTGGAGAGGCTGTGTTTTTAACTGTTAGTGCTGTAGATGCTGTGTTTGTAGCTGTTAGTGCTGGAGCGACTTTGTTTTTAGTTGTTAGTGCTGTAGAGTCTGTGATTTTAGGTGTTAGTGCTGTAGAGGCTGTGTTTCTATCTGTTAGTGCTGGAGATGCTGTGTTTTTAGCTGTTTGTGCTGTAGAGGCTGTGTTTGTAGCTGTTAGTGCTGGAGCGGCTGTGTTTTTAGTTGATAGTGCTGGAGAGGCTGTGTTTTTAACTGTTAGTGCTGTAGATGCTGTGTTTGTAGCTGTTAGTGCTGGAGCGACTGTGTTTTTAGTTGTTAGTGCTGTAGAGTTTGTGATTTTAGGTGTTAGTGCTGTAGAGGCTGTTTTTTTAGCTGTTATTGCTGGAGAGGCTGTGTTTTAGCAGTTAGTGCTGGAGAGGCTGTGTTTTTAACTGTTATTGTTGAAGAGGCTGTGTTTTTATCTGTTTTTGCCGGAGAGGCTGTGTTTTTAGCTGTTAGTGCTGGAGAGGCTGTGTTTCTAGCTGTTAGTGCCGGAGAGGCTGTGTTTTTAACTGTTATTGCTGGAGAGGCTGTTTTTTTATCTGTTTTTGCTGGAGAGGCTGTGTTTTTAGATGTTAGTGCTGGAGAGGCTATGTTTATAATCGTTAGCGCTGGAGAAGCTGTGTTTTTAGCTGTTAGTGCTGGAGAGGCTGTGTTCTTAGCTGTTAGTGCTGGAGAGGCTGTGTTTCTAGCTGTTAGTGCTGGAGAGGCTGTTTTTAGCTGTTAGTGCTGGAGAGGCTGTGTTTTTAGCAGTTAGTGCTGGAGAGGCTGTGATTATAGCTGTTAGTGCTGGAGCGACTGTGTTTTTAGTTGTTAGTGCTGGAGAGACTGTGTTTTAGCTGTTAGTGCTGAAGAGGCTGTGTTTTTAGCTATTATTGCTGGTGAGGCTGTGTTTTTAACTGTTATTGCTGGAGAGGCTGTGTTTTTATCTGTTATTGCTGGAGAGGCTGTGTTTTTAGATGTTAGTGCTGAAGAGGCTATGTTTATGATCGTTAGCGCTGGAGATGCTGTGTTTTTAGCAGTTAGTGCTGGAGATGCTGTGTTTTTAGCTGTTAGTGCCGGAGAGGCTGTGTTTTTAGCCGTTAGTGCTGGAGAAGCTGTGTTTTTAGCTGTTAGTGCTGGAGGGGCTGCATTTTTAGCTGTTAGTGCCGGCGAGGCTGTGTTTTTAGCCGTTAGTGCTGGAGAGGCTGTGTTTTTAGCTGTTAGTGCTGGAGGGGCTGCATTTTTAGCTGTTCGTGCTGGAGAGGCTGTGTTTTTAACTGTTAGTGCTGGAGAGGCTATGTTTTTAGCTGTCAGTGCTGTAGAGGCTGTGTTTTAGCTGTTAGTGCTGGAGAGGCTGCATTTTAAGCTGTTAGTGCTGGAGGGGCTGTGTTTTTAGCTGTTAGTCCTGGGGGGGCTGTGTTTTTAGGTGTTAGTGCTGTAGGGGCTGTGTTTTTAGCTGTTAGTCCTGGGGGGCTGTGTTTTTAGGTGTTAGTGCTGTAGGGGCTGTGTTTTTAGCTGTTCGTGCTGTAGAGGCTGTGTTTCTAGCGGTTAGTGCTGGAGCGACTGTGTTTTTAGCTGTTAGTGCTGGAGAGACTGTGTTTTAGCTGTTAGTGCTGAAGAGGCTGTGTTTTTAGCTGTTAGTGTTGTAGAGATTGTGTTTTTAGCTATTATTGCTGGAGAGGCTGTGTTTTTATCTGTTATTGCTGGAGAGGCTGTGTTTTTAGATGTTAGTGCTGGAGAGGCTATGTTTATAATCGTTAGCGCTGGATATGCTGTGTTTTTAGCTGTTAGTGCTGGAGGGCTGGAGGGGCTGCATTTTTAGCTGTTAGTGCTGGAGAGGCTGTGTTTTTAGCTGTTATTGCTGGAGATGCTGTGTTTTTAGCTGTTAGTGCTGGAGATGCTGTGTTTTTAGCTGTTAGTGCCGGAGAGGCTGTGTTTTTAGCCGTTAGTGCTGGAGAGGCTGTGTTTTTAGCCGTTAGTGCTGGAGGGGCTGCATTTTTAGCTGTTCGTGCTGGAGAGGCTGTGTTTTTAACTGTTAGTGCTGGAGAGGCTGTGTTTTTAGCTGTTAGTGCTGTAGAGGCTGTGTTTTAGCTGTTAGTGCTGTAGAGGCTGCATTTTAAGCTGTTAGTGCTGGAGGGGCTGCATTTTTAGCTGTTTGTGCTGGAGAGGCTGTGTTTTTAACTGTTAGTGCTGGAGGCGCTGTGTTTTTAGCTGTTAGTGCTGGAGAGGCTGTGTTTTTAGCTGTTATTGCTGGAGAGGCTGCATTTTAAGCTGTTAGTGCTGGAGGGGCTGTGTTTTTAGCTGTTAGTGCTGGAGGGGCTGTGTTTTTAGCTGTTAGTGCTGGAGAGGCTGTGTTTTTAGCTGTTATTGCTGGAGATGCTGTGTTTTTAGCTGTTAGTGCTGGAGATGCTGTGTTTTTAGCTGTTAGTGCCGGAGAGGCTGTGTTTTTAGCCGTTAGTGCTGGAGAGGCTGTGTTTTTAGCTGTTAGTGCTGGAGGGGCTGCATTTTTAGCTGTTCGTTCTGGAGAGGCTGTGTTTTTAACTGTTAGTGCTGGAGAGGCTGTGTTTTTAGCTGTTAGTGCTGTAGAGGCTGTGTTTTAGCTGTTAGTGCTGGAGAGGCTGCATTTTAAGCTGTTAGTGCTGGAGGGGCTGTGTTTTTAGCTGTTAGTCCTGGGGGGGCTGTGTTTTTAGGTGTTAGTGCTGTAGGGGCTGTGTTTTTAGCTGTTTGTGCTGTAGAGGCTGTGTTTCTAGCGGTTAATGCTGGAGAGGCTGTGTTTCTAGCTGTTAGTGCTGGAGAGGCTGTGTTTCTAGCTGTTAGTGCTGGAGAGCTGTGTTTGGTTTGCTGTGTCCAGTTTAGTGATGAACGATCTTTATATTCTTGCACTTGCAGTGAGCTAAATTGTCAGAGAGAAGAATCCAGGAGTAACGGAGTGGTTGCGGGGGTCAGCAGGAAGAGGTCACATGCGGGCGATGAAGAGATGGATGGGGTGATGGAGCTGGCCGAGGAGGAGGGTGAAGACAACGTGAGTTCCTCTTTCACTGTTTTTCTTTCCATCTTTATTCTGTCTTTTTGTCACTGGGAAAATGTTTTAAAGTAATAATTAGTCCAAAACTAATGTATTTTTTCTGCTTAATTAACGATCTGATTCCAGATATTTTATTCCTTATTATTAATATTATTATCTACTATTAATTATTCTGTATCTGCTTTGAATTATGTACTGTCCACAAACGATAATTCAGTAGCTGCTATGAATAATTCAGCATATACTACTAATTATTCAGTATGTCTTATGAATTATATAGTAGCCACTTTGTTCACCTATGAATAATGCAGTAACTGATGAGAATAATTAATCCTCTACTATGAATTACTGCTTTTTATAATTCAGCATCTACTTTAAATTATTAGTAACTATTATGAATTATTCAGCATCTGCTATGAATTAGGTAGTAACTACTATGGCTTTTTCAGTATCCATAATGAATTATTCATTCACTACCACAAATATTACATATTGTTATTTTGAATTATTTAGTATCCACTATAAATTACTCATTATTAATTGTTAATCATTAGTAATTTAGTATTTTCTATAAAATATTTAATATCTTCTATGATTTATTCTGTAAATACTATAAATGATTTAGTATGTACTATGAATTATGAATTATGCACTATAAATTTTAAAGCAACTGTATTTTTTCCAGTTACTGTTTTGAATTTGTTAATTACTGTGTATTTATTAGTATCTACAGTGAAAGTAGTGTGTAGGTTTGTGTAGAGAGTGAAGAATTTAAGTACCTACAGACCAATAAGGTCGGGTTCTCAGACCCAGATTGAGCTTAAACCTAGTCTAAAAAGAATTCCATGTGGTGAGTTGATGTGTTTAGTATGAGACTAGGCTTAGTCCATGTCTCTGTAAGACTCCCTTTATTGTATAAAGGGTTAATCATGTTTAACTTTCATTTTACTAATCTCAGTCCACATAAGCTGACGTGCTTTGTGCTCTGATATTCCGGTGACTGAGCTGCAGTAATGTGTGGGTGTGTTAATCCACTTCCTAAAGTGAGTTTGTGAAAGATGTTTAGTAGTATGTGTGTGTGTGTGTGTTTTTTAAACAGGAAGAGAAAGAAAGCAGGCGGCCAGCGCGTGGCGCTCCACGGGGTCGCAGGAAACGAAGGGGGGATGCGGCTCTGCTCAGACAGAGTGAGTTCCACAACCAGCCCAAAACCACAGCCCATGCCTTTCCTCTTTTTAGATGGAGCAATGATAGCTTCATAACAGCCACTTAGCATCTTACTAACTGCACGCCTACATAGCTACACGCTCAAAGCGTGTGGAGGTGTTGGGTAATCTCTAGTAGACCTGATTATGTGGTTTCTGACATTGTATGACTCACTGTTATCTAAAAACATGGACTAAGGTATGGTTACAGCAAGTACTCAGTAAGCACTCTTCGTTTCATGTCCAGTCTAAACAATTATTAAATACAAAGTTATTGTTTTTATAAGATGTTTGTGAGGATAGATATTAGATAAATAAGCTGCATAAAGATTTTCCAAACAGGAGTTCAAAAACTGAGTAGTAGCAACAGAGAAAATGGAACTCATAACAACCCACTGGAAGACCTGTTAGACCCACCGTCGTGCAAAGGCTGATAACGATCGAGGGAGGGGTTGTGTGTCATGGCAGGGCTACAGTTATTAGCGCAAGCTAATATGATTCCTTTAGCTTTAACTTTTTCGTACCAGTCAGATCTGGTTTGCACGGTTTTCTGGGTTGTTTGTTTTGTGCTAGCTGCGCGTGCTAGCTCTGCTGTTTGCTGATTCTCGCGGTATTTAGCCGCGTGGTGTATTCTTAAGTGCTGTATCAGATTAGTAGTGTTACATTTTACAAATAAAAATTTAAGTAGTGTTGATTTTTACAAATTTTACATAACGCCCTGGTTGGGTCTGTTTCACATATGGTAAAACAATACCAGACAGACAACATGTTTTCTATCAGCACATGTAGTAAACTTCATAAACTGTTCTCACGAGGCCCGTTGCTGTAGTCAGTTTATCGAAAATGAAAGGGTATGTATTTCCACCTAGTGGCTCAGATAGGAATTGCAGGGACCTGGCCAGAAGGGGTTTCACAGAGAGCTCCTCTTCCTGAATGAAACGCTAGCTAGAAATACAAAAATTAGGCTCATTTGTTTAACACCTTTGATTGGCTTTTGGGATCGGCTCTTGGGATTGGCTAAATTGAAGAAATATGGGCAGACCGCATATTTTGATAAAAAATGGTCCAATATCAATATATAGCTGTTCACTCCTTCCATCTCTACTAAACACTGAAGCATCCGATGTATGTTGTTATTATAGCTTCTGTGTAATTTTCATCTAAATATATAAATATATATATTAGAGATGGACCGATCCGCGTTTTGAGGCCGATTTCGATCGCCAATCACCTTTCAACGCGATCGGCCGATACCGATAGAGGGCGGGGCTATGTGCCACGGCAGGGCTACACGTAGTTATTAGCGCAAGCAAGTCATGAAACATGGTCTAAACTGATTTATTACCATTTTTAACGAGCTCATTTGAAACAGCATATTATTTTATACAAAATTATCAGTAAATATACAAAGTAAATCAAACACATATCACCATTACTGCAATCATTAAATTTAGACCCTTAATTTAAAACGAAAAAAGCAAATTAACTAAATGCAGTAAAAACTGCAGTCATTAAACGCAGACTCTGTGTTATTTTAAACGGCAATCTGTAATCATTAAATTGATCTTGAATTGTTGCTGCTGTACTGTTCGTACCGGTCAGATCTGGTCTGCACAGTTCTCTGGGTTGCGGTTCTCTAGCTGAGCGTGCTAGCTCTGCTGTTTGCTGGTACTCAGTGTGTTGAGCTGCGTGCAGTGCCGTATCAGATCAGTAGAGTTAAATATCTTTGTCTTGGTTCCTCAACGAGACACGCTGATTTTACACATTTTAAAAACGGCATGGATGAACCTGTCACTGCCAGAAGGACATGTTTACTTTCAGCGCATTTTTTTTCTGCGACGTTGCTGCTCTGTCAAAAATTAAAGGGTATGTATTTCCACCTAGTGGTTCAGATAGGAATTGCAGGGAGGGGGTTCTCCTCTATCTGGATGAAACGCTAGCTGGAATGACAGAAATTAGGCTCATTTGTTTAATGCCATTGATCAGCTCTAGAGATCGACTCTAAATTGGAGAAATATCGATACATAGCCGATCGATCCTTCCATCTCTAATATATATATAAATATATATTCTTTTTTTCCCGATACTGAAAATCTGTGTATAGAAGCCCTTTCTATGCTGAGAAATCACATAATCAAGTCTACTAGATATTGTTTTTGGTCAAATCCAGTGCTTAATTTGTGCTGCATCTCGCTGGAACAAGATCCGGCACCTCTCATATTTCAGGTACCTGTGTTCCAGAACTTATTTTTGTGGATCCACCACCTCTTTGAGGTCTTTTTTTTTGTAGGACACCAAAAACTATTCATCCAGTGGCATCACTGAGATTTTATGGTTGCAGCTCCTAACTGCATTCATTAAAGCTAGGATTATTTTATTGTATAGAATGCCACTATGTTAGATGGACACTTGAAGCACTGTTGTGTCTATGTGTTCCAGGACCTTTTCCATCACTGCCATTTGCTGGATCACCCCACCTTTAGTGTTCCATTACCTGATGTTTTACAAGTTAAGCACTGGTCAAATCCCTTCGGAACACTGCAGAATATTGTCTGTGTTATAAATTAAACATCAAAGCAGTTTTTACACTAGCCATTATGACCTTAAGAGCTGTATATGACTATATACATATGTTGTGGCTGTTGTAAGATTTCTATGATGTTGTGCATTAAAGCGGTTCCATATGGTGGGAAGAAGAAGTCATGGTGTTGGGCTTCATATCTGGAGCAGGAGAGAGCCATCGCTGCCCCCAGCAAACTTTTTAAAGAGGTGAGAGAGCCGTTACATAGCGCTATAGGGCTTTATACAGGGGTCATCAACTTATCATTAATTATAATGAACACACTGTGAACTGACCTGAACTCTAGACAGAAACTGACCTAGGTAGGTAGGTGTTTCTGGTAAAGTGGGCAGGTAATGGAAGCACAAGGTAGGTGTTTCTAATGAAGTGGCCAGTTAGTGGAAGTACAAGGTAGGTGTTTCTAATAAAGTGGCCAGTTAGTGGAAGTACAAGGTAGGTGTTTCTAATAAAGTGGCCAGTTAGTGGAAGTACAAGGTAGGTGTTTCTAATGAAGTGGCCAGTTAGTGGAAGGACAAGGTAGGTGTTTCTAATAAAGTATCCAGTTAGTGGAAGTACAAGGTAGGTGTTTCTAATAAAGTGGCCTGTTAGTGGAAGTACAAGGTAGGTGTTTCTATTAAAGTGGCCAGTTAGTGGAAGTACAAGGCAGGTGTTTCTAATAAAGTGGCCAGTTAGTGGAAGTACAAGGTAGGTGTTTCTAATAAAGTGGCCAGTTAGTGGAAGTACAAGGTAGGTGTTTCTAATAAAGTGACCAGTTAGTGGCTGCGACTCTTCCATCCCAATGAAACAGGAAGCAGAGTCAAGACAGCAATCTGAAACAGGCACGGTGTCTGCCGCAGCATAATTGCTAATAAACTCAACAGAGCGCAGAGCTGAATTCATATTTCTGTTTCAGTAGTTTAAAACAGGCACATTGTGTTATTCACAAACTTGACGTTGGCTTAGTCTGTGGAATAAAAACTGAAAAAAACATTTCACAGTATTGGAAAAGCAGCTTGACAAGGCAGGCCATGCTATGTACAACTGCTGTTCTAAGAAAATCTCACGTATGGACTAAATCTCTTACTAAATCTCTTTTGTCTAATTGTCAGACGAAATGAACTTTGTGCACTCTATAATGACCACTCTAAATCTCCTACCAGTCCAGAGTACAGTTTACAAGCAGCCTAAAGCCATCAGAGACGGACTTTGAATGCCTATATCTTCATGTGTGTGTTGCAATATCTGGAGGTTGATATAGAATAAACAGGCCTAAATTGAGTTACAGTACATTGTTGACATAGTAACAGTACAGTACAGTGGGCCGGAGATGTGCCCATATGCTTGTGTCTTTCATTACAATATCACTAAAATTTAGAGAGGTTGCCTTCGAACTCACCCGCAACACCCCATGCTATTTTGGAGCATTTGTACTGGAAATGTTACACACAGTGTGAAGGGCAACTGTTGTGTTTAAGTGATCTAGAAAAATAAAAATCTACCAAAATTGAGATACATATTTTCATTGGACAGCAACAATATACTAAATAAAGTAAGCTAAATATAATACCAGGTGTGTGAGTGTTTAGTGTGTCACTCTTCACCTTCATTACAGCTTCCATGCTTTTAAGGAGACTCACCTCCAAAGTTCAGTCTTTGAAGTTGCTTTAGCATTTTTAACCAACACATTCAGTGATGTTGAGGTTTGGACTCTATCCATTGTTGTTAGTAGCATCTAATTTGCTAATTTCCGTTCAGACCCATAGCGTTGAGGTGTCTTCTCACAGTGGCAGGATGGACCGAAACACCTGTAGATGTTTTCAGATCTGAAGCACCTTTTAAAGAGCTGCTGTTTATCTGATTGTGACTGTGTTGGTGGGTCTTGGCAGGTCTTCCAGGTGGTTGTTAGGAGTCCTGTTTTCAGTTGTTGTGTGTTTGTGCTCTGTTGCAGTACCAGTCGTTTCCTCAGAGTAAGAATGGCTTCAGGGTGGGGATGAGGCTGGAGGGAATCGACCCTGAACACCCCGCAATGTACTGCGCTCTCTCTGTCGCTGAGGTAACAGGCTTCTTTCATGACTATTAGACCAATTTAATGAGACAAAAAATCTAATTTGCTTCTTTAGTTGTGGTGCTGAAGCTACGAGGCTAATGTGGCTAACAAGTAATGGAAGATTTTAAAGTTTTTTTTTTATTCCTGCATTAATAAATGGTTTAGATGCAAACAAAGTCATTCAGAGTGGTTTAAATGTGAAACACTCTGTCTGACTGGTTCACAGTGGTGGTGATAGGAACCAGACGTCTAAAGGATTCCTAAATGAAAGCCATTACATAGTGGTTATAAATTTGCTGCCTGATGTCTGAGATGTCGTTGTGGGATTAGTTATCATAAGGACACATGCTGAAGGGTGTTGTGAAATAGTCCTAAATACAGATTGATTTGTGGCTGTGTTGTATAAGTGTGTTTATTACTGCTATGCTGTGTACTTGCAGGTTTGTGGGCACAGGATCCGTCTGCACTTCGATAAATTCTCAGAGTGCTATGATTTCTGGGCGAACTGTAACTCTCCGGATATTCACCCTGTGGGCTGGTGTGAGAAAACGGGCCACAAGCTGCAGCCTCCTAAAGGTACCACAACATTCCTCTGTAGCGCTATGGTTTGGAACTAAATAAAGTTTATCAGCAAGTGAATCTGTAAAGATTCAATTGTAAAAATTAGCAGCTTCATTTGATTGTATGTGTTTAAAGCTGTTTAGCATGTATAACATTTGTTGTGCACCAAAAACAGTCAAAGTGTAGATCTACAAAGTGCCCATGTATTGTAAATGGAGCTTGTCTCTCTGCAGGGATGAAGAGTGAGACGTTCAGCTGGTGCTCCTATCTGAAGATGAATAAAGTTCAAGCAGCACCCAAAGCCCTATTTGACAATCAGAACACTGTGAGTTCTCTGAGTTCCTGAGCATGTGCAGGTTTATTCCACCTTTAAACTAAAGTTATTTGTTCTGTGGTCTATGATATTCTGTAGTGCATTGCATTTCTCAGACTCAACAGTCTGACAGAATTCATGATTTCAGATCATTTCAATGGTGCTTTCCCACAGCAGCACTATGCAAAAGTTTGACACCCCTGAACCAATGTGTGACATTTTTAGTGAAAATTACTTCAAAGGTCCTCGTTTCCAAACATCAGTAACTGTAATTTTACAAAGTAGAAAAAACTTTTAATTTACTCTTTTGCTGAATTTAAATAAAGTCAAATAAAATGAAAAATAGTGTCAACAACATATTTATTTCCCATGTTTTGTACTGTATATGTGCAGAGCATCTCAAATATTCATTTTAAATGTAATTTGTTGTGTTATTACAGATTAACAAAATCTTAAAGTGAGTTAATTTCCCATAAAACATGAAATACAGTTTTCATGTAAAAAATCATGAGTAAAGTCAGTGTGAAGTCAATTCCGATGTTTCTAAACACATTATACGTGTTAGAAGAAGCATTGTGGACTATTGTGGATTATACTGTTAACAAAACATCATTTTTGTGTGCAGATTTTTTTTTTTTTGGGGGGGTGGGGGGGTGGGGGGGGGGTGGTTTAAAATCATGACTCCAGTGTATTCCAGTATGTCTCTGTAGAGGATGTGTAACTTTTGCATACTAATACGATACTAGAGATAAAAGGATCGATTGGCTATGTATTGGTATCGTTTTGTAACCAAAATATGCGATCGGTGATCAGCCGATATTTATTTCCAATTTAGCCGATCCCGATAGCCGATCAATGGCAGTAAACAAATGAGCCTAATTTCTGTATTTCTAGCTAGCGTTTCATCCAGGAAGAGAAGCCCTCCGTGAAACCCACTCCAGCCAGGTCCCTGCAGTTCCTATCTGAACCACTAGGTGGAAATACATACCTTTTCATTTTTCACAGACTGACTAAAGCAGTGGCCTCGCGAGAAAAGCATGTTGTCCGTCTGGCAGTGTTTACAGTATGTGAAGCAGACTCATCCAGAGCGTTTTTAAAAAGTGTTTAAAATCAGTGTGTCTCGTTGAGGAACCAAGACAAAGACATTAACTACTAATCTGATACAACACTGCACGCAGCTGAATACAGTGAGTATCAGCAAACAGCAGAGCTAGCACGCACAGCTAGCACAAAACAAACAACCCAGAGCAGATAACAACCCAGCGCAGACCAGATCTGACCAGTACGAACAGTACAGCAGCAACAATTCAAGATCTACATTTAATGATTACAGATTGTGTGAGTCTGCGTTTAATGACTGCTGGTTTTACTGCATTTATTTAATTAGCTTTCTTCGTTTTAAATCAAGGGTCTAAATGTAATGATCACAGTATTGGTGATACTTGTTTGATTTAATTTGTTTATTTACTGATAATTTTTTTTTAAATATTATGCTGTTTGATATGAGATCATTAAAATGATAATAAACCAGTTTCGACCATGTTTTATGACTTGCTTGCGATAATAACTACATGTAGCCCTGCTGTAGCGTATACTCCACCCTCGATCGGTATCAGCTGTCGGCCAATCGCGCTGAAAAGTGATTGGCGATCGGAATCAGCCTCAAAAACATTGATCAGTCCATCTCTATACGATACCCAGCTTGCATTGCACATATTCATCAAACAACCAAGGAGAACCGTTGTTTGTCAACCAGTCCTGACTGCTAGCCACTGAGCTGGGGGTAACTGGTAAATCATACATTATTATATAATAAAAATCAAAACATTTGATTTTTTTTCTTTTTCTCTTCAGACGGTCACACCTTTAGGCTTCAGGATTGGAATGAAGCTCGAGGCGGTCGATAAGAAGAATCCTCCATTCGTCTGCGTGGCCACAGTTACGGACTTGGTGGACAGCCGCTTCCTGGTGCACTTTGACGACTGGGATGAGAGCTATGACTACTGGTAGCCAAAAACAAAAGCAAATACTTTTATTTTTTAACACCTGATTTAAACATGCTGCCACTGTGTGGCGTAAGCAATGCAGCACCTTTACTGATAGAGCTCGCATGCACTGCCGGTTCATACATACAGCGTTTGCACTGCACAGCCAACCACTAAAGACATTCTACAGATGTATACGTGAATAACTAGCTAAATCAGCCACTCTAAACAGTAAATATATAATATATAAAACATCAGCTACATCTGTTTAGGCTCCAGGATTCTGACTTCTGATTGAGCAACAATTTTAAGCTGGACCAGGCAGGAATGCTTAACTAGGATTTTGTGTAGCAATGTAAAGGAATTAAATGAAAAATTGAGTTTTTTTTATTTTGTTGAAGTTGTTTTTCAGGTTTTCTGTTTAAAGTTTATTGGTTTACAGGCTTAATTCTGGTTACCACACTGCTTTAGTGCTGTGACTAGGTTCTCTGTCACTTTGCTCAAGCAGCCCACATAAAAGCACTGAGGTGTTAGTGTAAGTAGTGAAATGAAAATCAAGCCAATCTGCGTTGCTCATAAAGAGGTAGTATGTGAATCTGGCTCGTCTTTTTATGCTCTGATATACGAGAATTGCTCATTTATTGTGTGTCTTAATGGGCTGTGTCTCTTCTTTAACTTGTTCCATTTATTCCCAATATAAAGTCTGATTAAAGCAATTTAAAGGATTCATGAACTTTTCACTTGATTTCCACTAGGAGGCAGTGTTTCTATAACCATTCTTAGCGGAATTCTCAATATTTCTGCGTCATTAAATGAGTAAAATGTAAACAAAGTCATTCAGAGTGGTTAAATTGTTTTAGAGAAACTCTCTGAGTCAGAACGGTTCACAGTGGTGGAGACAGGAACCAGACAGCTGCCTTTAAAAGCTCTCTCACAGAAAGTCATCACATAAAACTGTTATGCGTGCTCTGCGTGACGTCCGAGACGTCGTTTGGTCTTTGGAGAAGATTTTGGATTTAAACTTCATTTGTCCTGGAGGGATACATGCAAGGCCTTGTGAGACAAAATAGCCCCCCGAAGAAAGCTTTCCACTGTTTGATCATCTTTGTTTGTGTTGTAGACATGGTGACCCCTGGTTCACTATCACCACCACTGTAAAGAACTGTCTGAACCACTTAACACCAAATCACTCTGTTTACACGGGGATGTTTTAGTGCTGTGGGTTGTGTTGGAGTCTGAGTGTGTGCTACACACTGCCGTCACTAGATGGTGCTAAGGCGTTGAGTACAGGCAGCTTATATGAAGTCGTCCATGAGAGCACATACAAACATACAAGCAGACCGTCTGTACTCAGAGCAGCCCCGCTCTGGCCCCAGCTTCCGGCCCCGGCTACAGTGATGTAGTGTATGTGTACTCGTTGACCTCTCAGCTGAACTCTTAGTGAAACTTTTAGTTATAAATATATATTAATTATGAAGCTCTCTCTTCCCCTCTCTCACTTCCATTCTTTCTCTCTCTCTTTAATTTTCTCCTCCTCTACTCTTTCTCTCTTTACTCTTTTCACTTTCTCACTCGTCTTTCTTTTCTCTCGGTCTTCTCTCTGTCTTGCTTTATATGTTGTCCCTCTTCTCTCTTTTACTAACTTTTTTCCTTTTTTCTCTTTTTCTGCCTCTCCTCTCTCTTTTCTCTCACACTCTCTCTTTCTTGCTTTCTCTCTTCTTCAGGCTCTTTTTTTCTTTTCTCTTTTTTCTACATTTTCATGTGCTCTCTCTCTCTCTTTCTCTTTCTCTTTTCTCTTTTACTCTTCTCTTTTTTCTCTTCTCCTGCTCTCTCCACTTCTACATTTTTATGTGCTCTCTCTCTCTGTTCTCTTTTACTCTTCTCTTTTTTCTCTTCTCCTGCTCTCTCCACTTCTACATTTTTATGTGCTCTCTCTCTCTGTTCTTTTACTCTTCTCTTTTTTCTCTTCTCCTGCTCTCTCCACTTCTACATTTTTATGTGCTCTCTCTCTCTCTCTGTTCTCTTTTACTCTTCTCTTTTTTCTCTTCTCCTGCTCTCTCCTGTTCTACATTTTCATGTGCTCTCTCTCTCTCTCTCTCTTTCTCTCTTTTCTCTTTTCTCTTTTACTCTTCTCTTTTTTCTCATCTCCTGCTCTCTAATTTTCTACATTATGTGCTCTCTCTCTCTCTCTTTTACTCTTCTCTTTTTCTCTTCTCCCTCTCTCTCATTTTCTACATTTTCATCTGCTCTTTCTCTTTTTTCTCTTATACTCTCTTTACTCACTGTCTTTTTCCAATATAGTTTTTTTCTCTTTCTCCTTCCCTCTCCCTCCCTAACTCTCTCTCCCTCCCTCACTCAAACTCTCGTTTAATTTTCAGCTGGCCTATTTATTTAGGACCACCTACCACTCTCATCTGGTACATCTGTCAGTTGCATAGAGACCGTAATCAGCTGTTCATTATTTAGTAATCCTAAAATGTAATATTTATTGGTTGCGTTTGGAGCAGATAAGCAAAGTAAAGCCGGAGAAATCGCTCTGGTTGTGCCTGCTGCTGTGTGTGGCTCTCCGTGTGGAACAGTGAACAGTGCCGATGGCTGTACTATGAGCTTCTTATGGCTGGGTGCGGTATGGCTGTCCACTGTGGTCAGTGAGCTGTTGCCTAAAGCTCACACGCATATTCGTGCAAGTGTGCTTGAATGCGTTCATGTGTGTCTTCATGAAAACCTCCTCAAAGAAGGTTCATAAATGCATTAAAGGGTCCATATCATGGAAACAATTTATCCTGACAGTTTTTAAATGAAACTCCTGGACATAGTTAACATATTATAGGGTCCAGATCACTTAGTCCATATATACAGAAAGAGTTATTTTTCAATTAATCGCTCATATATCCACCTATTCAGCCTAAAGCATTTTGGCCCTGCCCATTTACCCTGAAGTTACAAGGTGTGTGACAGATGAAAAACATCCCATCTGATTGAACTTTTGACCCATAGAAACCATGTGTTTTTACTGTATCTCACTCGGAGCTACTTCTGAAATCTGTATACTTGTGACAGAAGCAAAGTAAAGGCTCCTAACACCACTAACCTGATACCACACTGAGAGACCATCACTCACACAGTACAGTATCACCACTAACACCACTAACCTGATACCACACTGAGAGACCATCACTCACACAGTACAGTATCACCACTAACACCACTAACCTGATACCACACTGAGAGACCATCACTCACACAGTACAGTATCACCACTAACACCACTAACCTGATACCTCACTGAGAGACCATCACTCACACAGTACAGTATCACCACTAACACCACTAACCTATTACCACACTGAGAGACCATCACTCACCCAGTACAGTTAGTATCAGACCACTAACCTAATACCACACTGAGACCATCACTCACCCAGTACAGTTAGTATCAGACCTCTAACCTAATACCACACTGAGAGAACATCACTCACCCAGTACATTTAGTATCAGACCTCTAACCTAATACCACACTGAGACCATCACTCACCCAGTACAGTTAGTATCAGACCTCTAACCTAATACCACACTGAGACCATCACTCACCCAGTACAGTTAGTATCAGACCCCTAACCCAATACCACACTGAGAGAACATCACTCACCCAGTACATTTAGTATCAGACCACTAACACCACTAACCTGATACCACACTGAGAGAACATCACTTTCATCACAGTGGTGGATTAAACTGGATGTTGATTTTTTTTTTTTGTTTAAAGTATTGGACGGCAAATGTCTCGGTGTCTCGTCCCAGACAAAGCCAGTATATACAACAAAACAAAAGAATACAGAGTGTCCTCTTGCCTAAGTGGTTGTGAGTTGTTCCAAAACAACGGTCCTCCTAAAGACAAACACCACAGTGAGATAGTTGCCAATAACATGGCAGAAATTATGGGGTTGAATCTGTGGCTAGTCAGATTTCAGGGGGGGACAATGGTTTTGCCAACCACCCTGTTAGAACTACCAACACTTCCATTTTTAAACTTATCTCTTTGTTTTGAGGATATTTAGGAGTGCTGCAGTAGCAGCTTTATTAGAGTTTAACGTTACATCTAGGAAAACGTTAATTATATTTGTTTGTGTGTAGGTGTGATGCCACAAGTCCATACATCCATCCAGTTGGCTGGTGTCAGGAGAATGGCAAGACACTTACCACGCCCCCAGGTGAAGTCACTGTCTGATGTCCTCAAAAAAAGCACATAGATGTGGATCTGCTCTTTACCTTGTTCTAATTTGTTCTGAAATATGTTGTTGCTGTCGGCAGAAAACTCATATCTACATTTTAGTTTTTCTATGATGAATGGATCGACAGAAATATCTCATGAACTATTTCTCCATCAACTTACATTACTTGAAAATGTTTTGATGCGACAGCAAGAAATATGTCTTTATTTTTCCTGACACTGAAAACTGAATAGCTTGGAAATGAAATACGTGAAGGGTGCTGTCTTGACTATTGCTCAGTACCGAATGTGTCTGTGATGCGTCTGTGCTGTACAGGCTTTCCGGACACCTCCAGCTTCTCCTGGGAAAGGTATCTGGAGGAGAACGGCTCGTTACCCGCTCCAGCAAGAGCCTTCAAAACTGTGAGTCTGTCTCTCTGCAACTTTGTTCCTTCATACACACCATACTGATCTAATCTCTGTCGTGCATTCTCTCTCTCTCCCTCTCGCCCCACTTTCTCTATTTCTCTCTCGGCCCTACAGAGGCCGCCCCACAGTTTTCAGCTAAATATGAAGTTGGAGGTGGTGGATAAAAGGAACCCCATGCTGGTTAGAGTGGCTACTGTGGTGGATACCGATGAGCATAGAATAAAGGTTTGTTTCTATGATGAACATTGCATAGCACTGCGTTAACACTTCATTCCTATTGTATTCATGCTGCGTTAACACTATAACTCAAGTCAAGTTTATTTGTGTAGTGCTTTTTACAACGATGTTGTCTCAAAGCAGCTTTACAGAGTTTTGAAAACAGACAACATATATCCCTCAGTGAGCAAGCCTGAGGCAACAGTGGCAAGGAAAAACTCCCTCAGACTGGAGGAAGAAACCTTGGGAGGAACCAGACTCACAAGGGGAGACCCATCCTCCTCTGGTCAAACAGTATTTACAGTTTAATAAACTAAACACCAAAGAAAAGAGTCTTTGTTTGAAATCTGGATAACAAAGCTTTAGAAGCTGCACAGGTAGAGGCAGTCTATGACTGAGTCTTTATGTAAAGTTGGCATGAGCTGAAACAGTCCCATCCTATTTCACTGAAGGCGCATCTAGATGGCACAGTGATGTAACTGAGTGTGTAGCAGTTGACACAAGTGGACAGGAGAGCTGGCTGGTGATGGGTGGGAAGGAGGCCCTGATGGTCAGTCCTCCAACAGCGTTCAACAGACGGGAGGACAGTCATTACCTCAGGAAGTGTATAATAACTGTGGTTATTATAATGTGTCTGAGCAAGATCGAAGTTCTGGAGGACAGCGCGGTGATGCACAGGCAGCAGGTGTGAGCAGTAACTCCCATGAGTCAGTTATGAAGGATGATTGATAATAGGACCAGGTGCAGGAGCGCACCGTGAACATTGGGTTAGGAGGTCGACCATAAGCATGTGCATTGTTTTCATTAAAATATGCTGGCTTGTGCACCGTGAATTCGTCTCCCAGGGTCAGGCTGCTGGGTTCTGAGGAATCTGATGGAACACATTCAGCCCTAACGACATGAACTCTGTCACGATGGCAATTGGGTGGCAGTTGCGGGCCTGTTCTTTGCCCGCACCAACACCTGCCCTAGTCGCTGGATTCGGCTGCCATCCCCTACTTCATCTTCCCCAGTATGAAACTCAAGCTGAAGGGTTGCTGTTTGGACACAGTGGAGTTACGTAGTAAGTCATTGTTGGTGTTTGATTCTCTTACATTATGGGACTTCAGGAAGTGGTTTGAGAGTGGCCGGAGCCGCACAAGGTGGCTACAGTGAAGAGGTTAGCGGACAAATTTAAATCAGGTATGGTTTTCACTTAACACACCCAACACTGCACTGCGGTTTCAAGAAATGCAACCATGTTAAGCAAGGAGATCAATTGTATACAGCAACACCTCAGATTTCTCTAGGTCTGAGTTAATCACAGATGGCTTAAAAGACAGGGTAAGCGTGTGCTGTGGACATCTTATAGCTTGTTTTTGAAAACGGTGGACCATGAGTTCTACATTCCATGTAATCTATCAGCTAACATCTGTCATGGTACGAGGCTGACCTGCATATGTGTGAATGTACCGGTGACGTGAATGCGTATATTGGGATTTTGGGGAGACATATGCTCACATTAAAACAAGGCTTTTTCTGGGAAATCCATGGTTATTCCAGCAGGACAATACCAGGCTTCATTCTGCACATGCTACAACAGTATGACTTCGTAGACACAGAGTCTGATGTGCTTGACTGTGCTTGACTGCTTGCAGACTCTATCTGTCTCCTATTGAAAATATATAGCACATCATGAAGAGGAGAGTCGACATCAACATTTACAGACAGCTGAGCACCTGAAGTCTTGTATCGAGCAAGAATGGGCAAAAATTCCACTTTAGTATCTTTAGTTCCCGAACCGTTAATGTAAGGGGTCAGTCAGTTCCCACCACGGCCGCCAGAGGGTGCCAAAAACCCACCAAGGTGGTAAAGCGGGAGTCTGACAATCAGCTACAATTGGCTTCACCTGGGAAACCCCCTATAAAAGACCGGAAGCGCCCTCAGCTCGTTGTTGCACCCTCATCTGGTAAAGGTAGCTCTACGGAGCAAAAAAAGCCCATAAAAACAAATAAAGAAAAAAGAGAAAGAAAACCCTAAAGAAAAGATAATTGGTAATCCCAACAAAAGAGGAAAAAGTCCCAATAAAAAAGAAGAATCCCAAAGAAAAGAGGATTATAAATCCCAACAAAAGAGAAAGAATCCCAAATAAAATGGGATTAAAACATCCTAAAACAAAGAAAAAGCAAAGAGGAAAAGAGAGAGTCATATTCTCTACACCTCGTTGTTTTCATTACGTTTCGAAAGTCATTCCTTTGTTTGAAGCACGCCATTTCGGTGTGCTTTTTGTTTGCCGTTCCCATGCTTTTCTGTGCAATTGTTCTTATCCCTGCCAGCTCACCATTGACAGTGCAACACCCCGGTCGCGGAGCGGTAATGTTGCTGGCCTCTCAACATAGAGATTGCGGGTTCAAATCCATGTTAGGGCTGCGTAGCTGTCCATCGTTTTTCCTTCCCTCCTTTATCTTCTACATTGTCATAAAAGCTTTTGCACCACAAATATCGCATTCTCACGCCGTAGTGGCGAGCACACACTCCCTTTTTTTATTACTAAAACCTTTTACTTTTGGCTTTCCATCTCTGCACTTGGCTCCTATCTCACCCCATCCCGTAACAGTTAAACAGTGCAATTAAAGGAAACATGATGTAACACAGTGATTAGTTTCAACCTCAGATGCTCCGCCCAGGCGCAGACAGAGAATCCGACCTCTTTGTGCAATAAGCCGACCACACAGTCAGGATCCCGCCACTTGCATTCTGATTAGCTGTCCGCTCTTCCGTGTAGGTGCACTTCTGTGGATTTTGGTTTTGCATGGGTTCGACCCGATTTAGCCTACAGAACAGTAGTATCAGTCACAGATGCCACCTATCCTATAATTCTGTGTTTCTCCAAGGATTGTTTACATCGTTACTCTCTTTCTATATGTCGTGCCAAATAGCAGACTTGTGATTGGTGGTTTTGCGTCTCAGTCAGATTTCCTGTCCCTGCATTTGTGGGTGGTTCTTGGCCACATTAAGTGGCGAAAGCTGCCAGGCTCCCTAGGTAGTCTGACAGTGCAAGGCTACACAGTGGTAAACAACTTTTTTTCAGAGTATTGCATTAATTTCTACATTTAATTTGATTAAAAAGAAAACATTTGAAACTACTTTCATCAACTAAGCATTCTTTTCTTGAAACTTTAATAACACTCAGAATGCATAATAAAGCTTTATTTTCAATAAGATGCTTTCAACAAAAAAAATACACCAAATTAAGAAATACAGGGCTTCATTTATCACACAAACCCATTGAATGCCTCAAAATCTAAATATGGGGATCCCTGAATTAATAAGGAAATAAACATTTGCTGATGTTCTGCTGTCTATTGGGGTAAATTAGGCTCTCATATACAAATTTAGGGAAAGATAACTATAATAATGTTATATGAGACCTCTTGACTGTAAATTTCACCTGAATGGACCTGAATGGTTTTTGATATTCATATCTGCGGCCTATTTTAGTCTGAAAGGGCTTTTCATCAGCTGTGCTTTATGTGTGTCTAAGATTAGAGATACAGCTCTGAATCATTAGCATGATATGCTACCTGTCCCTCTGGGCCTGTGAAGGAGGTGTGGGTGGATGTTAAACTTTGTCGGAGATGAAATCGTTTTACCTAGAAAAGATCTTTAACTGAACTTTACTTCATACTTCACTTTAACTGAGATGATTACAGTGCAGATTCATACAGGTTCATACTGGAATCTGCAGATTACACTGCATACACTGACAGTAATAATTGTGGAGTAATTTAAATCCAGTATGAATCTGCAGTGTGTGTGTGTGTGTGTGTGTGTGTGTAGTTTGTACAGTCTAACAGTAATAACTTTGGAGTAATTTGAATCCAGTGTGAATCTGTAGTGTGTGTAGTTTGTACAGTCTGACAGGAATAATTGAGATTTAAATCCAGTGTGAATCTGTAGTGTATGTAGTTTGTTCAGTCTGACAGGAATAATTGAGATTTAAATCCAGTGTGAATCTGTAGTGTATGTAGTTTGTTCAGTCTGACAGGAATAATTGAGATTTGAATCCAGTGTGAATCTGTAGTGTGTGTAGTTTGTTCAGTCTGACAGGAATAATTGAGATTTAAATCCAGTGTGAATCTGTAGTGTGTGTAGTTTGTACAGTCTGACAGGAATAATTGAGATTTGAATCCAGTGTGAATCTGTAGTGTGTGTAGTTTGTTCAGTCTGACAGGAATAATTGAGATTTAAATCCAGTGTGAATCTGTAGTGTATGTAGTTTGTTCAGTCTGACAGGAATAATTGAGATTTGAATCCAGTGTGAATCTGTAGTGTGTGTAGTTTGTTCAGTCTGACAGGAATAATTGAGATTTGAATCCAGTGTGAAACTGTAGTGTGTGTAGTTTGTACAGTCTGACAGGAATAATTGAGATTTAAATCCAGTGTGAATCTGTAGTGTATGTAGTTTGTTCAGTCTGACAGGAATAATTGAGATTTAAATCCAGTGTGAATCTGTAGTGTATGTAGTTTGTTCAGTCTGACAGGAATAATTGAGATTTAAATCCAGTGTGAATCTGTAGTGTATGTAGTTTGTACAGTCTGACAGGAATAATTGAGATTTGAATCCAGTGTGAATCTGTAGTGTGTGTAGTTTGTTCAGTCTGACAGGAATAATTGAGATTTGAATCCAGTGTGAATCTGTAGTGTGTGTAGTTTGTACAGGCTGACAGGAATAATTGTTAAATGGGTGCAGTTGCATGTTTCATCCTCAAGTGGGCAACAGCAGCTAATCTAGTGAGAGTTTTTCTCTCCTCCTGTCTCTCACGTCTCTCACCTCCTGCTGATCCATTCTGGCATTCCTGTTTTTCTCTCTCAGCAACACTCTGCAACCCCCCCATCCACCCCCACCCCCACCCTGAACCCAACTTCTATCCGTCTTTGCTTTTGCATCTGTCCATCAACGGTCACCAAGGAGACCAGTCCGAGTGCCCTCTAGTTCATTTCCTCTCAATGTTGAAGGCCTTCTGGCTACAGAGCAGGAGAACGTGTGTTTCTCTTTTCTCTCTCTCTCTCTTTCTTTTTTCCTCTCTCTTGATATGTTTGAAGGGGGGGTTTAAGGAGAGAGGAGACAAAAAAGAGAAAGAGAAATTAGAGACATAAGAGACAGATATCCTAATGGAAAGAGAAATGTTTAAAGAAAAAGAGAAATGAAGAAAGAAAAGAGAGAGTTTAAGGTTAAAAGAAAGACAGAGGGAAATTTGAAAGAAGATTTGGGGTTATTGAAGACAGAGAACAAGCTGGAGTAAATGAGAAAGGGAGAGATAAAGAGACATAAATAAAGAGAAACCTGAAGGAGAAGAGAACATATGTGAGCAGGTTTAAAGGAAGAGAGATTCAGATTTAAAGAAAGAGAGGGAGAGATACACGTTTAAAGAGAGAGACACACGTTTAAAGAAGGAGAGAGACAGGTTTAAAGAAAAAGAGATACGTTTAAAGAAGGAGAGAGACAGGTTTAAAGAAAGAGATACGTGTAAAGAAGGAGAGAGACAGGTTTAAAGAAAGAGAGATATGTTTAAAGAAGGCGAGAGACAGGTTTAAAGAAAGAGAGATACGTTTAAAGAAGGAGAGAGACAGGTTTAAAGAAAGAGAGATACGTTTAAAGAAAGAGAGAGACTGGTTTAAAGAAAGAGATACGTTTAAAGAAGGAGAGAGAGGTTTAAAGAAAGAGAGATATGTTTAAAGAAGGAGAGAGGTTTAAAGAAAGAGATACGTTTAAAGAAGGAGAGAGACAGGTTTAAAGAAAGAGATACGTTTAAAGAAGGAGAGAGACAGGTTTAAAGAAAGAGATACGTTTAAAGAAGGAGAGAGACAGGTTTAAAGAAAAAGAGATACGTTTAAAGAAGGAGAGAGACAGGTTTAAAGAAAAAGAGATACGTTTAAAGAAGGAGAGAGACAGGTTTAAAGAAAAAGAGAGACAGGTTTAAAAAAGAAAGAGGCGGGTTTAAAGGAAAAGACAGAGACTGGTTTAAAAGAAGGGAGAGAGATACAGGTTTAAAGAAAGAAAGACGTGTTTTAAAGAAGAGAGAGATACAGGTTTAAAGGAAATAGAAGGATACAGGTTTAAAGGAAGAGAAGAAGAGAGACAGGTTGAAAAGAAGGGAGGGATACAGGTTTAAAGGAAATAGAAGAATACAGGTTTAAAGGAAGAGAAGAAGAGAGGGACAGGTTTAAAAGAAGAGAGGGATACAGGTTTAAAGGAAATAGAAGAATACAGGTTTAAAGGAAGAGAAGAAGAGAGACAGGTTTAAAAGAAGGGAGGGATACATGTTTAAAGGAAGAGAAGGAGAGAGGGACAGGTTTAAAAGAAGGGAGAGAGATACAGGTTTAAAGGAAATAGAAGAATATATGTTTAAAGGAAGAGAATAAGAGAGGGACAGGTTTAAAAGAAAAGAGGGATACAGGTTTAAAGGAAATAGAAGAATACAGGTTTAAAGGAAGAGAAGAAGAGAGGGACAGGTTTAAAAGAAAAGAGGGATACAGGTTTAAAGGAAATAGAAGAATACAGGTTTAAAAGAAGAGAAGAAGAGAGAGACAGGTTTAAAAGAAGGGAGGGATACAGGTTTAAAGGAAATAGAAGAATACAGGTTTAAAGGAAGAGAAGAAGAGAGAGACAGGTTTAAAAGAAGGGAGGGATACAGGTTTAAAGGAAATAGAAGAATACAGGTTTAAAGGAAGAGAAGAAGAGAGAGACAGGTTTAAAAGAAGGGAGGGATACAGGTTTAAAGGAAATAGAAGAATACAGGTTTAAAGGAAGAGAAGAAGAGAGAGACAGGTTTAAAAGAAGGGAGGGATACAGGTTTAAAGGAAGAGAATAAGAGAGGGACAGGTTTAAAAGAAAAGAGGGATACAGGTTTAAAGGAAATAGAAGAATACAGGTTTAAAGGAAGAGAAGAAGAGAGAGACAGGTTTAAAAGAAGGGAGGGATACAGGTTTAAAGGAAATAGAAGAATACAGGTTTAAAGGAAGAGAAGAAGAGAGAGACAGGTTTAAAAGAAGGGAGGGATACAGGTTTAAAGGAAATAGAAGAATACAGGTTTAAAGGAAGAGAAGAAGAGAGAGACAGGTTTAAAAGAAGGGAGGGATACAGGTTTAAAGGAAATAGAAGAATACAGGTTTAAAGGAAGAGAAGAAGAGAGAGACAGGTTTAAAAGAAGGGAGGGATACAGGTTTAAAGGAAGAGAATAAGAGAGGGACAGGTTTAAAAGAAAAGAGGGATACAGGTTTAAAGGAAATAGAAGAATACAGGTTTAAAGGAAGAGAAGAAGAGAGAGACAGGTTTAAAAGAAGGGAGGGATACAGGTTTAAAGGAAATAGAAGAATACAGGTTTAAAGGAAGAGAAGAAGAGAGAGACAGGTTTAAAAGAAGGGAGGGATACAGGTTTAAAGGAAATAGAAGAATACAGGTTTAAAGGAAGAGAAGAAGAGAGAGACAGGTTTAAAAGAAGGGAGGGATACAGGTTTAAAGGAAATAGAAGGATACAGGTTTAAAGGAAGAGAAGAAGAGAGGGACAGGTTTAAAAGAAAAGAGGGATACAGGTTTAAAGGAAGAGAAGAAGAGAGGGACAGGTTTAAAAGAAGGGAGGGATACAGGTTCAAAGGAAATAGAAGAATACAGGTTTAAAGGAAGAGAAGAAGAGAGAGACAGGTTTAAAAGAAGGGAGGGATACAGGTTTAAAGGAAATAGAAGAATACAGGTTTAAAGGAAGAGAAGGAGAGAGGGACAGGTTTAAAAGAAGGGAGGGATACAGGTTCAAAGGAAATAGAAGAATACAGGTTTAAAGGAAGAGAAGAAGAGAGAGACAGGTTTAAAAGAAGGGAGGGATACAGGTTTAAAGGAAATAGAAGAATACAGGTTTAAAGGAAGAGAAGAAGAGAGAGACAGGTTTAAAAGAAGGGAGGGATACAGGTTTAAAGGAAATAGAAGAATACAGGTTTAAAGGAAGAGAAGAAGAGAGGGACAGGTTTAAAGGAAATAGAAGGATACAGGTTTAAAGGAAGAGAAGAAGAGAGGGACAGGTTTAAAAGAAAAGAGGGATACAGGTTTAAAGGAAGAGAAGAAGAGAGGGACAGGTTTAAAAGAAGGGAGGGATACAGGTTTAAAAGAGTGAGTGATAGAGGTTTAAAGAAAGAGAGAGAAAGATAGAGAGAGAGATGGAAGCTGTAGTGTGGAGATAGCGTGCAGACAGAGGAACACCAGAGAGATTAGTGTTAAACACGTGATTCTCAGACACAGTGTTAACAGTGCTGGGGTGGGCTGCTGGGGTGGGCTGCTGGGGGGGTTGTGGTCAGGCGGACACTGGGACAGTAAGTGTCAGTGAAGGTACAGTGGCTGCCAGTGAAGGGACAGGCTGGTGTCAGCGAAGGGACAGGTGAGCAGTGAGAGCTGGACAGGTGCTTTTGTCTCTCTGTTCTGTTGCTGTCGTCCAGCTGTCTGTGTTCCTCCTCTCCTCTCACGCTGTCTCTCTCAGCTCCCACTGTGGAGACACAGCACACCAGCAGCCTCCTTTAGAAACATCCTGAATTTAACCCCTACACGTCTAGAGGAGCAGGTGTTCTGAGGTATTCTGTGTAATGATGAAGCTGTCAGTGTGTATGAGGTAATGTGCTTAGCAGTTTCAGTCCCTGTAATCCCGTTCCTCTGGATTCAGTGAGCTTTTCTTTCAGTCTACGTTTTGGTTCTCAGTCTGCCTGCCAGACTACCTGGTTGTAATAATTCAGAGGACTTAGAGACAATAGTAAGATCCATAAGCAGGCTGATTTATTTAGAACAGGGAAATGCAATGAGCAGAGAACAGGAAGAGCGGAGGAGTGTTAGCCAGGAAACCAGTGGACCCTGACGAAGGTATCCAGAAGAACAGGCTGAGCAGAGTGGGATGTATACAGCAAAGGGTTGTTACCCGAGTTCAGACTGGAGTTTCCAGGCGTTGGTTTCCTGTAAGAGCAGAGGATAGAGCAGGGTCCCTAAGAGGGGTTTAGTTCCGGCTTCAATGCCCTGTAAGAGCAGAGACAGAGCAAAACCCTAAAGAAAGGGAAGTGCTAGTAAACACAGGCGTGGTGAGACTCAGAATGGGCTGGTAGGGCGTGGCATGGCCTGATATGGAGTAGCTGGGAGTGGCTTGGCTTGGTGTGGCTTGGCTTGGCTTGGCTTGGCTTGGCTTTGCATAGCTTAGCTTAACAAGAGGCTTGGTTTGAGCATACAAGGGTACAAACAATACCACACACTGTGGTGTGGGTGTGAGGGGTATAAGTAGGAAGATGGTGATGGGGAGCAGGTGGCTGAAACAAGGGGTGCAGGTGCAGTATGTTGTAGGCTACTCAGCATTCAGGGGACAGGGACCTCTGGTGGCGCTGAGCAGGATTGCTTACACTGGTTCGAGTTTTATTTCTTATAGTTCTAATTTATTTTAACAAAAGAGAAAATTCATTACACACTTGTTGTCTTTGCTGAATGGAATGAAATGTGTTGAGAAGTGTCATCTATTTCATTTTCTTAAATGATTTGTGCTCCTTTGAGATGCCAAATGTTAAGGTTTTTTATTAGCCTATTATACGTCCTGTGTGCTACATTATCCACATACAGCATTTGTGGTTTTATGCAGCAAATACATAATTCATGATTCCCTTAAATTATCCATTATCCCTTTATCCCTTACAATTGAACAGCCTGTTTTTGTTTCTGTGCCGTTAACACTGATATATGCAAATGACTTTGGCTGCCCTGTGTTGTGCTATGTTCACAAAGCAGTCCAGGCTGAAGCACTCCATCTGGGTGTGTGGGCGGGGCTAAGCTACTGTAGGCTGAACAGGCGGATGTATGTAAATGTGTTGTTGTGACATCACAACTATAGTAAATAAGCTGATTTCCGCTTAGTTTCTGTGTGTGGTCTGTGGACTGTGGAGTTAAATGAACATTCTGAAACTTTAGCAGTGATAATGCATCTGACACTTTTATTTAAAAAGCAAGGCAATTTTGTCCATGTACCCTTTAATTGTTGACTGCTTAGACTATTATTCCTATAATCTCTGTAAATAGACTCACCTAACAGATTTTTGTAATGCAGTGGTGCACTAAGGTGAGACTGGTAGTACATATATTTTAGTAAAATATTTATTTTTAATTATCAGCATTAATTTTTATTATCAGTATTATCAATTTTTAAGTATGATATTAGTTAATTTAATGAAATTAATAATATTAAATATTCAGATTGAAGCCTAGAAGCTACGCAATCATACACAACAGAAAAAATATTTAATGCATATATTAGTATAATAAGTGTAAATGATGTAGTGTGGTATGACCTGTTTGTATTCCAATTCTCTTTTAGATCCATTTTGATGGCTGGACGGATGATTATGATTATTGGTTGGACTCTGACAACCCGGATGTTCATCCTGCTGGGTGGTGCACCAAAACAGGACACCCACTACAGCCTCCCATCAGTGAGTCACCCAGAATTTCTCACAAAAACCATCTTACATTGTATACCTTTTTACACTGCATGCAGGGTTACATCATTACATTACATTACATAAATTATTACACTGTATATATTATTACACTATACACATCATTACACTATGTACATCATTACAGTACATATAGTATTGCAATGTACACTTTATTACACTGTATCCATTATTACACTATATACATTATTACACTGTATCCATTATTACACTGTATACATTATTACACTATATCCATTATTACACTATATACATTATTACACTGTATCCATTATTACACTGTATACATTATTACACTATATACATTATTACACTGTATTCATTATTACACTATATCCATTATTACACTATATACATTATTACACTGTATCCATTATTACACTATATCCATTATTACACTATATACATTATTACACTGTATCCATTATTACACTGTATACATTATTACACTATATACATTATTACACTGTATCCATTATTACACTATATACATTATTACACTATATACATTATTACACTGTATACATTATTACACTGTATCCATTATTACACTATATACATTATTACACTGTATTCATTATTACACTATATACATCATTACAGTACATATAGTATTGCAATGTACACTTTATTACACTGTATCCATTATTACACTATATACATTATTACACTGTATACATTATTACACTGTATCCATTATTACACTATATACATTATTACACTGTATCCATTATTACACTATATACATCATTACAGTACATATAGTATTGCAATGTACATTTTATTACACTGTATCCATTATTACACTATATACATTATTACACTGTATACATTATTACACTATATACATTATTACACTGTATCTATTATTACACTGTATACATTATTACACTGTATCCATTATTACACTATATACATTATTACACTGTATCCATTATTACACTGTATACATTATTACACTATATACATTATTACACTGTATCCATTATTACACTGTATACATTATTACACTGTATCCATTATTACACTATATACATTATTACACTGTATCCATTATTACACTGTATACATTATTACACTATATACATTATTACACTGTATCCATTATTACACTATATACATTATTACACTGTATTCATTATTATACTCTATACATTATTACACTATATATATGAATACACTGTACACCTTATTACATTGTATACAGTATTATGCTGTACACATTATTACACTGCATACCTTATTAGACTACATACATTATTACACTGTATCCATTATTACACTATATACATTATTACACTGTATACATTATTACACTGTATCCATTATTACACTATATACATTATTACACTGTATACATCATTACAGTATATATAGTATTGCAATGTACACTTTATTACACTGTATCCATTATTACACTATATACATTATTACACTATATATATGAATACACTGTACACCTTATTACATTGTATACAGTATTATGCTGTACACATTATTACACTGTATACCTTATTAGACTACATACATTATTACACTGTATCCATTATTACACTATATACATTATTACACTGTATTCATTATTACACTATATACATCATTACAGTACATATAGTATTGCAATGTACACTTTATTACACTGTATCCATTATTACACTATATACATTATTACACTATATACATTATTACACTGTATCCATTATTACACTATATACATTATTACACTGTATCCATTATTACACTATATACATCATTACAGTACATATAGTATTGCAATGTACATTTTATTACACTGTATCCATTATTACACTATATACATTATTACACTGTATCCATTATTACACTGTATACATTATTACACTGTATCCATTATTACACTATATACATTATTACACTGTATCCATTATTACACTGTATCCATTATTACACTATATACATTATTACACTGTATCCATTATTACACTGTATACATTATTACACTATATACATTATTACACTGTATCCATTATTACACTGTATACATTATTACACTGTATCCATTATTACACTGTATTCATTATTATACTCTATACATTATTACACTATATATATGAATACACTGTACACCTTATTACATTGTATACAGTATTATGCTGTACACATTATTACACTGTATACCTTATTAGACTACATACATTATTACACTGTATCCATTATTACACTATATACATTATTACACTGTATACATCATTACAGTATATATAGTATTGCAATGTACACTTTATTACACTGTATCCATTATTACACTATATACATTATTACACTATATATATGAATACACTGTACACCTTATTACATTGTATACAGTATTATGCTGTACACATTATTACACTGTATACCTTATTAGACTACATACATTATAACACTGTATATATTATTATACTGTATACATCAATACACTGTATGTAATATTTCATGCATATAAGACAGAAGAGGAAGAACAGTGAGGGGAAAGAGGGAGAGAGAAGGGGGAAGGGAAGAAAGATGTAAAGGAAGATAGAAATTACATGATGAGGAGAAAAAAGACAAATAAAGAGAAGAAAATAAAAGATAATAAAGAGGGAAGGGAGCGAGAGGAAGTGAGGGCTTTAAAGGAGGATGAATGTGATGTTGTGTCTGTGTATGTGGCAGAACAATGAACTTTCCCACACATACATTCGTCCTGCTAATTTCTCTCCCTCTGCTCCCTCCGTTTCTATCTCCATGGTAACGCATAGCGGCACAAGAGCAGAGAGTGAGGCATCTTGCATGTTGGGGGGGTAGAGAGAAAAAAAGGAGAGCGATAAGACAGGAAAAACAGGGATAGCCAGGAAAAGACAGAGAGAGAGAGAGAGAGAGAGAGAGAGAGAAACAGCGATAGCAGTATGTGTTGCAGACTGAGCTCACTTTAAATTAAGTTAAAGGTACAACAGAATCAATTTGTTCAGTATTTAAATTGATCTCTGATGTTCTACACAGAAGGTCTGTGACTTTGTTTGGGGTGAAAAATTCCCAGATGTGGTTTTACACGCCCGTTTACACTTTTTGATTTTTCCTGTTTTCCCTTTTTTGGTGAGATCATGAATAATTTTTGTGAGCTTTGCTCTGATTGGCTGGTTTACAGCGAGACACTCTGATGATCACTCAGAAGCAAAATGTCAAAAGAGATCAAATAAATTAAACCTCTGTGTAAATAAGCTTATAAATAACCTCATACTGTTTCATAAGCTATGCTAGTTACTTGGAGTTTAGTAATAGCTAACGTTACCAGTTTTAGCTGTTTGCTTTCAATCTCAACATCAACACAAAGTAAATGAAAGTTGTTACTCACTGTGAAACTTTCAGTTTAAGATAATCTGCTTCAGCGGGCAAACAGTAATAAACTCACACAGCATGGCTGCTACTTACAGGTTACTGTTGGGGTTGTGATGCTAATAAAGGTGGAACTGCTCTTCTCTTCAGTCTCTTTAGTGTTACAGACTGAGCGACTAACCAAGGATTGAGAAATTGTCTGGATGTTTAGAAATGTTTGAATTAAAGTTATCTGAAATTTCTATTCACCAGCTTGTTTTACAAACGTTACATACCACCTTATGTGGTGCACCGTTACATTCCAATGCCTGTACAAGTTGTAGCGTTTAAGGCGGTATTGGAATAATAGTTTGAGGCTGTCAAATAGGAATCCAACTTTAGCCTCATTTAAACATGTACCACTGACAGTTTGGTTCTGACATACCTTCCCAGCCTGGAACGGTAGATTTCTCCACATAGTTCAACATTTTGTGGTGATTGTGGTTGTATGGAAATGATGGGGGAGTAAATATAAATAAATGTATTATGTACATTTTATACCCATATGGAACAGTTTAAGCCTGTCTGATCATTCTTTTATCAATTTTACCATCATCATCATCATCATCATCATCAAAATTTCATATATAAACTCACACGTACAGGTTTACTGGCTGTTATGATTGTAAATTAAATGTCTGTTTTATACCTATATAGAACAGTATAAGCCTTTCTGATCATGCTTTTATTTTTTTAGCTGTTACCCTGAAGATATATTTGTATATTAATGAAGGAAATGGTAATTAGGGCATTAAAATCATTCATTAGCACTCTGGATTGATTGAATTTACCTTTATTGGCTCACTGACACTGATAAGACCATTAATTGCTGATATTGAGAAAAACACTTGACTCTGAAATAACACTGTCATTTTTCCCTTAAAGTTAAGGATAACATCAACATATTCAAATTTGGATATTTATATTTCGTTATTACCAGTATAGTTTAGACTAGAGGTGGACTGATCAGTGTTTTTGAGGGTGATTCCGATCGCCAATCACCTTTCAACGTCCAATCGAAGGCAGGGCTATATGCCACGGCAGGGCTACATGTAGTTATTAGCACAAGCAAGTCATGAAACATGGTCTAAACTGGTTTATTACCATTTTTAATGAGCTCATATGAAACAGCATAATATTTTTAACATAATTTGAAGTTGGTCTATGTGGGAGTAAACCGCTTGATACAGCTCCGGCAGAGCTACATCTGAAAAGTATTTGGAACGGCAGAGCGTGGATACAGGTGGAATATTAAGTGGCAGAATGAACGTCTTCTACAGCCGAGAAGAGCTGCTTATCTAGTGCTATAAACTCAATCACTCTGGCTGTGGTTCTTTTAGCTCTCTGGCTGTTGTTGCTGCTGTACTGTTCGTACCGGTCAGATCTGGTCTGCACGGTTCTCTGGGTTATTTGTTTTGTGCTAGCTGCGCGTGCTAGTTCTGCTGTTTGCTGATACTCACTGTATTTAGCCGCATGGTATACTCGCCGTACCAGACTAGTAGTGTTAAATGTCTTTGTCTTGGTTCCCCAACGAGACATGTTAATTTCACTAAGTTTACAGATGTTACAAAAAACTGCCCTGGATGAGAGGGTGTGTGTTTCCACCTAGCGGTTCAGATAGGAATTGCAGGGAGCTGGCTGGAGGGGGTTCTCCTCTTCCTGGATGAAACGCTAGCTGGAAATACAGAAATTAGGCTAATTTGTTTAACGCCATCGATCGGCTCTTGGGATCGGCTAAAATTGGAGAAATCTCGGCCGATCGACGATCACATATTAAAAATTGGCTGATACCGATACATGGCCGATTGATCCTTCCATCTCTAGTTTAGAATAAACAGGCTGTGTATTTACTAAATTTAACATATTACAAAGCATTCATTATCCCAACTGTCACTGGGCAGAAAGCAGGAAACTATCCGGACTGCATGGTGGGAGGAATCTGGTTGTATGTCCTAGGAATCGAACCCAGGCTCTGTCCACAGCTCCACGATGTCTTAGGAACCAGAATGTTTCCTTTGTTTCACCATAAAATTTGTACACAATGTAATGATGTTTTTTTCCACCAAATAAATAAGTAAATAAAACATTTGGTGTGCAATGACACAGATCTTGATCATGGTCCAGGAGCTAGTAGTGCACCCTATAGGCTGTTAATTCTTCACCACTAATAAAAGATAATTAATATAAAGTCATGCAGGTTGTTAGCAGTAGGTGTGAGTTACAGGTTGTTGTGTTGCTCTCTCCTGCCCCCTGCAGGTCCACATGACATGTTTGAGTCATCAGAGGTGGGCTGTCCTACGGCAGGCTGCAAAGGAGTTGGACACATCAAAGGAGCCCGCTACTCTGGACATCACAGGTTGGTATTGGCGCATCGGGACGGTGAGCTGAATGAAACACCACCAGTGTTAGGATAGTTACTCACTTCCATTAAGTATTACATTTACTGTAATTTTACTCTTACTTTTACTCTTTTTAGTTTACTCTTAATGTACACTCCTTCTGAGTTACTCTCTCCCACACACACACACACGTGCACCAGCTGTACGAGTAACAATGTAGGAGTTATTTTCAGCACTATATGTACAAACCGGATTCCAAAAAAGTTGGGACACTAAACAAATTGTGAATAAAAACTGAATGCAATGATGTGGAGGTACCAACCTCTTATATTTTATTCTGAATAGAACACAAATCACAGATCAAAAGTTTAAACTGAGAGAATGTATCATTTTAAGGGAAAAATATGTTGTTTCAAAATTTCATGGCGTCAACAAATCCCAAAAAAGTTGGGACAAGGGCATCCCCCCTTCTTCTTACAACACTCAACAGACGTCTGGGGACAGAGGAGACCAGTTTCTCACGTTTAGAAATAGGAATGCTCTCCCATTCATGTCTAATACAGGCCTCTAACTGTTCAATCGTCTTGGGCCTTCTTTGTCGCACCTTCCTCTTTATAATGCGCCACATGTTCTCTATAGGAACAGGCTGGCCATTTCAGTACCCGGATCCTTCTCCTACGTAGCCATGATGTTGTGATTGCTGCAGAATGTGGTCTGGCATTATCTTCCCTGAAAGAGATGACGTCTAGATGGGAGCATATGTTCTTCTAGAACCTGAACATAGTTCTCTGCATTAATGGTGCCTTTCCAGACATGCAAGCTGCCCATGACACAAGCACTCATATCAACCCCGTTGATAACAACTTGGGTTATCGTTGTCCTGTCTGGTCTGGATGACATGGCGTCCCAGTGTTCCATAAAGAACTTCAAATCGTGACTCATCTGACATCAGAACAGTCTTCCATTTTGCCACACTCCAGTGCAGACGTCTGAGTTTGTGGAGCTTGCTTAGAAATGGCTTCCTCTTTGCACTGTAGAGTTTCAGCTGGCAACAGCGGATGGCACGGTGGATTGTGTTCACTGACAATGCTTTCTGGAAGTATTCCTGAGCCCATTCTGTTATTTCCTTGACAGTGGCATTCCTGTTTGAGGTGCAGTGATGTTTAAGGGCCCGGAGATCACGAGCATCCAGTAGAGTTTTACGGCCTTGACCCTTACGCACAGCGATTGTTCCAGATTCTCTGAATATTTTGATGATGTTATGCACGGTTGATGATGATAACTTAAAAGTCTTTGCTATTTTACGCTGGGTAACACCATTCTGGTATTGCTGCACTTTCTGCGTAACAATGGTGGAATTGGTGATCCTCTTACCATCTTGGCTTCAGAGAGACACTGACACTCTGAGAAGCTCTTTTTATACCCAATCATGTTGTCAATTGACCTAATTAGTGTTACTTGGTCTTCCAGCTGTTCGTTATATGCTCAATTTCCTTTTTCCAGCCATTTATTGCCACTTGTCCCAACTTTTTTGGGATTTGTTGACGCCATGAAATTTTGAAACAACATATTTTCTTTTGCTTAAGATGATACATTCTCTCAGTTTAAACTTTTGATCTGTGATTTGTGTTCTATTCTGAATAAAATATTAGATGTTGGCACCTCCACATCATTGCATTCAGTTTTTATTCACAATTTGTTTAGTGTCCCAACTTTTTGGATTCCGTTTTGTACATGTAAATGTGAAATAGTAATAATATGTAATGTGTAGAGAATCTTTTTGAATTTACATACATTATTATTATTATTATTATTATTATTATTATTATTATTATTATTATTATTAATAATAATAATAATAATAATAATAATAATAATAACAATAATTAATATTGCTCAGATTTGTAACATTTCTGCATATGTATAAGATAAACAAAGTTCGTGGTTTGGTGTGAGAATCAATTCATGGTGAATATTACATGACACATGAGGCAAAATAGTGGCCAAAGAAAAGTAAATATTTTCTAATTTACACAATTTTACCATCATCATCATCAAAATTCCATATAGAGAGGACACATACAGGTTCACTGGTTGTTTTGATGGTAAATTAAATATCTGTATTTGTGTTGTTATAAACTCGAAGACCCCTGGTTATTGTCCCCTTATTCAAGTCAGTAACTATGTGATTAAAAGAATTTAAACTGTGATGTGTTACACAAGAGAGAGAGAGATAGAGAGAGAGAGAGATAGAGAGAGAGAGAGTGGGAAAACGAGAGGGAGAAAGAAGTAGACTGGGAATGACAGATGTTTTAAGGTGGTGCTGATCAGTTCTAAATCTGTATCTTTGTATCTATTTATATTTAGTTATTTATTTAATAACTAAATATCTTTCTTATAAATTTCTTATAAATTAACTGATGCTTTCTTGTTAAATGTTTGTGAGTCTGTGATGTACCTCATTTTCCGTTCTGAGAATGATTCGATTTAATATTTTATGACTTTAGGAAGCTCTAATTCTATACAACTCCAGATTAGGAGAAATTGAATCGAAATAGAGTCAAAATCTTTTTTTTCTGCTTGTAGTTTATGTTGAATTACATTGAATATTTCAATCATATTTCTTTCCTCCTCAGTCTTTACTGTAATAGCATTCCAACAATAATGGATCTAGAGCTATTATGGAAATGAGTGCAGGGAAGCTGTGGACATGGTTCCTGACCATGCTCAGGAATGCGTGTAGCATAACTATGGAATTGCTGGTAATGTGACCGAGGAAATGGATGTAGTGTGCCTTGTAGTCCTTCACCAGTCCCCAGTGGAGAGCGGGGCTATGGCTAGGTCTTGGGTTATGGTGAACAGAAGTAACATCTGCTGGAGACTGTTCTCGTTCCAGTCTGAGTTGATTTTTAAATGGTAGACGGAGCATCACGTTGAGCGCTTCCTCTACTAATTAAGATGATGTAAACATTGAAATGCTTTAGGGAAGCTGGGATCGAAGATGTAGAGAGAAAGAGAGAGAGAAGAGAGAAAGAGAGAGAGAGAAGGCATTTGTGGAGGAAAGACAGAATATGTATTTTCCGTTTGTCCTCTCCTCCTGAGTGACAGCGCCGCCCCGCGCCTATTTGTATGCTAATGTCCATCTGTTTGTGAAAGTACTCGTCCTTCTTCCCCCTCATCTTCTTTCTCTTGGGGGGAATAAACAGAATATGCCCTTCTTTCTTATGAACTAGGGGTCCAACACACTCTTCTGTCTTTCTCTCTTCCACCCTCTGTCTCTCTCTCGCTCTCTCTTTGCCTCTCTCTCTTTCTCTTTGTCTCTCTCTCTCTCTCTCTCTCTCTCTCTCTCTCTCTGTATCTCGCTCTCTCTCTTTTGCTGGCTGTCTTTACAAGTCAAGGTCGAACACGACACACAAAAGCATTTTCCTTTATTTCTTGTTACAGAATAACAGCGAAGACACTAAAACTCTAGAATAACACATATGGAGTTACACAGTGACCAAAAGTGTGTACTGATGTAATCAGTGATAACTGATGGCGAAGTTCTTAATCTGGATATTTTAAATATTCTTTATTTGTTTCAAGAGGCACTTTTGTTAGTTATGTTTTTTCTCTTTTCTTTAGGGTGTTGTAGCTTTAAAAGAAGTTTTAAAGCCTAAAAGAAACTCCTTTCCACACAAACCACTTTTCTTAACTGTCTGAAACACCTAGTTGGAATTCCAGCCCTTTTCTCAGTTACAAGATGATGTCATGAAGTAACTAAATCCTTATTGCCCGCCTACCATCTAGCTCGGCTCACCCTCACACAGCAACAAAGGGAGCTAACACAGTAAACACTGACTCCTCTAAGTCCAGCTTGTGACAGTACATCTACCAACCTGTTCTGCTGGAGGATCAGACTCTGACAGACACTGTTATAAGAATTCCTATGTGGGGCGGAATGCGTCGCAGGATGCTGCTCTGGTGGTTGACCGATAAGAACAGTATGGGCTATATGACCAATCAGACCATATAGTAGACCCCAAAAATAATATGACCCTTTTGTAATCATTCAAAGATCATATAAGATCTTATATGATAGAGCTGGTACATCTCAATCCAGGTGGGTGAGTGGAAGAACAAGGTGGGTGTTTCCAATAAAGTGGCCAGTAAGTAGATCTATGGTGTACTCATTTCTGCGCTGTTATATTCTTAATTCTGTCTGTATTATTATGATATTGTGTTACAGTGTGGTTATAATTGTAGTGTTTTTAACAGTGCATGATGCTTTATTTTGTTTGCGTTTTCAGTGCTGTGGGCTGTCCGTATTCTGAAATCAACATGAACAAGGACTCAGTTCTGCCTGACCGTCTCAGTGGGGAGATGCCAGGCTCTGGGATGGGCCGACCGCGTCGCGGACCAAACCCAGACACAGAAAACAATGCTCAGGAGTGAGTATTTCAGCTTTTACACTTGGAATGAATTCAGTGATAAATCCCACTGCGATGTCTGAAATTTTGTCTTCCATATGTCTACTGCAGTTTTCGACTGCTAATGTCTTTTGGTCTGTGTTTATTAGTAACAGTGTATCGTGCAGTGTCAGAAACCAAATAATAGGGATGTAACGATACATTTTACCCACAAAGGAGTTCCATTCATGATGCTGGCCTCGCAATTCAAAAAAAAAAAATGTAACCTAAAATATGAGTGACTAAGTTTCCTTTTATTATTTATCTTCAACAAAACTACAAAATGCTGTATTTTGCTGAGCTGTGTTTAGTTTGAGAGGTTGGTTCTAGTGGGCAGTCAGTCATAAAATCATCAGCCAATAGCGTTCGGCCCATGTCCCGTCCCCAAACGGTCAATGGCGTATTTGCATCGATTATTAACTGTCTTGTGATGCATTCTTACTTTCCTACCAAATAATCAAGTCTATTAGAGATCACTGAACACCTCCACACTGTGATTATTTACATTTAAATTCATTGCCTTTAGCTGACACTCTTATGGCGAATGGATCCTAGCTAGTACAAATGGGCCCAGACTACCTTTGTGCTCAAACATTGCCAGAACAAGGGCCAGTGCTGATACCTAGAACAAAAAATAAGTGCAATACCTGGCAATACCCTGTCAGTGCTCGTACCTTGAAAGAAGAGTTAAGCGCAGCATACATGATATAAATTAAAATTAGTGAAGTAGTTCACAAAGAGCTGGTCTTCAGTGTGTGTTTGAGGACCACAAGAGAGAGTTTGCTGTTTGGACAGCCAGCGGAAGTATATTCCACCATCTGGATGTGGGATATCTCAAGGTACAGATCGACTTTTGACCGTTGTTATAAGATTGGGAGGGGCTGGTCCATTCTTGGCTTTGTAGGCAAGTTTTGGAGGAGGGAAATAAGTAAACTTGGGAAGATTGAGGACGAGTCATGCTGCTGGATCAGATTTAGACATTCAGTCAGCAACATGCTAATTGGTGGGGTATAAGCTTCCATTACTTGTAAGCTACATTAACCTTGTATCTTCAGTGCTGAAACTAAAAACTAAAAAATCAACTACACTGTGTCGGTGCGTTGAAGTATATGTACTGATCCTCTTCAGCTGGTTATATGTGGGTGTTATGACAGCATTCCCTACAAATTTGAATGGAAATATAACCTTGCTCTTCCAAATAACGCTCTTCCAAAGAGCTGTCTTGGCAGCCTCACAAATTCTGAGCATAGTCCCTGGGCCACAATGAGTCCTCCCTCGGGCCTGTGTCCTTTCCCTAGGAGCCCTGGAGCAGTGAGACGCTGTATGCTCCTTTCCAGTATGTGGTAAATCTCCTTACAGCTTGCGTTGTCATTCCTTGTGCTGGAGGGGGGCAGCTCCCTCAGCCATCTACTGCTTTTCCTACAGGCTGCCTACAGCCTGTAGATGTCAGTAAAAGAGGTGTCCACTGGAGCCCTGACTCCCAGCTTCGGCTAGTATCGCCGGAGGGAGGCAGTGAACGTCACCAGGTTGCTGAGCTGCTCTGCCAGTAGGTCCGGTAGACACTAGTAGGCCCAGTAGGCACTATTCAGCCATCCTCATTGGTCGACATTTAGGCGTCCTCTCTGACTGACCTCCAGGTGTCCTTACTGCTGTGTCTTTCGCTTCCTCCTGTGCTTTTATTAAACACAGCAGCAGACAAGAACTGGTGATCAGTGCTAACAGAATGCCTTGGATATCTGGCAGATCACCTTCAGCTATACAACTGTCCTCGACAGTATTAGCCCCACTGTCTGGCACAGAGTGACAGGAAACACATACATCTTTAAGCTAACAGACACAGCTGTTAATGTGTGCTCCTGTGGTGCACTGCGTGTTGCTACTCTGCATGGCCATGGCCCCTATTCAATTTTGGAGGCCAGCGTGGGTTCACTGTAGAAGATAGATTGAGTAAAAGAGCACTTGCTGAAAGCTCTGTTTCCTCCTGATGGCAGCTGCACCACATTTCTTTTAGCTTCGTTCAGCTTAATCAACTTACTGCATCCACCAAAACCCAGAGCACTGGACTCATCATACGTCATGTGACTGGATGGAACTGACTGTTCCCATTGAAAACAAAAGAGACAGAATGAGGTGTGTGGCCATGTTGGAGGGATTTGAATGCTGTGTAACTACTTTAAAGTTGGGTAGATTTCTATTGGTTTTATTCATCATGAAATTCTAACATGTTGTAAAGAGCAGCTGGCACATTGCTTCATTATCACCTCTCAGCCCTGTGACAGTGGAGCGTGTTGATTAGATTTTCAGTTTTCAATTCAGTTCACCTGCTCCTCCACTGTTTCGTCTGAAATGAAGAGGATTGATATTGAGTCTGTCCTTCATAGGTGAGGTACTGATGCTGAAACATTGCTGTAAGGATTTGAGTATTTGTGATGATGGGTACTGATGTTGAAAATTGCTGTGAGAATTTGATCAACTAATGGTGAGGTTTGCTACTCATCTTGGAACATGTCTGTGAGAATTTGATTGAGCGTGAGGTTGGGTACTGACATTGAACATTGCTGTAAGGATTTGATTGAGTGTCATTGTGGTCAGGTACTGATGTTGGAACATTGCTAATTGCTGTGAGGATTTGATTGAGTAATAGTGGGGTTGGGTACTGACGTTAAAAACTGCTGTGAGGATTTGATTGAGTAATAGTGAGGTTGGGTACTGACGTTGAAAACTGCTGTGAGGATTTGATTGAGTAATAGTGAGGTTGGGTACTGATGTTGAAAACTGCTGTGAGGATTTGATTGAGTAATAGTGAAGTTGGGTCCTGACATTAAGAACTGCTGTGAGGATTTGATCAAGTAATAGTGAGGTTGGGTACTGATATTGAACATTGCTGTAAGGATTTGCTTGAGTGTTAATGAGGTCAGTTACACATGTTGGAACATCGCTGTGAGGATTTGATTGACTATTAGCGAGGTCAGTTACTGATGTTGAAAACTGTTGTAAGGATTTGATTGAGTATTTGTGAGGTCAGGTACTGATGTTGGAACATTGCTGTGAGGATTTGATTGACTATTAGCAAGGTCAGGTACTGATGTTGAAAACTGTTGTAAGGATTTGATTGAGTATTGTTGAGATCAGGTGCTGATATTAAACATCGCTGTGAGGATTTGATTGAGTATTTGTGAGGTCAGGTACTGATGTTGGAACATTGCTGTTAGGATTTGATTGAGTGTTCAGTTTTAGACTTCATCTGTTGCTGCCCCCCATTAATCAATGAACTGGTTGTCCAGATATTATCTGGGTGGTTGACCAAGAAATGCTTTTTTGTCAGGCTGTGACGTTGCTAGATGGAAAGTAGTCTCTATTAATATCTGCTGCACGTTAAGCTGGACTCAGGTATTGGGATTCTGTCAGTTGCATTCTGATTGAGTATCTGCACAGCCTTGTTGATGCTCCTCTGTGCAGCGTGTTGTATCTGATGGGAAACGCGATTGCAGGTAGTTGCATGAGTGTCGTGACTGAGCCTTTCCAAATGAGATGGACTGAATAACATACGTTTCTGATGTTCACACCTCGAGAGCTTTAAAATTCAGGAGGTTTTGAAGAATTTAGTGCGTACGCATTTGTTTCCCGTGGGTTTACTTAGGTTGAACCCCTGTTTCAAAAGTCGTCTGCCTCCATACATCCTGCTAAAACTGTGTCAGTGATCATTTCTTTTTTTGTAAGCCAAATGGCTTGTTCCTGCCAGAGTAGGAGCCAATGTGCACCATGCTTTTCAGCAATAAGCTAAACTAATGACTTTGCTTCAGTGGTCTAAAACACATACTTGGTAGGCTGCACATGGCCAAGCAATGGTATTTGGCTGCTCCATGGTTGACTTGTATTAAACACATAGATAATGACTTTGTTTACATTTCAGCTGTTAAATTATACAGATATTTAAAGATATTAGGGTAATTCCAGTTCAACCCTCTCAGGTCGACAGTGTCATATGCCACATAGTAAGCTGTTGTACACAGAAGTGTAAGTATCTTGGGAATGCTGCGTGCTACAGACAGATTTTTATTTTGCCTGGAAGGGCAGCGTTGTTCCAGCAGTAGCCTCTGATTGATCCACAACTTGGGAACAAGTTGTGATTAATGGACACAAGAATACAGCTTCTGTATGATTGACGGGTCAGAAACACAGCCTCTGAGTGGCCAATGTGTTGGAAACGCAACCTCTAATTGGTCAAGGAGTTAGAAACACAGCCTTGGAGGGGTCAACGTGTTAAAAACACAGCCTCTAATTGGTCAATAAGTCAGGAACACAGCTTTTAATTGCCTGACGAGTGAGTAACACAGCCTCTGATTGGTCTAAAAGTCAAAAACACAGCCTCTAACTGATCAGTAAGTCCATGAGTCAGGAACACACCCAGGAGTCAGGGGCTCTGATTGGTTGATAGGTCAGAAATACAGTCTCAGATTGGTCAATGTTTTAGAAACACAGCCTCTAAGTGGTCAACCTGTTAAAAACACAGCCTCTAATTGGCCTAATTGCTTTCCAGCAAGGTGACAGATATGACAGGTACAGCAATAGTCAACTACTTTTCAAGTTAGTCATTTTAACTAGTCAATCACTTTTCAAACCGGGCCAAAAGAAGTGTTGTAATATACGTTTATACAAATTAAGAATCTGATGTGTAAGACTTTAAGCACTGTGAGAATTGTGAGAATAGTGAAGCTGCACAGTCATCATATTTGTGCTGTGTCAGCCTATCACAGTTATTTAATTAATCATCAATTTTATTTTGACACAGTAACAGTTTTAAGTTCTAGAGATGCCAACGGAAAAGAGCGGCTTCGTGATCAGAAAAAACTGTACATGGACAGTCTGTGCTCTAGACAGCTGTACTCTGATTGTGCATCTGTGGTAGTTTCTGATAAAGGCTATGTGGTGAGGAATATATATAAGATTATTAACAATAAGAGCAGTGATTGGCTGGTCAAGAACACACATACAGCAGAGGCAGATTTCAAGGTTTTTATATATTATTACAGCCTGTATAGTACAGCTCAGTGAATGACACTCATTTTGTGGCTGGAACACATCAGTTTATCCATAGCAAAGCAATTTATTCTCAATATTTAATATTTTAGGTGTGTATAGTAAACAAATGCAGCCATCGGAGAAGCAAGTCCAGAATTTTCTGTGCTTAGATAAAAATTGGCAGCGAAGGACAAAACTGTACCGACACCCTCACACCCCCAGTTCACAGCCACTGAGAGTGGGCAGTTTGGAGGCAGTTCCTCGTCTGGCTCTGCCTGCATTCCTGGCAGCTCTGCGGTCGTTTTTTTATTCCCAGTCTCACTGACATTATTTTCTTCTGTAATGCAACAGGAATGCTAGGAATGCTAATGAAATCCTTTGATCCAGCCAGTGAGATGTGCTCTTATTAGCAGTCCTCATGGGTGCCGTTATCTGTAGTGTGTTTTTGTTATTTTGCTAGCTGTGCTAATGTTATTCTCTGCGCTGAGGGCAGTGTTGCGTGCCATTCGCTGTATTTTGTGTGCGTGTTTGATGTCTTCAATTACCATATATGTCATTTTAAATGTATTTATTCAGCCACAGACACTGTGATGCTTGAACGGTATCAGTACTTGCCAGGGCCTTGTGGGATACGGAAATTAGCATGCTAAAGCCAGAGCTAGCAGGTGCCTTGTCCTGATTGGTGGCTCACTCTGTTTTTGTGCCTCTCTAAAGGTCGTTAGCGAGCACGTGTGTGTGTTGGTATGACATCTGCATCCAATGATGGACGTGCTAGGAGTCACTCGTTCATGCATCCAACATGTCTGTTCATTTTCTTTTTCTATGTTTCTTCCTTTTTTTCAGTAAACCTGTCTCCTCCGCGCCCTCACACCCGGACAAGCCCAACATGGCAACCGGCGCCATGGAAACGGCACATAAGAAGCCTGTCGGTTTGGAGACAAAGAGAAGGTAAAGGACTGTAAGACAGAACCCGACGAGCTAGATGGCTCTCAAATTGTACATCAACAGATGGGCTACAATCTCTAGCTGGACATCATTTAATAGTGCCTGCCAGTTTTTTCGGAGGTTGACTCGTAATGCCTGCTGGCCTGTCAAAGCCCCGTGAATCAGAAATTGGCTTGTAATGCCTGCTGACATCTCAGAGCTCTGCTCCAATTATGGGATCAACTTGTAAAGCCTGTTGGCCTGTCAGGATTAATGTTCCAGTGTTCGAGATGGGACACTTAAGCCCGCTCGCCTTTCAGAAACCTGTGATTGGTTTATAGTGGTTTGCAACATTCCCTAACCTCTGGTGTAGTTAGATCAGCTCGTAATGCCTGTTGGCCAGTCAGGTTTCTATTTTTGTTTGAGATCGGCTCGCGATGCCTGTTGGCCTGTCAGGATCCTGTTTAAATTTTTAAATCAGCTTATAATGTCTCCCTACCTTCTTAACTACAATGTTCCAGTGTTTGAGATTGGCTCGTTATGCCTGCTGGCCTCTCAGAGACCTGTGATTAGTTTGTACTGCTTAGTAACATCTCCCGAGCCAGCTCTCAAGCTCCAGTTAGACGTCAGAGTCCTGTGATTGGTTTGTACTGCTTAGTAACATCTCCCGAGCCAGCTCTCAAGCTCCAGTTAGACGTCTGGCTCAGAATGCCTGTTGGTCTTTTAAGATTCAGTTCTTGTTTGAGATCACCTCGTAATGCCTGTTGGCCTTTCAAGATTCAGTTCTAGCTTGAGATTGGCTCATAACGCCTGTTGGCTGACCAGGTGTTCCAGTTGCATATTCGGTTTGTGGTTTCTGCTAACCGCCTGGACTCCAAGGTTTCAGTTTTCAAGATCTACTCGTAATGTCTGCTTGTAATGCCTGTTGATGTTTCTAGAACAAGTTCAGCTTGCAAATGTCTGTCAGCTTGTAATGTCTAGTTTAAGATCAGCTCTTGATGCTTGGTGACCTCAAGGAGTTGTGTAAATCATAGACCAGCTTATGATGCCTGTTAGCCCATCACGATTGTATTCTAGTTTAAGATCAGCTTGTGATTCCTGGTGACCCAGGCATCAAGAACCCCATGAATCATAGATCTGCTCATTACGCCTGCTGCTCTAGATGACTCATGGCTCAGCTGGTAATGCCTGATGCTCGGCCGTTGTGTCTGTTGACTGCTGTTGTTGTGGTTAAGATGATTTGTGTTCTGATGATGAAGAGGGGGAGACCCAGAGTGATCTGTGTGCTTACTCATGTTCACAGTTTGGGGTTTTGGTAAATTCAACAATAACAATAAACAGGTTTTTTTGTCTTTAAATGTGTTCCATGAAACTGTCAGTAACTCCAGCCAAGAACTGACAGTTTACTGTCTCACTTGTTCATTCTTTGCCTTTTTGGGATTATAAAACCTTTGTCTGCAGTATACCATAGAACGAAACTTCTTTCCAAGTAGGGGTGTGCCATATTGTATTGTATACAATTATGTTACCAACATTTTTGAATATTGTGATATTATACCCTGAAATATCGTACCATATCACACATCCCTAATATCACATCAGGGTACTTCTTTTTTACTGTTTTTAGCAAAAGAAAAATTCACACTTTTCTCATTTCCCATTATATATCTACAAGAGACAGTTTTTATCTGTCCAGTATCGTTCATTTTACTTCAGTCCTGGATATATGGACATATTTGGAGTGCATTATTTAGTATTGTGACATTTTGGATTATTTTTAATATCTCATTTAAGGGTCTGCCATATCACATCATATGCAATAATAAAATGTATTTTTTTATTTATTGCAGTAGTGTATTCTTTTTTACAACCCAAATCCCTTTGAGCACAACCAAACCCCTCCCAATACATCCCAAACCCCTCCAAGCACTAAACCCCTCCCGATACAACCCAAATCCCTTTGAGCACAACCAAACCCCTTCTTTTTTAATTTTTTTAATTCAATGTTTTGCCATATCCATGAAATATCGTGATATTATTGTAGCGCCATATCGCCCACCCCTAAGTCTAGGGGTTGGCTGTTAGAAGTACAGTGATTCATAAATCTCATTGGTCTGATTTGGTCTGATACATATATTAATTGATGCGTCATCTGAACAGGGTATCCTCCTGGGGTGCGAAGGGAGCTGGAGCATATCCTAGTGCTCATTGGGCCAAAGGCATGAAACGTTCAGGACAAATGCCAGTCCATCACAAGGCAGACAAACATGATTCATGCTCACTTCTAGGGGCAGTTTAGTATCTCCAGTGCACCTGACTGTGGGTGGAAACCCACTCAGACATGAGGAGAACATGCAAACTTCACACAGAAAGAACTCTGGTCACCCAACCAGGGAATTAAATTCAGGCTCTATTGCTGCATCAACATGCTGCTTGATACAATACAGTTGTGTCTCAATTTAATACATTTTTAACAACTAATTTTTTATGTGCTCCTATATTCAGTTTATTTGTAAATCTTATTAAAAGCAACATTATAAAAGTAAAATATTAGACAGCTGTGCTTTATAGTGCTCTGATCTGACGTGCTAGCCACAAACTGATATATATGCCAAGCTCTAACCACATAATGGTACAATATATGTTATGAGACAGTATGATACAATCTAGTGTGATACAACACATTAACATACAATACGATACATTACATTATGTTACAACATAATGAGATATGTTAGGACACAGCATGTTGTGGTATAATATAGTATAATATGTAAAGATACAACTCCTTATTAAGAAAGACAAATCGCCATATTTCTCTTCATCAATTCGGCAGCCACAACCATGCAGGTGGTTGAAGACCAAGCACAATAAACCAATCATTAAAAACATAAACAGATTTGATAAAAGTTTAGATACTGTCTCCAGAAAACGCTACAAGGAGAAGATTAGCTGGATTGGTGGACAGGATCTGTATAGCCTAACATCTCCAGAGTTCAGAACACTCTGCAGTGTGAGATTTTACAGAAACTAATAAAAGTTTCTACCAAAACTACCAAATCTCTTAAATGATAAACTCATATGAACTTTTTGAAAGCTTAGGTTAGTTTCTTTTTCACCAGCACCTTTTTATTTTTCAAATGTAACAGTAACAATGAGGTGCCTTAAACACAGAACAAATAAAAGTGCATTTCCTGAAGGATGATTGCGCAGCTTAGGCTTTGCGAAGAACGAAGGATAAATAAACGACAAATAGAGGAGTGCAGGTCAGTGTTTTTGGGGATCTGCCCTGAGTGAGTACATGCTATTTGGTGGCTGTAGTTTAAATGAAACCATGATGTTTGGGTGTGTCTGAAAATGAATGGGACTCTGTGGGGAAAAAAGAGGGATGGAAAAAAAAACGACAAACAGTGCAGGTCAAACCAATAATAAATTTGTGATCAGGTTTCTGCCCTGAGTCAGTGTATGTAAAACGCTGTCTGATGGTCGAGCAGTTCAGTAGACTAGCGTGTACTTTTCTATCCTATTCATTCTCTATGGGAAAAAATATTTAAATATGCTGTTTTCCGGAATCTGTGCATTCAATCAAAAAACTGTATACAGGCCTGAATCACACAGAGTGGACAAACTGGAGTTAAAACAGAGCTGATATCTCAAAAACTGCGGGTTAAGGTATGCAGTGAAGATATGGCTGAAAGCAGGAAAGGAATATATATATAGTTATTGCTTTGCAATGTGCAACAATAATACAAGATACAAAGCCAACATCAGCTTACAAAGAACCACTGACAGTTCAGTTCCTTGTGAAGGTACCAAACATCTTCACAGTCTGGATCTGTAGATTTCACCACACAGTCCACCATTTTGGTATTGTAGCTTTGTTTTATGGTGGTTGTATGTAAATGACGAGGGTGTAAATATTAATAAATCTGTTACGTAAAAGTTTTTGAAATCGGCCGGGATTTGTTTCTGAAGGAGGAACAACAGTGTTTCTGCCTTCACTGGATGTATTATCTCTAAACAGCCACAGCTGATTTAACTTGCCTACTAGAATGGTGCAAGCCCAATTGTGACATCATACACAACTGATGATACAACACAGTATGAAATGTTATGATACTTTATGATTTAATATGATACAATGGCATTTTATAATCCTATGATGCAATATGAAACAAACATGTTTGACACTAATATAACTAAGATACATGTTTCTCAGATGAATGTATTCAGTTAATTAAAAGAATTAACTAAATAAAATGCTGCAAAATCACATGCAGTCTAATAAACAGTGTAATAATAATATAGAGTTGAAAACAGATTTGTACATAAAGGAAGGATTACTGGATAATATGTACATGTGATAAATATATAGAATATATTAAGATGATGATTTAAAAGACATCATGAAACTGAAACATTCCCATTCAGTGATGTGTGGGATACGAGATACTATCACGTAGAACCATTTCATTACGTTTTTATTTTTTAATCTGTACTTCTATTGAATTAATTTACCAATTTAATTTTCACATATAAACTGAAAAACCACAAAATACCATTTCTTTTAAAGCTGTACACGCACACACATCCTGCTCTCAGCAACCTCTTAGGCATAAGCATGAGCTCCTCAAGGACAGCGTCTGATTTAAGATGAAGCAGTCTATTCCCTGACCGATTGGCCGTTTCCTCCGAGTCTGGGCCTGCGGTTTGTTTTGGTATTATCCTGTTTATTCTGCAGGCTGGAGATGTTAATCTCCTTAATCAGCTGTTATTCGTTTGTCCCAAAAATAGCCATGAATGCTCTCAGAGTATTTTATAATACTGTCAACTGAAGATTTGTGTCTCTCATGGCACCAGTCTGGTGAGTAGCATAGCAATATACTGGGATGTAAAAAATGTACACACCCAAAAGAGGCTTTCCATACGACTGCAGCTGGAATAAACAGATATGCGGGCTGTAAAGATGTGTCAGGCAGGAAGTCTGCTGAGAGGCTCCACTATGTGCTGTATATGAATTATATAATGAACCAGAGACTCTTTGTTTTTGTGATGTCTTATTTAGGGGAAAATACACAGTAAAAGGATGAGTGCTGAATTAGTGCAGCTGAGGTGTTTGGTTGTGGTCGGGGGGGTTTGGGTTGTACTGGGAGGTGTTTGGTTGTGGTCGGCGAGGTTTGGGATGTATCGGGAGGGGTTTGGTTGTGCTCAAAGGGGTTTGGGTTGTACCAGGAGAGGTTTGGTTGTGCTTGGAGGGGTTTGGGATGTACCGGGAGGGGTTCGGTTGTGCTCAAAAGGGGTTTGGGATGTACTGGGAGAGGTTTGGTTGTGCTTGGAGGGGTTTGGGATGTACCGGGAGGGGTTCGGTTGTGCTCAAAAGGGGTTTGGGATGTACTGGGAGAGGTTTGGTTGTGCTTGGAGGGGTTTGGGATGTACCGGGAGGGGTTTGGTTGTGCTCAAAAGGGGTTTGGGATGTATCGGGAGGGGTTTGGTTGTGCTCAAAGGGCTTTGGGATGTATCGGGAGGGGTTTGGTTGTGCTCAAAAGGTGTTTGGGATGTATAGGGAGGGGTTTGGTTGTGCTCGGAGGGGTTTGGGATGTACCGGGAGGAGTTTGGTTGTGCTCAAAAGGGGTTTGGGATGTATAGGGAAGGGTTTGGTTGTGCTCGGAGAGGTTTGGTTGTGCTTGGAGGGGTTTTGATCGTGGAATGCCTCTCGGAGAGGATACATTTAATCTCCTAATGTGCTTTAATCAGATTTGTATCTGTTATAAAAGCATCTTGGTTATATTTAGACTTGCGTTTTTATATTGCCTGACGCTGATGTAATCCTGATACTTAGGATGCATGAAGTGACCATGTGTAAATGAGGTCTATGTGCCATGAAATGCAGCATCCTGAACACTTCGAGACTTGTTTAGTCTTTATTTTGCACTTTTCAAAAAAACTAAGGTTACAAACAGAATTAACATGCTCACAGGAACCTTCTATTCTGCCAGACTTAACAAGCTGGATCAGGTAGTGTTAAAGCTGTAGTGGAGAAGTTCTTGAGTGCTGTATTAAATCTTGTTGTGCTAAATACGGTGTCTAATGTCAAATATCTTGAAGCCAGATTTAGTTCATTTTTATAGATATCACTGAAACATTCAGTGTGAGAACCACATCATCAGGTTCACTAAACACCTTACTGAGGTGATGATTTAAATATGAAGTTGGCACAGTGCTAATTGGTAAGGTATAGGCTTTTATTACCTACATTAGCTAGATCAGTCTGGTAGCTCCAGTGCTAAAACTGAAGTTGTGTTGTTTCATATCTCAGGGTTGGTCGGCCGTGTAAGGTGCGGAAGGTGACAGTGGAGGAGCTCCCGCTGGAAGAGGAAGTGGAAAGCGAGGTGTCGTCCACCGTGGAATCTAAAGGTATTGTATAAACGTTAGACTGGAGTCTTTTAGTAGATGCTGGATTATTTTCAACCTTACCAGCCATCAGTATTACCTCTAAACCATGCTCTTAATCATTTGCATGCTTAAAGTCTTTATTGTATGCTGATGTGGTCCTTCAGGTTGATGGAGAATGTGCTGTAAGTGGTTCTACAATATACAGCACCAAGAAATCTTAATAAAGTCATAAACAACAGTTTCTCGGTCACCATTCCACCAAGCAAAGAACCATTCAAGTGTACAAATGGTTCTACACAGGTAGATAGAACCATTGCCTTTACTTTCTTGAAGAGCATTGTTAACCGTACCATTTGATTGATTGACTCAAATTTGTATGTGTTTTGTGATATAATGTCTTCGAACAACAGTTTCTGAACCCCATTGATGTCCTCCAGCTTTGGGTGGTACATCTCCCTAACAATATTTGCATTGATCCACTTTGGAATGTTTTCAAGGACGTTTCAAACAACTTTGCCATCTGACACAGGATGTCTTTGAAAGCGATTTCCATTTCATCAGGCAGCGATCAAAACAGCCCTTGAGTCAAGGCAAAGTGAGCTAGTGGAAAATTTAGAATTGTCACCACTGTCACTGTCAGAGAACGTAGTCTGAAGTCTTTACACAGAGATTGTCCTGCTATATAATGAAGTGAAGTCTGTGAATAGAGTGCAAATGTGGTCTTGAGTTATTCCAACAAAGCTTTTATTCTATCCTTCCACGTGTGGACACATTAGTGGTGATGGGAAAAGTCAGAGATCCCCGTCCCCCTTTATTTATTTCATTTCCAGTCAAAACACACATTAAGTTCAAGTTATTCATTTTTCAGTGCCAGTCTTTTCAGGTGACTCACTGTCAGTTTCTCAAAGAAATCTGTAGCTGCACCTTGTTCAGCTAATGCCAACATATAATGTTGAGCTCTTGACTCAAGATGGTTAGTCTATGGTTAGTAGAGATGGAAGGATCGATCGGCTATGTATCGGTATCCCCCCTCCCCCACACACATGGCATATAGCCCCGCCCTCTACCGGTATCGGCTATCAGCTGATTGTGCAGCAAGGTGATCTGCGTTTGGAAACAGCCTCAAAAACGCTGATCGGTCCATCTATAATGGTTAGTCTATTGTGCAAGTGGGTCTCCTTTTGTCAGTGAAGAGCTTCTTGAAAGCTACATATCTTTTTATACCCATAGTTTTGAGGTGTCTTCTCACAGTAGAAGGATGGAAGCAAGAGTGGAGCTTGATGTTCTCCTCTCTCTCTCAAAGATAAAAGCATTCTATCCGTTTGGCGCTTTTAATCAGTTTTTAGTCTGACTGTTTGTTTCGACTGGATCTCCTCAGAAATATCTTCTGAAAAATTAGTAACTTGTACTTAATGACCATTTGTCACGCATCCCTTTGGCTCAGAGGCCTTTGGGGACTCCCACTTCCCAGAATGCCCAGGGGAGTCACATGTCACATCCTTTCCGCTCCAATCACCGTTCTCGGTCGCCCGAATACTAATGAGCTACACCTGTAGGAGAGACATTTGTTTGTTATAAGGCTTGGGGGTTTGCTCATGAACTTTGCGAGGTTTTGTACAACTGAGCAGTCATTATTATTATAGTTTGGACTTATAGTTTCCCCTTTGGTTTTGCCCTATGGACTTCGTTTGCCTGTGTCTCTCGTATTTTCTGGATTTCTGAGCTTTGCCTGTTTCTGACTACGTATTTGCCTCACTTTTTATCTTCAAGCGTCTGCGTCAGTCTGGTTCGTCACACCATTTTGACTGGGAAGTCAGGATCTATTACTTTTGCACAGCACTGAAAACAACAGCAGCAGCCAACATGAAGCAAATACTGTAGTTTTGTCCAGTTTTAGACGTGTATCTCAAGCTTTTCTATTATATTCACACACCAAAATACATCTTGGCAAGAAAGGAAACTGTCGAGATTGGAAAAACTTTTTAAGCTTAACAGAGAAACAAGCAACCGATAGCGTCTCAGGTGAGAAAAAGAGTAAGCAGCTGGAGGTCAATATGCCACGTGTGTTTACATGAGCATGCATGCCATGTCTTAGAGCGAAGGATCTAAACATTGTGCTGGCGATGGTCATTTCTCTGCTATCAGGTATCAGGTAGCTCCGAGACACCGCACGGTTAATTGGATTGAAATGAAATTGGTCTCTTGTCGAGAACCCTGATGAAGCTCGTCTCTGCTTCTCCTCACATGCTGATGAACATAAAGAAATCTCGTTTGTTTTCTGGTGCTTTTCACACACACGTGGCCCTGGCACCCCGTTCTTTTATCACACTTTAGCATAGCCTCGACAGACGGCCCCGACTACTGATCATCACACCCCTTCCCTGTGCCTCTCTGTGACTCATTCCCTTCCTTTCTTCTCTCTTGTCTTCCTCTCTCTTTGTGACTCGTTTGCTTAACCTATCAAAGCGCTTCTCTTTGTCCTCCGAAGCCAAGGCTCCAGACCCTAATGAGCCTGTAGATGAAATTCCAGCCACGAGGCCATAACTCATTATATTCCATCAATAGAGCTTCACTAAAGCAGCCGTGGGCCAGAATTTTAAATAAAAATACTCCGAGTTCCAGAGACAACCTGGCTTAACCTCCTGGCTAGCCGATCGGAAAATGTTCCGGACAGTCCAATAAGCTTGAGTTGCAGGCAGCGTAAGTGGAGTGACCTTGAGTAAACAAGTGTTCTTTCAAGGCAAGTGGTGGTGTAATTTTAGTTGCAGTCGATATGCAGTGTTTAATCAGCTGTACAACTAATCCGCGGCTCACCCTGAAAGTAGCAGTAGTGGTTTCATCTTCACATATTTAGATTTCTGTCTGCATTAGTAGGCAAAAGGTGTGAATGATCATTGTCAGCAACCGAGACAGCCAAGTTCCATTTAGTTTGTCCCTGAAATTGATAAATGCTGAACACGTTTATGGCTGTGGACTGTATGCGCTGTGAGAGCTAAATGACAATCTGTGTCTCGAGTGGCAGTCATGTGCTTTTGAAGCCAGCAGAACACAAACGATGTGCTTTTAGAATTATCATTATGTTTAACATTGATATGATGTCTCAAAATTAGATTTTATACACATGCTTGGCTTTGCTATTGTGAGGAGCAGATATTTAACCCAAAAAATCCAAATAGCTAAAACAAAGTGCTCTGCATGGCCATTAAAATGTCCTACATTCTAATATATTGTTGGATTGACCTTAATGCAGACTCATTCAAACGTCACAATATTTGTTTCCATGCAGAGTTGCGTTCGAGACCACTCCATAAAGTCTCCAGCACATCCCAAAGACTTTTAATTCGGTTAAAATTACAACTTTTATGGAACAATATTTTAATTGGGTTTTACATATATTTTCAAAATATACACCATGACAATAAGTAGACTTAAAAGTAAATCATATATCCATGGTTTTGCCATCAAATGCACATCAAACCAAATAGCATATACAAATAGCATCTCCAATACAGATCTATCATACTTCTGGCTTGCAGGGGTTCAAAGTCACTTGGAGTTACCTGTTTTGAGTTAGCAATAAAATTCTCTGGATATATTCCTAAAACACAGTTTTGCTTGGTTGGGTACCTTCACATGAACAATCTCAGATATTATCTGAACAATTACTTTCCAGTCTTTTTTAAATTTTGGGCAGTCCCAAACTCAATGAAATAGAGCACTCTTTTCTTCCAAGCATTTAATGCAAGTGTCCGGAATATCAGGTGACCAGCAGTTCAGTTCAACCGGGGTGATGTAGGTTCTCATGAACCATTTATATTGTAATAGCTTCATTCTCGTGTTAATGGATAGTTTTTGTGCTTTTTACATTACCATTTCCCAAACAGCTTTATGTGTATGTTAAAATTACAACTTAGAGTAGAATTGAGTGTGTTCTACTGCTGATGCTTTTATCATCAGATGTTTAAAGGATCTCTTGTTTTCCTTCTTTCAGGATTTTCACACAATATACTACATTTCTTTGGTGAACATGATAGTTCTCCACTGTCCTTCCAGATTTCAATAATGCACTACACAATAAGACATATGATAACAATAATACACAATAACACAATAAAGTCTTTTGCACATCCACCAGACACACTGTTGTGTACAGAAAGGGAAGCCACTCACTGCATCTGTTCAGGTCAAAATAATTGATGCTGCATATTAGGGTTGAAACAATTCCTCTGGGAACTCGAGTAACTGGATTACAAAAAATCATCAAAGCAAATTCTTTGCCTCGAAGATTCGTTTAATCTATACAACCTCATACAGCGCACTGTTTTGCACAGATGATTTTTACTGTTGCACAGCGCACGCTTACGGTGTTGCCAGGTGACGCGAAGAAAAATGTGATTTGATGGCGCGGATTGCAAAATAGGGAAAAAGAGAGAGAAAATAAGCAGAGACGAACAGAAGAGACCGGTCAGAGAAAACCATACACAGTGTCCAAAGTCCAAAGCAAACCGAACTAGCTGAGGGAGCCGTTACTGAGTGTAAACATGAAGAAACGCGTGGCTGAAGTTAGCTTCTTATGTAAATTCCGCCTTTCCACCTTAAATGATGCAGCAGTTAGAGGCGCCGGAATATAACTTCTATACCATTTAAGGTGGAACGAGGAATTCAAATAAGAAGCTAACTTCAGACAGCAAGCAACTGAGCTTTCCCAGTAAACTGATAGCGAGTCTGAATTTTACGGTAAGCCCTAGCCGAGCACCCCACCACTGAGCAGAAACAGTCAGTCTACACGGCCAGTCCACAGAGTGGAGCGACACACAGTAATCATAACATTTAGCTTAAATCAGTTTGATGGTGAGTTGAGATGAAGGCGGGTATTCACATTATCGTTTTGATCATAATTACAAACACACTCACAACAACATACACCCCTCACACACCCTTTTCCCTCACAGTGATACATAAAATACACAGCTGACTAAATATCAGATGGTGTTTGGAGCAATTTGAAGCCTAAAATGCATCGAATCTATTACAGCAAGAATATTCAGTTTAGTTTGTTTGCAGTAAGTGGGTCAGCAAGTGTAGGACAAGCTCCAGCTTAGTAAATAAGTGTACAATAGACAGTCTTGTGAACTTATGATATATAGGTCTAGTAATACATTTCAATAATAGTAAATATTAAAATGTTTTCTTTTAAACTGTACTGTATGCAATTAAAGCAATACAATGTTAAGAACCCTGTATTATTTTATCTTATATAGTTACTATTGTTCTTAAATAAAAAAAATGTATATTATCGGATTGCTTGATTAATCGATGGAATAATCAATAGAATACTAGATTACTTAAATAATCAATAGCTATAGCCCTACTGCATAATAATCTCTGCAGTAATTTCTAATCAAAGCCACATTATAATTTGCTTATATAAACCCAGGAGGCAAATTTGTTTTATTGGGCAGGCCGTGTGCAGTATTTGGACATGACTTACTAGTTTAAAAACAGTGCATTAGTGTTTATAAATGAAAATGTTGAGTTACCTGCAAGACTATAAAGCTGTCATCAAATGCTACCCATTTAGCTCAGCTAAAGTTTAGCTGCATATAGACTTTAGTCAGTGTTATGAAACCTATAGTTAAGTTGACATAGTCCGTCATTGTCTTTTGGTTGTATCATGTGTATCATATGATTTCCCCGGTCTAACATTATGCTTCCTTAAGAAAGACCTACTCAGAGGAACCAAATGAACATAATATGATCCTCATACAAATAAAACTGAATTCAATGTAATATTATGGTTCGCTCAGTTGGTTTAGTGTTGATAGTTATCCATGTATCTGGATTTAGCAGTAGGAGTACAAGGTCTTTCCTTTACACACAATGATAACTGCACAGCCGTAATCGCAGATGCACGCTAGAATGTGATGAATGTAGTTACACTCAGCTTCGCTTCTGTGCCGCCCACGATAATAGCAGCGAGAAAGCCATGGTGTTTTTCCTCACTCTAAACCAGAGTTCTTCCCTCACTGCCCTGGAGTTCAGTTTTGTTTGTGCTGTGCTTTCTATGGCAGATATTTTACTGATCTGCTTTTCTAGAGATGTAGATGCAGCACCCAATAAACTGAGGAGGCCAGTGTTAGAAAAATGTATCCAAGCCCTTAGAGAAACGTCACATATATTCCACATGTGGGGTTTGCTTTTGTTTCGTTTGTTGTTGTTTTTTTGTTTGCTTTTTTTTCAAATTTGAAAATCATTTTTTGGAAGGGAGAGCAAGCAGAAGAATTACTGATAAGAAGCAAGTTTCAAAAAGACAAACTCCATAAGAGCATGAGGAACAAGCCCTGAGAGGAACCAAGACACAGATGGAGAAACTCTCTAAGAGCATGAGGAACAACCCCTGAGAGAAACTATAAGTCAAATGGAGAAATTTCCAAGGACCAAGAGGATGAACTACCAGTTGGAACCAAGACATAGATGGAGAAACTTCCTAAGAGCATGAGGAAGAACCACTTAGGAGATCAAAGACTCAAACTGAGAAACTCGCAAGTAGCATGAAAAAGTAACCACTGAGAGGAACCAGGACTCAAACTGAAAAACTCCCCAAGATTATGAGGAAGAACCACTGAGAGGAACCAGGACTCAAAAGGACAAACTCTCTAAGAGCAAGAAAAAAACACTGAGGCAACATGACACAGAAGGAGAAAAATACATTACAAGCTATCAGAAAACAGAGCTGAATGACTTCTGATTGTATCAGAGTTCCTCTGCACAATTTGGTTTGAACTTCTATGTGAGTTACCGCTGTTTTTCTTTCCCTCTTTCTGCTCCTTAATACCTTCTGCAGCTGTGAAAGGAGACGGAATTACCCCTCCATCAGCTTCCTGCTACAGGACGTATTCACCGTATACACCTTTGGCTAATGGGAGATTATAGATACAGCCGAGAGAAGCTTGCCTTTGTGTGCAGATTAGTCTATGGCTAACTCAATTTACAGAAAGAGCTTTAGCCCATTGTTCTGAGCAGAGGCACAGGATCCGAGCTTTTAGGTCTGAATGCGCTTTTAAATGACTTCCATTTATCACACTGCTACATTTGAATACATTTGAATACGTAATTTCACATTTTTACATTTAGGTGAGAACATATCAACCATTCAGTCAGAGATTACTGCAGATATTCTCCATGGCTTATACTTACTTTCATGTGGCAAACGTACAGCACACACTGCCTATTAAGTGAGTTTAAATGCTTTTCGTTGTATTGATTGTCCTTTTGTTTGTCCAAGTGTTCTCATCGATTACACTGTGGACAGTCTGAAGAGATCCAGATTTAATAAAGGGTGTAAAATGACCAGTCCACCACTTTCAGACCAGATGTAAACAATGTGAGTTTACACTATGTAAAATGTCCCATTTTAGAACCATTGGCTTTAAATTTAAGCAAGTTTTCTGTGTAGACGGGAAATAAAGAAGTTTAGCTGGAATGCTGCATTTTGAGGTAAAATCATACCGTAATTTATAAACTGTATTGATTACTAATGATTAAATATTTAAACATTTCCTTTTTTTTTTTTTTTTTGACAAAGTTTTGTCAGCATTTATTAAAAACATACATGCTGATGATTTTGTGGTGGGGTGGGGGGTGTTGGGTGTTAGACTCTGTTTTGCTAGAACACACACAGTTCTCCTAATACAGGGGAACACAACAGATTTTGACATTTAGCCAGATGCCTTTTTATATTTAGAAGCGACCACAAAAATGAAAATACTGTCAGGTCCAGACACCTTTAAGCAGACTTGGTTCATTCCCTTAGAAACACAGCCTTGTTGCAGAATGTCATTGCTAAGTCCGTAGGAGGGGGCAAATTTCTTCAGGGGAGTGACGTCCATGCATGCCCTTTTACTCCGTAATGAGAAATACAGTTAGTGAAACTATATTGACTCGCTTACGCTGCCCTCTAGAAGATTGTGAAGCGTGGCTAGAAGAAGGAACAATTTGTATTGTTTATATTATTATTCATTGGTTAAAAGTATGTGACATGTGTTTACTGGGTTGGTTTGTGTTGGGGTGGAGGCTTTGTGTGCGAGGGGGGTCAAAGAGGACAAAGAGTATGGCTAATGGTGACCTTCCCTGAGAATCCTCTGCTTCGTGCTTTTCTGCTGGCACCAATAAAAGAGCACTAACACACAGCAGAGTTATGGCCTTCCTGGTATCTAATTCTGCACTAATGCGACAGCACCAAAATAAAATATTAAGAAATAGCGCCAGCTGTGGCTGAGGAGAGAACAATACTGCTTCATAAGTATTAAGACCTCCTTTATGGCTGGAATTGAGCGTAGCTGAAGTAACAGAGTAACAGAGAAATGATTTCTGCTGTTGTGAATCTGCTGTGTAATTACAGTAATTGAGAGTGACAGCAGACTAAGGCCGTGTTTAATGAGGCCTGATTACGATGAGCCAAAAAAAGAATGGAATGGAAGCATGTGAGGGATTTTTGGCACTGATTTTCTGAGATTGGCTTTCTGCTGTAATTACTTCTATTGTGTCTGTTGTGACAAGTCTGTGTCAGGCCAGTACACACAATATACACAGTAAGTACAGAACTCCAGCAGTTTGCCTTTGTTAGAAATGAATCAATGAATGTTATTTTTTTCAGGGATATGTTTAACTAACAGTCTCAACCTGCTGTCTGTCTTACTGCCTTAAACAAACATCTTCACGAGCTTGGTAAAGCTGTAGTCAGACCACACATTTGCAGTTTATGTCGCCTTGCAAGATGGTTCATGAAGCAAGTTTGTGCTTATTCAGCCATAAGAGCAATCGTGAGGCAGCCAGTGATGTTGCCATGCTTACAGCCAACATTAGTGCACACCACCATGCAGAATGCTGAGTTCCATCACACCAAACTCCCCAAACCATGTCTTCATGTAGCTGGCTTTGTGTACACAGTCATGCTGGAACAGGAAATAGTTCTCCCCCAAATTGCTGTACAATGTTGGAAGCATATAATTGTGTAAAATGTCTTTGTGCTGTACAATTAATATTAATATCCACTGGAGCTCAGCGTCCAAGCCCAAACCCTGAAAACCCTCAGAACATCATACCACTATGCATTCTGGTAGGTAGTGTTCTCCAGGCGCCCACCAAACTAAGTGTTATTCATCACTCTAGAAAACACATTTCCACCATTCCAGAATCCTGTGGCAGTGCTTTACAGTACTCCAGCCGTCACTTGGTATTGCAGCTAGTGATCTTAGGCTTGTGTGCAGCTGCTCGTCCATGGAAACCCACTTTATAAAGCTTCTGATGCACAGTATCTGTGCTGACGTTGCTTCTAGAGGCAGTTTGGAACTCTGTAGCAAGTGCTGTGACAGTGATAGTGATTCTGTAAGTTCTGTGGTTAAGCTGTTGTTGCTCCTATATGCTTCTATTTCTCAGTAATGGCACTTGGCAGTTGTCTGGGGCAGCTCTAGCAGAACAGAAGTTTTACAAACTGTCTTGACGCAAAAGGTGGCAGTGAGTTCTTAGATATATTAAACACATTCTTCTGCTAGTTCCTGATTTTATATACCTATAAGAACTCAATAATTAGGAGTTTTGTCCACATACTTCTGGACTATATATTGTTTATGTATATATAATCTTCCCTGCTTTTATTTCTAACTTCAGTGCCGTCAATAATGTTAACGATGTTGGACAGTGATCTTTAAATAATGCAGTCATCTTCATGTTTATCTGTGATTCCTGAAGGCTTTACCAGGTTGTTATACAGACTCAGCCACCCGATAGAATTAATTAGCAGCACTGGGGCAGACTGTGGTGTGGATGTTAAAGAGTGTGTGAGGATCCTGCGGTGAGAAGAGAGACGTGTAAAAATCTAAACTCAAAGCCGGCAGAGCTGAGAGGAGCTAAGAGAACATGGGAGTTTCAGCGCCTGTCTTTGCTTCACTTTAGCAGAACGTCCTCAGAAGATTAGATGTTGCTGCCCGTGAGCCGGGTCACTGCTGCTATCACTAATTAAACACCTGATGATGACTTAATGAGACTAATAATGTCTGGAGACAACACCGCATGGCCTTCAGGCTTCAAATCCCTGATTACATTAGACAGATTTAGAAGTTTTCTTTAAAACAGAGGTTTTTGTAATAAAGTAACTAACGCTGCTTTATCAGATACTCCTCCATCTGCAGCTCCGTCTATCTTCCAGCCCTTCATCAGTGATCAGTTTCTGACTGCAGAGCCGCTCTCAGCTGCATATTTTTTGGATGGTGGACCATTTTTTTAACCGAGCTGTGACCCACCCATTCATCCACCACATCTATATCAGCACTACCAGTGTCACAGGGGTTTCTAATAAAGTGGCCAGTTACTAAAACTAGAAGGCAGGTGTTTTTAATAAAGTGACTTGTTGTAACAGTATGTGATCTCTCTCTCTCTCTCTCTTTCTCTCTCTCTCTTTCTCTCTCTCTCTCTCAGAATTGACTTTGCAGCAGGCTCTGCACCAGTCCGTGTTTATGCCTTGCTCCACTCCGTCTCCCAGCATGCCTCACTGCTGGGACCAGCACAGTAAACTTCTCCCATCAGTGGCTGGAATCACGGCCAGTAAGGTGGCTACCTGGAGCGTGGAGGAGGTACGAGATCTCTCACAGTGGTCTTATGATACTGCTGGTCTACAGTTTTCTTAGCTGAGGGTACAAAATTTTTATTGTAGTGGTTAGCACTGTCACCCCACAGCAAGATGATCCGGGTTGGATTCCCGGTCCGGGCCGTTCTGTGTGGAGTTTGTATGTTCTCCCTGTGCTTGAGTGGGTTTCCTCCAACATGTCCAAAGATATGTTAGGTAGATTGGTCACTCTAAATTGCCCATAGGTGTGAGTGCATGAGTGAGTGTTGGCCATGCAATAAACTGGAAAACTGTCCATGGTGTATGCGGCAGATGATGGATGGATGTTCAGATGACATGAAACAGAACGTATTGTAGCGTGCATTAGGCCGGCTGTTGTCTCTTGTGGGACCCCCATTTCGTACATCCCTGGATGATCTGGTGGTTTGAGAGGAAGCCAGTCTTTGGTCTGCAGATCTATTTCAGATATATATATATATATATATATATTTTTGGTTTGTTTTATCCATAATGATTTGTTCATTGTCGTACGTTAGAGTACAGAATTGTTCACACTGGTGGTGATAGGAACCAGACATCCACCTCTGAAAGCTCCCTTACTGGAAGGTATTACATGAAATGGTTATGGATACACCCACCACCTGATGTCTGAGATGTTGTTTTACATTAACTTTGAGAAGATTCTGGCCTCAAAATGATGGAGAGACACATGCAGGAAGCTATGAAGCAAAATAGTCTCCAAAGAAAACTATTTTTAGATCTACCACTACCACTATAGTTTTACTAGAGATTTTAATAGTAAAAAAGATGTGTTGTAGAAATGCTGACCCCTGGTTCTTATCGCCACTGTAAAGAACATCTGAAACATCTCAAACCAAACCACACAGAATCACTTTGTTTGCATCACAAACACTGTGCGCTGGAACTTTAAAAGACAAATTAATTGTATTCTAAGTGCCTCTCACTAAATTTTCTCTACCAGTGCTGGCGATGATGATTATGATGATGTTCTTCGTGATACTAATGAAGCCGTACAGCTTTCAGTGCTGTGCACTAATGTACAGACCTCTCTTTTACTCTATTTTTCTGGGTTTTGAACTTCTCAGAACACGCACAGCTTCCTGCAGTGAAGATTTGCATAATGTTACATAAATCCCAGAAATGATTTCTTCAGTGGATCGCATCTAAAACATGTAAATGTGCTCAGTGAAGATAATCACTTCAGGAAACTTGGCTTCTCAGAGCTCATTTAAAAGTTTTAGGTGGTAAATTAAAGACACATTTTTAAATTAGCGCTGTACAAAACAGTTCCTGTTTGTTTTACGGCAGAAAAAATAATAGATGGAACATTTCCTCTGGTTTGGTGAAACACAAATGCACAATTAGCACCCTGGATTTAAAAAAGTGTCCATAAATACACATCTAAAGATGTAGTGGTCATCAAATTGTTGCTTCGTCACTACGGTAATCTATCAATAGTGATTAGTCAGTTCAGACTCTTGGTTCAATCTCACAAATAATGTCATAGACTCTGCTTTTTTTTTTTTACAATTCCTGCAATATTAAAGATTTGGAATATTTTGGTTTATATTCAGAGTGAACACATTCAGAGTGGTTTGGTGTGGAAGGTTTTGTTTTAGAGTCAGAATTGTCCACAATGGTGGTGATGGGAACCAGACATCCACCTCTAAAAGCTACCTCACAGGTACTCATTGCCACTTCTACGTTCCACTCTTCTTCATGCTGGGTTTTTTAGTGTACTGGTGTGTACCAGCACTTCACTCCCTGTTGTAGATCAGGTTGGGCACACACATTCCCTGAACACAAACCAATGCCAAGTAACTTTGGGAAGCGAAAGCATATTAAAAGGAGTGTATGGTCACAAGTGTTTGCCATGTTTGCGTCGAACAGCGCAAAAAAGTGTTTATCAGTCCTCTTCACTGTTTGTTTTGACTGCAATCTCAATAATGCTGTTCATCTTGTGTTTATCATTTGAAATAAATAAATAAGCATACTTGCTTACTGATAGAATAATTATTATGTATTATTAAATAATACAAGACAGCATATACATAATGACTACACATTGAAATTCTTTGCTTGTTTATGTGTGAATGCTGCTGACAGCCTAATTAAAAGAAGATATACACACACACACAATAAATAGCATCATACACATATTAAATTTTTTAATTATTATATATTATTATTATATACTAAATAAAATTAATAGTTTTGAATAAATACATGGATGTTATATCTCCTAGTATGTTTTATTCACTGGAGATATTCAGAAGGTAATACTTAATAAATGATTTGCTGATATCGGCCAATTCACACTCTAATGTTTTGTCCCCACTTCAGGCGCTGGGTGGAGGGATACATGCAGGGTGTTGTGAGGCGCAGAAATAAACGTCCTGTTTTCAGATTTTCCATCATCATCAACATTCCATATAAACTTGTTGTAGACATGGTGACACCTGGTTCCCATCAACACCACTGTAAAGCACACCAAACCACCCAGAATTACTCTGTTTAAAATTCAAACACTGAATTAAGAAGAAATGTATACAGTTTGGTGGAATTCCCCTTTAAGCCAGATGTAGTCTATCAGCTGAGATATATATGCTAATTGAAGTTCGCTTCGTTACCATCAACACTGAAGCTATGAGAGTAAAATAGCTAACAAAAATATATACAGTATCTACAAAACTAAGTACAGCTGAGTTGACTTGAGTTCACTTGACTGTGTTTTCCTGTTAAAGTGGTGGTTTATCTGCAGATGTTCTCTGTTGATCCACAGGTGACTGAGTTCATCCAGGGACTGCCAGGCTGCAGGGAGCAAGCACGCACTTTCAGGGAGGAGGTAATGAATTATGCTTCAGTCAGAACCACCATGTGGGCTCAAAGCAGAGTGACTTCTTTCCAGCAGCAGTAAATCTCTCATTCATCACCACTGGCAGCATCGAGGAACATCCAGCACTGCTCAGGAGGAAGCTGGTTAAATAATTCCATTGGAATAATAATAATCTTCTGCTCTTATATAATTCTCTATTGACATTATTTAGTGAGAGTGACAGCGAATGCAGTAATTGGGCTCATACACAGTCACTTGGTCTTCTCTTTGCTCTTAGTCTTCTTTTTTAGACAGACCTGTAATAAAATACTGACCTTTATAAGAAACCCCTCCCTCGTGGTATACAATTACAGACTATAAATCAGGGGTCATAATAGGCGGACTATGGTCTGGGTCCGGACCCAGACGTTGTCAAGTCAAGTCAATTTTATTTATATAGCGCTTTTTACAATGATATTGTCTCAAAGCAGCTTTACAGAGTTTTGAAAACAGTTATAACATACAACTGTTTTATAACATATAACTGTAACTGACGTTGTCTAATGCGGGCCCAAAGCGATAATCTACTGAAAAGGATTTAATGTTGACAGTGTTTATAATAAGCTGCGGCACTTTACGTGTCTTTACGGTATACGGGCCTTTCGGCGCATGAAAACTTACAGACCAATCACATGCATTGTAAGATCACCAAAATTGCTCCTCAGCCAATCCGATCTGAGCAGATTCGGAAGTGTGGCGCGAACACAGGTGAGGTACGAAGCGAGAAACCGCAGTCGGAGAGTAAAGCGAGTCGGAGAGGAAGGCTCGTTCAGACGGTGTTGTTTAAAAAAAAAAAAAAGTCGATGGCGAAAACCAAAAGCTCACTTCTCTCACTAAACAAGAGAAAGTGTGAGAGAGGAATACAAGAGGGAGATAAACTGTGAAACTGTGAAAGGTGTGAAACTGAGTTAACATGAAGACTGCACACTTTATTAACTTTTCTCTAAATAAGCACTTTATGATGCACTTTTTTCAAAAGCATTTTTAATGTAGCCCTTGATTTTAGTTGAAGTGAGAAAAAACATTTACCTGAAGTTTTATAAATAATGAATTCAGTTCAGAATGAAAACAATAAATATTATAAAAATATCCTGAATTGTATTTGTAATGTATCTGTCTTTCAGTTGCTGATGACAAAATGCAGATATTAGGCTACTCCACTATACAGCATATAGCACTGAATCGTAACACAGGTTAGAAATTATGAGGGTCCGGACCTTGGCCTCAATAGCCCTGCTATAGATCATCTGTTAACCCACAATTTGTACAAGGAGAATGTTTAAGTTAATGTGGCCAGTTAGTGGAGGCACAAGGTAGATGTTTCTAATAAAGTGGCCAGTAAGTGGAAGCACCAGGTAGATGTTTCTGATAAAGTGGCCAGTCAGTGAAATCACAATATAGACATTTCTATTAAAGCGGCCAGTTAGTGGAAGCATCAGGTGGGTGTTTCTCTTAAAGCGGCCAGTTAGTGTAACATCAGGTTGGTGTCTCTAATGAAGTGGCCAGTTAGTGGAACATCAGGTGGGTGTTTCTAATGAAGTGGCCAGTTAGTGGAACATCAGGTGGGTGTTTCTAATAAAGTGGCCAGTTAGTGGAAGCACAAACTGGATTACTTGTTACTGATTGATATGCTGTGTCTTTTCAGCAAATCGATGGCGAGGCGTTTCTGCTGCTGACTCAGACTGACCTGGTGAAGATTCTGAGTATAAAGCTGGGTCCGGCACTCAAGATCTATAATTCCATACTGATGTTTAAGACTGCAGAGAACTCAGCTTGCAATGAACTTTGACGTTTGATCATTGACGTCCACTGACTTTGGGACGACAGACTCTGGCCAATGACCCTCACTGGCCTGGGATGAGGCCACAGCTTGACATGAAGGGCTTGACATGAGGGAACACCACATTCACCATGCAAGATTAACGCTTACACACTGCAAATACATTCAGAATTATTGTCACCACAACTACAGTTCTTGTACACGTTTTATCACATTCATTTTTGGCTGTCATAAGAAAACCTTGTTTCACCAAAACAGCTAGTTAGAAATCTGCTTTTAATATCTGATACTGTAGTTTAAGAATAGCATTTGTTTAAAGAATTTCTGCACACTTTGGTGGTTGAGTAAACAGAGATTCAGAGCAGGTTTGGTGTGAAATGATTCATGTTTTTTACAGTGCTGGTGAAAGTAACCAGGGTTCACTATATCTTTAACACAAATATAGACATTTTATGCCAAAACCACCAGTTCCTCTGAGTTGAGGATTAAATAGTGGAAATTTGAAATAAAATGTTTATTTTGATCTAAAACACCCTTCATATGCCCCTTCACTATGAATAGAAAAAGGGAACCAGGAGGTTAGGGAACCAGCCTTATAACTGGAAGCTCACCAGTTGGATCCCCTGAACTGACAACATGACTGAAATGCCCTTGAGCGAGGCACCAAACTCCCAACTGCTCCCTGGGTGCTGTGGATAGGGCTGCCCACCACTCCGAGCAAGTTAGCTCACTGCCCCTGCTTTGTGTGTGTGTGGGTGTTTCACTGCAGGGATAGGTTAAATGCAGAGGTCAAATTCCTCTGTGTGCAAACACAAATAGTTCTGAATTCTAAATTTACTGTGAATAATTCTGGCTTGTTATGTTTCTCTATAATGTAGCATTTCACACCAAACCACCATATTTTAAATAATCTGTGGAATTTCCCTTTAATACCCTTTAAGTCTTCTCTTAACTCAACATAAAGAACAGCCTACATTTTAACATGGTGTAAATCAATTATGCAAAGAAGTCCAACCAACCTTAATAAAGGATAACAGGGTTTTCCAATGACTGATAAAATGTTGCCATGTCAGCTTATAAACAGTTCTGTATAAGACTCCTACAGATGGATTGTGAAAGTGTTTCAAATGCTTTATGTAGTGCACTGAAAAAAAGGGTTCACTTAGATCAAACGTGTACATAATTTACACATGAATAAAATATGTTAATGTAATATTAACAGCTTTTCAGTTTGCTTACTTAATAAGCAATAATTGTCAAGCACAGATGATGTACACATTTGAAGTTTTTATACTTACTTTCATTAATAGAGCCTTTGCTGATGATGATTTTCCTGATGAAGCACTACAATGCACACCAAATCGAATTCCCTGCTGAAGGCCTGTATTTAACTCAAGCCACATGCACTGAAGAATTGCACAGTTCTTTTTTGTTTGCTTTAAGAGCCATAATGAGCTTTCAGCTTTATGCAGATGATTTCCAGATTTCTTTCAGCTGCACATTCACGTTCTTCACGATCTGGAGAAAACTAGAGCATCAGACTGAAAACATAACGCACTGAACTAACTTGGTTCAAGTGTGCATCGTTTCATTCATCATGAATGCAGTACATCACATCAACACACGTGTTGCCAAAAAAATAAGTAAATGTGAAGTACTGGAAACGAGACGCATGTTTAAATCAAGCCAGTTCAGTGCAGCACTTCTACAGCTAAGATCTAAAGGCAAAAAAAATGTGAGCAAGTTTGGAGTTTTTTTATTGATGTTTGTGATGTTAATCAGCCAGAAGTATGATGCAATATGTAGTCATTTAATAATCATGCTATTTAACAAGAGGATAACAGGGTACAATCTCTTTCATTTTCCAGGAAGCAACAAAATACAGCAAAAGTGCAGACAGTTCTCTTCTTCTGACCTCCAGAAGTGTAGAATGAGTGTAAAACATACATCTTTAATAGGACAAAAAAGCAAGGATTTGTAACCTTTTTGGATTTTCTGAAATCAACGCAGGGTTGAAATTGTACATTCACCCACTTATTAGATTATTAATAAAGTATGGCTGAAAGTTCTTTCTGTTAGTGTTCATGATTAACTAGCATTACTTAAAAAGGGTGTGTTTAAAAGCTATCATTGAATTGATGAACAGAATTCTAAATTCTTTATTCTAAAGAAATTCTACAATGCAACACAAAGTCCAAGGAGCTCCATGCAAGTCTGAGAAAGATGACTATAGACTCTCACAAGTCACTCAGAGCCATTTCTAAACAACTACAGATTTCGAGATTATCAAACAATTGTATGTAAGTTTTTGGGATGTTATTGGGAAAAAAACCCAAACTTTCATTCTAAGCTGAGAGGAAATGAATCTGGATGGTCAGGAATGACCCAAGAACTACCAACATCCAGACCTGCCATGAACTTCAAGCAACTCAAACAACAGGGTCACATTACTACAGACAAATATGGACTGTGCTTAAAAGTTGGGTCTGTGCCAGGAAATCAACAAATTTTTAAATTAACTTGAAACATGTTCAAATATCCAAACAGAATTCTGCCCAGAGTTTGTTGATGGCAACAGCATCTAGTCAAGGTACACCTTTCTAAGCGACATTTATCCAAATATTTCTTGTGCTGTATGTGTATTTTTGACCCTGTATGTATAATTTTGACCCTCTGTGTATATTCAAAAAAAGAAATAAATTCTTGTTTTTTTTTATAAGGTGTATGTTTCACACGCCTTCTTCCCAACAAAACAACAGTTAAATGTAATTCTTGAAAGCCTAATATTGCTGTGACTGTCATGTCCATGATGAGTGTACCACAACTGCATCACATTCTGTTCATGTGGAAATGAAGTACAACTTTGATTTTGAATGTCTGTGAAAGAGAATTCCACCAATATAAACAAGTCTGCATAATTAAAGGGCTGAGATGTAAACAAAAGTCATTCAGCGGGGTTTGGTGTGCATCGCTGTGAGTAGTTCACAGTGGTGGTCATAGGAACCACAGACGTCTGCCTCTAAAATGATGGAAAGGTTATACGCTGCCTGATGTCTGAGATGTTTACAAAAGATTTCAGCCTTAAAGTCGCTTTTATGGTAGAGGGACACCAAATAGTTCTATAGAAAAACTTCTGATTTACGCCAGTTTCTTATCAACATTCCATATAAACGTGTAGGTTTAATAAAATATATATATATTTGTGTTGAATGGTGACCCCTGGTTTTCATCACCAACATCTTAAAGAACCATCTCACACCAAACTAACTCTGAATCACTCTGTTTACATCTCGCACTAAATGATTCTGAAATATAGACAAAATCTACACTTTAATTATTATAATTATCCACTTTAATTATTAAATATTATAAGTATTATAATTATCTACTTTAATTATTATGGTTAGTGTGGTTATTTAAAAGCCTCTGTTGTTGAAGTCAAAAATATTTAACATGTACTAACAGCTTTAATGGAAGAGTTGGATGCTAGTTGATGAGCTGAGGCATGTTTAGTCTCGTGTTTCTGGCTTGTTTAACTTGAAGCTGCGAGGCTGATGTACCTGTGTAAACAGTGTGCGTTTCCTTGTGTTTATAGATATCAGTATGTCATATAGTGTCAGAATCCACATTATGAGGTCTATTACTGATTACTGAACCCTAATACCTCCACACGTTGAGACAAGCATGTGATGGTTTAGGCGTGCATTAGCACCGTGCTAATTGTCAATGCTAATAAGCTTCTATTACCATAAATGACAATACTCTTTCAAAAACACGAATGTTTTTGCCTGTCGTAGCTTAAAAACACAGGCATTTGAAGTTAAGCCAAGCTTGTAATATACATTATCATGTGGGATCTTGTATGTATTAGTTTTACAGTGAGTCTTTCAGTAAAATTGATGACTACCATTCAGATTTACAGCCAGCGAGAGGTCTAGGACTTACAGAGGTTCTCTTATAATTGGTTCCATTGAGGCTTAAAGCAGGACTAGTTGATTTCTGTCACTGCCTAATTTTGGTTTTAGTTAATCTAACGTGCAAGACCTTCAGTTTAGCTCAAGTCCAAATCAATGGGAGTGCTCGCTCGGCTGTATCTACCTAGCTACCATAAAGCATACAATCATGGTTGGACAGTTTTCTGTTTAACCTGTTTGTTGCCACCCAAAATGAAATAAAATACAACTACTGCTATCCTTTTTCATTTCACAGGAGTAATCAGGTCCTCTCTAGCCAGATTTAGGCTAAATTACAATTCCAAACTACTCCTGGAAAGTTAGAGATCCAGGTCTGAAGTCCCTTGGCCATCGTCTGTCTTAGACGGAAGTGTGTTGTGCCCCAGAAAATGCCTCATTAAATGATGGCCTGGCAGGTAGTAGAGTTAAAAAGTGTGAATTTATAAACCTTCTTGGCTGTAACTTTTTCAGTAAGTAGGTCAAAGTGAGCATGGGTGTGATGTATGTTTGGGGGGAATGGTCCTAGCTGTCTGATTTATCAGCCCAGAGTGATTGTACAGACCTGATAAGAGTGAGAGACTTAGAACAGAAATACTTGAACAAACAGCAGACTGCCTTAATTCCACAGCTGGATTTGTTTTAAAGCATGCTTGTGAGTCTGTGTTGTTATCGGGACTCCAGTATAATTCATTGTATGTTGTATAATTCCCAGCTGATTCTGACTGCCGAAGGGACCCATACCAGAGAAAACCACATTTCTCTGGCCTTTTAAAACAAAAAGAAAGTAATAATTACACATACAGATTTCTAAGACGTTCTCATGACGTTGCACTCACTATTTCAATACAAGTTTCAATTTGTATACCGTTTTTTACAACAATGTCGTCACTAAGCAGCTTTAAGATTCACAGGGGGAGATCCATCCTCTGGTCAAACAATATTTACAATTTAATTAGCTAAAGAAATTTAATTAGCTAAGAGAATCTTTGTTTGAATTCTGGATGGCAAAGCTTTAGAGACTGCCCTGGTAGAGGCATTCTCTGGCTGAGGCATTCTCTGGCTGAGGCAGTCTCTGGCTGAGGCAGTCTCTGGCTGAGGTAGTCTCTGGCTGAGTCTTTATGAAAAGTGGCTGTGAATTGAAACTGGTGCACATATAAAACATACATATATGGAGCCTACTGCAGTTTAGCCCCGCCCACTCACAGTGAAGTTATAAGAAGTGTTTCAGCCTGGACTGCCCAGACATTTACCTTAGCCCTAAAGGCACAATAACAGAAGCAGCCTGTTTAATTGCAGGTTATAAAGAGAGGCTGGACATCCTCTTACAAAAATCTACATGACTACTCTTTGGTGCATAAAATCATATAAATGTTAAAGTGGACCTCAGTATGAAAATACTTAAAAATTTCAGTTTACATAATTTCCTGCCTTACCAGTAATTTAACTGAAGGCAGGTTTGTCTGAAGTTTGCTGCTTTAGTTTTATCACTGGAGCTACGAGGCTAATGCAGATAACAAGTAATGGAAGCTGATATACTCAAATTAACATAGTGCTAGCTCTAGAGACAATACAACAGGTGTCTCTAAATAATATCAGACAGGTGATTGTCTCCAAGAGGGCCTGGTTCAAAAACAGTAGTTAAAAAAAAATATATATATATTCATTATAACTGAATGTAAAAATACATGATTTTTGACTGCACACATGTTTTTAAGCACAAAGTTTATCAGCATTTTTTGGCAACAACTATTGTAAATATCAAATTCCATCAATCGCAATACTCACTCGTCACCACTGCTGTTCCTGGCTCAGTTGGGTGGAGCCTATCCCAGCACTCATTTGGCAGAATGCAGAAAACACACTGGACACAATCTAATCTATCACATTCCACAATCAAAACACTAATAATTTATTTTATTCTTTATTAGCAGTAGTATATGTAAAATAAATACTGTTTTAGTGACTGATTTAATGAAGTAACCTCACATTTAAAGAGCCTGGATCCTACAGGTACCATGAGGTTTTTTTTATGTATCAAATATGATCACAGTTCACTTAACATGAGCATTTTCTGACTTCTCTTCATCCCTCACAAGACTGATCTAAGATAAATGAGCCTTGTTCTGACTGGCTGTCCTGTATTCAGCTTAGAATTTCCATATAAGTGGCCGGAGATAAACTGCTGTGAGCTGAATAGTTGGATATATGTAAATTAGCCGTTAAATCACATTAAATAGAATTCAAAACAGGTATTTGGTTTCCATATATGGACTGTGTGGACGGGGTAGGGCATAGTCAATATTGAATCCTTAACAAGGTTATCATATGACTTCAGACTCGTTTATATTAGAAAAAAGAAGAAAATTTGCTTTCCATGATGTGCTCTTTACCAGCAGGCCTCTGAGGACTCCTAACGGGATAGTGCTGCTGATAGCCTTACTATAGAATAAAGTGTTAGCAGAGCATGTAAATCTTAAATATGAAGATCTGAGATAAGGTAAAGGGCCCAAACCCAAATGTTCTTTCCTCTGTAAATTTTACCAAAATACCAAAATAGAATTTTAATGTGACTGGTTTTCAGTTTTCCTTATTTATCCATCCATCCATCCATTATCTTCTGCTTTATCCTGCTAGTTGGGGTCACAGGGGGGTTGGAGCCAGTCCTAGCGTCATCGGGTGAAGGTGGGGTAAACCATGGATAGGTCGTCAGTCCATCGCATGGCAAACACACACTCACACCTACGGGCAATTAAGAGTGAGCGATCAACCTACCATGCATGTGTTTGAACATGTGGGAGGAAACCGGAGAACCCATAGGAAACCCACTCAAGCACGGGGAGAACATGCACACTCCACACAGAACGACCCATACCGGTGCTAACCACTACACCACCGTGCCGCCCCTTTCTTTATTCCTTACAATTAAAAAGACTGGTTATTGTTACTGTCTCTTTAAGACTTATACAGACTTATATCCTGATTGGCTACCCTGTATTTTGTGGTCCAGGCTGAAATGCTCTTTGTAAATTGTTTTGGTTGTTTATTTTTATTTTTGTGCTTTCCCCTCATATCATCAGCGTGTCTTATGTTCAGACTCCATATAGTGACGTATACTGAGCCACCCATATTGTATGTTTGATTTTAGATCCTGTTGTATATTTGACCACAAGACTGAGCCTCTCCCTGTGGCGGGATCAGAGGTGAACTGCAAAGGCGGTTTAGTTCAGTGCATCTACTCGGTCCCATTAGGTGACCTGCCTAGAATCAATGGTATTCTGATTGGAAGATTATCTTGTGTGTCCTACAGCATGGAGTTACAGCGTTTCAGAGTTACAGCATGGTGTTTGTGTTTTCCTTAGGGTTTTATTTATTTATTTATTTATTTTGATTTAAGTGAGCACCCAATTTCTTTGGGTTGATTTATGAAGGGTTTGTGTTGTTTTCTTTCTTGCTTTGCGGTTTGGACCACAAAGGGCCGTTGCTTCTGTTGGACTGTGTTTACAATCTCTATATTTGCCTGATTAGCGTTGACTGGCTAACCGGGTGTAGTCCCTCTGAATACCGCACGTACTGAGGCTTGTGTAAATGTGTTTTGTATCTCGTTTTATTGATTGAATAAAAATATATATTTTTGTTAAACAGCCTTACAACTCATTTATTTGAGAAACTGTGCAGGGACCCCTTACCCTTTTGTAAAAAGTGGGGTGGCTGGTTCCAAAACAGGCTGTCTTTGCAGCTTAGTTTCCACATACGGGCTATCTGGAGCAGAGAGCTAATGATAATGTTTCTCTTGATATGGGCACTTTAACAACTGTTACCTGATAGCTACATTGCTGCTACATTTGGTGAAAGAGAGAACTTTGAGTTAATGGGATTTTTGAGTTGAGCTATTGTTTTACCCACTTTCAGGCCGTCCATTAGTGGCGTGATGCCGGACGCTGTATATGGAAACGACTGTTGAGGCTCAAATTTGGTGTTTCCGTATATAGATGCTTGCTCCATTTAAATAATGCATCTGGAGAACAACTGAAGTGTGTTTTGTGTTGATCTGAAGGAAGTAAGTACTTTTGAGTCTTTGTCTGAACCTGTTGCTTAATTCTCTGCGGCCGTCTCTCTGTTTGCTGCCACAGAAGGCCCAGACTGCGTGAAATCATGATCAAGGATGAACGAGGCGCCTCTTATTCGGCCTACAAGCATTAATATACTATTTTTAGGCCCCATTTCAGAAAGAGGTGAAGCCGAGCACTCTGTTATTAAGATATGCTCTGCGCCGTCGTTTATTATTTATTAGAGAATGATGCTTTTCCCCTCCACAGGGTGAAAGAGCGCGCCGAACGAATGCAGCGTGGGCCGCAGGTGTGGAATGACCGCTCAGATGGGCTATTGCAGCCTACGGCTTCGGATTAGTTGCTCACTGTTTGGTTTAATTTGACGTTAATGTGTATTAGAGGGATGTTTGGATGGGCTCAATCCATTCTGTTCAACTCATCAAGCTATTCACAGACGAGGCGTCCACAGCACTGAACCAAGCCACTTTTCACACTTTGTCACCACCGTCTTCACTGTGATCTAGACTTTGTAGGGAAATCTGTAAATAGCGCAGATCTATTACACAGCTGCTGTAATCCTGATGATAGAAATAGAATTACAACATGGGCCCGACTTCCACTTCCACTGTAAACCTGCACCAACAGCTGTGTTGACACTGCATTCATCTCCACAGTCAGTCTACATAGTTATTCTTCCCCAATTCCCACAGTTATGTCATACTCATTTCCATATTTTTGCTATGCCAGTATCTGTGATTACATTGCACCTATTTTGATTATGAGTTTGCTTCATTTCTTAGTTACGCAACCTCAGTTTCTATTATTTTGTCACACAATTTTCAGTGGTTACCCAACTTACATTACCATTGTTAACATGCTCCAGTTTCCAAAGTTGTCAGGGTTTCCACAGGTCATAGTATTCCTGCATTTTCATGTAATTAATTGCAATAAAAAGACTTTTTTAGTAGCCATATATCAAAATATTATATTTTCCTGTGCTTTCTGCAATGTGTGATGGACTTTTATGATTACTTGACTCCCCTGTACCATTTTTTCCGCTTTCTGCTTGTCGGCCCTGGCAATCACCTCAGTCACGATATGCAGTCTCCTGTACTTTGTAATGAAGACAGACATTCCAGGAAAATTAACATTTCAAACGTGTAAACAGTGTAAACTTACCCATTTCCATGGTTATATCTCCTTCATAGTGCTGTACCAATTTCTATCATTACATTACACATTTCTGTTAACTTGAAAAAATATTCATGGTTGTCCATTTTTCCAGTTACTCTGCTGTAATTTTCACTATTTTGCTGCACCAAATTCTGAGGTTACACTACTTGCTACTAGCTTTCAGTTTTTCCTGTAACTCCAAACTCATAGTGCCCTCACACAAGCACACACACAAACATCTGAAACCAACCGAGGCCTTGAATATGTTTATAATTACTTCAGTGTATGATTCAGTTTTGATTCGGGAATGTGTGGTTGAACTAAGTGTGTCCGGGGCTGTGCAGTGTGGCGGTCCTACAGGACTGCCGCCATGGAGGACGGTTTTGAAGGTCGTGAGTGCATTGTGCATGTGTGGGGTGTAAATGAGATTGTTACAGCTGATGAGTAGTGAAGAGTCACTTAACCGCTGTAGTTCATTTGCACACCAAATGTGATGACCAAAAAGGTCAATGACAACAACCGTGCAGCTGCTTCACTTATTTGACTGGCCTTTCCAAGGTTTGTCCACTTTATAGCCATAAATGTTGTAGCCGCTTCTGTGGATAATGTTTTCTGCCCATCTTAAAGGAATATTTCCACTCAACATAACTAACTTTCAATTATTACGTAGAACCATGTAACTCATGTAACAGGGATAGAATGCTATAAGGATTAAGCTAATATAAATACATGCACACCATGCCCAGATTAGCTTTGTTAGCAAGCTCTAGTATAATACTGTCATTTTATTTGTGAGGGGAGCTGTTGAACAAAGCTGTTGAGTCCAAAATAACCCAAATATTTTTATATGTAAGTAAAAGTAGCTAGCAAAGAATGAATGCTAGGTTTTAAGCTAGCACAATAACATATACACAGAGTGCCAGGTTACCCCAAGTAAAGTTGTTCAAGTTGTTGATTTTTTTTTCTACAATGAAAAATTATGAATGATTGAACAAAGACAAGTCCCAAAAATACCTTCAATAACACAGAATGTGTTTTTAAAAAAGTAGCTAACAATTAATAATGCTAGTGGGGTTAATATATTACATTTAATTGAATTTATCTAAAAGACTGGGAAAATGATGAATAATTGAATAAAGGAGGTGTTGTTATGGGTATCTATGCACAATAGTATGTAAATCATTTGGTATCCACATATAATGTCTTTAAAAATCAAAAAGCAAAAACATCAGCACCAAATGTTTAGATTCGACCTATATTTGAAACCGAAATCTGATGACATCTTTATGCTGATGTCTGGTGGTTAAATCTGGCGTAAAAACCATTTCCACATCCAAACGCTCCTTCAGATCCAAAAATACAGATGGATCCAGCTTTAGTGAGACACTATTGGGGGTTAAAAAAGTCTAAATTCTTTCAAGCCAATCCGCTTGTTAAGACGTCTGGGTCCTCTACTGGTCCGACTGGGGTTATTGTCTATTCTAGCAAGTTCATAAGATAAGCTATGATTCCTAAACCAGTGAAGAAAAATAAAGATTGGTGCCAGTGGGCTCTAATGTTAGCTAGCTGGCTAACCTGACCTAGCTGGTATATTGGTATGTATAGGTTAATAGCGTGTTTCTTGCCATAAACACATCTTTGTGTTTGAGTTGCCTTATTTCTGTGCTGCTAGCTATCTTTGTCTTGACTGTCTGACCAACAGCCTTCATAATAAATATAAGGGATCTTTTTGTTAGCCCACAATTCCCATATCAGTGCATTCCTTAATTTCACAGGACATGTGGTGAAGAGGAGTCGATTCCAATAACGTTGATTATTCGACGCCAGGATGCCTCGAAGTCCTATATTTTTTCATTGTAATTGGCTGTCAGAGGAGACAGTCAAGCATGAGAGAGCCTAAATTTGATTAGTGAGCACTGAATTGCAAGATTTAAACATTGTCAGTGCTGCTCACCAGCCACTGTAGCACAAACTTAATTTCTCATAATTTATGTTAATAAACAACAATAAACAACTAGAAAAGTGCAATTCCTGAAGGACACCCAGGATGGTTGCACAGCTTTAGCAGTTCAAGGAACAAGGGATAAATAAACGACAAGTAGAGGTGTGCAGATCAGTGTGTTTTGCGATCTGCCCTGAGCAAGTACATGTAGTTTGGTGGCTGTAGGTTAAACGAAACCATGAGGTTTGAAAATGAATGGAAGCAATGAGGGGTGAGTAAACGATGAATAGAGAAGTACAGGTCAGTATGTCTGTGGATTAGGGTTTTGGAATCTGCCTTAAAAGAGTACATGTAGTTTGGAGGCTGTAGGTTAAATGAAACCATGAGGTTTGGTTGTGACCAAAAATGAATAAGACTCTATGGGAAAACCAGAGGAATGGGAACAGGCAGGTGAGTGTGAGTCAAACCAACACTGTAGTTTAGTATAGTTGCATTGCTAACATTAAGGTAATTGCTGCATTGGTTAAGGGTGACTACAAAAGTAAAGTAAAGAAGCTAAAGGAGCTAGGGGAATATGAAGCTAACTTCAGCCTCTTAAAAAGAGGAACAGGATGGCATCCAAAAAATAATTTAACAATGGTCCCTTTTTTAAAGAATTCTAACTACACTCTAACTACACTTTTCAGTACATCACACTCAGTTTCCCATCACTACGTGAAATTGTTTGTCAGTTGTTTGTCATATTTCTACACACACGTAGGTAACCTACATTTAAGATGGTTAAAGCTCTGCTGTATTCCAATGTCACAGGCTCTGGGTCTGTTTAGGATAAAATATTGCGCAGTCGAGGAGTTGATTCCGTGGGCAGGAGTCGAGAGTCAACACCTGAAAACATGCCACTGTGCATTACTAAGTACATGCTGTATGTGTGGTTTTGAGACCGTTAGCTATTTAAAAACAGAAAAACTGCAGAATTGCTTTACAGTGCTATCTAAAGATGCGTCTAGTGATGCAGCACTATAACATATAAAACGAGCGAGTGCACTTGTGCTGCCTGCTATTTCTCTGTGTTCCATCTTCGTCTCTCTGAAGCTGTTTAGTGGAGCGAAGCGCTCTGGTTCTCGCTGCTGTCGAAATGAGCCTCTGTACATTAGCTCTATTCACATCCATTCTCTAAAGCCTTATCGCTTTATCAGGTCTGTCTAAATATCTGCTAACAGTCATCTCAGCAGCGCTCATGGCAACATACAGTCGGTCAGTGATGGGGATTAGAGGGGATACTGTGCTCTGTCTCACCAGTTAGAATGTGTAATGACCTTAGTGGAGGCTACTGCTAGAGGTTACATGGAATAGCAGGCCTTTGTAACATAGACTGTTCAGCCATAACATTAAAGCCACCTGTATATTTTATCAGCTCCACTTTCCATATAAGGACACTTTGTAGTTCTACAATTACAGACTGTAGTTCATCTGTTTCTCTGTTTACTTTGATCAAAGAATAAAGTGAGTCAGAGAATAAAGTGAGTCAGAGAATAAAGTGAGTCAGAGAATAAAGCGAGTCAGAGAATAAAGTGAGTCAGAGAATATAGCGAGTCGGAGAATAAAGCGAGTCTGAGAATAAAGCGGGTCAGAGAATAAAGCGAGTCAGAGAATTAAACGAGTCAGAGAATAAAGTGAGTCAGAGAATAAAGTGAGTTAGAGAATAATATGAGTCAGAGAATATAGCGAGTCACAGAATAAAGTGAGTTAAAGAATAAAGTGAGTTAGAGAATAAAGTGAGTCAGAGAATAAAGCAAGTCAGAGAATAAAGTGAGTTAGAGAATAAAGTGAGTCAGAGAATAAAGCGAGTCAGAGAATGAAGCGAGTCAGAGAATAATATGAGTCAGAGAATAAAGCGAGTCAGAGAATAAAGCGAGTTAGAGAATAAAGTGAGTTAGAGAATAAAGTGAGTCAGAGAATAAAGTGAGTCAGAGAATAAAGCGAGTCAGAGAATAAAGCGAGTCAGAGAATAAAGCGGGTCAGAGAATATAGCGAGTCAGAGAATAAAGCGAGTCAGAGAATAAAGTGGGTCAGAGAATAAAGCGAGTCAGAGAATAAAGCGAGTCAGAGAATAAAGTGAGTTAGAGAATAAAACGAGTCAGAGAATATAGCGAGTCAGAGAATAAAGTGAGTTAGAGAATAAAGTGAGTCAGAGAATAAAGCGAGTCAGAGAATAAAGTGAGTTAGAGAATAAAACGAGTCAGAGAATATAGCGAGTCACAGAATAAAGTGAGTTAGAGAATAAAGTGAGTTAGAGAATAAAGTGAGTCAGAGAATAAAGCAAGTCAGAGAATAAAGTGAGTCAGAGAATAAAGTGAGTCAGAGAATAAAGCGAGTCAGAGAATGAAGCGAGTCAGAGAATAATATGAGTCAGAGAATAAAGTGAGTCAGAGAATAAAGCGAGTCAGAGAATAAAGTGAGTTAGAGAATAAAGTGAGTCAGAGAATAAAGCGAGTCAGAGAATAAAGCGAGTCAGAGAATAAAGCGAGTCAGAGAATAAAGTGAGTCATTCAGTTGGTCATTCCACAATGAACTTTATTAAGAATAAACAGCATCTCAGGCTCACAAACGATCACCTTTATGTGTGTATGAGAATGGCCCTGACACCATTTCAGCCCAGATTTAAGGAACAGAGCTCACTTCTCTCACTAAACAAGAGAAAGTGTGAGAGAGGAATACAAGAGGGAGATAAACTGTTAAGATGTGAAATTAAGTTAACAAGACGAAAAGGTGAATAAATAAACACTTTATGATGCACTTTGCTCAAAAGCATTGGTTTTTAAATGTAGTGTTTGTTTTGAGGAGGAAAAAAACATTTATTTGAAGTTTTATAAATAATTCTTTCAATTCAGCATTTAAAACAATAAATATTGTTGAAAAATACTGAACAGTATTTGTAATTTGGATTGTCTTTCAGATATAAAATGCTGATAGAACTACTAGGCTTCTTCAGTGTACAAGATATGGCACTGAGATTATTAAAATGATGACGGTCCGGGATATTTCCTCTAACTGTAGCGTATTAAATTCTAATGAAATACCACTGCCATAGGAGTTACGGAATAAACCTCTCTGTCTTCTAATTGAACTGCCTATGAATTTACATCCTTAGCTTTCGTTTCTGTGACAAAGTTTTCACAAGCCCCACCACTGCTGCATCTCCCCTCTGCTCAGTCCTATATCAGTCTCATCACACTCATAAAGTGGGAGGGGGTCCTGTCCAAGCCCTCAGAGGTCTCTCTCTTCCCTCAATCAGGCTTCCCTCATAATACCACCACATGCTGAAGGCTTAGTCTGAGCTCGCAAAATGGTTCATATGTAAACACAGCTTGGTTTGAAACACTCTGTTCTAGAGAAACTTGATGAGAGAGAACGGTTCACAGTGGTGGTGATGGGAACCAGGCGTCCACATCTAAAAGCTCCCATATTAAAAATGTATTAAATAAAATGATTATGAATCAGCTACTTGATGTCTAAGATGTTTTCATGACTGTTATGGGAAGATTCTGGCCTTAAAATCCACTCATTGTGGAGGGATATATAGTTCCCATAGCAAAAATATTTTTTTGATTTGACCATCATCAACATTTTGTACAAACTCAAAGACACATGTAGGTTCTCTGGTAGTTCTAGTAGTAAATAAAATGCCTATATTTGTATTGTAGACATGGCAATCTCTGGTTACTATCACCAGCCCTTTAAAGAAACATCTGAGCCATCTCACAACAAACTACTCTAGTTACATCTCAAACACTGATTTATGCTGACATCTTCAATAATCAGTGGAATTTTCTCTACAATAAATTTGTTGCTTGAGCTTCATATCCACTTTTTAAGGAACATTTATTTAAGGAGGGTGGCATAGAACCGCCAGACATCCAGAATCAAAGCTAGAACTTTTGGTAAATATCATCTGACAGAAAAAAGATCATAAGAAATCCAACAGGTGTGAAGGACTCTGCTTCCGTCCTGCCTCGGGATATAAAAACAGTCTTTAAAGAGAAGCTTGGCAGCAGGAGGAAGAAAACATGTTGTAGAACACCTGTTCCGTTCATCCAAATTCTGAAAGTGTCTTTCACAAAAAAGTACAGGGGTGTTTTTTCGCTCTCGTAGCTTCTCTTAACCTAACCATGAGTCACGCTTCAGAAATCCTCCACTAACAGCCGGAAAGAGGCCGGCGGTTAGGAACAAAGCAGTGTAAAATAAGGTGAATCAGTCTGGGTTTATCTGGGTCGGGAGCGGAGATACAGGCAGCCTCTTTCAGAACTTCAGAGGGGTTTTTACAACCAGCTTCAACACCAAGTCACACGTAAAGGGGAATTCCACCAGTTTCTTTTTAATTTCTATGTACAAATTTACCAACAGCGTTTAAATAGGTAAATACATAGGAGGCTTTAATTGCATAACTACTGCAGTGATTAATATGTTTCAGCTGAAGCAATTATTTTAACCAAAAAACCTTATTGGCCATTTTTATTTTTCTACATCACACAGCGGCGGCCGTTTACAGTGTATGAAAATTGCTAATGGACCAACAGAAATACTCCAAAATAATTAGGAAAATATTCTGGTTCCATTGACTTAGTAGTTCTACATTTACAGACTGTAGTTCATCTGTTTCTCTGTATGCTTTGTTACCCTGTTCTTCAGTGGTCAGGACCCCCACAGGACCATCACAGGGCAGGTATTATTTGGGTGGTGGATCATTTTACATAACATAATGATGTTGTGTGTAGTGCTGGTTTGAGTGAATCAGACACAGCAGTGCAAATAGTTTAGTTTAGATAATAGTTTAGAAAACATTCTGCTTCCATTGACGCACATTAAAAGAAGCACTTGGGGTTTTTATTGACAACGACCATGTGAGAAGACAGAGCCTGTCACTATAGAAAAGATGTTACTGTGTTTCAGAAAAGTCTAAATATTGTCTTGCATTTAGCAAAGAAAATAACTTGGGATAAGTTGTTAAGGATAACCAGCAACTGCTTGGTGAACTCAGGCTATGTTTAATAGTGAAAGTCAAAGCATTTCCATGTGACCAGAACTCACAAGATTATGACTAAAATATCTTCATCATTTTCCAGATTTTCTCTCCTCAAACATTGTCATTTTGGAGGTACCTGTTGTTGCTGTTTTGTTTGTTTATTTATTTTTTGTACAGCTATGGTTATTTGAAAGAAAAACTACACTTAACAACTAAATATAATATTAGATATTTTGCAGCTTCTATTCTTTTCAGGAGACTCACGTTCAGTTCTTCAAAGAGACATAACATCCAAAGTTCAGTCTTAGAAGTAGCTTTAGCATTTTTCATCAGTGATTCATCAAAGTTGGACTATACAGAGGTATGTTTTTCCTCACTGTAAAGCTATTGTGTTATAAAACCTTATATTGTTTCGACAGCCCTAATGGAACTGGATTAGTTTGACTATAAGAGGTCTGATAATGCAATCTGGGCATGATTGGACTGGCAGATTCATACTGGTTCCATAGAACCCAGATCAAAACATGTATATTTACCTTAATATTATGAGACAAACACTGCACATCCAAACAAACACAACATATTCCGTAGTTAAATAACATACATAGTAAAAAAATGGCACTGAAGTGTAGAGGAATGTCCAATGGATGTCAATTTCAAACAATGATGCGTAGCCATAGTGAATGGGAAGGATTATCCATGAAATTGGTTGTGGATTTTAGTAGTCTGATCATAAGCATTAAGAAACTGAGAAGAATCTACAATCCATAATCAAAAATTACTCAGGAAACTTTGGAATTGGTCCACAGTTCAGATGGAATTCTTGTGTGAGAAAGCAAACCAGCGATAAAGAGCCCCTCCACCAAAAGAGAACCAAGAATCAGTCCTGAGTGCAGATACAAGAAGAGAGTACGGACGTGGCAGATTCATTCTGGATTAAATCCACAGATCTCATCTGTAATCAATAAGTACATATACGTGCATTTAATAATCAGATCATGATCGTATTTCTGCAGTTATTAGATTATTGAAGTGGTCATGTAAGCAGCACGTCCTGAAGTCTTAGACTGGATAAGTGCAAAGAGACCAGATAAAGAGAGCTCAGCAATATAAGCTCATATAGAAAGTAATGGATAGTGATGATAAAGTCTTTATATGAATTTAGTTTTTGTCTGAACTGCTGCATGTCCTGTGTTGTTGGAATGTGCTACAGCTGCTGGTTTATTGCAGTGGGCTCTGCTGCTCTGGAGAGACAGATGGCAGCAATTTGCATGAATTTGATCTGAACTTCATTCAGCTTTTCTTGTTCTCCGTCACGCTGGATCCACACAGCGGCTTCAGACGCAGGCAGCCAGAAAAATATTCCACTGTTGATCCATTTCCATAAATAACTCCGGTGGAACACGAGCTTCCACGGAGTGCTCAACTCAGACAGGCCAGTGTGTCAGACAGCCTGCTGCAGAAGAACGTGAGGAACCGAGCAGACTGATGGAAGTGACATTGTGATGGTGAACATTGCCTCTTCCAGTGACAAGAATGACATCTTTCACTTTTCTGCCTCCCAGCATGCTCTGCTCATAGACTGACTGATATTCTAATTAATTAACTTATTAAATACATATGTTGGTGTACATATGCACTGATCAGTCATAACCTACAGTCCATCTCCTTATATTTAGACTCACTGTCCATTTCATCAGCTCCACTGACCGTATAGGAGCACTTTGTAGTTCTACAATTACAGACTGCAGTCCATCTGATTCTCTGTAAACTCTGTTACCCTGTTCTTCAGCAGTCAGGACCCATACAGGACCACCTATTACCTACCTGCTTGGTAAGCTCACCTTCTTTCACATTTCATCAGAAATAGGTGCTGCTCTCTCTCTCTCAGTGACTGTGCTGCTCTCTCTCTCAGTGACTGTGTTGCTCTCTCTCTCTCTCAGTGACTGTGCTGCACTCTCTCTCTCTCTCTCTCTCTCTCTCAGTGACTGTGCTGCTCTCTCTCTCTTTTAGTGTCTGTGCTGCACTCTCTCTCTCTCAGTGACTGTGCTGCTCTCTCTCTCTTTTAGTGACTGTGCTGCTCTCTCTCTCTCAGTGACTGTGCTGCTCTCTCTCTCTCAGTGACTGTGCTGCTCTCTCTCTCTCTCTCTCTCTCTCTCTCTCTCTCTCAGTGACTGTGCTGCTCTCTCTCTCAGTGACTGTGCTGCACTCTCCCTCTCTCTCTCAGTGACTGTGCTGCTCTCTCTCTTTTAGTGACTGCTGCTCTCTCTCTCTCAGTGACTGTGCTGCTTTCTCTCTCTCTCAGTGACTGTGCTGCTCTCTCTCTTTTAGTGACTGCTGCTCTCTCTCTCTCAGTGACTGTGCTGCTCTTTCTCTCAGTGACTGTGCTGCTCTCTCTCTCAGTGACTGTGCTGCACTCTCTCTCTTTTAGTGACTGTGCTCTCTCTCTCTCAGTGACTGTGCTGCTCTCTCTCTCAGTGACTGTGCTGCACTCTCTCTCTCTCTCAGTGACTGTGCTGCTCTCTCTCTCTTTTAGTGACTGTGCTGCTCTCCCTCTCTCTCTCAGTGACTGTGCTGCTCTCTCTCTCTCAGTGACTGTGCTGCTCTCTCTCAGTGACTGTGCTGCACTCTCTCTCTCTCTCAGTGACTGTGCTGCTCTCTCTCTCTTTTAGTGACTGTGCTGCTCTCTCTCTCTCTCAGTGACTGTGCTGCTCTCTCAGTGACTGTGCTGCTCTTTCTCTCTCTCTCTCTCAGTGACTGTGCTGCTCTCTCTCTCTCAGTGACTGTGCTGCTCTCTCACTCAGTGACTGTGCTGCTCTCTCTCTCTCTCTCTCAGTGACTGTGCTGCTCTCTCTCTCAGTGACTGTGCTGCTCTCTCTCTCTCTCAGTGACTGTGCTGCACTCTCTCTCTCTCTCTTAGTGACTGCTGCTCTCTCTCTCTCAGTGACTGTGCTGCACTCTCTCTCTCTCTTAGTGACTGTGCTGCACTCTCTCTCAGTGACTGTGCTGCACTCTCTCTCTCAGTGACTGTGCTGCTCTCTCTCTCTCAGTGACTGTGCTGCTCTCTCTCTCTCTCTCTCAGTGACTGTGCTGCTCTCTCTCTCTCTCAGTGACTGTGCTGCTCTCTCTCTCTCAGTGACTGTGCTGCTCTCTCTCTCTTTTAGTGACTGTGCTGCTCTCTCTCAGTGACTGTGCTGCTCTCTCTCTCTCTCAGTGACTGTGCTGCTCTCTCTCTCTCAGTGACTGTGCTGCACTCTCTCTCTCTTTCAGTGACTGTGCTGCTCTCTCTTTCTTTTAGTGACTGTGCTGCTCTCTCTCTCAGTGACTGTGCTGCTCTCTCTCTCAGTGACTGTGCTGCTCTCTCTCTCTCTCAGTGACTGTGCTGCTCTCTCTCAGTGACTGCTGCTCTCTCTCTCAGTGACTGTGCTGCTCTCTCTCTCTCAGTGACTGTGCTGCTCTCTCTCTCTCTCTCTCTCAGTGACTGTGCTGCTCTCTCTCTCAGTGACTGTGCTGCACTCTCCCTCTCAGTGACTGTGCTGCACTCTCTCTCTCAGTGACTGTGCTGCTCTCTCTCTCTCTCTCTGTGACTGTGCTGCTCTCTCTCTCTCTCAGTGACTGTGCTGCTCTCTCTCTCTCAGTGACTGTGCTGCTCTCTCTCTCAGTGACTGTGCTGCTCTCTCTCTCTCTCAGTGATTGTGCTGCTCTCTCTCTCTCAGTGACTGTGCTGCTCTCTCTCTCTCAGTGACTGTGCTGCTCTCTCTCTCAGTGACTGTGCTGATCTCTTTCTTCTTTAGTGACTGTGCTGCTCTCTCTTTCCTTCAGTGACTGTGCTGATCTCTTTCTTCTTTAGTGACTGTGCTGCTCTCTCTTTCCTTCAGTGACTGTGCTGATCTCTCTCACTCAGTGACTGTGCTGCTCTCTCTCTCTTTTAGTGACTGTGCTGCTCTCTCTCTCTCAGTGACTGTGCTGCTCTCCCTCTCTCTTAGTGACTGTGCTGCTCTCTCTCTCAGTGAATGTGCTGCTCTCTCTCTCTTTTAGTGACTGTGCTGATCTCTCTCTCTTAGTGACTGTGCTGCTCTCTTTCTCTCTCTCTTAGTGACTGTGCTGATCTCTCTCTTTTAGTGACAGTGCTGCTCTCTCTCTCTCTCTCTCTCTCTCTCTCAGTGACTGTGCTGCTCTCCCTCTCAGCGACTCTGCTGCTCTCTCTTTCTCCATCAGTGACTGTGCTGATTTCTCTCTCTCAGTGACTGTGCTGCTCTCTCTCCCTTTTAGTGACTGTGCTGCTCTCCCTCTCAGCGATTGTGCTGCTCTCCCTCTCAGCGATTGTGCTGCTCTCTCTTTCTCCATCAGTGACTGTGCCGATTTCTCTCATTCAGTGACTGGGCTGCCCTCTCTCTTTCAGTAACTGTGCTGCTCTCTCTCCTTCAGTGACTGTGCTGCTCTCTTTCGCTTAGTGGCAGTTTTACTCTCTTTTAGTAACTGTGCTGTGCACTTTTTCTCCCTCAGTGACTGTGCTGATCTCTCTCTCTTTTAGTGACTGTGCTCTCTCTCTCTCAGGGACTGTGCTGCTCTCTCTCTCAGTGACTGTGCTGCATTCTCTCTCTCTCTCTCAGTGACTGTGCTGCTCTCTCTCTCTTTTAGTGACTGTGCTGCTCTCTCTCTCTCAGTGACTCTGCTGCTCTCTCTCTCTCTCAGTGACTGTGCTGCTCTCTCTCTCAGTGACTGTGCTGCACTCTCTCTCTCTCTCAGTGACTGTGCTGCTCTCTCTCTCTTTTAGTGACTGTGCTGCTCTCTCTCTCTCTCAGTGACTGTGCTGCTCTCTCTCTCAGTGACTGTGCTGCTCTTTCTCTCTCTCTCTCTCAGTGACTGTGCTGCTCTCTCTCTCTCAGTGACTGTGCTGCTCTCTCACTCAGTGACTGTGCTGCTCTCTCTCTCTCTCTCTCTCAGTGACTGTGCTGCTCTCTCTCTCAGTGACTGTGCTGCACTCTCTCTCTCTCTTAGTGACTGCTGCTCTCTCTCTCTCAGTGACTGTGCTGCACTCTCTCTCTCTCTCTCTCTTAGTGACTGTGCTGCACTCTCTCTCAGTGACTGTGCTGCACTCTCTCTCAGTGACTGTGCTGCTCTCTCTCTCTCAGTGACTGTGCTGCTCTCTCTCTCTCAGTGACTGTGCTGCACTCTCTCTCTCAGTGACTGTGCTGCACTCTCTCTCAGTGACTGTGCTGCTCTCTCTCTCCCAGTGACTGTGCTGCTCTCTCTCTCTCAGTGACTGTGCTGCTCTCTCTCTCTCTCTCTCTCTCTCTCTCTCTCTCTCTCTCTCAGTGACTGTGCTGCTCTCTCTCTCTCAGTGACTGTGCTGCTCTCTCTCTCTCTCTCAGTGACTGTGCTGCTCTCTCTCTCTCAGTGACTTTGCTGCACTCTCTCTCTCTCAGTGACTGTGCTGCTCTCTCTTTCTTTTAGTGACTGTGCTGCTCTCTCTCTCTCAGTGACTGTGCTGCTCTCTGTCTCTCAGTGACTGTGCTGCTCTCTCTCTTTTAGTGACTGTGCTGCTCTCTCTCTCAGTGACTGTGCTGCTCTCTCTCTCTCTCTCTCTCTCTCTCAGTGACTGTGCTGCGCTCTCTCAGTGACTGTGCTGCTCTCTCTCTCTCTCTCAGTGACTGTGCTGCTCTCTCTCTCTCTCTCAGTGACTGTGCTGCTCTCTCTCTCAGTGACTGTGCTGCACTCTCCCTCTCAGTGACTCTGCTGCACTCTCTCTCTCATTGACTGTGCTGCTCTCTCTCTCTCTCTCTCTCTCTCTCTCAGTGACTGTGCTGCTCTCTCTCTCTCAGTGACTGTGCTGTTCTCTCTCTCTCTCTGTGACTGTGCTGCTCTCTCTCTCAGTGACTGTGCTGCTCTCTCTCTCTCAGTGACTGTGCTGCTCTCTCTCTCTCTCTCTCTCTCTCAGTGACTGTGCTGCTCTCTCTCTCTCAGTGACTGTACTGCTCTCTCTCTCAGTGACTGTGCTGCTCTCTCTCTCTCTCGTTCAGTGACTGTGCTGCTCTCTCTCTCTCTGTGACTGTGCTGATATCTTTCTTCTTTAGTGACTGTGCTGCTCTCTCTTTCTTTCAGTGACTGTGCTGATCTCTCTCACTCAGTGACTGTGCTGCTCTCTTTCTCTTTTAGTGACTGTGCTGCTCTCTCTCTCTCAGTGACTGTGCTGCTCTCCCTCTCTCTTAGTGACTGTGCTGCTCTCTGTCTCAGTGAATGTGCGGCTCTCTCTCTCTTTTAGTGACTGTGCTGATCTCTCTCTCTTAGTGACTGTGCTGCTCTCTTTCTCTCTCTCTCAGTGACTGTGCTGCTCTCTCTTTCTCCATCAGTGACTGTGCTGATTTCTCTCTCTCAGTGAATGTGCTACTCTCTCTCCCTTTTAGTGACTGTGCTGCTCTCCCTCTCAGCGATTGTGCTGCTCTCTCTTTCTCCATCAGTGACTGTGCCGATTTCTCTCATTCAGTGACTGTGCTGCCCTCTCTCTTTCAGTAACTGTGCTGCTCTCTCTCCTTCAGTGACTGTGCTGCTGTCTTTCACTCAGTGGCAGTTTTACTCTCTTTTAGTAACTGTGCTGTGCACTCTTTCTCCCTCAGTGACTGTGCTGATCTCTTTCTTCTTTAGTGACTGTGCTGCTCTCTCTTTCCTTCAGTGACTGTGCTGATCTCTTTCTTCTTTAGTGACTATGCTGCTCTCTCTTTCCTTCAGTGACTGTGCTGATCTCTCTCACTCAGTGACTGTTCTGCTCTCTCTCTTTTAGTAACAGTGCTGCTCTCTCTGTCTTAGGGATTACGCTGCTCTCTCTCTCCCTCATTGACTGTGCTAATCTCTCTCACTTAGTGACTGTGGTGCTTTCTCTCTTACTTAGTGACTGTGCTGATCTCTCTTCCTCCCTCAGTGACTGTGCTGATCTCTTTCTTCTTTAGTGACTGTGCTGCTATCTCTTTCCTTCAGTGACTATGATGATCATCTCCCTCCCTCAGTGACTGTGCTAATCTCTCTCTCTCAGTGACTGTGGTGCTCTCTCTCTCTTTTTAGTGACTGTGCTGCGCTCTCTCTCTCAGCGATTGTGCTGCTCTCTCTATTTCCCTTGGTGACTATCCTGATCATCTCTCTCACTAATTGACTGTGGTGCTCGGTCTCTCTCTTTCTCTCTCTTAATGACTGTGCTGCTCTCTTTCAGTGACTGTGCTGATCTCTCTCCTTTGGTGACTGTGCTGCTCTCTTTCACTCAGTGGCAGTTTTACTCTCTTTTAGTAACTGTGCTGTGCACTCTTTCTCCCTCAGTGACTGTGCTGATCTCTTTCTTCTTTAGTGACTGTGCTGCTCTCTCTTTCCTTCAGTGACTGTGCTGATCTCTTTCTTCTTTAGTGACTATGCTGCTCTCTCTTTCCTTCAGTGACTGTGCTGATCTCTCTCACTCAGTGACTGTTCTGCTCTCTCTATTTCCCTTGGTGACTATCCTGATCATCTCTCTCACTAATTGACTGTGGTGCTCGGTCTCTCTCTTTCTCTCTCTTAATGACTGTGCTGCTCTCTTTCAGTGACTGTGCTGATCTCTCTCCTTTGGTGACTGTGCTGCTCTCTTTCACTCAGTGGCAGTTTTACTCTCTTTTAGTAACTGTGCTGTGCACTCTTTCTCCCTCAGTGACTGTGCTGATCTCTTTCTTCTTTAGTGACTGTGCTGCTCTCTCTTTCCTTCAGTGACTGTGCTGATCTCTTTCTTCTTTAGTGACTATGCTGCTCTCTCTTTCCTTCAGTGACTGTGCTGATCTCTCTCACTCAGTGACTGTTCTGCTCTCTCTCTTTTAGTAACAGTGCTGCTCTCTCTGTCTTAGGGATTACGCTGCTCTCTCTCTCCCTCATTGACTGTGCTAATCTCTCTCAACTTAGTGACTGTGTGCTTTCTCTCTTACTTAGTGACTGTGCTGATCTCTCTTCCTCCCTCAGTGACTGTGCTGATCTCTTTCTTCTTTAGTGACTGTGCTGCTATCTCTTTCCTTCAGTGACTATGATGATCATCTCCCTCCCTCAGTGACTGTGCTAATCTCTCTCTCTCAGTGACTGTGGTGCTCTCTCTCTCTTTTAGTGACTGTGCTGCGCTCTCTCTCTCAGCGATTGTGCTGCTCTCTCTATTTCCCTTGGTGACTATCCTGATCATCTCTCTCACTAATTGACTGTGGTGCTCGGTCTCTCTCTTTCTCTCTCTTAATGACTGTGCTGCTCTCTTTCAGTGACTGTGCTGATCTCTCTCCTTTGGTGACTGTGCTGCTCTCTTTCCCTCAGTGACTGTAACTGCTTCTGGAAGCTGCTGCTGGGATAAGTCTGAGACTTTACTGGGCTGTGATAGCAGACACACTGCTACATTAGCTGTTCTAAAACATTGTTGCTTACAGCATCAATTCAAGACACAGCAGTGCAGCTGGAGAATTTAAGCACTGTGTCCACTCACTGTCCACTCTATTAGACATTCCTACCTCGCTGGCCTCTGTGCTGCTGTCAGAGTAGCTGGTTCAGCAAGTTGGGAATGTGGCGGCCCAGAGACTCTGCTCAAACCCCTCTCAAACTTTAAAATAGGAGATGTGTCATGTATTGCCTTGTATAGCCATGGACGTGCAGGTGGTGTGGCAATGCAACCTGCATGTTGGGACCAGGGCTGTAGATGGTCCTCTGCGCTATGGGTCTAGTTATGCACTTTAAACTTGACATAAACACATTACCACTGCCTGTCAGCGACTCCAGCGCTGCAATACACACCTGAACTTAAACTCAGAAGCAGAACACTAAAACCTTGAAAGAACTACACTGCAGCAAGTTCAATATGAAACGTCTGTCTGCTCAACACAAACACACATGCTCAAAAGACATAGTTAAAACTGACAGCTTAGATGTTGAAAGGCAGAAACATGATTATCAAAGGCAAAAACTAACTGCCAAAGGCGGCTTGAAAACTATCTGTTAGTGTCTTTTATCTGAGGTACTGTTTCAGCCTTTGTTGTAAATACCAAATTTGCAGAAAACTGATGACGATAAACACCCACCAGTTCATCTTTTTGATGCCTGAGGAGCTTCAGATTTAAACCCGGGCACACTTACAACAAACTAAAAGCTTAATGGACAGTAACAGTTACTAAGCTGTGATTGGAGGGCTGAGAAAAAAGGCGGAGTTTGATGACAAGCGTAATGACTTGACTGGTCATAATAATACAGTGACCACAAAGAAACAAAGAGAATTTTATAATCTTAACCAAGTTGGATTATTAAATAATGTTTTACCCTTAAAACTGGGTGGGCTCAGGTGATGAAGTTACTTGAATTACTTGAGGGCTGCAGGTAAGCCTGTGCATTAAATCGCCCCTGACCATGTGTATAGTCTATTAGGAGACTCAACTCCTGGTAAGTGATTTAGTGTGTAAATAAATAGCTGTTGTTTAGCCAGGAATCATCTAAAGAGTTTCTCATAAAGCCTTCTCTGCCAAGATGACACAAATGCAGCTCAAAGTGCTTCACCACACATAGAAGAATATCATATGTAAGTGTGTTCTCTGTGGAGGATGTGTTAACTTATTCTCACTTAAAAAGTCCATTGTTTTGCACATAGCAAAATTAGTAAAGAGCATACAACTAAATTATAAAAGTAAAAATATGTTGTATAAACATTAAAAAATAATTAAATAGAATTTGAAATATATATGATCAAGTCTCAACCAGTGAATGTTATAAATCTTATTTTAATGTTATCCATCCATCCATTCATGATCTTCCACTTTAACGCGCTAGCCGGGGTCACGGGGGGCTGGAGCCAATCCCAGTGTCACCAGGTGAAGGCTGGGCATGGACAGGCCACCAGTACATCGCATGGTCAACACACACTCATGCACACACTCACACCTACAGGCCATTAAGACTGATTGATCAACCAAACATGCATATGCTTGGACTGTGGGAGGAAACTGGAGGACCCGGAAGAAACCCACTCAAGCACGGGGAGGATGTTAAATAAATGTCAATGTTATTTTAAAACTACTATTTAAAAAAAGTGCCTACCTGGTAAACTACAAGCTACTCTTGTACAGTCAATTGTACTGTTCTGTTTTGTTCTGCACTTCCTTTTGTAATGTTTGTACTGTTGTGCTTTGTTTTGCACTGTTTAGTCTGTGTTATGTTTTTTGTGTGCACCATGTGGTCCTGGAGGAACGCTGTTCTGTGTGTGTACTGTGTAGATGGTTAAAAAGTTGGTAATATAGTGGTAGTATCGGTCTAGGTATAGGTAGTTTCAGTAGTGTATCACTTTGTGATACACTTACGAAGTGTTGCTGGAGAGTGTGATGGTCAGCTGATGTGTGGATATGTTAAATAAGCTGTCTCTGAGTACTACATGATGCAACAAGCTGCAAATCAACCTGTTTACCTTCATCTGATATTCTCTCACTTGAAAGCATTTTACATAATTACTCACATGCAAGATCCGACTGATGTGTACACGCTTATCATTATGCACTGTGTTTATTTGCACTTAAATGGCCTATTTACACATACAACATTTGTATACTGAACAAATTACTGAGCTTGCAAAGTAAAAACACTATTTAATAAACAATGACGTACTCAGACCTCAGATATGTAGGGATATGTAAGGATAATATTTTAATAAGCACAGTACAATAATAGAGACAATAAACCCTAACCTTACATTAACACTAAACCCTAACCCCTACATTAACACTAAACCCTAACCCCTACATTAACACTAAACCCTAACCCCTACATTAACACTAAACACTCACCTGCAATGTTTACACTAAACCCTACCCCCTACATTTACACTAAATCCCAACCCCTATATTAACACTAAACCGTACCCCCTACATTTACACTAAATCCCAACCCCTATATTAACACTAAACCCTAACGCGTGCATTAACAATGAACCCCAACCCCTACATTTACACTAAACCCTAACTCCTACATTAACACTTAACCCTAACCCCTACATTAACACTAAACCCAAACCCCTACATTAACCCCTAACCCTTACATTTACACTAAACCCTAACTTCTATATATACACTAAACCCTAACTCCTACATTTACACTAAACCCTAACCCCTCATTTACACTAAATCATAACTCCTACATTTACACTAAACCCCAACTCCTACATTTACACTAAACCCTAACCCCTACATTTACACTAAACCCTAACTCCTACATTAATACTAAACCCTAACCCCTACATTTACACTAAACCCTAACTCCTACATTTACACTAAATCCTAACTCCTACATTAACACTAAACCCTAACCCCTACATTTACACTAAACCCTAACTCCTACATTAACACTAAACCCTAACCCATTCATTTATACTAAACCCTACAACCTGCATTTACACTAAACCCTAAACCCCACATTTACACTAAACCATAACCCCTGCATTTACACTAAACCCTAACCCCTACATTTACACTAAACCTTAACCCCTACATTTACACTAAACCCTAACCCCTACATTTACACTAAACCTTAACCCCTAAAGTTACACTAAACCCTAACCCCTACATTTACACTAAACCCTAACCCCTACATTTACACTAAACCCTAACCCCTGCATTTACACTAAACCCTAACCCCTACATTTACACTAAACCCTAACCCCTACATTTACACTAAACCCTAACTCCTACATTTACACTAAACCCTAACCCCTACATTTACACTAAACCCTAACCCCTACATTTACACTAAACCCTAACCCCTGCATTTACACTAAACCCTAACCCCTACATTCATACTAAACTCTAATGTCTAAATGTACACAATAATAACAATAAAGTACAAAAAATAATACATAAAATGTATTTTGTTGGTGAGATTGTTTTATAAGATTTTCATGGTTTAGCAGGAGTTTATTTATAATAAAAAATGCTATCCCACATTGTTGTGTCACTACTAAAGTGTACTCTAAACTAGACTGTAGCTCTTGTATGTCCCAGCTTTTTGGAGCCACATGGTGAACAAGTAAAAAAAAAATTTAAATCAATAAAAACATCTTAAATGGAACACAGAGGACTACCACTATTGAAACAGCTTTGCTAAACTTGTGTTTCATGAAACTTATGCTGATATTGTGTTTGCACAACTGGACAAAGCTGTGTTTGCTATAAACTGGCCAGTGCTAGAATTCTGCTCAAATAAATTGTCACTACTGAAACATTTGGTTTTGGTAGTTTTGGTAGAGTTATGATTGTTTGGTAGTGATGAAATGCAATATTCACTCGTAAGATCTAATAAAATAAACATACCTAAGATAAAGGATTACTCAAATGTAAAGGATTTTAGTCCCAAATGTGTTTCAGCTCTGACTAGTTCAGTAGAATACTATATATTTATCTTTTCAAAATACTTATATTCATACAGCTGTAATTCCTCAGAACACACTCCTCTGTAATGTGAGACTGAGAAGCTCTTCTTGCTTTTAAAGAACATTTAAATAAGGATTACATCACAGCAATGTGCAAATTCAAGAAGAGCGCCGAAGTGAGGATCTAAGGGTTATAGAGACATCATTAAAGTTTCATCTGTAAACTCTGAGACAGATACAGCATCAGAGATGCACAAGCCCTGATAAATATTTCATCTAAATGGAGTTCAGAGCTTTTACCAAAAAGAAAAAAAAGCAAAAGGAAAAACAAATGGGACATAGCTTAAGCTACTCGTTTAAAGATTTCTCACTTAAAGGAGTAGCTCAGTTGGATGTGCTGGATGTGGAATGTGGATGATGTCATTTCCATAACAGAGCTCTGAAATCCTGTAGCGAGCTTCATGTCTGTATTAGGAGCTCAGGGTTCTAAACTGGTTTACTAAGTTAATTTGGTACCACGCACTGTAGTAAACCCCTATAGTCTTTTACATTTCCTCAAGTTCCTTAAGGGGTCAGCTAAAGTATTGTATGAATATGTGTGGTCAGTTTCAATATGGTACATTGCAAAAAATGGGTTCTAGAAGAGTTAGTGAGGTACAAACTCCAAGGTACTAGAAACATAAAGGTTCTAAGGTAATGATGTTGGGTAAAATGATACTTGGTAAGTACCAAGATAATTACTCTGATATAACAATTACACAATTACAATTACACAATTCTGGATATTAAGCTTATAAGGACATATTAAAATATCTCATAATTATATTAATTAAAAAGGTGATAAATACAAATGCACATACTGAAAACACAGAATGTAATTTTAAAATAATACTTACAGCTACTTTAGTGTGATTTCACTGTTTTTGCTATATTAAATATGATGGTTAGTGTCACATACTGCCCCCTCTGGGCCTACACAGTACTTTTGTTTTTGTTTTCCAGCTGCACCCTGGCTCCACCCACTCCCCTACTCGTTCACACACCTGCAGCAGATGCAGCACTCTTATATATACCACTTTGTTTTCTCTGTGTGTTCGGTTCATTTTGCCTTTTATTGGTTTTCTCTGCTTTCTGGATATTTATGGCTGGATTATTAGACTGACTGCGGTGGTGTGTGAATATATTGTTAATTAAAGTAAACTGAATTCTCCCAAATTATTAAATTATTAAAATAAATTAAAACTTGCAACCTTGTGATGCCCCTGGTCAGTAGATCTGAACATGTGTAACCTGAATGTTAAAGCAAAGCATAAAAACGATCAGGTCATAGATTCTAATGATTGATTGTAATAGAATTAGAAGTAGATTAGAATGATAGTTTACACCAATTACTTTTGTGTGATCTACTAATGAATTTAAATATTAAAATCATGTTAATACAGTAAGTAGTGGTTTTACATATGTGTTATTTATTAACATGTGTGTTTATTCAAGCCTTTCCCAAGTTTTTCATATAGTAACTGAAAATATAGTATTATTTTCAGTTCTCATCTAGTGCCTTCTTTGACTACTAAGTGTTTCTTTAAGCTAAATCAACATTGCTGCTGAAGGAATTGAATTAATTCATACAATGTCTGGAGCATCCAGGAGAAATCTGGAACTAAACTATGTTCTTCAAACTGAAGTTCAAGATATGATCTACTTCTTTCACAATAAGATATTCATGTTTCTTGTATTTAAGTGATTTAAACAATGAGCATAGGTGCGTTCTCTGAAGAGGATGTTCAACTTTACAATAAGAACATTAGTGACCAGAAGGATTGTGGATTGTGACCAGAAGCAGCCAAATATTTGCATGTTTGTGTTACACAAGCAGCCCACGTGTACTCTGAGAGCAATAGACTCAGTACCCCCTGGGAATGGTGGGCACATGGCTGCTAATTGGTGTATCTGCTCTGATTGATTATTGGCCTTAGCATTTTAGACTGATGGTTAAGGCGCTGGGTTCTTATTGTCTGCACTGTGGAGCGTTCAGCTCCGTGTCTGATCTATTCTGGGAGGGATATGAGCAGCTGGTACTGGGACAGAGCCCTGCAGTTGGAAATACAGGTGCGTGTGTGTGTGTGTTTGTAGCTCATGTGAATCACTGTTCCCTTCCGTCAGTGCGCCACAGCGACCGGCGTCATCGTCGCCATGGAGACTCCGCATTCTTAATCCTGGTGTTCTAAAAGCGTGTTGCTCTTATATTGGCATTTTTGTGTGCATCAACGAGCAAGAACAGGTTACACTCACAGTTCCACTCGTTAAGCGCATTAGAATTTCAAATGAAGACGTGTTGCAGAAGGTGATGGCGATGAGATCCAGCTCCGAAAGCGAGGCTAAACGCATGCAGATCTATGGCTAATATACCATGAACTTCATTAGATATTCACAGTCCCCTGACGGATTGCACCTTTGCTGAACTGAATTTGCTTAAAAGCAGCTTTTAAGGTACTCGACTAACTAATGTACTCCATAAACTGAAGTAGATCACACAAAAGTAAATGGAATAAACGGTCATTCTAATTGGATTCCAATTCTATTACATTCAGTCATTAGATCATTTTTATGCATTGATTCAACATTCAGGTTACGCATGTCTGGACTGGTCAACTGGCCAGTGGGCAGGTTTTTATTTATTTTATTAGTTTGATTCAGTTTACTTTAATGAACAATATATTCACACCTCACAACAGTCAGTCTAATAATCCAGCCATGAATATCCAGAAAGCCTTATTTCATCCATTATCTTCTGTTTATCCCACTAGTCAGGGTCACTGAAGCCAATCCCAGCGTGTCCCACTCTGTCTGTTTTACGTTCCTGTTTACATCCCCTCGTCCCTCCCATGTGCACTTGTTTATGTTTTTGTCATGTGCTCCTCCGTGTCTCCGCCCCTCACCTGTTTGTAGTTTGCGTTCTCCTCCTGTTCCCAGGTGTCCCAAGTGTGATATATATTCCTTCCGTTTCCTCCTAGTGTTGGTTATTTATTGTTTCTGTTCTCGCACATTAGTCTTGTATTCCTATTCTGTTCCTTTGTGTTGATGTTGTTTCTGTTTTGTTTCTTGTTCCTGGTCTTCGTCACCTCCTCTGCTCATCGCACCTCTTTTTCGTGACACAGCGTCATCACCCAAAGGCGGGGTACACCATGGACAGGTTGGCAGTCCATCGTATGGCCAACACACACTCACACACACACTCACACCTACGGGTAATTTAGAGTGACTTATCAACCTAACATGCATGTGTTTGGACTGTAGGAGGAAACACAAGCACAGGGAAAACAAACAAACTACACACAGAACGGCCTGGACCGGGAATCCAACCCAGATAGCTGTAAGGCAACGGTGCTGATCACTACACCATCATGCTGCCCAGAACATCAGACCTCAAAGTGCTATCATTATCATTATTGTGACATTTAATAACCTTTAAAAGTAAGCTGCTGCTCTCTCTTGGGCATTGCCAACCCATCTTAACAAGACCTTAGCCTTGTTGTGTTTTGTTATATATTATCAAACACTAATTATCAGTGTGTTTGTGGAAACAGCTTTATTGCCCAGTGCGTTGAAGGGATCATAATCTGGCCCCAAACTTACTGAGCTAGACTGAGAAGAAAGTAACATTTATGTAGAAGTAGAAGTTATTGGTTTAAGGTAGGGGTACGTAACATAATTAATGTGTTCCTGTACAACCTTTAGAATGGGGAGCATTTACACATACATGTATTTCCCTGTAAAGTCTACAACACATGCATGTATTTACCTGCACAGGCTATTACACATAGTCTCCAGTAAGTCTGCAATATGTAACATGTTCATCTGGAGATCCTACAAAACATGTATGCAACACATGTACATATTTACACGTAGAGTCAACAATACATTTAAACTTAATACAGCTTTGCTCAGCGATAAACACTGACAAGACTGAAGAGAGCAGTTCCCCCCCTTTATTAGACTCACAACCCCAACAGCAACCTATAAGTAGCAGCCATGCTGTGTGAGTTTATCATTTATTGCTGGTTGAAGTAGATCATTTAAAACTGATAGTTTCACAGTGAGAACAAGCTCCAAGTAACTAGCATAGCTAACTAAATAGTATGAGAACGGAGCTCATTTGTTCATCTATTATCTATTTCGACATGTTGCTTCTATGTGATTGCAGTGTCTCGCTGTAAACCAGCCAATCAGAGCAGAGCTGATCAAATAATTTATAAGCTCACCAAATAAGAGAGAACAGCTCATTTTGGTCATTCTAGGACCAAATCATAGAGGAGTAAAACAGGAGCTTGTAATTTTTCTCCCTGACCAAACTCACATTCCTTCTATGTAGAATTATGATAAATGCATTGGATGCACCTTTAATTCTTGATGTGTTACAGCTCTCTCAGACATTTTATAATCCTCTGCAGCTCTGTTTATTGTTCTGAAAGATCTCACCTTTCTCCTTTTCCAGAGTTTTATAGCATAAATGAGCTCACTGTTATGTTTTGTGGTGGATGACCACGTAATGGTGATATATTGGGGTTACTCTGGGATCATAACAGCAGAGCTAAGCTTGTGTTTCTGAACAGTGCGATAGAGAGACGTGTTATCAAACATAAGCCCGCTGTAGACATGTGTGCGTGAGGAATGTTAAGTCCATACATGGTAAAAATGTTTTCCACTTCACATCCTTTTACGCAGTGCATATTCATTTTTGGTGAATGGTTGTGGTAGAACATGTTGTTCTTGGATGAACCAAGAAATCTTAGTGTTTACAGAATCGTCAAACGTTTCAAGCTGTTTAACTGTCCTCAAGCTTGTTCTGCATTTCTGAATAACTTCGGTGGCTGAGTCATAATCTTTTTAAACCTATCAGAAAACAACGTCAGGCATCAGGCAGTGAATTTATGACCATTTAATGTAAAACTGTTTTTTGAGACTTTTAGAATTTAGTACTAATATTATTACACATTTAGTACACAGTGTTACAATCTCATAAACTTTTATTACATGCTTATTACTCTGTACTGCACTCTTGTTGCATGCTTAGTAATACACTCTAGCTTCACTCAATACACAATGCAATACACTTATTAAAGCTTAGTACACCATATTTTTGCTCTTATTACACAAGTATTACTCTATACTGCATACTTTACTCTTTTTACATGCTTAAAATGTCATAACATGTTTTTTATATGATTAGTACTCCATACTTTAGTCTTATTACATAAGTGGTAATTAATAATTTGCTCTAGTTATATGCTTGGCACCCATCTTTTTAGGCATGACAAGGCAAGTTTATTTGTATAGCACCTTTCATACACAGTGGCAACTCAAAGTGAGTCAAGACATAAAGACAAATAAAAGAAAAAGGCATTAAACATTAAATTAAAGAGATAAAAAGAAATATGACATATAAAAATAAAAGAAAGAAAATTAAACATGAATGAGGTATAAACATGCTGTTGGACTATCAAAGAGTTGTAGAACTAAGAGTTTTAAAATGAGCTGAAAGCCTGCTCAAACAGTATGCAGTTCTAGATAATGAGTACTGCATACTATTGTCATATGCTTAGAACTCAACACTTTACTCTTATCACATTAATAATAGTAATTAATAGTCATTGCTATATTCCTATTACAAGCTTACTTCTAAATTCTGTATACATTTATTACCCTACTACATTACTGTACGATACTACATACTACATTATTGTTACACACTTTTTACTCTATACTACACTCCTAATACATGCTTAATACTCTCTAATCACTACACACAACAGCAACCCCCTGCTCTGAGCAACATTTTCATTTACTCAACATAGATTTGACATGCAAATAAAGTAAATGTATTTACAAAATTTTATTTTTTGTGCAGAATTCTGGAAATATACGTACAATTAATAAGATTATTTATTCGCATTCTCAATTTACCTTATATATGTAAAGAATTATTAGATGAACCTGTGCTGTAGTGGCTGTTTAACACTTAAAATCTAAATAAATCTAAATCTAATATCTTAACACATATTGTTGCATTTAGTGATTAAATTGAGAAATGAATGAAGAAATAGTTTGAATCATCTTATAATCGTCTAACAACATTGTTATAAAGAAAAAAACATGTTGGTATGAAAAATTTAAATCAGAGGTTTAAATGAAATAAAACATTTAATTTAATACAATTTAAAATATTTAATGATAAAAATGTAATAAAAAATGTATACAGTTATTTTGAATCATTATAGAACCTCACAGGTTTGAAACACTAGGAGGCTGTGTATAAAGGTTAGCTAGCGTGTAGAGCGATGAACAGAGTTGTTAATAATTGTAAAATAAATTTAATGTCTAGAATTGATCTTATATGTGGAGATCAATTTTCAATAAAGCTAACCTAACAAAAAATGTAAAAAGTTTGCAGCACATCATTAATCATTGTTCCCAGAATTCTTGAAATGTAAATCTAAAAATACTTTTGGTGAATAGTTTGTAATATGAATAGCTGCTCATTTCAATGTATTGCAGTATTAAATTACAGCATGATTTGTTTATCTCTGTTAATAAAGGCAGGTCTGGTATGTAAACCTGCAGACCTGCAGCTGGAGCACGTCTTCCAGGAGAAGTAGAGATATCTGCTGCTTCGGTCTGTGTCAGTATGGAAACTCTGACTGTGATTGGAAAGGGCTGAGTTTCCATGGCTGCTGTTCAACTGGATCTTCAAATAGTTTTAGAGAAAAATCGTCCCAGTGTTTTCACCATTCACACACACACACACACACACACACACACACACACCCAAAACATCTGCTATGAAGACAACTGACAGCCTGCTGAGATCACATCTGATCAAGTCTTCCTCACAAGCCACGAAAACAAAAGACAAAAGAAAGAAATCAGAGCGAAAAGAGGAGTAAAAGTACAACATCTCAAATACAGGACATGTGACAAACCACAGCTATACTTACAATGGAATATTTACTATACTATTTATAGTATTTATAATATTTACTGTATCATGTTTTAAAGCCTTTGCAGACAAATAAAGAGATGCAGAAATAGGAGGAAGGCTTTGTAAAAAAAACCCACAAATATTAGCCTAAATTCTAGATCTGTAACCTCTTAAAAATGTAAGCTGTGCTTTAGAATCCGCCCTCATCTTATTACTCTATGTTACTGTTATTAGATATTGTGTACTTCTATTACAAACTTTACAAACTATACTTTATATTATTACTGTTTTTGCATACTTTGTAGCTTGTACTGTATATACTGTATATAGTAGTCCACTCTACATTCTTATCACACATTTAGTATGCCATGCTATAATATTATTATACATTTAGTACTCATTACTACATGCTTAGTACTCTGTACTATACTCTTATTGCATGTTTAGTAATACACTCTAACTATGCTCCAAACAAACTCAGAACACCATGCAGAACATTTCTTACATGCTTAGTACACCATATTCTTTGATTTAATTATATGGATAGTACTCTAAACTGCATACTTTACTCCTTTTACACGCTTAATATGCCATTTTGTACTTTTATTACTTGATGAGTACTCGACACTTTCTTCTAATTACATGCTTAGTACATATACTTAGTATTAGTCCTTATGATTAGTACTGCATACTTCACTATTGTTACATGATTAGTGGGGGGGGGGGCGGAGTCAACAAATAGATCCTTAAAACTAGTTCGTAAGTTTGGAGACTAAGAAGGCTTTTGGGAAACACTTGCAAAATTGGGGTTCTTAAAGTTGCGTCGTTCTTAAAGTTGTTCGTAAATCACTTAAATCAGTCGTTATCGGGAAACGCACCCCTGTACTGTACTCTGCACTACACTGTTATGACACAATTTTGAACTCTGTAGTACACTCTTATTACATGCTTAATACTCTGTAATACATTCTACCCCCTAATCACTACAGTAACCCCCTGTTCTGGACAATATTTTTATTTACTCAACATTTAACATAGATGTGGCATGTAAGAAAATTAAATGTATTTACAGAATGTTACTATGTTTCATAATATCGTTGTCCAGTGAAACAAATGTATCTCCATTTTTGTTGATTTCTATTTTTCAACATCAATTAACTGCAGCAGCTGCCTTTTACATTGTGATGAAATTTTATGATAAATGGATGACTAGAAATGCTCCAAAATAGCTTGGAAACAATTCTGGTTCCATTGACTTCCATTGAACGTGAACACAGTTTTTGGCCTCTCCTGTAAAGTTGCCATTTTGGAGAAACCAGTTTATTGATTTCCTTCCTGTCCAATATTATCCAATTATCACAAATTCAGCTCTAAGTAAAATACTTTCATGCATGTACTGTATGTACCGTCTATGATGCAGACTATGCACTGAATGATGTTTTTGAAATAGTGCCCAGATTAAAGCCATTGATTATGAAAGTGCATACAAAACACAAAATGAGGCATTTCTCTTTATACTGAACGCTTTCACTATATTAAGTCACAGCACAGGGGCATAATGCAGTAAACAGGGGGGAGTGATGGAGGAGAGGTTTCAGTCCCCTGTCCTTCTCTCTCTCTCTGCCCTTTCATCTTCATACAGCGCTCGCTCATCCTTCAGATCTAGACCTCAAATCTCAGAGCCATACATTTACATTCAGCTTTCTAACTCCCAGCTCAAACCCATACTTACATTCAAAATTCAGCTTCTGAAGCTCTTTTACCTCACAGCCTCTGCTAAGAATGTTTTAGCTGTTGCTTAATATTTTAGATAGAGAAAAGTCTGAAAAAAATACGTTACATTGAGTCACATCTTTTAAACTAGACCTGCACACTTCTTACTGTATACTGTTTAGCACTGTATAGTCTTATTACATGTTTAGTATTTATGTATTTAGTATATATGTTATACTATTATTACATGTTTGTACCATATAATATTCCATAAAAATATTGTTGGTCTTACTACACTTTTAATATGTAGATACTGTTCTGTATTACAAATTTAAGATATTCCACAATAAATTCTTAATACAGGTTGAATATTACATTACATTACATTACATTACATGTTATTATATTGTTAGTAAGTTTAAGATACTTTTATTACAAAATTATTCATCCTTAATACACTCATAATATTTACACTGTAATAAATTGCTGTAAATTTATTGTGGATACACAACAGTATCTTACTGTTTTTTATAATAATTGTAAAATACTGTCAAATAATTAGTGTATGTAAATGAACAGTAATGCAATCAGTTGCCCAATAACAGCAAATAACTGCATTTATCAGCATAAACTGCTTCTACTCATTTAAGTGACAAAAAATATGCGGTGGGCGGGGCCAGCCTTTTGGGCTTAGCTGAGTTGAAATTCTTTCAGCTCATTCAGTCAGTGCAGGAAGTGCCGGACAACTTATATTGTGTTTATTCGTAAAATAAAGAAAGATCATCTAAATCGGTTCTTAGATGAGGAGGTGCGAGCTGGTGCATTTACAACTGACGCGTATGGACTGCAGCTGCGGTGGTCCTCGTGAAACTCAAGAAAAAGGTAGCTGTTAATGTTGCATCTCCTAATATTTGCAGCGATATGGTTTTGTCAGTATAATTACTGAACTTTTAAGATATAAGATGTTGTTAGTTTGGTTTGATTCATTTATTGACTAAATTTAGTCAAAGTAACTGTAGCTTGAATGGTGTTAGCTAGTTAGCTAGCTAGCTGGCTGGCTAGTTGGTTAGTACCTTAAATACGCAGTTATTTTACTGTTATATACTGTAACTCAATTTACAGTACAATACTGTTAAAATAAATTACAGTAGATGCACTGTAAAATAACAGTAAAATACTGGCATCTCTTTTTTACAGTGTAGTACCTATTTCTTACTACAATCTTATTGTATGCTTATTAATTTAAATTATATATTTTGTTAGTATTCCATACGACACCATTATATACTTAAATTCCATGTTTAGTAGGGCTGTGTATTGGCAAGAACCTGACAATACGATACGTATCGTTATGCAGTGGTCACGATTCAATATATTGTGATACATTGCGATACTGCAAACATAGTGATATATTGCGATTTTTCAAATCCTACTATTAAAACACACCACTATATGAAGAGGTTTGTCAATGCTTACAATAGCACCGCGCCCTTGTGCTGCGTGTTAATGTTGGAGTGGAGCTGAAAATGGATTACAACACTGCCATCTAGTGGTCAGAGGTTTAAACAAAACACACAATGATTCACTGTCTGCCAGAATCTGTGTATCGATAATGTGTTTTTGAGAATCGATATAATATCACGAAACCAAATATCCCGATATTCGATATTTTCAATATTTTCTTACACCCCTAATGTTTAGTAATTAATAATATGTTATAGTATGTTTATTACACACTTTGTTTTCTTTGCTACACTCTTATGGTCTATAAAGCATGAATATAAGACTGTAAATACACTCTTTCTGTTTTGTTAGTATGGAAGATGGCCCGGTGACCTCATTGCTATATAAGAAATGTTTTGACTGTATCACTGTATGACAAATCATAAACAATACTCCCCCTATCTGTCTCCAAGGTAACGAGCGTGGGCGAAAAGCGGCTTTATCTGTGAAAGGTTTCCAGTGGAATTGACGATTTAAGCCTCCGGTTCCTCTGGTGTAGGCTAACAGAGATACTGTATAATCCCTGATTGCTCACGGCGCTGCCAGCGCTGTTTATGTAGCATGAATTTCTCCATCATGTGGAAGATGCTGATGGTGTTATGAGTCAGCTCGCTGCTTTCTGACATTCTTTTAAAATTATCCCAGAACGAACATGCGGTGCCACCGAAACTGGGTCAGCGCTCTTTTCCTCAAAGACCAGCTCATCTGGCTCTGTGATCCCACCACTTCACAGTTCACAGCTTTATGGACACAAACTGTGTGCGCTCTGCTGCCAGTCTCTTCTCTAACCTCCATAGCAAATACAACCAGCCAACCATTCTGAAAGAATTACTGGACATTAACAGCACAGTCAAGGTGTGATGTTTCAGTTCATTGGTCACTGACTCTGCTCTACCTTTCCACCCGAGTCACTTCCAACACACTTGACCTTTTAAGGTTAATTAAGAGTTAATCAAGGTCTTGTGTAAATATTGAATTATATGAATTAAAACTAAACTCTGTAGATAGGCCAATCTCCAGGAGGGTTGGTGTCTGGAGGCTGGATTTCTAGTGTTAAATGTTCTATTCTACATTCTATTGCTGTATGGTCCCCATGTACACTCTTTAGATTTTGCATTGCACAGTTTTACACTCCGCTCTGTCTGCAGCCATGGCTGTAATGCTGGCTTTAGAAAGCTCCAGAAAATAAATGACAAATGAGTCAGTGTGAATAGACGAGAACGTTATTGAACACTGTGATTCAGAGGAGAACATTCAGTGGAGAACATTTTAGCAAAACGTGAAGGAGAGAGAATATTTTAGAACTGTGTGAGATGGGAGAATATTCTAGAACAGTTGCGAAAGGAGAAGAAAATCTTAGAACACTGTCCAATAAGAGAAAACATTCTAGAACAGCACAAGTGTTAGAAATCATTCTAGACAGTTTAAATGCAGAAGAACATCCAACAGCATGATGGGAGATGATAATTCTATAGCATAGGGAAGAATGTCCTTTCAAATAATTAAGGAGGGAGAATGCTTTAGAACTGTGTGAGTGGAGTGAACATAGAACAGAGTACATGGAGAAGAAATCTGTAGATTTGACTCAAGAAGAACATTACAGAACACTGTGAATCAGGGAGAAGTTCTAGAACAGTGTGAAAGGGCACTGTAGGTGTAAATGGGGAAGACAATTTGAGAACCATGTGAAAATATATAATTGTAAATAAAATAGAACGCTAAAGAGATTTATTAGGAATAGAGATTTTTTTATATCACAATACCTTTAGAGTGAGTTATACATTCAACCTAATGAGAAACTGTAGACTCAATTTATATCACAATACCTACATTTAGAGTGAGTTATACATTCAACCTAATGAGAAACTGTAGACTTAGTTTATATCACAATACCTACATTTAGAGTGAGTTATACATTCAACCTGAGAAACTGTAGACTCAATTTATTTCACAATACCTACATTTAGAGTGAGTCATACATTCAACCTCATGAGAAACTGTAGACTTAGTTTATATCAAAATACATACAATTAGAGTGAGTTATACATTCAACCTAATGAAAAAACTGTAGACCCAATTTATATCACAAAACCTACATTTAGAGTGAGTTATACATTCAACCTAATAAGAAACTGTAGACTTAATTTATATCACAATACCTACATTTAGAGTGAGTTATACATTCAATCTAATTAGAAACTGTACTATTAACCTCCCTTCTTAAAGTTCTAGATGTTTATATAATTTGCATACTACTATACATGACGATAATGAAAAACAAAATAACGCCTGAACAGTCACTCCACTATTATTACACAAACAAACAAACAAACAAACAAAGATACTTCACACTGAGCCTTAAAATACAGTGATCGTGATCAACAGCTGTTCCCAGTATGTAGGTATACTTGTCACTGCATTGTCTTCACAAAGCAGCTTCATTAAACACAGCAGTGTCCCGCTCCAGCAGCTTCATCCCCAGGCTCAGCCTCATTCTCTATTGTTATCTTTTGTTCTTTAACTCTGTATTTTAAGATCTATTTTTCAGCATTCCTCTCTCTGCCACAACTTCATCAACTTCAGTTTTCACTCAAGGGGTCCCTCAGGGTTCAGTCCTCAGAACTCTGCTCTTCATTACTTACATACTCCCTCTTGTTCAGATCATATAGCACCTCAAACTGGACTTCTGCTGTTGAGCGGATGACACCAAGATTTATATCAGAACCAAATGCATCAACAGAATGGTATTGATCTGAAAATAAACTGTGGATGAAACACAACTTTCTTGTGTTAAATAGTGGCTGAATTTCTTCTCATTGACTCTAAATCAGCTCTTTCATTTGTCATATAGTCTCCCTTTGGCCTCAGGCCAGAAATCTGGGTATCATCCTTGACCGGACTCTCTCCCTCAATGCCCACGTCAGCTCTTTCATTTAAACTCCTTTTTCATCTTTGCAGTATAGCAAAAAAATACTGTTCCTCTCTCTTTCTGTTGTATCTCTTGCTTTTATCCTTAGTTGTTTGGACTATTGTAATTCTCTTCTTGCAGGCATCAGTTTTTCTTCTGCTCACCTTCTCACTTCCACACACTCTCGCAGCCACTTTACACCTGTTCCCCATGGTCTCCACTGGCTTCCTGTAAAGTATTACATCCACTTCAAAATTCTTCTGCTGTCATAACAGCCTCACTTCTTCCTACATGTCTGAGCTTCTCCTTCCTTATAAACCCACCCATTTTGTTTTGGTGATTCTTTAGATTTTGTCCTTGCCTCTAAAACGTTTTTCCTCCACGTGTCTGTCTAATTTTCTATCTATGCATATTTAAAACTAATCTGAAAACCCATCTGTTCTCTCTGAACTTACCTCTGAGCTAATCTTACCCTCTCATTATCTTTTTTCCTTCCCTTTTTCTTTTTCTCTGTTATCCCTGTGTTTTTGTCAGTTTGCATTACAGCTCCTTTATTTATTTATTTATTTATTTATTTATATTACAGGGATTTTCTTAGTTATGCAAGTACACATAAATCATACATTGTTGCATATGGGTAGTGCTATTATCTTTAATTCAGCAAACTGGGGGTTTGATTCCCTACTCAGGCCACCAAACCATGCTAGACCAATAAGAATCCTTGGTCAAGTCATCTACCAATTGCATCAAGGCATCTACCAATTGCATAGCTGTAAGCTGACATCACTGGCTTCTTGCTTCTAGCATCAATTGTATCTTCAACTCAGTGGTAACTATTTGCCTGTGCATGAGCAATGATGCAAAAGTCACTTCACAGGGAAATAATAAACTGCTTTTGGAATTGATTTAACTGCCTCACCAAAAAATGTTCACTGGTAAATTAATCAGTAGCATAGAACACAGAAATAAATAAAATTGATTTGGTGCTATGTAGCACAAAATAGCTCTGCATAGCTCCAAAAAGGGTTCTTCTTGCAACATGTTTGATATTAAAACAATAGCAAAACCCCTTTTGCTGCTATATGGATTCATTTCTCAAAAAGATACATAGAATGATAAAATGAACACATTCTCTGTATTTTTTTGTTACCCACAGAACCACCACAGAGTAGGTACTATTTGGTGGTGAATTATTCTAAGCATTGTGAGAATTATTATGAGTGGATCAGACATAGCAGTATGGATGGAATAACAAAAAATATTCCCCCAATCAGAAATATCCAGTCAACAGTGTCCTGTAAGCAGCGTCCTGTAACCACTGATGAAGGACCAGAGGATGACCAACATAAACTATGCAGCAAAAGTTGAGCTAGGTAGGAGTGTGTAATAGAGTGGACAGTCAGTAGACACAGTGTTTAGAAACTCCAGAAACATTGATAAAATGGACAATGAGTGTAGATACAGGGAGGTATCACTCTAGCCTTCCTTACCAATTGCTTTGCCAACAATATACATTTCTCCCTTCTGGCTCACCATTTAAAACAAACCTCTGCTTTAAATTACTTAAGAAAAACAAACACTGCATACATTGGATGTTTATTGAATATGCCGTTTTAAAAACCTGTGATTAGGTCAGCCTCTCTCCTCTCTGTTCTCCTCCCTCCACTCTCAGCAAAGAAACAGGCTACAAGGCTATCATCTTTTAGAAAGATTGTTCCACACCAGTTACCCTCTATTATGAATATAGTCAACAAAACATTTAAGAGGAACAGAACATTCTGAGACAAATGCAGGACCTGTCCAGCAGACAGAGAATTCATATGTTTACCCTCAGGATGCAGCAAAAGGAGAAGACAGTTTAATGTGAGTGAAATCCAAGTGGGTTTGCTTGTGGCACTCAATGTGGCTGTAATACATTAAGTCCCAATCTATAAATTTTCAGTCTTTTCCAAGTCTTTTTGCCTTATTCATTCACAAAGCTTACACATGTCATACAAACAATGAAACATTTTTTTATTCCTAGAAACAGCCATGAATAACATCAATCCAGAGAAACAGATGTAAAGAACTTTGATATTCATAGAAACAACTGTAAAAAACATTGATATACATAGACACAGATATAATGTTATCATCTATATGAACAGTTGTGAAGAACATTGGTATGTATTAATTTAGCCATAAAATATGTTAATGTTCAGAGAAATATTAAAAGTGGTTGATGCCCATTGTAGAAATATTCATGTCCAAAGAAATACTGATACATATAGAAACAGCTGTAAAAGAATTTTGATGTCCACAGAAAAACTTAAAAGAAGGTTGGTGTCCATATAAAAGTCATGAAGAAGGTTGGTGTCTATAAAAAATACCATGAAGAAGGTTGGTGTCCATATAAAAGTCATGAAGAAGGTTGGTGTCTATATAAAAGCCATGAAGAAAGTTGGTGTCTATAGAAAATACCATGAAGAAGGTTGGTGTCTATAAAAAGAAGCCATGAAGAAGGTTGGTATCTTAAAAAAAGCCATGAAGAAGGTTGGTGTCTATAATGAAGAAGGTTGGTGTCTATAAAAAGAAGCCATGAAGAAGGTTGTCGTCTTAAAAAGAAGCCATGAAGAAGGTTGGTATCTTTAAAAAAAGCCATGAAGAAGGTTGGTATCTTAAAAAAAGCCATGAAGAAGGTTGGTGTCTATAAAAAGAAGCCATAAAGAAGGTTGTCGTCTTAAAAAGAAGCCATGAAGAAGGTTGGTATCTTTAAAAAAAGCCATGAAGAAGGTTGGTATCTTAAAAAAGCAATGAAGAAGGTTGGTGTCTATAAAAAGAAGCTATGAAGAAGGTTTGTGTCTATAAAAAGAAGCCATGGAGAAGGTTGGTGTCTTGTAAAGAAGCCATGAAGAAGGTTGGTATCTTAAAAAAAAGCTATGAAGAAGTTTGGTGTCTATAAAAAAAGTCATGAAGAAGGTTGGTGTCTATAAAAAAGCCATGAAGAAGGTTGGTATCTTAAAAAAAAGCTATGAAGAAGTTTGTGTCTATAAAAAGAAGCCATGGAGAAGGTTGGTGTCTATAAAAAAAGCAATGAAGAAGGTTTATGTCTATAAAAAAAGTCATGAAGAAGGTTGGCCTCTATAAAAAAGTCATGAAGAAGGTTGGTGTCTAAAATGAAGAAGGTTGGGGTCTTTAAAAAAAAGCCATGAAGAAGGTTGGTGTCTATAAAAAGAAGCCATGAAGAAGGTTGGTGTCTATAATGAAGAAGGTTGGGGTCTTTAAAATAAAGCCATGAAGAAGGTTGGTATCTATAAAAAGAAGCCATGAAGAAGGTTGGTGTCTATAGAAAGAAGCCATGAAGAAGGTTGGTGTCTTGTAAAGAAGCCATGAAGAAGGTTGGTATCTTAAAAAAAAGCCATGAAGAAGATTGGTGTCTGTAATGAAGAAGGTTGGTGTCTTTAAAATGAAGCCATGAAGAAGGTTGGTGTCTATAAAGGAGGAGGTTGGTGTCTATAATGAAGAAGGTTGGTGTCTATAAAAAAAGTCCTGAAGATCGTGGCTGTCCATAGAAAACGCTATAAAGAAGGTTAATGTTCTTAAAACTGCTGCAAAGAATCTTGACATCTATAGAGTCATAAAGAAGGTTAAACCTTTGCATATTTGTAGTAGCCAGAATAATCTGAAAGCAATAAGCAGTGGGCGGTGAGTGGTGTGTATGCTGTGACTGTCTGTAGACCAGCCCTTTCCTGGATGAAAGTAAATAAAAACCTTCTTTAAGGCATTGCTGTATGAAAGCTTGATAAAAGCTTTAGTAAGCTGTGGAAGAGTGGAGTCTGTAACACCTCCTGTATTATAAGAGCCCATATCACTGATTTCTTTGTACTTTGGTTCTCCTTCAGTGGCATGGCAGGTTTGAAGTGTTGGACTGAGGGGTGTTTATTATGTGTGATAATGGACAGGTCCCAGGCAATATGTATGACACATTTTATTATATATCCATCAATGTTTATTTTAACACTTGAATTGTTTTAATCATACAATGTAACACTAGTTTTAATGTGTTCTTCTGATATTTCAGACTACATCAATACTCTATATAGGGTCTGATGATCCTTTATATTCTTGATGTCCACCAGAAATAATACCAAATATATCAGAAGGGTGTTTCTTAGGCATGACACAAAGTGGAGTAATCCCCCCTTACTGCTTATAGCTTTTATACAAAGGCGTAAATGATAAAATAACTTAAAAATAATTTAAGTTATTATTTATAATCAACAAGAAATGTAGTTCGTTCAAAGTATAGTATTGTTGCTAAGTAAAAATGTTTGAATAAGGAGAAGAATTCCTTTGCTGTATATTTGTGCTCATTTCAATTTATCTTTTTGCTGCATAACAGGGAACGTATAATAACAGCACGGTTTACTGTAAAACCTTCTCTTTATAAAAACTTTTATTACCAAATTACCACTGTGAGTCTTACACAACACCAACCTAAGGCTGCCCCTCTTCCCACACTGGGTCTGAATCTGTGTACTGCATACTGCTCCCTACATAGTACACTACGTAGGAATTTAATTACTGGCTCCTGCAGCTCAACACCACAGAGTATAGGTAAAAACAAACATTTAGCATTTAGATACATCCCTACTCAACAAATATTGCACTACATAGGAATTTAAATACTGGCTCCTGCAGCCCCGCAGTGTGTAGTGTTGCTAAAAATAGATATTTCAGAGTCACATCTATACTCCAAAAATAGTGCATTGCTTGTTTGCAGAAGCTAGAATTCCAAAAGTGCGCTATTTAGGGAGTATAGAGTCATTTGAGACTCCTGGGTTTGATGCTACTTCTGACTGATACATGATTTTTCAAGTCTGTAAGATGTTTGAGTGATGTTCTTTAAATGTTTATATTGCAGTTGTAAGTACTTTAACTCCAGCCTGTGATATTAATGATAAAGTTGTTTGACATGTTCAACATTATAATCAGGT